>JAFFJZ010000023.1:1263514-2527029 GCA_018340375.1 Gonatopus flavifemur
CCAATTCGTTGTACAAACTGCGTGTTTACTTATTTCGTTGAATGTGACGCCTGGGATCTAAGCGATTCCAAAGTAAATTTGCTCATCCGCGTTTATCTCGCTCTGTGGAATACTAACCATTGATATTACTATATCTGTATTCAATTTCAAAATGTTAATTTCTTTATTTGTTCCTCCTTACAATTTTTTTTGTCTTTAATAAAATTTGACATTATTATACATGTTATTCACATGAATATAAAACTCAGTGGAATTTATTTCTAGCATACGTTTTGCCCCGCTTATCTCAACTCAATTATTAACAATTTAGGAGTGGGATTGTACCCGCTGTACACCCAAAAGTGCGTGAAACGTGAGACAGAAAGAGTTCGATGAAACGAAACAACGTGGATAAACAAGGTGTCCGCGAGTAATGATGAATTCGAGGAGTTTTAGGCGAAATACAATGCATCTAGAAGAACATAGTGATCGCTTATCGGGTGGTGTAGGAAATACAGTGCGTGATAGTGTTAGTTCGCTACCAAACATAGAACCCTTCGAACTTCGTGGCCGAGGCAGGGGAAAGACCGAGACGACGAGTTTGATGCAGTTAAGGGAGGATTCGTTGCGCACGAATGATCCACATGGTTCTAGCGTGGATCGTGTATCCGAGACAAGTGCCCGTAAGAGTGATGACACGCGAGAATTAATTACCCAAATGTTCGGGTTTGTTCGTGAAATGATGGAAGAGAGTCGCTGGAGGGATGACTTGATGGAACGATGGGTGCAGAGGGCCATGAGTGATCGCCAAGCCATGCAAGAAGGACAACGTCAAGCGGCTGAAGCCCGGTCAGGAAAATCAGAGGATGGTAATTGTACAAATTTTCACGTGATGCCGAATTTAAATGCAAATATTGAAAAGTTTGATGGCGAAGTGGACGAAATCAAAACGGGGGAAATGCTTTCAACCATCAAATCAATGAAAATGCTGCATCGATGGCCAGACTCGTTCGCATTGGAAATTGCCAGGACTCATATAACTGGAGCAGCCAAAGCGTGGTACCGACGAATCGGGTACACAATAAATAGTCGGCCGGAATTTCTATCTACCTTTCGGTCGACATTCGAGTTACCAGTCAGCACGACGGATAAATGAAAGAAAATGGAAAACCGAGTTCAACAAAAAGACGAATGAATAAGCGAATACTTCCAAGCGAAGGCTAAACTTTGTTTTGATTCGTATTTATCCGATCCAGAAACGAAGGAGCGAGTTTCGATTGGGCTGTGGTCTAAGGACATCTGCACTTCGGTACGAGTACGAGAACTCGAGAGAATTCGCGACAGCGAATTTTTAGCTGTGGCAGGAAAAAATGTTTGCTATGCCAGCAAAATTTGTTTGCTATTCTGTATATAATACTGAAAATTTGCTGGCGGAGCAAACATTTTTTGCTGCCACAGCTTAAAAATTGCTGTCGTAGCTAACACGATTGCTATTATAGCAAATTTTCAGCTAGGTCAGCAAAAAATTTTGCTATTCTATATATAATGCCTCGATTTGCTGCGTCAGCAAATTTTTTCTCTCCGTGTATAGAATCGGTTCAAAGAAAAGTTGAGGCTATGGCTCATTACCCCAAACCAAAGAAATTTCTGGGATTGGCAAGGTTCTTCCGCCGTTTCGTCCCCAAGTTTGCCCTACGAGCAACACCAATGTACGAATTACTGAAAAGGAACGTTCCGTTCGATTGGAACGATAGAGCCGAGGAATCCTTCCAAGATATTAAAAACGCATTGACTCAGGCACAGATATTGCAAATCTTCAATGCGACACGCGAAACCGAATTACATACCGACGCCAGTGCGTTAGGAATAGCTGCTATGCTAATGCAACGAGATGAGCAAAATAGGCTGAGGTTAGTTTATGCAATTAGTCGTCGAACGAGCGACACTGAGCGAAATTACCATTCTAGTAAATTAGAATTATTGGCGATAGTTACGGACTGTCAGGCATTATTGTACTTAAACGCCAACCGAACAAAGAACTCGCAAATCGTGCGATGGCACAATCTCTTAAGCGCATTCGAATTTAGTATCAAGCATAGACCAGGCGAAAAGATGGTCTCCAGTATCAAGCGAGGAAAGAAAAGAAGACATGGAGGAGCGAATCAGAGGAGTTTTCACTCTAATAGACGAAGGGACCGAGGTCATGCTATATCAGAGACAAAACATACAGACAAAATACTGTAGAGTACTGCAAAGGGATCAAGATCATCGGACTCCAGCAGAACGGGAATTGGTGAGAGACTACGAATTACTAGATGATATCCTGTATAAGGAGGTCGAAGGGAACTCATGTGACTCCGTGGCCCCACCAGAAATGCGAAAAGGATTGTTAATCAAGTTCCACGACATGCGTAGTCATCCCGGACTAGAACGAACCCTAGCGGAGTTACGATAATTTTACTATTTCCCAGGAATGCGATGGTACGCAAAGCAACATAAATCGGCTTGCCTGCATTGTATAAAGTGTAAAGGGAAACCCGGACGGCAATTAAAAGAATTATGAGCCGCACCGACAGGGAAAAGACCCTTTGAAGTTGTCCATATGGATCACGAAGGACCATTTGTGACCACGACGCGAGGAAATAAGTATGATATAGCTCTGATATGTAACCTGACTAGGTTCACCATACTAAAGGTAGCTAAAAGCACCAAAGCCAATGCTGTAAGAAAGATGCTTGAAGACTTCGTTTTGGCTTACGGAGCCCCACGAATGATTACCACCGACCGAGGAACGTGCTACACCTCACGAGGATTTGCCCAACTGTGTAGGAAACATGGTATCAAACACGTGCTCAACTCTCCACGCCATTCACAAGCCAACGGATTAGTGGAACGGTTGAATCAAACTCTTGTACCAGCTATACGCACGAATTTGACGGAAGACGACGGTTGAAACTGGAACACGAAGATGAAATACGTTCAGAGGGATCTGAATTCTGCACGTAATCAAACTACGGGGAAGGCCGAATAACCGAAGCCCGAGAGAAGAGCAAGGAACGATACGACAGGAATCCCGTCAAGAACATTCAATTCAATTCAGGTGATATTGTTTTTGTAAAAGACGTCCCGGTCTCCACGGGCGAATCGACGAAATTTCAATCGAAATACCGAGGGCCGTTTACGGTGGTAAAACCACGACTAGGGGATACCTATCAAATATCAGATTTGAGGCCCAAATATGCGAATCAACGAAGTGTAACTACTGCCCACACTAGTCAAATGAAAATATAGAAACCAGCAACGGAAGACGAAGGTGAAGAGGAAACAGACGACGAACCCAATCGAGAAACGCTAGAATCCATGGAACGAGACAGTAAAATGGAGGACTGTATCTTAACGTTTCAAGTCGAGGATGACTAGACACTTAAGGATGACCGAATGTTAACGGCATGAGAAACGCAACTGCGGGGGGCATTCCATGCGCAAACTAAAACGCGCATGCGAAGACGGCACAAGTTGGAACCAAAAAAAGGGGAATCGAGCACCGCCCGGAAGAAGAAAGCGGAGTGAAAAGATAATGAACGAATATGTAAGATGACTGCCGCGAACGGTTTAGCGCGAATCCGTGTAATTACGTGTTTGTTACATGGTAATCGATCCCCCGTTATCGATCAGTTCGCTCTTTTTCTGGCCACGTGCGTGCCGGTCCATCCTCGTGCCTAAGTGACTCCAGCCAATTCGTTTTACAAACTGTGTGTTTACTGATTCCGTTAAATGCGACGCCTGGGATCTAAGCGATTCCAAACTAAATTCGCTCATCCACGTTTATCTCGTTCTGTGGAATACTAACCATTGATATTACTATATCTGTATTCAATTTCAAAATGTTGATTTCTTTATTTGTTTCTCTTGACAGTTTTTTTTTGTCTTCAATAACATTTGACATTATTATACATGTTATTCACATGAATATAAAACTCAGTGAAATTTATTTCTAGCATACGTTTTGCCCCGCTTATCTCAACTCAATTATTAACAATAGATGTAGCTTGAACGTAGAAAAGTTGACGAAATTCTGTTAGGAATGATTACAGTTATTTATAGTTTTTATATTGTATATTAAACACGAAAGCTTCAGAATTCACTCCGTCGCTCATCGATCATCGTCATCATGAAATAACCCTTACTGGTTTACTTTTGTTCACAAAATTGAAATCTCATTTTTCACATATCGCTTTTTATTCCCGCGTACCTGATTTCTTTGAAATGATAACACGCGAATACGATCAATATCAACTCAATGAAATTTGCATGCAGTTTGTTATTTGTCAAATTTGTTGAGGTCTTGTATCTTCGAGGACAAATAAAATTCATATTTTGTCATTATTTCCACAATAAAATCTCAATTTAGAACGATCTGTATACTATTGTATAATAAATAACAATGCTTGATAGTACTTTTGCATTATAATTTCTAACAATTAACAATCATGAAATCATTTAATCATTATTCATTTCATTTAATACTCTTCACGATTCATGCCCCAATTAAACATTCATAAAATGACGATCAAATACTACGATCTACGTGGATTATTTTTAAAAATAGATGTCGGTATGAAGAGGTTTGGTGAGTCGATATGTTTATTCGGTTCGCTTCTAGTTACAACCGCATTGAAACCATTACGATCATCCGCTGTGTAAGAAACTGTGCGAATCGTACCATCCGCTTCCACCACGGAATATTCTCCTTTAACCGTATCACCATTTCTTTCCTCCCAAGCTGATTTTGAATCCCCGGTGTAACCATCGATGACTCCATAATTGAATGAATATTTTGGATATGTCTGAAATAGAAACAAATAATTATCTTTCAATAGGACATCTTGTTTAAAATATTCCATACAATCTCATTGACGAGTGGGAAATTAAACAGATTTCGCTGGAGTTGAACGGTATTGAATCAGCCCTGTCAACACTGTTAATGGGATTTTATGGAATATTTCTACCAGAACAGATGATAATCGTTTTGAAAGATTATGTTAAAATCGTTGTAATGTCAATGCAAGGTTCTAACGAAAATGCTCAGCTTTTGCAAATCTCCAGAAAGGGAAAATGCTCAGTGAAATCTTCACAAATTCAAATGTTCTTACAGTTCTGACAAGAACACTACAGTTTTCAATAAGATTTTCCTTTCAGAAGTCTATTGAATCTAACTAAATCTGATGAAGGGCATTCGTTGATTAGTTTAAACTAGCAAATCGCACAAACTTCTAAAAGATTATGCAAGATTCAACAGGATTTTTCATGTTCTTAAAAACATCCTACCTCGACGTCAACTTTCTCCTGAACTGATTTTTCCTCATTCGCAATCAGCGTTGTCATAGATTTGATCACAGGTGCTGCGATGTACGCCAGAGAGCTAGTTTTTGCTAGAGGTTCGTAAGATATTGGTGATGAAACTTGAACGTACATGGGCGATGGCGAATTTGTAGCAGATGATTTTTTTACAGCCGATTTTGAGATGCACGCTATCAGAGGGGCTGATGCGTCCAAAGATGTAAAACCAACGGGCACACACGGATAGACATGTCGTGTCATTTTAAATAAATCTGGAATATACCTACTGAGTATATAAATGATTAGAATTACATCACAAAGACGATACCATACGCGAAAGAAGAAATATTTTACTTGTGGAATATTTGATCCGTTCGACCGAATTTCAGTAGGCAGGATAAAAATGTGATCTGTAAAAAATGTATACTTATATTATGATATGAATATGTACCCCATCGCGGTAAAATTTTATTGCATAATAGAAAATGAACAATTTGTAACTTCAAGGAGTGCCTATTACGCATTCGAGTATGTAAAAGTTTGAGTAATAATCGAAACACTTGTAATTCTCTTCTTTTCAACTATTTTCACAATTCGTCGAACATCTTTCAAATCTACATATATACTCGTGATTATCATCACTCGATTTTCCAATACCGTGAGAAGAATGATCGTAAGGAATGTAGATTGATAAAATTAAAAAAAAAATTACCTGTAAAGTTGTTAAACTGAAAATTATATGTCCATTCATATTGTGAATGATAATGCTTTGTTTCCGTTTCTGATTGCAAATAGGCTTAACTTGTATGAGGAATCCCGAGAGACACTGTGTTGCAGCATCTCACGTGTGAGTCTTCTTTATATACACGAAGAACATTCACTTACATTTTTCTTGCCCTCATCATCGAAGAGTTTCTCGTCTCATAAACCAAGTGAGTTGTTTGGCTGAGTAAAACGTGCAATCGCGTGTACACTTTACGTGGAAGACCGCTTTTGGCAATATTGAATGAATTTGATCGACTCGAAAGTCGATGTGATATATGATCATTTAATATTTTTCAACTTATTATGATATAACTTGCATTGTTTAGTTGCGTAATGTAATGTCAAAGAATACAGTTGAACATTTTTATTAAAATCAATATTATATTATGTGCCTTGGTTGAGAACAACCATTGATTCTAACTAAATCTTACTGAATAGTAAGATGCCTGACGATTGAACTCGAATCGAATTTGGTCGGATTCAATAGGGAACAGTGGTTTATAAATGGCATTGCATAAACAATGTGCAGATGAAATAACAAGGGAAGCTTGTTCGTAAAGAAACGGAGAACAAAGTTGATTCGAATTATTGCAATTATCATTTGAAGAATTCAAATTTTACATTGAATTTCATAAAATTCAATAGGTTTTTCACCGATGTGTTTCCAATCAAAATCAATCAGCGGATTGAATGTAAAAATTACAAATCAGGGAATGGATTGGACAATGAAATTCAATGGAAATATCACCATTATCGGTGGAAAATGGTAATAAGGATGATTGATTCAGAGCACTTGAATTTTGATGAAAAGTTTGCGAGGACCAGGTAGCATTCAGATTCAACCCGGAAGAAATGATCATCATCATGAGGTAATCAGTCTTATGACTGGTTTGATGAAATTCTCCAACCCTGTCCATTATCCGCTGAACGCTTACTTTCTACATATCTACGACAACCCTTATCTTGTATAATTTGCTTCATATAACTTAATCTAGGTCTACCTTTGCGAGTTTTACCATTCATTTTTCCTTTCAATATTGTTTTCAATAGACTACCCATACAGCAAAAGAGTCCCCACGAAGAGCTCCCGTTATGACAGTAAATATGAATTCATTATGAATACTTCGAATTCAAATTGAATTCTTGATGAACAACTTACTGTTCAGAAAGAATTCATGTTGTGAGTTCATGAAGAATTCTCCAGGCATTCAACATGTATTCGTTTCGAATTCATTGAATTCATATTGAATTCATTTTCACTGACATAACGGGGACTGTTTCAAGAACTCATTAAGGAGTCTTCAAGAATTCAAACGGGTTATTTTTGCTGTCTGGGTATCATGCCTCAATGTGTGTCCTATCAGATTACTTCTTCTTTTCACGACATGTTTCAAAAGACTTTGAAATTTTTTCATTTACCTTCTCAAGTACTTCTTCATACCTTCTCTATCCACTTTATTCTAAGCATTCTTCTATAACACCACATTTCAAAAGCTTCAAGTCTTCGTTGGTCCGTTTTTCCAATTGTCCAAGTTTCGCTACCATATAATGCTGTGCGCCAAACGTGATTCTTCAAGAATTTCTTCCTCACTGCCAAGCTAATATTCTTCGAACATAGTGAGTGTTTCGTTTGGTGGAAAGCCTGTTTTCCTTATGCTATTCTTCTTGCTCTTATATCCCTTTCGCTTTTACCGTTTTCTGTAATTATGCTTCCTAGATATTTAGATCCCTGCTAAAAATTTCCTATGGAAAACAATAGGATTTGACAGTATTTAAGTCCGTTTTTTATCGTTTTGTATGGAGTGTATGGGGACATCAGAGTGATCCCATAAAGAAATTTGTACCAATGGGGTTCTATAGTGGTAAAATGATACAACACGAATGGGCCTTTATCGGATTTCTATGGGTTTTATCGTTTCTCATCGGTTGTGCACGATACATTATTCTGACCTTACTCAGTCGTATACGCGGAAAGAATTGGTGATCCAAATTTTCGTTGACTAGTATCACTTTTGGACGAGGCACAAATCCGTGAAGAATTCATACACTGGATTTTAATAATTAGTTGACTTTGTCCATGATTTCACCGATGGAATCCACTTTTCATTTTGATTGTCGGAATAATGGAAAGAGTCAACGAATTATTAAAATCCAGTGTACGAATTCTTCTAGAATTTGTGCTCCGTCCCAACGTGACATACTAGTCAACGAAAATTTGGATCACTAATTTTTTTCGTGTATGGTTCCAATCGGGAGTTCACCATACATTTGATACCATTTTTTTCATCTACGAATTCTATCGTGTTGTATGTGGAACGCACGAAAGAGTACGTATAGTCATCTTCCGTGAAATTCCTATAAATTATTTTCATCTTTTCACTACGAGGTAAAATTCGAAAAGAGTACCCCCAGGTAGCACACGCACGTTCTGAGAATGCATGGTGTCTACTGGTCGGGAAAAGTCGGGAATTCGGGAATAGGTCGGGAATTCCGATAGGTCGGGAAAAAGTCGGGAATGAGTAATGAATTTCGAAAGTGTATCTCCTTTTTCTTGAAATTTCGATTTCCAAAAATAACCGATCATTCTAATTATTCAGATGAGCTTAAAGTTTTTGATTTTTTTCGTGAGTGAGTCCACCTTTTTTGAATTCCTCGTATGTTCCATATGGATCTTTATTGTTTAAGATTTCCCAGATAGCACAATGACTCTGAAAGCATTCGAAAAGAGTTCTCGAGAACCCTTGAGGAATCAATGGAATATCAGAGAATAGTAACCCTGCTAAAAATTTCCTACAAACTTGAGAAATATCCTTAGATTTTGAGAAATATTCTCAGATTTTAAGAAATACTTCCCAATTTTCTGTCAAAGACTACTATCCTTTCGACCTGCATTTTTCTCCGGGATGCGGTAAAGCTCTACCGGTTGATATTATAGAACTTGAGAGGAATGTGTCTAGTTTTATCGTAAAATTTTCACAGAAGGAATATCAGTTATCCGAAGAAAAATGGTTCATATTTTTCCATATAATTGATACTTCTTCTATAGGAATTCTATGATAAAACCACATATATTTCTCTTGAATTCTATAGAATACGATGAGAACCGATAGAGTTCTATCGTAAATTCACGATACACCATCGTGAATTTTCGGTTCGGAAACCTCATTGAAACCGATGGAAAAATTTTATCGTTGTCTGTGGGAAATTTTCAGCACGGCACTGGTTGTACAGTTGGAAGTGTTCCTGTTCAATTGAATCAGAGATCATATTACTACTATGTGCGTTTATTGAATGTTTCATGAAAATGACTTTAAGCTGTGTTATTTTTATAAATATCCCTACGATAATTTTCGATAATTTTAATTCCAGTCCTGATTTTGTGCATCCATTTGTTCAAGTTTCGATGATAATTCCTCTTTTACTATCAACGGAATTTGTCAACTGATTCAAGGGTATTTAAGTGATGCAGGGTTCAGTTTTTTCTGACTTCATTCATTCAAAAAAGATTACACTCAACGTTAGATAAAGATAGAAGAAGCATCAGTTGAATGCTTTTAGAAGATTATTTATTTGGTCAGTGGCTATTCAGATGGAAACAAATTTTCCATCTCAACCAATAAGTCATACTCCAGCCAACACTACAACCTCGAGAACATGAAGCTTTAGGAACGTTCATTGAATGTTCCTGGAGGTTTGCGAACTTTCCTTGAACGTTTGTTAAGGTTTATGTTCTCTTGGGGAATGCATACCCGAAGAAAAATAAGGAGTAATCCCTATTTAAATCGCGGTAGGTTTTACTCTAGCGCCCAGTCAATATATGGATGACTATTCTCGGAGTAAACGTTCTTTTATTGGAGTACTGTGTACCAATGTTCCAAAAAAATTCACTTTGTGAGGAATTAGCCGTACTAAAAATACCGTAGAAGCTATCAAAAAATTTTCACTAATTCTATGAAGTGAAATATACTCCTTCATTTTCGTTCGTCTAATGTATTCATCAAAAACTTTCCGCGAACTCTCAAAGTTCAGAAAGTATTCATTATGAAATAATCCTGAGCTGTTGTGCTGCATGGCTTTACTATCAATGCTTCTATCTAGAGCTGTCAAGAATGATACGGACTCAAGCATCAAAAGGGGCGAGTAATTATGTGCCGACTTTTTTCTTAAATTATTTGATCAATAAGAATTCAAAATGCATACCGTCCATATAGCACACAGACACCTGGGAGGTATGTGAAAATATCTTGCAAATCAGAATTCTTAACCCTCATCCTGACAACACGTTTTTGTATTTTTTTGACAGTGTATTTTTCTAAATATTTCATTACTAAAATCCTGAGACTATGATCTCGAATCTCATTGATTGGGTCTTCAAAAATGCGCATAGTTAGTTTGCCCTGAACATATCATTAAAACGATGTGATTTTCATTTCTCATTCAAAGTGAGTCTCGAAGACTCTACAGTCAGAATGAGGGTTAAAGATATCCTAACGTTGTCTAGAAGATGTCCCATGCGACACAATCAGAACAATTGAAGAACTCCATCATTTTTCAAGAATAACGGAGTTCTCGAATTGTTCTGATTGTGTTGTATAAGACATCGTTTCACCCTTCAAATTACAAGGTACCTTCAAAACTTCTTTGTCTGCAAGAGTATTTGTGCTGTATTGAGTAATGATTAGGGCATATCTGAAATTTAGCTCTGGATATGAATTTGAGTTTCTTCATGATCTGTTGATATGAAGAATCTAAATTATGGAAAATTTGTAACACTTGGGGGTAGTTATTCTGAAAATTCTCTCATAACCACCAGAGATCACTGAAAGAGAGCGGAAACTCATATTCAGGGTCTAATTCTGGTCATATGATTGATTATTATGCGTGTAAAATTTCCAGTGAACGCATGATTTATGAAAAAAAACTGCGTAGGATTTGATATCATTTTTCCTGATGTTCGAAAGCCTTCGAGTATTTGCGTTGCTGATCTTGTACAAATCTAGTAAATAATGTACTGTGAGAAACTTTTTTGATTAATGACTATCTTTGCTCGTAAGCCAAGGATATTGAAAAATTCTAACTACGAGTACTCTCGATTCTCAGCAATTTTCACCATCAGTAATGGTGGACTTGCTAAATGTTAGTGGTTTCATTGTATAGCGAGTTACTATCCTTCATGGTAAAAATTATTGAGAGTCAAAAGTGCTCGAGAGTCGAGTGAGCTCAAACTTGGAATTCTTCAATGTCCCTGACTGACGAACAAATATCATAATTCATCCAAAATCATTCCTCTCAGTGTTGTTTACATGTTTTTTTGTGCACAAAATAATCAATCGCTGATATGTCGGGAAAATCTTGGAGAATTCTTGAAAAAGTCGGGAATAGGTCGGGAATTTAATTTCCAAAATTCAGTAGACACCATGGAATGTTCTGAGAATATACGTTGAGGATATTCGAATATTCTATGGGGATTCTTATTTCGTGCGAATATATTCTACGCACATTCTCAGAATGTTTGAATGGGACTGTTTCAAATATTCTCAGAATATGATGCCACGGATATTGTGGGAATATTAGAAGAAAATGCTGTTAAAATAAGAATTCCCGTCAATATAAACTTCTGCATGTCACCGAAAACTACTTCACAATCAATTTTTTTCATCATTAGACATCTGTAATCATGAATGGTTAACAATATTATGAATTCACATACAGTGGCTCAAAGTTAAACTCGGACACTTGCAAATTTTCATTTTATGACGCAAAAATTGGCTTAATAAATAATCCGAAGTCGACCATGAAATTATTTTTAACAAGTATTAGTCGAAGACATATGAATTCATAAGAAACAAAAACAGAATCGGTTCAAATTCACGAATCAGAAACTTAGAAGGTAAACATAACAGAAACTAGTCTCAAACCAACCCTAGTGAAAATGGAGAATAGGAATGGATTGGAATGGATTGGAATCCTATCCAACTGAATCCATTCAAATTCATTTCTATGACGCCTATTCCAAGATGAATAAAAAGTCTATCCAATACAATCCAAATTTCATTTTAATATAATCGTACTCATGGGAGTGTAAGGAAATTCAATACATTTTTATCCGTTTGAATCTGTAATCCATCTCAATGTTGAATTCAGTACATAATTTCTATCGCATGTTATGAATTTCCAAGTCATGTTCATTCAATCCATTTTTATACTGATTACGATATAGACATTGAATCCGTTTTAATAATTTTTTATTCCCTATCCATTTCAATCTTGGATTCGGAATACGATTCTTTTTCAATTGGATTCCTCAAAACCGATGATCTGCATGGATTCCAAGTGAAGAGAAAATCCTATCCAATTCAATTCTAATTTCATTCCAATATAACTTTATTCATGAACGTGTAACAAAATTTAATACATTTCCATCCATTTGAATCTTTATCCTCCTTAATTCAAAATTCGGTATATAATTTTTGATCCATGTAATGAATTTTCAAGTCGTCATCGTTCAATCCATTTCTATACTGATTACGGTATATACATTGAATCCATTTCAATCATTTCTAATTCTCTATCCATTTCAATCACAGATTCGGAATAAGATTGTTTTTCAATCAAATTCCTGAAAACCTTTAATCGGTATGGATTCCAAATGAAGAAAAATTCTATACAATTCAATCAAAATTTGATTCCAATATAACTTCATTCTTGAAAGTGTAAGAAACTTGATTACATGTGTATTCATTTGAGTCTTCAATTCATTCCCAATCCTGAATTTCATTACATGGAATAAAAAGTATACACTATAGAACCTCGCAATAGAAATGTTACCCCGCTCTCTTCAACGCATGGCAGAAACCGTGAATGAAAAAGAAGAAGAGTTGTGTTATTGCGAGATTCCTTTGTATACAGAATTCAGGATGAGAAAGAATTGAAGATTCAAATACATACAAATAAATCAAATTTCATTGAATTTTCAACAATACACTTGTATTGGAAATGAAATTTGGATTGAATTGGATAGGCGTTTTCTACACTTGGAATCCATACAGATTATCGGTTTTCAGAAATTCGATTGAAAAACAATCGTATTCCGAATCTATGATTAAAATGGATAGGAAATAAAAAATGATTGAAACGGATTCAATGTCTATACCGTGATCAGTATAGAAATGGATTGAATAATTACGGCTTGAAAATTCATTACATAGATCAAAAATTATATACCGAATTTTGGATTAAGGAGGATAAAGATTCAAATGGATAAAAATATATTGAATTTTGTTACACCTTCATGAACAAAGTTATATTGAAGTGAAATTTGGGTTGAATTGGATAAGATTTTCTCTTCACTTGGAATCCATACGGATCATCGGTTTTAAGGAATCCGATTGAAAAAGGAACGTATTTCGGATTTCAGATTGAAATGGATAGGGAATGAAAAATAATTGGACCGGATTCAATGTCTATACCGCAATCAGTATGAAAATGAATAGAATGATGACGACTTGAAAATTCAATACATGGATCAAAAATGATATACTCACTTCAGTATTCGGAAGGATTAAAGATTCAAATGGATTGTATTTTAGGGAATACAATTATATTAGGATCAAATGTGGCTTGATTTGGATATGATTTTCATTCGTCTTGGAATAAACGTCACAGAAATAGATTCGTATGGTTTCAAGGGGTTATATACAGTTAAGAGGTGCAAAAAAAGCGATTTTTCAAGAATTTTTCCTGAAAAGTCAGTTGAATTGATAATTGTAAAAATTTGTACACATATTGAGTTAACTTTTAACTGTACTTTAAGATTTTTGATTTGTAAAAATAATAATTTTGAGAGCCGTTATAGTTGATCTCCAGGAACTCCTCTAAAGAAAACCGCTTTGCGGTGACCACGATATCTCGGGACTGAATCCTTTAAAATGAAAAAACCAAACGGATTTCGTCAAAGTAATGTATAATCTAGTAATGAATCGAAGGAATGAGCAAAATCAAATTTTTTGACAAAATGGTGACTTCTAAAAGAAAAAAATCGATTTTTCAGCAAAATTTTAGCCTTGAATTGTTCATTAAAAAAAAAAAATATTCATCGGTGAGAAGAAACCTTCGATTAATTACTAAAAAATATAGTCAACAAGCTTGTGTTGAAATTTGAGACTGATCGGTCCAGCCGTTTTCGAGAAATCTTGGTCACCGACTTTGAAAACACAGTTTGGAGAAAAACGCATTCAAAGTTTCAAAAGCACTTGACATAGAGTGAAAAATTTTTACAAATATGCGTGTAAGTTGAACAATGATCGCCGGATTTACTTGAAATTTCCTGTGTGTGTACTTAAATGTATGTACATTATGAAAATGAAATGAAAAAAAAATCGATTTTTTGAAAATTTTAACTGTATATAACCCCTTAACCCATTAAGTCCGGGAGATGCAGGATTTCAACTGTAATTTTAAACGTTGCGAATGATATATAAATCATTAAAAACTCATGGCAAAAATACCTTACCTACTACTTTCGAGGTTGCTCTTTCGGTTGCTGAGGTCAAAATTACCTTCAGATGGCGCTGGAATACCGATATGGCCGATTTAAAATAAAAAGTCGACAAAAAATTGGAGGATATTTGACTTTGTGATTTTTTCACGGGTTGAAAATGCACTCAAAATTATTCAAAACATCAACCAAGGGTGCACAAAATATCTCAACTTTACGATGGAATTTTTTCCCAGACTCGAAGGAGACCTAACCTCTCTCAATTTACCATATATTCACCAAAATAACTCGCAATTCTGAGAATCTAATGAAAATTGACAGAACATATAATTTTATTCGTTCAGTATTCTTCAAGAGAAATACCCGGAGGTTTTTGAGGTCGCTGACTACGAATCAAACATCAGATTTTCAAAATTCAAAATGACGGATCCAAGATGGCGGACGAAAAGTCAGAAAAAGCCTCGAAAATGGATGAAAATTGGTATGATTAGGTTTTTGAGGTTCCTGATTACGAATCCATTATCAGATTTTCAAAATTCAAGTTGGTGGATGAAAAGTCAAAAAAAGCCTCGGAGATGGATTGAAATCGATCCACCGAGGTTATTGAGGTCGCTGCTTACGAATTCAGCATCAGATTTCCAGAATTCAAGATGGCGGACCCAAGATGGTGGACGGAAATTCGAGAAA
The DNA here is from genome assembly GCA_018340375.1 of Gonatopus flavifemur. NCBI lineage: Eukaryota > Metazoa > Arthropoda > Insecta > Hymenoptera > Dryinidae > Gonatopus > Gonatopus flavifemur. Next base: position 1,278,783 of record JAFFJZ010000023.1, read on the forward strand.
ACTCTCGGAGATGGATGAAAATCGGTATACTGGGGTTCTTGAGGTCACTGACAACGGATCCAGCATCAGATGTTCAAAATTCAAGATGGCGGATTTGATATGGCATACCGAAATTCATGACATCACTCAAAATCATGCAATAATGTTTATACGTGAAGTTTCCGCAAGGAAATTGGTTGTTTCCGTCCGTTAATTATTCCATATGCACGTTTCCCAAGTCAAACTACATAGCAAGTTTATATTCTTGTATGTTCCCCAATAACTCAGTTCTTCATGCGATAAACTTCGTCTTTATTTTCTCCGATTCACTTGATGATAATGTCAAATTCAATTACCCTAATAATAACTGATATTCACTTCTAATATTTTCATCACGTGTCACCAGTCTAATTACACAGCGACCCCAAAAATCTCCTCGTATACACATTTTCTCGTGATTTCGAAGCATTTTATGAATTTCAGTGTGCCATATTGAATCCGCCATCTTGGAGATTGGAAATCTGATGCTGGATTCGTTGTCAGTGACCTCAAGAACCCCAGTATACCGATTTTCATCCATCTTCGAGAGTTTTCTCGAATTTTCGTCTGCGATATTGGGTCCGCCATCTTGAATTTCGGAAATCTGATGCTTGATTCGTAATCAGAGACCTCAAAAACCTCAGCATACCGATTCTCATCCGTTTTCGAGGCTTTTCTTTACTTTTCGTCCGCCATCTTGGATCCACCATTTTGGAATTTTGAGAATCTGACGCTGGATTCGTTGTCAGTGACCTCAAAAACCTCAGTATACCGATTTTCATCCATCTTCGAGAGTTTTCTCGAATTTTCGTCCACCATCTTGGGTCCGCCATCTTGAATTCTGGAAATCTAATGCTGAGTTCGTAATCAGCGACCTGAAAAACCTCGGTGGATCGATTTCAATCCATCTCCGAGGCTTTTCTTTGACTTTTCATCCACCATCTTAGGTCCGCCATCTTGAATTTTGAAAATCTGATAATGGTTCCGTAATTAGGAACCTCAAAAACCTCAGCACACCGATTTTCATCCATTTTCGAGGCTTTTTCTGACTTTTCGTCCGCCATCTTGGATCCGTCATTTTGAATTTTGAAAATCTGATGTTTGATTCGTAGTCAGCGACCTCAAAAACCTCCGGGTACTTCTCTTGAAGAATACTGAACGAATAAAATTATATGTTCTGTCAATTTTCATTAGATTCTCAGAATTGCGAGTTATTTTGGTGAATATATGGTAAATTGAGAGAGGTTAGGTCTCCTTCGAGTCTGGGAAAAAATTCCATCGTAAAGTTGAGATATTTTGTGCACCCTTGGTTGATGTTTTGAATAATTTTGAGTGCATTTTCAACCCGTGAAAAAATCACAAAGTCAAATATCCTCCAATTTTTTGTCGACTTTTTATTTTAAATCGGCCATATCGGTATTCCAGCGCCATCTGAAGGTAATTTTGACCTCAGCACTCGAAAGAGCAACCTCGAAAATAGTAGGTAAGGTATTTTTGCTATGAGCTTTGAATGATTTATATATCATTTGCAACGTTTAAAATTACAGTTGAAATCCTGCATTTCCCGGACTTAATGGGTTAAGTTGATAGAAACCCAATTCATTCCTTTTTCGATTTCCACTAGAGAAGCATGGTGATTATAGACGCACTTTATCCAGGCCATAACATGTACTCTTGTACAGCAGCGTAGGTTAAGCGTTAGGTAGTTGAGCGAATAGGTTAAGCGTTAAGTAGGCAGGTTCGGTATTCGGAATGGTGGTCGGTTGGTCGGTCAGTTACGGTGAAAAATAGGTAAATGAAAGATACCACGCACGGTAGATTTTCAGTGTTTGAAACTCCACATTCCTCGCCAATAGACCATCATCAGACACCAAAATTAATTTTTTTTTCTACTTTTCATGCATTGAAATGGATGGAGCAAATACTTATCCTTGTGAATATCAAATAATGCTGCAGAAAATGACATTGAAAGTGGATAGAAATGAATACTAAGTCCATCAAATTTCGTGTCGGATTTTCCCTTTTCCTAATTCATTTTTGTAGATCAAAATGGATAAACCAGATTCCTATTCAGGTCAATGTCAAAAAGCGGTGCAGAAAATGACGTTGAAAATGGATAGAAGCGAATACAAATTTTTCTATGCATTTCTATCCTCGATTTTCACTAGAGAAAACTCGGACACATAGAAATAATCAACAAACGAATGACAACAAATGGAATTTCAGTCACTTTCTCACGAATCGTTGATAATAACAGTCTTTATCACCGAAAAAGTTGTTCACTTTATTGAAATATTGTTTCGAGTTTTGAAAATGGGCCGACAATCTGGAAACATGTTTGGAACTTCGACAGCTTATCATAAATCATTATAAAGATGGTTTGTCTGTGCGGAATATTGCAAATATAGTGAAAAAAAGTCATTCAACAGTTCATGATATAATAAAAAGATTTAAAACAAAAAACACGATAGAAAACCAACCAAAACCAAGTACTCGAAAGATATTCACGGAAGCCGAAGAACGTTGGATCGTGAGACAAGTGGAGAAAAATCCAAAATTAAGTGCTCCAGATTTGGCAACATTAGCGAAACATCAACTTGGAGAAGAAGCGAATCCAGAAACAATCAGAATTATATTGAGAAAAAATAATTTTTATGGAAGAGTCGCCAGAAGACAACCGTTTGTGAGTAAGAAAAATCGTTTAAAGAGATTGGAATTCGTAAAACTTCACAAAAATAAAGATTTTTCATTCTGGGAGACTGTTTTATTTACTGACGAAAGTAAATTTAATATTTTTCGCTCCTATGGGCAAACATATGTTTGGAAAAAACCAAACGAAGAATTTGAAGAAAAAAACTTACGACCGACTGTCAAACATGGGGGTGGTTCAATCATGGTTTGAGGATGTATGTCAGCTGCTGGCCCAGGAAACCTCCATATTATCGACGGAATAATGGAACATACAAAGTATTTACAAATTCTAAAAGACAATTTGCAGCCCAGTGTACACGGAAAAAAAATGATGTTGGATTTACAACATTTCGTTCGATCACCATAGAAACCCCTAATATTTCTATGGTGATCGAACGAAACATTGTAAATCCAACATCATCTTTTTTTCCGTGTAGAAAAATTGGATATTGCGGATTGCTTCAACTTTTATCAAGATAATGATCCAAAACATAAGGCTCACAAAGTTCGTATGTGGTTGCTTCATCATTGTCCACACGTTTTGGAAATTCCTGCTCAGTCGCCAGATTTGAATGTTATCGAACATTTATGGGGATACCTAGAGGAGAAATTGAAAAACCATACTATTTCTAATAAAACCCTGGTTAAAAAATCTAAAGAAACCAAAGTATTTTTGAAGTAAATGTTTTCAAATTATTTAGGATCTGTTTAGACTGCTTAGGAACCGAGATTTGACACAAGTAGAGAGTTTCCAATCACTTAGGATTCTTTTCCGACTCACAGTTGATTCCGCCGGCTTCCGCACTACACACATAGGCAGTTTAGGTTTACTTAGGTATTATTTGGACTATACTGTGATTCCGTTTATTTCCGTGTGGAAGTAAAAAAACTGTTTCCGTACACTTCCACTCTATTTGCGAACCAATAAGTTTAGGAACGGTTATGAATGCTGTGCACGTAATGTCTTCCTATCACTTGGGAACATTTTAGGTTCCAATCTGCTTCCGTTCACTTATGAAAAATCGGAAATGAAATTTTGAAAAGTGTTTACGTATACTGTAAATTAATTCACTTCCGCGACTTTACGCTGAGACCTAAAGAGGATACTTCGGTTTATTTATGCTTTGTTGCCGCACTGATGAACTTGGGAGGAGTTATGAATAAAATGCATATAATGTCTTCCTATTACTCGGGAACATTTTAGGTTCCCATCTGCTTCCGTTCACTTGTGAAAAATCGGAAATGAAATTTTGAATAGTGCTTACGCGGTGTTTTGAATAGTGTTTAGCGAGCGGGAGAAATTTGTTTCATCAAAACTTGGAATGCACCTAAGTGAATTGATCAATGAAATACTGAAACAATCGGAAAACCGTTGATTGCCTTTATCCAGAAGTAACTCCTGAATCGAAGGTTTAGTTTTAGTTATGAAATTTCCGAGACAAAAACTCCTAGTAAGTCGGAAGTAGTCGTAAAAAAATTTTTTGTTTAGTTTTTTTGACCAGGGCGAAATATTTTTGAAGTAGAGGTTTTCAAATCACTTAGGATCTCTTCCGAGTACTTCCGAACGAAAATTTTACACATGTAGGGAGTTTCTACTTGGGATTTTCTTCCACATGATAATTGATTCCGCCGATTTCCGCAATCCACACGTAGAGAGTTTAGGTTTACTTACGTATGACTTGCACTAAACTATGGTTCCGTTCATTCCCGCGTAGGTACAAGAAAACTGTTTCCATGCATTTCCGATTTATTTTCGCACGGATATATTTGGGCGTAGTTAAGTTTACTGACCGCGTAGATGGCTTCTAATTACTTAGTTGTATCTTAGGTTCCAATCTGTTCACGTGTACTTATGAAAAATCGAAAACAAAATTTTGACAAATGTTAACGGTGTCATGTGACCTGATCCCTGGTCAAAAAGACTAAACAAACCTAAAAAAAATTTTTTTACAGCTACTTCCGACTTACTAGGTGTTTATATCTCGGAAATTTCATAACCAAAACTAAACCTTTGATTTAGGAGTTACTTCCGGATGAAGGCAATCAACGGTTTTCCGATTGTTCCAGTATTTCATTGATCAATTCACTTAGGTGCATTTCAAGTTTTGATGAAACAAATTTCTCCCGCTCGCTAAACACTATTCAAAACACCGCGTAAACACTATTCAAAATTTCATTTCCGATTTTTCACAAGTGAACGGAAGCGGATGGGAACCTAAAATGTTCCCAAGTAATAGGAAGACATTATATGCATATTATTCATAACTCCTCTCAAGTTCATCGGTGCGGAAACAAAGCATAAATAAACCGAAGTATTCTCTTTAGGTCTCAGCGTAAATTCGCGGAAGTGAATTGATTCACAGTATGCGTAAACACTTTTCAAAATTTCATTTCCGATTTTTCATAAGTACACCTAAACAGATTGGAACCTAAGATGTATCTAAGTAATAAGAAATCATCCACGCGGTCAGTAAACGTGAGTACCTCCAAGTATATTTGTGCGGAAATAGATCGGAAATACATGGAAACTGTGTTTTTAGGTCTGAACGGAAGTCCACGGAAGTTGATCAGGTCATATGACACCGTAAACATTTCTCAAAATTCCATTTCCGATTTTTCATAAGTAAACCTAAACAAATTGGTACCTGAGATGTACCTAAGTAATTGGAGGTCATTTACGCGGTCAATAAACGTAACTACTCCCGAGTATATTCGTGCGGAAATAAATCGGAAATGAATGGAAACAGTTTTCTTGCATCCACACGGAAATGAACCGAAACAGAATCACGCATGCGTGATCAAACTTCCGATCAGCTGTACAATATCTGAGACAATATTTGCCCTTGGAGCAGCGTGTTAGGATAGCTTAGAGGTTAAGTAGGTAGGTCTTATAGGTAGACAGGTTCGGTAAGAGTTCAAATCCCCTTCAGGTAGGAATGAATTTATCCTCATTTCCAAGTGGAATGCAACAATTTGGGTGTCCACGAATTCACAGAATGTATCGAGTGTTTGAATTAATTTTCATTTTTATTTTTGCTCCAGTTATTGGTAAATCCGATGTTGAATTTCAAAGAAATTATTTTTCCAAATGCGGAACGAAACCTAAAAAATCCAGTTCCTCAATTGCGGAAGTGAGCGGAAAGAATTTGTTTCATCAAAACTTGAAATGCACCTAAGTGATTTGATCAATGAAATACTGAAACAATCGGAAAGCCGTTGATTGCCTTTATCCGGAAGTAACTCCTAAATCAAAGGTTTAGTTTTAGTTATGAAATTTCCGAGACAAAAACACCTAGTACGTCGGAAGTATATTTAAAAAAAACTTTTTGTTTAGGTTTGTTTAGTTTTTTTGACCAGGGAAGAGACTTGGAAAGTGCACTGAAAAAAGAATGGGAAAAAATTGACGCTTCATATTGTGAAAAGTTGGTTCGATCGATGCCAAATCGATTGAAAGCTGTCAAAATGAATATAGGATCACCTATGAAATACTAAGGAACAAAATGGTCATGATGCAAATACGTATATGTATGAATATTTGAGATTTTGTTTTATTGTCCGAGTTTGAGTTTGAGTCCATCTACTCTCTATTTCCAAGTCTTCCTCTTGTTGATCCTCCAATTTCACATCCAACATAATTTTGAATGCCTCCTGCACGGAAAAAAAGATGATGTTGGATTTACAATGTTTCGTTCGATCACCATAGAAATATTAGGGGTTTCTATGGTGATCGAACGAAATGTTGTAAATCCAACATCATCTTTTTTTCCGTGTGTGTTTGTTTTTGTTTGAGATCCTTCAAATTTCATCTTTTTTGCATTTTCCTCTCCTTCTTCAGAGCTTTATATATTGTGATCACTATCTATATCCGCGCCTGGATGAGTTTTACAGCTCTCCACTTGATTTATAAATCTTTGTTTTACTAATATAGGGGTGTGCGGGTAGCACTTTTTATCGGGTCGGGTCGGGTTCGGGTATTTGTATTTCTTTTCAGGTCGGGTCGGGTCGGGTACCCGATTAAATCGGGTTTTCCAAGTCGGGTACCCGAATATAATAAAATCGCTTGAATTTAATATTTTCAACTTCTATTCGAAGTTGCCATTGCCGTTGATATTTTAAGGACAAATTGTCTTGAGCGATTGTAGGAATAAGGGGATTTCATATGAATTCAATTCTAATATGAAGAATGCCATATTCACTACAAGTCTATTAGGGTTGTTACTCCATGTAATTGATTATGCAGTGCATTAAGAAATCTCCAAATTGCTTCATGGAATGTTTATATTTATTTTTTAATTCAATTAAAAAATATAATCACATTTATATCTCATAAATAATATATTATCTATTTTCTTATTTAGTAACCACAATATAGAATCTTGAATATCAATGAAAATAAATATTCTTCTTATAAATATCATTCTTTTTTCATATTTTTAAATTTGAATGGAGGGAGCACAACTCTTTCACATGTTTTGTCAGCAATCTTGATTGAGTTGCTGTCACAATATTTCCTGCTGAGGAAAACGTTTGCTATATTTGAATTACCCGAATGTAATCGGGTACCCGAAAAACTCGGGTAATTGAAAAACCCGACCCGACCCGACCCGATAAAAACCCGATGACTCGGGTACCCGCACACCCCTACTAATATGTAATCAATTTGGTATCTTGCTGTATCTCCCGGCATTTTTCAAGTATAGATTCTTCTTGGATGATTTTTGAATAATGTGTTGGTAATAACCATTTTATGACTTCCACAGAATTCGATTGAACGTTGTCCTCTCCCTTATGAAAAACCCCGATATCGGGATTTCATCGTTAAATCATCAACTGTATCAATGCTATCCAAAATCTGTCGTTTGGTTTCATTATCAGACAAGTCCAATAAATATACGAGATCTACGATGATTATCCAATGTAAACCCGATATCGGGAAATCATCGGCTAGCTGATCGGTTTTATATCGGATAATTATCATCGAATTCATATTTTTATCGGACTTGTCTGATAATGAAACCAAACGATATATTTTGGATAGTATTGATACAACTGATGATTCAACGACGAAATTCCGATATCGGATTTTTTCATGAGGGCTTTCATTTCTTTTTCCTACCGCAAAATCTCTTATTATGTTACCCTCTTTTCCTTGCCCTACTACCGCATTCCAATCGCCTATGATCATTAAATTCTGTTCTCCCTTTACATATTCTATTACTTCTTCCATTTCATCGCACGTTTTTTCGATATCTTCCTCTGAGTACGCAGATGTGGGCATGTATACTTGAACTATAACAGTGTCTACCGGTTTCATTCAAACTCTGACCATCATTACGCGTTCGCTATGTTGCAAATAATTTTCTATCCTATTTCCTACCCTTTTATGCATCATAATTCCCACACCTGCTTGACCATTCTTTGATCCTGTATGAATTATTCTATAATCCCCACTACAGAAATCCCCTTCTTGCGGCCATCTCATTTCGCTAATTCCTATTACATTGATACTTAACCTATTCATTTCTAATTTCAAATTTCCTAGTTTTTCTGTTTGTCTCAGTGATCCAACATTCCGCGCTCCGACTCGAAGAATGTTCCCTTTCTTCCCTATCTTCTTTGGTTTTCTATCTTGTTTAAGGAAGCTCTCTCGAACAGCCTCAACCCGGAGATCCGAACGGGAGGCTATTTTACCTCCGGAATATTTTACTCGAGAGAACGCTAGCATGTTGTTGTCGTTTCTTCTTTCAATAAATTAAATGAAATGATGTCTATAACTATTTGGGTCAAATCCGGTCACCGTGTTCTTTAGCAAAAATGATTATGTATTTACGCGTGTTGTAATGCTGTACTCATTAGTGAATTTCCATTTTTATTTTTATCTTTACTTTGAGTTTTTTTCAACAAACTAGGTCAGTGTGAAAAACTTGCGAGCGTGTAATCTCTGTTTACAACATTTCTGCCAAGATTTGGTGATGAAAATGTGTTATAGATCGTATATGGGAATCTCTATGAGAATGACTTGGTCAAAATAACGTCAAAACATTATTATGACAAGTCGTTTCCGTTGGAAATGTTTCATCCCATTGGGGTGCTTAAAAATATCAAGCGAAATTTCATCGTAATTCATACGGGATTCATCTAAAAAATTAATAATGAAACCTTCAGAACAATTTTGAGTATAGGATATCTATTCAGTTTCAACCTGCGTATTTTCAATATCACGTACTGAAACCCATGTGAGCTTCAAATGAAATATGACACAAAATCTGTATTGTTGTCTGAATAAATCCAAATAAAATCCCGTATTTGTACTTTATTGCTACATATTCAAAATTTTGAATCATTGGTCAGTTGTTAAAAAAGTAACGAATTTCTACCCGTTTCTTCTGATGCTCTAGGGACATTGAATTGAGCCAAACAGAAAACATTTGTTGTTGGAAGTATTCTAATTACTCATCATTATGAAATTCTACAAAAAAGAAGAGGGAAAGTTTTGTTGTAACTCAATTAATCCAAATCACACGATCACAGTTTTTTTCCCCTATTCGAAATCGTATTTATTACTGTAATAATTGTTGTTGAAGAATATTCTTCCCCATGAAAGATAGTATCATCTCTTAGAACGATCTAAGCAGGATTATATAAAGAATTCTTGATCTACATTGGTCTTACATAAACAATTGTAGTATACAACACCAAGTATTCAAGTATTTACAGATGGCTTTTTTGAAAATCGAACATTTAATATCAATTTAAATGTAATATCCAATGCATATCAAATTTTTTTATGACGAATAACACAAAATTGAGTGGACTTTCAAGGGAAACGTTAGTTAAAAGAATCAGAGAAGAAAGTTCTTCTGGAAAACACTTTATAACGAAAAATGAACATATTACGCAGTTTGATACTCTTCAGCTACTTTTTTTGCATTAAAAATTTCTTCTTCCGTGACTGTAGGTGCCACTCCACAAGATATCTCTTCTTCTCTGATGAAAGCAAGTTTTTCAGCTTTTTCTCGATAAAAATCTTTCTTCTTGGCTTGTAACTCTGCTTGGTAATTATCTAATTTTTCTTGTCTCAATTTCGTACAATACTCTTCCGTTAACCAACGTATCGATCTTTTTCTTTCAACTCTCTCCGGTATTCTGTGAATCAGGGAACAAGAATTCAAATATTTCCTAAATATAAATAACCATCTACATTTTTGATGTAAAGAACTTACTCTGCTTCTGGTTTGTAAACGAGATTCAATTTTTCTAAAACCCATTCAAAACGTCTGTAATCGTCTTCACGAAGGGTTTTGAGCAACTTTTTTCTTTTGGCTACAAGTTCCAACAGAGATACTTTCAATTTTTTATTGTATGGATGTTGTTCTTGACGTTTTTGCAGGTATAATATAATCGCAGTCATTTCTGCAACTGAAATTTGAAGTTTGGTTTTATGAGTTATAGTAGAGGTGAATGAACTGCGTTAAAAGTAACATAAGTTTCAAATTATTTCATCTTGATATCTTTAGCATTTGTCCCAGGTGCCTTGGACCCTAGTAGAGGCAAATGAGGTCAATTTTTTGTACAGGTTAAGTATGCATTATTTTTGAGTTGAGAAATTTGTGAAAATTTGATGCGAGTAGAAGAATGCTCAGAATAAAATGGATAGAGAAAGTAAAAAATGAAGGAATTGAGAAGTTAAGTGAAAAAAATAGTCTTTTGGAACATGTTGTTAGAAGAAGTCATTTGATAGGACTCACGGTAAGGCATGATGGTTTATTAAAAATAATATTAGAAGGAAAAATGAATGGTAAAACTTGTAAAGGTAGACCTAGATTAGGTTATAAGAAACAAATCATAAAAGACAAGGGTTGTCGTAGATATGTGAAAATTAAGCATTTGGCGGATAATGGACAGGGTTGGAGAATTTCATCAAATCAGTCGTAAAACTGATCACTAGAGGATGATGATGACGATGATGATGAACGATGCGAGCATATCCAAGAATTATGTGAAATTATAAATACTTGAAAATTACTTCTGGTTTCACGAGTCGAGTTATCTAATTGATGGTTCTTCACCAATTTCTGGCTTCGCGATCTAAGAACCAGAAGAGTTTCCCTCTCTGGCAAATACTCGAGGGTGAATAATTTGTTGACAGTTTCATTTGCACTGAAATCAAATTTGTCGTTGACATAGTTTAATATCATTACAACGCAAAGTAATATCATAAAATATTAATAATACTCACTCTTTTAGTTCGGAAGAAATGGCAATATGATCAGCTACTTCATTAGGTTTAACTTTCAAATCCAAACCTAAATCGCCACTTTTTGTAGGATGTGATTTCAATAGTTTGGTTGGTCTAACCCATTTTATGTATTTTGGTAGATCCGATTTTATTTTAACATATCTAACAATGTGATTATTGCTCTTCAGTACATTTATTATGAGATTTGATGCGAATCTCGAAGTGTTGGTTAACGTATTCATATTTGATTTATTATAAGAACATTCGCTCCCAATGGCATGTACTTCCAAAGACTATCACAATGTTTTGAAGAAATTGGAAGAAATGGGAAATGGACGGACTGCGAGCGATTGAGGTTAGGTTGAGCGAATGATTATCACTAGCTGCTATAGCCGCTGGTGATATTATCGACCGATGTTACCTCTAGAGTGAGTTCTCAGTTTTTTCCATTGATCTCTGTTTCTTACATCGTGTATAGTGGTCCATAGTACAAAAGTGTGGATTCAGAATTGTTCAGAAGTAAAGTAATTGTTGAAATGAATAACAAGAATTCATCCATCGATATCTTAAATGATGACTGCTTGGAGCACGTATTTACGTATTTAACGATTCCTGAGAGGATAAGGATTGAAAGAGGTCAACATTTTATGCAGTATTTCCGAAATATTCAAATTTGAAACTGTACAGAACACATCCCACATAGCATTAAAGTTTTGAGAACATTCTGAGAACGTTTCTAAAACGTTTAAAGTTCTTTAAAGGTTCTGACAATGTTTAGAGAACTTTCAGTGCTATGTGGGATAAACTGAAATTTTTAAAAATCCATTACAAAACATTTGCACATTTCATTTGAAATTATTTATATTTTTTCCCCCAGTTTGTAAAAGATGGAAAGGAGTCAGTCTGAACTCTTGGTGATGCATCAAAACGATTAATTTATGGAATTCAATGTGGGATTTTCTTTTGCTAGACGATACAAAGAAGGAATCAGTATTTTATCAAATAATGCAAAAGTGTGGTAGATTTGTTACATATATAATATTAAATCCACCAAACGAAGAGGCGTATTTGTCATGGTTGCAAGATGAATATCCATCCTCCAAAATGCTACAGGATTTGATTCACTTGTGTCCCAGTCTGAAAAAGATGGTAGCTAGACTGATACCAGTATTGGAACTGCGCCTACTCGAAGTTCTCGCCATGCACAATCCAACTTTGAATAGTATTATACTTGAAAGACTGTGGACTCCTTTATATTTAGATCAAAATATGGAATCTTCTGACGATCTGTTGATTGAATTCCTTGATGCACATGAAAATTTAGAATATTTAGTGGTAAGTTCAGTATTACGCATGAACTCGAGCAGCCACAATTATTTATTGCACCTGCCAAAAAGAATAAAAGCATTCATTCTAAATGGACAGGAATATGAATGGAATTCTTTGGACAATGCATTGGTAAGGTTTATTATTACAAACTTCATCTCTCTTTCTCAATCAACTTTGAAATATTTGTTCCTCTGTTTCCATTGCCAGGCACGTCTCGAACCTAATCACTTACAGACTTTTGGATTGCAATATGGTCTATGTCTATCCTCACAGAAGATGACAAGTTTATGGCACCTTCTTGGGAATCATTTTACCTTGAAAAACTTACAACTTTGTTTGTACTGTGAAAATTTCAGTGTTTACGATCCATTTTCCAAATTCACAGAATTAGAGTACATTAACTTATATCGCAATTCGATAGTGAATGATTATACAGTTTTAAACTTGTGTCATCATTGCAAAAAATTGACAACCGTTGATATCTCAGGTACCTAAAGAAAGTATAAATTCACAGATGGCTCCATCTGGTCGGAGTCTTTACGATAAAAATTCTAGGAATTCAATTCAAAACAAAGTCTCACACTTTCAAACTTATCTCATCTTTCAAGGCTGATCCCTGAAAACTTCAGACTTCTTTATGAGTTTAGTTTTGAGTATTTTTATTCGAAAAAAAATGCCACCAAATGGAGCTGTCGCTACACTTGTATCCTTTTAATTGATTCTTCATGCATGGACGTCTGCTTTATGCATTGATCTCTGTACCCAACTGGAATAAGCGCTGAGACGAAATCGGTACCATTCATCGAACAAAGATGCATGTGCATCTTATTCTCATCTCGTTTCGTGTTTTGTATTCGGTATTAAGTCGGTGCACTTAATTCTTTTCCTTTTTCCCAACAGAACCGTATTGGCAATTTAATGTTATTAAAATAGAAACATTTATGATTAGTTTTTTATGTTCAGAACATGATTCCTGACATGTTTCTAATTAATTAATAATGAATTGGCAACAAGGATCTATTGCAAAGAAGAAAACGGATTGATTGAACTCACTGTCCACCCTACCTCTTATTTGCCCTCCCACACGGCATTATCAATTCGCGAAGAGTTCTTAGAGAAAACATTAGAAACACTTCAGTTTTTCAGAGAATTCATTTTAAATCCCCAGAATCATCCAAATGAATTTCACAAGACGTCAAGATGTACATCCGTTACGCGGCAAAACATGAAAACATATGGAAATTCAGAGTGCCTAATTCACTCATGAGAATTCAAAAGAGTGGGTGTACTGTCTGCCTGAAGAATTAGGAATTCATAATTCTTTGAATCCCAATTGAATTCTTTAGGAACTCTTCTTGAACTGAGGTGTTGTATAAGTGGGCTCTCATCCCTGGTTAAACAATCCGATTGAATCCGATAAAAAAAAATTTTATCGGAATGAATTGAGTTTCTGCATCGGAAATTTCCTATTGATACCAATAAGATAATTTTTAATTGGATTTAATCGGTCTTTTCCCTGGTTAAAAAATCCGATTGAATCCGATAAAAAAACATTCCATCGGAATGGATTAAGTTTCTGCATCGGAAATTTCCCATTGATACCAATAGAATAATTTTTAACTGGATTTAATCGGCATTTTCCCTGGTTAAAAAATCCAATTGAATCCGATAAAAAAAACTTATCGGAATGAATTGATTCCTGCATCGCGATTTTCTTATTGAATTTTATTGGTTGTTAACCCAACCAACGAACGGTTTATATACATTATATACGCGCATTTTATATCAATTAAACAAACACATATATCATTTATTCAATCATTGCGTATGACAAATTATTGCTGAAATAAATTCAAACGATCATTTGTGTGTTATTAACATGGTGATCACCCATCCATCTTGTACCGTAGTTGTCGTTGCTTCACCTAGAAGATCGATCTGGAACACCCGCTCGCTCGATGCCGTGGTTCGCTTCCTATCAATGTGAACTAAATGACTGTCTTATGTCAGGGATGGGTGTCCTATAGTAATAAGATTCAATTGGTAATAGTCCATTGGACATATGAGGGATTGTATCGGTCTTAATGAGAGCATGGGAGTTCATTAATAATAAAAATCCCAATGAAGACCAAGAGAATATTTTCCAATTGGATGCAATCGGTATTTTATGGTGGATGAAAAATTCCGATTGATATCAATACAATATTTTTCAATTGGATTCAATCGGTATTTTATCAATTATGAAAATTCTAATTGATACGAGTCAAATATTTTCCAATGAGATCCAATAGGTATTTTATCAATAATAAGAATTCCAATTGATATCAATGAAATATTGTGTAATTGAATTCACTTGGTATTTTATGATCAATGAAAATTCCGATTGACGCCAATACAATATTTTTCAATTTGATTCATTCGGAGTTTTATCAATCATGACAATTCTAATTGATACCAGTAAAACGTTTTTCAATGGGATCCAATTGGTATTTTATCAATAATAAAAATTCCAATTGATGACAATAAAATGTTTCTTATTTGATTAAATAGGTATTTTATTGATCATTAAAATTCTAATTGATATCAGTGAAATATTTTTCAATAGAATTCAATGGGTATTTCATTAATCATAAAAATTCCAATTGATACCAAGAAAATATTTTCTCATTCGATTCAATGGGTATTTCATGGTTGATAAAAAATTCCTATGGATACCAATAAAATATTTTTTAATTGGATTGAATCGGTATTTCATTAATCATAAAAATTTTCATTGATACCAGTCAAATATTTTTCAATGGGATCCAATTGATATTTTATCAATAATAATTATTCCGATTGATATTAATGAAATATTGTGTAATTGCATTCACTTGGTATTTTATGACCAATGAAAATTCTGATTGATGGCAATACAATATTTTCCAATTGGATTCAATCGGTATGTTATTAATCATGAAGATTCTAACTGATACCAGTCAAATATTCTTCAATGGCATCCAATAGGTATTTTATCAATAATATAAATTCCAATTCGTACGGACATAATATCTTTTAATTTGATTCATTCATCATTTTATTAATCATTACAATTATAATTGGTACCAGTAACATATTTTTGAATGGGATCCAATGGATATTCCATCACTGATAAAAATTCCGATTGATACCAATGAAATATTTTCCAATTGGATTCTCTTGGTATCCTATGATTATAGTTTCCTATTCCAGCAACTTTCCCATTAGTTCCAATACATCGAGGTCACCAGGGATTCCGATAAAAACCAATGATCTGATGCAATGAAAGAAATTTCAAAACTGAATCGGTTATTGCCGGTACATACCTATAGGACTTTAGAATCTGTAAACTTGCCTATTATTTCCAATAAATTTGAATGTTGAAATAATCCAATTAAAACCCATTGATCAATGAAATCGATACATCCTTGAATGCAGTCAGAAATCTCCCATTAGGAACCCATTCATCATTCAATTTCACAAATTTTCCCATTAGTTCCAATGGATTGAAATTGTGGAAACTTCCGATAAAAACCGTTTGCCTGATGGAATGGAGAAAATTTCAATCATCCAATCAGATATCTCTTATACAGACCAATAGATTATGTGAAGTCTGATGAATTTCCATCAAATGGCGATTTTTCAATTGGTGAATCCCCGATTGAAACCTATATAAAAGAGATTCCGATAAACTCTTATTGATTTTGAATCGGGGATTGAACTGTTCCGATTGATCCTATGCAGTCCGATTAATTCTGAATCGGTTTCTATCGGATCTTATCGGATTTTTTAACCAGGGCTAATGCGGTGGAATAAAGTCTAGAATTGAATTGGACATTTCTCATTCAATGCTATTGAATATTCAATCCCGTAAATATTCCTTTTATTTCCCATAAATTGCACTGAAAAAAAAATTTCATCGAAAATCAATTATATTTTATTGTTAGGGTAACTGAATATCATAGTCAAGTCAACGAATATATGATCAGATTGACAGTATAATCGTTGACTTGACACCATGATGGTTGATTCAACTGCATGTAGTGAAGTCAACAGTGTATGTAGTTGAGGCAACAGTCAGATTCAGTTGGATATATCCAATCGTATTCTACTGTTGAATCAACTATATCACCGTTGTCTGTACCCACCTTTTTTTCAGTGTGGGATGATCGAATAATCCAATTGAAACCTATTGACCAATAAAATAAACAAACTCAAATCGAATTGGATATTCTGGATAGAAACCCAGTAAGTCTTGAATTTTGTACAATTTTCCCATTGGTTCCGATAGACCGAAATCACCGAAAATTCTGATACAAACCGATAATTTAATCCGCTGAAAGGAATTCTGAATTCGAATTGGATATTTCTCATTCAATCCTATTCAAGTTTCAGATCCGTAAATGGTCCTATTATTCCCCATAAATTCGGATAGTGGAATAATCCGATTAAAACCTACAGACCGATCAAATCTGTACGAACTCTAATCGAATTGGACATTCTTCATAAAAACCGATTAAATGTCCCATTACGTAACATTTACGATCGGTTCCAATAGCTTTAGGTCATGGAAATTTCCGATAAAAACCATTTGCCTCATGAAATGGAGAAATTTTCATATTCTCAATCAGATATCTCACATACAAACCGATTGATCACTGAAAGTCATATTAATTCCAATAAAACAAATATTTTTCTACCGGTAAATCCTCGATTCAATCCTATATATACCACGTTCCAATTAATTCCTATTCATCTTGAATCGGTAGTTGAGCCTCTCCGATTGACCCTATTCATTCCGATTAATTTTGAATCGGTTTTTATCGGTTTCTATTGGACCTTTTAACCAGGGATCCCACACAGCATTACAGTTCCAAAAGAATTGATGAAGAATTTTTATTGAACTGATTGTGTTTTTTATGAATTCTTTAAGAATTCTTCTAGGACTGTGATGCTGTGTGGGATGTTACTTACCCCCTCCAACGCTTTTCTAATATCAGGGGTCATTCTAGTATGATATAGAGTTTAATGTCCATATAAGAATATTTTCTATTTTGAATCTAGCTATAAAAATTTTACACATTACCTGTGTCCTTTGAGAATATAAAACTTCTGTATGATTTTTGCAGGGTGTAAAATCACGGATAAAAGCATCGTAGCATTGGGAACCCTACCCAATCTAATAGCTTTAGACGTATCGCTTATCGAAACTATTTCTGGAACTGAATTACATGCCATAAAAAAATTACAGATGTTGATGTGTGGACATTGCGCTCTCATATCTGATTCAGCCATTTTTGATGTATTGAGAGACTGTCCTAATTTGAGGATGTTGGATATATCAGACTGTCCACGTATTTCTGAAGCGACTTATCAACGTTGCATTCAAGTTTCATGGTATCGACATAGCGGTGAACGCTTACCCCTAAAAATTTGCGTTTCTCATAGACAAATGGATGCAGGACTGTATAGTTTAGCACCTATCTTGATGGTGTATCCTAAAAACAAAAAAGATGAAGAAGAAGAAATTTCAATGTTCAATAGAAACGTAAGACGGTACTCGGAATTCAATAAAATTTGGGCACAAATTTTCCTGAAATGTTACGACTTTTAAACAGAGAATTGGTGGAATGCTGAAGTGAATTATAAAATGAAACAAAAAGTGTAGGATTATTTTTTTTTTTAATTTTCTCTTTATAATAATGAACAATTTTTTGTATAATAAACCCAGTGTCACGGTACTGCGAAAATTGTGCACAGGAAAAAAACATTCTGTTTTCATGTACCAAAGAAGATGATATACTAAAGGTTCTTATGGGGTTTCCTGCATCTGGAGGGCACTCAAGCATCAGGAAAAGAGGGCAAAATTTTGTGCTTTTTATAAATTACTTGATAAATTCAAATTTCAAATAGATAATCCCCAAGAGAATACGAGCCGAGCAAATGAATTTACGACAACGAACGTTTTATAAATCTTGAAATATCCATGACTTCATTTTATTTTAAATGAATGTTTGGTAAACTTTCCTGTCCTCTCAGGGAATAATTGAGGGCGGATTTGAAATCGAATTTTGAATATGAATTCTCGTCTCCTCATAATTTGTGGATATTGGGGAAACGACATTAAACAAAATTTTTTCCATTTGGAATTTATTAATTTAAAAATCTTCTCATAATCGCCAGGAATCAGTAAAAGAATCTCACATTTAGAGACTAATCCTGGTCGTGGATTTTATCTTCATGTATTGAGAATTTTCGGTGAATGCATAATTTATAAAGAAAAACAGTTAGTGCAACATTTGGCTCGCTTTTTTCTATGCTTGAATGATCTTAAAGGGATACCACTCGAGTAGCAAAAATGTTCAAACGTATATACGTGAACATTCATAGAATATTCAACTAAGATTGTTTTAAATATTCTTCAATCTCTCACAGGAGTGAGGGCGTTATGTGTGAATAAAATTATTTATTTGATAAATTATCAAGCTTTTAAAAAATATAGGCTAATCGTTGCAGATGCATTTAACTTTACTTTATCTAATAGATTCAAGACGAGCACGTTTCTTCCACATCTTGAGATATATATAATTATCAACGCATTCCTGAGCAGTATTCTGAGTATTTATTTAGAATTTTCTTATGCAGACCCCAAGGGAATACAAACTTCCAGGCACATTCGACGAATATTAACATCAATCGTTAAGAGCAGTCAAATGCTTCATTATTCTACTTCTTTTTCTTCATTTTAATTATTATTATTGAAGTGAAATTAAAGAATCCAAGAGTAGAGTTTTCATTTTTTATTCTTTTATTATCATACAGCATCATATGGAATTTTTACAGTAACAAAAGAAAAATTACACTTCTAGATCACGTATCGATTTTACCAACCACTTCAAACCATTGTCTAAGAGCATCACTCAATACACCTGGTAGCATATTAAGATCCCTCAAAATTAAATAAAATGGAAATGGAAAATTGTCCATATACGAATGAATTCCTAAAAGTTTTCCATCCTTAAACTTAGGCATTCGTATATCTAATATTGAATCCTGAAACAATAACGTCATGTTAATGTAATGGCATGAAATTTCAAGGTAACAATAATTTTACAATTCTGATTGACCGCACTGTATGCGATGAAATAAAGAAGATGTTTTTATATGATCCATTCATATATATGTAGAATGCAATTGAATTCTTCAGATACTTTCAATCAGATCAAGTAGTTTATATTCTTAATATATTAACACTGAGCCTCACCTTATTGATTGGATTATCTACAATGACAAAAACTATGAAAATATCAGTCAATCTTGCTCTTCGTACTGCTTGGTTTACTTTATCCATTCCTTCCGAATATAAACCTCTGCCATCTGAGAGTATAATTAATAATTTTGCATTATCCGCCACACCGTGTTGATTTTCAAACAGATCTACTGTAAAATCAACTAATTCTCCGATCATGGTTTTCTTCTGATCGAATCTCATGTCCTGCATCAATCTAAAATAAAAAGAATATTTAAATATACTATTGGATGTACGTATATAAATACATGTATCGATGTATATAAAATCAATTCTTTTACCTGGCGCCACTTTGTTCGGTGAACGGCTGTCCCAAAGGATGCAGTACACTTATCTTTTCTCCAAAACTTATCACCCCTAGATCGCCAGTTTCGAGATAAGTCATAGCTTTGCTGATCAACGAGAGAGACTCGAAAGCTAACTCTTTGGAATGATTATCAGCCATACTACTCGAATCGTCCAAAGCTAGGATTATTTGATAATCTCGTTTGCTTGGTTTCGTACGTCTCAACCAGATTTTATCTTTTCTAAATTGACTAGCGATGTATGGGATAATTTTCTTCATATTGATGCGTCTGCCTGTACGATAATCTCCTTTCAATCTCGAGGCTTGCGTTGGTTCCAACACCAGTCTTAACTTCTCTGACAAATCCCTAGCTGCTACATCCGTCACCGAACTCAAACGATTCCACGCAGCTGTGGCTTCTTCGGTCGATGGCACGTAAGTCCATTGACTTAGCATTTTCTCAACCTCGTAACGATGTTTTTCTATGGGTTTGGAAGTTAAATCGTTGTCTTCGATGTCTTGGAGTTTGGTATGGAAAGTAGTTTCTTTGTCCCGTTCAATTTTCGTTGTTAGAATTAATTCACCCTCGACTTCTACCATAGTTTCTATCTGATCATCGTTGTTACTACCTTTTTGAGTTGGATCAGTTTTTTGTTTGTTCTTATCTTCCCTCTCTGGTAATTGCTCGGGATTTGCTTTAGCGATATCCTCTTCTTGGAGTTCTTCTTCGGTTAAATCAACATTCATAATTTCTTCTTCATCTTCTTTCTTTTCATCATTATTTTCATCTTCATTCAGATTCAGAGTTTGTTGCTTTTCACTTTGATCTTCCGTCGCTGCGTCTACAGCGTACTCATCAAATTTCTGAGATTTTTGGATGTGTTGATACATCGGGCGATCCTCGTCGATAGGACAGGGTTCGTCGTCTTCTTCGTCCGATTCAACATCGTGTCGTTTTTCATCGTGTATCATAGTTTTCAGTTTTTTTCGATTAGGTTCCAGTTGATCGACCAAAGCTCTGTTTTCATCGCTTTGACCTGGATTCTTTCGTTTATCGATTTGTTTCGGTTGACTCTGTTGTTGTGGTTGTTGCGGAACGGGAAGGTTCATCCGCGAAGAAGATCCTGAATGTCCTTTCTCTTGTTGTTCCGACTGCGATTGACCGGTGCCTTTATCGTTGTCATCATCTTGGCTAGTTTCAGCCATTGCTTCTTGTCGCTGATCCTCCTCTCGCTGTAATCGTTCTGCCACTTTGTCACGCGAACCATCTTTAACGTTATCAATTTGTTCCGCAGTATCCATTTGTTGCGTCGGATCATTGATACTTGGGGCTGCTTTATCTTTATCGTCTTCTTCTTCTTTCTTTTCTTCTTTCTCTTCTTCTTCCACTATATTTTCAAATTGAGTTTTTGTACTTTCTTCTTCTTTTTCTTCTTCTCCTCCTCCTTCTTCTTTTTCTTGATTTTGAGCGTCCCTTTCAGGTTCCTCGTTATCACTCGAATCAGAATCAACGTCATCAGTTTTTTCTTCTCCCTCTTTCTCTCCTTCCTCCGTCTCTACATCTTCTTTTTCAGGTGGTGGTCTTGAATCCTTCATTTCATCAATATCGAATGGATTTTCCTCTTCGGCGTTGTTATCTTTATCCTCTTCTTCATCCAAATTCATGTCCTCTGGTAAATCTAATGGTTCTGGCTCTGGTTCAGGTTGATGTTGACCATGATAAGGATCTATTTGATCCTCGTTAGTTTCTGTTTCGTCTAATTCATTTATATCTGGCTTTTGCTCCTGTCGTTTGTCTTCTTGGTCTCCACTTTCTTCATCTTCTTCATTCTCTTTTTGATTATTTTTAGCGGTCACTTCTTCTTCCCCGGTTTGCTCACCTTTCCCCTCTTTTTGCTCCTCGTCGTGATCCTTTTGCTGCTCATCTTCCTCCTCCTTCTCTTCTTTGTCTCCCCAAATTTCTTTATCCAGTTGTTCGGCATTCGTATCGGTATCCCCCATTTGTTTATCCAAATCTTCATCCTCACCCTCGTCCTTCTCCTTGTCGCTCTCATCTTCATCCTTCTCGATATCTTGAAGTTTACTCTCAAAATCTTCGGACATTTCTATACCCTTTTCCTCTTCTTTACAATCTTTATCCTCCTGTTTTTCCTGCTCTTCATTCGCGGGTTTGGCATCCTCGAGTTGATCCTCGCTCTCAATTCTCTCGGAAACATCCTTTTCACCTTCCCCATCGCCCAAACCCATGCCACCTTTGGTCTCCGTCCCCTGTTCATCCATTTCTCCCTCTTCGACGTCCAAATCTTTGGGCACGCAAAATCCATTCGCCGCTAGATCCATGAAAACATTCAATTGCAGATACAGTAATTTACACGTGACTCGAAACGATGCGATTTGTTCATTCACGTAAAATTGACTGAATATCGTGTATTGCTCTAATAAAGGTAGACATTTTAACAGCAATCGATAACATTCGACAGCTGTATTGCAATCTAGAGTTTGTATCATTCGCAACAGATTACTCAATCTTTGAGTAACTTTATCCACCGTCAAATCATTTATATCTTTTTCTAAAGATTCCACAAGTTTCTCTGTTAAATTATTCTCATTCATTTCGTCGATGTGATCTCCTTCTGTCTCATCATCATCATCATCATCATCATTATTATCGTTTTTATTACCTTTTTTAGAATTTGTACCATCGTTTAATACATAATTTTTATACTTCTTTTGTATCGCCAACAGAATAATCTCTATCAATCCTTCTAAATCTTCCTCAAACTTTTCAAAACTCGAATGATCGTCATCAGCCTCCTCACATAATTCTACATTTTGAATTTGTGAAAACTCTTCAAGATACGAATTTATTTGATTATTGAAATACAGAATGCTCTCCACGATTGGATGGTTTGTATTCCCATTTGTGAATATGGATATCAATTCCTTTATTGAAGTTGCTAAATTCTCAAGTGACTTGTAACTCTCTTCCAAACAATTGTAATGCTTCAAAGTTAAAAGTACGATATCATTTTCCGTGTTGAGAATTCTGATAGACGTAAAGTCATGGTTAAAGTTTTTCTTGATGTTTTTGATCAAAGCCAGACAATCGTGCAATAAAATTTTGGTATTTTCCCACGCAATGTCGTTTTGATTCACATTCAGTATGGGAAGATCAGTACTTTGGAGATTAACGATATCCAATCTCCCTTCGTCGGTTGGAAAAGTGTTCAAATACATTTCCAATTGCTCAAAACCAGTTTCCAAACTGACAAGTAATTCTTTCAATTTGTGAGCAGACTTTTGTAAATCTTGCTGTTTGAGAACATGAATATTGTTTTCTATGGAATGATAAGACAGGTCTGTGACTCGTAAACGTAGATTTACAAATTTATGGAAGAATTCTGTTAACAACGTTTTTTGTTTATGCGCGAGTAACATTAAATGCGCTGAGAAGCCTTTGCAACGTTCTATATTGTGAATTCCCAAATCCGTTTGTTGGACACTGGTTAGAAGAATTGCATTTAGAGCATTCAATTTGATCATCGATTGGTAATAATACTTATCGCAACTCGACCATTGAGCTAACATATGTTCATCTATTTTAATTTTTTCAAGATATTGAGCCGCTACTGCAACGTTCAAAGCTGGCGTTGAAAAATCAATGACCTTATCAGCATAATTTTTCCAAGTCAAAAGACCAATACGATAGGATACTCCCATGTGATTTAGAGTTTTGAAATAATTAGCTAGAGTCATCTTTTTACGTTGCAGTATACTCTTCGCTTGAGATTTCTGTTTATTTTTTGGCAAAGTTCTGTCGATGTCCAATTCTCTCAATTGCCCCGCACGATTTATATAATCCTCTACACAGTTTTCCACTTCGAGTCTCATGCAGGGATACGAACTCATGATTATTATTTCTTTACATAAATCTCTCGTTTTCTTTATCAGAATATCGCTTCTCGAAATCAAATCCTTCGATTGTCGACTGTTCCTTAGAGAAAGAAGATTTCGTTTATCGAGAGAAGGGATAACAAAATCAGCAGGATCTATAGCGTACTCTCTCTCCTCTTGATTATCCCATGCGCCCGTACCCATTTGACGGATAGGCTCCGCTTTGATCTTCAAACAAGAAGATACACTCAGTTTCAAATGAGTTTCAAATTCTTTGATAAACTTGTGCAAAGTTCTATGACTCTTTTCTATGGTTTCTTTCACAGACCAGTAACTGATATCATTCCATCGAGCGATCTTCACGAAATCCTTCAAATTCTTCTCAATTGGTGATCTTAGAGCAACGATTTTGGCATCCACGTCTTTCACGAATTGATTGTAATAATTGTGGATGTTCCATAGTATCGCCAGAAGTTCTGTTCTAGCGGGATTCGTGGAATCACAATAGAACACGTGACAATGGAAAGAATAGAGGAGATTCAATCTCGATGCGAATTCCACCAATGTTGATTCGTTCATGAAAGTTTCTAAAGAATCGATTAATTGTTGTTTAGTAATTTTCTCCATCTCGTCACCGGTGATGTAACTTTCGATCAAAGCGTACAAGAAGAACCACCATTTAGAGGTTTGTGATTTCAATCTATCGAAGGTGGCGTTCAGACAATCTTTCCAACATGACAATTCCAATCGCCTCCAAGATATTATCTGTTGAGTTAAAACGAGGATGTGTTCGGATAAGCTTACCCTGCTGTGCGCCATTTCCTCCCATTCGTGTAGCTTCACCAACAACAATTCTAATCCAGTTAAGAATCTCGATAGCGGAGAAGTCATTGGAAAAGAATAAATTCTTAAGATAATTGTTTTTATCGATCCCAAGGTTGGATGTTCCGGCCAATCGTTTAGTAATTCATTGACGGATCGAAGGATATCATTTAAAAGAGGTAAACATTGTTTTACCTCTTCGATTTTACAATCTTTATAAAAATCGTAGGATTTGCCGGTACCTGGATTTTCGCCAATTGATTTTCCTTCGCTGTGATGTAAAGTCAGAGTTACTAGGAAGTTCAAACTGTTGTGTAATTTTGACGCGAGGGTTGCATCTAACGCAACCATGATATTATCCAACAACAAACGAACCGTGTTGTATCTTCGTATCAGAGGTTCCATATAATTCGTAGAAATCGTAGAATTTCTCCCTTCCAACCATTTAGTTTTGAGAAACGAATCGAGAATATCGCAATGTATTTTTTGTACCACTTGAATATCATCTTCCGTGATGAGACTGCTGTAAGAATCCGTGGTAAACTGCGTTGTGATTTGTTTTGTTTGTTCCAACGAGGGTGCGATCACATTTTCTATATCGTTAAAATCTCTTTCTTTGTAAGTGGGAAAGAGAACGCCAAGTTCACGAGACATTTCTTCGTCTTCCGTCAAAGCGGGTGTACTATTTTTATACAAACTCTCCTTTTCTGCCGCTTCTCTCTCAAGTTCGCTCTGTTGTTTTTTCCATATCAGTACAATTTGTTTTAGCAATGTATTTAAATCTTCCCACATCGTTTCATCGAAATCTCCATTAAGAACAATGTGGTTGTATAATTCCTGCAGACCACATCTAATCATAGAGAACTGTTCTTTTAATATCAAATTTTTATCATCCGATTTTATATTCCTAACTATGAGATCTTTGATATTCCTCGAGATACATAAATTCGTCAGATTCATCAAATTTTCTTGCGACTCTCCAATTGTGGGGAAACGAAGTAAATTGTGAATTATTGATTCAAACGATGAGTTTGAATCGAAATTCATTGTATCCAGAAACATACGCTTTTTGGCTTCGTTTATCATAATATCTAACCCATGTTCCAATTGTCTGACGCCTGTGAGAACTGGAAGGACTATATCCGGATAAACGGATAAATATCTCATTTCCATTTGTTCAGCGAATCTTTGGAGAGACAATTGCCACATCATAGTCTCTTTCAATGACTCTCCGTTCAAACGTTGTGTATGTTTTTCAACTATTTCATAGTTGCACATAGTATTTTTGAAATTCCTGGTCTCGTTGGTTAAAGAGATGAAATCGGAATTGTTGCTTGGACGATAAGCTTTGAAACGTTTCAAATTCTCAACTTTCGCAAGCAGATCTTGTAAATGCATTTCAATTTCCAACAATCGTGGATGACGCGATTCTAAAAGGATTTTCGATTGCAATGCTCCTACATAAATCGTCTTCTTACAATCTAATACGTCTTCCTCGAAATGCTTGAGCTTCAAATTCACTTTATGTATAGGATCTATGTATCCCAAATTTCCAAACAATAATACCTGAAGGTATCCTAAAAGTATCCACGCTTTAGCTTTGTCTTCCTCGTTTACGATATCATCTTTGAATTTTTCATTTAATTTTCTCAATTCTTCCATCGGTGCAACGTAATCACGATGATATATGCTTTGTAACTCCTTCTTCTGGGATTTATTCTGTTTATCTATCGATTGTAATATCAACGAATACATATCATCTTCCTCTTCTTCTAGTTTTGAGAATGCGGTGATGTATAAATTTAAATAAAATTTCAGCAAGTATAAATCATTTGCCGCAACGTTGTATTCGTTTGATGTCAATGCAACGCTGTTTTGCCATAACGTGTTGTTCAATATTTTCAATTGATTCATTTTTGAAGTGTACGCTCCTAATTTGGCTGACACGAGAATCGATTCATCTTTGCCTCGAGTTTCTTTATTCAATAACAGTTGCAAGATTAAATTCAGCAGAATCGGGCTGTCGATTGACTGATGGGGTCGCTGGAAAAAGAGTATTAAATTATTTCATTTGTAGATGCGTTTACCAGTTGTAAGCTTTTACAAGTTTTAAAAAAATAAGATTGCAGTATCGTGGAAGAGATTCATTCCCTATGTTTCTTATCTCACACTGAAACAACTGGACTAAACCGAACAAATATTATTTCTACATACCTCGTACGTTGAATAATAAGAAACGGATGACTCCAAATCATTCTCGCTGACACCATTCCAATCGAAAAGTATTTTCGCGTCTCCAACAGCGTAAGAACTTTTAACGAACCGTGCCATACGTACAAGCAATTCAGGAAAAAGTATCATTTTGTCGTCCGCCCTAATCTTTTTAGAGACTGCTTCGAGGACTCCTATTAAATCAGCGGGAATACTGGGTACGCACGCGAAATTGGATATAGAACCTGTCGTTGCTATTGTCGTTGGACCAAATTCCATCCCCTCGCACATTTTCTTGATCAAATTATAAGAGAATGTGATAAACATATACTCGCACACAGGCCACAACTGTATCGAACACGCGATTTCGTCAATTTTCTTCTGAGATAACGTTTTAACTTGACACAATACGTTGGAAATTTCCGTCGAAGTTCTCAAACCTAAGCAATTTTCTTCATAAAATTTGTCTATTTCGGTTATAGCGGTTGAGATACGATCATCCTCTTCCAACCCTCTATACACATCGTTCCACAAAGAAATCATTTTCGCTCTCATCAACAAAGATTCATCGGTCTGTATGAGCAAAATTTTTAATTTTTGTTTGAAAATATCATTAGCGTCGCTGTTCTCCAACGGCATGAATCCTTGCGTCAATTTCTTTAATCTCGAATACATGTTAGTGGAAAATTCCGAAGGATGAGGTAACGGATGGATTAAATATTTTTTCATCTTCTTTGATAATTTTCTAAACGGATCGTGGGTGGATGATAATTTTTCATTCATCTCATTGATGAACAACGATAAACTCTGGATTTCGATTCGACTCTTGTCGCGCAAAGGATACTTTTCCGATATGAAAAGTAATTTTCGTAAGAATTTCGTTAACCATTTGTAATGTACTCTCAATAATAAAGACGTTTCTTCGATATCGACAAAAATATTCTTACTTTTGTCTGATTTATTTATCAGAATCAAATCTCCGGTGTTGTAGAATCTATTATACCATTTTAAACTATTTCTAAATTCTATATACTCTTTCATATCGATCGTGAATTGTTCGTCTGTGAATAAACAATCGATGCATCTGAGAGATTGTGTCACGAATGGTACGAAATTTGTGATCAAAGGTTGATTTTTCAGATGTGATGCTATTTTCCCTGCAAAAAATAAATCGAAAGGTTGAATTTTCAAATCAGACGAATGGAAGTAGAAGAACTTACCATTATACACTGCATTGGAGTACTGTTTCACGCACATCATATTGGTATTTTTTTCGATCGAAGTTTCTTTCATCAACTCCTGGTTATCGATGATCATAGTTCTCATGTAAAGAATCAATGCTAATTTATCAATATTGTATGGAACATCATTTCTACCTATCTCCACGTCAGGTGATTGCCTTGGATCCCAAGGTAACAGTTTCCTACTCAACCGAAAACCAGAAATCTCCTTAGCTACCCTCGTGCTGATGTTTTTAATTTTATTCACAATACTTTGTCCATCACTGATCTCTAATTCTGAAATCCACTGGTTTCTGAGTTCAGCATCGTATTGAGAGGATCTTTCATAAAAATCGAGCAAAAAGTATGGTAAAATTTCCTTGATATCGATACTCAAAGCGCGATCCTTCTCGGGAGCGAAGAACTCATTAAAAATATCTGATTTCAATCCACAGCCAGGATACTTTTGTATTATCTCGATCGTAGAACTCAAAAACGATCCTTGCTGTCTGATCATACTGAAAATTGAATTATCCTGCAAATTTCGAACGCTCAAAGTAACGGCACTCAGATCAAAATCGATTTTCGAATCATCTTTGGAACACCGTTGAACGATATCTTCGATAATTGAAATGAAACGCTCTTTGATGCGGGAATCCCTTATTGATCTTGCTTTGACGTAGACGTCGATGGAGGCGCTTCTGATGGAGATTTGTGGAGAAAATCCACGCAACAATCGTTGTCTCACGAGGAACGCCGAGTGCAATAATTCAACTATACTGAGATTATCGATCGAATCGATTTCTCTCGATAGATTCTGATAAATCTCGAACAAGGCGTCTTGTTGCCAACGTTTTGTAATTCCAATATTGAAGATGATAGATTTCAAATCAATCACGTTGTATTCAAAATTTTCTTTGGTACCTAGCATGTAGATTTCTACGCCTCTGTTACGCATGGCTCTGAAAACACAAATGCGTCGTTTAAGATCAAAATTGCCCTTGTATTGATAATTCATTTTAGAGACTTGAAACAAGTTCAACGCAAAACTCACCTAGATATTTCTCCGTATCGTGGATCCATGGTTAAAAATAATCTGAAATTCTTGTGCGGTTTTATGGTAATGATGTTCCCTTGGTTGTCGACACCTCGTTCACCGATATGCAAAACACCATTCGGTTCCAACAGTCCATTGAGCCTGTCCAACACAGCGGGGCTACACAAGTTCACTTGATCGATGAGCAACCAGGTACCATCTTGCAAACACTGCAAATGAAAAATCCACGATATGATTTGTGTTCTTTTTCCATCATCATCATCGTCATTATCATTATTTCATTCTTGAATTTTACCTTCACCAATACACTATCCATCCATTCGAATTTACCCCCAGCGTTGAGACTTTTATCTTTTTCCACAGAGCTCGATAAATTGTTCAATTCCTCCGTTATCTTTTGTAACTCTTCCTCGCAATCGATGTTCAACTTTGTCATTGATGAAACTAATGCGAGCAACTCTTGACTCTTTTTCAGAAATATTTGTGTCTCAATGGACATGGACTTCGAATTATCGTTCTTATCTATAAAGGAATCGAATCGGATTAATTTTGATTACACTGATCATAAGTTACGACTTACCATCAAAAACACGTCGTACGTCCTGTAAGAGACCGTGATATCGCGCTACCATTTCCAAATCTTCATTATTGATTTTCGTTTTCAAGTGATGAATGAGTAATTTTTCTGTTCGCTCGAGCAATTGCTCCAAATGACGATTGTAATCGGTCTGTAACGAGAAATGAATATACATTATCGGGAGATATTTGTTCCTTATTATATCGTGAAAGAAATGAGATGGAGAGAAAAACTAGTCAACATAATATCGCAGTGTGGTATTTTGGAAAAGATGATAGTACGAGATACGTATTGGTATCTTTATAGCGAGTAGAGATCGTCTTAGCGCAGCTGAAGCGAAGGATGAAGGATTTTATTCTCAAAGGATATCCTTCAGGATTATCTTTGGCAGATCGAAAGGCCTCCTCTTGAATATCACGCGTGAATCAAAGTGATTGATACGAGGCAGTTATAAAGAAGAAGGAAAGAAAATCTTTTATCAGGGTGGTTTTGGGGATTCAGTTGAAATTACATTTAATTTATTTTCATTACAGATGTAAAATAGTGGTATGGTGCAATGTGTTGGGGTTATTCTTCTTTCTAATTGTTTGATAATGAACGAAAGGTTATCGTTTTTTCTCTCCACGTAAGTGGATTTAAAGTCTTACGTTGGGGTGTTCAGGGTATACAGAGTGATCCTTCGATAACAGTTTATCCTTTATACACGAGTATCGTCGCCGAAAGGATCGTGTCTGGCTTTTTAGGTCAAAACAAACGACCGAACACATAGAGGAGCATGTTATCCTCCGTCGCGACATATCTGCGATGCATTATACAATGTATTATTGCTTTTATGTGCATAAAAAAATTCTTATACAGAGTTTTCACTATAAACAAAGGATATCCTGAATATGAACTCTGAAAATTATCTCAAAACATCTGTTGAACAATCTTTAAATGAGTTATTTAAAAACTTTTCTATCTTGAACATTTTGCGGTATGGCAAATTTTCATCAAAATTCTGATAATATCGTTGAAACAGTTTAGAAAAGCATCAGGGAAGAACGTCAGTGGATAAAAACGTTATTCATCAGCCGCAGCTACGAAAAACATCAGTGGATAACAGTATTATTGACCGGACATCGATACGAAGAATGCCAGTAGACGAAGGCGTTATTGATCAGACATATATCCACGAAAAGCATCGGTAGGTGACATCGTTATTGATCAGAAAATGTGGGGGGAGGGGGGAGGGGAAGGAAAACAAAATACCCAACATAAATTTCATCACCCCTATGTTTCACACGATCCTTTTCTTTTATCTCACAACCGATAAAAGTTTTTCCGAAATCAAGTTTTTCTTGAAGATTTTTCTCGGTACGGAAAGTGTCGAGAAAGGATTTTATTATGAGTCTGTAAGGTGCGATGGATAGTTAGGCGAGGTAGCAAAAGAAAGAACCATTCTCCTTCAAAGTTGGCTTTAATTTTAGTTTTAATCGGGTTTGAAGAGATGGAGAGACGACCACGGTATTATATCACATCGAGGCTACTTTGGCTGCCGTTAGGATCATTAAAAGAGACTCAAGGATCCCTCTCTATTCGTAACTTTGCTCGAAATAACGAACATTAAAAGTTCATATAATTCAAGAACGCGAATCCATCGTGTTACGTTATTTGATTCTTACTCCAAACTTTTCTCCAAAGCCAGATTTGACGACAGCAGGCGCCGTATCGTACAACACAGAGATTTCTATCTACTCGATTATTTTCTATCATTATCAAATCCCATCACCCTGAATAATTGGATTTATATTCGCGTGTGTATGCGAGATACATTCGAAAACGTTGAATTTTCCTGGTTTTGAACTTCGGCGATCAGAAAACTGGATATTTTACAAGATAAAAGTCTCATTACGTACAACGCGACAATTTATTATTCGATTCCACGTGTACGAACAAGGGTATGAAAGTTACGGCTCGAATCTAGTAGAGGTTGAGAAGGGAAAAAAAAAATCGTCTCATATCCGGTTCACTCTTAATTTATTTCAACCTGAGCCACATACGACTGCGAAGTTTATTGCACGAACGACCATTGATTGCTCACACAAATTACCGTGGAATTATGCTGTTCCATTGAATATGCATTATTGGAAACGTGGAGAATAATTCTCGAAATATATTTCGTACAAAGTAAATTCGACCAATCATATATCTCTCAATATGCTCGAATTATCCATTACACCCTATTATCCGAGGTTAAAACGTTATATTGATTCTATCGTACGTGTATTCTCTTTGCCAATACGAGATTTATCGAGTGAATTAGTTTGAGTCGAGCGAATTGAACGTACAAATCTTTAATTCGACGATTAAGAATGAGAGAAACATTGGCTTGCAAGGAATCATATACTGAATGAAGTATGAAGTGAATTTCTTTGGATTAATTTTCTCGATTCTTGTGGATTTTTCAAACAAGCTTACATTTAATATCGCCAGTGCTATTCTCTTT
This sequence comes from Gonatopus flavifemur, assembly GCA_018340375.1. NCBI lineage: Eukaryota > Metazoa > Arthropoda > Insecta > Hymenoptera > Dryinidae > Gonatopus > Gonatopus flavifemur. The sequence goes on from JAFFJZ010000023.1 coordinate 1,310,942, forward strand.
CTTCTACTCTTCTCATTTCCGTCAGACGAGAAACGAAAATCCTTCAAAAGTATTCTCGTCATAAATTATTTTCCACGCACCCTTTCAAAAAGGAAACGAGGAATGATAAAAAAAAATAGCATCAGCTACTCTGCTTTCTCATCTCATTAATTAACCGATTTGTCTTGTCTTCAATCGCATGTCGTATTCTCGGACTAACTCTTCCAACTCGAAGAGGCAAAAAAATGAGTACAGGAGAGGAAGAAATACAAATTTCACTAAATCACCCACCGATGATTTATAATTTCGAACGATGTCGAAGTCAAGACGCAAGACTTTTAATTTTCTTATTCTTGATTCTTCTTCTTCTGTTGTGTGACTGGTCACGATCTTTGAGTAGTTTAGATCTTCGCGTGGTTTAATATTTGCATAGTTTGGGTATTTGTAATACCAAGGGATTTCTTTGTTAAGAAACGTTCAGCTTAAATCTCGATATCGAGGTCTGTTACGATTCTCTAATATAACGATATATCACTAGATCCTCGGAGATTCAGAAAAAAGCTCCTTCATTCTGTCACTGACATTGATCCACGAGTTAGTTGAAGCTATCGTGTTCTGTATACGACAAGCCTTAATGGACTCTGTCCAGAATCACGAATCCAGAGCGTACTTACTTCCTCTTGGTCGTTCTTCGTCCTCTTCCACTCTTACCTCTTCCTTCTTTTCCTTTATACTTCAACGACGTTGGAGCATAACCCATCGTCGTTGTTGAATTACGAGGCACCAACAAGACGTGTCGTGAATTTCACTATTCACTCGAATTAAATTTCACGGAGAGTAAAAGAAATAAGACGGATACACAAGTGTCTGGAAACGTGTAATCGCTAAGCGAACATTTTCCAATAAACTCAAGTAAGCATGATTTATAATTTCCAACTAACGTTTATTCCAATTCCTGGAATAAATTCAATCTCTAATGCATAAAATTATCAAATGTATTATTCGAAAAGAACCTTGTGATAAAATCGTATCGAATTCGTATCAAACTGTCGGACAATCTCATCGACGAAAAAAGGGGGAGAAAAATTGTTTACATTGGCGATCCTTTGAATCTGTTTAACCGACTTTTCCCGACAGTTCTCATGCGACCCACGTATCGAAATATCGTCTACATAGTCCAGCTGTTCCCTGAATCGTGATTTTTTAAAACATTCTCTTCATGTAAAAACACTTGGGAACTCGATGTGGAGAAGCTTGTGTGTTCTTAGTTCTATCGCCTCCTCCTAAGGACTCCTGTTTGTTATAAGAAGTTGAAAATGGATCAATCAAGCGACGAAAGAAAAGTAGAAATTCTTGTATCATTGACTCTTTAAATCTGAAAGAGTGAAAAATCGTACGTTTCACTCCACTAAGTGTCAGAAGTGAGCCTGTTCGCTCCGAGTGGAATTTTCACTCGTTTCGAGTGACCTCTCACTCTTTTAGAGTGAAAAATTCACTCTAGCGTCGAAGTGGTTGCGAATTTCTAACTTCAAACCTTAGAATATCACTCTAAAAGAGTGGAAATTTCACTCGAAAATTCGACAGGCTCACTTCTGGCTGGCTAAAGAGTGAAATCTCACTCCAAAGATTTTAGAGAGTATAACTTAGGCCACTGAACGTTGAGAAAGTTGATGGGTTGTTAACCGAAGAGAAGATATCAGAGATATCGTACAATTCCCACCGCACAATCATAGTTTGGTAGTAAAGAGATGGCATTTTTCCCACGAGACATACATAAAACCCTCTCGGGGATATTTACCGTCAGAAGATGTGTAAGACACCTTGAGGTGGCTTTCAACCGGAGCAAGCTCCGACTCGTTCATACATATATATATATATATATATATATATATATATCACAATACAAGTTCATAAGAGATGAATCAGTTTTTTTTTTTCACAAAAAATATCATGAATTACTTCTCATCTTTCGATATTAAAAAGAAGATTTGTTTTGATCTGGGTTGAAATTTTCAACACTATATTTCAATGTTCATAAATCTTCTTTATTCATTCGCTCGATGGTTTGTTCTTTCCCCTACTAGATAGAGCGATGAATTAGATATAGATTCCAGATGTTTGCCTATACAAACAGAGACTGGAGTATGAATCGGTGATCTACAAGAGAAATCCATTAGGTTGAACAAAAATTTTGATATTCTCCAATGAATTTAAATACAATCATACTGAAATAAATGTATATGAAATCATTGATTTGTATTGAAAATATTCCATACTTCGAGAAAAATTCAAAAAAGAATGGATGCATTCAAACTTGAAGAAGTCTCATGAAAAGTTGATTTCATTCAAACACCAACGTTTATTTGAACCACGTGGGAATTTAGTTGATATAAATGAGGTCGGTATTGAGTTGTATAAAAGCGTGCGTTGAGTAGAAAGAGAGAAGAGAGGAGCGAAGCAAAGAAAATGAGAGATGACGAATAAAGACAAGCGGAGAGTTAGAGAAAACGGGTGAAAAAAGAAACGAGAACAACTGAAAAATGTATGTAAATACAAGGAAGCAGAAAGGACGGAAATATAGCAGTGGAGTGATGCAATGAGGAAAGTGAAGATGGCATAATTTTGAATGAACAGAAAGAAGAGAATTAAAAAAACTAGGAGGACAAATTGAAATGAAATAGGAAAGAGCTTAGAATTGACTGGGTGAGAAAAGAGAGAAATTTACAGTGTGGAAAAGGCGTTGATACTCGACTGTGATCAATTGTGATTTTCAATTTAAAACTTAAAACCCAAAATATCGTCCGAGTCCTTATCTAAACTGAAGAAATTGAAAACGAATGAGAAGTCACGTGCATATTCTCATCAGCAGAGTATTTTTATCCAAGTTAATATCCAATAACCTAGGTGGAAATAGCCGAAGGTAACAAACGGCGCGTTACCGGCAAAGGTGTATTTGTCAGACTTTGGTCAAAACAACTGAGCCTATTCAGAATCATTACTGTTTTTCAACTGGCGCCAGATATTTAGCGGATTTCGAACGGTATTGGTTTGCGTGGACAGTCTTGGGTCAGTATCGAATTGATTCTATCCAGAGAATATCCAGATCGAAGAAAAACGGAACCACGCTAGTACCGAATCAAAGTTGGTGTATCACCAGTATTGATGCAACGTTGTTTTAATACAAGACCGGTAGTGGATTAAAATTCAACTGATCTTTCCAGCAATGCAGTCACTTTATCAAGACAATACTGTGCCAGTAAAATGAGTCAGACTTGGAATGATCATCCAATATGTTGAATTGACGACAATGTGTTAGCATCGGTGAAACACTGGCTGACTACTAATCGGTAATGAAGTGACGTTGAGATAATGGGCGTGGCAATTTGCTGTTGCAGTAAACCGAAGTCGCGCCGACAGCAAACCGGAGTTGGTTCAATTATTCGATATGTTCGATTGATGATAATGTGTCAGAATTGATAGGACTCTGGCTGACTACACGGAAAAAAATTTGATTGTGAAAATTACTATTTTTTGTCGTAAACTAGTATTATTGGAAAATATTGATAGTAATTTGTAACTTAACGTAGTAAATAATCGTCAGCTACGATGGTAAAAATGAAGATTCAGCGTGAGAAAATATATTTCAGTAATAACAACTATGAACAAACGAAATAAATACCTTTTCTGATGAAAATTAACACCACTTGACAATGATAGATTTTGTTTGAACAACTATTCTGAATTTTGAAAGCCACGAATCACATTTACTACCAATGACGGGTCGGTATAATACAAGCGCTGATGGTAATATTTTCCAACAGCGCTCGAGATTTTCTCACAATTATCGCACACAACGAGTTGTCTAGTTTAGGTTCCCTCGTCTTTCAATGAAACTTCAAAACAGCGAATTCATAAGTGCGAGCGTAACAAAGCGGCTTTAATGGTAAGGTTTATAGGTAGATATAAGTACATTATTCTCAAGTTCAAATCCCCTCCGCGTAATTGAGATTTTTCATTATAAATTGTACTCAAGAATGCATTAAAAATAACATGATTGCAATCAACAAATATGGTGGTAATAACTCGAAGGTTGGGCAACGTGAACTAACAAATGTGCCTGGAAATATGTTTTTGCAAGTAAATTTTTTTTTCACTTTAGCGAATGATATTACCATCATTGATGGTGAAAATTATTGCCTTTGTTCCGATTTTTAAAGCTCTTGCTTGCAAGAATCTTGAAATAGAGTGTAAAGAAACATCACGATCGCTGATGGTAAAAAGTATTAGCACTGTCTGGAATCATCAATATTATCTTTGTTAGTTTTCCCGACGAAATTTGGAAATTTCTGACAAAGGGAAGTTTACCATCGTCATAATTTTATATTTCCAAGCTATTTCCGATAGTTTTAGTTGACTAATCTTGATGATGATATTACCTACGTATTTTACTGCTTTCGAACATCAAATTTCTCTGCGTGTATGGAATTGATAATCAACTGTCATTGAAATTATGGTCATGGCAACTTGGCTATCGTAGTAAGACAAAATCGCGCCAGAGTTGGTATCATCGTTCAATATGTTCGATGGACATCAATCTGCCAGTATTGGCAGGACCCTGGCTGACGACGGAATCGGTAATTGACCGACGTTAAAATCACACCCTTTGTAACTTGGCTTTTATAGAGAGCCAAAGCCGCGCCAGCATCAAGCCAGAGTTGGTATGATCACTCGATATGTTCGGTAGATGATAATGTGCCAGTATTGATAGAGCTTTTTTCCACTACGAAATCTATGGTGAGTTGTATCACTTCAACGGTATTATTACAATAAATGGCAATTTGAGTGATTTGTCATCAACTCGGAGGTTCGCTGAAGTGATAGAGAAGTGATTAGTTTCTCACTCGCAGAACCCGGGTTCAATCCTCACTCGGTGAACTTTCAAAAAATCATTTCCCAAGGCCCTTTCTCCACTGAAGACAACGAGGAAAATGGATTTGTAAGGTTTTCAAAGTTCGAATTTACCGTATTTTTCTTTGCTTCATGAAATATGATAACTCCAGTTAACTCCGGTTACCGGTACTGTGCCAGTATTGGGTCGAGTTAGGATTTCTACACAGGATGTCACAATTTCGACTCCTTGCCATTTCTCATCCAACTCCCCATACAGGGTTTACCAATTGGCCCAATAATGGCACGTTACTGGACCACAAACGGCGTTCTTCGCCCGGTAATGGCGTCCATTAATGGCTCATCAACGGTTAATTGTTGAATGATAACGTGGGTTCGGTAATGGCAATAAATAATGGGCCATGTATAAAATTATTGATTGGCCCAGTAATGGGGCTAAATGATCCCGATTTATGGCCAGAACTTTCGCGATGATGTTGGAATGTCAGCCATCAATGGCAGATTACTGGGGCATAATAATAATGATATCCAATGGTGATATGACTGCGTTCCAGAATAATCGGTTCAGTATTAGTTTAAATGAGTAGTTAAGTGTGACCCAAAACACACAGTAAAAAGTAAAACTCAAAGTGATCCCGAATATTAGCTTAAAAATGCAGCCAAAAGTAGCACCTATTCCAACTGGAAGTAAGCAATGAAAAAGACTGAATTTCAGTTAATTCCATCTTACTTTGGAAATTAAGATGGAATTAACTGAAATTCAGTCTTTTTCATTGCTTACTTCCAGTTGGAATAGGTGCTACTTTTGGCTGCATTTTTAAGCTAATATTCGGGATCACTTTAAGTTTTACTTTTTACTGTGCACTTGTTTGTTTTTGTTTTAGGGAAATTTGTCACTCCAGTTTTCATAAGATCAGAAATGAATGTTTTTTTTTTTCTAAATAGATTTGCATGCCCGATATTTCCACAATCTCAAATGTAAAATTATATACGAGTCAAAAGCACTCTCGATAAATCAGTTGAATTCAGTTGCTTATTCCTTCAAATTTTTTGTTACTTACATGAGAAAGTAATTAATTACCTATATGAATAAGAATTCATTTGAATCAAATAAAACGTATCTGATGGATGTGAATTATTTATTCAGTGTAATAGAAATAAGGCCAAAACAAACTTTTTTCACGGGTGATTACGAATACAATACATTCAACTTTGAAATCCATTTCACTTAGTGATAGACCATATTTCAGCCAGTAACGGGGAATCAATTGTTGGCCGTGTTTACCATAGCTGTACATTGACTGATTATCGGCTGTTTTCATTGCTGGCCTTTCTTATTAGCCAGTGGTAAGCCACACTTGTGCCAATGATGTGAATCCATTGTTGGCCATTCAATGGTAGCCATACATCGGCCGATTATTGGGGTTGCCTGTATGGGATCTGGCAAAACAACTTGTCCTGTTGCAATGCAGAGTTCCACTATAGCAGGCTCACATCAAACATCGGTACCGACATGGTGGTAAATGTTATATACCGGCCCTTATGATGACATTGATGTTATCATTTCAACTCCCTTACCAGTACCAATAATCCAATTGGCCCCGTTAATGGTCGTTCTAGATTTGCCAGTATTGGCACTTCTGGCAACAGGTACTGAGCCAGTAGCGGGCCATGTTTCCATTTCCACATGGTAATTTGAAAAAGTGAACAAATAATTCAGTTATCATTGAATCGTTCTTTCCAATAATTTTACGTAGATATCCTTCATACCACCAATATCCGTCTTCTATCCGTTCTCTTCTCCTTAACAAACATTGACTTTTTTTTGCCACATCCTCTTTGCAACTTCAAATACCTCAGAAATATGTTCACTTCAAAAACTTTAAATGAGCCCCCTCTCTTTCATCTTCTTTTCTTTCTTTCGTGTGACACTCAAAATTTATTACATTTGATATTATCCACGATTATGTTTATTATGTTGATATTCGTGGTGCTAATATTCATTTATCAAATAAATTTATCACGAGCATTCATATATAAACAAGAGAATCGTAATTTCGTTTATATCAGCGTTGCAATTTCCCTTTTCCGTTGATCGTAGGAGGGAGGATAAATAGATGCTATATTCACGTATGGCCAAGATTCTCTTCTTTACCAGGGTTTCTCATTTTGTGCTACGTATGGGAATTAGGAGATGACAACGTAGAAGAAAAATATTTCATACAAGCGAGAATTTTGGATAAGAGATACGTATTTTGATTCTGGCAAATGGTATCTATTTTATACGACGCTGTATTTTTTTCACTCTCAGGTTGTGTTGAGAGATTAATGAATGCAGTTGTACGGTGGATCGAAAAAGTATTTCTCTAGATGAAAAAGAAACAATTCAATTTATATATTTAAAAAAATAATATTCAAATCAGCTCCGCGTGGAAGAGATTTGTGGTATTATTGTGTATACTATCTTGCATAAAATCATATGTATGTACAAAGAACTACACACAATTTATATAGAACCTTTTTCATGTAGGACATACAGGGCAATCTGTAGTAACTTCTCGTAGCCTGCAGCATTGTTTTCATTCTTATTTCGAAGAAGGAAGTAACAAATTATCTAAAATTCTCAAGGAATATAGAGAATTTTAAAAGTAAAACTTTTCCTTTTAGTATATTTTTAATCGAAATTTTGAGCGAATCATGTCAATAAAGAGTTTGAATCATATTTGTAACAACCAACAGTTATCCTCCTATCGTTTTCTCACCGAATAAAGAGAACAAATAATACGAAAATCCATCGATCACTGTCCTAAAAGTAGCGAAAATCATCTCAATTTATCAACGGATCTTCTTAATTTCAATAAAATTTCCATTCATCTTGTCACCCTATTCCACAACAATGAACATATCGAATGAGTACTTCTCCGTGTTCACCACAACGATATATAGGTCTATCCTACATCAGAGAAAAAGATACGAACTACAGATCTTTGTACCTCTTCACATCTTCATTGGCATGTACGAAATTCGCTTGAACTTGTAGAATTTTGTAGGGACAAAAGTGTACGACCGTGAGACCGCATAAGGCAATTCAAGATACACAAAAGTCTTTCGACAAAGTTCATCAAAGCAGTTCAAGTTTAATTATACACAGAACCAAATGTGTATACAGGGAAAACCGTTGAAAAGTCGAATTTATTTTCTTCCTACGCTCAAACTCTCCGAGAGCTTTGGATTAATTAATTTCTCCTCTGCCACTCAGCTCTTTCACAATATGGAAGAAAAATTCCTCGTTTATTTGAATGAATGTTGTTTTCCGTGCCCCCTTCAGTTACGGTTTTCAAATTTCCATTTATAAATGAGAAGACGCGAGCGAGGCGACAGTCGGCGTACAAATCTGGAGTGCAACAATGATCAACAACTTTGGAAATGAAAGTTCAACGATGCTTTTGGTATGATTTGTGTTATCCGAGTTGTCTTTTTTTTGGGGCGGGAAACTTGTTTCACAGGCACATAATTGGAATTGAGAATTATTAATCATGTGTTGAAAACTTGCGTAAGAAGTCTGTTAGATATTGTAGACACATTTTTTCAAGTTGCAGTGTTTCGAAGATATCTTTTCTTTATCCCAAAGATATCTTATGCAATTACCCATGTGTGTCAAACCAATCGTTTGGATATGATTTGGATGTTTGTGTGAATATTAAAACCATATAAAAAATGATAACAGCGTATGGGTATCCAAATGATTCTTTTCGAAGATATCCATGAATGATCCAAAAACCTATCAAAATAATATAATTTTTGAATATATTGTTGGAATGTGAAAGCAGTTGGAGAATTCACAATTTGAGGTTTGAAATTGAGTAAATTGAAATATGTTCATGTAATTCCTAGTTAAACACGTGCATATATCCCCATTAACGAATGACAACAATAATTAACGCTTATATTGATTTCTGTAAAATCACATTATATTTACCATTTGAAGAAATGCATTTTCCCGAGATGAAATGCCATGAAATAGAGGTACGAACAGGAAAATGGTTGATGTGGGTAAAATCCCGAAATAAAGAAAAAGAACAACAAAAATCAGATTGAATCCATTTCAAGCATTGTATGAGCATAGTAATTATTTATCAAATAAACATTCCTGCAGTTTGTACCTTTAAATTTCTACACAAATGTACTATAGTTCTCAATATTCAAACTTCATCAAGTATAATCAGAGATGGGCAGCCTCAAGTACTTTTTCCATCACTACTTTTTTATTTTCATGAAATACTTTCATCTTTTACTTGTCTTTTCATGAAGACTTTCAACATAAAACTAGAAAGTACTTGACCAGAAAAAGTACTTAAAGTACAGGAAAGTACTTGAGACTGCCCATCTCTGAGTATAAATACTGTACTGTAAAAATTCCGAGACAAACTTTATTGAATTCTTAGAAACTTTACTGAATCCGAGGAATCTCTTTCTGAAAATTTAATGAAATTACTGAGGAAAAACATTAGACAATGACTGTGAAGAATTACATGAATTTTTTCTGAATTTTCAGGCAAAAATTTTCTATTGTGTGGAAGAATTGCAAGAAGCACAGAAAGAATTTCGTTCAAATGATTCTAGTGATTGCGGGACAAATGGGAATTCTTTAGAAAATCATTGCACATTCTGTAAAATTTGTCGGAAACACCTCTTTGAATTGTTTGAGAATTCACTCATTTTTATAATAAGTTGTATACTAATTTTTTCAAGAATTTTCACTTGTTTTTCGGGTAATGGTATTTCACGGTAGTTTTTGAAGGGAAATTCTTTTAGTGTAATAGTACAAAGAGTATACTATAACCCCAAGTTAACTCCCATCATCGCCGCACCAAATGAACACTAAATGAATTCTTATGCAATCATGAAATACACTCGTGCTGTCAGGAAAAGAAGTATATTATGGAAGACTTCAACGCACTAATTGTGAATCAATATTGCACCCAATTCATTTCGATCGTATCTACCTAAAATTTGTTGTGAATCATCATGGGTAATTCATCTATGAAGCGTGAATTTTCAGATCAAATTTTTCAAAAAGTAAAACTCGTTCGCTTGATCAGAGAGCTATTACTGAACATTATGATTTTTTGTTGATGGATAATATATGCTTGGTTCAGGAGTATAATTTATTGTTAATTATTCTAGGAAATTTCAATACACTGTGCCGAATGAGAAAATTTTACCTCTTTTCCGTGAAAATTACCATGAACTTTTGAGGTGCAAAGTATCACCTTAAGAGCATTCGAGTATCAGGAGGGACAAGTAAAATTTTGCGTCAGCTTTTTTCATAAATTATTTCAAAAATTCGAATTTCAAATAGATATTACCCTAGTAGAAATCATTCTCGGCGTGTCGATGATGCAAAGATACACTTGACTCTTGTCTAGAATGGCTTGCTTGCGCCTTGTTTTTGCCAGAGTAGGAGCGAGAATGTTTTTCATCGGGATAATTAGGTGCGTACTTGAGATTGGAATCTGAATATAAACGTTGGTTTCCTCAAGGATTGTAGATATTGAGAATTGAAATTATGGAGGATTTTTGATATCTTAAAATTATTACTAGAAACTTTTATGATATATACTTTCAAAATCCTTTTATGATCACCAGAAATTAGTGAAAGACTGAAACTTGTATTCAGAGTCGAATCCTGACCATGAATTTGATACATGCATATTACGCACTGAAATTTTTAGGTGAATACACAATTTATCACAAAAGGTGGCGCAACATTTGGCTCACTCCTGCTGATGTTTGAATGCCCCCTCTCGAGGAATGTATGTTGTTGAAGTTCAGATCGTTCGTTGGAACAAATTCAGAATAGAATATGACCAAATCTGATTCAAAATTCATGACAATGTTCTAGACTCACTCCTTATTCAGCAGACACTAGTTATTCGTGGTACAGGGAAAGTGAAGGCGTTTTATGTTTCAATTTATTTTCCATGAGAACCAAAATCTCCGAACCTTCGTGGTACGTTCGCGTACATTCGTCGAGCGTTCTTTGAACGTCAAAATGTCCGGACGTTCATCAAATGTTTGTTCAATGTTCACTGAACGTTTGGCGGCCATCTTGTTCCCTTGGGGTTTGTATTTGATCTCACATTCCTGTCAATAAACGATTTACACTTCAAGGACATAAGGAATGTGAGTATCTCAAGTAGTACAAGAACTTTCCTGATGAAAAAGCCGGATACGTGCTGATAGATTCCTGCACAAAAGTCCATCAAAACCTCATAGGGAATTTTGATTTTGGACGTCTTTGGGAAATTTTCCACGACATCGTAGAAAAGCGAATCTCCTTGAACCAAAAAGCGACCAAAAATTGTGCACTGAGAGAAATAAAATTAGTTAATTCTACCAAAGGGACCCAACTACATTTTTATAGTCATGGTTACTAAAAAAATGGTAATAGTAACTAAAAAATTAGTTAAATTTACTAAAAAACATAGTTGGGTTCCTTTGTACTATTTTTCTTGGGTAACAGTGACTAATACTTTCAGTGTGGTTACATTTTAGTGAAAAATTTTGATTTTGGTAACTTAATGGTTGTGTGGGACATTTGTTTGAACAAAAATTAACCAAAATTCAACCAATTTCAATTTCAGTGATTTTTTGTTATTTCAAGGTAATTTTTTGGGTTTTTCATCTCAAAAATACCAAAAAGACTCCAAAAAAAGACCACATTTGTGGTCAGTTTTGGATGGCAAATTGATCACAAATCGGTCATTCTATCGTGAAAAAAAACCAATAAAACAATCAGTTCCTGATCAAGTTTTCATCAAACCAAAAAATAACCGAAAGTCAACCACAAAAATTGGTCACTTTGGAATCACTATAGATGGCTCGTAAAGTCCGATAAAAACCAATTTTTTATTCATTAATTCTCATAACGGCATCGAAAAATCTTAAAAATCCAACAAATGTTTATATAAAATTTCACAGATATATTCTACGTATCAGTTTTCATGAGATCTTTTCCATAGGGTTTTCAAATATGCTATGATTATTTTGAGAGAATGAACAAAATGTGCAAATGAGTCTATTTTGAACAAATTCGTTAACGTATTCTATGACAGTTTGTAGCAAATCGTTCTTAGATTCTCTTAATCACATCCTTAGCATTTCTAACCTCTTCTGTTAGGGTGTATTTTATCTTTTTTATAGAGAAGAACAACATTCTGCCTAGTTGAGACCGTATATAGGATTTCATAATTAAATGTGAAATAATTTATGAAGTGATTATAACCGCTTCTTTGTTTGTTATTGAACACGTACAAATTCATTCAACTGAGGAGTGTGTGAATATATACCATCGTCTTTAATTTCAAACCTCAAATTCTGACTTCTTCAACCGTCTTCACATGTCAAGTATTATCCTGATAATTTTTGGATACGTCATTTGTGGATATCTGTGGAGAGAATCATGTAGATACTTGAACGCTGTTAACATTTTTTATATGGTTTTGATATTTACGCAAACATCCAAATCATATCCAAATGATTGGTTTGACTCACGTAGGTACGAATCCAGAAAACATTTTTCATGTGAAATCCCTGATTGAATCTTGAGCGAGAAATAATTGTTTACATAGAAGACAACATTTTTAACATTCTCAATAACTGAAATACATCATCATTCGTATCTCTACGAAAAAAAAAACTGTTCTCAACGACAAAGAACATTTTTCTCCTCTCATGTCATGTTATTCGTATTTCTACATTCCATTCAATCACGATATTTTTCCCTCCGTGATGTGATGAAGTATGTTTTATGAATTCACGAGCCACAGACATCTTCCATTTAGCGAATATCGGTCGACTTTAGTCAAGGAACTCGACCGTGTCCAGCAGTCGGTTTCCCCGAGAAATGAACCCGCATGTGCTGATACTTCCTAATGAGGCGTGGGTAGGCATCACAAAAGTTTTTCCTTCGTTCGTCATGATACGAAATTCTTTCATCCATCAGAATTATGTTTCAATTGAATGGTTTTTCGTACACTCTCGATGCAGCAATTCTATTTTCAAAGAGAGAAAAAAGGAAGGTATCATCGAATTGACCTTTCGGAGTATGGTAAATATATTTTCTTCGAAATGAATTTTTAAAGAGAGCTTGTGGAAATTCAATGGGTTCGCTTGTTTTTTTCTTCTCAATATTGGAAAACCGATCAATTGTGCTTTGATATTGTACATTAATCAACATGATGTTTGACTTACGTTCGATTTGGAATATTTTCATTTTAGACGATAGAATATAACCGAGGATCGGTTGGGTTATACGAGGATATGTATGATATTTATAAATGTAACGAGGTCAAATAATATCTTGATCTGCTTCAACGAGGAAAAAACAAGAACATAAAAAAGATCAGGATTTCGATCAACATGATTGAAGAAGAAGAATAAATGATTTTAGTTGTCTATGAAACAATACTGTCTTTTTGATTTTTTTTCTTTTGAGAAGGAATATTGTTCTTTCAGAATTCTAGAGAAGAGAAATGTTTTTGTATGAAGACATTTTTTTTCTTGCATCATGTAACAGGAATTGTATTATCCTCCCACGCAGCACATGATATTGTCGTATATTTCATCAGAATCTTCCAAGAGAGGAATGATTTATGCTTCGAATCATATAAGAAATTTATTCGAAGAAAAATGTTTGTTTACATCGAAAAAAATATATGTATCATCAATCCACATTGATAGAAATGTCTCAAAATAGAAGTGTTCTTCTGCCCTCTCAAGTCAAATTTCGAGTTCATCGATTCAGGACTTTTCTTCTTTTTTTTCAAACTTTTTATCACAATTATTATTATCCATTGCATTCTCCCATAGCGAAATTATTTTAGAATATAATACAATTATCAGGGGGAAAAGAACGTTCCAAGAAGGAAATTATGAATTTACTAAGAGAATATAAAAAGAAAAAGCAAAAGTTTTCTACTCATCGACGGTATCTTTGTAAGCTCGTACAGCAGCAAAAACAACAATAACCGTAAAAACGACGACAATAATGTCTATGGTAAGTATATTTGTAACTCTTGAGTAAAAGCTAGACCAGACAGGAGACGATGATCATCATCGTAATCATCGTTGATCCCCGTCCAATTGTGTGCTCTCGTGACGCGGCAGATTTCAAAACATAAAAGAAAATCCCTTTTCTCATCTTTTTCTTTTATTCTATAACGAGACCTGTCAGCCACAACATTTGGTTTACCCACACCGTCATTCTTCTCTCAACGTCATGTTTTTCTCTAACAATTTAATAGTCGAGATATTTCTCCTTCCCCAATTTTACAGTGGTGAATTCTTCGATTTGTTCCCTTCTTTCCCCTTTTTCTACCACTAAAATGAGAGAAACGATATATACCTTATGAAATATGTGAATGGGAGTGTATCAAATGTTTGTAATTTTGAGATAATGTCCAAAGGGGTGATATAGTTTCTTCGAAATATCAATTCTGTTTTTCTTTCTCCAGCGATGGTACGATATTGAATTTTCGGAAAGGAATGTCGTTTCGAAGGAAGAATCTTTCATGAATACAGGCAAGTGTAAGAGATTGTGGGAGTTGATGATATTACACTTTTATCGAGACGAAGGTTATCCGAAATCGTTATTCCGAGATGCTGTTTTGAATTGTTCATTATAGAATTCCCAATTTATTCTCTTCGAATAATGTTTTTAATTGAAAAATGCAACGTGTCCTCATTTGGGATACGTTTTTATTTCAAATCAAATACTTCAACTTGGGATTGAATGCTTTTCTATCGATCTACTGTTGTTCTCTTGGGATAAGATCGTGAAATAAAGCGTTCTTGAGTCATTCGAATTTCACGAGGAGAATGAAAAAAACATTCACAAGGATATCTTATTCGTAGGATTTCATTAATCCAGACAAAATAAAATATCAGGACATTTCGTGCGGTTTAATCTGTGTTCCTACTTTGTTCAAATTTCATCATCTCTTCTATACAACGTCGCACTGTGGTCTCAAATCCTAAATCCTTGGCCAAAACTCATTCTTTTCAAATCTCCGACGGGACCGAATGAACCATTGTATCATATTATGGAGTCATCAGTTATGTAAGAAATAATCCATCAAATCGATTCAATTTCGCTCATCAATGGTTATACAGCTAGGAATGTCGTCAATTTCATCGCGCATGGGAGTTTCGCGTCAAATGTTTTTTGCAACAAACAATAGTCCGTAATTGCTTATGTTGGGAAATTATTTTGGATGATATCGAATGATGGAAAGTCCCACTCGAGGGACATATTCCCATATTCTCACATTGTTCCATCTCACATTTGAAACGATTTCAAATAGTGTGACGTTCAAATTAGAATAAAACATATCCAGAGAAAAAGTTTACATAATCTAATGAGTTGTTTCCGAACGTTACCCAATCTTAAACCCAACTGATTCAGGTTCTCCAAAGTCCATATCAATTGAATCCATGAGTTTCACGTGCTACTGTTTGCATCTTCTTGAATTATTCAAATTCGAAACGGGAAAACAATATACAGACCATCTGCAGTAGCCGTTTATATGCTCACTGGATGCTCTGAAGAGAAAAACTTCATGAGTTTTTACACCTAAATCAGGTATGCTTCCTCGATTGGCCATAGAGTTGACTTCCTGTACCAACCGAAAATGGGTCAAATAGACCCAAAGTTGAATTTTTTTCATGGAAAGAGGCACTTTTTATTCAAGATTCGGGTTCCTTGTGATAAAACAAGAAACTTATACCTGAACTATTTTTCAAAGAAATGCCATGGATCCAATATGGGGGACGAAAATACAGAAAACGCGCAAAATGAATTAATTGTAATTGGAATTGGTATCATGGAGAAATCAACGACCCTAGAAACCCTTGAATGGACTTTCATCACGATCAAGCAGTTTCATGGATGTTCTGTTGCCTAGATATTGCGCAATATATTAAGTTTCCTCTTCTACGATTCATTATAACAAATTTATTGGGTTGGCAACTAAGTAATTGCGGATTTTTGTTAAAAAATCAAAGACACTTTTTTCATGGAACTAAATAACTTTATTCTGTAATGTATTGCCCATTTCGATCAATGACCTTTTTCCATCTTTCAGGCAGCATCATAATCCCACGTTCATAAAACTTCTGGTTTTTATTAGCAAAAAACTGAATGAGGTACGATTTGACATCATCATCATTACTGAAATTTTTACCATTCAAGGAGTTTTGGAAAGATCGAAACAAAAAGTAATCAGATGGTGCAAGGTCAGGACTATATGGCGGATGTGGCAAAACATCCTAACCAAGCTCCAATAATTTTTGCCGAGTGACCAAAGATGTGTGTGGCCTTGCATTATCATGATGGAATACAACACCTTTTCGATTTGTCAATTCGGGCCGCTTTCCTTCAACTGCATTGTTTAATTTCGTTAGTTGTTGACATCAGAATTGATCGTTCGGTTGGGTGGTAAGAGTTCAAAGTAGACAATTCCTTTGTAATCCCACCCAACTGATAACAAAACCTTCTTTCGATGAATATCAGCTTTTGCTGTTCGAGTTGTGACGAGTCACTAATTGTAACCTGTCAGCTGACAGGTTGTAAACATTTCGGTGCGTGACGAAGCACCGTCGATAAGCGGTGGCGCCAGCGCCATCGGTCGGTGCACGCGGAACCCTGTCGCACGAGACTTTGCTAAAGCGCGCGAAGCATTGCCAACACACGACCCACGGCAAAACTAAAGTGTGCGGCAGGGCATTACCAACTTAAACCTTGGTTCGCGCGGTAACCGCGAGGATGAATTGCGTTTCGTGTCGCTTCCCGAGGCGAAAATTAACTTTCTGCGGATATAAGTATGGGTGCCTGGACCGACTTCCAGCACTCCTTCGTTCCTATCGACTAACGTCGACATCGAGGTGCCGAGGTAAAGGTACGCTCATCTTTTGGTAAAGGGCGAGAGTCAGCCGTAGTTACGTGCGGTTTGGAAACAGTCGTTGTTACGACTATCACTGAAGGCGGATGGGACATCCTGAGGCCCGTAAATAACCAGCGACAAAGCGGATGGGTCATCCTGATGCTTTGATCCAGGATCTTATTGATCCTGTTAGGGAAACTCATTAATTCTTTTGCACTCGTCACGCACCCGCAAAAACCCTTTTTCATTGGCTGGTCATACTAGCACTTCATGCTAGACCAATTATAACGCCATTCACGCGGATTCCTTCTGAATCCATAATTTTGAATTCATTTTAAAGGCCGTATACATTACACCTTTTCGTACACTTAGGACTAAAGGCGGGTATCTGTTGAGTTGTAACAGGCCTTAGTCCTAATACACATGGGTATTGTATACCCGCGCGCGCATTCACATTAGATTTAAGATACACGATGTAAATATCTTTTATCCTTTTCTGATCAACCTACTTTGGTCATTAACCTTTTTCGATTATTGAATAAATTATTATTTTACCTATTAAACCTGACGAATCATTATTTTTATGATCTGTGACCCGCGTTTCCCCACTCCTGAACCTTGGAATCGGCGAGCTAGAGGCACGGGGTCTAATTGAATTATTAATTAGGGTTGATTAAAAGTCACCAACGCGTATTCAAACATTTGAAACGTTACAGATTATTTGGCGCCCGAACAGGGACATTAATTGTCATAAATTATTTCGGAGTTAATTAGAGGGAGACATTCATTTTACTGATCTCGAGTTCTTCTCTAGTGAATTGAAAAATTTCTTCCCGTTCAAAACGCATCAGCATCACTCGGAATTCATCATTTTATTTACCGGGGGTGAGTTATGTCTTTTATTCACAGTACTAATCGTATCGATTAATACAAATTAATAAGGTGGTCATCAGTTTTTTTTTATGCGGATTGAATCCAACCGCATCATCGGCAATCTAGAAGTTTTTCTTCTAGTCAGATCTAACGGAAACAAGGGTATCCTGGTCGCTCCCATTCGGCGCACTGGGGTCTGGCGATAATTTGGTCTGTCTGAATACAGATTCATTTATTTAACCGTCTAAATTTGATAACTTCAATGAGATTTTGGGAGACACCCGGTCAATTAATTAATTAATCGCTAATTGACTCCAAAGAACAGTCTTTAATTGCGAAAATAAGTTCATAAACATTACTAAAATTCTAATCATGCATCGAACTCCGGCAGAGAAAACCTCCTGGATTTGGGGTTTAAAGAAAGAGCAAGTTATTGAAGAACTGAATAAACGTGGTATTGAACACAACCCAGAGGAACCAGTACAGACTCTCAAAACCATGTTACGCGATTCAATAATTGTTAAAAGGACAACAGACGAACGAACTGACTTAACTAGCGGTCAGGAAAATTTCATTAATCCCGGAATTACGACACCGCGAGTTAGCCCCGATGATGACCTCGGGGGTGTGAACAATCAAGATTTCCTATCAGTCGCGGATTCCGAATCTAATATAGAATCTGACAAGGAGACTGATAAGGAAGATGAACCAGAAACCAGACTTAGGAAAACTTCTCGCAAAAAGCGTTCTCACGAGGAAAGCGAGGATCAGATCCGAGCTGAAGTAGAAAGACGCTTAACTGAGGAACGTGACAAAATTCGCGCACATTTACACGCCGAATTGAATGCAGAATTGAAACAATACGAACGCAACATGACTCGACGAGAAACGGACTTACGTCAACGAGAACAGTCGTTATCAGAAAAACAAGCGCAATCAGAGCAAGAGATTCAAGAATTAAGAGAACGTTTGGCCCAGGCCCAGATTCAGCGTAGTAATCTCCCTCCGAATCGCTCGGATAGTCCAGTACGAAACACTGAGATGTCCGAAATAGGGAATTTATTAAAGAAATTCTTTCAAAATCAGCCTTCCAAAGAAAGCAAAGTGCAGGAACAGGTCCGTAAATGGGGGGTTACCTATAATGGTGGATCAGGCCTTCAAACCTTTTAGAACGTATTGATGAATTAAGCTCTAGTTTTGAAATTAAGGACGAGCAATTAGTCTCTTGTATACCGCTACTATTAAAAGACAAAGCTCTATTGTGGTATCGTAATAACAAGCAGAACTGGACCCATTGGGCTCAGTTTGTGGAAGATTTGAAAAGTTTTACCTCCTGTAGACTCAGACCGTCTTATGGAAGACGAAATCCGCAATAGGACGCAGGGACCTAAAGAAAGTGCGAGGGAGTACATAACGAGCCTCCAAACTCTCATGAGACGCTACGGTGTAATGAGCAAGGAAGCTCAATTGGACAGATTGTACACTAATTTACGTTGCGAATACAAAATGTACGTTCGACGCCGCGAAATTAAAGACGTCGCGGATTTGATCCAATATGCATGTGAGTACGAGAAAGCGCTCAAAGAGGGAGAAAGTTATAAACCCCCTCCCACTGGACAAAACTCTGAAACGTCCTACGAAGCGCCTCGTAAGCCCAAAGCCAATCAATTAAATGCAGTTGATTCGTCTTATAACAGCGCAACTCATTGTTGGCGTTGCGGCCAACGGGGACACACAAGCGTCCGTTGCAAGAATAGATATGTAAGGTTTTGTTCGCGTTGTGGAAAACCGGATGTGACCAATCAAGAATGCACTTGCATCACGGTTCGTCCAATAACTTCGCGATACTCACAGAAAAGGGATGATTTCCGAGATAAAAATGGAAATACGAATACACAATCCGCCCCTTCTCAGCATCGAGAAAAGGGTCCTAATCCACCGTCCTATCGAGCCAACCCCAGAGACAGTGGGTCAAACCCGTCTAATCAACGTTCCGAGTTCAGAGAGAGAGGTCTGAACGTACGTCCGTCTAACCAAGGTTCTCCTAATAACCATTCTGCTAATCAGGTTGTAGGAGATAATAACCAAGGTCAGGTTAGTCAAACTACGGGAGGAAGCGCTACCGCAGTCATCACCTTCGACAACGCGTGTACTGGTGATCGCAGGCCGCGTTTGGAAGTAACCGTGGGAAAAAGAAGATTGTGGGGATTGGCCGATACCGGTGCGACTACATCAATTTTAGATTTCGATTTATTCAAGGAAGCCAAGGGTTTGGGCTTATGTACCCATTATAACCCCACTGGTAGAGAATTAACCGTATTGGACGGGCGCAGCGTCCGAACAAAAGGGTCAGCACGCATTTTAACTAAGATTAAGGAACATGTCATTCCATTATCTTACAGTCTGTTAGATAACTATCAAGACCAAATACTCTTTGGAGTGGATAATTTATCTCTTCTAGATTTTCAGGTGGATTGGGGGAATCCCCAGAACGGTTTTACGGTTAACTCTCTACATCAGCCTCTAAGTGTATCAGAAGCACACGAGATAATCAAAGAAGAGTTAGAAGAATTTAACGATATGAAGGGTCCCACGAGTCTCGCGGAACATAGAATTAAAATTATTCCCGGTACAGAGCCAATCAAGTCACGCTATTATCCGCGAAACCCCGCTATGCAAGCGGTCATTGACGAAGAAGTCGAAAAAATGATTAATGACGACGTAATCGAGCCTTCCGACAGCCCGTGGAGTTCACCCATTGTGCTGGTCAAAAAGAAGAATCAAACGTATCGATTTTGCATTGATTTTAGAAAGGTCAACAAAGTCTCGGAAAAGGATGCATATCCTCTTCCTCATATTAATGACACTCTTAATAAACTTCGCGATGCAAAATACATTTCCACGATCGATTTGAAGAACGGGTATTGGCAAATTCCTCTGTCTGAGGATAGCAAACCAGTTACCGCGTTTACTGTACCACGTCGTGGTCTTTTTCAATTTAAGGTTATGCCTTTTGGCTTGCATTCGGCATCCGCAACTTTCCAAAGGATGGTGAATAGTCTGATCACTCCTGAGCTTCAACCCTTCGTGGAAGTTTATTTAGACGACATTGTGATCATAGGAGAAACCCTAGAACAACATATGTCGGTGTTATTAGAAATGTTCAAACGCTTGAAAAGGGCTAATCTAAAAATTAACGTAGAGAAAAGCAAATTTTTGAAAAATCAAATCACTTATTTGGGTCATGTAATAGATAATGAAGGCATCAGAACGGATCCTGACAAGGTCAAAGCCATCAGCCAAATCAAGACCCCTACTAACGTCAAAGAGGTTCGTCAATTTATAGGCATGATATCTTGGTATCGAAGATTTATCCCGAAATGCTCAGAGTTGACTAAACCTTTAACATCACTTTTGAAGAAACGAGGAAAATGGCAATGGACCAGTGCCGAACAAAATGCATTCGATTCATTGAAGAATTGTTTAACGTCCTCTCCGGTTTTAGCTCCTCCTGACTTCTCTCGCGAATTTATCCTTCAAACAGACGCGAGTCAATTCGGTCTAGGCGCAGTCCTTACCCAGTCGTCTGACGAAGGAGAAAGTCATAGCTTACGCGAGTAGGACCCTTAACAAAAATGAAATCAATTACTCCGTTACGGAAAAGGAGTGTCTTGCGGTTGTTTGGGGCATTCAGAAGATGCGGCCTTATTTGGAAGGTTACAAATTCACGGTCATCACCGACCATCAGTCATTAAGGTGGTTGGCTTCTTTAGACAGCCCGGCTGGGAGATTAGCACGTTGGAGTATTTACCTTCAACAATTCAATTTTGAAATCCTTTATCGTAAAGGTAGTTTAAATAAGGTAGCAGACGCATTGTCGCGTAGTCCGATTCCGAACGACTCTTCTGAAGATCACGAACAATTGCTTGAAGAGACCATCATTGTGGCTAGTTTAAAGCCAGAGGATACTTGGTATCAACGAACCCTAGATAAAGTCAACAGGGAACCCCAAAAATTTCCCGAATATTGCATTAAGGAAGGTAAACTTTACCGTCATGTCCATCATAGCTTAAACTATGATGAGAGACAAAACGCTTGGAAAATGTGCGTTCCGGATACTTTGAGATTCCAAGTCCTGCAGGAAAATCACGATTCCCCGACTGCGGGCCACCTAGGCATTGCTAAAACCACTGCTAGGATAGCCAAGGCATATTTTTGGCCCCGCATGAGCAAGGATATTGCTAAATACGTACGATCATGTAAGAATTGTCAAGAGTTTAAGAATTCTCAACAACCTATTTCTGGGGAGATGGGAACATCTAACGCCACTCAACCTTGGGAAATCGTCTCAGTTGATATTATAGGGCCAAAACCGAGATCGTCCAACGGGCATTGTTATCTATTAGTTATGCAGGATAAGTTTACCAAGTGGACGGAAATTCAGCCTTTAAGGCATACTAAAGCTACGGCTGTTGTCAAGTCTTTTAAAGAAAGAATCATTTTACGTTTTGGTTGCCCACGCGCGGTTATTACCGATAACGGTAGCCAATTTATTAGTAAGGATTTTACCGAACTACTTTCACAGTACGGCATAGTGCATCAACGTACACCGGCTTACTCTCCTCAATGTAACCCGGTGGAACGTATGAACAAGGTTATTGGGACAATGGTTGCCCAGTTCATCGAGAAAACCCAACGCTCCTGGGATAAATACATCCCTGAACTCGCTTTCGCAATGAACACTGCTAAGCACGAATCTACGCAGTTCACTCCTGCGTATCTTAATTATGGCAGAGAAATTTTCCCGCCCAGGACGTTGCGTTCCGAGTGGGAGACGCCAGGATCAACCCGCCCAGCCAATCAGGAAGAACGTTTAAGAATACTCCGTGATTCCTTTGAATTGGTCAGGGTTAACTTGGCTAGAGCCTTTACTAAACAGAGTCAACATTATAACAGGAATAAAGGATCTTGGAAACCCCAAGTAGGGGATATCGTTTGTAAGCGGGAACATTATTTATCGTCCGCCGCTGATGCGTTTTCGGCGAAATTAGCTCCGAAATATGCAGTTGGATACAAAGTAGTGAAAATTGTGGGTAATAACATTTTCGAATTAGAAAAGGAGGGGAGATTTAATCGTGTCCACATCAAGGACTTAAAACCTGATGTCTCGTCGCATCCAAGCTCAGGATCTCATTGATCAGAAGGGGATAACGAATCTTTGCAAACGTCATTAGTAATTAGGGTCCTTAAATTTATGTTTAGTGTAATCTACGACATGGACAACCCGGGACCATCAACGTCCAACTCCGGAAAACCAGAGACGGTGAGAGAGCGCCTTCAGCGTTTATATGCCAACACAGCCCCCGTAGCTTTGGTGCCAAGAACCCGCATAAGCGTGCCGGTGTCCAAACCCTTCCAGACTAAGTCTAGAGGTGATTTCCTACGGGAAGCCGTATCTACTGCCGCGAGACCTTACGATCCCCGATGTCCAGGTTTTGACCGTCAGAAGGCTAGGACGGAACTTCAGGTCCCTAGAAAACCTAGGGTAATTAATGTGGAGTCGGTAAAACTTAAGATGCGATGCGCGAGGAAGCCAAATCCGCAACCGACAGCCCCTCCACCTCCTCTGAAAGTGGCATGCGTCAAGGAGATGCCACGGGAACCAGATCGCGCCGTTCCAAATTATAAAACGCCGGAACAGGAAAAATTAGAATTAGCCATGCAGGCTAGGAGACAGGAGCAGAGGATCCAAGAGCAAAACGTCTTTCTACTGAAATCCTCCTTGAGTCCTGTAACGCCGATGGGGAAGTTCTCTCCTCAGAAAGAAAACCGGCCAGCTGAAAGTCCGGAGGATATCGAGAGGAGGAAGAAGCGAAACTATCGACCCAAGCTTCTTTCGGAGTTGAAAATGAGCCAGTTGCGGGACACCCCTAACCGAGTCAGGGTTACGGCACTAGACGCTAGCGGGCGCCGTTGGAAGGTGTGCGGCGGGTATGGCCATATCAAGGTGACGGCCATGGATGGAGAGGCCGCCGAGAAGCCTTAACACATCAGCATTTCCGCCAGTGAAGTGATAGTGCCCAAAGTGTTCCTTATCGTTTTCTTTATTTTTTTTCTTTTCTTTTTTTTTATGTTAATTTAAGTAAAGGCTAAAAGGCCAAAGACTTTTCTTAAGGACACTAGTCAAAGAGATTATTAACGTTTATTTATTAGTTTATCAGCCCAAGGAGGCACATTGGTTCCTATTTTAGGTATTAACTAGTTTTTAAGGTCAAATTTATATTTTGGTAACTTAGTTTAAGGACAAAGCTAGTCTGGAAATTTATTTTTTTTTTGTACAAAACAAACTTTATTTTATGTTCTTTTAAAATAAAAGAAAAATCTTTGTGATTTAAATTAATTGTAAGGCATAGTCTGATTGAACACACCCATCCTACAGGCCATAAGTTGAAAAAAATACACCTGCGGCATATTTTTTTTGGTAAGAAAGGGGGGTGTGTGACGAGTCACTAATTGTAACCTGTCAGCTGACAGGTTGTAAACATTTCGGTGCGTGACGAAGCACCGTCGATAAGCGGTGGCGCCAGCGCCATCGGTCGGTGCACGCGGAACCCTGTCGCACGAGACTTTGCTAAAGCGCGCGAAGCATTGCCAACACACGACCCACGGCAAAACTAAAGTGTGCGGCAGGGCATTACCAACTTAAACCTTGGTTCGCGCGGTAACCGCGAGGATGAATTGCGTTTCGTGTCGCTTCCCGAGGCGAAAATTAACTTTCTGCGGATATAAGTATGGGTGCCTGGACCGACTTCCAGCACTCCTTCGTTCCTATCGACTAACGTCGACATCGAGGTGCCGAGGTAAAGGTACGCTCATCTTTTGGTAAAGGGCGAGAGTCAGCCGTAGTTACGTGCGGTTTGGAAACAGTCGTTGTTACGACTATCACTGAAGGCGGATGGGACATCCTGAGGCCCGTAAATAACCAGCGACAAAGCGGATGGGTCATCCTGATGCTTTGATCCAGGATCTTATTGATCCTGTTAGGGAAACTCATTAATTCTTTTGCACTCGTCACGCACCCGCAAAAACCCTTTTTCATTGGCTGGTCATACTAGCACTTCATGCTAGACCAATTATAACGCCATTCACGCGGATTCCTTCTGAATCCATAATTTTGAATTCATTTTAAAGGCCGTATACATTACACCTTTTCGTACACTTAGGACTAAAGGCGGGTATCTGTTGAGTTGTAACAGGCCTTAGTCCTAATACACATGGGTATTGTATACCCGCGCGCGCATTCACATTAGATTTAAGATACACGATGTAAATATCTTTTATCCTTTTCTGATCAACCTACTTTGGTCATTAACCTTTTTCGATTATTGAATAAATTATTATTTTACCTATTAAACCTGACGAATCATTATTTTTATGATCTGTGACCCGCGTTTCCCCACTCCTGAACCTTGGAATCGGCGAGCTAGAGGCACGGGGTCTAATTGAATTATCAATTAGGGTTGATTAAAAGTCACCAACGCGTATTCAAACATTTGAAACGTTACAGAGTTAGTTCACCTGGCCTGCTTCATGATCTTTTCCGTTCGATATTGTTGTACACAACCCATTTTTCATCCCCAGTTATCAGTCGTTTTAAAAATGGATCATTTTCATTACGTTCCTTTAGCAAATCGCAGATGTTAATGCGTTGCGTTAAATGCGTTTCTTTCAGTTCGTGAGGAACCCATGTATCGAGTTTTTGAACATAGCCAAGTTGTTTTAAGTGATTTTCAATGCATGTATGTGATACATGAAGTTTCTCTGCAATCTCACGTGTTGTACTGTGACGATCCGAATCGGTTATTGCTTTGATTGAGTGAAAAATCACCAGAACGAAATTTGGCAAACCAATTTTGACACTGCCGTTCTTTTAAGGCTTCGTCACCATAAACAGCACATAACTTTTTATGAGCTTGCGATGCGTTTTTCCCTTTGCGGAAATAAAAAAGCAAAATATGACGAAAATGTTCCTTTTGATTTTCCATTTTTCAACGAACGCCAAACGAAAACTACGCAAACGATCAAAAAACTTTTGTTACTGCTTGACAGCTGAATTGCCAACTATCAAATAACGAGATGTGTTTTACATTTGTACTACTCAAGTACGAAGTGACAAACACGCCGAAGTTGGTTGGATATCACACGAAAATTGGCAAGATATGAAAAATGATAACAGCGGTTCGATATCTAACCGAAGATTTTTGTTGACATCCATTTCAGATTTACGCTTAACATCAAACCAAGTTGATAATACCAAATCCCGCCGATTAACCGAATCGACTGTCACAAACGTCATATCGTATTGATACGAAGAGTGTATATGTCATAAAGTTTGTAAGATGTTCTCAAAATGTATCGATTGATCAGATATGTTTGAAATTAGAAATCTTTTGATGAATATGATGTGATGAAAATAGAATGTAACCTAAAGATAGTTCGCTCACCCATGATTGATACTCTGATGTTGCTCTAACACGTCCAACGGGAATACAGTCATCAAAAATACGTCACGTTGGTGTTATTTTGATGAACGATACATGATCAAAATGATTACATCAGAAAAACCTACTTCTGGCAAAAATTTTGATGATATTTTGACCATCGGAAAGGATTTTTTCAATCCTGATTAAAAGATAAAAAAGTTATTTCATTTGGAATCGAATTTGGATCCTCGTGCTCTATGATCCGGCTCCCTTGCCTCTCTCCTATGATTCTGTATGAATGTGGCTCGCCTTTGAAATTTATATGAACTTCACTTGATTAAAAATTATTCCTAAATGAAATAATTGATCTAATTTACAGAAATCTACTGAATTCCATTTGATGTTATTAAAATTGACCGAAAGTGTGGTTGAATCTCATGTGATTATTTGTCAATGAGCTTTGGTCATTTTTATATATTCGCCAAACGACCGTTTCATTGATTCTCGACAAATATCAATAAATTATGAACAAACCGTTAAATTCACATTCCTATGATGAGTCATGAGTGATTATTCAGAAAAATGTCATTTTTCAATTATCTCTCAATTTTTTTTTTTTTAAATAATCATCTCGCATATCTTTTAGAAATATCATGACCACTTGAAGTCTACTTTTCTTATTTCGTGGTGAATTTGTGGAAACAGGACAAATGATACTGTTTTACCGACGTTCATAACCATCCTTCTAGGTTAATTATTTTATTTATGAATGATTTTTAATCAAGTAAAGTTCATATAAATTTTAAAGATCAGCTACATTCATACAGAATCATAGGTGAGAGACAAAGGAGTTGGATCGCAAATCACAAGAATCCAAGTTCGATTCCAAATAAAATAAATTTTTTCTTTTCGATTCAGGATTGTACATTTTTTTTTAAATTTACATGAATTTCACTTGAATCAAAATCATTTATGAATGAAATAATTAACCTGGGATGACTTTCTTCCAATGGATTAATTTTCTATACGATGTATACGACGGAGAAAATTTTGTTGCTGGAATTGTGTTGACAGTAAATATTACATCTCTCTCATACCCCTGAAATGTTCGCCTAATTCATTCAACCATAGTTATTCTCACATATCTCTGAATAACTGAGGTTAAGGCTCTATTAAATGAGAAAGAATAATTACAAACATTTTATCTTATGAATCAACCACAAATCAATTCCGAACGGGTTATGATCGTCGGTGAAACAGTATCGTTTGTTCTGTTTTCACCAATTCACCACGGAATAAGTGAAGTCAACTTCAAATGATCATGATATTTCTAAAAGATATGCGAGATGATTATTTAGAAACAAAAAAACTTGAGAGATAATTGAAAAATGATATTTTTCTGAATGATCACTCATGACTCATCATAGGAATGTGAATTTAACGGTTTGTTCAGAATTTATTGATATTTGTCGAGAATCAATGAAACGGTCGTTTGGCGAATATATAAAAATGACCAAAGCTCATTGACAAATAATCACATGAGATTCAACCACACTTTCGGTCAATTTTAATAACATCAAATGGAATTCAGTAGATTTCTGTAAATTAGATCAATTATTTCATTTAGGAATAATTTTTAATCAAGTGAAGTTCATATAAATTTCAAAGGCGAGCCACATTCATACAGAATCATAGGAGAGAGGCAAGGGAGCCGGATCTTAGATCACGAAGATACAAGTTCGATTCCAAATGAAATAACTTTTTTATCTTTTAATCAGGATTGAAAAAATCCTTTCCGATGGTCAAAATATCATCAAAATTTTTGCCAGAAGTAGGTTTTTTTGATGTCATCATTTCAATCATGTATCGATCATCAAAATAACACCAACTTGACGTATTTTTGATGAGTGTGTTCCCGTTGGACGTGTTAGAGCAACATCAGAGTATCAATCATGGGTGAGCGAACTATCTTTAGGTTACATTCTATTTTCATCACATCATATTCATCAAAAGATTTCTAATTTCAAACATATCCGATCAATCGATACATTTTGAGAACATCTCACAAACTTCATGACATATACACTCTTCGTATTAATACGATATGACGTTTGTGACAGTCGATTCGGTTAATCGGCGGGATTTGGCATTATCAACTTGGTTTGATGTCAAGCGTAAATCTGAAATGGATGTCAACAAAAATCTTCGATTAGATATCGAACCGCTGTTATCATTTTTCATATCTTGCCAATTTTCGTGTGATATCCAACCAACTTTGGCGTATTTGTCACTTCGTACTTGGGTACGTCTGCAAACCTAAAAATTCAATTGACGCCATCTATGAGTGAAATCCGCAATCACTTAGTTGCCAACCTGATATTACTTGCGTACTGACTTGTTTGTTGGGAATAAAGTTGAACATTGGAATCTTCGCTTTGAATTTGAATCTACATCACACGATTTACTTGAAATCCGTCAATATTAACCGAGACTTTCTTGAAATACCTTCCAGATTTGCTTTGAACTCGTCGCAATTAGCTATGTTTAGACGCCGATTGGTTTTTCCCTATTTAAATCGTTATTTTTCAACTGTCAATCCGTAACAGTTACTCCAAAGCTCCCGGATACGGAGTTGAGAGGAAATCTGATGAATTTTTGAATTTCAGTCTGCAATATTAGATCCGCCGTCTTTGATTTGTTATTTTCGCCTACAGATTCGTAATCAGTGACCTCAAAAACCCCCGAGTACGAAGTTGAAAGGAAATCCGATGGATTTTACAATTTTAGTCCGCCATATTGGATCCGCCATTTTGAATTTGTCATTTTTGACACCGAATTTGTAATCAGCAACCTCAAAAACCCCCGAGTACGAAGTTGAAAGGAAATCCGATGAATTTTACAATTTCAGTCCGCCATTTTGAATTTGTCATTTTTAACAGCGGATTTGTAATCAGCTACCTTCAAAACTCCCTGATACCCCCCAAATTTCGAACAATTCCGAAGACTATATAGTTTTGGCCACTTTTTACGAACTTGAGACCACTGTGCGTCGGGGAGGAAAAACTGATTATGATACAAAGTTCAAATTGCGGAAAAATTAAATGCTTAATGAAATTTATTGGAGTTCAACTGTGTGGATCGACGAGTTATTCCTTGGTTTTGAATCATATCTCATTCGCCAATTTTATTGCGCATCTCTAAAACGCCTCGACTTTTTTCCTTGTGTTCTTTCACCTGTCTTTGTTATCTAGACACAAATTCAGGAGGTACCTATTTAAATAAGAGATCTCTGACCCCTCTTTTTTTTCATATTATTATTGAACGAATGGTTTCTTTCAAAAAATCTCTTCTGACTCGCTTGAATATAAATTGATTTATTTGACTTACTGAAGATTCATCTGATCCAATTCAATTTTTCGATAATATATATTATTGAATCGATCATTCATGAATGTACAATAGTGGAAATTGGTATGAAGGCACTTGAATTATGAAGAAAAACATGGGTTTGATGTTTATCTAAAATATTCATATGATTGTTTTTGTTTCGAGTAAGTTCAATAATCAAGAAAGTCTTACAAAGACTGAGTCTCGTTGTTTTATTTAGAGGAAATCATGGAATAATTGCAAAATCAGTAATTTCATGTAGAAATCAGTATAAAGGCACTTCACATCGTGCGAATTCAGGGAATGTAAAAGATCTCTACTGTCCTCAGTGGTTGCACTAACATCAACACGGGTTTGTTTATAAACATAAATCTCACAGTTGAACGGTAGGAACGCTTTTGTGAATAGCGGTAATCAGTTATTGCAAACATGCCACGTGGTAACCAATTGTTATCGAGTGAGGAAAAAGCACAAATTAGTGCTTACAAAGAAATAGGTTTATCTAATCGGCAAATCGCGAAGGAATTGAACCCTTCGAGTTGTGTGATTGATAATTTTGTAAGATTAGGCTCACGATACGGAAAAAATGGAAAGTGCGGCAGGACAAAAAAATTGTCTAAGACGGCTGAACAATTAATTTTGCGCAAAGCAAAAGCTGGAAATGTGTTTTCTTCACAAATTGTGGCTAAGTTGAACTTACCTATTACTGCCAGAAGGGTGAGGCAAATTTTATCAAAAGTTAAGAATCTGGTTTTCAAGAAACGCTGCAGTAAACCACCTCTAACGGATGATCATAAGAAAGCCAGAATAGATTTCGCTCAAAAATACATGTCCTGGACCTCAGAATGGAACCAAGTGACCTTCAGCGATGGAAAAAAATTCAATTTGGATGGGCCAGATGGATTCCAGTATCATTGGCACGATCTCAGAAAGGAGGAACAGGTGAGCATGA
Organism: Gonatopus flavifemur; assembly: GCA_018340375.1. Lineage (NCBI taxonomy): Eukaryota > Metazoa > Arthropoda > Insecta > Hymenoptera > Dryinidae > Gonatopus > Gonatopus flavifemur. Next base: position 1,341,469 of record JAFFJZ010000023.1, read on the forward strand.
GCAGAAATTTTGGTGGAGGAAGCGTCATGATCTGGGCTGCATTTCGAGCCACTAATATAAATCAAATATTGCGTGGTGTCCCACTAGAATGAATTCAGACATGTATATAGAAATATCAGAGATTGAATTAGTGCGTATGAATGAAGAGTTTAATGATGAAGAACTGATTTTGCAACAAGATAATGCTTCCGTTCATGCGTCCAAAAAAACGAAAGATTGGTTCAAGCAGAAAAATATCAAAGCCCTCAGTTGGCCAGCAAGAAGTCCAGATTTAAATCCGATTGAAAACCTTTGGGGAGTACTTGCAAGGCGTGTTTATCGAAATGGACGACAGTTTCAAACAGTTACTGAGCTTGAAAACGCGATTCGAGAAGAACGGATGAGGATTTCCGATCAAGAGACAAAAACCCTTATCAACGCCATGCCTAAGAGAATTTTTAAGGTAATTAAGAACAATGCAATCGTAACAAAATATTAGAGACATTCATAAAGCTATTCATTATTCTTATTTGTTACTGATTTTGTAAAAAAAACAAATGCCTTCATACCGATTTCTATCAAAAATACAAAAATTTTTGTTTTTCCCTGTGATATACTCAAAATAACATAAAATAATATCACTTTATTATATTTTTTATTCGATAACACTTGAAAGTTGTTGAATATATGACATAAACGTTGTTTGAGAGGAATAAGTTTGTTATTTATGCAGAAAACTCAGTGCCTTGATATCAATTTCCACTACTGTAGAAGTAAATTGACATTACGGCAAGTACGGAGTACGTCAAGCATAAATTGATTGATTTCCCTTCCATTTCGGGTTTCAAAAAAGTTTCGAAGTATGGTACACTAAAGAAAAATTAAAATCCAAGAATAATCATTGCGAACTTGTGAAAATATGACTGAAATGTATTTAATAAAGATCCTCTGATGAACTTGGAGGATGTGTAGATGTGGGTATGTACGTGATGAAGCGGTTAAGCTCGGCCGTCACAGGAGCTAATGGACTCAATAAGCAGGTTATTGTCGGGAAGTTATATTTCCTCTATATAGAATGTGGAAATATGATAGTACAGGATGAAAGTACTTTATTATCGTTGTTATAATGTCTAGCTGAGATTGATGGATTCATTAGAAAATTCAGATGAGATTGCCAGCACGTATCTATTGCGATTGCAATAAGAGAAAGGGTTGAAGGTTCTCTCAAGAATCTTGAATGTCGTCATCCTTTTGTGGTAATCCTGAGGAAATTGCAAGCATAACATTTATTCCAGAATATTCCTATATATAACTTAGTTTGCAAATTCTCAAGTTTCAAACAATCATCACACTGTAAAAAATGATTGTGGAATTTTCCCCCAAAAAATGGTGGCAGCAAAGTTCCTCCACGGATGGGGAATTTTCCACCATAATTTGGTGGACTTTTCCTTCATTTGTGGAGGATTCAACACCTAAAAAACCACATGATTCCTCAAAGTGGTGGAAAAATCCCTCACTTTTGATGGAAAAACAATTCCCCCGCGATGAAGGGACGTAATCCACCAACCGCGTCAAGGAAAACTCCCCAGTGTATTAAATATTCAATTCTTCCTGAGGTGCCAGCGTCTTCTTCTTCTTCTTCTTCTTCTTTCTCGTTAGAGAATCTTTTACTTCAGCTACGGGACGTTCGAATTTCAAAATACAGGTCTGCAGAAACTTTTACCGGTTGATTTTGATGTACTTTATTTTGTGGAGAAAAGAAAAATATTCTTAACAGAGCGGAAGAAACGACAACAGAAACCAATGAATACCGACTTCGAATCAATCGTGCCGTGGTTCAAGTACTGATTAAGTTATAGAGAATGAAGATTTCTCTGAGAAGAAAGTTATTTCTTCAAAAGAAAGAGAAGAGTTTCGCTTTTTCCAGACTTAGGTCTGGAAAAACATCGTGCAATTTTCAACCAAGAACCTCGGCGTGTTCCGTCAATTCCATTACCCGCGTTATGTTCATCCTCTCCGATCCTCTTCCACTTCTCTGGGAACACTAAATAGCAAAGAACTCGCTCAAAACTATCAGCACCCAGGGGAGATAAAAAAGAAGCATACGGGGAAGAAAGTTTCGAATGAGGAATGTACATACGATTCACCGTCGAGGTCGCACTTTCGATATTGCTGAATCGTTATTGAACTGCCAATGGCAGTTTTTTCTTTCATCTTCTTTTTTCTTCTTCGAACTAGGGGAATAACGTGCTCGAGTTCTGAGGATATTCAAAGGGAAAAGAGATTATTTGTTTTACTCGGTATCACTCAAAAGTCACATGAGTCTATTATATTTTTCAATCAATGAGCTTCAAAACCAGCGTGGACTATAGAATTGACACCGAGATGATTCCCTTATATTTTTTCCTATCTTCTTTGCACTTTCTTTCATTCTCAAGAGTGGAAGCTTCTCGTTTTACAACATAATCCGGGTGAAATTTGTCGATTTTTTAACTTTAAATTCCTCAGTATTGTATTTTTACAGCGTGGACAAAAGAACACTTCAAACCGTTTACTCGAACTGTTATTTTGTATAAGATCGGATATATCTACACTTTTTGTTTCTCGACTCCCGTTCAAAAGATTTGCATTACCGATTACACGAAGGGCAGAGCATCGAGGTTCGTTTCGTATTTACGTGTTCTGAAACAAAATGAAAAATTCCACGCATACTTCGCGAAAATTGGAGCTTCTCGGATTTGTCCAAGAAAGCGAAGGTTTATCTTTGATTATATATCCCGGGTACTGGGGTGTGCCGATCAAAAATAACTATAAAATCTCTTCTTTGTTGCGCTCTTTCAGAAGAATATTCGAAAATCATTCTTTGAAGAGATTGGAGGTATTTGAAAATTTGTATCGAGAGTTTCACTTGAATTCATATATATGAAGAGAAAATATCGATGTCAATCGATGTGGATAATTCAACATTCATTGCATTGAAAAGAACAATTTAATTATTTGATGGAATGAATTGAAGTTAGTTGAGAAAATCAGAATTAAGAATAACTAATTATTTTTTTCGGTGTAAATAATTTCCACTCAGCATGAATGGAATTGAGTTAGATTCAATGAAATGTCAACCGTTCCAAGTATTTTTATATTGTAACCGTTCCTTTTCTTCGTTATGAGGAAATTTGAATTCAATATTCTAATGTAGGGTATAAATCAAAGGGATTCCTCGAAACAATTCTCGAATCTTTTATATATGTATAGATATCAAATTTATATTGTAATTGCAATAAATTTCTTTAATAAGAAGTCACATCAAGAGTCATTGAAATCAATTTGGCTATAACATATTTGTGTTTTAATTTACAATACAAAAAGATCAAGTATAAGTCAGCGGAGTTATTTGCATAATTCAATAATCATTGCAATATTCTTTAACTAATTATTCTACTATAATGATTCGACAGTCTAGTTATGATAAATTAGTTCAATACTTCCGATAAGATAATAATCTAACATCAATTTAATTATTCATTGAGTCACCGACTCAAAGAATTTATATTGTCGTCTTATCACAATAATCTTGTTGCTGGTCGGAATGTCGTATTTCGTCGATAAACAAATCCAGAAAATTAGATCGATTGCCTTTGGACTGATTCCATGAAATTCTTTTTCCTCTTATCCATTTATGTATGGCTTCCAGATTTGATTTCAATAATAATTGTAGTTCGAGTAGGATATATATTTGTGGCAATTTCTTAAACTCGATTCGAGACACGTGTCTTGCTCATTCGCTAGCTTTGATTGATTATATACAAATTTTATACAGTCTCTCTTATTCGACGATTTTCGATCAAGTGTCCCTTTCGTGCTCTCTTCCCGCATCCCTGCCTCTCATACATCCTCTCTTCTTCCTCAAATTCTCCTCTCTCTCCTCCTATATCTATACTCATACATATTCTTACAATTCCCCTCTTTTCGTTCTATGTACATATGTACATACAATATCCTTTTACTTCACAATATCTCGACAAAATCTTTGTTGTTTCTTTTGCTAAATTCGAATCATCACACTTCAATTCTCATCATAGAATAATTAATGTTATTCTACCAACCCGAATTTGGTATCTCGCAAATTGAGTTCATGATGATTGACCCAGAAAACCTTTCGAGTTTCATTACATACCGAGTTCGAATGATTCTATGATTTTCGATCGTTATATCGTGTGCTACTTTTTGGTTCGGATTTGTAACGATAATGGAGAATCAAGAAAGAATTGCGTTATAATTTGAAGCGAAAACTCAAAAGGCTGTTGAAAGTTACTCGTAGATTCAATGCGTTCCAGATAAACAATGATCCAAGTGTTCTTGCCAAATGTCACAAAGCAGAAAACAATGTTTTTGCATCAAATTTCCTAAATTCAAGTAGAGAGAATAAATTTAGGATCCTACAACGTGTAGGAACAATATTTCATACATATATGTATGAAACATTGCAACGTGTACGTTGCGGAACCCTGCATAATACAAGGTGATACTAGGTTTTCACAATGTGCGCCTTGAAGTACCGTGAGTTGCTCTTAGATCTTAACACAGAGAATGACGCTGTTCCTTTCTCACTCGGAAGACAATATACTGTGTAAGAGAAGAAGAGAAATAGGACTATTATCATCCATGTGTTCAAATCTCGGAGATATTCGTCGTTGGAACTTTATTGTTTCTAAATAAATAAATAAATCAATCAATCGATCTATCGATTTCGCAGAATGAATGATATTCGCATACCTTCGGATAAAAAATTCTTGACTTGCTAAAACCAACTGTCATCTTCTACGAAGGTTTGAAGGTCTATTTTAGGTTCACGGGGAAAGTTGACAAATAGTTCATGTAACTTTCTTTTTTCAATGTATCTGTTCTCGAAGATGCATTTTTCTCAGTACATATTTCTCCGCAAACTTTCAGAGCAATTTTGCACTAAATCTTGAAGAAATGATAAGAAAATCACCTAAAAACACCCACAACTCTTTTCTCTGTATTGCATTCAAAATCAAGACGTTTAGTTACTCTCATCCGACAGTAATAAAAACATAACTTCAGGAAGAAGATACATCTCAATATTTCATCGGTCATTTCTCCCTTCCCCCAACGTAACATGCAACTCCATTCTCTCCGATCTTATCAAAATCTTTGAATATTTTATGAAAAATTGATCCAGGATACATTGGCCTTTACGACGGAGGTTTAAGGACAACAAAGGTGGAATCAGAACGTCGTAAATCACAAGGTGTACGCTCGCTCGATGTAGCAATCGATGATGTCCCAGGTGGTTCATTGTACGCTGATATTGGAAAACAATGAATCTCTTATATGGAACCTCAACATACTTGAATCCTGTTTTACCCAAACCTGACAGCATAGAAAATTAGAACGAACACTTTCGAATGATCAATTTTAAATAGAAAGGACTAGCTCGAGCGGAAGGAATGAATCAAGGGATCTGAACTTTCTCTCAAAGTGAAAACAAAAAGAAGAGGAAAATATAATCCAAACAATCTTACGGACGTGTTATATAAAATCGAACAAGGCGCGAGGCAAACCAAAGAATGTGAATCACGAATCGAAAAGTACTGTCTTCCTTTTCTCTTCTCTTCTCGTTCACTGCAGTCGCTTAGCATGCATAGAATTTTTCCCCTACACGACAGATGAAGAGGTAGTTTCCCCGCGAATAGCTCCGTTAAAATGAGAATATTGCGTTGAGAAAAATAAGAGAATTCCAATACATAGGCAAGAGAATTTATTTCTGAAGAGAAAAAAATTTTAAATAGAGAGTTTGAGGGAATGGGGTTATATAATTGGAGTGAAAGAACGGTTGAGAATTCTGAGAGAATATGAGAAAATTTTCTAATAGGGAGTTGCTTTGATGGAAAAAGAAAAGAGGGAGAAATTGATATTTTGAATTCTTTCCAATGCATGAAAAAACGAAGAGAATGATTTTTTAGGAATTATTTCATTTCCCGTAATTATGTTCTCGAGATAAATAAACAATGCACTCTCTAAATCTGGAAGAGTGAAAAATCGTACGTTTCATTTCACTCCACTAAGTCTCAGAAGTGAGCCAGTCCGCTTCGAGTGGGATTTTCACTCGTTTCGAGTGAACTCCCACTCTCTTAGACTGAAAAATTCACTCTAGAATTGGAGTGGCTTTGAGTTTATAACCTCAAACCTCATTCTAAAAGAGTGGAAATTTCACTCGAAATTTCGACAGGCTCACTTTTGGCTGGCTAAAGAGTGACATACCACTCTAACAATTTAGAGAGCAGGCTCTGGCAGAGTGGTAATTCAATCAGTTTCAGTCTCGGCAAAAGCCTACAGGAAGATCATCAGCCAAGGACCACACTGTGAAAAATAATCGAAATTTTCCTGTGTCCATCAACCGGAAAATTCCAATCACTGATTAGGAAATCAATTTCCGGTACATTTATATGAAATTTCCCATACATTTATCTGAAAATTCCAAAGTTTATGGGATTTTTCCCAACATTTCACAGTAAATTTCCGGACAAGTTGAGAAAATTCCTAACGCATGTATGTGTTAATTATTTCACATAAATATATAGGAATTTTCCGATAAAATTTTTTACAATGCAGTGATTTTTTGTAGGTCCCCAAAATGATTGTTTTCGAACGATAATGTAAGGCTCAAATCGCTTAATGTGTCATTCCCTGGCCAGCTTTTATGAGCGGAAACTACATCACACTTTGCTTAGTTTCGATAGACAAAAGTCGAAATAAATTATGGTATACAATTTTGTCTAACTCTCACTGTAAAGAATAATCGGAATTTTCCTATACGCAGCAATCGGAAAATTCCGGTCATGGAATGGGAAATCAATTTCCGATACATGTATATGAAATTTCCCATAAAGTTAAGTGAAAATTACAAACTTTATGAGATTTTTACTATCATTTTGCAGTGAATTTCCGGTAAAATACGGAAAATTCCTAACGCGTGTATGTGTTAATTACTTCCGAACATATATGTGAAGTTTTCCATAGAAATTTTTTACAGTGCTGTTTATAAATATGAATACATTTCTCCCGTATACTTCTATAATAAATGAGGAAAGATTGTCATGAGATTCAAACCGGAAATCCAGAATAATAATTTTATACATATCATCGAATACCGTGGACGCTAAATTCAAGGACTATACATGCGTATCACCAAAAAATGATATCTATCGCAGGTTTATATCTTGTTGTTGGCTCATTCTACTATAGTTTTCATACGTATTGCTGTCGGTACCAAATAATAAATCTCCCAAAACCACCTAGCATGTTGGGCATCGTTGCGGTTCACAATAACTACTGTACGAATTTATGGACAGAGAAATTTACGTGTGACTTACGAATATCAAACTTTGAAAATGAAAAGCGATTAATATCCAGCAAATATTTTGGCTCACTACACGTTCTCGATCTTGATCAAGTTTCACCGCGGTTCGTTCAATCGCTGAAACTGTTGGCAAATCAAAGATATTTTTTTCTCGATTTGATTATGAAATTTTAGTCAAGTTTGATCTTATTTTTTCTCCTACACGAACTCCAGGTCGAAATAGGACCGATTATGGTAATTTCACAAGGAGACTTACGGAAGTGTCACTCATCGATTCTAATGAAACTTTCCATACTTGTAAATAATCGCCACGTATTTTTTTATATTGGCAATGGTGGGGGTTTGAGGGTAGAAACCACCCTTCGAATGTCACAGTGGGACTAATCGGGAATTTTTGTGTCAAAATCGTAGAATTCTTGATAGAAGTATGATAGGGACTTGATTTTTTTTTTTTTAATGAAGAGCAGACATTCCAGATCTGCGGGAAAATATCCAGAAAGTCCGATGAGCCCATTTAGACTTTGAGAAAATCCATGGAAAATGAGATTTTTGAGTAAAAATACGAATTTTTCATGATTCAAGAGGGTAAAAAATTTTGAGTCAATATGTTATGCATCATTTCTTATGTATTTTGATGTGCTGACTCTAAATCTGGAAACAGAGTGTGTTTATCTCTTCAAGTTTATCCGGAAAACACAATTAAAGTATGAAAATGCGGTTTTTACGGTTATTTATATGACTCAAAGGGGAAAAAATAATTTGATCGATGGATTATACATGATTGCACATTGGCTTCGATACGCTGAATCCAAATATGAGAACAGAATTCGTCTATCTTTCCAGGTTCTGTCGGAAAAATTGGTTAAAGTGAAGGAATCCGATGGAACGTCCATTACTATTATTTATAGAATTTGTAGGGGAGACAATGTTTTACTCGATGTGTATACATCATTCTTCATAGACTTCGAATTCTTCCCACTTAGCCGCATTTTCTGGAAGGGCCTGGAAAGATGAACATGTTTTGTTTTCGGATTTAGATTCAGCGTACCGGACCCCTTGGGGAATGATGTATAATCCATCGATCAGATCATTTTCTTCTCTTTGATTCATGTGAATAATCGTGAAATCCACATCTTCATACTTCAATTGTATTTTCCGGGAGAACTTGAAGAGATAAACACATTCAGTTTCCAGATGTGGATCCAGCACATCGAAATACATAAGAAATGATGCATAACATATTGACTAAAAATTTTTTACTCTCTTGAATCATGAAAAAGTCGTATTTTTGCTGAAAACCCTCATTTTCCATGGATTTTTTCAAGGTCTAAACGGGCTTATCGAACTTTCTGGATATCATTCTTCAAATCTGGAATGTCTGCCCTTCATTTAAAAGAAAATCAAGTCCCTATCATTCTTCTACCAAGAGTTCTACGATTTTGACACAAAAATTCCCGATTAGTCCCACTGTGACATTCGGAGGATGGTTTCTACCCTTAAACCCCCACCATTGTCAATATAAAAGAATACGTGTCGATTATTTTTCGATCTTTTACAAGTATGCAAAGTTTCATTAGAATCGATGAGAGACACTTCCATAAGTCCCCTTGTTAGAGTTTCGTTCATGTAAATGATTTTTGAATAATCTCCCCAAAATATGGTATTGTTTAATATCCCTTCTTTTCCGTGCATCATTTTACAGTGAATTTCCGAATAAGTAGTAAGTACAGACAAGCCCTCACTCACTATACAGGAATTTTCCCAAAGAAGTCCCATCGCGTTTCCATTCGAAGTGTGTAGAATCTCCTAACTTATTCATTCCTATTTCACGTCCCGAAAATTATCCGAAATGCTTTCAAAAATTCCAAAATGTCGCATTTAGCTGGGAACACTGTCTTGTATTTCCCGCTTTAATCAAGCACAGCCCATTCATAAGTTAAATTTCAGGTCTGTGAGCTCCGTTCGCTAGTTCGAACTTTCTTTCCAATTCCACTTCGTTAGACGAATAATTCCTATCGATACAAGAAAACGAATATACCCTCTGTTCCTCTCAAGTTCGAAATATGAAATACAAATAAATTCTTCAACAGGTGCTCGAAAGAAAGTAAATACTTGAAATATCATCTGCGGTTCTTGGAGAAGATTGAAGTGCACAGAGAACGTCTGGATATAAGAATCTTTATGAACATTAATTCAAAAATGAATTTATCCGAAGAAAAAGGGAGAGAAAAGCAGAAGGAAACGAGTTCAAAACGACGGATGGTTCAAACATAAATTGTACATGTGTGCTATGAGGACTTGTTTCTTGACATACGTGATGTTTTTTACAAATTTACAAGGAAGTTTACTGGAGAGTGTCATGAGTTTTCTCTATTATTGTCTTCCCTAACAAGTCGTATGCAGTCACAGAGAAATTCAATATAAAGATATATATTTTTTGCATGCATCCAAAATTTTCTCTTATTAAATAGTGAGATGATGGGTTGCTTTCAAGGTAATTTTCTTTGGAAGAAAAAAATCGTTCATTGCATAACTTTGAATACAAATGAAAATTTATAAACTTTATATGGAAAAAACAAATGCTATCACATGCCCATGCAGGTATTACTAAGACTGAAAATAAACCCAAGCTTGTTCCAAGGTTGGGACATGTGTCAGAAACAAACCTCCGTGGAGAACAATTGGCCCAATATTGTTCCATGATTGTCCCAATGGATAGCCAGTCATAGTAGATTAGTTAATATTTTTGAAATGGTACACTACATTTGGTACAAGCTTGGCGCAAATGTAAAAATCGAGCATTCGTTGAGAACAATTGTGCCAATATTGCCCACATGAGTAGCACAATTTTTATAAATATTTACTTAATTTTGAATTGACAATGGCTGAAGACTTGGGGATAACCATCGGGCCAGGGCTGGCCTGATCTTTCTGCCATAATTAATCCTACACACTATAGTTTTAAACGTCCCATGCAGGTATTGCCAAGACTGAAAAAAGCTCAAGCTTGTTCCAAAGTTCGCACATGTGTCAGAAACAAACCTCCGTGAAAAACAATTGGCCCAATATTGTTCCATGATTGTCCCGTTGTTCCCAATGGATAGTCAGTCATGGTACATTTGTTAATATTTTTGAAATGGTCACTACATTTGTTACAAGCTTGGCACAAGTGTAAAAATCGGGCATTCGTTAAGAACAATTGTGCCAATATTGCCCACATGAGTTTATAAATATTGACTCAATTTTCATCAAAATTATAATTCAAAAATAGAATCAAAATTGATTGAAATATCAAAGAACGCAAATTTTCCAATGATCATACAAGCTTGTCCCAGTCTTGTCACATTTTTTCTATCGTTTAAAGATAATTCATGTACGGTATTCTGAGGGAGAAAGTCATGAACTGAAATATGAATTGATTACTTTTTTCATCCATATCTGCGATCAAAGAAGCATTGGCTGATGCTTGGTAAATGAATTGGACCGGGCCTGGCAAAACCACTGGCCCAAACTTGTCCTGATCTTATCATTCCCAAGCCTGGGCCAAGTTTGGTAAATTGTTCAAGACAAGTCTCGGCAGGTCTTGTGCTAGGCTTGGTCCATCATTGGGCCATTGGTCCAAACACACATGGGGTGTAAACGGAATCCAATTGGATTCCGTACGGGATCAGATCATTTCAAGATTTATGTTATGGTATTTCAGTAAGATCTTATCAGTTTAGTTTGAGCCTAATTCAACAATAGAATCAAAATTGATTGAAATATCAAAGAACGCATATTTTCCAATGATCATACAAGCTTGTTCCAGTCTTGTCAGATTTTTTCTATCGTTTTAGGATAATTCATGTACGGTATTCTGAGGTAGAAAGTCATGAACTGAAATATGAATCAATTACTTTTTTCATCCATATCTGCGATCAAAGAAGCATTGGCTGATGCTTGGTAAATGAATTGGACCGGGCCTGGCAAAATCACTGACCCAAGATTGTCCTGATCTTATCATTCCCAAGCTTGGGCCAAGTTTGGTAAATTGTTCAAGACAAGTCTCGGCAGGTCTTCTGCCAGCCTTGGTCCATACACACATGGGTGGCTTCGTCTGTTATTTTGTATACGAAGAAAACAAATTCGCTGTAATAGCGATCTATTTATTAGCTACAACAACGCTTTTTCCCACGAAACGACAACGACTCTTTCAGCATAATTTGTTTGGCTATTCTTCAAATGTGTAATACCGAAAAATTTGTTATTTTAGTTCTCTTTAAAACGTTTGAAGTGAGATTTCATTCTTTGGGCAGTCAAATGCGAGCTTCTAGAGTGATCCTTCAAGGGTTGAGGTTAGAAAATCACGGCCATTCTAATTCCAGAGCGAATTTATCACTCTCAAAGAGTGAGAGTTCACTTGGAACAAGTGAAAATTTCTTTCAAAGCAGACTGGCTGCTCACTCTTGAGACTGAGTGGAGCGAAACCCGTGATTTTTCACTCTCCCATTTTAGTCATAAACGTTTTGTTATTCAAACCTATTACGAACTTACCGTTCACAGAACTGATTTGAAACATGACAACTCACCTGGAACAAAAAAAAAACACTCTTATGAATGACAATCTCTTGAAAATATTAAAAACTTATAGATTCCATGTATTACTTTTAATTTTCAAGATTTCTCGAAAGAGAACAAATCCGTTCAATCCCATGGAAACCGAGTTGAGCTATTAAATGAACCTCATGAAAAATCATCTGGATCTCATCTCTAGAAGCAAATCTCATGTAACATAAATCTCAGGTAATTCTCATGAGATTCTCCAACAAGACGTACAGTACTCGAGATTGCAGTTCGTACTGTGAATTTAACGTTAGGTTTTTATAGTTATATTGTTATATCATTCAGATCTTGAATGAAGATAGACTCGACAATACTCAGATTATTCTTTCCGATTATCAAATTTCCTCCAGAATTTTTTATGATACATAACCCCTTCCATGGGGTTACTACAATACTGGTATCACACGCAAGACTATCGATGAAATATATCCAGAATTTTCTTGATTAATCACAGATGCCCATATCGGCTTTTGACTAGCGGCTACGCGGTTAACCGATTTATCGGTTGACTGCAATTCAGTTGACCGCACGAAGAAAATTCATTGATAAAAGATTAATCAAAGTTGAGTGAACGGGTACATAATTTCAAAATTCGGTTGATTGCATTTTACTCGACAAAAGATGAAAATTCATCAACATATTGTGTTCATGAGTTATGTACCCGTGTAGAAATAAATCCTGGGCATCCTAAAGTATGCCCGGGCCCCGTAAGGGTATAATATAAGAATTTCCCACCCACAGCTCATGTGGGCCTCAGTTGGGGTTGCTAGTATACTCCCCGGATATTTTAATCTAGGGATGCCCACCCACAGCCCATATAGGCCCTGTGCAAGCCACCATTGTTTCGCCCAGGTATTGTAATTTGAGCATGCCCAGTCACACCCCATAGAAGCCCTGGGCGGGCCACCATTGTCTAGTTCAAGTATTGTAATTTGAACATGTACAGCCACACCCTATAGAGGCCTTGGGTTGACTATCATTGTTTCCCCTATTAAAAATATCTGACAGAACCGGACAACATTGTGACCCAGATCTGACAGGTTTGTCTGACATTGTTTAGTTTGTACATCAGTTTGAACACTCATGGAACTGCCAGACAGAGCCAAACAAAACCTGTCAGATCCGGGTCAAAATCCTGTCTGGTTTAAATTTCATTTCATTATTTTGTGTATCGAAAGTTATTTTTTTCGTTCAGTTTTATTTAAGGGGTAATATCACTTTGTGGACGGAAAAATTGACGTCATTTTCAAAGTGTTGCCACACGGAAAAAAATGTTTAGCTGTATCAGCTAGATTCTAGCCATCATAGCTAGATATTTCGCTGCAGCAGCTAAAATTTAGCTGGTACAGCCAAACATTTTTTCCGTACATGAAATCGAAAAAAATTATAAATGTATGGGGTCTTTTGCATATGAAAGTACTAGTCTTTGGGTACAAAAAACACTTTTTATCAAATTCTTTTACCCAAAATGGCGGTAGTCCGGTCAGAAAAAAATGTTTTTTCTCATGGTTAAAACGGGCGTACCGCTACAGGTCACAATTTTCAATCCAGAACGAAAAATACAAAAGTTCCTTAAAATATAGCTCAAAATCTAGCTATCTACGTAGGATTTTTTCGAAGAAATCGAAAAAAAATTTCAAAACGACGCTATTTTCTTCGAAATTTGTTTTTCGAAAAAATCCTACGTAGATAGTTAGATTTTGAGCTATATTTTAAGGAACTTTTTTATTTTTTGTTCTAGATTGAAAATTGTGACCTGTAGCGGTACGCCCGTTTTAACCATGAGAAAAAAAGTGTTTCTTTCATCGTACTACCATGCCGCCATTTCGGATTAAAAAAATTGAATAAAAGGGTTTTTTGTACCCAAAGACTAGTACTTTCATATGCAAAAAAAAACCCCATACATTTATAATTTTTTTTTATTTCATGGCAACACTTTGCAAATAACGTCAATTTTTCCGTCCACAAAGTGATATTACCTCTTAAACATTGGGTGGAGGTAATCAACAAAAAATACTCTTCTTTTGGTGTTATTAACCTATATACATGTAACAACGGAATACTTCATATTAACGTTGGTAGGATTGTCTATAGAGTGTTTCAAAATAGTCAACAGGATTTTCACCAAATACTTCGGATTGTAATTCTCGTATCCTCTTAAGCTAGTTCTCCGGGAGAATTCAGGATCAAATTAGAAAAATTATTGTCAAGCAGAGCATCAAGGTCGAAGGAATTCGATAATCATATTCGTTGGGACTTATATTCTCATTTATGACAAAAAAAGAACCAACTCGGAGTATAAATAAATAACCTTGTAACAACAATGCGAAATTTTACATGGTTTTTTTCTTAAAAAATTTTTATTTTTGATCCATTTATGACTTATGAGGGCTCATTTTGTTCCTTGTGAGATTTGAAAAACCTTTACCATGGGGATTTTTTTATATGAGTCATCATGATACTGTCACACGCTTTTGTTTATTAATAGTAAAATACATTCCCACCCACGCAGGTATTGCCAGGACTGGGAAAAAATCCAAGCTTGTCCCAGGATTGGCACGTGTTTTCAGGAACAAACCTCCGTTAAACATAATTGGACCAATATTGTTCCATGATTGTCCCGCTATTTCCAATGAATAGTTAGTCATGGGACATTTGTTCGTGTCTTTGGAATGGCCATTGCACTTGGTACAAGCTTGACACAAGCGTAAAAATCGAGCATTCGTTGAGAACAATTGTGCCAATATTGCCCACATGAGTGGCACAGTGTTTTCAATCAGTGACCGAATTCCGAGTTCACAATGGATAAGGACTTGTGTATAGCTATCGGGCCAAGACCGGTCCAATCTCCTCTCCATGATTGGCCCCACACTCCAGTTTCACAAACTAAGATAGATACATTTGATCTAAATAAGAATCATACACGGAAATCAACTGATCTTGAAGAACTCTTTACAGGATTTCAAGATGTCTTTCCCATGCAGGGATTAACAAGACTGGGAAAAACCCAAACTCGTCCCAGTCTTGGCATTCTGTACGGTATTCCGAGGGAGAACTTTCAGCTGAAATATGGATCAAATCACTCTTCTCATCAATATCTGTGATGAAAGAACTCTCTAAATTCCTTGGAGTGAAAATTCACTCTTGCCGAGTGAAAAATTTCACTCTTAAAGAGTGAATTTTCACTCTATAAGAGTGGAAATCAACTCTGGTGTTTGGAGTGAAAAACTCACTCTTAGGAAAAAGAGTGAATATTGACTCTTCAAGAGTTGAGCTCCCACCCCGTTCTGGAGTTGCAGTATTTTGACTCTTTGAAGAGTGAATATTCAATCCAAAGAATTTAGAGAGAAGCATTGATTGATGTTTGGCGAATCATTTGGATTGGGCTGGAACGAACCATTGGCCCAAGCTTGTGCTGATCTTATCATTCCCAAGCCTGGGCCAAGTTTATTGAATTGTTCAAGACAAGTCCCGGCAGGTCTTGCGCCAGGCTTGGTCCATGATTGGACCATTGTTCCATACACACATGGGCATAAATCGATTTCCTCCAAGCGGCTACAGATCGGTTAGACAGTTAATTAGCTTATAACTAAAGTGGTGAATTGTGATTGGATTGGATACAGATTGGATATCCACCCGGACTTATCATTTTTGATATCCCTCTGACATGAACGGGATATTTGGGAACGTTTGTTATTACATGCCTTGGGTATATAAAGATTGCATGGGAATCCAATACAGCGAACGTTACGATGACCCACTCCATGAAATAGGATTTTATCATCCGGTAGCGTACGTTAAAACGGATCATGAATCATATTACACGTTGGTTAATGTACCGATCTATTTCGTTAAGTGACATACGATATTCGAGTATTCAACCAGTCGATCTATCACTTTGAATCGGTTCATGTCAAATGCGACGTGTCAAATAGTTGATTGCGAAGTCCCGTGTGATCGGGAATCAAGCAACAACCAGAAAAAAGCGAAAAAGAGGGAAAAAAGAAACAGTTTTCATCATCGATATTTTTATTGGGATATCCCGCGCGATGTGTGCTCTTGGTGAACCGCCAATGGTAGGAGTTGCACATGGTTTTTACATCGGGGATGTTTTTTCATACGTTTCAATATATACAGATATATGTATATACGTATCAGAGTACAGAGATCTATAATATACTTTATTGGGCTGCATCCTGCGCGTACCGCGCGATATAAACTCTCGTGCAATCATAGAATACAAAGCGAATGAATACCTATCGTCATCACATCCATCAAGATGAGTTGTTTTATTTGATTCTTTATACGGGAGTGCATTATAATCGTCGATTTTATGTGGGAATTTCAATATGAATTTATGAATCTTGAAGGTGGGGTTTGTTTTTCCTTCTTAATACGAAGACGAGACGAAGAATCACTCGAAAAAGCAATAATAATTTATACAAAAATGTTGTGAGTGGTACTTTGAATTTTGAATTCTTTCACATAACCTTTGATAACATAACATTACTTGTATTCACTTGAACATTACTCTTCCTGTAAAATTTTGTGAATGTTATCAAAAGAGCTTTCTTCGTACGTTTTCCGTTGATATCTTCAGTGCCGTCTGGGTTACAGTATACATCTCTTGCAGTATGAGAAGTACTGTCATGTATGAGGAAGAAGGGTGCCTTAATGGAGGAAAATTCCACGTTGAAAGATCTCAAAGATATATTATAACGATCCAATTAAGAACTTGAAGTACCAGCGCATTTATATTTGAGTGAACATTCAGTTCTTCGTATTAACAATGACGAGATAATAAAATATACACATTGTGGAGAAAAAAACAAAGATTTTTCTCAAAGAAAACTTGAATGTACGACGGATATAATAATCTACCGAACAAGTAGAACCGCTGGTAATCGCTTAATCGATTATCCTCTGGTTACTGTAAGCAAAACCATTTAGGGTAAATTGGTCACATCATCTGTGCCACGATTTCCCAATATACTATTCCCTGGGTTCGAGTATCGTCTCTGTAAACATGATTATAATGATGGAAATTTGATGACACGAGATTTGTAACATGACGTAGCAGCTCGAATCTTATCACCAACGCGCAATTGGATTACACGAATTTGAATTGATCGATTGGTAAACATTCGTAAATCGATCATTGATAAATGGACTGTTTTTAAAACCTTCTCCCGAAAACGTTGAAATAAATTTTTCATTGGAATCACTTATTTCCATCGGAAATACTTTCAAACGAGCAAAGATAATCGAGCGCAAGTGTCAGTGACAATACGTTTTTTCCCTCCAAGCAAGGTATTTAACGTCACTAAAAAGAATCGTATAAAGTATCCAGGATGATCGTGCGATAACTTCTGTACGAAAATGCAATTGGTCTTAATGCGATCTCTTGTGTGTTTTTTTCTTCGAATTCTAGCGTTGGCACCGCGCCATTCTTACTGTGAGAGATGTGACTTCGAGTTAATATCCAATGTATTCCACCAGATTGGATACAATTTAAATATGAAATGTTTGTATATTAAAACGACGGAGAATGTGTATTTATCTGCATGGAATGTGACGTAGATGTTCATCTTCTGGAATATGACTTATTAAGTTGTTTATTCGCATTCTCCATATATTTGCACTGTAAAAAATTTTTATGGGAAATTTCACATACATGTATGTGAAGTAATTAACACATACGTGGATAGGAAATTTCCCATAAATTTTGGGAGAAATCCTATAAATTTACAGTAAAAATCCCATAAAAACAGCAATTTCAATATATTTTTATGTGAAAATTCCTATACGTGTACGAGAATTCGCTTTTCCCGTCCAAGTACAGGAAATTTCCTTTACATAGGTATAGAAAAATCCCGAATATTTTTCACGGTGTGCCTATTCTTTAAATCTGAAAGAGTGAAAAATCACGTGTCTCACTCCACTAAGTATCAGAAGTGAACCAGTCCGCTTCGAGTGAGAATTTCACTCGTTTCGAGCGAACCCTCACTCTTTTAGAGTGAAAAATTGACTCTAGAATGTGAGTGGCTGTGAGTTTCTAACCTCAAACCTTAGAATATCACTCTAAAAGATTGGAAATTTCACTCCAAATTTCGACAGGCTCACTTTTGGCTGGCTGAAGAGTGAAATCTCACTCTAAAAATTTTAGAGAGTAGATGTGAGTCTGAATTCTGAGATTTAGGTTGTGTCCATAGGGTAGAGGAAAAATTATGTGCAGCAAAACTGGGAGTCAGAGGTTGGAGCGATATAGAAGTGACAGCAAAATCCCGATTGATACAATTCTCGTTTGTGGGACAATGCTTGAAATGTGAGAATAAGGTTACAGGGTTGATCTTAATGTGATCAATGCTTCATACATTCTCCTTCAACCAAATGACGTGCCAGAGGTGTTGTACAGGTTCCCTCATTGTGTTTTCTGGGAAAATTATTGTAGTTGCGTCTTTGGGGCAACAGTGGGCCTCAAAATATGTATATGGAGGTCTTGCAATAGAAAATTCTTCACGCATCTATGGATATTTTCCAAACATTTTCCTATGATCACTACATATGAGTTCAACCGAAAACCCGACAATCATAATTTTCCCTCGAATACTGGTAATTCAATTCCAATCCAGCAATTCTGAATAAATTTCTATACAATGGCATGAAAATTCAACCTCACCACACATCATTCTCGAATTCCAACTTGAGAAACTTCCCCATAGAATCACGACGTTTTTGCTAACACATTCTCTCTCCCGATCCTTCTTTTTCTTTTCACCTTTTGAAAAGTAAGTTTTCGTATTCACCCTGCTTGGTAAACAGACCAAAACTTTACCAACTCTTTGAAAATTGGGCCAAGTGGGGAATTTCATCAGGATAAAGAATAATACACGATATAATAGGATGAGAATAAATCGAGAAGAAGTGAAAGTATTAATGAAAAAAGCGAAAAAGGAGAAGCAAAGAGAAAAAACGAAAATTGAAATCCGTTTTTGGCACAAAAAAGAGCAATGGGAAAAAGGAACAATGGAAGTGGGTTAGTTGACAAATCCTTTTTTGTTGTCCTCGTTCTTTTGTGTTTTCGGGAAAACACCGGGTACGAAGAAAGTCGTTCGATCATGAAATTGGCAATTGGCCATTCAGAAGATTTTATGAAAAGAAATGTGTGAAGATATCGTTTACTTGTTTTAATTTTGTTTAACCTTCGATTCAAAATTCTCATATGATTTTAACCCTCCTTGGCTTTAAATTGTGTATTGAATCTAATCATGAGAGAAGAATTTTTTTTTCTTTTTTTAAAACTCAACAATCCTAGTTGTTTTTTCAGTAAAATTTGACGAACCAAGCTGCTATTCATGAAGATATATATATATATATTATCTTGAAAAATTTTTCGGAACTATTCGGGCTGAGTTTGAAGGAAGCTCCAAAGAAGTCCAATAATAATTTCCGAAAAATACGTGAAAATCTACCTGGACTTTCTAAATTTCATCGAAAACGAAGGGAATTCCACACAAAACGAAGTTCCATACTTTCAGGGAAGAAGAAACACGTAACAACCTCAATTCAACTTACTAATCGCTTTTCAAAGCTACAAACATCTCACTCCGAATCAGTATATTTTAAGGATTCACTTCATTATCTCACGTTTCCTTTGATCTTGAAAATAACACTGTAAATATTATGAAACTTTTTACATAACACGATCTAGAAAATTGCACAATATGATATTAATTTCAATGATATATTGGGAGTACAAACTAATTCAGACCGTTTTTTTACAGTTAAAGATGCGTTTATTTCAGCAGAACATGAATTATCAAATTAATCAAAGTATTGTCCATCGCTGGCCATCACTTTTCCCCATCTTTCGGGTAATTTTCGAATCCCGTTACGGAAAAACGTCTCGTTTTTCGAGGCGATCCAAGTTAGGAGCCAATTTTCGATTTCTTCGAACGAAGTGAACCGGTGGCCTGCCAAATCGTGCTGCATCTGTCGGAATAACCAGTAATCAGAAAGAGCAATGTCCGGCGAGTACGGCGGGTGCGGTAGAATATCCCACTTCAACGTTTCCAGATAATTTTTCACTACTTTTGCGACATGAGGCCGAGCGTTATCGTGTAAAAGAATAACTTTGTCATGTCTTTCCTTGTATTCCGGACGTTCTTCTCGTAACGCACGACTCAAACAAATCAATTGTAGCCTATACCGATCACTCGTAATAGAATCACCGGGTTTCAGCAACTCATAGTCCACCAGATACACAGCATGATCTTTGAACCATGAATATTCCTCTTTGGCGTTGATGGTGAAGTCAATGGCAACGATTGACCGGGCATAGCATAGTATTGTCTTTTCTTGGGGTTATCGTAGAATATCCATTCCTCATCTCCTGTCACAATCCGATGTAAGAACCCCTTTCTTCGTTGTCCTTGAATCAGCTGCTCGCAAGTGAAAAACCGCCGTTCAATGTCTCTAGGCTTCAAGTCATAAGGCACCCAATTGCCTTGCTTTTGAATCATGCCCATGGATTGTAATCGTACGGAAACTGCTTATTGCGTCACTCCTAATGATTCCGCAAGCTCCTGTTGCGTTTGACTCGGATCTTCGTCGAGTAAAGCCTCCAATTCCTCGTTTTCGAATTTTTGTGGTTGTCCTGAGCGAAGCTTGTCTTCGACACTGAAATCGCCATTCTTAGAATGTCGAAACCATTTTCTACATGATTTATCAGTTGGAGCATTGTCACCATAAACTTCCACAAGCATTCGATGGGCTTCAGCTGCACTTTTTTTCCAATTGAAACAGAAAACTAGCACCTCCCGCAAATGCTGCTTAGTTGAAACGAAATTTGATATACTTCACTGAGTAAAAATTGGGATTCTAGAAGGAACTCGGAGTGATATCAACTGAATATTATTCACAGGTGTCTTACCTCCCTGAAACAATTGAAATCGGTTGTGGCTATGAAACATTCATGAGAGCGAGAGTCATCTTTTCAAACCGGACCAAACTAATTTGTACTCCCAATAATTCCCAATTTTAAGAATTTTCTTCTTGATTTTAATGAGATATTTGTGAATTTGATGATTGATTTCCTATATTTTAATAGAAAAATTCTAAAATTCCATAATTCAACGTGAGGAGATTAAATTTCAAAAGAAATTCTCTATTAAATTTAAGAACTTCCCTAACAGTGAAGAACAAGTATCCTGTTTTCCCTTCACGATGAATAAACGAGAATCCAGAAGAAGTCTTATGAAAATATCACCCTGTGACATGACAGAACAGGATTGTTATGAATTCTTCTGAAAAAAATTCCTAGGAAAAATTAGCTGTGATAGTTAAATTTGATTGTGCTGTGTATCTTTTGTTGAAACAGGAAATTCAGTATCCATTTATTAAGGAGTATCGCACCAGATTTTGATGAACAATAGAATACGTTAAAACTTATTGAAGACTAGTATCCGCATATTGAGGGGTATGATTAGAGATAGGAACCCTATGCTAGGAGCATAAAAGCATAAATTCAGATAATGCGATTTAAGCTTAATATTTTTATTATACTGGCCTATGTAATTGAAATTAGCTTGAAATTCGCAAGCATAATGAAGCATAATTTCCCACTCGGAGCAACATGAGAGAATTTCAGCATATTTGCTACATAATCATTTAAAAGATTGTGAATTTTAAATTCAACAAATTTTTTTCCCAAAACTTTATTGAAAACAATTTTTATTCTGAAATTTTGTTTCTAAAATTGGGAAAAAATCTTCCTTGACATTTGGACTTCGTACCGCGATGAATGAATTAATTAAAATCCAATGATTCAATTCAATATCAAGACCTTTGTTTCATCTTTGATTCAAATTTTTCTCAGGATAAGTGGAGTATCACAATCATAATGCAGTAATCCATTAAACTGGAACTCTTTCTTCCCGAGTTAAAATTTTTGAATCGCTGAAATGAAAATATACGGTACTGTTACGGATGTGCTGCGGGCGCATCTGTACTGAACCCGCAATAATACTGTAAGCACCCGCACCACGCCCGTAACAGTACCGTATATGCCTGCACCACATCTGCAACACTCCTGCACACAAAAATGATTACGCCCGCACCACGTTTGCACCAAGGCCGTTTGGCGAACCGTACACCCGCAACACGATTGCCTCATAGCTGCACTAAACCCGCACACAGTGAATGACGATGGGCGATAAATCCCGGAACGTGTTCGCACCAAGACCGCACCAAGCCCAGAACATGCATGCAATAGAGCTGTACCAGGTCCGCACCAGACCCGTAAATGTCGAAATTACTGTTGCAATGCGTGCTTAAGGGCCCTCGAGCACAGTAGAACTGTGAATGTGTAGGTACACACATATAGCACATAGGTATAGTTAAAGCGAGGAAAACTTTGCTCCAAACTTTTGTGCAAAATAGCAATTGATGTGAAATTCAAAAAATATTTCACCATAGTGCTTATTTGGGATTGCGCCATAAATATAAATGTAGCGGTGAAATCACTTTTCATTCTCTGTAAAAAATTCGTGAATTACAACTTTTACGTTTGAGCCTTAGAATGTTTTTATTTTGCTTTATTCTTATTCTGAAATTTCACTAATTGCAAAATTATCAGAGATTCAGAAAAATTGTACTGATTTAATGGAGATGAGAAAAAAGCCTCTTGCGATATGCTTGCACCACGTCTATATAGTTTCAGAACAGGAAAAACGTACATACCTGTTGCGGGCGTGGTGCAGAGATATATATGCGTACAGGTCTGGTGCGGGTATGTTATGGGCGCTTTGATTTCGAACCAAGAATCTCGCGAATTTTTGGATCTGTTGCGGGAGTGTTACGAGCGTGAATATAAGTGCGGGACTAGTGCAGACGTGTTGCAGGAGTTTTCATTTTTACTCGGGTGAGTACTCAAAAAGAAAATAAATTAACGTCAGATGAGAATTAAGTCGAAGGTGGATTTTTGTCTATGAATTCACCAAAATTTCCCACTGCAAAACAATCGATTTGTTTTTATCACTTAAAACAGCGAATCCTAAATACTTGGAGCGATTTGGGAGACCTTTGGGTGCACCCAATCATCTCAACTATTGAATATTTTTTCTATAATTATTAACCGTATGGGATCATATCATCATCATCATCATGAAGTAATCAGTCTTATGACTGGTTTGATGAAATCCTCCAACCCTGTCTATTATCCGCTAACCGCTCAATTTCTGCATATCTACGGCAACCCTTATCTTGTATAATTTGCTTTATATAACTCAATCTAGGTCTACCTCTTCGAGTTTTACCATTCATTTTTCCTTCCAATATTGTTTTCAATAAGCTATCATGCCTCAATGTGTGTCCTATCAGATTACTTCTTCTTTTCACGACCTGTCTCAAGAGACTTCTTTTTTCATTTACCTTCTCAAGTACTTCTTCATTTCTTACTTTCTCTATCCACTTTATTCTAAGCATCTTTCTATAACACCACATTTCAAAAGTTTCAAGTCTTCGTTGGTCCGTTTTCCCAATTGTCCAAGTTTCGCAACCATACAATGCTGTGCTCCAAATGTAACTCTTCAAGAATTTCTTCCTTACTGCTAAGCTAATATTCTTCGAACATAGTAACTGTTTCTTTTGGTGGAAAGCCTGTTTCCCTTGTGCTATTCTTGCTCTTATATCTCTTTCGCTTTTACCGTTTTCTGTAATTATGCTCCCTAGATATTTAAATTCTTTGACTTGCTGAATTGTCTCTGCACCTATTTTGATTTTCGTTCTTCTTGATGTGTTCGCTGTTGTACAAATCATGAATTTTGTTTTGTCCTTATTTATATTCATACAATATTTGTCTAGTAATATTTTTTTTATAGTGTTGAGAGTATTTTCTAACTCAGCACCACTCCTAGCTAATATAGCTATGTCATTCGCAAATCTCAACATGCTTACATTTTCACCTTGAATCTGTAATTTCAATTGCACTTGTTCCTTCACTTCGTTCATCGCTTCTTCTATATACAAATTGAAAATCAATGGCGATAGTGAGCATCCTTGTCTCACCCCTCTTCTAATTTGTGCTTCTCCTTTTTGACCCTCTATTTCTATTATTGCGGTTTGATTCTGTTATAATCCATATATCATTCTCCTATCCCTGAAATTAATTCCTACCTTTTCCAAAATCGTAAACATCTTCTCCCAATCAACATTATCGAATGCTTTTTGTATATCTACAAAACCTATATACACAGACTTTTTTAACTCCAGACTTTTCTCTACTACTGTTCCCAGTGCTAATATTGCTTCTCGCGTTCCCCTATTTTTCCTAAAACCGAACTGATTTTCTGCTAATCTACTCTCTATTTTATTCTCTATTCTCCTGTATATGATTTTTGTCAGTATTTTCGAGGCATGTGAAGTTGAACTAATCGTTCTGTAGTTCTCGCATTTGTCTGCTCCTTGTTTTTTTTGGAACGGCGACAATTTTATTCTTCTGGAAATCTTTCGGTACTTCGCCTATTTCGTACATATCTCTGACCAATTCAAACAGTGCGTCACGAGTTCCCTGACTGGAGGCTTTGATAAGGTCCGCACTTATGCCATCTGTTCCTGGCGCTTTATCATTTTTCAATTCTTTCAAAGCCCTGTCGAATTCTGATCTCAAAATTGAATCTCCCAATTCTTCTTCATCGACATCTTCCTTCCTCTCTAAGAATCCCATATTATCGCCTCCTTTATACAGATCTTCTAAATGATTAATCCATTGTTCTATTTTTTCCTCCGTTCTTATCAATTGTCTTCCTAGAGAATTTTTAATCTTACAGATTCTAGATTTCATTTGTCCAAAAAAAATCTCTTAACAATCCTATATGCCTCATCTATTTTCCCTAAATGTAATCTTACTTCTATATCCTGACATTTCCTTCTAACCATTGTTTGTTCTTTTGCTCTCCTCGATCCTCTTATTATTTTATTCCTCAGTGCCTTGTACGTCTGCTGATCTTGTTCACTATTCTTATTCTTGTATTTCCTCCTTTCATTAATTAAATCGAGAATTTCTCCTGTTATCCATGGTTTCTTAGGCTCTATCCCATCGTTCTTCAAAATTTCATCTGCACATTGCTCAATGTTCCTCTTCATATTTGTCCATCTACTCTCTATTTCCAAGTCTTTCTCTTGTCGATTCTCCAATTTTTCGTCCAACATCGCTTTGAATGCGTCCTGTGTTTTTCCTTGTTTGAGATTCTTCAAATTCCATCTTTTTTTGCATTTTCCTTTTCTTCTTTAGAGCTTTGAATTTCAGAGAACATTTTATCAGCAACATATTGTGATCACTATCTATATCCGCGCCTGGATAAGTTTTACAGCTTTTCACTTGGTTTCTAAATCTTTGTTTTACTAATATGTAATCAATTTGATATCTTGCTGTATCTCCTGGCATTTTCCAAGTATAGATTCTTCTTGGATGATTTTTGAATAATGTGTTGGTAATAACCATTTTATGACTCTCACAGAATTCGATTAAACGTTGTCCTGTTTCATTTCTTTTTCCTAACGCAAAATCTCCTACACTGTAAAAAAATTTCACCGGAAAATTCCAGTACATGTACTGGAAGTCATTAACCTGTACATGTACCGGAAAATTTCAGCACATTTGTACTGCAAAAATTCAGTGCAAACGTTATGGAATTCCCGCATCAAAACTGGAAATTTTCTGAGCCTCGGTACTGGAATTTTTCAGTACACGAGCTGGACTTTTCCAGGACATGTACTGGAAAATTAATGCTGAAAATATCCATGAAAATTGAAAAAAAATTGCTCACGCAAAGTGATTTTGCAGGGTCCTTGTGTTCCAAGATGATTGAGAAACTTTTGATCGTTCATTTGGATGGACAGAAACTCATGTCTACCTAACAGGATTTGAACCCACACTTTTCTACCTGCCTACCAACTGAAACCTAAGACCTAACCGATGAGCTATAGCGCGACATGTTGGAAGGCCAGCTTGGGTTACTACATATGCTTCATATCTAGAACACAAGAGGATAAGTCTTGGAAAAACCTCATATATCAATTTCATTGGCTACAATTACAATTATTATTCAAAATCTCAATCAGGAAATTTTTAATATAAAGACTTGAAATTTTTCCTGCCAGAAATGACGAAGTCCAACAGAAGTGGAAAATTTCAGTGCAACAGTGATTAAATTCCGTTGCATAGCAACTGGAAAATTCCATCACACGACCTGAAAATTGCAGTTCAAAACCTGTATAATTCAATTGCATAGTAACTGGAAAATTCCATCACAAAACCTGAGAATTGCAGTTAAAAACCTGTATAATTCCAGTATACCAACGATTAGGTTTTTTTTTCTAAATTCCAAATTTTTTCTCAAGTCCTTTTTGAGGGAATATTTTTTTTTGGTGCACAAGAACTATAAAATTGTAGTACGAGCCGGTAAAATTTTCGCGAAATCATGGCAAAATTTCAGTACATCATCTCAAACTTGAAAATTCCAGTACAATGACTGAATTTTCAGTTATGCTTGGTAAATTTTCAGTAACGTAACAACAAAATCTCTGTACATGTACTGGAATATCCATATTCCAGTACTAGCACTGGAAATTTCCAGTCCAGTTGCACAGTAAATTTCCAGTTTTTTTTTACAGTGTATTATGTTGGCCTCTTCTCCTTGCCCTACTACCGCATTCCAATCGCCTATGATCATTAAATTTTCTTCTCCCTTCACATATTCTATCACTTCTTCTATTTCATCGTAAGTTTTTTCGATATCCTCCTCTGAGTATGCAGATGTGGGCATGTATACTTGGACTATAACAGTGTCTACCGGTTTGGTTTTAACTCTGACCATCATTACGCGTTCGCTATGTTGCAAATAATTTTCTATCCTATTCCCTACCCTCTTATGCATTATAATTCCCACACCTGCTTGACCATTCTTTGATCCTGTGTGAATGATTCTATAATCCCCACTACAGAAATCCCCTTCTTGCGGCCATCTCATTTCACTGATTCCCATTACGTCGATACCCAACCTCTTCATTTCCAGTTTCAAATTTTCTAATTTCCCTGTTTGTCTCAGTGATCTAACATTCCACGCTCCGACTCGAAGAATGTTCTCTTTCTTCCCTATCTTCTTTGGGTTTCTATCTTGTTTGATGAGGTTCTCTCGAGCAGCCTCCACCCGGAGATCCGAACGGGAGGCTATTTCACCTCCGGAATATTTTACCCAAGAGGACGCCATCATGTTGTTGTTGTTGCTTTTTTTTTCAAAAAATCAAAATTCAAAATTCCAGGTTTGGAGACAAGATTTCATTTCCTCGGGAATATTGAAAGATGTCAAGGAAGGTAGTTTCCCCTTGCTTTCCCTCCGTTTCTGCCGATGTTCCTGGCGTTGGGATGATTTAGTTTCTCTCAGTTTGTATTCTCCCTCTCGGGTAGTTTATTCCACCCGAAAAAGAGACCCAAATCTGAGATACTTATCCTCCCCACCACGTAAAGGAAGCAGATACTACCAAGGATGGATAAAAAGGATATCAAGGACAGGTATCAAGAATACCCCCCTGGAAGACCCGCAATCTTCCCACGGGGAGGATGGGATCATATAATATAAATGTATTCAATAAAAGATGAATTATCAAGGATTGAATGAGGAAAAAAATTCACATATAATCTGATGTATGATTATTCGTGATGAATATAGCGGTGGAGATGAGTGATAATTTATGTTCGGGTTCATTCTTGTAGTTCCCTTGAAATTGTAGAAAAGTGTAGCCAGCACAAACAGAGGTCGTGATTCATTCATGTGAATTTTAGTCTCAGAATGTCAGCTTCCAAATTTACTAAAATGATGAAACTTCACATTTTAGTCATTAAACTTTGAATGACGTATGTTCAAAGACTGAAAATTCATTGTTCATGGGTATTTTGCGTCACATTCACTCACATGAGTGGTTCCAAATTAACAGGAAGAGCATTCTGACAATCAATAAGGAAATATTAATAAATAATGTTGGCAGCAAATATGAGCAGAATTTTTAAAAACAAAGAACATAACTGAAGGATAAATTACTGATTTTTGCAAGCATAAATCGCTCTTCAAAAGAGCAGAAAGTTCCTATCTGTAGGTATAATCTACATGCTTCTCATCATATAATAAAATCACATCATTTCATATCATATTTCACTCAATTTTCGTGGAATTATGGTCTCAACTCATCAAAAACTATCCATTTATAGTAGCCGCCATTATGTGATACGTTACCTGCATACTTGTTTCACGGCCCACCCTAATATTTATTTCATAATTCTTGGATGATCCAAAAATGAAAATTAGCCAACCGCTCTTCTGTGGCACTAGATTGACAAGTCTGGCTCAAGGATGAGCTGAAATTGGCTCTATGTTTATGCGCATATGAGTGTCCCACATATGAAAATCGATTTTCGAATATTCTATAATTTATGATCCATTAAGGAAGTTGTAACATATTTAAAATCAATCGTTGTAAGCAATGGAAGTGCCTTTGGATAATGGAATATGTACGTACTGAACTGTTACCAGCAAATCCTACTTGTATACAATCCTACTGGCGTTTGCTATTAGATTTTGGAACATTAAAAAACAAATTTCCCATTTTCATTCGGAAAACAACAAAAGGCTTTAACTGAAGAATCTTTTGATAGATTCAACTGTTTACAATTGATACAGTTGAATTCATCGTTAAATTAGTCCTACTTTCGAGCTTATATGGTTTTAAAACAATCAATACCGCATTTCACGAGTCAACCGATCAACAGATATATAATTATAAATCCTCCGAACATAATGAGTATGAAATTTCACACTCGAGGATCTACGGTAAACACGATGATACAATCATGTACAGTTGATTTATGTTTATACTCTGGAGTGGTAAGTACCTTACTGGAATTTCATCGAACTCGTTAATGTACGAACAAACACACGCACAACCCGAATCTCGTGTTCAGAATAAATTATCTCCCTCCTCGTCCCTTCGTTCAAGAGATTTGATTACGTATATACAACTTTACTCCACTAATCTACCTGAATGTGCTTAGTCGATCCCTTAACCAAAACTTGGAGATTTTGACTTGATGCGAAACCCATTGATGATGAGGGTTCAAGTCGACTAAAATCCAATGTGTGAGGTTTGTACGGGGTAAGCGTGTGGATGAAGATGGAAGAGAAGGGTAAGAGACACCCTTTACATACATCTACATGTATACAGAAGGTACATCATCGGAGTAGAGTAGGAGGTTCCAAGGGTGGACCAGAGTGAGGTGCAGGGGTGTAGGTATCCGATTCAGGGGTTGCTTTCGGAGAAGCACGCAGTGCTCTCTCGTCTCGGGAACCGAGAGAACGGAGAGCGTCGCGATATTTAGCTGGACACGAATTTCGGTGTTTTATCTTTTCCTCTCTTCTTTCATCTTATAAGAATTCATTACAAAGAGAAAGAGAGAAACAGAAATCTCAGAAAAGTTTTGTGAAATTTTTTTCTCATTCCTTTATCCGGTTTTGTGGAACAATGTGATGATAAATTTTCTAATGAGGATAACAACAATAGCAACAGCAATACCAACAACAACAACAACAAAATCAACATCAACGGGGTTGGTTTTAATAAAATTGAATATATATAAAATAAGTGTTTTTATTTTTCTTTTGTTTTTTTTTTCAACCACAAATAAAGAAATTCAATGTTGTTTGTTGTTCAAAAAGTGTCACTTTTGCAAAAAAAACAACAATAAGATACTTATATTCTTGAACAATGTCCAAACAAATCAATCAGGTTGGAGGAAATTCGATGATGTCGGAACGCATAATCGAAATGACGAAGAACAAATGAAAACATTGTGGGTGTGGATCCTTGGGGTGTGAAATTTCGGACACGTTTGATGAAACTCGTTATTATTTCGCGATTCAACGCGTCGAGAGATATCTTCATCAGGGGTAATTAGTTAAATTGATCGTTTGAGTAAAAAAAAAGCAACCCTTTGATGTCGATTAAGAAGTTTTGTTCGCGTCAAAAAATATTAGCCGCACTCGAGTGTCTTAAGAATTTTTCTTTCGGTGAAAGTCGAAGTGTCATCACCTCCCTTCGTGAAAAGAAAAAAAAAACATCAGAGGGAACTATGAAAACAATCTCTTTTCTTTCTCCCTCCTGTTTTCTTTTTTTAGTTTCAAGAAATTTCCACAGAGAATCGGTGTTTGATCTTCATTCGTTTCATTCAAAAATTTCTTTAGGATCTCTCACTTTGATACTTGAATGATGCTCGAATGAGGATGAGGGGAGGAGGATATTATATAAGTTTTCAAATATTATACATAGTTTTCGAAAGATGGTTCACTCGAAATGATTTTCAACTCAAGCTCGAGGGTAAATGTTACGACAGCCTTTTAACTTTGAACGATAATCTGATGATTTTTCACTTCCTCCGTTATAATAATCCTTGGTACGTTAATGAACAAATGGGATTTATGTAGTTTGAAAAATATGTGAAGTGAAAGTTCCTATCCTATTCGAATAGATAAAAAAAAATGCAAATTTGTTTCACTGAGTCATCACTGATGCTTTTCTGAAGAATTTGAAAAGTGCACGGACAGAAAAAATTTGCTGACGCAGCAAATCGAGGTATTATATATAGAATAGCAAAATTTTTTGCTGACCTAGCTAAAAATTTGCTATAACAGCAATCGTGTTAGCTACGACAGCAATTTTTTAGTTGTGGCAGCAAAAAATGTTTGCTCCGCCAGCAAATTTTCAGTATTATATACAGAATAGCAAACAAATTTTGCTGGGATAGCAAACATTATTTATTGCCACAGCTAAAAATTCGCTGTCGCAGATAACAAGATTGTTGGAACAGCAAATAGTTTGCTGTCACAGCAAAAAATTTGCTGCTCTGGCAAAAGGAACCCAGCAAAAGTAGATTTCGCTGCCACAGCGAATTCCTTTTACTCCGTGTGAATTCATTTGCATAATTGGAATTTCAAATTTCGATATACGCAATGGAGAGAACTTTGTTCCCACAAATTTAGTGTCTTTGAATTTCAGGATTTTTAATTGCTGTTAATGTTTTTGAATGCAAGAATTCTATGAATTCCAAATTCCCCAGGTTGAAGGATAAAGAGATTACCAGGAAGATATTTAACTTGCAGAATACCGCTATTGGGGATATTATGGTAATTGGAATATAATTCTATTCTCCAAGTTATTCACGAATTTTGCTCTAATATTCTCGAGGATTTTGTAGGAAATATTGTTCAGATATTCAGGGATCGATCTCCAATTGATCCAATAATTATATTTCAATTGGAACATTTTTCAATTTATGCTGATACTTGACACTTGAGTCCATCTTTTCGAGATAAATTACGCAAAAATGCGTACGTTGATTGGAAATATCTTGTACACAGCATTTCTTCAGCGTCTCAAGAAATAGAGCATACAGTACAGGCCATAAGTTTGAATTAACCTAAAGACATTTAATATTTTTTAGGGGTGTGCGGGTAGCACTTTTTATCGGGTCGGGTCGGGTTCGGGTATTTGTATTTCTTTTCGGGTCGGGTCGGGTCGGGTACCCGATTAAATCGGGTTTTCCAAGTCGGGTACCCGAATATAATAAAATCGCTTGAATTTAATATTTTCAACTTCTATTCGAAGTTGCCATTGCCGTTGATATTTTAAGGACAAATTGTCTTGAGCGATTGTAGGAATAAGGGGATTTCATATGAGTTCAATTCTAATATGAAGGATGCCATATTCACTACGAGTCCATTAGGGTTGTTACTCCATGTAATTGATTATGCAGCGCATTAAGAAATATCCAAATTGCTTCATGGAATGTTTATATTTATTTTTTAATTCAATTAAAAAATATAATCACATTTATATCTCATGAATAATATATTATCTATTTTCTTATTTAGTAACCACAATATAGAATCTTGAATATCAATGAAAATAAATATTCTTCTTATAAATATCATTCTTTTTTCATATTTTTAAATTTGAATGGAGGGAGCACAACTCTTCCACATGTTTTGTCAGCAATCTTGATCGAGTTGCTGTCACAATATTTCCTGCTGAGGAAAACGTTTGCTATATTTGAATTACCCGAATGTAATCGGGTACCCGAAAAACTCGGGTAATTGAAAAACCCAACCCGACCCGACCCGATAAAAACCCGATGACTCGGGTACCCGCACACCCCTAAATATTTTTACATCTTCGCTGTTCGAAATTGATTTAATTCATATAAACTACATGAATAATAACCAAAAGATGTCTGAACAATATAAAACACAATAAATTTATGTAAACGAAGTAAGTTGATTCCCTGAAACAAACACATCAACTGAAAAAGTTGTTTTTCTTTTGGGTGTATTCAAACTTTTGGCCTGTACTGTATTTCTGAAGCTCTTGAAGTTTAAGTATAAAACGTTTTCTCAAAATTTGTATGACTCGGCAAATCAAATTTCATAAATGTTAGTTATAAAAACTCCATGAATGCATCTTCCAATGAATAAATAGATAAATATATCATTAAATCTATCTTCAGAGGATTGGCGATGAAGAAAAATCCACTTTATGAACATATTTTCTCAATATCGACTCTGCTACTAATTAAACATTAAACACGCTATTGTTTCATAAACCGATTCCAACCAATGAAATTTCATGAGATTTGATCAGAACATTGTCCAAGATTCAATGTGATTTTGCGAGATTCAGTGAGATTTGGCGAGAATCAATGGTTTTTCTTAACCAGGGTCCTTCGTCCGATAGGAAATTTTCTCAGTAACGATCTAGCTCGTCGATTTCATAGTTCTGGCTTAGCTCGAAACTCGGATCGACTGAAATTTTTTCAGCTCTGCTCGAAGATCGGATCGTTTGAAATTATTGAGATCGGCTCGAAGATCGCGGCAACACTACATTTTTGAGTTGGAAGAATTGGCTAGTGCCATGGCGATCGTATCATTTCAAAAGAATTCATACCTGTATACGACAACAATTGTTTTGCATTGAATTGCAATAATCACTAAAAAGGAAAGAATTCACTTGGATAATAAAATGTGATTTCACCACAAAATTATATTTAATTTATGTCGAATTGAATATAAATTATATATAACTGTGATGAGTTTTCCACAAAACAAAAACCATCCAAACAACCCTGGTAAAAATTATGATTGGGAGTGACATGGGCCCCAGCTATACGGAAAAAAGAAAACAGCAATGGTTACTGTGAATCACAAAATTACATTGGAACTCAAATTCATTCCATGCAGTACTGCGTTTCTCAGTCCTCATTACTGTCCAGTTAGCACTGACGAATTTCATTACAATACCCATCACTGTGATCGCGCTAATTCTCATTATCTAAGCGTATTTTCATTTGTTTTTCAACCGATCGCTGTCACTCACAGTAACCAGTAGTGTTTTCTTTTTTCCGTGTAGTTTTTCCAGATGTTAGGTTGGTTTCTAGCTAGTTTTGTAACGTACTTTCTAGCCTGTGCCCATCCAGAAGTACCAGGGAATTGGAAATGTGAAATCATGTGTTTTCTGTAAAATCACACCTATGAATAAGGCAACAATGTATTTTGATATGTAATCTCCAGTTAAGAACGTTGCTTTTGAATTTATTTTCATAAAATAATCCCGAGTGACAGATTGAAACGTTGGGGCTTCCTTTTATTCTTCTGACCGTGTTGATGGACTATCAATGTTACTGTACGATCAGTTGACGCATGAGCAATCTACATAAACCAAGTAAATGTTTGGGCACGCAAGTCAAATTGGCTGAAATGTGGTATCCAGTTGCCCCCACGTGGGTCCCATCTAGTACGTGGATGGTACATGGGACGCTCAGACAAATTTCTACCACACGGAAAAAAGAAAACAGCACTAGTTACTGTCCATAACAGCAATCAGTTGAAAAACAAATGAAAACACGCTTGGATGATAGAGGTTAGCGCGATCACAGTGATGTGTACTGCAGTGAAATTCGTCAATATTGCTTGGACATTAACGGTTACTGGGAGACGCAGTAATGAACGGTGTGAATTTGATTTTTCATTTTTTTTCAATGAATTACTGCGATTCACAGTAACCATTGCTGTTTTCTTCTTTCCGTGCAGGGAAGCTAAACTATAACAGCCAATAGGCAAGTTAGGTTGTCGCGCCCCTGAATTTTACTGTCTGCTTTTTTGCTGGAACAGCGAATTTTGTGTTGAAGTAGCGAATCATTTGTTGGCTAATTGTATAGAATAGCAGATAAATTTAGCTGGAGAAGTCGACATTTCTCGCTGTAATAAATAAGAAACTTGCTGTTTCTGAGCGGAATTAGATTTCGCTATCACCGTAATGTTGTTTTCCTCCCCATATGAGTCCAAGGAATTTTTTGTTCAGTCACAACAGTTTGTTTAGTTTTGTTTCGTTATAACTTCGACTTATATCATTATTTGATAATGTCTCTCAAAGCGACCAATAAGATCGATACATAACTTTACTTTCTACCTGTCAGCACTGCGGGCCAAACAGGGCTTTGGTGCTGAGGAGTTGATATACTTTGCCCCTCAGAGAGCTATCTATAAATTCAATTGACTACGTAGTCTGTTCAACTTGATTGGGGAAGAGACTTATGCGAACAAACTAAGCTCAATTTCTATTTGTGAATAAAGATGATTAAATTAGTGGCGCGCCAGCGACCAGACGATATGATGGTTATTAGATACTGTAATTCATATCTGAATGAAATGTTTCCATGCTAAGATTACGCATATTCATATGTTATCCGAATTGGTCAGATTTTCAGCGCAATTCCTTAGAATTCCATATAGAAAATGAGACAGATCTTCTAAAGACTCATTCAAAATGATTTCTCAAAAGCTTTCAGAAGCCAATTAATCTCGCTGTTCCTCAAATTTTTTTTCTATAAATAATCTCGGTTTTTTATGAAATTAGGTTTGTTGGCGGAATTTGCAAACTTCCTTCTAATGTATAGAGTGATTCACGAACTGCACTGCACGGACATTTCCTACATTAGGAAGCAAGCAGTGTATCTCATCTGAAGAAGCACAAATGCATCCTATACTGTATCCACCGAATTGCAAGAACCAAACATTCAAATGTAGCAGATTTTTTAGTCTATTTTGAAATGCGTCGAGTGTTCCAATGATTCTCCTCTAGAGAGAAAAAAATGAGCTGTTGAATCAACGAGAGAACCCATTCACAGGATTCTTAATTTAGTGTTTTGTTCTCGTCTCGTCTCCCCGAGACTGACCGGGTCTCGATCTCGGTCTCGATTTAGTCTCGGAATTTATAATCTCGTCTCGGTGTCGATTTTGTCTCGACAAAATCAGTACCGTCTCGGTCTCGAGTCAAGATTCTCGCCATTCTCCAAATTCTTGACTTGGCAGGTATCGTCTCGATCTCAGGGTCGATACCGAGACCAGTCTTGGTCTCTTCCTAAACACTATCTTAATTTTTCGCTCTTATTTATACAGATTTTATTCAATCCTATTACGAATGGTGAGAATTTCTAATTGAATTTTATTAAAATCTATTCATTTTCCCATGCATCAATGAGATTCTGTAGATTATTTGTAATAGAGCTAGAAAACACTTCACCTCTTTCAAGGAGTGATTTCTGAGGCAAAAATGAGTGTTTGAATGATAATTGTTAAAATTGATAGATGTTCTCCGATATCTTGGAACTCCCTGTACATACACAAAAATCGAACTCACCTTCGATAATGATCCCATCGAGCACAAGTTTTTACCACTCCGGGGATTTCCATCGAAACTCAATGAAGCTCGAAAGAAGCGTACAACAAACTCTTCGTTGATGAACTCTCGATGAAAAGGGATTTCAAAACTCAATACCATTCAGAATCTGTTCTCAAAATAATATACCGCTATTCAAATTCTATATCATTGAAATATCTCCCACAACGCTCTATGAAGAAATACTCGGAGGATGAAAATTGTAAACTCGTATAAAGTGGAAGTGTGCTGCACGTCCATACCCCAGGAATTTATCGAAAATCCTTTACCGTTCGATGTATACGATTTCCTTCATGTTACCTCACCTTTTTTTGTACTTCCCGTGTGAGTGTAGGGAGGGAGGGAAGAAGGAACACGCGAAATAAAACATACCAAAACTTGGAGCGTTTCATATAAGTTATCGTGGGTTAACCAAAGATATAAGAGGGAAGCGGAAAATGCTCAGAGGTGAGAGTGTATATTTTCCTAAGAACGTATATCAAGCCGGGGGGAATAAGAAGGGAAAAGAAATATGTGTTTGTAGAAATTGAATGTCTCTTGATCATTGATTCCTAAGTAATAAGGGGAAGAAGATTTATTTATTTGCAGTGATAGCTGACCTAAAACAAACGTTGAGGTTGCAGAATTTCACGGTAAAAAGGCCGACTGAATTTGGTTGCATTTTACTTGAAAAAGTCCCATGCAGGTATTGCCAAGACTGAAAAAAACCCAAGCTTGTCCCAAGGTTGGCACATGTGTCAAAAACAAACTTCCGTGAAGCACAATTGGCCCAATATTGTTCCATGATTGTCCCGTTGTCCCCAATGGATAGTCAGTCATGGTACATTTGTGAATATTTTTGAAATGGTCACTACATTTGGTACAAGCTTGGCACGGATGTAAAAATTGAGCATTCGTTGAGAACAATTGTGCCAATATTTCCCACATGAGTGGCACCATGTTTTTGAATAACGACTGGATTTTCATAAAAATTATAATTCAACAATAGAATCGAAATTGATTGAAATATCAAAGAACGCAAATTTTCCAATGATCATACAAGCTTGTCCCAGTCTTATCAGATTTTTTCTATCGTTTTAAGATAATTCATGTACGGTATTCTGAGGGAGAAAGTCGTGAACTGAATTATGGATGGAATATGAAATATATGAATAATAATTACTTTTTTCATCCATATCTGCGATCAAAGAAGCATTGGTTGATGCTTGGTGAATGAATTGGACCGGGCCTGGCAAAACCACTGGTCCAAGCTTGTCCTGATCTTATCATTCCCAAGCCTGGGCCAAGTTTGGTAAATTGTTCAAGACAAGTCTCGGCAGGTCTTGTGCCAGGCTTGGTCCATCATTGGGCCATTGGTCCATACATACATGGGTAAACATTGTTTTCCGTGTGAGTTTCACTTTTTACCGTGTTTGATTAATGAAAAACTGAATTAAAGGCATGTTTGAAAACATTGAATAAAATTTTTCTACAGGCTCTTCATGCCCCTTCACGACACTAGAAATTTCATCATATATCATCAAAAATCATCATTCAAAGGTCTGCTATTCGGAAATGTCAAATACTTGACAAGGCAGAGTTAATTTTTTACTCATTTTCATTGTACACAATAAAAAGTTTATGAGAACTAAGGGAAAAATTGGTCAGTTTGAGGTTTGGGGGTAAACTACAAATCGACCTATATTTTCGCACACAAAGTTACTTTCCAATGAAGTAGTACTGATCCACCAATTCACACTCCACTTAACCTCTACAAAGATGTCAACGTTGAAACTTATACTATTGTCACAAAAGTCATCGAGTGTAGAAGAGTTTCGTCATCGTGATTGAACCGCGGTTCAATCAAACTCATGTGTTTACGAACCTAAGAGTACACATTTGTATCGATACAATTGCATCGACGTTGGACGCATCTTGGATACATACAGCGTTTGCTTACCAGAATCGTAACGATCGATATTCTGTCAATCGTTTTTGTCAATATTGGTTGTCGAGGTATCGAGAATGATTGACAAATAGGTATTCTGAATATCGAATGTGTAAAGGATGTCTCACGACCATTCGCGCGGTCTACTCGAAACTTTATCCGAAGCTTAGTTCGTGACGTGTTGTATTATGATCTATCGACACGGAACGCTAATAACTGGACGGTAATAAATTATTCAGGAAATATATTCCTGGTGTGAACTCGAAACCTTTGTCCACATTTTTATTTTGTTGCGCAGAACTCGTTATACGTTGCGGATAACAGCGTTGTAAATCACATTTCTTCATATCATTTCACGGTTTTATGAAATTCTCTGACGAGGTGAACAAATCTAATAACTTCTTCGAAATCCCATTCGTATAAACTTGTTTATGGATTTAATCTTGAGAAAAGGGTTTTGGATTGTTCCGAGAAATCTGTGAAAGTTTACCGTTCGTACACTGAGGAAAATTATCTATAATAAATTACTAGACCCGCTATTATATTGAGGATATACTCGCATTATAAGGTTATATATCAAACGTTCTCTTCAAAAGTACCAAACTTGCCATTATAAAATGTTATTAGGTGTACAAATAAGTTTCCGCGGTTTGTCAAAAGATGGCCCCACCAGAAGGTTATGGAGAAATTGTCAGATGTAAAACGTAATATCCCAAGTTTAGTCATCTGGCAACACCATAACCTTAAAGTACTAGTGATTCCGTATCAGCATCACGTAATTTTTTTCGTGCAAAAATGTCAAGTTTTATTCCGAATAAGCATCATTTGCGGGAACTTTTGATTTACTTCTTTAATGTGAAAAAATCTGCAGCTGAGGCGCATCGATTGCTTCTAGAAGCATATGGTGAAGCTGCTTTAAGTGAGAGAAGTTGTCAGGAATGGTTTCAAAAGTTTAAGAACGGTGAGTTTGACGTTAAAGACAAAGAACGCAGTGGAAGGCCGAAAGTGTACGAAGACATGGGGAATTAGAAGTACTATTGGAGGAAGATTCGTCCCAAACGCAAAAAGAACTTGCACTTACTCTACAAGTGACTCAACAAGCAATTTCACATCGTTTAAAATCGTTAGGAATGATTGAAAAACAAGGAAATTGGGTTCCATATGAACTAAAGCCGAGAGACGTTGAACGCCGATTATGCATGAGTGAAATGCTGCTTGCCAGGAATAAAAAAAAGAGTTTTTTGCATCGTATAGTCACTGGTGACGAAAAATGGATTCACTACGATAATCCAAAGAAGAGAAAGTCATGGGTTAAGCCCGGCAAACCATCAACATCGACAGCTAAGCCGAATATTCATGGAAAAAAACTCATGCTGTGTATTTGGTGGGATCAGCTTGGTGTCGTGTATTATGAATTGCTGAAACCAAGCGAAACCATTACTGGAGCTCTCTACCGAACACAATTGATGAGATTGAGTCGGGCACTTAAGGAAAAACGCGCCCATTACTACTCCAGACACGACAAAATTATTCTTTTACACGATAATGCTCGTCCACATGTTGCGGCGCCGGTAAAAACATACTTGGAAACACTCAACTGGGAAGTTTTACCCCACCCGCCGTATTCACCAGACTTAGCCCCTTCTGATTATCACCTGTTCCGGTCGATGGCACATGGTCTGTCTGAGCAGCGCTTCACATCATATGAAGACACCAAAAATTGGGTAGATTTGTGGATAGCGTCAAAAGATGAAGAGTTTTTTCGACGGGGTATCCGAATGTTGCCAGAAAGATGGGGAAAAGTAGTGGCAAATGATGGAAAATACTTTGAATAAAACGTAATGTACTTTTCCTTTACAATAAATTCCTAATTTTTTATAAAAAACCGCGGAAACTTATTTGTACACCTAATATTATTCTACCATTAACTCACAGAAAGCCTGGTACTTTTGAGGAGAATATTTGGTATATAACTTCAAAATGCAAGTATATCCTCAATATACTAGCGAGTCTAGTAATTCATATGAGACAATTTTTCTCCGCGTAGCTTTCAACGCTAATTTTTTGACGGTACGAAGTATCACAATCAATAAGGAACGCTCGAAATTCCATCCATATTCGGTATGCCAGTTGCATCCTCGAGAAGTCCAAGAGATCCACGAAAAATCTAGCTGCTCCACTGACCAGATTTACAATTTGACGAGTTCTGCTGTTATTCTCTCCGAATTTCTTGCACAGGATCACATCAATACTGGACTTTCCCCATTTAATTTTGCTCTATCTGGTTTTGGAGTAGTTATAAGTGCTCCTATGAATGACTCTTGATGGAATCACTATCCGAATAGATCGAGTTCTAGAATTCCTCAACATCTGTTCTACAATCATCACCGATTCCATCAGTCCCAAGGTAATTACTAGAAATCAGTCCAAACCACTGGTTCATCAGTGAGTTGGAAAGAAAAATTCCGTCCGAACCTAATTTTACGAACGTGGAATACGACTTTCTCAAATTCGTCAGCGGAGAAAATCATTTTTCACTCGAATTGTTGAGAATTCGCTGAACGAGAATTGAATCTGAGTCCAACAAGTGACAGGATGAGCTCAGATCACATCAGCGTATTCCCGAAATGATGGTGGAACATTCGAAGCTCCATTTATTAGAATCATTCCCTTGAATTCTTGAAGTTTGCTGAAAATTCATGGCAAAAATATATCTGAGATGAATAACATAAACTTGTTGGAATGGAAAATCAATTGAGGTTTGATAACTTGAACCGTACAAATCTCCTTCAAATGAGTGACACAAACATCAATGAAATAATTGAAAATGTTTTGAGATTTGATGAATAATGAAAAATCAACACTCATTCCCATGTTGATGGATGAAAAAAATAGCAACCTCTTTTGAACCTGAAAAATCCGTTCACCCGTTCCTGATTCAGATTCCCCTGTGATTTCTGTAGCCTACGGTCCCTCCGCTGACACCATAATACATTTAACTGGGTTTTTCTGCGCGAGCTTGCCAAATTCGTTATTTCAGATACATTGGATCAAATATTCCTATTCTTCGCTTTGTTTTATCTAGCTTCGAGTTTTCTCCTCCAGAGAAGAGGCAGGTA
Source organism: Gonatopus flavifemur (assembly GCA_018340375.1). NCBI lineage: Eukaryota > Metazoa > Arthropoda > Insecta > Hymenoptera > Dryinidae > Gonatopus > Gonatopus flavifemur. The sequence goes on from JAFFJZ010000023.1 coordinate 1,382,315, forward strand.
ATCTCGTTTGAGAATGACTCGGAATTAGGAAATTTGGATTCGATTGTATCCTTTGTACAGATGGGAATCCTGTATACTGATATTTCCAAACAAATCAACACATGAAATGAGAAATTCAAGTGCAAAAACACTAGAATTTACAATTCACATTTGCCGATTATGTAAATGGGGAGGAGAATATGTTCAACATTTTGATTTGCACAGTAACCCTTGGGTATCCGAAGCAACTCCAGTTAACGTGATTGCGATCGTTCCCTCAAGAAGAATTTAAAGCATCGTGTGCCAAGTTTGGCTAACAGCTCACCAAATCTCTCTTCAGTGTCATTTTTTTGCACCATTCTTCTCATACCCACAATAAACTCCCTCAAATAATCGATCAAATATCAACCCAAGACTATTTGGAGTTATCGAATCTTCGATCATTCCAATAATTTGATTGGATAAACGGATCTTCTCAAACTGACTATGTAACTGAAATGAACATTGGATACAGAATTGATTATATAACTCTATTTTCACATTCGCTGAGGGAAATTCCCAAGCTAGCCCATGAATTCTCCCTCGATATCTTCTCATTTATGATTATTGTCATAGAATATTAAAGCATCAAGGTAACCAAAATTCATATCAATTCGTTTCATTCAATAAGTCACGTAAGAATTGTTTGTCCCAGTTACAATAACTGAGGGGAGAAAAAATATTGGTTAGCTAGATATGATATTCTTTTTCCCTCTTCCTCATGTTTGACCATGGTGTATGTCGCCCTTCTGTGACCCTGAGTTTCACATCCCGAGAGTGGTTCTATTAGAGCTTTCACATTTTGATGCTGAAAATAAATGATCATGTCAGCCGAATATAATTTGTTTCTTTTCTTTTCGTCTGTTTTCTCTTCTCTCGCACGTTGGAAAATAGTGTAGAAGATATCACAAAACTGATGACCATGTTTTTCATCGAGATATTCGGTATCAATCCACATATTTCACAACGATTCTAATCCCCGAGTTGGAATACTTCGAAGAGTGAATCGTGATTGAATTTTGAGTCAATATTCTCTCCAAAGAGAGGATCAATTTGTCGAGTTTATGATCCATATTTAACTCTATGTTCATAGTTCCCACAAGCCAAATAATGTTTCATTCGGGATGGTATAATATCGTATCATTTTGGAACCAAAAACTCCGTGTGAAACATACGAAACTTGGCGGAATATATGGACCACAATGACGGTAATCGATACCGGACTTCACGTTAAATTTATAACATTAGTTGGTCGAAAAATAAAAACTTACTTCGGTACTCGAAAACACTAGCAGAACCTCGTCGAGTACCGTGAGCTAAGAGTACAGAACAATTCATTTTCACGAGACGATGCATAGGATGTTTTTGTTGTTATTGTGCATTTGATTACATCCGGGAATTTATAACATTCAAATGTTCTTTCAAAGTATCAATATAAAATTCCAAATCTTATTATTTAGATAACCTCCCTCAATGATATATCCCTCTTTAACGTGACTCAATATAATAAAAATGCAACAGGTTGGAATAACTATCTAAATCATAATCTCTGTGAAATTTTTAGCATCAATGACGTGAAAGCGTTCTCTAATTTGCATCACTCCACGTTTATATTACACGTACGATTAGCTGGGAATGGGGAAAAAATGTAATCCCGAAAGTATGAATACGAAACACGTTTGTGTGGGTTGAAGAATTGGTCGAAGGGGAACACTATTTTTGATACAAAATCGAAACCCAGCTTGTTCTTATGTACTTTTTTCACACGACTTTTTGTCCTGCGAGATATATAAATGATATTGGAATGTGGGTGGACTCGCAACCCTTGACAACACTTCATAAATCACTTGAATGAGATTTCACAGTAAAACTAGAGAGAAATCGTTTTATTTCCAAATATTAGGACCTTGAATAAATTCTCGCTGTTTCATCACAGATGGCACCAACAGTACTCCGTACTTGAAATTTTGAATGGTAACGCACTTGCAAGGAAGTCCTGTATCTAACCTGAAAATTCAGTGTATGATAGTTTACTTTAGTGTCAACGAAGTTATTGTTTATTAGTTTTGAAAATGTCTACTTTTGTGCCAACTAAAGTTTATTCGCGGGGAATTTTATTTCACTACTTTATTCAAAAGAAATCTGCAGCTGAAGCACATAGGAGTCTTGTTAAGACTTATGGTGACAATGTTCTGTCGGATACGACATCTAGAGACTAGTTTCGACGCTTCAAAAATAATGATTTTGAACTTGAGGATAAGGAACGTTCTGGCGCACCAAAACAATTTGGAGACAGAGAATTGGATAAGATGGGAGAAAGTGGTCTCTAGCAGCCCCCTTTGACTCATGCGTTTTCCCCTAGAAATCCGTTTTACATATTGGAGTTGAAATCCCCAAAAAATTCAGATAGCGATTACATTGACTTGGCCGAATTATAACCTCAAAATATCAATCTTGGAATGTGTGCTTTCGTGGAGATTAAAAGTTTACAGATGTAATAGTATTATCTGTTTTTATTTGTCGTTTCCTCTTGAATTTTTGCACTGATCGATTTGTTTTCACAAAATTGATAGGCCAATTAACACGCAGAGCCCTTTACAACTTTCTGTTCACTTTGTGAACACGAATTCTAGACAGTCAGAGAGGGTAGGTCTCTAGTGATGGGTAATACTTTGAATAAAACGTTTTTGTTCCTGATATTTTGAATAAAGTTTTTATTTTGTAAAAAAACAGTGAGAACTCATTCAAGGTCCTAATATTCTAATTTCCCTTGGACAAGGGAAGCCTGAACCCTTCGATTCAAGGTTAGTTTGAATTTTCAAATGTTAACGGTATTCCCAGCTAAGAGTAACGCTATATTTTCATCGGTCCCATATGTCTCTGCCGATAGTTGTTCACGTTCAAATATGAATGTCTAGAGTCATTTCTCCTTGGATTGAAGACTATTTGATAAGAATTCAAAAATGTACTTACACGTTTTCATGAGTTGCCTATAGTATTCAGTGCATAAGACTCTAGCAGACAAATTTCAGTAAAATTGACGTAGGGCTATAAAATCTGTTCACTGGATTCAGATCTCTATTTAGGTAAGGAAGATTTCTATTAGTTTTTTGAGGTGAACCTTTCGTTGCCCGAATATCAAGTATATGTAGATTCCGAAAAGTATGAACCTTTTGTTAGACAGAGTACTGTCGGGTTATCCATCGGTCATCCTCAAGGGGAAAGACAATTTACTAGTGATGTCGATCTTTCGATCGATCCATCCAAAATCGATCTTTTTGAAGAGAAAAAGATCGACCTTTTGCCGATTCTTGAAAAATCTGATCCATCATGGATCGATCCAAAATTTCCTAGGATCGAATTGATCGATTCTTTTTTCATTTCAAAGTTTGTTGGCGAAATTTTATTTGACCATGAATTTTGTTTGCAATCACCATGCTCATACGGAATTGTATACAACAAATTTTTGGAAGCGAAATCCAGGAAATTATTGAAATTTTGTCTCTTAAATCCATCAGAATTGAGATAATTCGTAAATCCCCTGTGCCTTGAATTTCATGTTCAAATGTTATGCAACTTTTCACATAACACAGTTGATCGAATCCCATAATATGATATCAATTTCAAAAACATAATTCTTGATTTGAAGAATTTTCTTCTGAATCTTGATACGATATTTGTAAATTCAACAAATACTGGTTATATTGAAAAAAAAAAAATTTTGAAATTTCATAAATCATATTGAATGATATGGGAATATTGAATTTCACAAGAAATTTCCTATTCAATGTAGGAATTTTCACACAGTGTTCGAATTCAGGAATTAGATGTTGAAGAGAAAATAACAAACGGACAAAAATGAGAAAATATTTAGATAGATCAATGAATTTTAATTTTATTAAATAAATACGTGAATTCACATTTCATTTGAATGACATGTTAAAAATAGAAAAAATTATATATTGATACTCCAGGCCTGATTTCATTCGGGTTAACCACAATTCAGGTCAATTTCTATTCGAGTTTGTTATCTTTGACCATTCTTTTCACATCGATCCTTAAAAATGCCAAAAGATCGATCTTTTTTGTGAGTTATAGAATATAGTTATAGCAATAGCTCTGATCCTAGGATCGATCCGATCCCTACTCAGGATCGACATCACTACACTGAGAGAAAAAATTCATTAGCCCAAAGAAATACACTTCTTCGGATTTTGAGTTTTTTGAGTTGAATAACTGATATTCATGGCAATGATGAATTCATCTTTTCTATGAGTTATATCATAGAATTTAATAAACGATTTCATTAGAGTCTTTTTCTTCAAACCAAAGAAATATTTCTTTGAAGAGATATCTAAGACCTCGTTTCAATCATTCCATTCATTGAGAATGAAATTTTCAATTTCATTAAAACTTCAATTCTTGATTTATGAATTCTTTTATTTCTATTACTTAACTTTTTAGATATGAGTATAAGATTATCATCTTAATTATTCAAAAATTTTGTATCATTTAATCTTTGCTATGATATTTTACTTCTTGAAAGGAAACCAATGTTTCTTCATCAGTGATAACTAATGATTTCTTTGGATCAAGAAAAATGATATATGTATCCAAAGAGTTTTCATCATCCACAGAAAGATATGGGAATCAATATACTGAGAAAAATAGTCATTGCATCAGAGAACTAAATCTTTTCGGGTTCAACTTTCATTGAACGAATAAACAATGTTCATTCAAAGATGATCATTTGATAGGAATAATGGATTACGTCGTTGAATGGAAAATTTTATTTCATCAAATCGAAGGAATATTTTCTCAACACAATATCTTTTCAAAAACAAATGTTGAACTGAATCAATACAATCGATGGATTGATTGAACTACATAATTCATTGAAACGAAGAACTCGATTTTTGGAATCATTCAAAATTTTATTCACTTTCACAAACTGTGATTAGTTTTTGCAAGGTGTCGCCACTTTCTCACAAGCTCTGGCCTGATTGTACGGTTTGTATATAAAGAATTAATGTTGCTGTCCTCCCAGGAAGTAATACTTGATCCAAATAAATAGTTCTTTCAGATTATGACGGTGAATTACAGATCCTTACCCGAAGTGACAACATTGTTCAACCGGCAAGATGGCATGACTCCTCAACCATTCATTAAAGTCTAAGATGATTCAAAGTGCGCAGAATTTCCGTTTATCAAAAAGTTCAGAAGCACTAAAATGGACTATGAAATATTGACAAATAATACAATTTTTTTTATAAAACAAATCTCAAGAATTGCGGATTTGAATACATTACTCGATTGTCACCGTTGAATGAATCCATTTCTTTGAATGAAAAAAATATTCATTTGACTCAAAGTAATCTCTTATTGTTTTCAATGAAATGTTCATTCCGTGAATGAAATATTTTTTCAATCCAAAATAATATAATTCCAGTACCAATGCCCATGACATTAACACAAAGAATCTAATTTTCCTGACCCAAGTTTCACGACATGCTTGTCAATGATTTATTTTGATGATTTAATGAAATAATTTTATAGATACCATTGAATGAAAGTATTTCTTAGAATCAAAGAAATATTCTTTGTTAATGAATTTTTTTCCTCTGTGTACAGTTTACACCGCTATTATAGCAAATCTACTGAATAATTTATTTGTTCATATTTTATGAATTCGGAAAAAGGGATTCCACTCGAAAAAAATCATAGGTTCCCTTCTGGAACTGTCTGAAGAGTGAAATTCTTCTCAGCTGGAGTGAAAGTCTGACTATAAATGGATACACTCCCTGTGTTTTTCTCCTGCGCTCACCGAGACTTTGTTTTTCAAATGTATTGAAAATTAAATTTTGACGAATGACAGCTGTCCACAGAATGAGGAATCAGTACAACAACCAATGATTGACCATTCACCTCCAAGAATAGTCTAGTACCAGTCCAGACGACACGTGGAAACTGACAAAAAAACCAAAAGCAAACAAGTTCAACCAGCGTAACGTCATCGCATCGAAGATATTTTATTTATTGAACTTTCGAATATCAACGTATTAAAATTCCCAAGCATTTTTATTATTAATCATCGCCGTATGCAACTGGAGCCACATCAATTCGAACCATAAATCTCTCGTAGGATAATAAATAACCTTCCGAACCGTGAGAGATGATTTTATTTTTCTTCATTTCCAAGATTTATGTGAATTTAAAAAATCCCTTTAACCGAATAAACTGGTATTCGGATGGGAAGCGCTGAATTGATTCTCCCTCGTCAAACTATCCGATTTATTCGAAATATAAAGATTCATTAAATTCTTCGAGGGATCTCATTATTCAAATCGTACCGGGAACAGATGAACTCCATGACTCCATGAAATTATAAGATACCTGTACAATATTACAAGACTTATTCTTTTTATCTGATAAAATTTGAAAAACGATGTAATGAGAGAATCAGAAGAGGACAGTAAAGTAGAACAACGTGGACGTTCGTATATCAGAAGCGGGGAGACAAAAAGCAAATGTGAGGCTCGAAGCGTAGATTTAGCCCTGAAACAACCATTTAGAACAACAATGGTCCTTCGTCGGGAATTGTGTATTCTTAAAAGAGGCAGATGAAAAATGCTGATGAAGAGCACACATTCGCATCGAACCCATACATAACTGACTTCTCGAACAGAGAAAAGTACTTCATCTTCGGTGTATAAAAGGGAGAGATTTTTTCTAAGTGACTTTATCGAATTTTCTTCTCGATAAGATTTTCTATTCTCTGTTTCTCTCGTGGAGAACAATTTGGAGCATATTTTCAACGCGATAACAAGAATTTAATTGCGTTATCCGCTATTATAAAATCTTCTTGGTACATTAGTTACGTCATGCGCTTCTTCCTCCTCGTACTACGGTTTCTTGAACCTTCTGCCTCGGATTATAAGAATTCGCTGTGAATGAAAGGATTTGAAATCCACTCACGCTCGAGATACAACATCTGAAATTCATAGGACGGACTTGTTGTTTCGTGTATCGAATTTTCAAATCTTAAATCGATGGAAATATAGAAAATCAACATTATGATGGAGCGAAGGTATGTTCAAAGTGATGGCATTATTATTCTTATCGACCTGAAAATCTTGCTGACGTTTGTACATTTTGTCATGAGGGATGTCATTTTAATGATGTGAAATGTGGGACCATAAATCTATACGTGAAATCCTTACGAGGTTTTTCAAACTATGGAGTTTCTTCGAAATGAATGCGGTATGATTTGTGTGTGTAAGCGAAAAGGTATGACTCAATTTAAGAGAGAATTGATATTTCGCGAGGGGGAATGATATATTATGATGTAATTTTCAAATTATTGTTCTTTTTTTTATGTGTTTTTAAAAAAAAACTTTCATATTTCAATTTTATGAAAATGAATATTTGAATGCTTGTTTGTTCGAGCAGTGATAGAGATTTTCATATTCTTCGACACTGTAAAAAAATTTCTTCTGAGAATTCAGAAAATATGACCGTAATTTTTCACATCCACTTTTTTCTGAATTTTCAGAAAGAATTTTTTTACAGTGAAGAGGATAGTTATATGTCAACGGGACTTAATTCACCCACGAGATGATGTAAATCTCTCATCATTTAGAGCATCAACTCCGATAATCCGATCAAAACTTGTTTCGGGCAAGTAACTGCACGTGTCCGTCTATGATATTCGTGTTCCACGTCGATCTCTTCAGTCTCATATTTTCGAGGTGGAACAAATATGAACAAGAATAAAGAGACAGTCCAAGTTTCACGCTTGTTTTGTTCTGCTTCGGGAACCTAAATTCTGAGATAGAGAATAGAGAGTATTAAGAGAGAATATGAACTCTTCACTCCAAGATCTGATTCACAGAAACACGAAAGTGAATAAACTTTCTAATCGAATAGTCTCATTTCCTCATGTACGAATGCATCACATTTCTCTTCAAAAAGTTTTTCATACATCTCACTCAGTTCTCTTCGTTGATTTACATTCCTAAAATTGCCATCACAATGGAATAAATGATCTCATGAATACCTGCAAAAAAAAAAAAATGTTTGCAAACTTTTATTTCTTGGATTGATATAATTTCGTGCGTGAAATACGTGAAGCGTTGGTCCATGGATCGATGTTATCTTTATGAGATTGCACGAGAGTGCAAACAGTTTTCATATTCTCTCGTTGGATAATACAGTGGGGGATTCTTCTATAGACAGAATGATAAACGTCACATGAGGTACCGATTAGTATTTCCAACGATCTAATCCATATTGTTTCAAGATGGTTAGATCGAGCTACAAAGCAATTTTTTATTCCAGGCACAATTTGGGACAAGAGTTTTGTTGATGATGTTTTAAGGGATTGGATATGGGAGAAGTCAATTATCATGGACATACATGGTTTTGTTGAAATGGAAACAAGATTGTCTCATTGCTCGAATGGTGATTCAAGTGCACGTCGATTTATGATTGATTTAGTTTCAAGTTTTTCCAGAAATAATACCTCACCACGATTCCAGGAGTTTTCCCTAGTTCCATGAAATTTGTCGATCCCTAACGCGCTAATTATGGAATTACTAACGAGGGTAACACGAGATTCGACGTGTTGATCGATAACAAGTGTATCCAGTATCCTGATACACGACGGCAACATTTCCCAATCAGGATGTAATTTGAATAATTTGGCAACGCCTAATCGTGACGCCCCGCTGTCTCATTCCTCGTACTTGAACTTCTGTTAGCATAAAACGTACTTGCAAATTTTTCACAAATTTGACGAGCTATAGTTCGCGGTGAGTGGTTCTCTGATAAAAGATTGTTTTCGAGCGGGTTTTTGTACATTTCTATTCCTGTAGATAATTTTCAAAACGAATAATTCTAAATACTCGCCAGAAGTCTTTTCAAAAACAATCTTATCGTTCATTAAGCTATTTCCCATCCATATTTCACCTCTTCCGACATATTTATTTCCTTCAATTCTTCGTACTCACACTTAATCTAACTTTCCCACCAAACACCAGTTGTTTGTCGGAGTACAAAAACCTCCTCGTAAATGGTCCGATATGTGTGCGTGGGTGTACAAAACTACTTTGCACACTTATTCTCGTTAATTATACGTAACGCGATGTGGAAAAGGGCAAAACATGGAACTAAATAGGATGACAAAGCAACAGTAAGATATAGAAAATAATTCTCCCTGTGGCAAAACATTGAACAAAATTCTCGAAGGATTGTTAGAACGGATAATCGAAGAGTACAGTGATGAATGAATATTTTCGCCAACTCGAGACAAAAAGAGACAATTAAGAGCGAATAATACAATTTGAGGCTATATACGAACAATGTTTTGGTATATCGTTTCTCCGGAAATAATCTTTCGCCGGAAAGATGAATCGATAGAAATAAGTGCCGCTATGGCAAGTATATTTGAAAAAAAAAACGATTGCGATGAAAAGAAATACGGTTGGGAAGTGCATCGGTAGACGGTTATAGATTGATTCTTCGCTGGCGCGTAAGAAGAGAAAATGAAACCAAAAGATTGCGTTCTCATGATTCAATCAATTACCCACATCTTTATCCGATAAAAGAGTTCACTAGGTTGATATTAACGTGACGATGAGTCCTTGAATTATCTTTTCCAACATCATTCGGATCGTTCGACGGGGTAAAATTGTTCGCGGATCGCAATTTACATTCGATTGACATAGTTTTCTCCGGAGATATCACTCAAAAATGGATATTTCATATTTTAAAATCTCATTCTCTCGTCGCCGACGGTATTTGAACAAATAAAAAGAAGGAACTGTATAATCCCAAATGAGAATCTTTATTACAAAATCTATATTTTGACATCACACGTTTCTCTGTAAATTCGTGTCTCGCTACAGTTATTTTTTTCCCTCTCTTTGCGTGTTTTTTTCCTTCCTCTTCTCCATCGTAAAACAGTTTCCCTTCCATCCGACACGTTATTCTTGTATACGATATGAAGAAAATCTGATAATGACATTTTTTCCCCGCGCGCTTATACGGAGGCTGAATATTCGTAACGAGAGTGTAGTAACAAAACAAAACAGAATGGCAAGAATAAAAAACACTACATTTTAACGAGAGATATTTCTGATTCAGTTGAAGTAGGACTGCCATTTTCTAGACCCGAAGAAGAGTTTCGAATATAAAGAAACGGAATATCCGATAACGAGATGGTCGGTGTTGAAGTGGTACTACATTTGGATATAACGGTTGAACAGACAATTCTTTACCTCTCCTCCTATACGTCTATGAAAAGAAATTTTCATGCATATTCTTTCTTCCGGAACAGATCAAGTTTTTATTTTGTTCTTTATTCCTGAAATAACATAACCAATTTCAGGATTTTACGACAGTTAATATTCAATGACAATTGAGGAGGAGAACAAGTATTTGAAAACATTATGGAAGGAGAGTATACACGAGCACTCGAAACACGATGTTCACTCAGCCACCCAGTGATCTCTCCACCCACTCGACAGCTTCCTACCCTGTGACAGGTTGAAGAGCTATGCCTAGAGAATTTTCGTTTACGTATACAATGTAGAGCAACTGAGAACATATGTATATAACCGAACGTGCGGGGTGCAAAGTAGAAGTTTGTCTTTCGCCTGCAGTTCCCGAAACAGATGGCAAAACTTTGGCGCGCAGCCCTAAAGAGCTTTTATTACACCCATCTACGACACGCGTACCGATGTATATACGTTGAGGAGAAGGAATTCCACCATCGAAGTTAAACTCCTCTCTTCCTCGTCATGATTTCCTTCTCCTCTTCGAAGTGACGAAATCCGGGCCGTGAATAGCTAATGACGGGAATCAAAAGACGAACCAAGACATTTTCTCACAATTTCTAACGAAACGCGATGAGGTATTTCCATCGTTACTACACCGTACTCGGGATTCATAATTTTCTTTTGAATAACTCATTTGGCGCACGGCTAATTACCTACACTGCAAATTGCAGAGATTTATTAGATTTGGAAAATTAATCCCTTGAATATAACATTGATTCCACTCCACGCTCTTTGAGCTGTACAAATATAATTACACGTGAAATCAACTAATTTTGTAGGGTATTCAAAATCCCCCATCGGAAGCGCGAACAAAACTTCTTCTCTCTTTTATTTCAGAATTACAAAAAAGAAATTTAGGTCGTGTTATGTTAGTCACCCAAAACTAGAACAATGTCTTCACTGAGACTGTTATCTGAGAGTTAATTGCCTGAGGAGGAAAGCTGATTATACCAAAATGAATGGTTCTCAGAGCGAAATGTAGTTACCGTGGAAACTTTCGAACAGTTGATACATCATTTTCTTTTTTTTCCTCAAACTGATGAATTCATTTATAATTTTGTTCTTTTTTTGTTTTTTTGCAATATCGTACACTTTTCAATATTCGATATTGTGTGCAACACGATTCCCTCTCTCACGCTTCGGAAGTTTTGTTTCAAAAGCTTTCAATGGTCATCTGCAAGCAAATATGCATTCATAATTCGATGATGCCTATTAAAATGCAATAAACAGGAACGTGCAATCTCGAACGGAATTGATCATCCAGAGAGGCGGAAAAATTTCATCGAAACAATAGCCCGAGTAAAAATGAAAACTCCTGCAACATGTCTGCACTAGTCCCGCACTTTTATATTCACGCCCGTAACACTCCCGCAACAGATCCGAAAATTCGTGAGATTCTCGGTTCAAAATCAAAGCGCCCATAACATACCCGCACCAGACCTGTATGCATATATACGTCCCCACCACGCCCGCAACAGGTATGTACGTTTTTCCTGTTCTGAAACTGTATAGACGTGGTGCAAGCATATCGCAAGAGGCTTTTTTCTCATCTCCATTGAATCAGTACAATTTTTCTGAATCTCTAATAATTTTGCAATTAGTGAAATTTCAGAATAAGAATGAAGCGGAATGAAAACTTTCTAAGGCTCAAACGTAAAAGTTGTAAGAGAAATCTTCCTCATACAAAAATTCGGTGTGTTACTGCTTTCGAATGCGTGCATATTCAAAGGAACCCAAACAACGCCGTGTGTATGACACAAATTATTTTTCCCAAAATTTATATTGGTTTTCCTCCTACATCCATTTCGCAAAGAGTAGGAGTTGTAATTTGGTATGAAACATTCCGACAAACTTTGAACGTGAGGACCCAGTCATTGCATGGTGTTATAGTGTATGAAGCAATGAAATCATAATATCGCTGTATACATACCTTTCTCAATCAGTGAAGATGGTATGTATAAAGTGATATTTTGATTTTATTGCTTTATTTTCGAATAATTTGTCAGAAAAGATTTGGCTCGAGTTGCACCGTCGGGATTGCTGAGTATCCCCTCAAGGGCTTTCGAACGTAGTAGAACTATAAATATGTAGGTACACAAATACAGAATATAGGTATAGTCTAAGCGAGAAAACCTTTGCGCCAAACGTTTGTGTGAAATAGAAATTGATGTGAAATTTAAAAAATATTTTACCATAGTGCTTACCCGGGATTGCGCCGTGAACATAAATCTAGCAGTAAAATCACTCTCCATTCCCTATAAAAAACTCGTGAATACGCGAGATGATTTGACATTCCGTCGTCGCCATGTTGATTTCGAAAATATCTTAAGATGCAACTGGCAGCTGCGTTTCAAAGTAAACATTTGATTATTTTTTATTATATTCAAAATTTCAAGGTTTTCGAAATAATCAATCGATTGATGGATTTTTTCAATATTGCACATGATTTATCGTAATAGAACTTATATGTATATACAAATGAAACTATTCCGCATGGAAAAATTACATTACACTTCCCATGAACCCTTCATAAATGTGATTGAATTGAGATCGATTAGTTTGGTTATCATCCCGCATAAAATTTGATCGATAAAATTTTCATCCATTTATAAAAAAAGAGGACCATTTGATTAGAGAAAGAACGATCTTTGATTATGATGAACGAATTGTACGTGCAACGGTCAATTACCGATACATCGTTTTCTCCACATTATTCTACATACGGTCATGTAAAATATTGATTTCATACACACATGCATAGTCCACGGGAAATGCAACGCAATTTTTACACTGGAATATTTGGTTATGCGGAATAAAATCAACGATATACATTATCACTCTCACAGCACATTATGAGGTGAAATTGTAGAAAATTCACGATTGAAACAAATTTTTTTTGTTATTCTGAACATGGTAATGAAAAAAATACTTACTCCAAAACGTCGCTTTTAACTGCATTTTGCGATATTCTCAAAAGCAACACGGCGACGGCGAACTGTCAAATCGTCTCACGTATCTACGAATTTTTTACAGGAAATAGAGGTAAAGCCCACACTGAGAGATATTCATTATCAAAAAATACTGGTTTTCCCATTAGTCGGGGGATATACTTGACATAACGATTTTATATACCTGGCTTGAGATCACAAATTGATGAGAAAAAACAGTAATTTTAAAAAAAATTCTGGATACGCCCTTGGTGGAATCATTCTCGATTCATATATATAAAGAAAAATTCGTACATACGTCAGACGATTTGACATCTCGTCACCGCCATGTCAAATTTGGAAATATCGTGAAATAAAGTTGGAGGTTGCGTTTTGGAGAAACCTAAACATTCTTTCTATGGTCAGGATATCAAAGTTTTTTCCCGTGATTATAAAGCTCTTCAAAAGTTCACACTGTAAAACAAAATATGTTGTAAAAGTGTTGTAACGTATATAATTGACATTACTTATCATAAAATACATTTCAGTATCAAAATTAGGTCATATTTCTCGTGAACTATGCTTTTTTGAATGACATAAAATTTTAACAGAAACGTACGTAGAATTATAATCAAAACGATGTATCGGTAATTGACCGTTACACGTACAATTCATTCAACATAATCAAAGATCGTTCTTTCTCTAAATAAATGGTCCTCTTTTTTTATAAATGAATAAAAATTTTGTCGATCAAATCTTATGCGGGATAATAACCAAACTAATCGATCTCAATTCAATCACATTTATGAAGGGTTCATGGGAAGTGTGATGTAATTTTTCCATGCGGAATAGTTTCATTTGTATATACATATAAGTTCTTTTACGATAAATCACGTGCAATATTGAAAAATTTCATCAATCGATTGATTATTTCGAAAACCTTGAAATTTTGAATATAATAAAAAATAATCAAATGTTTACTTTGAAACGCAGCTGCCACTTGCATCTTAAGATATTTTCAATATCAACATGGTGACGACGAAATGTCAAATCGTCTCGCGTATTCACGAATTTTTCACAGAGAATGGAAAGTGATTCCACCGCTACATTTATATTTATTGCGCAATCCCAAATAAGCACTATGGTGAAATATTTTTTAAATTTCACATCAATTGCTATTTTGCACAAAAGCTTGGGGCAAAGTTTTCCTCGCTTCAACTATACCTATGTGCTATATGTGTGTACCTACACTGTCAGGAATATTATGAAGTTTTTTTCAATACCGTACATGAATTCAGGTTAATACACATTTTAAAATGTGAAAAAATATAGATTTTGCTATAGTTTACATTAAATTTAATGTAAAATGTGTATGAAACTCAATTCATGAGCGTATTTGAAAAAAACTTCCAGCAAATACATTAAAATTAATGCAGAAATTTCTAACAGTGTACACATTCACAGTTCTACTGTGCTCGAGGGCCCTTGAGCACGCATTGCAACAGTAATTTCGACATTTACGGGTCTGGTGCGGACCTGGTACAGCTCTATTGCATGCATGTTCTGGGCTTGGTGCGGTCTTGGTGCGAACACGTTCCGGGATGTATCGTCCATCGTCATTCACTGTGTGCGGGTTTAGTGCAGCTATGAGGCAATCGTGTTGCGGGTGTACGGTTCGCCAAACGGCCTTGGTGCAAACGTGGTGCGGGCGTAATCATTTTTGTGTGCAGGAGTGTTGCAGATGTGGTGCAGGCATATACGGTACTGTTATGGGCGTGGTGCGGGTGCTTACAGTATTATTGCGGGTTCAGTACAGATGCGCCCGCAACACATCCGTAACAGTACCGTATATTTTCATTTCAGCGATTTAAAAATTTCAACTCGGGAGGTTCCAAAAATTGATCGAGCCTTCATTTCCGATAATGAAATTTTATCCGTTGCGGTTTATAAGAATAAACGAATGATGGGTTATTTATACAGATTTACTATGATACTCGAACAGAGAACGTATTTCTAATACCGGTCATTTTCATCTTACTATGAAATTCTGTATACCCACATTTCTCTTACAAACACTGGTAGAAAAATCTGTCTTAAATTTCATAAGAATATTATGAAGTTTTTTACATAATAATTTTATTAAATTTCATACGAAACTTTGTATGAAATATCATATTTCCATATTAAATTTAATAATTTTGATGTATTGATGAATTGTAATGATTATTTATTAAATTTCACAAATATGTTATTAAAATCAAGAAAGAAATTCTTAAGATTAAAAATAAAATTTTTAGCATTAACAATTATATTATTAAATTCAATATTTTATTATGAATTCTGGTTAATAGATTGTTGATGAAAAAAACTTCGTAACCTTTCTAACAGTGAACCTGTCGACTGTCAAGTACAAATGAAATTTTCATGAAGGAAATGTCTGCAAACTGAATATACGTAGATTTTCAAAAATGTACAATACCTTTGGAGAACTACACGATGCAGTTACGAATTGACCTCGCTGTTGCAAGTGACTTCATGAAGGTATTCGAGACTGATGTATCGATTACAGAAATTGAATCAGGACAAAGTATTAGCCATTTGAGGAAGGGAATACATGCAACCTGTGTCGCACAAATTGAATACGTATGCGCACCAGGGAAAGTGTTGTATTGAAACCAAAAGATGTAAACAAGTAGAAAATCCCTGTGAATTTAATCAAATTCCTGTTCTCCCAACAGAATACTTTGTATTCAATACTCCTCCTTTTGTGCACATAACCACATTTTTATACTGCTTTGATTTGAATGAAACATTTTATCCTGGATTAATTATTGGATTTCGATATCGTATTTTGAATTAAATTGAACAAAAAGCAACAGTTCAATCAGTTTCAAACCAACATGAAATTTTATAATAACGACAGTAGTTTCTGAACTATTATTCGCAATACAATTGTCATTTAATTTTAATTTTAGCACTCCACAGTTTCATATTTGTTGTAACATTGAACCTTTCATTGTTTACTTTTCTCTCAACACATTCAATATTATCGACACAATTATGTTATTCGAATAAATTAAAATTTGCTGATGAACTATGCACTGTATGCGATCTATGATCCAATCAAACTGTGATAAAATTCAGCCTTCTCTTCTTATCGTTTTTCACGATCCAATTGAGTAGATCCCTCGGAATTCTTCCCAAAAAATCTCATCTCGGTTAAGTCGAAATCCATAGTCAAACGGTTTTTCTCGTTTCGCCTTTAGCTTGTTCTGGATCCATTGAAACATGAAGCCATTAGGTGCCACCTGTTCGTCCTTATACGCCGTCCAACTTGAGTCGCTAACCTCGGTTTTTATCCCGGTCACGAGTCTAATAAAATTTCCAACTCGGGTGGAGAGGTGTATGAATACACGTACACACGGAGTTGAGAGGAGAAATGATTAGTGGATCATACTTTTGTATTGTGTTCTTGAGCGATGTAGAAGATAGGAACTTTCACTCCATGATTCGTTTAATGCTCTAACATCTATCCGTCGCAGAAAATCTTTCAAAAACTGTCACAGTTATATTTCAAAAGATACTAAACAAAGGAGAAACTCAACGAATTATTCAAACCCACACTGAGAAAAAGCATTAGTGAACTGAACGAAAACGTAGTTGACTCAACTACGCCGGGAGGTTAAATACGTTCAACCAACTCTGGAGGTTACATTGAATCGTTCCCCAGGTTGGCCGACTCTGTTGAGTCAACTACATGAATGTTTGGGACAATGAAAAATAGTTTCCGTAAGTATCCATATACATTTGACACAAAATAATGCAGCATTGATTGGATTTATTATATGCTTGATGTATTATCTTACACTCCTATGTCGAATTCATGTAACAATTGTTTCCGAGTTTCCAAATATCTGAATGAACCCGAATTTCCCTTTCAATCGTTATTTATGTGTCATTGAATCAATCCTGTACTCGTTTGGAATCAATTATCATAAGAAGTTTGGTGGAATCCGCAGTATCTGATGTCTGATGTCTAAAAAAAACAAGCCAACCATCGAAAGAAAGCAACAAGAGAATCTCCATGATTTGAAAAAAAAAAACAAATATTGAATTTGTATCCCACAATTAATGTACTCCTTAACGCATCGGTCGATATACAAGTATAGCTGGTCAGTCGGAACACAAAGTTTGAAGCCCTAATCGAGAATTAAACCTACCCACCTACCTAACCTAACCTAACATCATCAAACTCCCGCCTTAACTGACATAGCTATACGACGGTCTACGATCCTTGCAAGATAAAATGAAAATGCATTCCTAACCCTGTTAGTATCTTGTATCTCGTTGTAGTTAGAAATGGAAACTAATGTCAATTATATTGTTACGAAATTCTTCATTGTAACGGTTGAAATATATTTTTGTGGGCTCTCTACTTGGATTAAAAAAATATATAGATCGAATATATAAGAGGATAAAAGAATGATTCCACAGCTTAGTTTAATTCGAATCTTTTTTCAGTATGATGTTTTACAGGAAAGGTACTATAAAAATGACGCGATGATGAAATATCCAAGTTGAGTGAAAGGAATCAAAGGATTTGGAAGCAAACAATAGTTGAGTATATGTGAGATCAACAAAATTATTCAAAATGTATCAGTACTTTATTAGTAAATTTGGTTTTTGGAAATATTTTGCACCAATTTCATTAGAATTCCGTTGTTCCATTAGAGACACATGACGATGTTCAGATAAACAGATTTTGTTGAGCAGTCTCTATATCTCGGATTCTTTTCAAATAAATGCTGCGGGCATTTTTCATCGATGCATTGAGAAGAAACAATTGACTGTATATGTGAGTACCCTGAACTTGAGAATAAACTCGCTTCGTTTCAGGTTCATTGTTGAATCGAACAATTGAAACAATTGAAATAAACAATTATTTTCATTCCATTGAAGATTTGAAATTTGTATGTGCAGAACATTCTTTTTTCCACGCAACTGTTCATGTTAGTAGATTCACTTCTTGCCTGCGAGGTTCACTCAACTACGTGAGATTTTGAATGAAACTTCTTCTGCGATTCGTTGACGTTCACACACATTGGTTCATAAAATCAAATGATATGTTTGAGACAATGAAAGGTGGCGTAGTTGAGTCTACAATTTTCAAGTCATTTCAACTGAAAATTCGTTGATTCATTTATAAATTCTCGAACTACACGTGGTGGTTAATGACACTTTTATTTTTTTCTCAGTGCAGGGTACGAATTCTCCTCGAATTTGTGCTCTGAAAATTTGAATGACTTATTTTTTCCGTGTGGAAAGTTGGTACCTCGAGAAATCAGTGCTAATCTTTTGCCCGCAAAAGTGGAACACTGTGCTTGAGACTGGACTCTTTCATGCTAAAAAATTCTCTTACATTCCCATCCAAACATTTTCAATTTGCGATTCGCAAGATGATTTTATATCAAGAATTGAAACGTCTTTTAAAATCCAATGAGCGTTACGATACCAAAACATGAAGAATTCGAAGGAGAAGCCACAATATGACCACTCGGATCCTAATCCCACGAAATTGCCGTGAAATCGGCTGTAGGGGAGTGAAAAGAATAAGATCGCCGAATCAAAAAGAGCTTCAAGAATGTTCATGTGGATATGAGTGTACTCGTATGTGTGAACAGGTTCGCCGAGGAGAAATTACACCCACACTTTGAAAAAATCAATATCAAGAATGCCGAAGGCACATGAAGCTATATTGAAAGCATATGCAGTGGCCATTCTGATGAATCGAGAATTTAGATGCTCATCAGTGTTCTATTTCTATCCCTTTCAAGAATTTCTATCATCAAATCCAATTAGATTTGATAGAATCACTTCGACTGAGAAATATATTTGAAATTCCTCAAATCCCATACCCACTCAAAATTGATGTTTCGAATGAAAGTTTGCTTATTATCAGTCGTTTTCCCTACGCTTGATCCCAATGAATTTCACATAGTATTTGCAATTGGAATAGCATTCACTTTTATTTTTGGGTCGCTTTTCAATTGATACGCTAAAAGCAAAAGTGCCACCCAAATTGTTGTCAAGCAAAAACAGGACAGGAATTTGTGAGAGCAAGAATGGAACGTCAAAAGTTCCGAGCAAAAACGATACACCTATAATTCGGAACAAAAGAGCAACCACAGAAATCTCCGGACTAAAATGAAACACTGAAGAGCTCGAGCATAAACAAACCAGCTCATAAATACAAAATTGGGTTGTGTGTTGGTTCCTTTTTGCTCGGAGATTTCTGTGCGTTTTTGCCCGGAACTTTTGACGTTCCATTTTTTGCTCTCAAAAGTTCATCTCCTGTTTTTGCTTGACAACAATTTGGGTCGCACTTTTGCTCTTAGCGTATCAATTGCGGGTAGATGCCAACCAGTTCGTTTCAGGACGACTCTTAGTGGAACATTCCATCTCTCGTCAGACGTCTTCACGATTACGTTGGACGTCTGTGTTGCTGTACTTACGGTAAATACTTGAATCGCTTTTAGCATTAAAAAGCAAGTGCGGAAAGTGTAAGATGCCTGTGGCTAAAAGGTTGAAATGTAAATATGATTATTCGATCTTGCCAATTCAGAAATGTTTCTAGATTCATAGAGATTCAGGAAGTCTACCGAACAATTATCTGAAGATTTTTTGAATTTCATTCAAAAATGCATTTTAGTCTCAGAAAATTTTAGAAGTTTATTATAGCAGAACTACATCAAACATCAGTACCCAGCTCATTGTAAATGTTAAACTGGCTGTTACGCAAAATGGTTTTATTATTCTGACTCTTCGTTAGTATCATCAATTCAAGGGGCTCTTTGGTGGTAGCTTCCGATGTGCCAGTATTAGCAACAGTATTGAGGTAAAATTGGACCGTGTTTTGCGTTCCCACATGAGCACTTGCAACAGATAAGGGAACATTTCTCTCATCGTAAATGCATTTTTGATTCTTCTCTCAACCAGCAAACACATCTGCGAAAATTATCCTGGAAATCGAGGTATATGCTCGAATAGAGATTGATATTCCACACGGGACTTGAGTTCGCCTCGAAGATTGTAGAGATAGAGGAGGTTTCTGAGTACCGAAGAATTTGGAAATATCATACAGTGGGATCCAGCTATCTTCAGGTGATTAACTAAGTTACTCCAAGCTGTACGGAAGGGAATCATAGACGAGCGGGCAACTCTAGAGTTTGGAACAGGTCCCCATAAAATATAGTTCCAACATATCCTATCTTCTCTCCCCGATCAATTGCAAGTACGTGAATAAGATCTTGCTCTTGATATCTGTTTATTTAGATTGGAACGGGAACCCATATTTCAGAAACCTACGAACCGATAGGTCATCACCTGCCTAGCTGGCACTAAATTTGAAAATGAAGTTTCACTCACGCGCATTGCTGGATGCCACACTTTCATTCAATTTCCATTTTTGACTCACCTGGAACAAAAAATCGATTCAATATTAATACAATTGTATATTTTTCGATCAAATGAATGCTAATAATACACAATCTTAGAAATCTCAGCATTAACGTCCAATGCGTTGCAATAATTTTCTCTCCTTTTGAACTATGTTCCCACGCTTAATATCACGTTGGAATTATCGCGGTGCACGAACAACGTGCAACGGAGTGCAAAACGACGACAACAAGGAGAGGACAAAGCAAATACAAGACAAAAAGAAGAGGAGAGGAACGTAACTGGGATCCAGGAAAATCCGGAAACTGTAGCGAAACTGGCGTGAAAATAGCTTCTCGTGCTTCAGTCGCGTGGTTATCGTACTTTTCGTAGTCCTCTATCCGTCGTCATACGCTCTTTCGCCTCCCCATCTCCTTCCATTTCCAGCCATTTATATGCTTACCAAAGAGAATCACAAGGGCCGCGACGAGTTCATCTAGACCTCTTTTATAGTTCCGCGAACTCTACTATTATCATTACTACCTACCTATCATTTTGTTGTAATAGTCAAACGTGGTACCCATGTTGTTTCATCTTTTCTCATCCATTTCCACAGGCGCAAAAGGAATTTTATTGTTCCGGAATGTAGATTTCTATTTCATCGAGAATGGAACGGAAAAAGAATTGAATGAGGAAAAAAAGTAAACGTAATAATAATACTGACCTTTGATCTCCATCGACTCTCTAGCATTCGAGAAATTGATTATATAATTTCTAGAATCTATCGAGAATCCTCGTCAATAATGTTTGACACTCTCAACACTAGCGCACTAAAAGACTTCCTGAGCTTTAATTTCATCGGCAGAACACAAAAGCATGGTTAGACAAATCTTTTTCATCCAACAATCCCCAAACACGAAATCTGTTAAGAAATTCTATTACGAGAGTTTCACAGCAGGCGCATGAACCAACAATTAATTCTATTTCATACAGCTACAAATTTGTTGGAAAACTTAATTATTTTATCCGACGAATGTAACGCAGGGCAGAAAAATAGTAGTACTTTTTTGGTTTTTTTCATTTTCATCGGCTGGAACGGATATGAAAAATTTTGATGTTTGAAAATACACAATTTCCCAGTATTTTTAATTGATTCATGTATCCACGCTAACGGGGGGACTGAGTAAATTTGAACTATGCGATGGCTATGGACGGGAAAGCACGTATTGGATAAAATCAAATGTTTGACTAAATCAATTGAATATCCGACGAGGTTAAATGAATCGCAGTCAATGCAACTAAATATTTAGTTCATCATTGGCAACCAGAGAATATGAGTTTTATACGGTCACTCAATCTGCTCGTTTGGTTAACTTTGGTTACAAATTCTCCATTGTGAGCTTTGTATTCCTCCATCTCGATGTTGGATAAACAGAGGATAAAGTTCCCCATCCTTCTACTAGTGTGTGTCTTTTGTTGGGTTGATTCTAACGCATGAAGTTGATCATAAGATAAACAAAAAAGGATCTTCCGATTCAGTGGAATGTTCTCAACAAATTCTGCTGTCAGAGCAATTGTAGGGAGTGGGATTGATTGAATTGAAGATTATTCACAAGAGGTAGAATGAATAACTTACAGTGGAAGTGGAGTATCAAATATGTAATATCCTACTGTTCGCAAAACATTTTACGCGAAGTAAGTCAATCGATCGATCGATCGCTCGTGTGCCCGATTAAGCAACGAAGTTCCCAAGATTCTTATTTGATTAAAGACACACAATCTTCACGCAAGTGAACCACGAAGACTTAATTATTTCACAGACGTGTGGATCGTGGTCGATATTATCCCAACAGATGCGTCTAACGCGGTTGCTCAGGAATTTCTTGCGGGTTCTATGTTTAACCACTTGTAAGTACAGAAACCGAACTTTCATACTCCTATTTCGAAAATACACATTTGGTTGAGAAAGTATTTTTTCATGTGGAATCCAATTTGAAAATTTGTATATAAACTATAGTGAAGTTTATGGCATTATAGAATTTTTACGCAATTCTCATGAGAAAAATATGTCATAAATATTCTGTATAATTTCTAAACAATCAT
Source organism: Gonatopus flavifemur (assembly GCA_018340375.1). Lineage (NCBI taxonomy): Eukaryota > Metazoa > Arthropoda > Insecta > Hymenoptera > Dryinidae > Gonatopus > Gonatopus flavifemur. The sequence goes on from JAFFJZ010000023.1 coordinate 1,405,134, forward strand.
TACCTAAAAGTGGCATACGAATTCTATATAAACTCTGCATTATGTAATTTTGATTCAATTATGTGGAAAATATCGATATTTTTACAAAATTTTCATAAAATTTTGATAGAAACTTCTTGATATATGTTTCATCTTTAACATAAATTTTTATAGTAATTTTCCAGCTAAACTCATGTGGGAAGTATTACATGACTCTCTAAACAGTTCCTACTAGCGATTGAGATTAAAGTTATTTTGTATGAAAATATACTGTTGAAGTGTGAATCGTTTATAGAAACTTGAGAATATGAACATTCATAATTTCTAAATATCGTTTTTGAATAACACGTTCTATCTAGAGAATGTATTGTGTTACAATAATGCTCCGAATACAACGTGTTTTCTCATTTTGAGTTCAAATTTCGTTTCAATAAACGATTCAAACATCAATGATATATGAAAAGGATTGATTATTTCATTCGCGCGTATCATTCCCTGATACTTTTCATACATTTAAACAGATATCTTGACGTATATATACAATTTCTACTTGGAAAACGTTTTTCGATCCTCACGACCACAGAGTTATACGTTTTTATTTGCTCCTATATGATATCCCAATGTTATCCGTCTTGTACAAAAGGATAACCTCAGTTTTCGCTGAGTTCACTGTGGGTTCATTCTTTTCGCAGTATTCACTGAGGATTCTCACTTCCTTTTCTGAATTCATTGAAGAATGAACGGATATAATCGGTATACAAAAACGCAGTCTATAAAGCTCTTCAAATTCTATATCCGCGGAATTTCAATTAATGTGATCCAAAGCTCAAGTTCGAGTGGAAATTTTTGACAGAGTCAGTTCTTTCTGCTAGCGAATATATTAAATGCTTATGAATATTTTCCACACCTCTACAAAAATTAGATCCCACGTGAAAATTTCTTGCTTGCGCCAATCCTGACGATGGAAAATAGATAGGTGCAATGCTGACATCCAAGGCTTGGAAATCTATATCGAGCCAACGTTGACTGACAAGTGGCACAATCTTGCAACAATGTTGGGAATCATAATTTCCAATGGTCAATCCATCATTGGCTCAAGATTGTGCCAATCATGGTTCATCGTTGTCCCACTATCGCTTGGACAAAAGAAATTAACTTCATACGAACAATTTCATAGCACGGCTGAATATTAATCCAAACGTTGACAACGTTTAGAAGGAATGAGTACCCAATGCAGTGCCAAGCCTGGTCAAAGCTTGGCTCAGGCTAGCCACGATCCTCAAATATACGTCTCCATACGAAAATTCCCGCGTCCAATATCAAAGCGCCACCCTTTGGTATTGTTTCCAACGCTCGGTTCGTTTCTCGCAAGCGCTCAACGAACTATGCGGTTGATATATAAGCATCATATAACCTTCTGATTTGAAAATTGTTGTCTTCATCAAAGGAGAAATTTCAGCTGTGCAGACCCATGGACTCGTGGACATCAGAATTTGAATTATACTTGATGTAATTGATTTGTAAAGTAACCAGTAATCATTGAGTTATATTAAACTTATAAACACATCTTGTATTGGATTAATCAAATAAGTTTCTCCGTTTCAATGTGTACAGAGATTCTCTGGCCTTGATTGTATAAAATATTTCAGGTTCGGGCTGTACTTCTTAACATGTGTGGCAGGGGAAGCGATCGATGTCGGGAATATATGACTCTGAATTTTTATTATATTTTTGCAATTGTTCAACATAGAGTTGAACATCGGCACAACATTGGCTCAACGTTGGCGCGGGATTGTCGCAACGTTGAATCAATTTTGGCCGAATATTGACTCAGGTCTATCATAGTATTGACTCAAATTTAGCAGTCAACATCATTTATGTGTAATAAATGATGGTACCTCCTTTAAATGCATGAAACATCTGACCATTGGCAGACCATAAAAAAATTCGTCTATCAGTCTTGGTTCGTACACGGAGAGAAATTTGTAGTTAAATTTACTATGTTATTATTGTTCCCGAGGAACAGACTGAACTATGACGGGTTCCCCCATAAAACATAGTAAATATGATCAGCATTCTATTGTTGTAGCATAGTAAAAATATGCCCTTCATAGTAAAATCCGACAGAACTCAGTCTGTTCCTCGGGAACAATAATAACATAGTAAATTTAACTACAAATTTCTCTCCGTGTAATGAGTACAAGCATGATCCAATCTTGGATTTAGATCGAGCGACAAATTTTTTCAAGGGTTGCCAATGATGGCTGATTTGACTGCCATAATTGTACCAATGTTAGTCCGTGATTGGCAGAATACATCAATGGAGCCTGTAACGATGTTATCATTTCAAGCTTGCACCTTGCTAACCGCCAAAGCTCGGCCAATCTCTGTCAGTGTTGCGCCATCCTAGTGCCAATCGTCAATTTTCACCTGGGATGTTTTCTTCTGTTATAAAAAGGAATAAATTTTGGTAGAGAGCTCCAATCACTTGTTCGAACCTTGTATTCAAGACTTCAATCATTGAATTATTCATGCGATTATAAATTATAGTTAACAAAACTGGAATTTCATTAATCCCAATTGATGATAATTATTTCAAATTATGAATAAAATGTGACGGTTTGGATGTGAGAGAAATTTCCTGATTTCCTAGAGTCTCAAAAGGTTTCCTTGATTTTCCCAGACCTACTTTTCTCCCCTGACATTCTCTCTCCCTTGCCAGCTAGTGATGGGCACGACAGAATCAAATATTTTTTTATTAAACTTCTACAAAGTTTCGATCGATATTATATGAAATTCAATTTATAGCTCGATCAATTTTATGCACAAAAATATACCCTGGTAGAAATTTGTCTGGGCATTCGATTTACCATTTACGTACCAGATGGGACCCATATAGGGACAACCGGATAACACATTTCAGCCAATTTGACTTCAGTGCTCAGACATTTAGGTGATTTATGCAAATTTTTCATGCGTCGTGCACTGATCGTACAGTAACATTGATAGTCAGAAGAATAAAAGGAAGCTCAAACGTTTCAATTTGTCACTCGGGATTAATTTATTGAGATGAATTCAAAAGCAACGTTCTTGACTTGAGATTACATTTCAAAATATATTTTCACCTTATTCATATGTGTGATTTTACTGAAAAAACATGATTTCACATTTCTAATTAATAATTTGAACTACATTCTAGCAATTCTTTGGAACACCTGGGTGAGCACAGGCTAGAAATTGCGTTACAAAATTAGCTAGAAACCGATTCAACATCTGGGAAAACTAGCTAGGGCCCATCTAATTCCCAATCATAATTTCTACTAGGGTGGATACTATCAAACTACGAGAATTGACCAATCACACATCAAAAGAAAAACAAATTCAAGCATTTTACGTAATTCATATAACTTTTGTATAATCGTACTAATCTTTGTATAACTCTATAAAACTGAAAAAGGAAAACAACAGAACCGCTCCCACCTGGTAATCCTTATACGAGAAAGCGCATCAAACATGTTCTCTGTTTCGTTCTATCCAAATGAACACTTTTCCTCGATGAAAAAGCTCCTTCCATGGAATGTTATTCATAAAATATTCAAATTTCAAGTGAAAACTGTTATCTCGAAGCGTGATCTCTTCATTTTCATGATAAATATTCATAAATATCCTCACACGTAATGTGACATTTAATTGTTCGTTCCCGCCAATGTAACGAAAAAGAAGTCACTAAAACACATAATTTTGGGGAAATATGGAAGGGCGCGGAGAATCCGGAAAAAGAAAGGGTGACAAACGGGGATATCAAGGCAGAGTTCAAATTGATTTTTCTATCGGAGCTTCATATCGCAAAATCAATTATCTTGCCCATGCTCTTAAATATTCATACGTTTGAGGTTGGAATAAATACCGCTATAATACAATTTATATACAATACAACTCGCAACGCACGTATATTTTAGAGACTGATGCAAATGCATATCCAAATGTAATCACATTTTACAGTCCACGAGGCTCGCTGAATTTAATTCATGTAACTAGGTGATTGTATTTGATTCAATGTATTCAATCGAATTACGAGATAACCGAACAAAATTCATTACCCAACAACGAACGAACATTCAAATCAAATCTCTCGTTGTAACGTAAGAAGATTCGATACTTGATTACAAGAGATTCCTCGATGTTGAGGATTCATGATTCGATCTGAAAGCTTTTTTTTTACAGTTGTATCGTTTCATTACATCGAACATCGCTTCGATCTTTTTTCCGCCTATTCAAATATACACGGGAATTGAATTAGATTTAAATTGATGCATTGGATCACGTTGTTACGTCAATTTCTAGATTTTCTGATGAACTTTATATCGATATATTCATTCTCTTCTTCCGACAATTGCGAAAATCCCATAATCTCTTTGCGTGTTGAAGAAAAACAGAATACAATCCTGTTCTTCAGTCGAGGTAGATTCAGTGATGCGAGCTCATCAAATGACCGGTTATGTGACGGTCATGACCGTTACTTGACGGGGACAATTTTTGTCAGTTTTGACGGTCAGGTCATACTGACCGGTCAAGGAACTTTCTGATAGTCAAACTCACATCTGAAAATTAATAAAATAATTTGGCAAAAATTCCCTGGCAATAGAATTTTTCATAATTTTTTTATCATTTTTTCTCATGTTTTTCTCATTAAATCTCATAATTTCTCAAGATTTTGGAACAATATCATGAGAAATGATTCTCTCATAGTTTTTCATAATGTTTCCACAAATTTTTCATAAAATTTGATGATTTCTTGAAACTTTTCATTTGAAAATTTCCAACTTCTTTAGGAAATTATACTGCTTCAAAATTGATAAAGCTTGCAATAAATATGGTAAATTGTAATCGTGTGTAATTTTTCATATATTGCTATATATGAAATTTTTTGAAAAATTTGGTGTATATTTTTGTTCATGAGAATTATTAGTTTTTATGAGAAATTATGACTTCTTCGGGAAAAACATATGTTATCGTTCAAAATTACCACAAACGTATGTTATAGTCAGCATTTAATTTATGAAAAATGTTATGTAATTTTATGAGAAATTATGAAAACACATGAGAACATATAATTTAATTTATGAGAAATTATGACTCATTATGAAAAAATATTTCTCACAATAAATGTTCCGATTCCTTGAGAAATTATGAAATTTCATGACATTTATGAAAATGTATGAGGAATTATGAGAAATATGAAAAAATATTGAAATACATGGAAAACTATAAGAAACTTTCTCGTCAGGGTTTGTTTCTCTTGAGAGATAATCTTTTCCCAGTTATTTTAATAAAACAAAATACTTTCGGAGTCGTGAATTTATGATCTCATATTAATAGAAAAGTGGAATATGAAGCAAATCGTACAAGACAAGAGATGTCGTAGATATGTAGAAATTAAACGTTTGGCGGATAATAGACAGGGGTGGAGGGTTTCATCAAACCAGTCGTAAGACTGATTACTTCATGATGATGATGATGAGAAAAGTGGAGATGTTTTTATGTCCTTTGACATCAGTGAAGCCACGTTGAATATTTAACAAGAAGTCCACAATTATCCAATGCTGCTAGGAATGTTTCAATATTTTACCAATATACTGAACTCCGAAACCTTCACAGAAAAACTGAATTCGCATACTGTACTCAAAGTTTCATACCAATAGTTATTTCATCACCATCTTAATAGTACATGATATTTATATAATATTATCACAATAATATACTAAAATATGCATAGAATGTTATATGCCCAATCTAATAAATATTATAGGGATATTTTTCATTATCTTTTTTGTTATAAAATCACATTTGTTTTGTGAAATTTGAGTTGTATCAGAGATAAGAGTAAATTATCCTCTATTCTTCCCAAAACTTTATCAAATGTGTGACTTGACAAGGAAATATAATAATTATAAGGGTGGATATATAATGTTCCATGAATATTTTGGTATAATATTCTAATAATATGATAAGAATGTTATGTAATATTTTGTGATGAAAAAAAAATATTCAAACTTTCCCACATAATCAGAAAAGCTTTTGAAGTGCATTTTGGGAAAGCGTTTGAAACATCTTCAATCAATCAATCCACTTGTTGAAATACATTTAAAATGTAGTAATGTATTTTAAATATATTTTTAAACCTTTCTCAATTCCAAAGATCTATTTGGAATACATTTTGAAAGCTTCTTTGGTTACGTAGGTTATATTTCAAGAAATTCGACGAGAATTATTATTTGACTGGCCATGACCGGTCAAATGATTATCTGACGGTCATTTTTATATCCACACTGTAAAAAATCTGACCGTCACTGACGATGATAATGACCATGACGTCACCGAATTTTTTATGACCGATCATTTTACATCACTGGGTAAATTCAAAACTGCAAAATCTTTCTTAATAACAAAGAACATTTTCTTCTCAAAGCTGATACTAAAATTCTTTGGATTCCTTGACTCAATGGCTCATCATCTTTTTCACATAATTTTTATGCATCATTCAGAAATCATTGATATATTTATAAAGTTATGAATAATAGAGCCAGCTCAACCCATCTGATATTATTTTCTCATAAAACAAACTGACGGTTGATCAGTGTTTGATTTTCCCAGATTGGAAACAGGTTTACAAAATAAAAGTAAAAAAGGAACGTGTAAAATTGTCTGGAATACGACGACTGGATTTGTCAAACAAATTATCACGAACGAATGATATGACCAGGGTGGCGACAAAAATCTCATTTTCAAATTCCCGGTTTTCCAGGAGTACTTTTTGTCAATTTCCCTGAGGTTTGTGAACTTTTATATTATGTACAAATCAAATGAAACCGAGGAACAGAGTGACTTCCCAATGGAATTTACTGTAAGACATTGTGAATGTGATCAGGTGTCTACAGATTAAAAAATTTTGTGTATTTTTAACACATGCCCATGTCCCAAACGGTCCACTCAAAATTCGTTTCAAATATTGATACAAAGAATGTGTGGAATTGACGCGAAAGTGTTAATTTACATTGAAACTCTATCAATTTGATCATTTTTTGTGTTGACTTTCAATACGAATATCGAGTGAACAGTTTTGAATACAAAATTTTTTACTGCGTATTGTTTCGTCATAGTAAATTTTATGGTAAGTTCACTCTGTTCTTCGATTACAAAACACCATAGTAAATTTAATTCTACATATCTCTCCGTGCAGAGTTGCTATAATAATATACTTCCGAGTATTTTATATGGCTTATGACACCCCCGTCAAAAGTCACCGCGAGTCACACCTAAGATTGCCTACACGGAGAAAAGTTTTATATTAAAGATTACTATATTCGTATGGTACTCTTGGGATATACTTTATTATGAGGCTCAGAATCATATTTATTCCAAATTCCAACATATTTATTCTTCTCTCCGCGAGAGAGTATGGTGAACTCTCATATACTTGTGGTTCATAACGACATAATCAAATATATCCCAAAAGTACAATATAAATATGGTAATCTCTAATATAATATTCTTTCTGTGTAGGAACCCACATGGAAATCAATGGGTACCCATGAAATCCCCAGAAATTCCCATGTAGATTTCCATGGGACTCACCTGGATTTTTTTGATAGGAATGTAAAGAAAAACTGAGTATTTTACGTGCAAAATCAACTTCCTGCTCTTGAGGAGGGTTAAAGGATCTTACATACATTATAATTCAGAAACCAGGTATATTACGTGAGAAATTACAAAATTACGTAACAAACCCAGCTCTGGTAGAATACATGACAAAATAAGAGTAATACAGTAGAACTCCAATCATCCGAATCGCCGATTTTCACAAATTGGGGATGTTGGTGGCTTGGACAATCCAACCAAATACTGAGGGAAAATATCTTTTAAGGGGATAGCCTGGCGTAGAACAAGAAAAGACAAACACCGTCTTTTGTTTTTCATTTCAGAAAAATTACTCTCCAAATTTTTTGGAGTGAAAATCCACTCCCCGTGTAGAAATTCCATCAGTAACGCCATAATAATAATAATCGGGGCCTAACAAGGATTAAATGGTGAATGTGACGCAAAAATCATTACAACCAAATTGGGTATCAACAGGGCTCCCATCGAGGCCGGAATAATTTCATTTTATACCTGTTTTTTTCATTAATCATGGAGAAAATTTGATAAAATATGAATCAAATTGAAGAAAATTGAAGCACGGAGAAAAAGGAATTCGCTGTGGCAGCGGAATCTACTTTTGCTGGGTTCCTTTTGCCGGAGCAGCAAATTTTTCGCTGTGACAGCAAACTATTTGCTGTTCCAGCAATCTTGTTAGCTGCGACAGCGAATTTTTAGCTGTGGCAGCAAAAAATGTTTGCTGTCCCAGCAAAATTTGTTTGCTATTCTGTATATAATACTGAAAATTTGCTGGCGGAGCTAAAAAAATGCTGTAGTAGCTAACACGATTGCTGTTATAACAAATTTTTAGCTAGGTCAGCAAAAAATTTTGCTATTCTATATATAATACCTCGATTTGCTGCGTCAGCAAATTTTTTCTCTCCGTGAGAAAAACAATTTGATTCATCAGTTGAAGGGTAATTCATAGTTTTATTTACAATTCAAACTCATTCAAATTTGTGAATAATACGAATGGAGGTTATGAATCATTAAGCTAAAACCAGCAACCTGAAGCTAGCAGCTAATTGTTGTAACTTTTGATTCAATGTGGTTCCAGCTGTGTTCACATAAAAAATCAATTGAGTGGCATTCTACTAAATGTCTCAGATATTTAAATCTTTGATCAAAGTTTTGTGGAAAAAGTTATGATAATCAGCTGCTAGCTTTACAGGTGCCAGTTTCAGTTTCATTTATAAGTCAGATTCCATTTCAAAAAACAAATCTTATTATCGAAAATCTACATCTAACAATGAGTATTTCCATCATTCATACTTCTAATACCAATAATTCCCACATGGGCAACAGAGGTTATGTCGTTCCAAAAGTATTCTAAAAGATATCTTTAAGATGTCTTATGCAACATGCACGGAGAAAAAGGAATTCGCTGTGGCAGCGAAATCTACTTTTGCTGGGTTCCTTTTGCCGGAGCAGCAAATTTTTTGCTGTGACAGCAAACTATTTGCTGTTCCAGCAATCTTGATAGTTGTGACAGCGAATTTTTAGCTATTTCAGCAAAAAATGTTTGCTATCCCAGCAAAATTTGTTTGCTATTCTGTATATAATACTGAAAATTTGCTGGCGGAGCAAACATTTTTTGCTGCCACAGCTAAAAATTTGCTGTCGTAGCTAACACGATTGCTGTTATAGCAAATTTTTAGCTAGGTCAGCAAAAAATTTTGCTATTCTATATATAATACCTCGATTTGCTGCGTCAGCAAATTTTTTTTCTCCGTGTGAAAAGAACGATTTAAGAAAGATTCGTTCTTGAGAAAGAATCTTTCTTAAATTCTTCTTTTTATGTTGCATAAGACATCTTGAAGATATCTCTTAGAATACTTTTGGAACGACATAGCCTCTGTTCATATGTGGGTTGCGTCTATTTCTTTTTGCGGAGCTAGCGAATGTTGCGTAATTGTCGAAAGCATGAAATTTTCATCGGTAAATCAATTCAACAAGTACAAGTGTGATAGGGATCAGAAATATTACTTTTTCAAATATTTCCGAGTAGAAATGATCTAGGGATTCGCGAGTTTTGTAACGCTTGACTAGCCTAAAACTAGACACTTGCAAGTGCTTCGTGCATTGAAAAAAATGGTAGAGTGTCGCAGTTCCGAAGGTCCATTTTCCCGAAAGTTTGATATACCGAAATATTCCTAGATGTTACTAGCCATCTAACTATTATATTTTAAGGTACTGAAATTTTGTCGCGACATTGCAGCTTCCACCGTGTGTTCAATACCTATGAAAACAATGGATTTCTAAAAATAAGATTTGGGGTGTTCCAAGCCAACTAGGCATCGTTGGTTCCACTACCCAAAAAGCACAGAAAATTGTCTCAACGTTTTGAAAACATGCACTCGGTTTTGCGTGTTTTGGTCCCCGAGGATTAAGTTTTTTAAATATTTAGAGTACCTGCATTTTGGATGCCCCTGAATACGTTCTTAACTCGTTCTTTTCATCTACTACGGGCCGTTCTCATAATGTTTTCCCAACATACTTTCATGGAAACTAACCTTCAAGAACATATGCGCAGCTTCGCACAACGTAATGCACTGAAAAAAAAATTTATTCTAGTCAAATAAATATTTATTTGACTGGAATAAATTTTTTTTTCAGTGTGGAAACCTTTATTGAACACGTTGCTAGAACGTCGCACGGTGCAAATGAATAGAACGAACCGGGACATTTGCATGTACCTGGGACATAAATGTGACGTTCTTAGAACATCCCGAAACGTTATTTCCACGTTCTCTGTGTAATCAAGCACGTTTTTTGAACATCCAAAAGACCTCCCGGTGCTGTATGGGTAATACCAGGATTTGTAGATGTTCAACACACAACAGGATTTTGCATTTCGGTGTATCGGACTTTTGGGAAAATTGACCTTCGGGACTGAGACACTCTACCGAAAAAAGTGTGTGGTTATCCGAACGATCTGAAGTATGGATTTTCCTATGAATCCAAATTAGAGTATTTTGGTAGAAAGAAAACATGCTCGGATGGTAACATTCGTATTCTTCAGGGTGTCTATCGGCTGGAAATTCTGTGCGTCATTGGTTATTCTATTTAACGTGAATTTTTGGTGGGTTGATTCCGTTAGAAATTTGGTTTGACTGAAATTGAGGACTAGAAATGTGACCCATGAACAGATTTGAGCAACGCTGTTGATATAAAAATGAATTCCTGATGAATGAATATAAATCATCGATCTCATATCAATTTATTTGAAAAATGTCATGACAGGAACATTTCAAATCGAAGAATCATAAAAGCTTGTGAATACTAATCATATGACATATATAAGCTTGAGTGATATCTATGGAAAATGTCTTGATTTTATATTTTTACACTGAGAAAAATTATCTACTATAAATTACTAGACTCGCTAGTATATTGAGGATATAATTGCATTTTAAGGTTATATACCAAACATTCTGATCAAAAGCATCAGACTTTCTATTATAAAATGTCATTATCCTACCATTAACTCCCAGAAAGTCTGGTACTTTTGAAGAGAATGTTTGGTATATACCTTCAGGCAGGCCTGCCATGGACCGGAATTCGTTCCGGCGGAATGACTTTAAACCAATCGCTTTCACAATTTTTTTTAGAGCGTTCTATCAGAAATCTATAAAAAATTGTGCATTGGTTCAATTTTCATTCCGCCGGAACGAATTCCGGTCCATGGGAGGCCAGCCTCAGAATGCAAGTATATCCGCAATATACTAGCGAGTCTAGTAATTTATAATATACAATTTTTCTCCGTGTACAAATAAAAATATATGAATAGGTAATGAGATATGATGATAATAAAAACAACAATAACAACAACAATAATAATAATACACGATCAATAATAATGTTCACAATCAAGGATTATTTTGAGAGTATTTTCCTGTCTAATAGAACAAAGTACAAAGTAATGAAATTATAGTTGAATTTTGGAGGTAAGGGGTCTTCTGACCAAAAAAGTTTTTGGCCGAATGGACATGATTTGACAATCGCTAGTCATTCTTTAGTGTTCTCTGAAATCGATTGGTGATTGTCAAATCATGTCGATTCGGCCAAAAGACCCCCTACCAATTTTGGAATATCTTGAATACAAAATTTGCTACAATATATTCGGGAGCTCTAGTGGATCATGCATCCATACATACATACATATATGTATATATACATATACGAATATACAAATGTACACACGTAAATTCATTCATACATCTATTGACACATACACGGAGAGAAAAAATTTGCTGACGCAGCAAATCGAGGTATTATATATAGAATAGCAACATTTTTTGCTGACCTAGCTAAAAATTCGCTATAACAGCAATCGTGTTGGCTATGACAGCAATTTTTTAGCTGTGGCAGCAAAAAATGTTTGCTTCGCTAGCAAATTTTCAGTATTATATACAGAATAGCAAACAAATTTTGCTGGGATAGCAAACATTTTTTGCTGCCACAGCTAAAAATTCGCTGTCGCAGCTAACAAGATTGCTGGAACAGCAAATAGTTTGCCGTCACAGCAAAAAATTTGCTGCTCTGGCAAAAGGAACCCAGCAAAAGTAGATTTCGCTGCCACAGCGAATTCCTTTCTCTCCGTGTATATACATACCCATATCCATGTTTATATCTATATACCGGGTGTTTCATAGTTCACTGAAAGAATTTCACAGGCGTATTTCCGGTCTGAAAAATTTGTGTTGAGTCTTAGTTTTTGAGATAGGAGCATTTTTAGAATTTTTTTCAAATCCAAATCATTCAAAAGCACTGTGTGTGACATATTTGAGCTTGACACGATCCGTCAAGTTGGAAAATCGTGGATCTCTGAGAAAAAAATCAAAGTATCCAGTATTTTTAGTACATTTTTCCCAGAGATCCGCCGTTTCCTAACTTAGCCAATGGTGTCAAGCTCAAGTATGTAACACACAGTGCTTTTGAATGATTTGGATTCGAGAAAAAAATATAAAAATTCTAATATCTCAAAAACTAAACCTCGACAAAATTTTGCCAAATAGGAAATCATTACATTGCCTGTGAAGTTTTTTCAGTGAATTATGAAACATCTAACTTGATTCATACTTCAGAGAGTTAAAATAACCTCCCTTTTCTTTCGGAAAGAATAGAATTGATTGTTTATGAATCAATCAACTACATCTGATTCGATAATATTCGAAAATTTGAAGTCATTTCAAAATTCATTCATCAATTATGTTAGCTAGGACACTATATTTGGATGTAAGATGATTGTTATGGGCCTGATTGTACCCTTATGGGCACCCGATTAGGACCTGATCGTTTATGCGTCACGTTCTACATCGATTCCTTACTTGGCCCTGATTTGTTTGAATTAGGCCCTAATTGAATCCTGATCAATTTTTCCACACGGGTCCTGAAGAGTGAGATTTCACTCCTAAAGAGTGAGTTTTCACTCCATAAGAGTGAATTTTCACTCTTTTTCCATATTTGCTGCTGTATCTTGCTCAAAGTTTCACATAATTGCACCAAAAAATTTGAATTCTTCAATATGCGAACAATAACCCTAGCAGAAATCACTCTAGTATTTCTCTAGGTAATTACGAGGCCTCACAAGTGCTTGCAAGTTACTTGCAAGTGCTTGGCGAGGCCTTGCGAGGCCTAGAGAACGACTAGAGTGATTTCTACTAGGGAAATACTGCAAATTGCAAAACTATATGCTGAACAGTTGTTTCTGGAATACATCCACAAAAAAGTGCTTGTTTCTGACGTTTTACCTCAGGCTACCTCCTTAACCTTTAGAGGACGGGGTGACTCAAAAAATTTTTGATCATTTCTCCTGTGTTCAACGCACCAAATTCCCCCTGAGAAACAAGAAAAATGGCGTTTCCTAGGGTGGTCCCTTTTGGGACTAGTCCCGTTTGCTCAAGGTTAATAGATTTTAATTGGTTTTGAAAAGAGAGTAAGGACCACTTGAATACAGGTGGAAGATTAGCGAGATTTTGATCACCTCTTTCTTGACGTAAACCGATTAAATTCAGGCAAAAAATTTCTAATCGGTTCTAATAGGTCTGTTTGAGCAGGGTTATTTCCCAATATATACAATGAAAGGGAACCCAATAAACATTTTTATGGAAATCTTACGGAATATAGATATCTTAAACGTATATAGAAGATGTATTATGCAACATTGTGAGGCATATTTTGGATCGCTTCAATGTATCTTTTAGAGTGATCCAAAAGAGGGATTCAAAAATGTTTACTGGGAAAGTATTCGTGAAAATTTTCGAGAACAACTACAATGCGATTCGTGACTGTATATACGAGGGTGGATTGATAAGTTTCCGGCCTGACCAAGAGATGGCGCCACTAGGCCTACCTTGAGGTGGCGTTCTATAGTACCATCCTTAGATAGCTTGTAGCTATAGTTTCAGTCAGATCGCCATGTTAGTTTAGTTTTCAGAGCACGCTGACCAAGACGCCCCTGTGTTTTTCGTAAAAATGGAAAAGCTGGAAAATCGTGCTGTCATCAAATACTTTTATTTGAAGGGGTTAACGCCGAAGGAAATTAAAGAAGAGATGGACTCAACACTGGGGACATCCTCCCCATCATATTCAACCGTTAAGCAGTGGGTTTCCGAGTTTAAAAAGGGTCGTGTGAGCACCTCTGATGAGCCTCGCTCAGGACGCCCCATTGAGGTCACAACTCCAGATATGATCGAAAAAATCCATCAAATAGTGCTGAAAGATCGCAGATTAAAAGTTCGTGAGATAGCTGAGACCTGTAAGATGTCATATGAACGTGTACAAAATATTTTGCACCAACATTTTACGTTCTTTTATCTAAATTAAATCATCTTGGTTTCCGTGGTAATATTCTTATTTGGATAAGAAGCTATTTGATGAATCGAACCCAAACTGTCAAAATTAAAAACTTTACCTCAAGGACTATCAATGTTTGCTCAGGCGTTCCGCAAGGGTCGCATTTGGGACCACTGCTTTTTACACTTTTTATTAATGATATTGGCAACAACTTCAAATTTGCGAAGCATTTAATTTTTGCGGATGATTTGAAATTGTTCATGAAAATTTCGTCATACGTTGATGCCATTGATCTGCAGTCGGATTTGTATGAATTGGAATCATGGTGTTCCTTGAATAAATTGAAGCTGAATATAGTGAAATGTAAAGTTATGAGACTGTCGCGCAAATTGCAGCCCATCACCTTCTCTTATGAGTTGAGTGGCTCAAGCTTGGAGGTTGTGCAGAATATGCTCGATTTAGGTATTACGTTCGATTCCAAGCTTAATTTTACTTTCCACTACCATAATGTGGTGAACACAGCTATGAAGCAGCTCGGTTTTTTGAAGCGTATGTCTGCTGACTTCAAAGAGCCCTCAACATTGATTACGTTATACAATGCTCTCGTGAGACCTAACTTAGAATACGCGACTCACATTTGGTCTCCTCATCATGACAAATATTGTAAACTTATCGAGAGAGTTCAGCATAGATTTTTACGATTTTTGGCTTTCAAAAATCATACCCCCATGGCTATATCCTGCCATGATTATGGTCCGTTGATGGGGTTGTTCAACATGAACACTCTCGAAACTCGTAGAATGATCAATGATTTGGTATTCATTTTCAAAATAATCAATGGTCAAATCAATTGCCCTGAACTTCTCTCTCTCTTGAATTTCAATGTACCCTCCAGGTCTCTTAGGAACCCATTACTTTTCAATGTTCCTATGTTTAAGTCGCAATTCTTTTATACTGACCCAGTAAGTCGAATTTGTTGTTTAGCAAATACTTATAGAGATGAGTTGGATTTCTTTTCTGGATCAGTTTCAGTATTCAAGACTTCTGTCTCTAGAGCATGTTCTAGTAGGTGTGTGAGATTGTAAGGGATCGTACCCATACCACGTGACCTTTTCTGAATCTTACTCATTATGCCTGAAGTTGGTGCAACAAGGAACGAGACAAATAAAAAGGTCACGTAGTATGGGTACGTTCCCTAATATTCTTATAATCGTTATTTATCCTGTACAGGATGTTATATTTCGTACTATGTCTTTTTGTAATCCGTCTGTTCACTTTATATGATTTCTTTTTTATATATTTTTTTTTTATTTTTATTTTATTTGTTAAATTTTCACTGTATTGTATCAATAATTTGGTCACTAAAGGGCGTTATTGCCCGTTGAATAAATAAATAAATAAATAAACATTTGTATATGGAAAAGCTCTGTGCAAGATGGGTGCCGCGTTTGCTAACAGTCCACCAAAAATTGATTCGAAAGAACATTTCTACCGCCAATTTGGCGTTGTATAAGCGTAATCCAAGCGAATTTTTGCGTCGATTCGTAACCGTTGACGAAACTTGGGTCCACCACTACACTCCTGAAACCAAAGAACAGTCTAAACAGTGGATTGGACCAGGGGAACCAACTCCAAAGAAGGCAAAAACAATTTTTTCGGCGAACAAGGTTATGGCTACTGTTTTTTGGGATGCAAGAGGTATTATATACATTGATTACCTTGAAAAGGGTAAAACTATCACTGGTCAATACTACGCAGACTTATTGCAACGTTTGAGCCACGAAGTGAAAATTAAACGACCTCATCTGGCGAAGAAAAAAATCTTGTTTCATCACGATAACGCACCAGCGCACACGTCAATCGTTGCGATGGCTAAAATCAACGATCTGAAGTTTGAATTAATGCCGCACCCTCCCTACTCTCCAGACCTAGCCCCGAGTGACTATTATCTGTTTCCTAACCTCGAAAAATGGCTTGGCGGTAAGAGATTTGCGGACAATGAAGAAGTAATCGAAGCTGTAAATGGGTATTTTGAGGAGCTTGACGAATCAGTCTATAGAGATGGCATTACTAGACTAGAACACCGCTATGAGAAATGTATCAGCCTTGGAGGAGATTATGTTGAGAAATAAAAAAAAAAAAATTCTTAAAAACGTTGTTTTTCTTGGTCAGGCCGGAAACTTATCAATCCACCCTCGTAAATAAAAGGTTTTCTGGAGGTTTGTTTCATCATTTTTTGTATTCTTCTTTCAAACCAAGCCAAATCTCATACGGCACAAGGATATAAATTGGATATCTAAGATATTTTCGAAATCCAATGCAGATCCAATGGACGTCAAATGAATATTAGACGAATACTGGAATATCGATTGAGTACTTGATAGATGCCATATTTACTCTCTAAATCCGAATCAGTGAAAAGTACTGAGAATCAGTGAATTCCACTGACCAACCAGTGCCAAGTCGTCCACTGTGGACGACTTAGGACCGATTCGCCAGTGAAATTCACTGATTCTCAGTATTTTTCACTGATTCGGATTTACAGAGTACACGTGCTGTATGAGATCTGTACCCAGATAAAACACGATGGATTCTTTTTCAAGAACAAGAAATAGAAATCTCCAAGAACTCTTCCCGAACTAATGAATTTATAATGAACTCTGGAGGAGTTCAATGTTTGAGACATTCACGAATACTATAAGGGTACTGTGAGAATACTTTCAGAATTGTTTCAGTACTCTCACAAGACTCGTTAATGTCTCAAACATTGAACTCCTCCAAACTCTTGTTGAATTCATCAAATTCAAAAAGAGTTCTTGAACAATTCTATTTCTTCTTCTTGAGAAAGAATTTTCCATGTACTATCAGGTTATTGACTGATTTTTCAAATTTTTGTGTAGTGAAAGTTACAAACTCACTTTCTATGTTCTACTGGATAAATTTTGGTCAATTATGATTTTCCAAAAAAAGCACTGAAAGTTGTTTCCTATTCAGAATAGAATTGAATGAAAAGAACAATTGAGAATCAACAATTTTTCAATACAGAAAATAGTTCAAATTTATTCACTAGAGGAATACAGATGAACTGTAAGAATTAGATATTCTCGGCATATTCTAGAAAAATTTTAAAAAATCTGACTGATTATTACAATTTATTTATATTCCTTTAGATATCAGATATTTCCTGTATTGAAAAATTGTTAAATGTTTCCTCCATTCAATTCCATTTTGATAAGAAAAAAAAAAATCAAAAAATTATATTTATATATATTATTTCCAATGTGAGATTTCCATGAGAATCAGTTAAAAGTTAGATAAAAGTGAAAAGAAAACAATCGCAATACCGAATCTCAATTCGAAACTCGACTTCCCACACATTTCCCTGAGTTTCCAATTTTATTTCCAAATTTCCCTGAGATTTCCCTGATTTCCCGGTTCTGTCACCACCCTGTATGAACGAAAGAATGAACGGAAATGGAGACAGGAAAATGAAAAAAATTTGGATTCGTATCGGATATCTATTTGGTTCAACGATCGAGGAAGTGGTTTAGTGCCAGCGTCGATTGAGATGAATTACTTCTATTGATCACTCATCTTAAGCTTTTCCTTGCGAACGAACAACGTTAAAAGAGCTATCAAATAAGAATATAAATGATTTGGAATCGTTTCATTCGATCCAACGAAAATTTCCTTCATCTCTCGCTCCCCCTCTCCCCCCCCCTCTCTCTCTCTCTCCAATGAATTAAAGAGCTAATAGTACAATCCAATACGAACAACAATTAATGAATGCTCCATTCGAAATTCTGAAACAAATCGAAACTCGATAATCGTTCATTATGGAGACTCAACGAACCCACTGTCGCGGATGGAAACGGTAACAAATGAATGGAAGTTGCTACAACATCTTCTCAACCCTCCTATCACGCGATGAATATTCACGCAGCGTTGAATATCAAATTGTACCACAGATTAATTATAGTTAATTTTAAATAACTCATAACTGGATCACGGGATTAGTTTTTTCCCCTGGATTTGATGGAAGAATGAATGAAAGGGATTAATTCTCATCTTGAGGGAATTTTATTCTCAATATATTTTTCTCCGATGTTTTATACTGTCAATTAATAAGCACGAGTGTCAGCGAATCAAAAATCATTATCGATTTTACAGTCATATTCAAATCATTGCTGAAATCCTTTTGAAATACTCCGTTTTTGGAAGATCATTCGATAAATCATTGAGTCTACTTAACTCTGCAGTACACATTATTCAGTAGAACTTTAACTCACTGTGTGTAGATAAACTGTTATTGGTATTGTATCGATATTCCATATTCATGCACTCGATAGTTCATTCTAGGATGTATATGGATGCACCGATACCAAACTTTTCAAGATTTATCAATGTATAGTAACGATATTCCTGAAGCATATCACGAATTTTTAGAGTGGAACAGACATCGTAAAGATAAGAATCATGATTTTAATCCTTCGAGAAGAAACTTATAAGAATACTTTATGGTTTTTGTATCCTCCATACATGCTTCGAACGAAATCTGTATCATTTTTCGATGTAAACTTTTTCCCTGCAAACGAGTGTTCATAAACTTTCAAAAACCTTTGTCAACATTATTTCCTTGTGAATTTTCAAACCTAATCTGGTGGTCATATTCAAAAATATCTTTTCGATTCGGAATATGGAGTTTTTTCCTGTGTTCTCTGGTCATCACACTGAAAAAAAAGGGTTTAGTTGAAATAAATTTCCTTATTCACTTCTAAATTTCTTTCGGATGAACCGTTTTATTCATATTTTTGATTTACATCAGCTCAAAATTTATTTCACCCGTTTTATGTACTTTGGATACAAAAATGAAAAAAAAAATTGCCAGTAAGGGCTGTGTATAGAAGAGAAGGATTTTGTTGACTCTCAATAGGACAACTTTTTGATATTCTACGAAAATCACCTATTTCATTTCCTGCGAGAAAAGATCGCCTTATATTACAAAACTTTCTTCTATCAATCAAGAATCTCAGCCACCATCATCTTTTGCGAAACATTCTTCGATTTTTTTCCAAGATTCAATGAATTTATTCGACACGAATATCTTTTTGATTAAATCAGACAAGGTTTAAGAAAAAAATACGTCTTTTATTTTGCCCTGTGATACGATCCAAGATTGTTGTTATGTAATTTTGTAGAGAGTTTAAAAAGAATTCTTCTTCCGCAATTTTGACCCTATTGATGATTCCGCGATTCATCAATGTCCATCTAAGAAACTGACCGAGAGTTTGCAAGAAGAAAAAAAAAGAGTGGAAGGAAGGAATGAATCGATCACCGAATTAGTCAGCGAGGATGAATAAAATTGATAATGATCTTATTTGACTTGGTTATTCCTTTTCGAAATTCATCCTATGAAATTTGCATATCCATCAAGCATCCACTGTATCCATCGATCAGGATCTTTCAGAAATTAGGAAGCAGCTTTTATGTTGGATCTTATCAAAGTATTCGAGAATATTTGAAGGTACACGATGAAAGAGAACGTATCTCTTCTTTGTGAGGAGAGGAAGTTGATTCTCCTGGTTCACATTATTTTATATTTTGTTAACATAAACAACATTTCGGTTCAGGCAACTTAAATTTTGTATTCGATGTCGTTTTTTAATCACTGCAACTAAGAAATTCCTTTAGTGCAATTTGACTTATCAGAAAGAGAGAAATTTATTTGGATAAAAAAATAAGTCTACTTAATTAATTTCTTGAATTTTGGGAGCTCGTTGGGAAAACTGAATAGATGAATCTGATGATTATAGTAGAACGTGGTTATCGGTTATCTTCGTATCAGTACTGTCGAATCAACTGTTCCAGCAGCGATTTTACACCAATATAGAGTCAGATCTCAATTTTTACATGGATAGTTTGAAGAATCTTTCGGAGTTGTGATACAGTGCTCTATTATAATCGATTGAAGTATATAATTGTTAGGAAAATCGGGAAATGTAAATTCTGAAACACCCGATACCATTCAATTTGTTCTTCGCTACTATTCCATCGAGATTTCTATCTGTTAGGTGATATATACGAGTGATCAAGATGAGCCAACTACAAAAGGAAGAAAACGAAATAGCGATATCTAATGGGAATTTCAATCGAGGTTGCAAAAGTTACGATAGAACTGAACAAAATTACATTACAAAACTTCTTCTCTTCGATCCTCTTACATTTTTCGGTGACGTGATCATCCTTACATCTTCATCGTACTATTACGTCTTCATCCAACTTCGTCTATAAATCTTGCGTTTCAGAAATGTACTTTGTCTACTTTGGTATCTTTGCGACATCTATTCGTTGTGGTTCGTTCACAATAATTTCTTGTTTTGAATTTTCTCCTACGGTATTTTTCACATAATTGAATCGATTTTCACCATAACTGGGTACTCTGTAGATACAATCAAATGTGAGCATGCTTTCAAGGGATGCCCTCTTAATTTCACCCGTCCCGTACGATCATTTATGTTTTTTGAATTATCGTAAAATTCTCAATTCTAAAACCACGTTTTGTATAATTTGTATGTTTTGTATTGTTTTTCAACTTGAAATCCATTTGTTATTTTTGGATAAATTTGAGAATTCACAAAACAACCTTCAAATTTTTGACTATAAAATGAAAAAATTGGATAAGAATAATTTATCGAATCAAACTATCATCGTTTTCACATTCCTTTTCTACGATGCTATTAATATCGTGGCAAAAACAGAATAATTGTCTTGTCTACGTTACAAACGTAATACGTTCAACGAATGATCCTTTTTTCCATCGTTCGGTATTCGACAGTAGTAAAAGCTGGAATTCGAATGAAGTGGAGGATGAGAGAAATCACGGCGCCAGTCGATAGCAAAACACATTTCTTTATACGTCTATAAATTGATTCCAACTATTTTTTTCTAGTTACACACGCAAATCGATGGAATATTTGAAAGGATAAATGAAAGAGTGACATCGATGACGAAATTCCTTCGCATATTTGATTCAATATTTTTCCTTCAGCGAGTTTCATTTTATTATTATTTTTTTCCCCCTTTTTTAAAAGGAGGAAACGTTCACAGTAAAATACATGAAAATATGGAATGTTTGATCGTTCGATCTCTTGGTAACGAACTACAATATTTGTTCTTCAGTGATTTTTCAAACGAATGACATTTCTTCAAAAATGGTCGATTTCATGTACAATGTGTACATTGAATATCTTGCTTCGTTTTTATTCGTCGAGGGAAAAAAATTCATAAATCTCCGTATTTTATTGTATCGAATTCTATTGCATTTGATGAACATTTGTATGGAATGTAATTGTATGCAATAAAATGTTGATAAAGGAGATTAACAATGAGTATATCGGTAATACTTCAATTGCCTTTGATGAGAAATTTCAGCCAGGGAAACTTCAACTTCTGCTACCGACTTTTGCACGACGGAAACTGGCGGAAGAGGGAAAAATCATATTAAATGCTTCAACTACATTCAAATAGAACATTTTTTTCGAAAATTTATAGATTTTCAAAACATTTTCAAGAATATAATAATGTATTCAATGTTATGGGCCGAAAGGGACTTTGAAGTCTCCGTTATTCATGTGTCTCTGATCAAAGTTCAGGAATATAAGATAAATGTGTAAGTTATTATTTATGAATGAAAGTCGGTAAAGAAAGCGGGAAGTAGCACACCAAAAAAACGATTTTGTGGTAAAGAAATCTTTTCACTGCTTCCATAACATCTTTGATTTTTGCATATTCTGTATACCTTTGAAGTACATTGAATGTGAAATTCGTATGTACTACATATACATCGAATATGTAACAAGCATGGATGTTATAAAGATGCATCTTGGCTCGTTCATTTCTATGCTGAAAACGGGTGAAACTTAATACAATACGCAGACGTGAAATGCCATATTTCGGTTAAAGTTGTTCAGTGAATAAATTCGACAGCACTGATGCATCCTTGTACAAACACATGTGTATTTTGTATATAAACATTTTATGGTTGTTGTGTATAAAAACAACCCTCAGATTGAAACAATACAAGATTATTACTTTAGGCTATTTGAAGGATTGCTATCTGTTCTTGTTCAAAACGTACCTCGACATTTTCAAAATAATGTATCCAAGTATTATTAATAATTCCGAGTTCTCAGCGAGCATACTGGAGTGTCGAAATGTCTGATTGTGTGTTTATAATGACACATTTAGTTTGCTGAATTATGCACATAATTGACAAGGAATAATCCGTGCCTACATACAGGCGCGAAGTGTATTAAAATTGTAGAAGATCAATGTAAATCCAGTCTGCAGTTGCAAAAGGAGCAGACATCGCAGATGAACGATATATAAAAATTATCTATGATTTTTTTCGCATCGAAAAATTCAAACAAGTTTTCCTAGGAACCATATTTTTCACACTTGGCAGACTCATAATTCGAACAAATCTTCCTCAACCGCTATTCAAATTCAACTTTCCATTCAAAAATCAATTCTCTAGAGAAGTAGGCAGAATTTTTCTCTCAAAATTTTCGAATTTCTTTTCAATAACGTGCTGTTATTGTAGGAATCAGTATTTTAAAGATAATTCCTACTCTTCTCTAGCTATCCCCACACTTATCCAAATAAAAATATGGTTTCAGTCCTGAAAAAAAAAATTTCTACGAAGAGATACAGTTCGTTGATGGTCCAATAAAAACCCGTTTAGACGATTTCGATTCACGTTATCGTGCCGATAAAAAATATCTTGAAATTCGCCTATTTTGTAGCGCTCAGAGCGGGCCAATATCAACTGTATATTCAAAAACTATCAGGTGTTTATAGCATCACAACAATAGTTACTAAACTAGACCGTTAATAAACGAATGATTCAGATTGAAAAATATTTCATTCCCTTGTGAAATGATGTTTTGAAATGTTATAGGATACATCTTCCATTTCAGGACAAATAGTGACAGATCGTTCCATCGACGTGCGGTTTATTCAAACCGCTGTATATTGTCTCTCCTGCATAAATCAGAGATATATTTCCTGTTTCTGCAATCCAGATGGATTTGTTTGCTTGTACCCTTAATGAAGGAGTGACGGCGGGCAATGCCGGCAGCTTTTAAACGTGACGATCTAACCGGTATTGTATGTGTATGTATAAGTTCACACACAGAATAGAAACGACATGATTTTCTCCCAACGAATGGAGAAAAGTTCCCTATAATTGTTGGAGAAAGACAAATCATAAACAGGTTTTGCACCCGGACATTCGAATAGTTGTTATTGTTCTTATTTTTCTTCTTCTCAAAACACGAAAATGTGTTAAAATTATCAACAGTAAATATCAAATAATCTGGAAATTCTTCTTCCAAACTTTCCATCGGTAAGCTCTTTTTCCATCGCGTCAGCACTTTTTAGTTTTGGCACACGTTCGTGAAGGATACAGAAAAAGGTCTTTTCGATATAAATACTTGTACGTGTATGAAAGATGCGCATGTGTACCTCAATGTGACGTCAATGAAATTAATGTAATACGCTTCATTTTGAATTAAAGGAACCACAAATACCTCTTAATCGTCCTTCGAGGTTATTTTGGTTCTCTACTAGTTTCAAATTCGATTCTTCTTTTGTTTCATTTCAGGTGTAGATTGACAAGTATCAGTTTTAAAGTATTTTATACAAAATTATAAATGAGGTACTTGAAATGAAATGAGAAAATATGTTACGCAACAAATAAAGATGTTTCCATCGCATTAACTGCGTGAAGATGGTGGAAATGTCTCATCGTTGAGAATCACTAGGGTTTTAGATTTTCATAATATCTGCTTTCATTGCTCTACAAATGTATGTAGCGAATGAGGTATAAGCAAATCTATAAAGTTTTCAATACCATATTTCCCATTTACATTCTCACACGTTATAGGCTTCATCAATGTTTGAGTTGTAAAATATATATCTTATGGAACTTCTTAAGTTATAATAATCAATTGCGAAATTGTCGACGATAAAACGGGAAACAGTTTCCGTGGTTCTCTTCGCAGAGGAATTTACGACATCATGAAAAAAAAAACGATAAGTATTGTTTCTCTTCGGTATTTTTTGATTTGATACTTAGAAAACGAAGACTTGCATGAAACGTTGTGACGAATGTATCAGTTTTCTATAAACCTTCACATATTCAAGTTGTTATATTGCTTTTATGTAACGCAGTACGATTTGCGTGTTTTCATAGCATCGTGTCTCAAGGCATGGGTTTTGGCGATTGGGGGAAAATCAGTGGTGCGGATACTACACTGCAAGCAAATATACTCATTATTGTAGTAGGAGTTGAAAGTCCTTCGCGTTCGTACGTTGCAGAAGCATCCCTACATATATCCGGAGAGAGTTGTTTCCCGCTTCGAGAAACACAATTCAGCCTAGCGGCAGCAGTGCATACCACTGATCTCTGTAATATACTGGATAGGAAATACAATAAAATTTCCGTGACGATTGGATGAATGGAGTCGCCATTTGCATCTCGGGCACAATGGTGAAAAATGGAGGGAAATTCAAAGCTGTATGCAATTATTTTTGCATCAATCATATATTAGGCATGAAGCGGAGTATGGGAAATCAATTTTATAATATACAGGGTGGTGCAGAAGTCTGGATACACCCTAATAACTCCTGAACGGGTGGAGATAATGGGATAATTTTTTTTTAAATCCAACGGGGGAACAGAATCTACCATACTAGGAGGGTGAGAAGTCCTCAATCTTTAAGGGGGCGATGGGGGGTGAGGGGGGCCAAAATCTTGAATGAGTTGGGGAGGCTTGCGATAGCTCGTTTGACGGGGATTTTCAGCCCGAATACAGCAGTTTTTTGTTTTTTTAAATCGGTCAATTTTTCGTCGAATTATGACCATGTGAAGACCGTTCTGGAAGCAGTCAAATGGGGGGGGGGGCATGATGTATCATTCTAGGGAAGTGGATTCCCGAAAACAATCGGAAATAATGAATAACAATGGATCCATTAACAAATCAAGATGAATAAGAAATAAGTGTAGAAGGATTGCACACATTACGTAGCCCCCTAGCCCCCAGTCTTTAAAACTGTTGATTCAGGATTTTTCACAAGTTTTTCTCACCTGTTCATTCGAATCATAATTTTCATTTTTTTTTGTGTTCCTCACCATTTCTGGCTACTTTCGATCATTTCCCATCATTTTACGATACTTTCGACAATTCTTGAACATTTTCGGATAACTTTGCACATTTTCGATAAGTTTTGAATATTCTCGGACAAATTCGATTACTTCCGACATTCCTAATGATTCTCGAACATTTACGGATAAATTTGCTTATTTTCGATAATTCTCAAACATTTTCGGATAATTTTGATTATTTCCGACATTCTCGATAATTCTCAAACTTTTTTGGGATAACTTTGCGCATTCTCGATATTTTCGATAATTCTTGAATATTCTCGGGCAAATTTGATTGTTTTCGACATTCTTGATAATTCTCGAACATCCCCCCCCCCCCGATCTCCTGATTTGACCCCATCAGACTTTTTCCCTTGGGGAAATTTGAAAGATCGGGTTTATCAAAATCGAGCACAAGATTTTAGAAGGGTTGCGTGAAAGAATAACAGAAGAAGTGGCACTCATTGAAGTGAAATGAAATTTGCGGAACGTAGGTGAAAGTTGTTATAATCGTCTCAACACATCTGGAATGTAGGAATTGCTATATCTCGGCGAAGGATCGACCGATTTCATGGAATCGAAGACGGTTGGATTCGGGTTAAAAAAACGCCATGATGTGTCGCAAGCTCCCAATTTGACTCGAGATTTGTGTCTTCCCTACAAATCCCATGGCCCCCATCCAGAGTTATGAATCCTCACTCCCATGGGGGGATACAATTCCAGACACACTTTATCAATTATCGCGAATCGTCCCTAATGTCTACTAATGATTCCTTGAGTTGGAATGGCGATATACCAAGTGTTCCTCAGTAAAAGGTTATGAAAACTAATCAAGTATGTTTGTTATTCTTTCCTAATGCATTCCGATTCGAGGTGATAACCCTACCAACAATTCAAGACACATCTCATCAATGATCGGGATTTTTAACCGAAGCTTTTGACCCGTTTCTAGAGTTGGAATCATGATCGTCCAAGTTTTTCTGAGTAAACAATCATGACAACTAAGTAGGAATTTTTGGTTACTTTTGCAAATGCATTGTTTCGAAAGATAATAACCCCACCCACGGTTCCAGACACAATTCATCAATTTTCGCGACTGTTAACTGATGTTTACTAACAATTGCTTGACGTGGAAGCGCGATATTCCAAGTTTTCCTTAGTGAACGATTATAAAAATGAAGCAGCAATTCTAACAAGAATTACCAAAAAATTAACAAAAAACAAACAAATTAAAAAAAAAAAAAAAATGTGTCTTTTTTTTTCAATCACCAAATTTTTCCAAATGCGTTTTTTTTAGGAAATAATAACTACACGGAGAAAATTTATTGACGAAAGATTACCCAAAGTTGAGTAAAACGAGAACATAGTGGCGTTTCGGTGAAGTTTGAAAGCCGGTTGACTTCGTTTTACTCGACTACAGATGAAAATTCATTCAAATGTTTTCATTATGTTCACGAGTTGAGTGTTGTAAGAAAACATTTGACTGAATGTTCATAGGTAGTCGAGTAAAACGAAGTCAACTGGCTTTGAAACCTCGCCGAAATGCCACTATGTCCTCGTTTTACTCAACTTTGGGTAATCTTTCGTCGATACATTTTCTCCGTGTACCAACAATTCAAGACACGTCTGATCAATTATCCCGATTGTTACCCAATGTTTATCAACAATTTACTTCGGCTAGGGGCTATGTTATGTGTACAATCTTTCTAAACTCATTTCTTATTTATCTTGATTTGTTGATGAATCCATTGTTATTCATTATTTCCGATTGATTTCGGAGATCTACTCCCCTAGAATGATACATCATGCGCCCCCCCCCCATTTGATTAAAAAATAACATCCAAGGATCTTCATCCGATGGGGAGTTAAAAAGGTTTACACCGGCTCTGACTGCTCTCCTAGAACAATCTTCGAGTGGTCATAATTCGACGAAAAATTGACCGATTTCAAAAAACAAAAAACTGCTATATTCGGGCTGAAAATTCCCATCAAATGAGCTATCGCAAGCCTCCCCACCTCATTCAAGATTTTCGCCCCCCTCGCCCCCCATCGCCCCCTTAAAGATTGAGGACTTCTCACCCTCCTAGTATGGTAGATTCTGTTCCCCCGTTGGATTAAAAAAAAAATTATCCCATCATCTCCACCCGTTCAGGAGTTATTAGGGTGTATCCAGACTTCTGCAACATCCTGTATATTCAACAGTGGCAAGTAAATACCATGATTCATTTATTAACAACGTTCATGAATACTTGAAAAGCATTGAATAATCATTTTTACCATTTATGAATATATCTAATTGGATGAATTATTATTTTATTTACTTGGATTTGTTGAATCTATATTGGAAAATCAATTTTGCATGCTTCACTTAATATTTAATTCATGTAAAAATAAATTCATATAGTTTTGAATTTCCCTCTATTTTTAACCATTCGACCAAGATTCGATGGCTGCTCAGAGTCTTCTATCACGTTTAATTCGTTGTAGAAATTTTGTATTGCGAAGGCTTATATCGCCTATCCAGAATATAATAGAGATCAGTGTTATAAATCTATTTCTAAAATTTCACCCTATAAGGAATATTTCCTCCCTCTAGGGAATTCGAAGCGAACGTAATAATACGAGAAACATCACACATCGTAATCCTACAGAACTCATTCGACGGTGAAACAGCGTTTAAAAATGAATATCAGTGGGAACGCATTCGTTCTCACAATGGAATGCTCTATCAGGATCACTTCTCGCAATATACAAACAATTGCAATATACTGGCGGCGAAATATCTTGTCATAACTACCTCCCGCAGTATACAAACGTCGGAGGTTGTGAGGTATCATGACTGTGCCGTTCTATCCTTCAAACGATGAAATGTTGTTCCATCATGACCAGTCTCATAATGAACAAAGTTTATAAACGTTCGAATGTAACGTTGACGTTTCATTTTGAAGAAAAGGGGAACAAGGATTATTGTTATGAGCCGCAATGACGTTGATTTTTCAGGGATGAAAATCTGCTTTTCTGTATGATGGAGTTTACTTTTATCCGGAGAGTATATCTGGAAAATGGAAAAACTCGTGAAAATCAGTTGGAAAATTTTTCTTCGAGTAGAGTTTGATTCATTCCATCGTCCGACCGATCAATTCACTGGAGTATATCATTCGGGAATTGAATTTCACAGTTTTTATTGAGGTTGGAATAGGATTAGTTATTTAAACTATCTCTCGTTTCTGTTCAAGTCTGTACAGAGGTGGTGATAAATTTATATTCACATTTCTCTTGTCTAAGAAACTTAGACAACTAATCTTGAAAGTTGTATCTACACTCCATGCATCTACCTTGACTATTATTACTATCAACTATCGCTATAACTCGATTCGTTATACAACTCCAATTAAAGTATTTTACGAACCTGATATATAAAACAGCCATTGATACTGTTCTTCGTGTACAAAGTTTCAATCATGGATTTGAAGAATCTCTTCATGCATTATTGTACATTGTTTTTGTATCAACCTGAAATTATAAACTACCGAGTTTTTATACGAATTACATGTAAATTCAAAGCTCTGAGGAAGAAAAGGAAAATGCAAAAAAATGGAATTTGAAGAATCTTAAACAAAAACAAACACAGGAGGCATTCAAAGTGATGTTGGATGAAAAATTGGAGGATCAACAAGAGAAAGACTTGGAAATAGAGAGTAGATGGACAAATATAAAGAGGAACATAGAAAAATGTGCAAATTAAATTTTGAAGAACAATGAAGTAGAACCTGAGAAACCATGGATAACGGAAGAAATTCTCGATTTAATTAATTAAAGGAGGGAATACAAGAATAAAACTAGCTAACAAGACCGACAGACATACAAGTCACTGAGGAATAAAATAATAAGAGAATCGAGGAAAGCAAAAGAACAAACAATGGTTAGAAGAAAAATGTCAGGATATAGAAGTAAGATTACATGTAGGGAAAATCGATGAGGCATATAGGATTGTTAAGAGATTTTTTTTGGACAAATGAAATATAGAATCTGTAAGATTAAAAATGCTCTAGGGAGACAATAATTGATAAGAACAGAAGAAAAGATAGAACAAGGGATTAATTATTGAGGAGATCTGTGTAGAGGAAGCAATAACATAGGATTTTTAGAGAGGGAGGAAGACGTCGATGGAGAAGAATTGGGAGATTCGATTTTGAGATCAAAATTCGACAGGGCTTTGAAAGAATTGAAAAATGATAAAGCGTCAGGAATAGATGGCATGAGTGCGGACCTTATCAAAGCCTCCAATCAAAGAACCCGTGACGCACTGTTTGAATTGGTCAGAGATATGTACGAAAATGGAGAAAAACCGAAAGATTTCCAGAAGAATAAAATTGTCGCCATTCCAAAAAAACAAGGAGCAGACAATGTGAGAGCTACAGAATGATTAGTTTAACTTCACATGCCTCGGAAATACTGACAAAAATTATATACAGGAGGATAGAAAATAAAATATAGAGGAAATTAGCAGAAGATCAGTTCGATTTTAGGAAAAATAGGGGAACGCTATAGAAGCAATTTTATCACTCAGAACAGTAGTAGAGAAAAGACTGGAGTTGGAAAATTCTGTGTATATAGGTTTTGTAGATATACAAGCAGCATTGAATAATGTTGATTGGGAGAAAATGTTCGCGATTCTGAAAAAGCTAGGAACTAATTTTAAGGATAGGAAAATATATATATGAAATAGACGGTCAAAAAGGAGAAGCACAAATTAAAAGAGGGGTGAGAAAAGGATGCTTACTATCACCATTGATTTTCAATTTTTTTACAGAAGAAGTGATGAATGAAGTGAAGGACCAAGTGCAATGGAAAATACAGATCCAGGGAGAAAATGTAAGCATGTTGAGATTTGCGGATGACATAGCTATATTAGCTACGAGTGGTGCTGAGTTGGAAAATATTCTCAACACTATGGAAACAATATTACTAAAAAACTATTGTATGAATAAAAATAAGGACAAAACAAAATTCATGATTTGTATTATACAACAGCGAAAACATCAAGAAGAACGAAAATCAAAATAGATGCAGAGACAATTCAGCAAGTGAAAGAATTTAAATATCTAGGAAGCATAATTACAGAAAACGGTAAAAGCGAAAGAGATATGTGGCCTGGCCTACAAAAAGGAGGCTTAGGTGTGAAAAAATCATTTTTCACTTTTTTGGCGATTTGGATGGAGTAAAATATGCTCTTTCGAATGACGCAAACCAGAAGTTTCTAACTGGTAGGAAAGTTTGCTAAAAATGTACAAAAAGAAGAGCAGAAATGATTGAAAATGAAAAAAATTTGGAGATTAAATTATAGAATGATAGACATCATTTCATATGTTGGAAAATTTTATTTCAAGGCAAAACCACGTCATTTTACATAGGAATTCACAATTTTACAATTAGAACATTGGAACATTAAAAGCGAACAACTAAAGCGAAACTGATAAAATGACTTGTTTATCTTTAACAGCTGTTTTCTCGAAAACTTGTTTTCACACCTAAGCCCCTTTTTCGTAGACCAGGTCACATATAAGAGCGAGAATAGCACAAGTAAAACAGACTTTCCACTAAAAGAAACAGTTACTATGCTCAAAGAATATTGGCTTAGCGGTAAAGAAGAAATTCTTGAAGAGTTACGTTTGGAGCACAGCATTATATGGTAGCGAAACTTGAACAATTGGAAAAACGGACCAACGAAGACTCG
Organism: Gonatopus flavifemur; assembly: GCA_018340375.1. Lineage (NCBI taxonomy): Eukaryota > Metazoa > Arthropoda > Insecta > Hymenoptera > Dryinidae > Gonatopus > Gonatopus flavifemur. The sequence goes on from JAFFJZ010000023.1 coordinate 1,436,549, forward strand.
AAGCTTTTGAAATGTGGTGCACTGTAAAAAATATTCGGAATTTTCCCATACCTATGTAGAGGAAATTTCCTATACTTGTACGGGAAAAGCGAATTCCCGTACACGTATAGGAATTTTCACATAAAAATATATTAAAATTGCTATTTTTATGGGATTTTTACTGTAAATTTATAGGATTTTTCCCAAAATTTACGGGAAATTTCCTATCTATGTATGTGTTAATTACTTCACATACATGTATGTGAAATTTCCTATAAAAATTTTTTACAGTGTGTTATAGAAGGATGCTTAGAATAAAGTGGATAGAGAAGGTATGGAAAAGTACTTGAGAAGGTAAATGAAAAAAGAAGTCTTTTGAAACATGTTGTGAAAAGAAGAAGTAATCTGATAGGACACACATTGAGGCATGATAGTTGATTGAAAACAATATTGAAAGGAAAATGAATGGTAAAACTCGCAAAGGTAGACCTAGATTAAGTTATATGAAGCAAATTATACAAGATAAGGGTTGTCGTAGATATGTAGAAAGTAAGCGTTCAGCGGATAATAGACAGGGTTGGAGGATTTTATCAAATCAGTAATAAGACTGATTACTTCATGATGATGATGATGATGATGTAAATTGTATTCAATGTTAACAGAATAGGAAGAGAAAAAAACATCTCAACCGAATCAATATCTTCATCTCAACCAGATCAAATTTTCTTCTGTTTGTTTTTTTTTCAAATCTGTGGCTCTTAATTGAATTTCAACACTTATTCGAAAAGATTCGTGTACTTCGCACCGATCGTAGTAACTTTTTGCTTGTTTTTCTCGTTCATTTATCCATCACCTTCCTCTCGATCGAACAACTATCTCAAAAGATTAGAGAGAGGCGAAGAGTTATCGTCTCCAAACATCTCTGTTGTGTAAACTTCGTCCCGTAATAACACGCTTAACTTCCCTTAATTCCCTATATTAATTTCTCTAATTACACGCTGCCTACTAGACGTCCCTTTATAATCTGAATTACCCCTCGCTGTTCCGTCACCTTGGTTGAAGCGTAACAACGATGATGATGATGATGATGATGATGAAGATAATAATGACTGATAATGGTAATGGAAAAGTTATTACATTCGATAAACCGTATTGCCGAGAGTAGAAGAGAAGAACGAAAAATTTTTAATCGTAACTGATGAACGTGGTGGTTCGATCGCGTTGGTTTGAGAAAAATCCCTGCAATTAAGTAAACGGAGCTCCATCTCTGGGAAGAAAAATTCTTCGTGGATTCGTGACAAAGTACTTTCAATTCCATTTGAAAAAAATACGATATTCTCTACTTTGTATAAAAAACAAATTTTATATAAATCCTGCAGAATCACGTACATTCTAGTGAAAAATCTTGTGAATAAATAAATGAAATCGAATAACTTTATATGCAGACAAGGTGTAAACGGTTGAGAATCTTGTCGCGAGCAGACTATACACATCTCAAGAACTGAAGAAGGTAAGAAAATTGGAGATGAGTTTCAAACGATTTTGACATTCAGAAATAAATGTCATGTTGCGCACTGTAGTAGAAGATAATCCTATTTCCGTTAAATCCCTGCAAGTTATGTTATACCTCAGCCTCGCCTATATCACGCTGTGTCCTATCAAACTCCTCTCGAATAAGGAAACAAACTTCGTACACTTTCTGGATATTAGGTTTAAACAACGACTCTGTCAAATAATACATGTTATAATATGTTCAAGAGAATACTTCATTCGATATGAATAACTAGGAAGGATATTGAATATTTTGTGAAGAGATTAATGCATTGAATTTACGTAACTTGAAATAATCAGCACATTCCAACTTGTTGGTTTTCATTAACTGTTGTTGACGTAACATGTGTGACAAAGTGTGAAAAAATTCTCATTACTCCAACGCGCTAACTGTCACCATGATATCTTCGTCCCCGATGGTCGAGAAATTGTGACAAATCAGGGTAATAGGAATTTTCACATCATCAACCAACTGATGTGAAACAAAATTATTCATGATGATGCATTGCGAGATTTTTTATTACAATTGTAATCTTTCAAAAATCAAAAAATCAATATCGTGAGATTCAAATACGAAAATATAAATTAACAATCGATACAGAGAGCCGATTCTGGCTAATCGTGGGTAACAAAAGAAACATATAATTAATTTCCTCACTGATTTACACTAATTTTCAAAAGGATGTTCGGAAATTCGAAGTGATCGAGGTGCTTTCTGTCTTGTAAGGCTTCAAAAAAGAGGCCAGTTTGGAACAGGTTTATGGATTACCTGGTGGGGATGATTTCTCAAGAACAACAAATCGTATCGACTTCAAATTTTAACACGGTATTCAGTACTTTCATGGTTATTGTCCGTACCTCGAATTTGTTGATATTTTGATTTCGACTTATAATTTCACCTGGTTTTTTTACACTTTTGCAAGAACTTTTTGGTCAAATAAAATAGTTGAGGTACGGACGATAGGGGTGACAAGATAGATCAAGCAACTTCTTGGATTTTCTGTTTCAGATCACTAAGAGGGCCGGAATCATCCCCGCAGACAAAAATTGTCTTTCCCAAAACTCGTATTTTATATTCAGGGTGTCTACTGTTATCAAAAAATTCGATTCCAGGACTTTTCCAGGGGTTTCCAAGAGGACAATCGATTGAAAAATTCTAGGACTGTGATCATTTTGTTTTGTTATGTATCTTTGAGGATGAGATGAGTTCGTTAGACGTTGAGTAAAGAGATAGAGACATCAACGTGTATGCAGGGTTGCAAATTTGCAAGTGCACTTTTTAAGAAAGGTTCTTTTCAAGTCCTATTTATTTTTCATTTCAGAAGATTCTGAATCGATTGATCTATACCTTATGAAAACAAATTTTCGCAAATTTTTCAAAGGCCCGAACCAGCAATTAATTGGTAAAATTGACAACTCCGGCAATAATACAACGTGTGAACAACGTACAAAGACAATATCTGTCTTATTTTTTACTCTTCGCAGGTTGTTCGAATATTACTCCATATCACCTTTTATTCTCTAAATCTAATAATATGAAGAGTATTCCCGATTTTTGATTGATTTCACGTATCTACACAATTTTATCATGTTTTTCTCCGACACAGGGCACTAAATTTTCAACTTCCAACCTTCTTCGATACTTTTCCTCTTCAAAGTTCGGCCAGCTCGGATTTTGATATCAACTTGTGATCAAATATTGTCTATCGATGGAATTTTCCGATTATTCGAATCATATTTTTGATTTCTGCAGTGCCCAACGAAACTAGATCCAAAGGCTTATAACATTTTAATCAGATTTCGCCAAGTAATCGTCCTATACGTTTTGTAAGACATTTATTTCAAAAGGGACGGAATTTTCACTTATTAATTTTCATTTCATCGAGTAATGGCCGTGGAATAAGATTTCAACTTGAAAAAAATGCTTCACGGAGAGAAAAAATTTGCTGACGCAGCAAATCGAGGTATTATATATAAAATAGCAAAATTTTTTGCTGACCTAGCTAAAAATTTGCTATAACAGCGATGGCGTTAGCTACGACAGCAATTTTTTAGCTGTGGCAGCAAAAAATGTTTGCTCCACCAGCAAATTTTCAGTATTATATATAGAATAGCAAACAAGTTTTGCTGGGATAGCAAACAATTTTTGCTGCCACAGCTAAAAATTCGCTGTCACAGCTAACAAGATTGCTGGAACAGCAAATAGTTTGCTGTCACAGCAAAAAATGTGCTGCTCTGGCAAAAGGAACCCAGCAAAAGTAGATTCCGCTGCCACAGCGAATTCCTTTTTCTCCGTGTTCTTTTGATGGATATCAGTAACAGGTATGTTTCATTTTGCATTTGGACAACATATTTGATCAAGTTTTGAGCTCCAGGTATTCAATTGAAATATGAATATCGCAGTTTTTAATCAAAAATGCGATTTCAACTTTTCCAGGATAAGAAAAATGATTCCAGGTCTTTTTCAGGATTCAAGGAGCGATTCTGGTTTCCTATGATATTTCCAGGATTTAAGGATATTCAAAGAGTAGTAGACACCCTGTATATTATTTCTCATGACGGACAAAATTCTCTTTCAACTTCCCTTGATCATAACTTAGAGGGAAAAAACAGTTTATTCGATTATGCTCAATAGTTCCCGAGAAAAAAATTCTAAGAAATATGTTTTTTTCCGACGTTCACATTAAAAGGTCCCTTTAATCGCTGAAAATGATGCCGTTGTTGATTTTCGTGTAAAATCTAGGAAACATGATTTAATCCTTTGTTCAAACTGTAAAGCTACAGTAAACTCGTGTACTCGTTGATAAATGGGATCTGCGGTGAGGACTGTTAGCAGAGTAAAGTTGACGGAGCCATGAGCTTTCATCCATAATTCTGAAATTATCTTAGGCACAGTAACTGTAAACTTATGATGCAATAATAATGTTCACGACAAGTGAAAGATTGATTTTTTTCTTTTCATTTACAATCCGACTCTTCACTTTTCGTGATGTTTTTCCTGCCGCGAGTGCTTTACACAGGGCCAAGTTAGAAATGCTACAGTACGGGTCCTGAAAATGAGTGCATAACGATCCTGTCTGGAGTCTATGAAGGCAAAAAAAACAGAGTCTTGGATAAAATACGCCCATTTTGGCCCTAACTGTCACCAAGAATTGATTTCTCTCCATGGGATGAATAGAGATAGTTCTCTCCGTCAGAGTCTAACAAATACATACGCTGAATCATTTGCCAAGTAAAGCATTCGATTCATCGATTTTTTCCTATATCAATTCAAGAAGCAACTTATATGTTTTTCAACGTTGGTCCCAGATGCAAGGTATCCCCCCTGTATCAATGCAAAAACAATGCGAAACGATGAATCACGTTAAGAATTAGTCGAATGATGAATCATACATTCTCTTTTGTAATTACACTTTGACTCTAACAGGTATATATGCGGTTGAGCGCTAAATACGAAACGGTACAAAGTGAAAATTATCATTGTCGTGCAGACGTGTGAGTAGGATTATATCCTGACTAAATCAATATCCTATACATCGCATACGGTCCCTGTGTATCCAATAAAATGCATATGCAGAGTTCAGTCGTTCGTTGTATGGCAGTAAAGGATTGGCAAAAAAAATCATCTTTTTTGATTCTACGAAATATGCATCTATGTTCGTTCATGTTTGGGTTTCAGATCGTTACGATGAATGCATATAAAACATTAACTAGCTGTAAATCGTTTGACAGATAAACTGTCGACGTAATAATCATATCATTTGAGATGCAAAATGTATACAGAGATAATCGAAGATAATTTCATTAAAATCCGTATATAAAATAACTATATCGTGTTAACCATTACACACGGTACTCGATTAACGAACTTGGTACGTAACTCAATTAATTCGTTGGTTCAAAGATTATACGTTATCAATCGTACACCACGGAATTTTACTGTAACTAAATCTATTCAATTTTTAGGTTATAAGGGAAATTGATGATTTAATGAAAACGTTTTTTCATTATAAATTATGATGGATTTTCAAAGATTAGATCTTACTCTATAAGAAAAAAATAGTCGCTGAGCTCGCAACCCCAACAGCCCTTAATGAGAGGGGGTTGGAAAAAATCTCTTCCATGGACCCCCAGTAAAAATGGAAGTATCGGATTGATCACTCCGTGATCAAAAGTACGGCTCGTGGTCTATTCCCGTACTTGCAATGTATAGCTTTAGGCCAAATCCCATACTTTTGATCGCGGAGTGATCAATCCTGTACTTTCCATTTTTACTCGGGAAGTGACGTACTAAAAGATGGTACCAATTTTTCGAAAGAATATATACCATCGCGTCACAAAATTACTTTTATTAATCTCATTAATTTCATTTCCATAGCACACGGAAAGACCGGGTCTATTATTAGGTGTATAACTTTGCTTCCGCCGTTTTTTTTCCGAAATTCGAAGCTTCATTTTAAAAAACTGGTTAGACATTTATGATTCAAAGTATTGTCCATCGCTGGCCACTACTTTCTCCCATCTTTAGGGCAGCATACGAATCCCGCGTTGAAAAAACTGGTTATTTTTTGAAGCGATCCATGAATCGATCCAATTTTTTACTTCTTCATAAGACCGGAAGTGCTGGTCAGCTAGGCCGTATGCCATTGATCGAAACAAGTGATAGTCCGAGTGAGCAACGTCTGGAGAATACGGCGGGTGGGGTAGAACTTCCCATTTCAAAGTTTCCAAGTATGTCTTGACTACTTTCGCAACATGGGGTCGAGCATTGTCCTGCTGTAAAATCACTTTATCATGTCTCCCGTTGTATTGCGGCCGTTTGTCTTCCAATGCTCGGCTCGAACACATTAATTGCGTTCGATAACGATCGCCTGTGATTGTTTCAGTCGGTTTTAACAACTCATGATACACTACGCTGAGCTGGTCCCACCAAATACCGAGCATAAGCTTGGAACCGTGAACATTCGGTTTGGCCGTCGACGTGGAAGCATGACCGGGATATCCCCATGATTTTCTGCGCTTGGGATTATCGTAATGAACCCACTTTTCGTCCCCAGTCACAATGCGATGCGGAAATCCATTCCGCCTTTGCCTTGCAGGCAGCTGTTCACAAACACACAAACGCCGTTCAACATCTCTCGGCTTCAACTCGTACGGCATCCAATTTCCTTGTTTCTGAATCATTCCCATGACTTTCAGGCGTTTTGAAATGGCTGGTTGCGTCACTCCCAATGATCCTGCCAATTCTTGTTGCGTTTGACACGAGTCTTGATCAAGTAATGCCTCCAATTCTGCATCTTCGAAAACCTTCTCTCTTCCACCGCCATGCTGGTCTCCGACGTTGAAATCACCGTTCTTGAAGCGCTGAAACCACTCTCAGTACGTTCTTTCACTAATAGCGCCCTCACCATAGGTATTTGAGAGCATTCGATGAGCCTCAGCCGCAGATTTCTTCATATTAAAGGAGAAAATTAAAACCTCCCGCAAATAACGAGAATTCGGCTCGTAAGCTGACATGTTTAATCGAGAATAACTTTATGATGCAGACACAAATCGACTAATATTTCGATGGCGTTACGTTTAAAAATACCTAAGCTTATTGTATGACATCTATGATCTATTCATTTCAACTACCACTTACAGCTACAGCCATCTATTGCAAAACGGCGGAAGCAAAGTTACACACTTGATAATATTTAGAAAAATGACCGTCGATTTAGGGAAAACGAGGATCACTGAAAAATATTCGTAGTGAGTCTACTAAAAATTCTTAGTCGATGTATTAACAATTGATAGTTTCAGTGTGAAAAATACCAATGAAACTATCAACTGTTAATATTTTGACTACAAATTTTCGGTAGACTCACTACGAATATTTTTCAGCGATCCTCTTTTTCTCTAAATTGACAGTCATTTTTCTAAGCGTTGATAAATCCTTCGTAGATATCAATAGACCCAGTCTTTCCGTGTAGTAGTGAGAAAAGAACAAAAATCAATTAAACCGTTTGATTCGATTTTAAATGAAAGGTTCCGGTCATCCAGAATAAAATAACCCATGGAGAAAAAACCAAGATAAGCATTCGATAAAGCCATGTTGATATATATTGTAAATTTATCACTTCAATGGGTCAATGGTGACTTCCATGGATATATTTTTTATCCACGGAGGCATGGAAGTGACTCCACAGAAGTGACGTTTTATGCATTAAAATTTTTAAAATATAACACCCCAAAATCAGATATCTAGTTGATGACTTGGCTCCCTGTTTATCAAACAAAAACGCAATAAAATCACACATCCAAAGTTTCATTAATGAAAATTAAACACCTTAAAATAGCTGCCATGGCTGTGACCGTTATGCTCGACGAGTTATGAGAATACAATTTGAACTTGAATTTTCTTGTTGTGATTACAACACCGATATAAACTAACCACCGGCTGAAGATGTTGCCTCAGTACTGTGTCTACAGCCTCTTGAATTTTTCTCCCCACGCAATATTTTTCAGAATAAGAGGAGTGTGACATAAGTCCATGGAAGTAACAAAAAAAAACTCATCATAAACTTTGATATGACGGTTCATACACGGAGAAAATGTATTGGCGAAAAATTACCCAAAGTTGAGTAAAACGGGGACATAGTGGCATTCCCGCGAAGTTTAAAATCCGGTCGAGTTCATTTTACTCGACTAGAGATGAAAATAAATTCAAATGTTTTCATTATTTCAACAAGTTGAATACTGTTGAAAAACATCTGAATTGATTTTCATCTGTAGTCGAGTAAAATTAAATCAACTGGATTTTCAACTTCGCGGGAATGCCACTATGTCCTCGTTTTACTCAACTTTGAATAATTTTTCGTCAATATATTTTCTCCGTGTATAAAATTTTTGTGCTTATGGATATTTTATCCTACTATTGAGTTATATATCGTAGTTAATATTGGCTCACTTTAAAAGTAAATATTATAGAGAAATAAAGAGTTCTGATTGTTTTTCCTTGTGGAAGCCAGGTGATCACACCCATGGACGTGACATTTTTGATGCTTTAAAGCTTAATAAAAAATTAACTGTGTGGTTTGTTCACATGAATTAAGCTTGAGAGGATAGTATTTCGTCTACTATTTATTTGAAAAAATCACCCATCCAGTAACTAAGTACTACAGATTAGAAACACAGTGATCACACTGATTTTTGTCGAAAATGAGAATTACCCATAAACATAGTTGTCGCAGTCATTTCCTGATTTTACTTCCATGTTCTTTATATACAAGGAAACGGAAGTATTGTAATAGGTTCAAAAATCGATGATGCACAAGGGGATATTTCGCTTTTGCCGAACGTCTTAGAACGTCGAAAAAACGCTATCCCCAAAAATGTCCGTATGTGCGTACACGGAGAGAAATTCGGAGATATTAAATCAACGGACTCAACATGATTTTGCATCTCGTAACTGACGTGAAGCAAAATCAACCGATTGGTGATTTTCTATCACGAACTGTATGCTTTTTGAGCATCGAACTGCTTGATTTTGAATCTCCAACTTCACGGTGAAATAATATCACGGGATTCGAGATTTATGCTCTCCGAAGTTGTGATGTTTTTTCACGCCGTTCGAGATACAAAATCATCTAATTTCGAGATGAAAAATCACACGAAGCTCAGTGATTCAATATCTCCAAATTTCTCTCCGTGTATGTGCACTGGAAATAAATTCAGCGCGCAGCGCCTCCAAATTGACTGCGGCCAGCGCGCCCAAACCATTAATCGCGCGGCACGCCGAGTATCTGGGAGCTCAGTTAGCTGACAATGTTGATTCGTGATTCCGCGATCGTACAGTCGCTTTGATTTTTTATTCATTAATAGAATGGTAATTAATATGAAAATAACATAAAATTGTCAAATTCCAAAGTTTTAAATTCTTATTTACAAATAATATGGTGGAACAATATAAAATTCTACATCATTTATTTGACGACTTAACAGAGGGGCAGTGATTGGCAAATCTGAATAAGAAACCAATCTGTAACTATCTCTACTTTTTGTTATTAAAGCATAAAAATGCTCACAAAAAGTGATTTCTATAAATTTTTCAACGTAAAAATGTATTTCATCATTGTGATTGAAAATTTTAACAATTTTACCAAATATTTTTTCACTTTCACTCATATTAATGATTATAAACGTGCCATTTGTATACTTATTACAATCGATAATAACATGGGTATGAGCAGTGGCTTTTATACAAAAATCTGGAATATGAGGGACAAAAATATTTACATTTTTCATATCATCAACTGGACCCATAATTACTGAATTATTTAATTGAAAATTATTAAAGTTTTGACACATTTGAAGTGACTGTTTTGTTGCGGTTGTAATGAGCAAATTTTTACTTCCTCTTGCTGTAAAAGCATTCGCTTTAATGTATCGATTAAAAGATTCAAATCGCAATGCTTTTACAGCGAGCGGATTTGCCAATCACTGCCCCTTTGTTAAGTCGTCAAATAAATGATGTAGAATTTTATATTGTTCCACCATATTATTTGTAAATAAAAATTTAAAACATTGAAATTTGACAATTTTATGTTATTTTCACATTAATTACCATTCTATTAATGAATACAAAATCAAAGCGACTGTATTTGAGCGACTGTACGATCGCGGAATCACGAATCAACATTGTCAGCTAACTGAGCTCCCAAATACTCGGCGTGCCGCGCGATTAATGGTTTGGGCGCGCTGGCCGCAGTCAATTTGGAGGCGCTGTGCGCACAATTTATTTCCAGTGTGCGTACGTGCGTGTACAATTTTCTTTGGCGCACGATAACTCTCCTCAGAATGCACCGTTCGGGATAATTTCTTTTTTAATACGTTCATCTTTGAGAGCACTCGGGGCCTATTGATTTTTGTGTCGATCGAATAACGCGTTTCAAAAATATAGCGGAATATTGTTTGAAAAATCTAGATTTTGCGACCACGCATATCTCCGCTTCCTGTTATCCGGTAACTATAAAACTCATACCACGCTCTAGTTATGATTCAATAGTGGTCTCATACAAGTTTCATCCAAATCGGTTGGAAACTGTGAACATTTTTTTTGTTGAGATTCGCATAATTTGGCATTATCTGTAAAGCATGCCTTCTTTATGTTCCCATCATCCAAATGCCATGAAACTTTGAGCATAGTCAGTGTTGGTCGTACGGTATAAATTTCCAGCGAATCCAAAGTGCGGAAAGAAAGTGGTAAGCACTAAGTTTCAAAACAAATTTTGAAAATCTTGTAATTACCGGTATCATGGGGGTATATTTCGTTCCTATCATCCAATTGTTATGAAATTGTGACCACCGTCTAATGAAGTGTCTAAAGTGGCCCGATAAGAATTTGAATCAGATTCTGACAGAAGGACGGCATGAGGAGGGAAGAAATTTCTTAAACATTCGTGATTTAGCGATCGAACATATCTTCGCACCCTGTTATTGGATTACAATGAAATTTCTACCGCGTTTCAGTTACAATCTCGTAGTGGCCTCGTATGAGTTTCATCTCAATCGGTTAAGAAATGTGGAAATATCATCTTTAGAAGTTTGCATGGTTTCGTGTTTCAAGGTGCAATAAACATGTATTTTCATTTTCATTGAGAACATAGAAGACTTCTATTAGAAGTACTGTATGGTTCTCCATACCGATGTTTTTTTTTCTTTTTATAGTATTCATTTCCTATTCTGGGGAACAATTATTGATGAGAAAAAAAATTTAGTCTCATATAAAACTGGTTGTTCAATCAAGTTCTGCTCATTAAATGGATATTATTCTGTGCTCCATTTCTTTTGTTTGTGACTTTCTTCTTTTGTTATACCAAGATCATTCTCAACTTCATGAAAAAAACTAAAATCTATCGGTACACGATGCATTGAACAAAAAGTGACGTTTAAACGAAAGAAAATATATGAAAAAGTATTGAGAATACATGTTATTTTTCGAGAATTTTAAATTGTATCTTACTACAATCTACGATATGAAATTTTATACTTCGAAGGATAATTAGTAATTAAATAGTTTTGTTCATGTCAATTCTAGGTACACGCGTGTAGATAAAGCTGGATTTTCATGACCGATGATTACACGTATATTGAATATTCATTATCCAATATTATCATCTCGGAGGAAATTACTTGTGGGTGGGTGGGTACTCAAATGTTCTAGGCACTTGAGTCGAATGAATTCGTTCCGATCCATGAACTTCGACCAGCACTGGGGATTTCATTATGTAAAATATACTTCCTATTATTTGTTCATATTCATAAAACTTGACAAACTAAAAGTCAAATGGAGGGAAGCTCATAATCAAATACCAATGTTTTATTTTATGCTTTATATTCAGAATAATTGTGTTATAACTCAAGAAGAACAATCGAGGTGCCGGGAAGAATAACTCGCTTAGCGCTCGGAACGCATCACAAATTTGATCCAAACGGTCCCGTCGGAGGTCGAAAGAGAAAATCGGAATTTTGAAAATTAAAAAATACTAGGTCATAGAGCTTGGAAAAACAAGGTCAGTGTCCCTTTACCATTTTTTCTAGGATGAATAGTTTTCGAGGGAAAAAATAAAAACTACAAATTTTTTCATACCAAAAATCGACTCGGGTCCGTTTGCCCATAAACCGATTGTACTTGAGACCGTTTCCCCATAAAAATGTCAACAGACCCGTTTGTACGTATGCCCATTTGTACATGAAATATATTCTTCATTACTTTCTCACTACGCGTTTCTAGATAAATTATTTCCCATTATTTTCGTCTTTAAATTGAATATCCCCTCTTCTATTTTCGAATTTTGTTTTCATAGGAATAGAAAGTTGTCTTGTTAACAATAAATTGTTAATTCAGCAATTTTGACGACCACATTTTTACGATGATCATTACAGGTTGATTTGTGCAGCAATCCTCAATGAAAATGGAGAATAGGAATGAATTGGAATGAATTGAAATTCTATCCAATTGAAAAGTCTATCCAATGTAATTTGAATTTCATTCTGATGTAACTGCATTCATGAGAGTGGAACAAAATTTGACACATTTGCATCCATTTGAATTTTTATCCTTTTCAATGTTGAATTTGGGATATAATCTTTATTAAATTTAATGAATTTTCAAGTCGTTATTATTCAATTGATTTTTATACTAAATATGGTATACAGGGTGATTCACAACTCGCGGATCATACTTTGCAGGCGTATTCCACGCATAAAAACAAACAACTTTCTCCTTTACCATTTTTCGATCTGTAGCTTAGTTTTTGAGTTATGAAAAAAATAAGTTGACCATTCAGGTCGCAAGTACATCGGCTAGTTCAATGATCGAAGAGTGTACTTATGTAGCTTTCACTGGATTGATTGAAGTCAACTCTGAAACTAAGCTTCAGATCGAAAAATGGCAAAGGAAAAAGTTGTTTATTTTTATGCGTAGAATACGTCTGTGATGTATGATCCGCGAGTTGTGAATCACTCTGTATACATTGAATCTGTTCCTACCATCCTTTATTCCCTATCCATTTTAATCACAGATTCGGAACACTCGTTTTTTCCAATTGAATTTCTAAAAACGATAATCTTTATGGACTCCAATTGAGGTGGAAATCTTATTCAATTCATTCCAAATTTCATTGCAATGTAAGCATATTCACGAGAGTGTAACAAAATTTGATACATTTTTATCCATTTGAATCTTTATTCTCCCCAATACTGGATTGGATCCACAAATGTTCATCCTTATAATGAATTTTCAAATCGTCATCATTGAATTAATCTCTTCACTGATCATGATATATAGACATTGAAATCGTTTCAATCTTTTTTTATTCCCTATCAATTTCAATCACAGATTCAGAATCCGGTCATTTTTTATGAGGCGGCAAGCAGCCCGCAAAAAAACTTTATTGGTCAATGGGATTCAATGAGCGTTTATTTACTAAACATAACATCATATAAATGTGAATTGTCAACATACAGCAATAACCAACCTTTTGGATCAAAGAGACCATGCAATGAATTTTCAATGTGAATATTATATCTGGATGTGAATAACATTTGTACATATTTTGAGCTTCTCCTGGTGGAAAAATTTTTCTGGGGATTTCTGAAAATTTCATAGATTTCCAGTGAAGAGTTTATTAGATAATTTCAGATGTGTTCATAGTTTTTTTTTTCAAAGAGTTTCAGTGATTCTCAGAGAAGTTCAGTTCTTCAAAGATATTTATAGATATTCAGGGAAATTTTCAGTAAAAAAACGTATCCAATAAGCAAGATTGTTTCAGAATTTTTCAATGACACCCACAGCTTTTCAGAAAAATTTTCTTCACCAGGAGTTTGGAGTCGAGCCGCGTCTTATATCAGTCAGGGGCAGACATTTCGCCATGAACCGAGACAGCTCGTGGCTTCACTCTGGAAGTTCAAAATTCCTATCACTTTGAAAATCACGGAAGACCACTCGGCAAACCCTTAGTAAAACAAATGATTACTTGTTCAATAACATTGTTGATCAATGACATCTATAATTTTGAAATTAGGTATAATCGTATATTCGAACGGTCACAATAAATCCAAGGTGAGAGAAAATTGATTATATGAAATGATTGATCTCATGCATGAATGATTTATATTCTAGTGAAATGAGATGAATTTATACAGGTTTGCATTTGAGGGTTGATGGAATTGGCATTTGAACTTAGAAATTCCAAATTCACTCACAATGGAAATAATCTGTCCTTGTCTCATTTAAGATCTCAATATTTTGTCTTCAATCATAAAAAAACATAAGCCAAATTTTTGTCAGGTTGATGTGTTTTCGATTTGCAATTGTTTTAATGTTGTAATTATCAAAATAACATGATGTTGATGTGAGTTTGATCGTTTTGTTCCCATTGGGTATCTTTTATGTGAGAGAATCAGATTTGAAGAGGTGTGTATGTGCAAGAATTGCTCAAATCTCATCACAAATGCTCGTATGCTCACATGTACGAATGAGGAGAAAATTTTAATTCGTCGAGAATATTATTAATAACATGTGTATAAGGGGAGGGGGGGGCAAAAAAATTAATTAACGGTAGCCTTTTATTCTTTTATATTCCAAATAAATGAACCAGAACAAAAAAGTCATTTGAGAAATCGTTTTTCTTTTCCCATAAATGATATCATAGACATCTTATGAACCTGTTGGTCAAGTATTTGAGCTCGAATATAATATCAAATAAGTATAATAGTGAAGTTAAAAAATGTAAATGAATTGATTTGGTTTTTTTTTCTGAGGTGATGAACTGCCCTTATAACATTTTTAAATCTCCCATATTCAATATGAGTGCAAGACATTATGTCTAAAAGATATCTCAATACGAATTTGAGAAGTCTTATGCAACACGAAAAGATATCTTCAAGACATCCAAAACAGTTCTTACTTCTAAAAGATTTCTATAAGATGCCTAAAAGATATAATCCCGAAAGACAAGTTTTAGATCTTCTAAAAGATATCTTAAGATATCAATTCACTTTTCTCTGAACATGGATAAAATATATATATTCTATGAAAACTGGAGTACAAATAATGTATGAAAATTGCACGGGACGTGTATAAAACTGTACATGAATTTTATGAATTTTATTTGAATTCATACGACACGCTCACAAAATTCTTCCTATTTCTCAAGTTTTGTGTAGATACGTAAGTAATAAATACTAAAAACAAAACTGTGAATATTCAGACCTCTTTTTTATTTTCTCGTTGTCACGTGAATGATAAATGCACGAGGGAAAGAAAATACACAGTTTAAAGGTATTTCATGAAAGGGTAATTTTTGTTATCATCCTAAACCATAATCGTAAGGGAAAACACGTTCCCTCGATTATAGTCTTTAGAATTCAAGTGCCAATATCAGATCTCAAAGGTCGGACAGCGGACATTGGATTCTATTCGTTCCACTGACATAACCGTTTTAAAAGCGCGCTTCGACAATGATGCTCAAACACGACATCGTTGAACAGCAATCGAATAAAATGTTGGTGTATACCAAAATGGCCTCGCAACGTGTTATGAGAATATAAAAACAAAATCAAGATTTCGTGAACTGGTCGAATATATATAGCATATTATACTGTATCAAACTGAAATACATTTTCAAAATATATTTGAATAAAACTTTCCCTCTACTCGTGTTTAGGAAATCAAATATATTTATTTTCTCGAAGAGTTTCAATCGATACGGAATCGATTTCAATTAAAAATTCTCAAGATATTATTCGATATACCATGAAGATCCTCATCCTTTTGAGTCATCATGTACATCAATTAAAACTTTTGTTTCGAATTCTCGACCAGATTAATTCAAGTACCATCTTTTCTGTCCTCGTAGTTTTTGCATCTCAACTGTACTGAGCTGTACAGAATTATATTTGAAAAGTATTTTAGAAGTACCGAACTAAACCTTAATCGATAGATGAATTTCCATTGTTGTCTTTCCATTACTCTACCTTCACTTCTTCTGAAAATGAAAAGAAAGTTTCATTCGTATCGTAACACATTTGGCAAGAAATTAAAGCTATAACAACTTGTTCCGACTGAAAATTCTTCTCCGCGTTCATCTAAACTCGTCATTTATTCAAACCTTTCACCGCGTCCCATTTTCCGGGAGAAGCAAATTGAGTTGGGAAAAATTCTTGGAGCGAGAAGTTCGTCACTCCACGCAAGATTTTACAAACTTTTCTCAAATGCAATGATTCGTTACTCTCATCCATTTTTTTACAACAAGAGATAATGCGTGGGATGCATATATATGTGTAGAAGAACTGTAAGAACAGAAGATAATTCAAAAGTATCGAGCAGTGTGGTGTATACAATGCGGTTGCCGTGCATTCTCAAGAGAAGGTGTAAATCCTTCACGGATATCTGATCGTGACCAAACTTGGACGTTCTCTCCCGATTTTTCAAAGCAATATCAAAGTGCCACAAAATAAATCCTCGAAAACTTTTGCTAGACATTCTTTTTACCCGTATTTGAAAATTTCTTATTCCTCCATTCACGAGAGTTCGTAGATAAGAGCCAACGAGTTGTTACAGCAGATTCGGTCACGATCGCCGTTGAAAATTGTGGAAAGAATCATCGATGGACTCGTCACGTTCGAATTTCCTCTAAAATTACACGTGCGCGATTTGTATTACAACTCCTCTTTTTCCTTAAATGAAACATTTCTCCGGGAAGTTAATTGGATTTGTTTAATTCTCCCTGCTGCTCCTGCCGCTGCCACTTTTTTTCGTATTTTCTTTGGTAAAAGTTACGATTTTGTGAAGAGGGACACGTTGAAACTCGAGCTTACATGGAGAACGTACCACCAAAAGTCTTTTAGGAAAAGATTTTATCACGAGAGATACTTTTGACATACTTTTCTCGTACATGTGGAAAATCAAACGTCGAGTCGGTATGTCGTACAATTCCGAAAGTGTATCAAAAGTCAATCGGTCTTTGACCTGAATTCCTCAACCCTCTCGTGTGATGCCAAATTTTTCCGAAACGTACAAAAATTAACTATAAGTCTCCCTTAAATAATTTCTAATCACGAAATTTTCTTTGTTCTCTTTTTCAAGAATTGGCAGATTCGTCCCTTCCCTGAACCGATGAAAAGGAAGAAAAAGAAGATCGAGTGTTTCACAAGGAATCTTCCGTGCGTTGCGAAATTCGAAAGTGTTAAACTAAAAAATTGAAGTGTTGATTCCTACACGCTTACTTGTAATGAATAAATGTACGTACGACTAACTTCCGGATTTCATATATATTTTTACGGGTGAAAAAAGGTATTATCATGTGCGATGAGAGAAACGACGGTGCGATGATGATGGTAGGGGAGCTGCTTGATATCACGAGAAAGAATAAAGTAGTAAGCGGCGAAAGCCTTTGAACGCGTCACTCTGAAAGTGAAGGGGAGAAAAAAGCAGAAAAAGGACGATGCTTTTCGCGAAAGGAGATCGATCAAAGGATACCGTTTCCTTCGTTAAGAGCTGCCTCGGGTCGCCTCCAGGCCAATTAGAGGCAGAGGTAGAGAGAACGGGCTCGTGAAGAATACATATGTATAGAAAAACCGAAGAGGAAGGAATAACGCGAAAAAAGAAGCAGAAAAGGGATTCAAAGGAGCCACGGAGCAGCAAAACGACGGATATAAAGGATCGTCCAGAGAAATGGCCGCTGGTAAGTGAACATGAGACAGGGAAAGAATGTTAAACTTTGTCATTCGATAATGTTTTCCCTGATCGATTATTCGAGAGAGAGAGAATGATTTTTCATTCTCTCTTCTAATATTATCTCAAGAAATTTGATACGGTATGCATTAAAGTGAGAATAATCGAATAGAGAATGCATAAAAGAGATACACGATGCACTTGAGAGTTCACCGTTCACGTAATTCGTTTATAAATATTCTTGATGGCAATCAAAATGCCCTTCTTTATCACACTTTTGAATTCATCAGAAAGTAATATCATCTTAGAATAAAAATCTCTTGAAAAACTATTTTTAATTTTATCAACATTCTTTTGAAGGCCATGGAAGTCATAAAATTCAATCAAGGAGGATGGTAAAATGTGTTTACATGACATAAAGAGAATTTTTACTATAGTCCATTGAAGGGTTGAATTAGAAAACGTGCAATAAATCACGTTGAACCAACTTAAACTGCAAGCCATGGAGAACTTCGAACCAAGAGGCCTTCTTTTTCTCCTCTCAACGGCATTAGTAACGGCTGTGGGTACAAATTATCACTTCAATGTGTATTTGATCGTCAATTAACATTGCGGCGTTTAACGTGAGGATTCAGAAGCAAATAATTTACCCGGAAAAAACTCAAAACGTGACTCACTGAATTTTCATATAAATTATTATACACGGTGAATTCATCCATTCGAGTGTTTCATCTTGATTCACTTGCGGAAATAAATCACACTCTTGAGTGATTAAATTGAGTGTATTGAAACGAAACACTTAAATTCGAACATCACCCTCCATGCACTCGATTTGAATGAAAAATACTTCATTCAAGTATACGTAGTGGGGGATTTTTTCTCTCAGGGTACAATTTTTCGAAATCCAATAAATGACTTGAAATTATAGTTTATTTCAATTTTGTGATAATATATATTCCACATATTCCGAAGGTGTAGCTACAGAAATAAAAAAAGAGAAAACTCATACGGGGAGACAATCTAAAAGATCGAACTTGCTATAGAATTGAAAGTATCAAGAACATTAAACATCATTCCCGCAATCTCTTTGTCAGGCAATGTTTCCTCACTCCTATATACAAACAAGCGGTGGAGTATTTGCTTATTTGACAAAGACATCGTGTTTACTGTGAAGACGTTTAAACCTCAGATTAGGAGAATTGACATTACAACCTTGAAAAATAATAAAATCCTGAAAAAAGAACTAGTGGTAGTGGTTGAAAAACAACTATTTCGATCACTGAATAACTGTTATTTTATAAAGAGAAGCACGCTCTACGCATGAAAAACCTCGTTTCTTCTAAACATAGCATCAAATAAGAAACCTCTCTCCACTGAAATTGTTTTTTTCTCCATGGAAATATTGATCAAGTGTATTTGTTTTGTTTGTATTCCTCTTCGAGGGTGATCATTGACATGAAATATTAGCGCATGATACGCCCAATTCGCCTTACTTTGAGGTGAATTCTGTAATAATATCATATAGCAATGATTTCAACAAAGATATCCCAATCGATATAATGAGTGGAGTACATTATCAGCAGGTCAAATTATTTCTCGCACATTAGCTGAACTTTGTGATCCCAGGGCAACTGACATTGTTCGGGAACGTTTCAATTTCAAAAGGAGCATCATTTCATCTTGGAATTATTTCGCAATTGAAGAGAATTTTCACAGAACACATATCACATTCATATCATACATGAAAATATTCACAAATTAAAAAAGTTCTTCAAACTCAAATTAGGTAAAACTCCCAGTTGAACTACTGTAGTTTTCTCTAATTGAATTCAATTATTTGCATGATTTTTTAAAAATCATAAATTGATTTTGCCACACAATTTCAACTATTTGATTGCAATGACTCCCAGTGCATCACTCGATTGCGTCTTAAATTTTATTCATGGAAATTTATGGATCTGATCATGTTTTCTCTTGCTTCTTTCGCGTTTTCAATTTTTTTTGAAATGTTCGTTTTTTTGGTATCACAACATAAGGTATAAATTGAATTTTTTTCCGATTCGAATGATCCAAATAATAATACTAGATGAAATAAAAAGATAAAAATCACCTCCGTGAATAACCATGAAAATTGAGATAAAAAAAAAAGAAAAAGAACTCACCAGGAACGTAAACCAAGAATAAACGACCGACTCACCTGAAACAAAAACGAATATAAATTTATAAACATATACCCACGAATCGATATCATAAAAATCGTTCTTTAGAATCTCATATGAAATAAAGAGTTGAATGTATCCCTGTTCTTTGTGTTTCATATCGAAACGATACATGCATAAAAATAAACCAGATACAAATATTCACTCTTCAAAAATTCCATACACTAATTGAATGAATTCATTATATTACTGTTATTCATGATACAAGTTCCCATTGTTCTGACTTCTCTGTTGCTCCCTCCCTCCCTCCCTTTCCCTCAAACGTCTATCGTTATAATTATCGTCGGATTCAGAATGAAGTTTTTCGCCGTTCTTAACTTGACCTCGTATTTCAATTGATTCATGCAAGAAATAAGAAAAATTAAGGAAAAAAATAGACGCGAAAAGTTTTAATCAACCGAAGTGTTCAAAGCTCTATTGACCTATATATCAAGTCGTTAACCACATCTTTGCGGAAAAAGTTGAATTTTAATGCCACGCTACTGCTTCTTTTTCTTCTTATTCTTCTTCTTTTCCTTCTTGTCATTTTCTTCCACTCTTCTTACGCTGAAAAGAATGTTTTTCATCAATTGAACATGACTGTAATTGAAGTAAATTATAATCCTCGAATGTACTACGCGATTTTCCTGAAAACAACCAACTTTTCTGGATATTCGCATCACGTGATGAACAAAGTGGGTTATAGGATTACGTCCAGTATATAATATTTCAAAGTAGTATGATGCAGCAGCAGCAGTAACAGCCGCTTTTTCATACTTTCATGTCTAAAGATAACCTTATACTCATTCAAAGTTCGAACTCGTGCTATTTTGTACATATTTTTGTAATACACGATCGATATACATTGTAGCGAATCTTTTTTTCCCGTCATCAGAAAATCACCCCAGTTATTGAAATAAACGGATACTCTGCAAATTAAAATTGGGCACTTGGTTTCTTCGATTGGTTTGATTAAATTTAAAGATACTCTCAATTTTGAAGAGAAAATTCAAACTCGGATGAGACTATCACTGAAGTGTGATGTAAATTCAATTGCATACGAATAATTACGCACAGAAAAAAGTTATCATTAATCAAACAGACTATAAATTTTATTCATCAGTAACAGCATTCATAAACTCCTCTGTTCATCTTTTCTAGCAAAAGTAGTAATTTTGATCATAAAACATCATTAATAATCTCATCATGGAAATTTGTTCCCACTCAACTACAAAGTGTAATAATATAGGTAATTTTCAGGCCCTGTTCGGGCCCAAGTTGAAGTGATTCCAATGGAAACCAAACTTCGACTATCAATACTGCATGAATATTTATAAAATCAAGAAAATCAACAATCTGATTGTTCAAAATTACAGTCTAATATTCTACACGTAAAATGAAGTTTCATTACTCAAAAACAAGAAACTAACTTACTTTTGAAATAATAATCTCGAGTATCGATCAGAAACTAATTGAAATTCTCAAGAAAGTGTATCTTCCCACATGTAATTGAAAAAGCGCAGAGAGAAATTTTTCCTTATGAATCTTGAGATCGCATCAACTCTTCATTCTCTCCATTCATTATTTCGGTACATATAACTCTTCGTATAACTCTTCAAGATACTCGTATCTCCTTCCCAATGTTCTTCATTATTATCTTTTGAATGAATCTTATTGCAAAAACAAGACATTACTTATTCAAGATTTTGTCTCAACCCAGCGTATCCATTTCGTATTCCCGTCAACCTGGTCTAGTATATCAAACGAATCTAAATTTATTCATCTTCTTATTCAGTTTACACGTACATTTTACATCTTTTTTTTTCTCATTCATGATTTCCAATTCCTTCCACGTATTTTGCCTTTGAATCCTTAAACATTCGAGCACTACGTTAGCACTTTACTCTTTTTCGACTGTTTTTCCAATTTAAGTGAGCATTTTATGAGGATCATATTACAGTCAGTACCGACTGGATGTGAATTTTACGATTTTTATCTGCTTCTCAATTATTGACGGTTTCTCTTTTCCTCCGCTTTTTACCATTTTCCACCTGTGCGTATCTTGCTACTTTCCTCCCAAACTTGACTCGAGGGGAGCACTTTCTGGATTCGAGAAAGCGATTCTTATATTTCGATTTAGGGATTCCAGAAATGTAAATGTAAATGTAAATGCTGTTGCTATTGACAGGGAAAAATCTATTTGTCGATCATCGGGCTGTTACTGATTAGCTGATATTAGTGGATTCTTCTCAGTTTCAGAGTACCCACAAGAACATTACGAGTGAAAATTCCTCCAAATTCCAACAAACACTGCCCTGACATTTCAATTAGAAATTTTGATGAAATGTTCGACAACCACGAAGAAAATGTCAACTCGAGTGGACACCCGAACGGGAAAGTACAATACTCGTCATCAGATTTGTTGTTATCTACGGCTCTATTACAACTCCTGTCTCTAGCTTCTCGATTATATCATCATGGCGAAACAATTATTCCAGAAAATTGATGATCTGAAAATTGCGGTCACGACAATTACGATTGTAATTATCGTAACCCATCTCTCTAGGATTCATGTATAATACAGAAATGGGAGAGACGAAGGGATTCACAGAACCGGACACGTTAGCTCTCCATGACCGTAGCGTTCAATTGATAAAACGTAAAACTGTTTCCTACGTGAATTTATTTGGTAACAATAATATCATTTGAATGTATTTCGTTGACTTTCAAACTCAACCACTACACACTTCTCTGGGAAATCAAGAATTGATTCGTACAGAGAAATTCGAATGATATTATACACGAGAGTGAGGAAAGGAAAGCAAAGCTTCACTTGACAAACACAAAGTTTGCACTTCTCACCAAGATGTCTCCAGAGATCATATAGAATGAAACGACTCCTTGTTGTCCGGAAGAAATTTCATTTCTTCGTTTCCTCGCCAACGGAATAAGAGTCGAGTTCAATATTCCTTTCTCCCTTCTACCTTCATGATTTTTCTCTAGTGCAAACAGCGGGCGAGGCAAAGTATTTGCGAAAGCTCCGAGTACGTTCTCTTACAACTAAAGAGATTTAATTGAACGATTTCACAGAATCATATATAATTGAGGAATAAGTTGATCATTGTATCAACGACTTGCACCTAATTCAAATTTTTATCCATGCGAGCATGTATTTATTGTACGGAGATCGATATCGCCAACTTTAACATGGAAATCGATAAAGAGGAGTAGAAGTTACATCATTCTATCTTATGAGAGTTTACTGCTAGTTCAACGAATAAAAGCTCAATCATTTTATTATATTCGAAGAAGATCAATAAATGTTTTCAAGTGTCAATGGCAACGTACAGTTGTATGAAATAATATTTCACTTTGGCGCATAAAAGTACCGCTTGTATGCCAAAGTTTTGAGTGTTGTGATATATCATGAATATCGCGTATCTATTGTCAAATGCGGGAATAAGTTTCAATTTGTATATAGCGTACGTTTAACAGATGTTCGAGATTTCGTACTTGAATAGTCATCTCGAGTAGAATCAAATTAAAAGACCATAGCTTGTGAAAAAAAAAATTGTGTGTCCTTCACAACGGAAAGTTGCACCACGCCAAACTTTTGATTACGTTCATCATCATTACGCTGCATGAAACACCATATAGGAACATCTGGCGCACACGCATAAACGAGATAAGAGGGTCAGGATAATCCCTCTGTGTCTCTTTGTCTGCCTGATTGTCGCTCTTCTATCCTTCCGAGGTATACCAAGTCGTTCGTACATGTTAACAAGCCTCGCTCCGTGCTATCCATTTGCTTTTATAAACCACTATGGTTTCGTACGGAGTACATATGTTCACCCGATGCGTGCATATAAACACATATCATACACAATGAAGTCATGTGAAGATGCAGAGTTTTGGATCTATATATACAATTCACCGAGGTGCAATAATGTTATTCAACGGTTGTAACATCCTTAATCCTTGATCTTGAAATTGAAGATAACAACGGAGCATTCGATTATGAAATCTTCTAGTTTAGAACATTTCTTCATTCACTCTTATGCAATAACTATTCAGAATATCTTATTAAAATGATTATATTCTATAAATTTTGGAATCAGTACTTTCTTGAATAGAAAAAATATGAATTTTATATGATTTTTCTACACTGAGAAAAGTCACATAGTTGCTGTAACTAAATGCTAGCCACAACAGCAAAATAATTTATTCATATATCAGACAGCTAGACTTTTATTCAAATCAACGCATTTTGTTTATTCAATTGAATTTAGTTGGAATAAGTAAAACTTTCACTTCTCACAAATAAATATTTTGACGTTGGGACAAACAAATATTCCAACTGAATCAACATGTTATTTGAACTAAATTATTTAGTGAATAAAATATGATTGTAGTGGAATATTGTTAGTTATTGAGAATCAAATATCTCCTAGGAATCTTCAAACAACCTCACTAGAAATGACTCCAGTAATTTTGTAGGTTATTACAAGGCCTTGCTAGGCCTTGAAAGCAGGGCTGTGGAGTCGGAGTCGAGGAGTCGTGGAATGATGGATGGAGTCGAAAGGGGAGTCGGAGTCAATTGTTATTTCATCGACTCCGACCCCTCTTTCGACTCCTTAAAAAAAAAAGTTAGTTTTCATGAAAGTACGTTAGAAAAACATTATGAGAACGTCCTGTAGTATATGAAAAGAACGTTTCCAGAACGTGTTTAGCTACATTAAAAGTGGAAATGTTCTAAACATTGGAAATATGTGCTTTTGGGGGTTAAGACTCGCAGAACCTAGGCTATGTTTTTGAAACATTCAGAGAACTTCGTGTGCTGTTTGGAATACGTTTTCATTTCTTTGGCTAATTTTTTAAATACACATATTCAATCTTATCAGGTGAATCTCAGGTGCATCGGTCGAGAGCTGAAATTTGCATGCAAAAAATTTTTTCAATTCTTCTCCAACACAAACGAGGAATCTATATGTTAATTTATGGACAATGTATTTTCACACGTTGATTCGAAGTTCAAAGTGTAATGTTTCAAAATCAAATGCATAGAATTCTCTGTTGACATAAATAAGATGAATAAAAAAATGAGAGTAGGAATTGATGTGTTTATTTTCATAATCTGTTCGGTAAGAAGGTGCTATAATTCTTTATATCAATGGAACCATAAAGGTATGAGAATGAAGAAAGAGAGTCATAGGGAATCTCTAAATGGGAATGTAACGTCCCCGTAAAACTTAGATCATTCAAAGAATTAATTCTTATAAAAATGAAATTTTTCCAATGAGAAATGCACAAATTTCAAATTAACCGTTTCAGACTCAAATGATTCTAAATAAGTTCGAATCATATTTTTGATCAGAGATTTGCACTATCAATCGTTCTGAATGATTCCTCTTCTGCAGGGAGAGCTGAGGTTGTTGCAGCACTGAAATCCCATATATATGGGATAGGAATTGAAAAAGGATTCTTAAGAATTCATATTGAATCCATCCGACCCCAATTGGATTCTCTGCGCACTCTTTCTGAACTGATTTGCTGTATGGGATTTCTCTCTCTCTTTTTATCAGTATTACAAGTTTGCAATAAATACGAAAGTTTCAAATGAAAGATAAGTCAGTAATTATTACCTAATTATTCAAAAAGCTCCACACTGCTCATTTCCAACGAATTTTGCTATCACTCCATGCTTGTTTGCTGAATAGATTTATATTGCACTTATTCTCATTACCAGAACGGAAATCGTTCTGGAGTTGTTTGAGAATCATTCGCAGATTGTGTTGATTCATTGATGTTATCAGAGATGTGACAGCTTTACAAACACTAGAAAAAATATGGGGAGTTTTTCCTCACTTTGATGGCGGATTCCATCCCCTGGTCGTAGGAAAATGGTTTTTCCATCAAAAATAGGGGATTTTTCCTCCATTTTGAGGAACTATTCCGTTTTTTGGGTGTTGAATCCTCCAAAAAGTAAGGGCAAACTCTACCAAATCAGGATGTCAAGTTCCCTGTTCCTGGTGGAAGATTTTTGGTGAAAAATATTTCACATTTATTTTTTACAGTGAAGAATGAAAACATTCCGAAACAAAATGTTTTTGATTTATTTATTCTTGTGTTTATTATATTTTGAAATAATCGAGAAACGTGCTTTCTCATCCACCCTGTTGGTTCTAATTTTCAATAAGCTGCTGCATATAAAAACTTACAAATTTACGTACTGCATCAGATTAACGGTTCATGAATGGAAGTTTTAGAGAAAATTCTTTGTTGAAAGTTGTTGCCGAAGTTTTTTCTAACATTTGGAATATTTATATCTGTTGGACAATGTTGATGGGAGAAATAATTCATGCATAAAATTTTGAAATAGAACATTGAAATTAGTTATGACTTGGAATTCTGTTATATTGTTTGCATTTTAGTCTCGATATATTTAGCGAATCAAACTTCGATAATATATCAATGAATAAAATATTGAAACACAGGTCGAAAAACCTCGATAACGAATAATGTCTATCTCATGTCCAAGTTTGGTTCTTTTGGAATTTTTATTCATGAGAATAAACACTAGAGCCGGAGTCGGAGTCGGAAATTTCAAGTGGTCCGGAGTCGGAGTCGGCTATGTGAAAGCTTCGACTCCGCAGCCCTGCTTGAAAGTCCCTCACAAGGGCATCGTAAGGTTTTGCAAGACCTAGAGAATAACTAGAGTGATTTCTACTGAGAATATTCTAGGCAGGAGAGGTTCTGAAAAATTTTTTGCATTTCCACTTGCTCCATATTTTAACACAATTTCACTGCATAAAAAAAGATGTTGTACAAATATTATTCAGACAAAACGATCAAAAAACTAATAAATCGATAGGATTGAAGACTTTTGTTATGGAGTAATCTATTATTCCAAAAATAAAATCCAAAATTCCGAATCGCCGTTGCACGGGGTGGACATAGATGGAAATGCCGGTGAAACAATTGAAAATGATGGAATGGTAATCAGTGCATGCGTAATAAGATTCTATTTATTGAGGAACTCATTTCAATAAATATTTTAAGTTGAATAAAAGTTTTAGAAAAGAAACAATTTATTCAGCGCGCATAAATTGTTAGTTGTCACAAATAAATTACTTGAGCTACTATTAACTAAATTTTTTTATTTAAAATGAATAGACGTCAAATTATTGTTTTTGCTAACGAAACAAAATTTTTATTTGTATTAAATGAAGATTTATTCAAACGAACCAAAAGATTATCAACTAAAGTATTCTTGCTCACGCAACTAAGCGATTTTTCTCAGTGGAGACTTTGACAACTGTCGTTACAGATAATGTTGATATAAAAAATAATACGATCCGCTATTTTTAAAGAGTTTATCGTGAGATTATAGTTTGCCTGTGGTTATAATTTTCAATGTAAATCCCTATCCTGGAACATATCCCTGTGAACATAAATTGAAGGAAAACAGTCATTGAGGAAAAAAACATATTTCTTCCAATGGTATCTATAAAAGTATTACAGGTGAAATTTTCTGTGAAATAAACCTTCACTTCACAATTGAAATTAAATTGTATGAAATAAAAAATCCGTACTGAAATTTGTTGTCAAAGGCACACGGAGAAAAAGATGATGTTGGATTTACAACATTTCGTTCGATCACCATAGAAACCCCTAATGTTTCTATGGTCATCGAACGAAACATTGTAAATCCAACATCATCTTTTTTTCCGTGCAATCCTTTCTTATAATCGTAATTTGACACTCATGCAAAGCCAAAATTCTTTAAAAAAGTGATTGTAATATATACAGACGATGAACTGTAAAATTCCCTTTGTTTGTCGATATATCTTTCGAGACGAATAAGCTTGTACTCGAAACTTCGGTGTCCAGCTTAGAGAAACGAACAGAAGTTGGAAAGATCTAACTTTCACCAGTGAGGTTACAACAAAACTCGTACGAACCAATGAGTAATGATTTCTCTTCTGGATCGAGGGTGAAAGTTCTGCCCCACACGAACAAAAAAGTTGCTTGTGAATTGTATTTGCAACTTGCATTTTTCGGGTCTTAATATTTCCTAATCAAAGTTTCATATTTCATCCTGTACCGATTGTTTCGACAAGAAAAATACTATCGTATTTTTATTCCCTCACGGGGTCCGAATTTTATCGGAATAAAATGTGAAAAATATATACTTGCGAGGTAAGAGAGTATGTTATTGGCAAAAGCTGCTTTTTCTCTCGATTCATATTTCCATGTAATATTATATCCATGTAACTACTTGATTCGATTATAACAGTAGAATGCATATGACATCGGTGTACCGTCGTATGCGGGTTATTCCGGTAAAACGCATGTGACGTTACAATATGTTATCGCTGTATATATATAGTTCATCATTCCGCATAATAGAAAAACGTTTCTTCGTGAAACTCCATTTTATGTACTCAAAATGACAATTTCGTGGAAGTTTCTTGATTTCATTTTGTTGCATTTTATAGGAATTCTATTCAACATTTGTCATCTGTTTTTCCTTCCCCGCATTCGGAAGAACACTCCAAATCATATCGCAAGTTATTAAATATTGAGTATCCGCATAAAATAATCATGAATTCTCCTTCATATAAATTGGAACACTCGATGTGGGATAATCATCATCGCATTCAACTACCAATTCCCATCCTTTACAGTTTAATAGAACATAAAACTCGACTGCTGATACTACATATTCATTGAAAATTGTTGATAGCCGAATCATACGTGCACGTTCCGAATACAGAAATACGTGACTGTGTCACTTTCATTTATTCCAAGAATTTTATTACACACGTGCATTCTTTCGATATGACATAACGCAATGAACCGATTTTTTTTCCAATATAAAAACAGATAAAAACTCGGAAATTTGTAACTCGAGCAGAGTATACGCTTAAACAAGGAGGATTTCAAAGCTCCAGCGTTTGGAGTATCTACTTTTCACCTGATAATAACCTTGTTCTTTGCATTTTGAATCCTGAATTCATGTTTCAAAAGCGGTATAAGAATCACAGTGGTTATATGTTTGCTCTCATTGTAATGAAAATACTCTTGGGAGAATGTTAAATTATATGTAAACTAAGTGGCGTAACGGAGGAAGACAATTAGCCTCGAGGGGCCGAGACTTACAAAGGCTTTGAAATATTTCCCTCGTATACGAATTTTTTTTTTGGTTTCCTCTTTTTTTTTCAATTCCTCGAGAATATACGTGTCAAAAAAGAAACAAAGTGTATGAGACAATATCTCGAAAACAATGATATTCGTTATTATTTATGATTTATATTTGTGTTCCCTTTTGATAGAAGAAGAAAAAGATTGTATTGAAATTATTCACCCACTCTATCATCACTCTCAAGTAAAGTGAAGAGGATTTTCTACAAGAAACACAAATTCTTCGTCAGATTTTTGTGGAGAAGCACGGGGGAGGCAAAAGGGACACTTTTCTTCCGCACGACGAAACGTCGAATCAAATATCACTTATAAAGGGCAATCATTGAGGACCGATTATCACGCTCGCATTAGCTACTTGACCTAAGGGAGAGAGAAGAAACTTGATGTTTCCTTGGTCGCAGGACGATCGTCGCATTTACCCTCGAGCAACTGAACTTGGAATGTAGGCCGAGATTACAAGATAGGATTGTGCATTACGTCGGCAGTTAGAGCCAGGTGAGAGTCGGTTGGTTCAACCCTCGAGCTGACTCCTTTTGCTCGAAATAAACGTGCACGTATTTCATGCCGGATTTCTCCCAAGATTGACTGATCTTGACTCAGCAGGAAAATAATAATTCTATGACATCGATAGCATCTTGTCATACGTAGGGTAGAGATCTCTTCTTTCGCTGGTTTTTTTATCCACGATAAACGCAGACCTACATTATTTTGAAACACCCAGAGATAATTATTCTATAATCTGATCGAGAAGACTTGAAAGAGAGTGGTTATTCATTCGAGGAAGCAGATATTTTACGTAAAACTAACTTTCGTTACGAGCTCAAAATTTAAAATAATTGAGAAATTCCATTTTGAAATGAAATTGAATTTTTGTAAAGTTTCTTGAGATCTTTCAACGTAAAAATGAAACAATAAGATATCATTTTCAAACCCGGAAATGTAAAGAACGAAAAATTGTACCCCTGAATATGTGTTGAGGAGTGATAGCAAGGACAAAAACTACATCTCATTGGAAAACACCCCAATATCGTTCAAAATCCTTGCTGGAAATGGACCTCTTTCAATCTCAGGGCCTGTCTTCAAAAAACATACCTTCCAGTCATGTTTCAAAGTGGGACGTTTCTTTCAAAAGAATGACTTTGTATTTCACAATATTCAGAAAAGTATCATACAGGTTATGCATATCAGACTCCATATATCAATTTTATTCACAAACGAGCCCAGGTGAAATGCTTGTATATCGATGCGCTTGAATGGAATCCTAACGAATGAATGGTTCATTCTAATATACATTGAAATTTCATTCATTTACATAATGGTAGATTATTAAATTTAGTATCAATAATACTATTCAAAATTCATACAGCGAGAACAGAACTTATCGTCGTCAAATAATTTGCACGATTCAAAACTGTAATGGGATGTAACTTTCATGTTTTGTATTTAAATATTTCGATCATAGAACGCACGAGATAACTTCAATGCCTTCATTGTTATGATAATTATTATAATTATCCTGTAACATTACTGTTATTGTTCATCGTATCGAAAGATCCTTCACCGACAATTTATTATAAAATTATTACGACTCTCATTCATCGAAATGTTTTCACGTACCGTAATTCAAACAACCGGCACTCATATAATTCATCTTCACATTGAATACAATGACAAGGATATAGGGGGATATTACAAGTTGGAATTTGTAAACTATATGTGTACATGCATGACATAAAACATTGTGACGTAACGAATGTATCGAACGACTCCTTTTTTGTTCGTTTCTGCTGAAAAATCGATAACCTACGGGTTGAAAATTCAACTTGTCTATTTTTTTCGCCTTCTGTTTTCGTCCGATAACACAAGGAAAAAACAATATCATATTTACACATTTTTTTGGAAAATAATGAAAGAAAAAGCTCGATTTATGATGCTTGATGGGAACTTGTTAAACAACTCTCTCGTGTTTCCGAACTATCGACGCGTGTATCATGTAATTTGAAGAGAAACGATCGGGAGTTATTGTATTTTGAAATAAGTAAATATAAATTGTTTTCGTGCATGCGTGCAACATTGTTTCAATAAGAAATCGAAATTTGTGAGAATTATTCAAAGATTTTTTGACCCTCTGCATCCTTTTGGAGAAAATTATTATTTTTCAAAGCTGAATCGAAGAACTGAGAAACAAGAAAAAATTTATCAAAGAGCACTCACGAAGTACGAGATACGGTAAGAGTGGTGATTCGATAAAACTTTTCTCTGGTTTGTGTAAACAGAATGAAACTTGCCAATCGAAATTACATGTCCAACCGAAACACTCAGTGTTCCCAAAAGAGAGGAGAAAAAAGAATAAGTTTTCCATAATATTCTTGACATCAATTCATTCCTCTATATTTGTACGTTATTCATAACTGCTATTTCTCAATTCTCACCATGTCAGATATTTTATGAGGAATTTTGCAACAGATATATTGTCTACCAAAGTTTCTTACAAAACTTGGATCCTAACTTTTATTCAACAGTTCTTGAAACTCCACTCTCCACACATCTTCTCGTCCATATTTTATACAAGATCACAAACTTGTGAGCACAACATTCGAGTTCTTTAAATGAAACGTCAAGAGAGTAATTTTGTAATTTTATCTTTTTGTATGTCTACTTTTCCAAAATACAATCAGACTTTTGTACCCGAGGATAGTCAAATATTCTTCAATACCCAACGGATTTATGAACTCTTATCTTAGAAACAGTTTACAAGTTCTTTATCCATTGTCAATTTAGAGAAACAAAGAATATCAGTGATAAATAGTCAAATCTAACATATTGATATAATAATTTTATCACTCACCCTTCTAATGTACATCAATGATACTCTATTTTCCTTCATTGACAGTCATTTTGCTAAATGATTAATTGAAATAATAATGATTTGTATAATTGGCGTGAATGTGAATTTTCTTGGAATTATTCACAGTTTGTGAATCATTAACAGCAGATGGAATTCAAAAGCCATGTTCTACCGCATACGAAATTTCTCATTGTGCAGTTTCGCATGCACGGAAATCAAATGATGATATTCCTAAAGAGAGCGGTATAACGTAATCACATCAAAGACCGCTTTCGTTACGTTACATCCGTCTTTCATAATCCAAATGAAGCTTTTCACATGTTTGCCTATTTCCCTTCATTTCCTTTCACCTTCGATAAACACTAAAACTCACGCACCACTCATCAATGATGAACGCAAGATGAATTAATGTATCTTGAATCAACATCTCTTCAATCCACCGTGAAAGAGAATCTATCTTCTGGTATTTATACATTTCGAATAATTTCCTGTATCGAATGAGGTTCAACATTTGAAACACGGCGGCGTGGAATTATTAATGAGAATCCCGGTATTCGATTCAAAAAATTCAAGGTAAAAGTTTATAAAAGATTCTCTTCTTTCGATTCTCGCTGCATTTTTATTCTTTGTTTTTTCAAAAGAATTTATCAAATTTGCATCTACATAAAATCCATCAGTTATGTGGATTATATGTAAAAAGTTTATCAAGATTGACCCAATCCAAGATATCTGACAATACGTCCGCATTAGTTCCTAAACTTCAGAAACCAGATAAACGAAATTTTGTTGTTGTCCTATGGTTTTTTTTATTTTTAATTATCTGACCAAGCTATCGATGTTTGTAATGAACTTTTTGACGGATTCGGCACACAAATTATATACAACAAAAACCGAAAATTCTATACACTCAATGGACATGAATTTGCATATTTTCTCATCAAAAGTATGATATTCATAATAATGAGTCGTTTTTTATACCAAGAAATAACAAAAATGTTTTGAACGATAAACTTCAATTTATGAAAAGAAAAAAAAATTATCCCAAGGTGAAAATTTGCTCTCTCTCAGCTACGAGGCTCCTCATTTCCAAGAATATAACTCAAGAAGATTGCACGTAATATTAAACAAATTTATCGTCTGAGAGTGCATTCAAATTCACAGGGAAAAAATTGCGAATATGGACCTATTCATTACTTTTCATATGAAGTGAGTGTGGAATTTCTCACTTATTTTAATTCATGTAAATGAGACAGTTTTCTTTTTTTCATTTTCATTCAACATTTATTCCTTCACTAGCTGATCCGTCGCGGGTTGCTGCGATTTCGAGAGGAATATAATTTCAAGAAAACTCGATATGAGAAATTATATTTGAATCAGTTTTATTGAAATCAGATTTATTCCAATTTTTCTTTCGATTCTTTTTATTCATTCGAATGCTTGTGGATAAACAATATTTCTAGTGTTTCCTACTGGCGCGTTCACGAACGAATCAGACGGTTTTCCAACGCGTGAGCAGACCACGTATAGCTGTCCATGTGAGGAGCAAGGATTTCCTAGCTCTAGTCCGCACACTTGCAGGGATTGTTCTTGCGTTTTACTGATGGTCATTGCGAATGCGAGTCGTACTGGAAACAGTAACCGCTTCAATTCGGATGGCATATCTGTTGGAATCATTGGAATGCGTGGCAACAGCACATCTTCACCTTTGAATTTTTCATTCAAAATTGTAGCTTCGATAATATTTCCTAGTAGAGATCACTCTAGTCATTCTCTAGGCGATTACAAGGCCTTACGAGGCCTTGCAAGTCCCTCACGAGGGCCTGGTGAGGCCTCGCAAGGCCTAGAGAATTACTAGAGTGATTTCTGCTAGGGTTGTTCATTAACTTTTTCACTGAGAGTCAGGTACCATTGCAAAGTCACGGCGGATTCATGTTCCGAGGATGAATGATAAGTATGCCAATTTTCAATTTTGAAATGTGCGGTGGCATGCCTGGCAAATCAAGTAAATTCAAGAATTCCGTTGGATGATTGCCAACTTCGTCAGGATTCATGACAGTGTCAATGGACTTGTAAGTTATCGCTTCGCCTGGTATTCCATTTTGAATGGCGAAATTGATGTCATTCGCATCGATGTTCTTAGCTGCTAGAATAGCACGTTCACTGAGCCAATGATGATTTTTGTAATTCCGCGCGATAGTCGGAAAGACTTTCTGAATCAATTCATTTTTCTTTGCTGTCAACTCGCAGAAGTCGATTGGCAATTTAATACAGTGTGCACGCAGAGAAAAGTTACCTAAAAAATTACTACACTTTATAGTAGAATAGGGACAAAATCACATCCCACGTGAAAATTTCTTACTTGCGCCAATACTGACGATGGAAAATAGATAGGCGCAATGCTGACATCCAAGGCTTGGAAATCTATATCGAGCCAACGTTGACTGACAAGTGGCACAATGTTGCACCAATGTTGGGAATCATAATTTTCAATGATCAATCCATCATTGGCTCAGGATTGTGCCAATCATGGTTCATCGTTGTCCCAATATCGTTTGGACAAAAGAAATTAACTTCATACGAACAATTTCATAGCACGGCTGAATATTAATCCAAACGTTGACAACGTCCAGAAGAAATGAGTACCCAATGCAGTGCCAAGCCTGGTCAAAGCTTGGCTCAGGCTAGCCACGATCCTCAATTATACGTCTCCATACAAAAATTCCCGCGTCCAATGTCAAAGCGCCACCCTTCGGTATTGTTTCCAACGCTCGGTTCGTTTCTCGCAAGCGCTCAACGAACTATGCGGTTGATATATAAGCATCATATAACCTTCTGATTTGAAAATTGTTGTCTTCATCATAGGTCCTTCATCGAAGGAGAGATTTTAGCTGTGCAGACCCATGGACTCGTGGACATGGGAATTTGAATTATACTTGATGTGATTGATTTGTACGGTAACCAGTAATCATTGAGTTATATTAAACTTATACACACGTCTTGTATTGGATTAATCAAATAAGTTTCTTCGTTTCAATGTATACAGAGATTCTCTGGCCCTGGCTGTATAGAATATTTCAGGTTCGGGCTGTACTTCTTAACACGTGTGGAGGGGAAGCAATCGATGTCGAAAATATATGACTCTGAATTTTTATTATATTTTTGCAATCGTTCAACGTAGAGTTGAACATCGGCACAACATTGGCTCAACGTTGGCGCGGGATTGTCGCAACGTTGAATCAATTTTGGCCGAATATTGACTCAGTACTATTATAGGATTGACTCAAATTTAGCAGTCAATATCATTTATGTCTAATAAATGATGGTACCTCCTTTAAATACATAAAACATCTGACCATTGGCAGACCATAAAAAAATTCGTCCATCAGTCTTGGTTCGTAATGAGTACAAGCATGATCCAATCTTGGATTTAGATCGAACGACAAATTTTTTCATAGGTTGCCAATGATGGCTGATTTGACTGCCATAATCGTACCAATGTTGGTCCGTGATTGGCAGAATACAGCCTGAATGGAGCCTGTAACGATGTTATCATTTCAAGCTTGCACCTTGCTAACCGCCAAGGCTCGGCCAATCTTTGTCAGTGTTGCGCCATCCTAGTGCCAATCGTCAATTTTCACCTGGGATTTTGGGGTTATGTGTTATACGTTCCCGGGAAAAAAAATTCCATATAAGGACCCATATATGGATTCATATATGCATTCATATATGAGCATATATGGATTTTGGCCATGTATGTTCATATATGGTCATATATGAAAGTGGGGAATCTATCAGCATTGATCTCACTCCTCTCTCCTTTGATTTTTCATCACATTCCATGTAAAATTGTGACATTTTTTTGTCCATATATGGATGTATATGATAATGTATGATTGAATATGATCACATATGGCCATATACAGTCTCATTCATACATGATCATATATGGCCAAAATCCATATATGCTCATATATGATCTCATATATGTTCATATATGATCTCATATATGTTCATATATGTTCATATGTATTTCATATATGTTCATATATCATTCATATATGATTCATATACGCTCATATACGACCATATATGAATTATTTTTCCCCGGGTTGTCATTAAAATTACTATACTTTCCATCAATAAATAACAGAATTTCATCACTGCTCCTTAGAAAATATAGTAATTTGAATGACAACATATAATACATAACCCTAAAATGTGATTTTGTCCTTAGTTTACTATAAAGTGTAGTAATTTTTTAGGTAACTTTTCTCTGCGTGTGTGGACTGATCTATTGCGATTTTTCCATTCCCAATATCCAGCAATTCTTTCGCGAAACGTGCGACAGATGCGTCATTTTGTAATTGAGCACGCATATTCGTTTATAATGTAAACTTCTTAACATGTCGCCATAGAAGTGAAGATTTGATACATGCATTGAGTTCATCAGCAGGTGTTGAGCGTGGTATAACTGGCAGAGTTTGCCGAAAATTGCCAAACGGTAAGATGAGTGCGCCACCAAAGAGCTGAGTGTTTTCTCTCAAGTCCTTCATTGTACCATCCAGCGCTTCCAATGACTTTTTGTGTGCCATAGTAACTTCATCCCATATGATCATTCTAGATTCTCGCAGAACTTTGCCCATTCCAGAATTTTTTTTTGATATTGCATGTTGGTGTATCGGCAGTTTGCATGTTCAATGGCAATTCAAGTGCCAAATGAGCTGTTCGACCGCCATCCAGAAGAGTTGCCGCAATTCCAGATGAACGAAATGTTTGTAAACCTCGAGAAGAATACTCCAAGTATGTTTTGGAACTGCGTACAACACAATGCTAATCGCTGATTGGAACTTCTCAATAAACTCTACTTATCAGAAAATGAATTAAATCAGCACTGATGCGCGCCACCTAGCGGAGTATTTGTCCGAAGCCTAAAACTAATCGAAAATGTAAGGAAATCGACCCCAAGTTGATGCGCGCGATTTTTACCTCTCTAAGTGTTGGAGGGGACATTTTTACTGAAAGGTCGGAGGGGGCATTTTGGCTCTAAATCTGGAATAACTTCTACGCGCAACGCAATATTGAAACAAATTTTGGTGTACTGCTCCGCCCCAACGTACTATTCAATTTGATGAGACATAGAAAGATGTGCAATGAAGTGATATAATTGAGGGGACATTTTATTTACGAAATCATGATTTTCGATTTTCCGAAGTTGAATACTCCAACAATTTTTGAAGCACATCGTTGTGCTTTACGGAGTGTCTTTCCATAGCCTAAAACTAATAGAAAATCCAAGGAAATTGATCCTAAGTAGATGCGCGGGATTCTTACTTCTAAAAGTGTCGGAGGGGACATTTGTAATTTCAAAATCGGGACACAAATTCGCGGTTTTTTTGACAGATATTGGATTGATAGCACAGTATCATACTCATGTAATTTGAGTAGCTTGAGGTGTAAAGTGTTCGGCTGATTTTTGTTAAAACGTTTCAGTAACGCGCAGAAATGTTGTGAGCAAGCGAAGTAGTCAATTTGTACCCAGGGACAAATCAGAACTCATGTTTTTCGTACTTTCTTCAATCACTATAAGTTATATCCATTCTCAAGAACTTCTGCGATCATCTTGAGTTTTTTTCCTACATTAGGAAGTCTGAATTGATATTTTCACGCACACAAAATTGGATTTCATCCACAGAATTGGTTATGAATAGAGAGGGACAGAAAAATGACGCTTTCCGTGGAAATGCCCATATATAGATTGAGCCTATATCTAAAGTTGCACTAAAATTGAGGGAGCCTCAGTGGAATATTTCAACATGACTGATTTTATTTCCACTAATTACGCTAAACACAAAAAACTGGGTCGATCTGTCAAGTAGTTTTGAAATGCATAGGCACATACATACGGACAGACATTCATTTATATACCTATATATAGATTTCACAAGCAAAGGTTTGAAATTATCAATCTTCCGGAAGAGTGTTCAAAAAAAAAAAAAATAACTCGTTCGATATTTCAACATGAGATCTCTGGAGTTGACCAGAGGTGCAAATTCGAACTGGATATCCTTATCTTATCGTGAAAGATGCGCTCGACTACTTACACTATCCATGGAGTCTGAATATATTCTCTATCGAGAATCCATTAGATTCGACGTTTATCGTATCATTCGAATGATCAGTACCTAATGCAATAACAATGTTATATTAATACTATTGAATTTAAATCTGTTAATCACTTGGTTTGGATTATTAATGGTTTCAATTTCACTGGAACACGATGCATATTCCGTGTACTGCCTTTGATTTGTTATTTTGTTATTCCAAAATGTATGTACAACTTTCAAAGGAGCAAGGTACTGTAAAACCGTGCAGAGTAAAAGTTTTTCAACGAGTTGCACTGATTATATTGCAAGTTGAAAAATAGGAAAAAACAAAGGAAAATCTATAAATCAAATCAATATGATCAAGGTTCCAATTCGTTCGAAGAAGGTCTTTTTTTTAGACGCTCTTTCCAGTTTTTATCTACGGTTGAAAACCTTTGATGATCTAACGCTCAACCATATCGTTTTTTCGGATGAAAATTTTTCCCTTGACCTTGATAGTATGAATTGAATACATACATTTCTCATCGTCCTGTCAACCAGATGTCTTTCAGGGTTCCCCCAAAATTTGAAGAGTCATTTTCCCTGACTTTCCCTGACTTTCACTGACCATGTTCAAAATTTTCCCTGATTCTCAAATGAGTATACCCAGATAGCACACAAGTTGCTTCAAATTGTACCAAGCCAATCAATTTGTTTCTTTAACTGGAAATAGCAAATCCGAAATACTTGGAGCAAGTTGGGATAACTTAGGACGCCACTAGGCAAACTCAGCTTATAAATGAAATTGTGGAATTGTCATGATTTATGATGGAATATTGTTACAATTTACCGGTATATCGCATCGTCACCAAATTCCTTTGAATATGAGTGTGATAAGTACATACATTCTGTCAGAAAAGTACCGGGAATTCTTGAATAAAACACAAAATATTTTTTATTCTTCCAAATCTATTGTATCGCCTTCAAAGTAGTCCCCTCCCGAAATGATACATTTATACCAACGAACAATCCAATCATCAAAACATTTTTTATACGCTTTTTCCGGAATCGATTTCAGTTCTCGCCGCGAATTCTCTTTAATATCTTTTATCGATTCAAAACGGGTGCCTCGAAGTGGTAATTCAAGATTTGGAAACAGAAAAAAGTCGGCTGGAGCCAGATCAGGTGAATACGGTGGCTGTTCGATGATATTTGTTGAGTTTTTGGCCAAAAATTGGTTCACAATGAAAGCCTTGTGAGATGGTGCATTATCGTGATGCAAAATCCATGAATTTTCTTTCCACAAATCTGGCCTTTTTCGACGAATTTGCTCTCTTAAACGCCGCATAACGCTTAGATGATATTCTTTATTCACCGTCTGACCTTCTGGCAAGAATTCCGAATGTACAACACTGCGATAATCAAAAAACACAGTCAACATTACCTTCACTTTTGATCGGTTTTGGCGTGGCTTTTTCGGTTTCGGCTCAGCTGGAAGCCGCCACTCCGAAGCTTGTTGACTGGTTTGCATGTCATATTCGTAAACCCATGTCTCATCACCTGTTATAATGCGTGTTATGAATGTGGAGTCGAAATTGACTCGTTCTAGCATGTCTTCAGCGACCTTTACGCGATTCAGTTTTTGGAGAAAATTCAAGTCTCTCAGAACTAATCGAGCGGCAACGCATTTCATGTCCAAACAATCATGTAAAATAGTACGAACTGATTCGTAAGACACAGAAAGTTCACCTGCTATCTCTCTCAAACTTAAGTGACGATCTTCAGTCACCATTTCCTTCACTTTATCGATATTAACTTCAGTTAACCCTCCGTTACTCGCGCTATGAGCGCGACGCCGGCTTTTCATTTTAAATCCTTGTGCATATTCAACCATCGAAAATAGGTTAACGCTGATCAAGGAATTCTTAGTTGATAGTCTCTAGTACACAACAGTAAGGGTTTTAATCATATTTATTACATTCAAGTACGAGAAATTTTAATTTTAATGTTGAGGTAATTAGAAAAAGCGGCGCGCCGCTCACAGTGCGTGCGGATCCGGTAGTGTTTTTCCTATGCGACGTTGCCATACTTCGTATTCAATTGATCAGCTGTCAGAAAAATCATGGCGAGCAGATGAGGGAAGTTATGTGTTCCATATACAAGGTTTTATAGTTATATAAAACTATTATAGTTATAGTTAAATTTTAATAAGTCTCGTAATTTTCATTATGGAAGTTTGTGATATTATGATTATCAACATGTGATAATATGGAGCTTTTCATTCAAGAACCTTTGAATATCAAGTTTTAAATATCTTTAAATGATGAAAAATATTCTTTTGCAAATCGGAAAAGGAAAAGCAAAATTCTCAAATCTGTTTCAAGAATAATAAAATCTCTCTCAAACGTACGTAGATTTGTATGGGTTTCTGTTTTCAATAATTATAAAAAATTATAACAAGTTTGAATGTACTATTATTAAAAGACTGCGAAGAATTTGTGATATTGTGGTATTATAATTATATTGTGATATTATAGTTATTGAGATAGAATAATTTAAAACTTACGCCAAAGATATGGGTTGATTAAGTTTGAAAAAACTTCACATAGTGCAAAATATTTTTTTTCTGAAAATCGAATGACCAATATTGAGAATAGAACTTGCAATTTTTTTTTTTTAAGATAAAATTTCTTCTAATCCAGTGAACATTTTTTTGTTTCAAATTAGAAAATATATATTAGTATATTCATTACTGAAACCTCTGTAAAACCTGTACTGAAAAACTTCTCACATAATTTCTTTTAATAAAAACGTATGTGCATGAATATTTCATGTTGTGTAAAATCATCATCATATCCATTTCGATCAAATAAAATTCATTCATTTTCAATCTTCATCAGAATATTAATAACACAGCCAGCACAAATGCTTAATTTGAATTCATAGGAACTTCTCTAAGACCTCTAGAAGATTCCCCGTTATGCGATTGATAATGAATTCAATGAAATTAAAAATGAAAACGTACTGAATGCCCGAAGAATTCATTATGAAGTGTTGTTATGAGTTTTTTTTCAACATTAAGTCATTCATTAGGAGTTCATTTTGAATTCAAAATATTCATGATAAATAACGGAAGCTCTGCGAAGACTTGTGCGGTATGGGAATCCATTGAACGACTTATGATATACATGTTTATGGACAATTTAGATATTTTGTACATGTTAAATTGCTGAATATTAAAATTTGTGATCATTATATTTATTTAATGGGTTTTCCAAATTCATTCATCTAGATATAATGGGTACAGTGATAAATGAAGATTCTACATTTGAAAATGGCGTCATAATTTGCAATACGTTTGGCAACGCTGCAAAAAAATTAACATTGCGGCGGATCGCCGCGGCGCGAGTAACGATGTCCGGCAGAGGCACGCGAGTAACGGAGGGTTAAAGACGTCGATGGACGACCAGAGCGAGGCAAATCCTCCACCACATCTCGACCACTTTTGAATGCACTGTACCTCTCATATGCACGTGTTTTTGATAGAGTCAATTCACCGTAAGCCTTCTCCAACATTTTCAGTGATTCGGTACACGAAATTCCATTTGCAACGCAAAATTTAAAACAAATTCTTTGTTCAATCTTTGTATCAATTGTGACAATCGCGGGACACACTTGAGAGAACTGAAAAGATCGAGCACTATAAACAAACTGAATAACAGATGACAGTCAAACTCCGCGTCAATATACAGGACGAATGCACCAACTTAACAAAAAGAATGTTGACAAACCCGTTAGCCGCACTTTTTAAATGATCAATTCCCGGTACTTTTTTGACAGAATGTATATGTATACTTCCCTATCCATATAATGGTATCAAGGGCGTATTCAGAAACTCACTATCCTCCTTTGAGGGGACTCGAGCATAAGGAAGTGGGGGACGGAAAAATTCAAATTTGTTAACATTTGGAGGTTAAAATTTTACAATTTTATTTTTGAGCCTTCAGAAATCACTTAGCCATTCAAGGTTTGCGGCGATGTGGAACTCTAGGCATGTCATTTATTATTATTCACTTCAAGTAAGGTAGTAAATTTTTGGATATTCCCTTGAATGGTATTACACTTCACTCTAAAAAATTGGCAGTGTTAGGGAAAGTCCACTCCGGATGGTGTTGTTTCAACACCTGACGGTGTTATTTCGACACCGTATGGTGTCATTCTAATACCATTTGGAATTATTTCAACACTGAATTCCGGAGTGGACTTTTATAGAATCCGCGCGGTGTTAATTCTGACACCGCTTTTCTTACAGTATTTTGAGACGTTTGGAGGTGATCTACGGATTGAAATAAAATAAGCACAGTCAATAGATCAATTGTGAATACTCATTCTCTTGACATCGCGTTTTGAACCGAACCAAAGGAATGGTATTTGCAAACAAAATCGCAAGGCAATTCAATGAAATTTATACTTCACCCATACAGCACAAGAGTTCCCGTTATGCTCATGAATATGTATTTATTATGAATATTTCGAATTCAAAACGAACTCTTAATAAATAACTTAATGTTCAGAAAGAATTCGTATCAAGACTCCATAATGAATTCTGCGTGCATTCAATGCAATTTG
Organism: Gonatopus flavifemur; assembly: GCA_018340375.1. NCBI lineage: Eukaryota > Metazoa > Arthropoda > Insecta > Hymenoptera > Dryinidae > Gonatopus > Gonatopus flavifemur. Next base: position 1,479,260 of record JAFFJZ010000023.1, read on the forward strand.
ATTTTGACTTCATTGAATTCTCATTGAATTCATTATTGGTTGCATAACGGCGACTATTCAGAGAGTCTTTGGGAAGTCTTTATGAATTCAAATTGATCATTTGTACTGGCTTGGTAAAAAATACACAAATGGACCTTGAAAATTTTCTGCTGGAATCAAATGTTCCAATTTTCCCTGACTTTTTATAAATTTCAATGGATTTCCCTGACTAATGGAGCATTTTGCAAACGTTCCCTGATTTTCCCTGATTGAATAAGAATTCCCTGACTTCCCCTGACTTTCCCTGACTTTCAATGTCTGGGGGGGCCCTGTCTTTGCAGTACTTTCTGAACTTGCGATACTATATAATTAATAAAATTTGTTGAAAAGTTCAGGAAAATCCGATAAGAATTTTATGGGAAAAAAATTCGCAAAAGAAAACTTCACTTTCTACACTGAGAAGAAAGATTCGTTGACTCAAATAAGATTTGTTCATAGTAAATAAATCGTATAGTTGGATACGGCCAAAGAAAAATTTATTAATATTCATTGCACCGCATAGTTGATAAATACAGCACGTATTTCTTTGAGGCAACTTCATACCGATGATGATTCGATAAATCTAAATTTGAGAAGTCATATTCATTCGAATCAATTTCGATCAGTTTGAATCGAATAAATGATTTGGTTATAATCGATAAATATGAATTTCTTGATTCAACACAATGTTTGGTGATACTGAATAAGTCTTATTTGTATGAAACGATATCTCTCAAAAATGTTCAACCAAATGCGTTGATTTGTCAGAAGAAAACCTTTCCCCTCAGTGTGCAATTTTTTCAATTGTACGAAAGAAATAGATTATCTCTGGAAAACCCTCCAAACGTAATCTATAAAACTCCGAGGAGATATTTTATTTATCTTCCAACATTGCAAGTGTATTGAAAATGAATAGAAATCATCTGCCATATAAACTCTTCATCGCTTGCGAATTCAGCTTCCAGGAGATTTCACTTTCAACTAGTTTCACAAACACCAGGGCAATCAAGGACCCACCATGAACAAGCATGAACTATTAAATCTCTCATCTTAACGGTCGAATTAGATGTACTAATTGTTTGAATGAATCTCGCGTAAACTCTTTCCTCGTTTCAGAGAGAGAAAAAGAAACCATGCTTCCCAAGGACTTTCAGTTAATTTTGAAGCCAGCGGTTTACCCCATTGCGATATCTTCATCCATGTATAATTCAAAGACATTCGTCTCAGTTCTCATTTTTCCAGTGGTGAGCTTTGAACCGGGATTAAATGTCTCCTTTAAATTCAGCCCAAGAGCAAACAGAAAGTCATTTTAATCGCCCAATGGATTTTTATTTGAAATATTCATACCAACTCCTTTTTCTTCCACTTAAAAGCTGTACATCAGATTTTTTCCTGCTTTATATTTAATTCAATTACATACAACTGGCAAAATGTTGAAGAACATGAATTGTAGATATTTTCAACGATAAAATAAACGATAAAACATGTATCGCATAAATTCTTCAATCCACGTTTAAAATGACGTTTTGAATTGAACAATTCATTCTTTTCTCCAAAGTTGGAATAATCCTATCAGCTTTCGCATTTTGATCAATGAGTTGAAATGTGTGGATATTTCAAGAAAGAAAAGTTATTCACGGATCTCATTTTCTTCCTCCTTTCCGGGAAGAGGAAAACTTCGGAAAAATGATTTGATAGGTAATTTCGTGCTTGATCGAACTTCATTTTGCTATTGTTTCCAAGGGGAATCTGTATTCGTCTCGTTAAGTTCGTCGCGTATCGCTCGTTGGCCTCGTATATCAGTCGTAAGTAGTTACTACCTACAATTGGTCAGACAACGTTGTTGGAGCAAACTGAATTTCAAGAGACGTCATGAGAGTGGAGTGTTTCATGTCAGTTCAGAGATTTCACTTCCTAACGAAGTTTACGCGCAACGACATTCACATGAATTCGTATAATCATTACGATTTAACGAGGACCTTAACTTACATATCAGTGCGGAGAATAGAAATTTCATATGGTTCTATATCTACAATATATCTTCTTGTTCCAAGAAATTCATTTCTCCGAAAATATTTTCTCTTGATTCAAAAAAATTTCTCTTGGCTCCACACCATATTAGCTGCATTCAAGAATATATATTCTTCAAAGTATTCAAGAATATATTTTCTCTCAGTGTATGGGTTATCAATTTATTTTTGGATTTCAACATTTTCTCTTTTTCATATTCTTCTTTATTTAAGTTTTTGCTGTGAATGATTTTCTGTCCAATTTTTTGACATGTCCTAACCAGATCGATAATTCTTTATTGCGTATGTACAGTGTTCGGCAATCTTTGAGATTTTGGCAATTTCGTAAATGAGAATCAACGTACATGAAGTTAATGAAAGTACATTATTCAGCGTGTAACGTGTCATACGACGTATGTCGATAACCAGGTCTCAGAAAAAACTTTGATAAGAGAAAGTTTGAGGCTATTAAAACAGCAGATTTTTGGTCAATCGCGATTGAACACGAGTGGAAGGGACACGTGTACTCAAATTCAATATCCTGTTTGCAAATCATTTTTGATTCATAATGAAGCATCATCGGAGTCCTGATTTAGCAATCGAAAAGTAACCTCTGTACACGGAGAAAATTAAAGTTTAGAAAATTACTACGTTCCTACTAAATTGGCAAGATACGAGAAAACATGAGTGTTATTGTTACACAGTGTAGTAAAAATCTGTACTTGATCATCTGTAACGTTGCATGCTCATGCTAAAGAGTGTCAGGCAAACCATTCATTTTTACTACATTGTCTATTAATGAGAGTAGTATTTCTCGTATCTTGCCAAATCAGTAGAAAATGTAGTAATCTTCTAAACTTTATTCTTCTCCGTGTACGCAAGATTTGATAGTTCAAGAGACTCCAACTCTTGAAGAATAAACTATTCGAGGAGAAACTTTAACGAGCTCTTTTATGCAAGATTATTAAGAAAGAAAAAAAGAGAAAACTGCTTGAATATCATCGAAATACCTCTTCAAGCAGCACTTCTATGTACTTCGAAGAAACGCTAGGTACAGAGAGATATTTCAATTACATTCGAGCATTTTTTAATAATCCGACACAAAAGAACTGACTGAAGTTCCAACGTTGGTAGCTCCTTGATGAACTATTATAACCCAGCTATAGAGAAAGAATCTGTCTAACTTTTGGAACATAAAATACTTGGACATTTCCTATAAACGTGAATATTCTCAGGCGTTTAATGAATAATCGATAACATAGAACGGTTTTTGACAGACGCATAATTGAATAGATACAGAAAATACCCGATGCAACGAGGTATTGATTTATGCACGAGGAGATTTCGTCATAACCACAGGATAATTGGTTTTAGAGACAACCTTGGGTATATAGTACTCACCTCCATAGTACCTACTTTTTCCCTATTTTATTTCATACTCAAGATTTGATCAACTATAAAGACAATTCTCTCCGGGATGATTATTCGATTCAAAGATTTATATAATTCCAGTCAATCCTGTTACATCTCACACAAAGTCCATATCAAATATCAACTTTCTCTCCTTCAGCTAGGTAACCGTAATCAAGATTTACATAGTACTCGAATAAAATGGTGCGAAGAGGGGAAGGGACTTTGTCTCAACCCAACCAAATTTTCCTTCAGATGTGTGATAAGACTACTTGAACGTTTATTGAATTTCGTTTGGGCAGAGACGAATTTCAAATGAGGGACGTATGTGAGTCGTAGTATTTGAACGATGGAGACAATGAACGATAGAGTTGATGAAAGAGAAAATTCAGCAGAGGATTCGTGACTTCATTTTCTTTTGTATAATGCAACAATGAACTTTCAAGAATCGATGTTAGGAAATTTGAATTAATTACAATGTTTAGTCGATATTTTTCCTTCGTTCATGAAGCTGAAACTGTCGATGTAACTTTTAATAGAATTGTTTCAACTATCAATTATTCGAGTAACCAAAAGGTCTAATTCGAAAAAGGAGGTGGTGTGTCAGAAGTGTTGATTTTTGCGCATGGAAACAAAAGTGAATAGAGTATGAAATGTTACAGTTTCCGAGGGATCGATGTCTTAAGTGGAAATGCTCTAGGCATCTAGTTTTTGTAACGATACAAATATTTCATACAAGAGTACAAATGAAAGTATATTTTCTATATCTCGTTGAACAAAGCGCGTACATCTGAAACTCATTACTCGTGTTTTGTACACTTATCTCGTTTGTTTCGATAACCTGAATCGAATAAAGGAAAATTGTCACGATACATAGTTTGGGAAGTTGCTTTTCCCTTCTTTGAGGATTCTCACCTCTACAAACGATCCATTTTTATCACACGAATCGATCACTTTGAGAACATATACTGTGGAAATCCAGCGCGCGTGTCGTACTTCCTCGCAACTCAAACGATAGCCTATCGAAAAAGTGTTTTGGAGGACGCGTCATTTCATTTTTATGTACAATCTACTATAATGCCTTTTCTTTTTCTTCTTCTTGTCTTATATGTATTTTTCGTGTCATATATTACACCGATATACTGTATCGAGGAACGTATCAAACCAAGTAAATGGGTCACATCTCCCCGAAGATCCTCCAGAGAATTGAAAAATTATGCACGCGCTTAGTTCCCCTCGTTTTTCCAAATGTCGCAGAGCGGTTTGTCACACGATTCATGTAATTTGCCCATTCATTATCTACCATCTCATGAATATTCATCAACTGTTTCATCAAAAAACATTTCGATCCATCCAAGTCCATTAAGTGTACAACCATTCAATCAATTAGACCGCGGTAATCGATTATCTTGTCTCCTTCGTGAGTGATCGGTAATGAATCTATCTTCTCTTTGTTAAATGTCGAGTTTCGTTCGATCAATCAATTCCTTCCTTTCAGTTTCAGATTTAGCATGAAGAGTCTATTTTTCCAAAAATCATATTGATCAATTTTTAATTTAATTTGGTAGAAATTATTCCTCTAATAATTCTCTAGTTGTAACACCCACCCCAACGAGAAACTAGAGATCCAAATATAGGTTACTCTCGAGTTGCCAGTCCAATTAGCAACTCATAAGTAAGCTATACTAGAGTAATTAACTAGAGAATTACTAGAAAAATTTCTACTAGGGGCATTGCGAACGTATCGGGAGAACATATTCCGTCATGAGGAAAATTTCAACTTTCGAATGCTCGAATGAAACATTTCTACACGTATATTCACGTTGCCTCGTTGAGAATGATGTTCGAGAGGCGAGAAAAGTTGAACAAATTGGATCTAATGAGAAAGTTATAGCGGTTAATGATCGCGTGGATACAATTCATGAAATGTGTATCCATTCAAAAGGACTTGATTGCTCGTCTGGTAATTTCAAATGATGCTTGATTAGATGACGCTCTTCCATCCCCTCCCGAGAAGAAGTGTTTTAAAAAACTTTCAAAGGGTATTGTCGACTTTTCAAAACTCTTTTCGCACATTCGTTGTTAGTACATTTGAAAAATAAGTGTCCTACTTTCGCGTGTACATCTGCTTTTTTTCTCTTGCCGTGTGCTTCTTCTTTCTTCTGAACTTCTACTTCTTGTTTTTTCTTCACCTCTTTGACCGTATCTCGCATTTCAAAAGCGCAAAGAGCCGTAGTTTTTTTTTTCACTTCATTTGTTTTTCCGTGTAAAACTTGACCCGCGAATTGTGTGTGTCTCGCGCGTTGAATCAATAAAAATGTGAAAAAATGTATCGTGGGAAATCTTTTTATATCAAATTATCCGGTTTGAATTCCACCTTTGAGGGATTTCATTTCAATAAATTATATAGATTATCCTGGTTTCGCGATGGGAGTATAACATCAGCCATGTATATTGTGGTATATCATATCATGTGTGTTCATAAACCTTACTTTGAGAGATACGCAGCGGAGAATAAAGGACAATGGAGGAGAATAAAATTGACAAAGATGTACTCGATGCTTTTGACGGAGAAGACTATCCAGAGATGGAGGGAAACAGACGTGGGGTGAGTGGAAGAAAGAATTCTGCCGTAGATTCACGAATCAAATCAACTTATCCTTTTATATACACGTAAATGGATAGATAGATGTACACGCGAAGGTCGGGGTGCACTCGATTGGAGAAGAAAACCGAACGAAGAATATTTCTTCTTACGTCTGTTGGTAATAAATGATTCTAAATTTCACGTTTTTTTCCTTTCTCTTCTGAGTAAATTGCATCGATGAAGTGGATTACATTGTTGAACTGAAGTCATAAATATGAATTTGTTTTTTGCTTTCTGTTTCTCTTCGGTTTATTTTCTCCCAATCGATACATATTCCTTCAACAAACAAGACATGTTTTTCAATTTGATTCAGATCTATTTCGAGGATTCCGAACAGTATTGAGTTTTGTATGTTTATTATATTTAAAATTAATATAAAGAATAACAACGAGGGACCAGACCAACCACATGAAACACTTGGTTTAATTTGTTATGAAAAATTTCAAAACAAGCATCAATCTTACAGGAATAGTCCGTTACAACTTTTTCATACTAATTTTCTAACACAATATCTTCTCCGTGCATCGCAATCGTGATCCTGGAGCTTTATGTTTTTGCAGTACTAATGGAAAAAAGTTGAATCTACTGTAAAGTCTCACGTACATCAATGAAATCGTTCGTACTATCCATCTAAATAGAACAACTACACGGAGAAAAAGGTATCTTAAAAAGTACCATAATTTATGGATTTTCTGCACTGGTCTGACCGAGTCTAAATATTTACCTGAAAAAACCTCTAAAAGTACCAAGACTTTTATACGGAAGGTACCATACTTATTTCAAAAAGTCCAAGAAATTATGGTACTTTTAGAGATTCATGCAAGTGAATATTCCGACTCGGGTCAGACCAGCGCTGAAAATCCATAAATTATGGTATTTTTCAAGATATCTGTTTTCTCAGTGTACTGTAAATGTCTTTCTTTTTGAAATATCTCAGACACGAAAATTCTCTTTAAAGGGAACATCGTTGTCGTCTTTCATCCAAGAATACATTCTTTGTAAAATTCTTCTTTCCTTTCATATTGTGCTCTAAAAAAGTGGGATCTCTCTAATGGCGAGTTCACATGTCTATGTCCAGCGGTAAAACCAACTGCCACGTTCGAGATAACTTTTACTTCAGAAGTCATTCCGATGCTTTCAACTTGCTCGCTGCCAACAGGATACACGTTTCGTACACATCTCACGTACTTACGAATTTCATTTCGAACTTGTATTTTTATGTTTGATGAAAATCGTGCCATCGCATCCAATTCAAATTTAATAATGATATTGAAAATCGTATGGGAAAAAGATTCATGCCGTTCCTTAGTTTTTACATGAATACAAAATTTATTCTCACACTTAATAGAAAATTGAACACACAAAACTATTGTTTTGATAAGAATTTCATTGATCGGGGAAAAATATCGATTTTGAAATAACGTAACGACGTGAATCAGTGATTTGCAGTATCAAGGGAAGTGTCAAGTAGAGCATGATCCAATTAGTCTTCACAGGGGGCACATGTAATTAATATCTCTCATGATATCCGGCGAAATTATCGAGGTACTTGAACGGTCTTTCGTGTACGTACAACGGCTCTGATCTCTGAATAATTCCCATACATACATACATCCGAGAATGTGATATTCAATTAATTATATGTCAAGGCTCCCTTTCTCTCCCTTCCTCTGTAGCACACTTCAGATGAGACATCACTTCGATCGGAGAGTCATAATGGGTAGGAACGAGTCACAATCGTTACGATCGTCACAGATACATTCGCCTTGATTATCCGTCAGTTTTGAACGATTCATATTCGTTATGGTGAAATATCAATTTTCAAATTTTTCAATGAGAGAAACGAGATTTTGAGAATATTTTTCGAATGAAAATCAATCTTTTGATGAGGGTCATTAAAATATACTGTATTTTCACCCTCTTCACAGTCGCGTGAGGTTTAAAATACACTTCCCATGCTATACAGCATACAGACATCCTCACACATTTCCCCATTCAACACGATTAGAAATCATTGAATAAATCGATAAATTCCTTATTCAATCCCATTGGCAATGTCCCACATCGTATCCTATATTTCTTCACGATTCAATCAATGAATAACCGATTGTATACCATTATAAGTTTAGTTCATAAATGCCTCATAACGAATTGAATTTTTTGTTCTCTTTGTGATCCTTGAATTTTCAGACTCGATGAATTATCTGACGATTACAATATCGAATTAACAGGTTTAGATAAATCTTAACACATCTTTTGAGATTGCTGCAAATTTGATTAGATCTAATTTGAATCCGCATGAAATGTTTCAAATAAACCAGATAAAATGTGCACAGGGGATACGTGATAACTCTTTCCCATACAGAATACATTTTCATTCCTTTCCATAATATATGAGCTACCGGAAAACAACAGCGATACACACACTCATCATCTTCTCCATACACAAATGACCTGAATCAAGTTAGAAAACGTCGTTGCAAAACCCGTCGTTGCTCCAAATGGAACTTTATGATGAATAAATTTACAATCCCCGGTACTTTGACAAGCATTCATCCGTTTTTCAAACAAATTTTCGCTTCGTAAATGGCCCGGATTGAATAAACCTTGTCGTCAACAACGATGAACGTGAGACACGCGAAAACATGGATTTGAGTAAATTCAATTACTCGTTCGACAAATTAAATTCGTTAAAACGTGATGAACCTTCGCTACTTTATCTCGGGCGCTCGCTTAATGCTCGAAATGTTTTTTTTTCCTTCAATTTTCTCGAGATTTGAAAAGAAGAGAGCATCGTCGCTATACGCTCTCGTCCTCGATCGACCAAAAAGGAAAGAAACAAACAAAAAGGAAAAAGGTGAACCAGCGGTCATCGATCGAAGAACAATAATAAAATAACGATGAGTTAGTCAAAGTGGGGCATAAAAATGTGGGAAAGGATAATTTACATTTTGATATTCACGACGATTCCAATGTATCTTTCATCTTCTATCGGAGCCAATGAGCCATGTTGGGACAAATGATCGAACTTTTGCGAAAGTGATGTGTATGAAATTATGAGTTTTGTTTATTGAATAGTATAATCATACTGGGTTATATGATAATCCATGAGACTTGAGAAATTGCGAAAAGGAGGTAATATTTTGAAGGATGATGTGCACTCGAAAGCACAGAATATTATTGTCGAAGCCATGAAATCACATATCAGAATCCAGAGTTGGAATTTAAAGAATTGAAAAATGGTGGGTGATAGGTCTGCAAAAATCAATCCGAATTTTTTACTACCACCTTTTTCTATCAGAAATCGATGTTTTTCAACATTAAACTCGTTCGAACTCGCTCATTTTCGACGTATCAAGATCAATCTTGCGAATTCTGATTCGTAAAACTCCGCCAAAGACAAACAATGTCGTGAAAAGTTACAAAAACTGAATTTTGATTATTCACGAGTTGATTCTTCGATTATCGGTTCATCGGATGTCATTCTCCATACAAATTTTTCCCCATATAATTATACAGGATATTCAAAGATTCATGTAATTCCAAAGTGATCGCGCAAAAGCGGATGGCAGTGAAAGGCATTTTCTCTCCCTCTATCCTCTCCTACCTTTTATCTCATTTTTGATTTCGAAACTGCCAGTTCCATAACGTTAACTCCATATTCTTCTCAACTTATCCACAAATTGATTTCTCAAAGTTTTGTAAAAGCATAATCTTGTTCCTCAATGCTCCATCTCACCGATGAGAAAACTGGATTTATGGAAAACGATTATATGTATAATGTTCTTGGTGAGAGTAAGTGAGAGAAATCATCTAACGGGACAACGATTCATACACCATATTCCACGAATCGTCTATTCTCTCTCCATTGAGGTTCATAAAAACCTCGACGTGTAACAAAATGAGAACACAAAGTCCGGAACAAAGAAAAAGCACAAAGGCAATAGAAAATGAGACTTTTTATTGTCCAGAAGAAAAAAAAAGACCAAGAGAAGAAAAAGGACTCGATTGCGGCAGAAGTCCAAAGAGCGGAGACAGCCGTTGGAGTATCGATTGAACAATTGAGAATATAGAGCTGGAATTAAACGACATCCGATCTGGACTAATTCGATTTCCTCTTTCACAGTCAAACAAATCGCGTTCGGAACGAAAAGAAGATATCTCGATGATGACCGTAGTACCTCAATCTCGCGCATTCGTTGGAATTTCCTTTCGTTTCGATATTACGTGTAGTGTCCGACTTCGAAGAGGGGCAGTTTATACTCTTTGAGTCTTTTTAAGTAAAAGATTCCTCGACCAAGAAGTAATCGAATTTTTATACACTCTGTGTATAGGATTGTATGAAATATAGTAATTCGTGTCATACATGTGACTCCTCTATAAAGGGAATTTATATGTTTAATAAAGAATAAGAGTTGATGTTACATGAGGATCGGGGGTAAGCTAGCTTCTGCTAGTAGAGCGTGGAATTTTTCCTTCTTTTATCACGTTTCGTAAGAAAAATTGTATTACCAGCTATTGTCAGCTCTACAAGTTGCTCGTTAGGGGTCATCCTCAAGGCAAGTCACGCTAATTTTGAAATTTCCACACCACTCCTCTGTCTCCTAAACTCTCTCCCCATTAACAGAAAAAAACCTTTTCTCTGATAAAAATCCTTTACCGTACTGTTGAAATTGAAAGTACTGAGCAAATATAATAGACTCCCTCGGCATCGGTATGACGAAACGAGTTTCATTAAAGGGAAAAGTATTAAGATATATGGACAGATAGATCTACATTTTATGAAGTTTTTCTACTGGAAGTTCATTCTTGAAAAAAACTATCAAAACCCTCGAAAAATCCATGGAATCGCAGTGGATTTTCACCCTTCAAAAAACTTCTCTGTGAAAATATTTCCGTTCAAACATTTTGCTACTTTCACCAACTATTTTTTCAAAAGAAATTTTATAATTTTTGTACATTAAATTTGCAATGATCTGTGACACAACCACTGACGGAAACCACAAAATCAAAAAATTTTCTACACGTTAATCCCTTTAGAATCTCACTTTGATTGATTAAAAAAAAAAGAAACCAGAATCAAGAAATTCTTTTACGAATATTCATTCATGATAAATCATCTGTTTAAAACTACCGTGCTTCATCTCTATTTTCCGAAATGAAGAGAAGATAGAAAAGAACTGATCTCAATTAGGCGAACCATGTATGTCTTGACAATGAAAAATCGCGATGAACAAGACAGCGTAATTATGAACGGTGTCATCGATATGAGATAAGACTTAATGGAAAACGTACGAAGCCTTTATTTCGTTCTACTTTCATCATTTCAACTCTATTTTATTCAGAATTTTTTAATTCTCAATTTAAATACTATTTTGTATTCTCAGATACAGCGATGTACTTCTTTCGTATCTTCTTTCGTATAAGAAGAACGACGCTCGATCAACTAATCAAACTGAATACACAAAAAGTTCAACGGAATATACGTCACAAGGAAAAAAAAACTGTTTAGATTCAATTTACTGTCAAAGATTGGAAGCAATTAACACGTTGTGCTGGAATTGACTCGCATTTTCTCCTCGTGCAATTTCAAGTAGTTTGTTTTTTGCATTTTTAAAAGACGAAAAGTAGTGTGCGAAAGAGGAAGTACAAGTATGAAGTGAACTTCAATTTACTGCAATTAATTTCGTTCTTTTTAAAACTCCGTGAACTTGTTCGGCGGATTTTTGAGAAAAATATCGTGTTTGTGATATTTGGATATCCTGCACTACACGGAGAGAAAAGAATAGGTATATTCTCAATGTAGCATGGGAATGATTACTATGTTACATGCTGACGAAAATTTTCAGATGGTGCAAGTCACTTGACATAGTGATGTTCCCGATTTTATGTGGTAACATTAGCCCTGTTAACATAGTAATAATTACCATGTTACATCGGAGACAGTACTATGCAACTAAACATGAATCCAATGCTATAAAGTAATATTGACCATGATTTGTTCATTGATTATAACCTAAATTAAACTATTGACATGTATATACACACCAGGCTTTTCAGTGAATGAGGTTATAAATAAATAAATTAGGTTATGCAATGGTTAATAGAAAAAAAAGGGAGCACGCAGTCAGAAACAAATTATATCAGTCTTCTAAATAATAACTGTGTTTTTACTTGATTATTAATAGTGGGCTGATTACTGTAATAATACGTATAATATATGTATGTCTATACACCTCGTGTCGATATTGTCCACAGCGTGCATATTTTCATTAACTGGAATGACAGCTATTGTAACATGGTGATCAGTATCATTTTACATTGCTTTGAGTTCTATTTGTCTAATTTCTATGTAGTATAGTAATCATTACCAGAAAAATGGCGAAGGATTCTATTCTCACATAGTAACATTTACGATTTTCAATAAAATAAGAACGAATACTATGTTAGCATGGTAAATATTACCATACATTCCTCTCCGTGTAGAGAAATTATGTGGAATTCGTTCTCACTTTGGAGGTGGATTCCGTTCCCCGATCGTGAGGAAATGATTGTTTGTCTCAAAAATAGGAACTTCGTAGTTGCTTTGAGGGATTCTTCTGTCTTTTGGGTGTTGAATTCTTCAAACCTGAGGACAAATCCACTAACTCAGGGTGAAAAACTCCTTATTCAAGTGAATATTTTGCCCTCATCATTTTTTATCAGAGCGAATAAGAAAAATTGTTCCAAGAGCTTTCTCAAAATTAAATTTCGATCAAGATTTTATAAAAATCGATAAATCTCGATAGGTTTTTTTTTTTACAGAAAGTAATCGCATTTGTTAAGAATGCTCCCTCGCAAATGATCGACATGGGGTATTTTTTAGAATGCATTTCACCCTGCACGGAAAAAATAAGTAGTCCAAATTTTCGTTGAGTAGTATACCAATTCTGGGCGGAGCACAAGTTTGAAAACAATTCGTATACTGGATTTTAATAATTCGTTGACTGTGTTCACTATTCGAACGATGGAATCCACTTTTCATTTTCATCATCGAAATAATAGAAAGAGTCAACGAATTGTTAAAATCCAGTGTAAGAATTCTTCTCCAAATTGTGCTCCGTCCAAAAGTGACATACTAGTCAACGAAAATTTGGATCACTGATTTTTTCCGTGTGAAACTCATAGTCCCAGAAAAAAAAAACAAGCGATTTTTGCGGTCACTATTTTTTTTATCGGGCAATTTAACAGAATATATTAGGTGTACAACTTTGCTTCCGCCGTTTTTTCCCAAAATTTGAGGCTTTATTCTCAAAAAGTAAATACATACTTATGATTCAAAGTACTGGCCGTCGCTAGCCACTACTTTTTCCCATCTTTTTGGCAGTTGTCGGATCTCATCTCGGAAAAACGATGCATATTTTGAGCCGATCCACGAATCCATCGATCCATTCTTTAACTTCTCTTCATAAGAATGAAAATGCTGATCATTCAGACCGTGTGCCATCGATCGAAATAAATGGTAGTAGGAAGGAGCAATGTCTGGAGAGTACGGCAGATGGGGTAAGACATCCCATTTTAGTGTTTCCAAAGATGTCTTGACTGGATTTCATACATTTAGCCGAGCATTATCATGTTGGAGGATAACTTTATCGTGTCTTTCTTGGCACTGTGGCCGTTTCTCTTTCAACGCTCGGCTCAAACGCATCAACTGCGTTCGATATCGATCCCCTGTAATGGTGCCACTCAGTTTTAATAGCTCATAATACACGACACCGAGCTGATCCCACCAAATGCAGAGCATAAACTTGGCACCTTGAATATTTGGTTGAGCTGTCGCCGTGGGGACATGTCCGGACATTCCCCAAGATTTTCTGCGCTTGGGATTATCGTAGGGAACCGATTTTTCGCCGCTGGTCACAATGCGGTGTAAAAACCCCTTCCGATTCTGTCTTTGAAGCAGCTGTTCGTGAGTAAAGAAACGTCGTTCAACTTCTCTTGGCTCCAAATCCTACGGAACCCAATTCCCCTGTGTCTGAATCATTCTCATGGCTCTGAGGCGTTTCGAAATGGTTTGTTGAGTTACTCCCAATGATTCTGCCAATTCTTCTTGCGTTTGGCACCAATCTTCATCAAGTAATGCTTCCGATTTGGAATCATCAAAAATTTTCTCTCTCCCACCGCCATGTCGGTCCTCGACATTAAAATCACCCTTCTTGAAACGTTGAAACCATTCGCAACACTCAGAGCAGCTTCCCCGTAAGTACTTGAGAGCATTCGATGAATCTCAACCGCAGTTTTCTTCAAATGAAAGCAGAAAATCAGAACTTTTCGCAAATGACGAGAATTCGGTTCAAAAACTGACATCTTCGATCGAGTGAAAGTTTATGATGTAATCAAAAATTCGCTAATATAACGATGTTGTTATGTTGACACATGTCCAACCTTACTGTGTGACATTCATTACCTAATCTATTTCGACCGCCACCTACCGACGCAACCGTGTATTGTAAACGGCGGAAGCAAGGTTGTACATCTAGTATATAAAAGAACGATATATAAACACTTCAACTCCAAGAAAATGTCAAGAGATTTCCAAGAGAGTTGCGATGTATATCGATGTTAATACCACGAAAAAAGAGAGGATAACTATCCTGGCAAAGATTCATTTTGGCAAATATCCATTTCGAAAAAAGTAATAACGTAGTTGTGAGTCATATTGAAATATAACGATACAATAAAATATAACAAGACGAGACATGATTTCATATATCTGGATATAATTTGATATTGAATGTTTTTTACCTCATTCAATGTGAGAAGAATCAAATAAAAGCATCCTGAATTTTTCATATTGAATTTGCATTTTGAAGAAGAATATTCCATGTATTAAATTCAATAAAAGGGTACCTTAGCACACAGACACACACACACACACACACACACACACACAATGTACAAGTTAAAAAAGACTGTGGAGAATAATTCGAATACGCTTCTATTCTAAGTCATTCTAAATCACCGATTTTTCAATTCACATTCAAAATTGATAGTTTTTTTTTTTCATTTATGCCTAAATCGCAAGACATTGTAATTCAAAATCCGTTTATCCGATTACTGAATTACATGTAGGGAATGATACGTAGGCTGGCAATTGAACTCCCTACACTGAGAAAAGTGTATGGGATTGATTACCATTCGCTCTAGTTTTCATCGCGACTTTAGGATAAGAATTGAGCGCTGACTCGCGATTTGCTGATCATTACGATGTTAACCTATCGTTCCCATGGTAACGTAAACATTTTATCGCACTCACTTCGATTTTGAATAATACTTATTACGATTTTGGAATATTTGTCACCTAATTCCTATTCTTCCTAGTAATGGTTACCGTATACTTCTCTCCGTGTACTCAGCGGAATTCGAGTTGCCAAAATGAAATCGAAAATATAAATCGAATGAAAAGAAATGATTATCACGTTAGACGGGACCAGATCATTCATTTAACCAGCAAATGAACATGAAAGAACAAACCACATCGTAATTATTATCATCATAGAATAATCATCAGCAGTAAGAATACTTTTTTATCTTGTTCATCATCGAAAATCATCGAGTCATTTTGCGACTTTCACAAGAAAAACTGTTTGTAACATTTGATTTGTAAACATTCGTTATATTTATCCCTGAGAGAAAATACGAGTTACGACCTTTGATGGTCCAATTTGGAGAAAGGGCAATTTTTATATTCCTGAAAAATGAGCGACATCCCCTTCATATCGAGAACCGCGTTTATTTAACCTCTCCAATGTTCAGCCTGCTGGCATATAAAATCAGTTTCCGATATAATTTTTATAAAATGGGAATCCATACAACGTGAGAAAAATGAAATTGAACTAATCATCGATTATCTTGAAAGAATTATTTGCATTTGAATGACGATGAATACAAATCTAGCTGTTCAATGTACAGGTTGATTGAAAAGTTCCTGCGCTCACCAAGAGATAGCACTGCTAGCTCAAAACTTTTTTTTTTCTCAAGTTGGTATATCTGTCCTGAGAACACATGCAAAGTTACAAGTCATTCTGTCAATTCATTCTTTGTTTACAAGCCATTTGAAGTCGACGTGTCATTGATTTTTCTTAATATGGAAAAAATTGAATATCGTGCAGTCATTAGATTCTTTGTTTTGAAGGGTTTAAAAGTAAAGAAAATTTATGAACAATTGTTAGAAGTGTATAAGGAGTCCTCACCTTCAAAACGCACCGTTGAATTTTGGGCTGGTGAATTTAAACGTGGTCGTACTAACCTTGAAGACGATCCACGCGAAGGACGACCAAAAACTGCAACCACAGCAGAAATCATTGAGCATGTACATAATATGGTTAGTGAAGATCCAAGTTTGACTAAGCGTGAAATTGCTAATGCCATAGGCATCTCAGACGAACGAGTACTCCATATTTTACATGAAGAATTACGTATGAAAAAACTGTTTGGAAAGTTAGTGCCGCACACGTTAACAATTGAGGGTCCCCATGCAATAACCACGTAGGCGCTCGAGAAGTGGCATAAGTATTGTCCAAGCCATGACGTCAAGGGTCGAAAAAAAAATTCGGAATTTCGAAAATCTAGAAATACTGGACAATAGGGCTTGAAAAATGAATATGAGTCTCTGTTTACGATTTTTTTCTAGGATCAGTAGTTTTCGAGAAAAAAAATAAAAACTATCTATTCTTTTGCACCACAAATCAATGTTTTCCAATATTAAACTCGTTCAAACTCGGTCATTTTCCGATGTATCTTGATGAATCTTGCGGATTCTGATTCGTAAGACTTCCCCGAAGACAACACCGTATAAAAAATTCATAAAAGTTGATAATAAATTACCAATTTTTTAATCCGAAGTGAAAACCCTGTTTTCCATGCTTTGCATTGAAAAAGTGTCAGGGGAAGTATGAGCTACAAAAAACTTCCAGCGACAAAGTTCTTCACTAGTATATGGACAAACTTTGTGGAAAGTTTCAGATCGATTGGACTCTTAGTTCGCGAAATACAGCGGTTTATTTATTAACGCGCGACCGAAATTTTTCACCATTTTGCGTCATTCATCAACTAAATATCAAGGTCCGTAGGAAAGATTGTGTTCGCTCAATATTTGAACCTGGGTTTATGTTTTTGGGGTCAGAAAATTCGAATATCGAACTATTTTCGCAAAATTCTGTATCCATTTCTCTTGAATGAACAATCCAATTGTTTATAACGTTATTATGGAAATACTATTGACCAAAGAGAAACATTTTCTTGACAACAAAAGTTTCTTATCCTGCGATAATTAGATTTTGTACACAAAAATTTTTATCAAAACACTTGTATTTTCATGAGTATCATAAGTATATTTGAATAAATTCACATTGCCTGTATTACATAAAGTATCAAATTTTTCAAACAACACATTATACAAAAAACAAACAACACGTGTATTGTTTTTTAAACAATACATTTCATAATACATTTTCCTAATACGTTTACAATTAACTTTGTAATGTTGTGCCTTTCACAAATCGATTATTTTTACACCTTTTCCCCAACTTTAGCTATTAATGCATCAAAAAATTCTTTTTCCTTTGGAGAGAGATATTTCATAAGATAATTTAAACCCTCTGTTTCTCTTTAGAAATGCCCACTGGTTCAGTGAGTGGCGCTTCGTCCAAATGCTGTACGGTTAATGATTGTTCTATGAAAAATGTTGTACCGTCCCGATTTTCATAATAATTATGTTGAAACTCTTCTTGCCAAGAAAATGTTTCTCTTTGGTCAATAGTATTTCCATAATAACGTTATAAACAATTGAATTGTTCATTCAAGAGAAATGGATACAGAATTTTGCGGAAATAGTTCGATATTCGAATTTTCTGACCCCAAAAACATAAACCCAGGTTCAAATATTGAGCGAACACAATCTTTCCTACGGACCTTGATATTTAGTTGATGAATGACGCAAAATGGTGAAAAATTTCGGTTGCGCGTTAATAAATAAACCGCTGTATTTCGCGAACTAAGAGTCCAATCGATCTGAAACTTTCCACAAAGTTTGTCCATATACTAGTGAAGAACTTTGTCGCTGGAAGTTTTTTGTAGCTCATACTTCCCCTGACACTTTTTCAATGCAAATCATGGAAAACAGGGTTTTCACTTCGGATTAAAAAATTGGTAATTTATTATCAACTTTTATGAATTTTTTATACGGTGTTGTCTTCGGGGAAGTCTTACGAATCAGAATCCGCAAGATTCATCAAGATACATCGGAAAATGACCGAGTTTGAACGAGTTTAATATTGGAAAACATTGATTTGTGGTGCAAAAGAATAGATAGTTTTTATTTTTTTTCTCGAAAACTACTGATCCTAGAAAAAAATCGTAAACAGAGACTCATATTCATTTTTCAAGCCCTATTGTCCAGTATTTCTAGATTTTCGAAATTCCGAATTTTTTTTTCGACCCTTGACGTCATGGCTTGGACAATACTTATGCCGCTTCTCGAGCGCCTACGTGGTTATTGCATGGGGACCCTCAATTCAACAAAAACTGGATCGAAAACAAATTCCTCAGCGTAATTTGGAGCGTTCTAAGCAGAATAAAACCGACTTCTTGCGTCGTTTTATAACTATGGATGAGACTTGGATCTACCACCATGATCCTAAATTGAAACAAGAACGTTTACAGTGGACTGAAGCTGGTTGTTCAGCTCCAAAGCAGGTGAAGTCACAACGATCAGCAAAGAAGGTTATGGCATCAGTTTTTTGGGATGCAAAAGGAATTTTGTTCATTGATTATCTTCAAAAAGGTAAAACAATCAACTCCGAATATTACTGCAGTCTTTTGGATCAGCTGGATGAAAAAATTCGTGCACGGAGAGAAATTATAATGTAAATTTAACATCAGTGCATAGATAAAACTTTAAATGTAATCTCTACATGAATTGTGATGAAACTCACATGATACGTACATGATCATTGCTTTGGAAGATTGTAAAAATTACGCCAATCCAAAAATATATTTATTATGATATTATTGACCACGAACAATGTAAATTTTCCATTACACTCGACTGAATCTACTTTTCACGAACGTGATGCCATAAGGCATGCTCAACCACATTTCTACTTATTCAATTCTACAGCAATCCAATGTACATTCAACAAGTACAGTTGCTAATGTTACTCATGCTTTTTTGAATGATAATCTGATTTATTTCCCAGGAATTTTATTCTCATTCTCAAATATACAGTTACCGCAATCTGATGTGTATTCAACAATTGCTTCTGCAAAAACTACTCGCCTGTGTTGGTAATACTACTGAGAAGCTTTGTAACACTCCTTTTAGTTCAAAATGATTAAAATCGCGTCACAAAGATGGCGCAAACAGTTTCAACAGTTTTCCGCGAGTATCAGTTTGTTCCTACATTTGATATATATTAAAAACTTGAATCTGCACCCATAGCGTACGGTTAGTGATAATGATAGAATAAGGCGACATAACATTGTATTGTATCTTATTGTAATATGTAATATGTAAGATGTAAGATAATTCAAGCTGAGTGATTAAAGTTCATTTCACTGCTCAAAACTGCATTTGTATATATTGTCTCATTGCAAATTCAACAAAGAACACAACAGCAAGAATTAATTGGGAAGATACAATTTTTTTTATTTCAATTGTCAGTGAAAATTCATAAAAATGCGGCGCAAATAATGTAAAATTTTAATCACTTAAATTTTATCCCCATCTTTGTGGCTTTTGGAAAATTAACAAAAATTGTTGTAGTTATTATCGTAGTTCTCGCGTATGCATAAAATATATGAATGAGCGATTGAAATTTTATTCAAAAATCCTAACATGTATTTGACATCAGACTGATGTACAAATTTCATAAGTTTGAAGTAAATATCGCTTGTCATACTGTTTATATTTCATTCATCACGACAATAGAATTTACATTTGATGTATGTGATAGTTATGAAGTGCGTATGTTAAAATTACATCAGATTGCGGTAGAATTGCGATGTTTTCAATTTACAGCAAAAATGATGTAGAATTTCCACCGCAGAAATGCTATCCCTATATTTACATGTGGATTTTGTCAAATTTATCGCAATTGCTGTATCTGCTACCCCAAATTTTTCTCCGTGTGAGAAAAGACCTGGTTTAAAGAAGAAAAAAATCATTTTTCATCAAGATAATGCACCTGCTCACAAAAGTGTTTTGACGATGGCTAAATTCAAAGAACTCAAGTACGAATTGCTTGAACATCCACCGTATTCGCCAGATTTGGCTCCTAGCGACTACTATCTCTTCAGAAATCTCAAACAATTCCTTCGTGGAAAGCATTTTTCGTCGAATGAAGAGGCCATAGCAGCCGTAGACGGTTATTTTGCAGAGCTTCCGGAAAACCATTATCAGGATGGGATAAAATTATTGGAAGATCATTGGAACAAGTGTATTGAGCTTCTAGGAGATTATATTGAATAAAAAAATATATTTCGTAACAAAAACAGTATTCTTTCATTTCGAGCGCAGAAACTTTTCAACCAACCTGTATATCCTCTCCGACGAGTATTTTTCTTTTTTTTTTCTTCTCAATAAATAAAACCTCTTTTGAAATATATAAAGATGGAATAGAAACACATCCCCTCAAATATCATTGATCTTAACGATAATTTCAGTCAATTTGAAACGATGTCGCAATAAAATTATGAATTCATAAAACACGATACCTTGGGAATAATTTAACTTGAATATAATTTAACCTCTGATTAATACGAAATGTTATATTTTTTTTCTCCTATACTTTTTAATCTCATTCAAAGTCATGTTCTCTCCGTGGAAATCATAACTGCGATCGCACACATACCCTCTTGTACGCGTGAAAGCTTCATTCGAGAGTAGTAGATTCGTAAAGCATAGAACGAGTCACACGAGAAATAATTGAAGGTCGTTACTGAAGTAATGCCGTGAATCTAAAATTGAATTATATATACCGGTGGTAGATGTAATGAATATTCATGAAATGTCCTTTGCGGCGGGATACACACAGACACACGCACGTATTATATATATAGAAAAATATAGATTGCAATAACCGTTCCTTCCTGTTCAATTTTTCTTCATTAAAATATGTTTTCAAATTCGACGAAATTTGTATACAAATGAATTCGAGTTCCAATTCAAATGTAGATCAAATTAAATCCGAATGAACAAATAGAAACTGTAAGATAATGCACGTAGCACCCTATTCCAACTTTTTTTTTGTTTTGATTTGGATTTTCCTGTGTAGTGTGGATCAATTGTATACGCTGTTTTATCACAGATAAGTATTCTCTACCGACACGAGAGATCAAAATTACATCATAATCACATCGTAATTACAATCCAAGGGTTAGGACAGATTCGAGACAAATGTTTTATGCAGACCCTTATCGATCATGAATTCCCGTATTGTTATCGAGAAATGAAAAATTACATTCTTCTCCTCCTCCTCGTGTTTTTTCTCTTTTGGTTCTCCTTCTCGCTCCCAGTAACTTTGATTGATTAACAACTTTTTTACCCATCAACACCGACGAGGTTTTTGTATAAGAAGGAAAGAAAGAAAGAACGTGCATGTGGTCGAAGACGTTTGATCACCTACACCATGTGGAAAGTTTCCATCTTTCGGTGAGTCGTGAAAGGGAAAAGTTCGGGAGGAGTGTCAATCGCAAAGCTCTTCTTTTTTCTTTTGCATAGGCAGATGGTTTCATAGATTTTATTCGAATCATTCTTCTCGACACCTTTCATTTCGAGCAGGATTCTCTTCTTCTTGGGTGTACAATCAGAATATTGAATCTCAATTCATAACAGGGAATGTAAAATTGAGAAATCAAGTGTTGTTGTTACGAATTATCGGAAAGTCATCGACGATTTTCGAAAGGTTTTATTCTCCCCAACATTTGAAAATTCATAAAATTTACTATAGGGAATAAGATATTAATAAAGTATGGAAAAGGGCATTCATTTCTAAAGATAGTAATCATTGTATGATCTTCGAGGCGGGATCAGAAATCAGGCTTCGATAATGGAAGTTTGTGTATCACTAAGTTTCTTTCACTTCGATGGTGCTAGTTTCCGTAGGAGACGTCGATATAATTTGTGTAGGTTTTCAGAAAGAGTGAATATATAAAAAAAGTAGGATTTTGCATAGAAATCACAAAAAACTTCTAAATAACTTTTCTCTGTTATGATAAACATTTGCGAGCAATACCCGGAGAAAAATAATATAGTGAAATAGTACTATTTTGTCAAATGTTGCCACAATTGCCTGACAGTCTCAGAGGGTTTCTTACCGAATGTAGTAAAAATTATTGCAGTTGTAACATTTTATTCCATATTCGAAGAGTACTTTTCAAGATATGAGACCTAATAGTATTAATTCGCTAGAAAATGTTGTAATTTTTCTTGTATTATTTTTCTCCGTGTATTGTCGCATTCAAGAACACAATTACAAACTTCGTTTGAAGAGAAAACCTATTCAAAAGCTATCCCATTATTAAGAATCAGCTATCCATTAGAGTATCCAACCAAACCAGTATCATAATTTTTGAAAACCTTATACATTGTCAATCCTCAATTTAACTTCACCCAATGAATAATTTCGAACAAGAGACAAAACTTTAATGTAATCGTATCCCTTGAAATTTGGGAATCTCGATTCTCCAGCGCGAAGCATCGTATAAAAAGGAATCCTACATACACGAGATTCATTCAAATGCATCTTCACAGTATGTACACAGAAAGAATTTTATTTGAAAAATTACCGTGAAATTTTAGTGATCGAGGGACAAGTAGGAATTGTTTGAAGATATTACTATGTATTTTGTAAAATTTATAGAAAATATCACTTTCAACTGTTTAAAAACTCACTCATTTGTACAGGTTGCACAGTAATTTTTTGAAAAGTTTTTACTTGTCTTTCGATTACTGGGCTTTTACGGTAATTTTGACAACAAAATTTTGTCAGTGTAGATTGGATTTTGAATCGATTCCATCGATATTTGAAACATAAAACTTCAAGTCAAATTCAAATACAATTCAGATAAATGATTTTCTGTCAGAGAAATGCATGTGTATGATAAATTTTCTTGGAAAGTGAAAGAAAAAGGAAATTGATTTTTCGGTTACAGGTTCAGCGGTGGCGATGATAGGAGCTAATCTGAGGTTTGGCATTGGAGCATCTGGCAACATCACTTCCAATGCCACCAAAGTGTTCCAATGTCATCCTGGTGGCGTCACAGAAGCCACAGTGATATTTACTCTCGGTGCCCTGGGAATGGGTGCTAATATTATTCTCATGTCACTCATATTGTTGAAACGACAATTACGAAGGTAATGACACATCAAAATATCTATTTTACTACTATTCAATGTTGAGATGAATTCAATGAAAAGGCTGTCAATATCGGATGTAATTTCAATATATGTATAAAGGATTGGACAAGACGTAGCCTCGAGCTGAGCTTTTGTTTGTTTGTACGAGTTTTCAGGTGGTCCCAAGGATTGTTATTTCATCAAGCGATGGTTGATTGTGCCAGAGCAGCTATCCTATTGCCTCTGGGCTCGAGTATCCTGAATTGTCAGCCCGTTAACAAATGTTCTCTCGTGGAGACCGCTTTCCTATTATTGGTGACTGTCTCAACCGTGAATATGTTGACCACCGTATTAAACGACAGCCCTGTATTCCCAGACAGTGATGAAGAGGCTGATTTGTCCGCACCTCTGTTAATGGATTCCCCTCAGGTATAATAACACAAAAACTCTTATTGTCCGATCAAAGATGAAATTCGATTTTTTCACTTATGTACTTTCAATTAAAACGAAAAAAGTTCTTGCCTTCGCGGAAAAGGAGAATAAAAATTCCTATATATCTTATACAAACTTCATATATCTGCTTTCACATAAACCGTGCATTCGAATGCGTGAATGTTCAACTTATCGCTATACCGAGTTACGACTTTACGTACAAATAATATGATATGAAGTTTACTCAAATGACATTCTATTTTCACGATAAGACATGAAAGTGAAATAAAAAATCCACGCAGTAATACCTGTAAATTCAACGGAAGTCTCTAGCGGATTCCTAGTCAAATAAGTAAATCATTTCAAATTATAATTATTTTTATACTATTGGATTTTCCGTTAATAGTCGGAAAAGAACGTCAAAATTGACGAAATCGTGTTCCCCAATATTTTTTTCCCTCTTTCCCTTGATCTCTTTTGAATTGAAGAACAGTTTTTCACTGGTCTATGGATTTCTCCTAGTTACATGCTTATAACAATCAAAAGTGAGGCCTACACGTTTCTCAAGTGAAATCTCAACTTCTAAGAGGCTCAATCCGTACTTGATCTGCTTATATGTGTCCCAGATTGACAAAATATGAAAGGAGGTTGAAGAGAAAATGTCAAAGAAATTTGCGAACAAGACAGCTATATGATAATTATTAACATTGCACATTAAACACAGCTATATGAACTTTTTGTAGATGAATTAACGAGATTGAAATATGTGTATTTTGAAAATAAAGCATTCGAGGGTCGCTAAAAATAATCACAAAGCTACCAGTTAGCTTGTAACGAACGAATCTTGTCATGATTTCTTGTTTCAGATGCTTGAGATAATTCCAAACTAATTTATACATTTTATACTTCTGCTAAATTGATACTTTCTGAAAAAAAAATAAACCTTTTCTGATGAATAGTGAAGACAATATTCAGAAAAGTGTATTGTTGGTGTATAGATGAAAGTGTTGTTTTTAGTCAATTTTTTAATCCCTGCGTAGTTAGGTTCAATAACCATTCTACGTTCTACGTTTATTCATCCGTTTGAAGACTCGCCAATGGTTGACTAATTCTACTACACAACCCATTGAAATTCGTTTCAGGTATTTAAACTACAATATCACTTGTGGTTCAAAGTATCGTTGAAACCATACAATTCCACTCTAATTATCGTTCAAAAGTTCAGAAGTGGATGTATATATAACAATTCCAAGATTTAATGAGATGAATTTTAATATTCATCGATGGTCTGTAATATCAGAATTTATTTCTGAGAAATTTTCAATTTTTTTCTGCAAAAACAAAGTATTTCAATACCATGAATTTGAAATGAGCTTCAAATATTATAATTATTAAATCCCGTTCGGATAAAGTTCTAACCCATGGGCTGAAAAGTCCCGGGCCTAACAAAGAAAACACGATTATTTTGTTAAAAATTAGCTTTACTCATGAACGTAATTTCCATCAAGAACAACGCAATCGTTTCAGCGCCGCTCTAACATTTGAATACCCCTTTTGTAGAACGATTTATCTTTTGCCTCAAAATAGGCCTCAGCTTCAGCGATAACCTCTTCATTCGAGCGAAATTTCTTACCAGCGAGCATTTTTTTTTAGATTTGCGAACCGCCAGTAGTCGCTGGGAGCTAAATCTGGCGAATACGGTGGATGTGGGAGCAATTCGAAGTTCAATTCATGTAGTTTTGCTATTGGATTGATTGACTTGTGACATGGTGCGTTGTCTTGATGAAATAAAATTTTTTCTTTGCCATATGCGGTCGTTTCTTTGCAATTTCGGCCTTCAAACGCTCCAACAATGCAATATAATATTCACCGTTGATGGTATTTCCCTTCTCAAGATAGTCAATGGATATTACACCACGCACATCCCAAAATACCGCGGCCATAACCTTTCCGGCCGATTGTTGTGCTTTCGGGGGCTTTGGACAAGGTTCACCAGCGGCTGTCCACTCAGATGACGATTCCGTTCCATCCATTATAACATATCGACGCAAAAATCCCGGCTTGTTACGTTTAAACATGGCCAAACATTGCTCAGAAACATCAATGCAATCTTGCTTTTGGTCAACAGTGAGCAAACGCGACACCCACTTTGAACACAGCTTTCTCATAGTTGAATGTTCATGCAATATAAAGCCAACACGTTCTTTTGATCACGCAACTTCACTTTTCGATCATTCAAAACGATTTTGTGGATTTTTTTTTATGTTTTGTGGTGATACCGCCTCATTTGAACGTCCACTGCATTCTGCATTATCGGTGTCTCTGCGACGACGTTTGAAGTCAGCGAACCAACGTTTTATCGTGGTTTCTGATGAACCGGAGTCCCCGTGACACTTTTCAAGCCATTGCTTCGCTTGAAAGGTATTTTTTCCCATCAAGAAGCAGTGTAAAATTAAAACATGATATTGTTTTTGATCCATCGTTTCAAAAATAACAAAAGTAGCGCGACTCTTAGTACAATACACACAAACTAATGAATAGAATTATCATGAAATTTTTACAGCTGTGTTTTGAACGTTAGTCCTAACTGAGAAACAGATGAATGCAGTAAAATTCGCGCGATCTATGTGTTAGGCCCGGGACTTTTCAGCCCGTATGTCAATGCCATATTAGGGAATGATGAATTCTCAGCAAAGCTTTGTTATTTTAAACTTCATCTCCGGCAAGAACTGTTCTATGAATTCTGCTGATTTTCTTCTACAAAAGGAACAAAAAAAAAGATAGCCTTTTAACGTTCCGGTTTCATCCTTTATTCTTTGAGAGATGAAAAAGTATTTTAATAAAAACCATGTTGAATCAACTTTTGAATCGCCCATATCATAAAGATTACGAAAATCGCCTTTATAGGGCGCAGATTTCACTAAATATTTGAATGAAATAAAAATTTTTTAATGATTTTGAAACATTGAGTACGAACTATCATTTGCATCAATTAATCAGTAATTTCAATATAGCTTGTTAAAAAATTTGTTATTCACAAAGAAAGAACGAAAATAAAACTTTTTCACATTCCTCACAGCATTTTGCACTCGTGAATAGATAAAAATTTTGAAAAAAAATCATGTTACAATGCTTTCTATTGAAAAATTGGAAACATACAGTCCCAGTATGTCAATATTTATTCACGCGTGCTTAGAACGAATTTATCGGAAAAATACATCATTGACAACAATATCTCTGAGTGATTCAGAGATTGAAACCCCTTTATTTGATATTATTTACTCTATCGTGTACTATAACTTCACATTCATTTCATTCAATTACTGTGATTATTTTTCTAACTGTCCCAATTAAAGTCAACAATTCGAAACTCATGATTTTCTCAGAACAGAATGCAAAAATCTGATACACCTGAACTTTGGAAACATACATCCGTAGAATATACATAGCAAGCCGAGAACCGATATGAATTACATTACTTCAGCAATGCGAGAATTAATACACGTATCTCTTCCGATTTCCCACGTACACAGGATAATGGATGCGATTCATCTCTTTCGGTAAGCGTATCCATTTTCACCGCGAATGAGAACAGTTTGCATACCACAATCAGTTGCCATCAACTCACGATTATCATGTTGGAGGTGATGCGATCAAGTTGAAATCTCTCTCTCTCTCTCTCTCTTTCTCTCTTGTATATATTAGCATTCAAGTGAATTTCGATTACCATAAAATCATGGTAAATCGTATAGAAAAAAATATAATAAAAT
This sequence comes from Gonatopus flavifemur, assembly GCA_018340375.1. Taxonomy (NCBI): domain Eukaryota; kingdom Metazoa; phylum Arthropoda; class Insecta; order Hymenoptera; family Dryinidae; genus Gonatopus; species Gonatopus flavifemur. The sequence goes on from JAFFJZ010000023.1 coordinate 1,506,923, forward strand.
GTGGAGTTTTTATTGATGATTTCGAATTTTAGTGCGTACTCTTCGGTGCTTTCATGATATGGTTCGCAAGTATAACTATAAATCTTGGGCCAACATTCCTAAGCGGGGCATTGGCGGCCAACACCGAGGCCACTCACAATACACCGAGTTGTCCCCTGGTACACGGTCCATTTCGTCACTATATCCTTAACGTGCTATGGATCGCCATCAATATCATCTGCGTCGCACTCACGCTCTTTCATCTGAGAAAGCTCCATAGGGATTTGACCAAGGCAAACGTAGAAGCGGTAAGAGAAAAGGGTGATAAAATTCTTCGTGAAGATGAAAACTCTATTCGTATATTCGTGATAAAACGCATTCGAAAGAATTACAACACGTGAGAATGAACTTGCAATAAATTGTCTTTTTTCAGGTACGGGTGGCTGGTCTCGTCACTACCCTCGTTAACGTAACCGGAGGACAAGCGGGGGGAGGATCAAATGTTGCCGGAACAGAGGGTAGAAGTACCGAATCCAGAAATGGTACTACCCCAAAGGTAAATATTAGTACAGAATCAATTCATCGTGTGATCAAACATTCTATTCTTAATTGGAACTTGTTGATGAAATTGCACAGTACAGGAACGTAATTTTGTTATAGAAAGTTTTTAGATTGACACAGAGAAAATTCATTCGAATTGATCATCATACTTTGAATTCTCAGAGAAGCAGAGCCGTCGAAGAACATCGTAAAATGAGAAATTATCTACGAAGGATGGAACGGGAAGGAGTACAAAGAGTGAAAATGTTTCTAGTCATAACAGCGGCGTACGTTATTTTTTGGGGACCATTGTTCTTTGTAACTTTAGTACCAAGTCCGGTGATAAGCAATCCTACTTGTTACGAGGTAATCAAACTATCAAATTGTGAATATAAAAACCTAATCTTGATTTATAATATTGAATGTTTCAATGTTTTAGATCACCTTACACATCGCTTATGTACACGCATTCGTGAATCCAACCCTATTTCTCGCTCTTCATCGAGGCCTGAGGCAAGGAATGACCGACGTATGTTGCGGATGCTGTGAAGGTATAGCACGATGGATCCTTGGATCCGCGAATAGTAGTCCAATTCAAAACACCCAACCTCCAAGATACGAACCACCTATGACTTTACCTTCTCCGCCAGATCCACCCCTTGTACCATCAGCTCCGTCTGTGGTGGGCTGTGATCTTACCGACGTGGCACTTTTGAGGCCACCTTTACCACCCGCTGCTGCTAAACATCTATTGATGGTATAAATATGAAATAGCTAGTTAAATGAATACTCCCCTAACCAGATAACTTTTTTTCTCAGGATGACAGTATACAACCAGACCCATGGGGTCTTATCTCAAGACCGAAAAGCGCATCCAGTCTTTTCGAAGAAGAACTTTCTAGAAGACCAAGTCTATTACTACCACCTCCACCCGAATTGAGCGATCTTCGATCAACGATAAGTCCAACAAATAGCGATCTACCGAGCGAATGAGATCAGATATTCTTCATCAAAATTGTTTAGCTACGATATTTTCTGTATTTTCAGTACATTCACTACGGATCCATGGCCACCAACCATCCAATTCAATTACAACCGTTTTAGTAACTTTGCGATCGCTAAGGATCACGTATGGATGCTCTCAACCACAAACACAGTATCTGAACTTAGTAAAGTGCCTACAACCTCCGACGAGGCAAGGACAAACTGGATGCTAGTTCTATCAGAATTTTCTGCACGATTGATCTTTCTTTACGTCGCTAATTCGAGTCCACAGAATTGATCTGCGAGGCCTATCTACGTCTTTATAGAATCATATTCTGTGCATGTATATTTATAATGTATAAATCCATCTAATCTATGACTATCAGAGAAAGAAGAAATTCGAGACTGAATGACTCTAATGAATATAATCCTAAGGATCTATGATATACGTATTATGGACTCGTGTATCCTACATCTACTATCATTGCCAAAACTTTGATACTTCCTTAAATGTGATTGAATTCGAGGAACTTTTCAGAGCTAAATAATTTTGACGGATGAAATAGCGATGGACAAGTGCTTTTTATATTCTGGATTCCTCACCAATTTTTTTGACCACTCAACGAAATTTAGTGTGGAGAAAAACGATCAAAGATTCCACTTTTCCATCCTTTCACAGAAAACAAAATTTCGTTTTACAAATTTCATCACCAAGTGAAATTACAGTGCAGCCTGTTTGGAGCAATACTTTCTTCAAATTTTACGTAACGAATAGTAATCTTTTTTAAGAATTTCCACTTGTTTCGCGATTGATCTCTGGAATTTCACGGTAATTTTTCAAGTAAAGGTCTTTTAGTTTACGATGAAGTGGTCAAAAGGTACAATGATTTTTCTCTCACTCGGAAGACATAGTTCATAAAATATTACAGCACACCACCGGATCGAGGCACCATATCGATTTCTTCGAGAATAAAACTGGTTATTAATCAAATCCTCATTCAAATGTCCCCTGATACTCGAAGCAAGAAACAGAATTTGGAAAAATCATTCAACTCGACCTATATTTGATACAAATTTTTTTATAATTCAGAATCTATAAGATACTTAGCACAAAACAACCTGAGTTTGGAATCCTAATTTCAAAGTTTCATTGACTCAATGCTCTTCCAAAAGTGATTAATTATTTTCTTTATCAAGTAGGTTGATCCGGTACATTGAACACGAATAGGATCCACCCACATGGGGTCTTTCTTACCGACCATTACACGTTAACAAAATTGCAACCTCGAATCTGAAATCTATTTATTCAAGTATCGGTTGAATATAACTGTGATTGATGATCGTCCCAGGTCCAAACTAATCACGCATTCGATGTTCAATACACCCACGGGGGAATAAATTTCAAGGGACGATATCAACTCGGGCTCTAAAAATTCCATCGAAACGATATCGATGTAACCGATATCGACGCGCAAACACGTAGATTCGTAAATAAGAGAGAAAAAAAAGCGAACTTATAAGCCCAGATAAGTAATCAGTAGTGTGAAAGAAAAATAAAATTAAACATAGTTCCTCAAACTAGTTGATACCAAAAATAGACACATGCACTCAAGGTAAGTACATTTTTTCAATATGATTCAAAATACAGAGGATGTATACCTTAATCGTTGTAAAATTTTTGTCAGTCTTGTAAAAAATATCTTTAAAACAATATTTTTTATACGTCGAATTTCAAATGTGTTTATATATACATTGAAAATAGAAATACGCATATAATATTTGATTTTCATTTGACTTCTATTGCCCTTTGAACCAAAAAGAAAAAAACACTGTACTTATAATAATTCAAAATATTTTTTACAAGTCTGATCTCAAGAGGAAAGAATAATATACAATCCTGTTTATATGGTGAGCTTTTAAATTCGGGGACTAAAAAACTTCTTGAAAGTTACACAACAGTTGATACAAGTGTATTGTTATGATAAATATATTTTGTATGTAACACGACGCGAATTTATTCGATGAATGATCTCTGAACAGACGTGGGGAGAAAGCATGCAACCCGCAGACTCAATTCATTTTCTCACTCATTCAATTTCTTGTAAATATCTTTGTCACATTTTTATGTATCGTATAATTTATAATTGAGAAATAGATTAATTGATAAGAGAGTAATGAACTATTGGATCCCGGTAAACGAAAATCTATGCAAAATAAAATTGTTTTTTGTTACAACTGTTTAGCTGGGATAAAATATCCTCTGCTTTGAAGAAATTTATCTTCGATGTGTGCACATAAGAATTATTATTCATCTGGAATGTATTAAATACACAAGGATTGTTTTGATGTACAAATTATTGTCGTGGTTCTAATTTTTCACGAATTCGAAATTCATTAATTTTCTTGACGTGTTGAATAATATTGTGACTTTCTCGTTAATCCTGTTATATTTTTAATGTTCTTTTTATGAATGAGAAGAATATTTCTCAAATTTAGTTCCTGTATTCATCAAGAAAACGAATAAATTCTTATTTTCATAATAAAATCAATTTTCACCAACGACGATCTAAAATTCAAAAAAACAGTACTTCATCCTTGAATGATAATTTTTGCAATATATAATAAATAAATAAATAAATAAATATCTATATCAAAATATAAGAAAATAAGGGCAACGAAATTCCATTTCCCAATTTCCCAACAGATCGAAATTCAAATTAATTGTAATTTATAGTAAAATTAATTAATGATAGTAAAAATTGATATGATTAACCAATTTCTGATTGATACAATTTGCAATATGCACAAATATAAAGTGTCTTGAAATGTATCAATATACTACCAACTCCAAGCATATCTACATACAAAGGCGGCGGTGTAAGAAGTGCTAATTTTGACCGATTGATACAAAAGTACAAGGAATGTGAATTTCAACTGTTTTTGATGCGGAAAAATCCATCTGTGAAGATCAGAAACCAGAGAACCCATAAAAACTTTCCCAACCGCTTCGTCGAATGATAAAATAAAAGATCTCATATCTCTTTCTGGAACCGCCCGCTATAAGATCCCGAGTGAGAATCTTTATAGAACAAGAGAAGAAGGTTGAGTTTGGTAACGGACAGTAATTACTCGACAGTACAAACTCATTTTTGAATTAAGGGGACAAGATTTTTCGAACAATCTCAGGCAATCTCAGGATATTACTTTATATAGCATTTTTATGGTTATCAAAAGAATGCTGTATGAGGTGAAATTTTAAATATTGGGTTTGTGAATATGACTCCGCCCTTTTTCGTTGAAATAAAACACATTTGCTTGTTTAGAAAATTGAAGAACAGTTTATTCAAAGTATGCTCCATCTGCAGCTACAACCTTCGCCCATCTTTTAGGTAATTTATGTATTCCTTGCCTGAAGAAATCCTGATCTTTTGAGCTGATTCAATTATTAAGCCAAATTTTGATACTTCCGTATTTAGTGAACTGTTCTCCTGTAAGATCTGAATGCATTATCCGAAATAAGTGGTAATCCGACGGAGCTATGTCTGGCGAATATAGCGGGTGGAAAAGTACTCCCCAGTTCTGTCCATCTAAATATTTTTTCATGACTTGTGCGGTGTGCGGTTTGGCATTGTCATGTTGCAGAATTAATTGACTGTGCCTATTCATCCATTCTGGCCTTTTTTTCCTATGATTTGCTTTAAATGCATTAGTTGTCGTCGGTAAAGTACTCCATCAATAGTTTGAGAGGGTTCGAGCAACTCATAATATACAACGACTCTCTGATCCCGGAACGAAAACCGACATGTTCAAGGAGGTAAAAATTTGTTGCTCACAAACCAAACCAAATGAGGCCGCGGATGCAATAACAGCCTCAGCGCTCGAACGCATTTCAAAGTTGATCCAAGCGACCAGTGGAATAAGAAAAGAAAAAGTTCGTCAAAATGGAAAATAAAAAATACAGCCTTCTAGAGCTCATCAAACCTCACATTTTTCCTTGGAACAATTTTTCTCTACCATCAATAGTTTATAAGATAAAAATTGAAAAGTGAAAATTTTCATTTCTTCAATATCAATTAAATTCAAAACATATTTTGCGATTACTCAACGAAAAGTCACCGGATTGCCTTGAAATTTGGTACACGGCTTTATCATTGATCCCCGAAGATGCCTAGTCAGTTCCATATGTTGGAATATTTCATTATCCAATGAATATTTAATAATGAACAAATACTGTTGAAAACGCGCGCTTGTGAGTTTCCATGAAAAAAAGTATCGAGGGAATTTCCGATTTTGAAAAACTCAAAGCGACAAAGTTGTTCGTCAATGTTCGAAGAAGTTTTCCTGAAAGTTTCAGATCAATCGAGTAAAAAGTGTGCAAAATATAAAATATCTGCCACGGTGACACGACTCTCTTATGAACCATCGAGCATAGTGTCCGTGTATCGTAGTTGCCGTAACGGCAAGCGAGATGAGTAATTGTAAAGAATGTGCAATATCTCCCACATTTTTCACTCGATTGATCTGAAACTTTCAGGAAAACTTCTTCGAACATTGACGAACAATTTTGTCGCTTTGAGTTTTTCCAAATCGGAAATTCCCTCGATACTTTTTTTCATGGAAGCTTACAAGCGCGCGTTTTCAACAGTATTTGTTTATTATTAAATATTCATTGGATAATGAAATATTCCAACATATGGAACTGACTAGGCATCTTCGGGGATCAATGATGAAGCCGTATACCAAATTTCAAGTCAAACCGGTGACTTTTCGTTGAGTAATCGCAAAATATGTTCTGAATTTAATTGATTTTGAAGAAATGAAAATTTTCACTTTTCAATTTTTATCTTATAAACTATTGATGGTGGAAAAAAATTGTTCGGAGGAAAAATGTGTGGTTTGATGAGCTCTAAAAGGCTGTATTTTTTATTTTCCATTTTGACGAAGTTTTTTTTTTATTATCCCACTGGTCGCTTGAATCAACTTTGAAATGCGTTCGAGCGCTGAGGCTGTTATTGCATCCGCGGCCTCAAATGTCGCGTAGTGCGTTTGACAGCTGACAAAAAGTACTATCGATTACAAGTGTTGCTATCTATTAGTACACGTAAGCAATATTAACAACGATATGTGTTAGGATAGGGCGGAGTCATATTCACACACCCAATATGTTGAAGTATTTTTGAGATACCTAACAGGAGAAAATACAATAGGTCGAATATAACGCGTAGTAGTTATGTCAGTTTCACAACCGCAAGTTTCCCTTGGTTTTTAGGAATCCCAGCGGTTTTTAATTCAAAATATGTATCCTCTGTGCAGTTAATTCTAACACACCGTACAAGGATATACAAGCCTTGGTGTAGTTCCCTGATTTTTCGTTTCCATTTCTACACCGCCTTCTTCTAAATACTCAAAAAAGCTTTAAAGAAAGTTTCCTTTTTCTTTATCTTCGGTTAGTTAATTCTGATTGATAAATTTATATTGAAATTATTGTAAAATTTTTTACGCAGATGTTATGTCAATTTCTTTTGAAAAGTCGAATAAAAGTTTTATAAACTGCTCTGTACCACAGTATTATTACGATTAAGAGATTTATAAGAGAAAAAAATTGTGCCTCAAAAAATGGAGCCAACCATGTATGTTAGGTGATTAGCGATGTAATATCAGACGATCTATGGTATTGAACCTATATGTATAAATGTATGATATTGTGATTAATGATGAATAACGGTACCGAGAATCGACATAAAACCTATAAACTCGATTGAGTTTCTCTAAAAAAATGTATGATGTATCATAACTGATTGTACATATAAAAACGTGGCACATGAGAATAATAAAATATCTAAAAAGATGAAACACAACATAGTATTTTCTATGAGATAAAATCATCTACTCACCTGTTCAAAGCCGCCCAAAATCTCAGTGGTGTCCATCGCGGAATTGACGACTATAGATTTCAACTGTTGTCCTGCAAGGTCGGCCAACAACCGAACAACGCTGCTTTTTCCGGAACCTGAACCACCCACCTACGAAAGATTATTTTTAATTCAAAAGACAACTTAATATCGGCTAAAATATTATAATAATGAAGGATGATTCAATGTTAATCTTACAATTATGGACATCCAATTCATGTTAACACACTGTACAAGACTTCGAAGCACTGATTTCTGATCTCTCAGTAGTAACAACGAACAATCTTCGTATAAATGACCATCGAATCGAAGTAACGTTTCAGATCCGATATGTAATTGTTCTGAAGTTACATATACCATGATTTCATCCGATGGGAGAGGATAATTTTCAATCGAGAATATATCTTCGTAAATTTGATGAATCTGAAAAATTGTCATAATTTAAAACAACATTGTTTTTCGATGATAAATAATAAAAAGAAAGCCTACTTTTTTCCTATCTTCCATTGTTCGCATTCTATCGGCATAAATCAATTGTATAAAATTTCCCGGATTATAAACCCCATTGCGAGTTGATTTCAATATGATCTCGCACCATCTGGTGATGTCTCGTAAATTCATTTCCCATGGAGAACCAAGATATCCCCACAAGACACCCGCTTCCGATGACATTCTTGAATTGAATTTGATCATACCGTGAATCAGATCTTCCGGTAATTGTGGGAATTTTGATTTGACGATCAATTTAATGTCATCCTCCAACAGAGCATCCACGAACACCTGCGAATATAAAAATACAATTCTTATATCTGTATAAAATATGAAGATAATCGATACGCACTTGAGTGAATCTGTTTAGAAATGATTTGGGCAATCCTCTTCTAGCTCCACCTTGCCTAAGCGGATTTTGACATCCAAATAATTTAGTTCCAGGTTTTACGGGAAATGTTTTACCCAATTCGGGAATATAGACTTCGCCTCTGTGATCGAAGCAAGCATTGAGACCTTCCAAAACGGATTGCGACGCCAAATTTAATTCGTCTAATAAAATCCAATCTCCAGCTTTTAGAGCACGGAGAAACGGACCATCTTTCCAAGAGAATTCTCCTCCTTGACCACCCTCTACAGGAAGATCCGCTCCGAATAAATCAGACACATCCTGTAAAAGAAGAATCGTAAAATATCTCAATGATTCTTGAATAATTCATTCGTACCGTTTGATCACTCAGATTGATTCTGAGTAGATTATGTCCTGAAGCTTTGGCAAGAGCAGATACTAAGCTAGTTTTTCCTACTCCAGGACTACCTTCCAGTAATATTGGTTTATTCAACTGCATTGCACGTAAGAGTTTGAGAGTGTTCTGTCTGGTAGTAGGTGTTGTAAAAGTGAAAATTCCATGCTCATTACCCACAACAGATGATGAGTCTCTTGAAATATAAAATGGTGTAATTCCGAAAGCGTTTTCAATTTCCATAGAATCGTGGTTTTCTTCTGATTGATCGAAAGATACGGTGGACTGCAGATCTTTCTCAATTTGGGATTTGAGATAATCGAGGGCAGCTTCGCGGAACATTTTCAGTTTACTCAAACTAATATCACAAAAAAGAATTAATTGATCTGTCGAGTAGATTCAAATGAGAATGATTGACTTACCTTTCTGAACTCGTGAGTCCCGATCCAAGACTATCTATATAGGTGAGACACGCTCCGTGATAATACGCATCCCCTACACTCAATGTACACACAATCGTATCACTACAAACGCATTTATTGATAAAATTCACCCAGGTCAGGATATCTCGCACACTTTTAGTGAATTTCTTTCCTATCTCATATTCCGTTAACCATTCGATAAAATCCATGACAGCCGTCGAGATGGATTTTTTCAATGAGGATAATTCTGTTTGAAGATTATGCTCTATTATGTTGCATAAATCATTCCTCTGAGTACAACTCTCGCACCATATCTCCGTGAACCGATTTCTAAGAGCCGGAGAGAGTTCTTTTTTACCATAATCTCCTCCTGGATTCATGGTACTGATGAAAATGAAATTTTCGTTCGCCACGATTGTATTATTCTCCTCTACGAAATTTGAATCAGTACTCTTTTCAGCTAACAAAAGACTACGCTCGGGTTCTGGAATAAGAAAAACCAAATTTGAAATAAATTGAAATTTATGCGGTCAAAAGCAATGTATAGATCAATACCTAATAAAGAATTCAATCTTTCCAACACGCTGTCGTCAGCCAACGAAATTTCATCAGCTAAAAATAAATTTCCTTCACGCATGGCGCATATCAACGGTCCATCGACCCATTCAAAGAGTTTTTGATTTTCGGTGTCTTTGTGTTCCCTAACGGGTCTCAAATTCCCCAAAAAGTCCGAAGACTCTGTATGCATGTGGCAATTTATGCAATACATTTGCTGTTTATGTAGAGCAGCTATCATTTGACAAACCGTTGTTTTTCCACCTCCGGTCTCGCCAATTAAAAGAACGGGTTCTTTGAATTGGCAAGACTTTTTAACCAACACTGCCATTCTGCGCATATGGTAAGTCCATACGATGTGTTTGAAGGATGGAATATCGTTGTTCAAAATTTCTTCTAGTATAGATTTAGTCACGGGAGATGTTTTATCGTTCAAGGTGAACAAAGTGTCAGGATTTACGTCCCTTTTCAAGTGTTTTTTTATCACTTGCCGTATTTCGTCGGCTTCCTCAGGTTTACGAACTTTAGCCGTGAGAACTAAGTATCCCTCATCGGCCAAATGCTGACTCCAATCGTATAATTTTTCACCAACGTCCGGAGCCAATCTATATCTTTCGCCCCAACGAAACAAATCTCGAAGAGTTATGAATCCTATTCGAAAAAAAAACAACTATCGTAGAATACGCATCCTTCAATGAAGAATTTCTGTATATAAATCCATACCTTGTTTGCCTGCAAACGCGGCAGTACTTTTACGTCTAATTTGAAGATCCGTCATGACATTGATAATCTGCTTGCAGTACGACTCCGGCATATGACACCTCTGATGTAATATGATTTGCAATTCGTTGGATGGTATTTCATCGAAGTGTAATTCCACAAAACGATTTCTGAATGCTCTCGATAACACCTAAATATCATTGAAAAAAGGACGATTCTCAATTCACATTGAATTTATCGAACAAATGTATAAAGAAATTACCTTTCTTCCTCCGTACAGACCAGGTGGATTTTGTGTAGCAAAAAGCATGAAATTATTATGAGCTTTAACAACTTGTTGCGTTTCAGGTATGAAAAGTTCTCTATTGTCATCCAAAACTCGATTTAAAGCTTCAAGAACGTCACTAGGTGCCAAATTCAATTCATCGAGAATTATCCAATAGCCTGTACAAAAATACAGTATTGAAATATCCAACATGAAAGTATAAATACAGCAAAATATGAAATATATCAAAAAATTCACCTTTACGCATCGCCTCCACCAATATACCTTCCTTGAAAACCAATTTACCAGTCGCATCAGCGACGTAACTACCGATATATTCTTGTAAATCAGTATGTTCGTGATTATTTATTCTAACGCAAACGTGTCCAGATGATTTGGCTAGATATGTGATCAAGCTAGTTTTTCCCACAGAGGTGTTACCTTGTAATAAAACTGGAATCTTTCCAATTGATACCACTCGAACCAAATCTCGTAGATTTCTTCTAACGGATTCAGTTAAGATGTACTGAAACGGAAAAGAGCAATTTATATAACATATTTCAGATCAAAGAAAATAATAAAAGAATATAATGAACTTACATTTTTTGGTATTTCAGGAGTCAAAGTACCCTGCACGATCCAGTACCCTTCGAAACAAATATAATTCTCGTCAATTCCGCGTCTTGGTTTTGGCAACGGAGAACCGAGAATCGCTTTCATGTTTTTGTTATCCAATATAGCTTTTTTTATCATTGTTTGTACTATAGGATAAGAATTGTAATCGAGCTGTGTCAAAAAACTCAAAGAAAATGCTTCGTATACGGATCTCAGCACTGTACCGCATGGATTCGAGGCAGAGATACTCAACGCACGGCACAATGTTCTTAAACTGTAATGCGGTTTGTGCGCGGTTCCATCGTACAAGGCGTTGGTTGCTTCCTTCCTTACGTTCAAATAAAATTTCACGATCGCCTCGTGTTTTTCCATAGGTAAATTTAATTGTTCCAGATATAAATTCACCAACTGCAGTAAATCGGACGATTCTGTGAGTTCGTCTATATAGAATTCAGTAAACCTGTTTCTCAAACCAACAGGCAATTCTTTCTTTCCAACATCCGTAGCTGGATTCATGCAAGCAAACATAGTGAAATTTGTATGCCTTTTCACAGCCTCTTTATCCCCTCGTTCCAACAAAGACAAAGATCCGGATGAACCTTCCAACAATCCAGACAAACATTCCAAAGTTTCGGCACTTGCCAAATTGATTTCATCCAGAAGTACCCAATATCCCTCTTTCAACGCTTTGATCAGACTTCCTTCGATGAAAGAAAACGCTAAAGAAAATTGAGTCTTCACTTGTAGTAACAATTTTTTCAATTTTTCATGTATGTTTTCCCACTTGCGTAACATTTCTATGCTCTTTTGATCATCTTTCCTCTCTGTTACTTTGGTTAACAACCTCTTAACAGCAGCTTGCGTGCTGTGATTCATCAAAGCTACCAAGGTCTTCCACTTCTGCTCTCTGTGACACAAAGCTATGTGTTCTAAAAATTTTTTATTGGGTTCGATAGCGAAATAAGTTCGAAACAACATTTCAAATTCTTCTCTGATGGGAGTGATTAAAAATTTCAAATCAACTGGTTTGTATCCTCCTAACAAGTCTGTACTCTCGCTCTGTTGATTCATGTTAATAATAATCAACTTATTTCCTGTGATTTGTGCCAAATATTGAACGGAACTAGTTTTTCCAGTACCCGTTTCACCTACTAATAACACCGGCTCTTTTTGTGCCACGCAAGTAGCTATACGTTCCAACAAACACGCGGAAGGTCTTGTGAAAGAAAAATTGATCTTCTTCTCCTTGAATCGAATCAAAGAAGTTGCTGCGCGTGATAATTTAGCTCGTCCAGCTATGAAGCTATCGGAAAGTAAATTTATGGAAGGTTTGTAAATATTGCAGAAATATTCTGCCTTAGTTTTGATAATTCCAAGTTTGAGAGCCACCGCAATTGCTAAATTTAATCTTTGTTCTTGATCAGCGACGGAACAGCAAAAAATATCAATAGCGTCTTGAAATAACTTCAATGCAGAATCAGGCGACGACACGTTAAAATCTATTATAGCTCTGGAACACCATTTCATCAGATCACGGGTCGAAATCTGTCGACCTGTTCTCAAAACTAAATTTTCTTCCAGATTGTCAGAGCGATGAGCTCCCATGGAGAATAAAAGGAAAACGTCTATTATTCTTGTAGCTATGGTATTCAACATTGGGAATAAAGTTTGTACAACAATCACCAATTCGTCCCTCGATAAAGGTTCGATATTTATCGAAAACCAATTCTTTTCCAATAAATTTGAAGCTTTTGAAATTTGTTTTTGTATCCCAACGGTGGTCGATATCAAACGTTGAGTGACGAATAATTGAAATCCGCTATTAGCGTGAACGGTATCGCGGTAACCAGGTACCGTTAGAGTTCCTGTTTCCATTAAATTACTCAGTACACTGGCCACGTCTAAAGCTGCACTATCTATATCTTCCAATAATAACCATTTTCCTTCTGTAACTGCCAAAGTTAAAACACCTGGCTGCCAAACAAATTCTCCAGGAATGTCTGTACACCTATATGTTCCCAACAGCATTTTAGAATCCGTTTGATCTCCTAATTGTACTTTGATGAAATTCGAGGAATCATGACCAGTGACTTTGGCTAAATACTCTATCAAAGCTGTTTTTCCACATCCTACTACTCCTTGCAAGCAGATACATTTCCTTGAAGCTATCGCTATAGCTAAACTTAGAAGATTTTCTTCCATCGATGGTACGGGTACCAAACGATTGGCTATGTCTTGATCACTTTTTCCAATCACAGACAACAAAACACCAGCAATTGAGACTATAGATGGTACAGATTTCACTACTTTGTCCATAGATTCATTTTCTAAAGTTGCCCCAATGTTGTTTGAATAATCTATTTTATATTCTGTCAAAAATCTTTTCCAATTTTTTATGAAACATTGTGCGTATGATAATTGAGAGGATTCTGATATACCCAAAACTGTACCAATACATTTCAATGCGACCCTGAAATGAAGGATTCAATATGAATTGTCAAATAGATCTAGGTAAGAAACTTATTCAACTATTCATGATATAATGAATTTTTCAATTACCATTTCACTCCGTTGTTGGTATTTTTCAAATATCGATAAAATTTAGACCAATCCCATTTCTGTTTAAAATGTGTTACAGATGAAAGCAATATATTATAACTTGCTGTTACAATATCATAGTCAGATATATCAGATAAATTGAACTGTATTTGCACAGTCTTACGTCTTTTAGGTTCAACAGTTAATTTTTGAGTATCATGATCAAAAGGTGCTGGATTGTGATCAAAATAAGTCAACACGAATCTGAAATGTAAAAATATTCAATAGCAATTCATCAATTATATGTATATATATTTATTCAAAGAATACATTGATAGCTTCTTTACTTTTTCTACCTGTAATTTGCATTTTAACATGCATAGTAGGTAACAGGTGAGCTGCTTAAATGAAGAAAAAAGTAATCATAAGATGATAGAGTCTTGAACTCGCATCAATCAAAAGATTTGAATTAAAATTGCTCAATTAGCTATGATATTTTGGTAAAAATAAAGTTTGGTTCAAGATAAAAGAATATTATAAGTACAAGAGATATTTTAATCTGATCATTTCAAACTATATTGATTCATATTATTCATAGAACTGATATACAAGATCATAAAAATCTAAATTTCCCCTTGGAAATTTATTTCAGAAATCAGAAGTGCTTAATCACCATGTCTGTTTGTATAACTCAAGAGATAAGAAGCTTCAAATCTGAATATAAATTGTAAATTTTGATTGGCTTGAGATTTAAATCTGGATTGAATCATCAACAGTTGCTAGAAGCAGTTCTTAGTCTCTAACATTAGATAAAGAATGACTCTCGTTTTAAAAAGCCCTTAAGAAGAACTGTCAACTTTTATCTCCAGTCAGTTATAGATCATTAAAAATAATATCATCAAAAATATCATACCCAAGTAAATCAGGATTTATTTTAATCAATTTTCCTAATACGACGCAATTCAGTTGATGAATCAGATCATTATTGCATGAAAAAGAATGAGAATTTTGTTTTACGGGTATCGCCAGTGCCAATAGAGCGAGTAGAAGTTGAGGAAAACATTCTGCAACATCTTTAGTGGATATTGGATGCATAAGGAATTCACATAATATATCCAACACCTCTTCATAATGATCATCTAATTCCTAAAATGAGAATACAGTGAGGTTTAACATAAATAGTAATTGTTTAATATAGATTTCAAAGTGACAATCACTTACCTCATATTTCAAGACATGCTCTAACTTTTTTCTATATTTTTCATCTCTTTCACAAAAAATTGATATATTATTAGATAACATATTTCATAATTGGAAGTTCAACGCAGACCAAAATGAATCCAAATAGACCGGGCAGGTTAGAACTGATTCAACCACGTGGTTGAACTAAGTTGTATACATGCTGATACATGCATGCATTCAACCAGGTGGGTTAAAGGCAGGGTTCGTAACAAAATTATCAGGGAGGGGAAACTTCATTGGAAATACTGTTGTTATGAATTCAGTTCAATTTGATATATTAGGTTCGTTCGTTCTACGTGCTGTGAGTTGCTCCAACTTGTACCAAACCAATTATTTCGTTTCTATAACTGGAAATCGCGAATCCAATATACTTGGAGTAAGTTGGAGTAACTTGGGACACCAGTAAACGAACTTAGCTATTTTTAGTGTGAGGGTGGGTAGTATGCAATATGCAATAAGCCCAACTGGCTCATGTTCCAAAACCTTACTCTTGTACTCTGGGGTATCGGTTTTCTCTATGTTCCTGATGAATTGAAAAGAGTTACACTGATACTCTAGAGTACGAGGGCAAGGTTTTGGAACATGAGCCTGGTAATGAGCCCGAATAACCCGAATTGCATTTCACCCGAACGACTTTAAACCCGAATGACAGTTGACCCGACTAATTATAAAAATGTAATTAGATAAAATGGAAAATTAATCGAAATCAAAGCGTAATTAACCTTTAATCTATACATCTTTACAGTAAAAAGTTGAATAAGCTTTGATTTCGATTAAGGTTCCATTTTATTTGATTATATTTTTATAACTAGTCGGGTCAACTGTCTTTCGGGTTATAATCCGGTCGGGCTCAAGTGCTATTCGGGCTTATCGCATATTACCTGAGGGTGCAATGATCGTGCAGGTAGCCACCAGTAATCCCGACAACCAAATGGCCCGGAAGGTAGTAGACCCGAATTTCGGGACATTGGAATCCGGTTCAACTGCCCTTCGGATCATTTATGTGTCGGGATTTCTGGTGACTACCATCGCGCACAGCTCGTCAAATAAAATTTATTATTGTGCAAGATGGATTTTTATTGGATCATTGATCATCTAATAAAAATTCATCTTATACAATGATAAATTTGGAAACCTTCCGAAGTAGCTGATCCAAGTGATCCGGATCACTTGGATCAGCTACTTCGGAAGGCTCCTTGGTAGTATGCGAGAAACCCGATTATTCGTCATCGGCTGAAAACTAGAGATTTCTAGTGAAATTACTAAATATTACTAAATATTACACCAACCATAGTACACGGAAAAAATTTTAGGACTCTGAGAGGTCGAAATTTATATAACTCTAACAGTTCAATTATTTCAGAGTTCAAAACAACATCAAACTCGTATAGTCACACAATCCACGCCATAAAATCCAATAGTTTGGCGTGAGAAAGTGCGGCGCTGCGTCGAACTACGAGAGCTCAAGCTAGAGAGCCTCAAGGGAGAGAGTGGACATCGGAGGTTTGCTGTGATTGGCCAAAACCTTAAGAAGCCATATTGATGGAGTATTCCTATTATGATTATGATTATAAGCTAAATATAATCATAATCATAATAGGAATACTCCATCAATATGGCTTCTTAAGGTTTTGGCCAATCACAGCAAACCTCCGATGTCCACTCTCTCCCTTGAGGCTCTCTAGCTCAAGCGATCGGACTCTCAGAGTCCGAGATTTCGTACTCTGAAACAGTGATGCCAGGACCCATACAGCACAACCACCGATCCTCCACCTAGGACTTCGGTGGACCAGAGGTGGAGAATTGGTGGAGAAATGGGAGCCGTGGAAATAAGGGAGAAATAAGGGAGAGTCTCCGTTGAGGCAACGGAGAGGCGACGAAGAAATGTCCGCCCCCTGTATTTTCGATATAATTCTTATTGGTGCATTTACGTAACCAAATCTGAATGTATGAATTCACGAATTTAAGTTTTACTGAAAATACAGGGGGCGGACATTTCTCCGTCGCCTCTCCGTTGCCTCAACGGAGACTCTCCCTTATTTCTCCCTTATTTCCACGGCTCCCATTTCTCCACCAATTCTCCACCTCTGGTCCACCGAAGTCTTAGGTGGAGGATCGGTGGTTGTGCTGTACGGGGAAAAACGGTGCGGACCGAAAAATCAGCCCCTCCATTGTTCACACAATGACACGTTCGTATACGTGTGACTCACATGTATACGAAAGGTTCATCGTGTGCGCGGTAAAGGGGCTGATTTTTCGGTCCACACCGTCTTTCCTGGCATCATTGCTCTGAGAGTCCGATTGCTTGAGCTCTCGCAGTCTGAGGGTGCTCTCCCATGGCACTGAAATTGAATCGGAACAGAACAGGGATTTCAGTACTCATTCCGTTCCATTCAACCCAAATAGCGTTGCTCTCCCATGGATCGGAATCATTCCGGCCGTAACAACTTTAAATGGAATGTATTGGCTATTTCTCGTAAAGAGTTCCAATTGAAATTTATATTCCATCATTGATTGGTTAATTTTCCATTCCGCCGGAATGTATTCCGGTTCATGGGAGACAAGGGCACCCGCTTTCAACGGAACGGAAGAAGAAATGTTCCGTTCCAGTTGAATAATCCATCGCATGGGAGAGCACCCTGACGCAGCGCCGCACTCTCTCACGTCAAACTTCTGGATTAAATGGCCCTGCAAGGCGGTGTTAACGTATCTTTATGAAATAAAGCGGGAAACTGGAAGTGAAAGATAATTAGGTGGCATTATTTAATATTTATAAAATTTGAAGGTACAAATTATCATCTTCGTGCTAAAAAGTAATTTCAAATTATTTTGTTAAGCCAATATTGATGAAAATACTTGATTATTTATTATGAAAGGAGTTCTAACCTTAAATTCACAAAATAAATTAAGATAATTTTTATGTATTGCTTTTGTGGCAATAAAGTGAATTACTACTAAATAAATAAGATCAATGTTTCAAAGTGACAAATTATTTCAATATTATTTTATATTAATGTTCACAGAGCTTGAGAAAATCAAATTTTCATCCAACTGTAATTGTTTACAATTTAAAATAACATTCTTTATTGTAGCGATTCCTGAATATTTTTCAATGTCAAGAACGATTCTTTAATAATGTTCATTCTTCTATTAGGTACAAGTTGAATTATTGGACTACCATGGATTTTCATGGATTATATAATCTATTTTTTGAAGATGACGCAGAAGATGAATTTGATGAGCACCGTAGAATGCCATTGAACACGTTCACGTTATAGCCAGTTACAGCCAGCAATGACTTGTAAGACAGGACGGATCACTGATCCGATCAATTCTAGAAATTTTCGTAATTGAGTACCACTGTCTAGGGATAAACCTGAACCGATCATTTGCCGTAAACACCCTCTGAATCATTTGATCCAAAGTTTAATGCAATTGATTGAATATTTTTGACGTAAAATGGTTGAAACGATCTAGTAGTTTTTTTGTGAAAAAATCGACCAGAGTACTCCCTTAGGCTGGCCTCCCATGGACCGGAATTCGTTCCGGCGGAATGAAAATTGAACCAATGCACAATTTTTTATAGATTTCTGATAGAACGCTCTAAAAGAAATTGTGAAAGCGATTGGTTTAGTCATTCCGCCGGAACGAATTCCGGTCCATGGGAGGCCAGCCTTAAGAGCATTCACTAGAGGCCAAGTTACTAGTTCTCTGCCCCCAGTTTTTTCAATAATTTATCAATAAAATTGAATTTAATGAGCAGGGTCATCTTCTTGGGATGTCAAAGAGAATGCAGCTACTCATTACTTCTCATTTTATTAGATCGTTTCCGAGAAAACTGGGGGGAGAAATTTGGAATCTAGTAACTTTTTGGGGAGGTGGTGAATGTCCCCAAGGCTAACCTCCCATGGACCGGAATTCGTTCCGGCGGAATGACTTTAAACCAATCGCTTTCACAATTTCTTTTAGAGCGTTCTATCAGAAATCTATAAAAAATTGTGCATTGGCTCAATTTTCATTCCGCCGGAACGAATTCCGGTCCATGGGAGGCCAGCCTTAAGATGTAATTTCATGGGGCGTCGAGCATCAAGCGTCAACATTAGAAAGAAAGAGAGGTCACACAGTTCTTCTCTTTCCTTCTAATGTTGACGCTTGATGCTCGACGCCCCATGAAATTACATCTTTAGATACAAATGTGTCGATGGGGAACATTTGCTGGGAACGAGCCTTAATTATTGTTCTGTTTGGTTGGTATGACATCTGTCAAACACATTTAATGAACATAAAGTCATTGAACAAACATCATATTTTTCCATTGTGTTAAAAGTGTCGAATTTTGTACCAAAAAGTGATGATTTGCGGAGAGCATTAATTTTTTGTTTCAATTTAAAGAAAAGCGCTGCAGAGTCGCATCGAATGCTTGTCAAGGCATATGGTGATCATGCTCTATCAGAAGCAACATGCCAAAGATGGTTTCAACGGTTCAGAGATAATGATTTTGATGTGAAAAATGAAGAACGTGGAAGACCACGAAAAAAGTTTGAAGGCGCGGAACTGCAAGCAATATTGGATGAAGATGATACTTTGAGTCAAAAGCAAATGGCAGTAATATTAAATGTTGCACAACCAACAATTTCTGACCGTTTGAAAGCTATGGGAGAGATCCAAAAGTATGGAAAATGGGTGTCACATGAATTGAATGAAAGACAGATGGAAGACCGAAAAAACACTTGTTACATTTTGCTTCAAAGGCACGAAAAAATAGTATATTGTTCATCAAGGGGGGAAAGTGGGAAATTTCCGACGAGTGTGAAGTTTGTCTTCCCGAGCCGAAGGCAAGGGAGACAATCACACGAGTGGAAATTTCCCACTTCTCCCCGAGGTGAACATACTATTTTTTCCCACAACTGCAAGGAAAGTGAAAATCATCTGTTTGATTGCATATAAAATATTCATATGCATATTTCAGAACGAAAAAATAGTTTGTATTTTCCTCCCGCTGTGACACATTCGCTTGGAATTCAGCACTTTCTCCCCTAAAAATAGGTCAGAAAACATCAACTTTCCGTGCAGGTGTGGGAAAAAATCAGTTCTGCATCGAATTGTTACTGGCGGTGAAAAATGGATTGATTTAAAGAATCCTAAACGGAGAAAATCATTGGTTAATCCGGGACATCCATCAACATCGACTGCGAAACCAGATCGATTCGGCAAGAAGGCAATGCTTTGTGTTTGGTGGGACCAAAAAAGTGTGGTGTATCATGAGCTTCTAAAACCTGGTGAAACTGTTAATACTAATCGCTACAGACAACAAATGATCAATTTGAACTATTCATTGATCAAAAAACGACCAGAATGGGCCAGAAGACACGGCAAAGTAATTTTATTGCACGACAATGCACCCGCACACAAAGCAAAACCGGTTCAGGATACAATCAAAGCATTTGGCTGGGAGTTGCTACCCCATCCGCTGTATTCACCAGACTTGGCCCCTTCCAACTACCATTTGTTTTCATCGATGGAACACGCATGGGCTGAGCAGCACTTCGATTCCTACGAAGAAGTCGAAAATTGGGTGTCTGATTGGTTTGCTCCAAAAGACGAACATTTCTATTGATGTGGTATTCACAAATTGCCAGAAAGGTGGTCACAATGTGTAGAAAGCAATGGTCAATACTTTGAATGAAATTTTTTTACTTTCCCATTCGCAAGTAGTGTTTCATTTTCACAAAAAAACGTTCACGTTAATTTCATACCGGTACACCCGGTAGTTCTTGAACAAAGAAAATATTCCTGAAAATATTTCCTTCAAAATAGAAATGTTACGTTTCTTAAAACAAATATATTATACACTGGAGTATGTAAAATATATGTGTATATATATATATATATATACATACATAATCATCGTCAACACCAATATCATTCTAGGGCCAATTCCTTCATTTCTTCGACTGCCTTATCATCCACTTTGGTAACTACATCTTCCTTGTCCGATTCCTCATTACTACTAGATTCAGATTCACTTGGAGGCATATCGCGATGCGCTGTCAATAGATTTCCAAAAATATTCAACATATTTTCATTTATACCGGAATGTGAAATCAATCTTACCAAGCCTATCCAGTCTTTCTTTTTGAGCATCTGCAAGGAACTTGTCTTGCGCAGCAATAATTTCCGTACTGTCCGCACAAGCAGCATATTTTTCTAACAATTCACTGTTGAGCGTTAAAAATGAATGTCCCCAAGAAAACTTTCCCAAATAAAAATTAGCTTCCTCTGGATAACCTGTGATTATTAAGGTAGCTGCTATCGCTTCGACGCAACTCAATTGACATGGTTTACCATAATTTATTGGATTGGCGGCCACGAGGAACGGCAGGAGACGAGGATTCGGTGTTTTCATTTTGTTAAAAGGAGTATCGTCTAGCCGTGCCCAACTGCAATCGACCACCGCACACCCATGATCTCGTACTATATCTCGATCCAATGGATTAACACACTAATTTCAAAAAATTGTCGATAATTATTCAAATTTCATATTCTTTTCTTCCACGATTACCTTTGTGCCAACCGGAGTTAAAACCAATCCTGGAAACCGAGCTCCTAACCTCAAGGTTTTGACCAATCCATGCCTAGATAATTTCCTCCCAGAACATTTCTTAGGATCACAATGTCCTAAATCCCACATAGCCACGGGGAACGGTAACGGCCATTCTTCTTCGATTTCTATAAACCAACGTTCTCAATAACAATAATACCGTGACATTGAATTTAGTTTCCAAATTTCTAACCTGAATCATCTTCTTTGTCAGATTTATCTCGTTCTTGACGGTATTTTTCTTCTTTTCCCACAACATGACGAACTCTCCTCCCCACCAATTTGTGTTTATTCTTCTTATTTTTAGTTGACATTTTATTGACAGGATTGATAGTCGGACTTGGATGGAATAAATAAAATATATAAAATGTTCGGAGGTGATTTATTTCACTTTGACAGTATTATGTATTGTCCAATAAGAATCATCTGGTAACTTGAAACTAGATTCCAAAATCAAGGACTACCGACTCTACTCAATTTTCTCCTTCTTCACACTTTTCGATAACACTGCATCGAAAATCTAGACAATTGTTCATGTATTACATATTGTTGTTCTTAAAATTGATTGATAAACAGTTTTTGATGTAGTGGGAGTAATTGTTGTTTTTTCTGGTTCATCTTTTGGCTATAAACAACACCAGCTGTTGAGTAAACAGCTGGCTATGAGCGTGAAGTATTGTTTTTTCATTTTATCGTAATGATCGTAATTATCAACGTCGTCGTGATCGTAATGTTATTATGCAAATGATCTCTTATGACATTGCGAAATTCTTCGAGTTTCGATACCACGAATTCTTGTGAAAATACAACTTATTATTCCTCGCAACAGAGGGGTTTTCGGATCTCTACCGCCGCTCCTGGAGTAATTCGTTTGTTGGGGAATATTAACAAGTGGCAGTTCAAGACTCAATTGCTCCGCGCAACGCAAATCGTACAGACGACCAATAATTCCTTAAACATGCTTTAACTGTCAAAGGATATTATACTGTCGCACTGTTGTTTCTCGAATCTCAAGTCAAGTGAGTGGAATTTTTGTCAATTATCAAGATTTTTATCATTTTTTGGCATTTTTAACAAGTAAATTAATCATTTGTTTTATTATTGTTCTTCTCGTAAAATTTTTGATTCATTTGCATGATTATTATAGAGAAAATGCACCATTGTAGAGTGGTTTTGTTAAAAAGTAATATCAACCGATGCTCTAAAGTATTCTTTTTTGTAGTTTAGACGTTTCTTTTCTTTTTATCAATTTATTTGCTCATGCTGCTGTTTAAAGGATAATATGGATCCAGGTATTTTGTACATAATTTTAGTAGATTAGAGAGATAGTTCAGACATCTAGTTGTTTGTCGTGTTAGCGGTATTCGTAATTTATCACCAATATCATATGATTATATATTTTTTATCCATATAGAGAATATAGGTAAAGAAGCGATAGTGAAAGTGACAGATTGGTTACTCGGGGTCTGGGAAATGAGACGTCGCACTGGTCAAGTTCAACAATGGGTTGACTCTATACCTTCGCCCACAAAATCAAATACTTCAGTATCTAGCAAGCAACAAGAGACCAAAGCACTTACGGAACCAAAGGATAATTCATCTGATACAAGCGAATATTGTAAAGTACCAAACATGACTGTATCTTCTCCTGTCACTGTACCTCATCCATCTATAGGAGTCGCGCCTGGAATTTCTAGGTAATATTAAATGAATTTTATTTCAATGAAAATAGATATTCACTAATACGCTAATTTCAAAGATTTTAGAATATGATTCAGTTTTACAAAATTCCTTAATATCGAGCAGATTTGTTTCCAATTACAAAAGTTAAACATTATTTTCTATGATATTACAAAGATCTTTCAGTGTACTATGCTGGTATTTATACTATTATTTACCTCTCCTAGATTATTTTCCCTTTCGGTATTAATCTATTTGGTAAAACTGGTAGGAAATCATCATAATTTAAATTCACATCGACAAACCGAAACAAGATTTAGAAATTTATACTTTTACGTGGGTTGGGTGAAAAGTTTCCGGCCTAACCAAGAAAAACACTCTTTTTGAATTTTTTTTGCTTTATTTTTCAACATCATCTCCATGAAGATGAATACACTTTTGACAACGGTGCTCTAATTCAGTAATACCATCTTTATACATCGATTCATCAAGCTCCTCAAAATACTGATTTACAGCATCAATTACTTCCTCGTTGCCTCCAAATCTCTTACCACCAAGCCATTTTTTGAGGTGAGGGAAAAGATGATAGTGACTAGGGACTAAATCTGGAGAATAAGGAGGATGCGGCATCAATTCTAACTTCAATTCGTGAATTTTAGCCTGCGAAAAGATTGATGAATACGCGGGCGTATTATCGTGATGAAACAAAATTTTTTTTCTTCGCCAAATGAGGTGGTTTATTCTGCACCTCCTTCTTCAGACGTTGCAATAATTCTGCGTAGTATTAACCAGTGATAGTCTTACCCTTTTCAAGGTAATCAATGAAGATTATTTCTCTTGCATCCCAAACCTTTTTCGCTAAAAAATTGTTTTTGCCTTTTCTAGGATTGGTTCACCCGGTCCAATCCACTGTTTTGACTGTTGTTCATTTTCAGGAGTGTAATGATGGACCCAAGTTTCATCGACGCAAAAATTCGCTTGGGTTACATTTATACATTGCCAAATTCTCAGTTGCAATGATTTTTCGATGCCACTTTT
Organism: Gonatopus flavifemur; assembly: GCA_018340375.1. Lineage (NCBI taxonomy): Eukaryota > Metazoa > Arthropoda > Insecta > Hymenoptera > Dryinidae > Gonatopus > Gonatopus flavifemur. Next base: position 1,531,246 of record JAFFJZ010000023.1, read on the forward strand.
GGTCGACCGTTAGCAAACGCGGTACCCACCTTGCACAGAGCTTCTGCATGCCCGAATGGTTATGTAAAATATTGCGTACACGTTCAGTTGATATCCTAGTAGTCTCGGCTATCTCATACACTTTCAATCTGCGGTCCTCCAACACTATTTTATGGATTTTCTCAATCATTTCTGGAGTTGTGACCTCAACGGGGCGTCCCAAACGAGGTTCATCAGAGGTGCTCATACGACCTTTCTTAAATTCAGAAATCCACTGTTTTATAGTGGAATATGATGGAGAAGAGTCTTGTAGCGTTGAATCCATTTCATCTTTAATTTTGGCTGATGCAAACCCTTTCAGATTTTTCCATTTTTACAGTAAACAATGGAGAAGTTCCCTTCAGTGCCGCATCGAACTTATATTAACAGAGCAATCGACCTCAAACTTTATGTACAAGCTAGTTAGGAATGGTACTTCAGGACTCCATCACAAAAGTAGACCTGTTGGCGCTGTCTCTTGATCAGGCCGAAAACTTTTCACCCCACTCTCGTATATTGTCTTCTGCAGAGACTAAAATGGGAGAATCAAAAAGTTTAACCAAATTGTAGAATATTTTTTCTTTGATAATGTCTCATCGCGGATTATTTTAAATGTTTTCAAGAAGAATCAACTTGTACACACGGTATATCTGTATATTCTTCCGTGTAACGATACGATAACAGTTATTCGTATATTATAAAGCAAATTTGATAATTTGAGTGATCAGTAATTCTTACTCAAGCAAATTAAGTCATAATCGAAGTTGAGCTTTGTAATTATAATCAATAACAATAAGGAAAACCAAAGTATGATTTTTGTTTCCGAATATTACGTTAATTGATGTAAATTAATGTATTGTTGATAGCACCATTGTCTGGATCTACGATTTAAATTTAGTTTACAGTTGAAATTACTAATTCAGAATAAATCATTGGTACTTTAAAAAGCACAAGCTTCAAAAATGTTATAACTCTCTCATTATTTTAAATTAAATTCCTTGTGAATTATTCTCAAAACATCTGAGGAATAGGTTTGACACATTTCATATCGTTCAGAATAATCTCAAGATAAATGCCAAAAGTTGGTTTTATCAAAAATCTCATGACAAAATTGAAAGAGTTCACCAAAAAACTCGTAAAATATAACATGTTAAAGCTTGAATTTTGTTAAAATAGCTACTTGCTGCTTTCCCTGCACTACTTGTTTGATTAATGTATCCTACAAGCACCTGCAGAGGAATAAAATCTCAAAAAAACCGCTGGGTTAATGTTTTCCGATTTCTTTTTTTTCTATTTTTCTATTTATTATTATTTTTTTTCTTTAAAGAATATCAAGAAGACATTCATCAAGTGTTACACTGTAGAAATAATATTTAAAATTAATTTTATTAGCGTTCTATTCGAATCATTCCATGAAATCGTATTGGATTTAAATCTAAGAACTGAACTAGTCAGACCATGATTTTCAGTTTTCGTTGTTTAATTTCATCGGTTGTTTTTACCTTTTTTCCCTTCGAGGAAGAATCATTTTCCTGAAAGTATATATCTCTGATTGATGTTTTATACCTAATCATATTATTTTCGAATAAAATCAGTAGAATAATTCAAGAACTAAGAAACGCGTTGTCAGCAAGGTGACCGCAGTCACCTTGGATTTCATTGAAACATAATTGGAACATAAGGGGTTGAAATAGAATAAGGTATTTTACTCTTGATGTAGATTAAGAAAACAAATATACGACAGGGGAATGTTTAGATCTATGACGCTGCGTTGAAGTAAACTGTCCCTCATTTCATTTTATTATTCAAGGTTTCAATTTGTCTATCCACATTGAATCTCTGATTTGCCAAAATCCAAGGTAAAGCATCGATGAATGTGTCGTACAGTGGGTTCGGTTGATCCTTTTCCTTCTTTCCGGTAGATCCTTATTGCAAATTCATTGTTAATTAATTAGGAACATTTTCAAATGGAGGAATAATGTTCTGAACATGGGAAATTGATCATAAATGTTTTCATTTCAATAACGATAAATTGCCAGCAAGGTTCTGTCGGAAAGAAGGAAACAGATTAATTGAGCCCACTGTACTTGCCGGTTGTGTTTTACACTTTCACCTTGTCTTATTTGATTGTGTGCATGTAACTTGAGAAGACCTGGAGAGAAAAAAAACAACGTCAATGTGACAACAGAAACGATCTTTCTCTTCTGCGCGTTCTCTTGCGATCTTACTCTGTTGTAATAATCTGAGCTTCTGAATTGGATTACCGACGTTTTTCAAATATCCTGTAGGTTCTGTCTTGAACAAACAAACTGTAAGTTTCAATCCAGAAGCTTAGGTTGAGAAACTATATTTTTCACTGTTATCGATCCATGAATGGATAAATAAACAAACAAATTGTTGAAACGATGTAGGTATATTAAATTTCATCCAACGTTGAATGGAATCATCTCAAGAATGCAGTTATCAGAGGAATAATTTAAATGACATCTACGTTCACTTTTAACTCATGATGATTGTAGAATTTGGAATGCAAAGACGTCATCATAGGACATTGCTTGAGAAAGTATTACTCGAATCATATACGTTTGAATTTTAAAAACTTCAAAAATCAATATACCAAATTACCCAACATATTTGATGTGTTGAATATTTTGAATTTTTCAAGATTTTCTAGCAAGTGAACACAAAGTTTCATTGTCAAATCCATCATAATGAATTTTCGAAGAATTCTCTCTGAATTCCAACAACCCAAGATTCCGAACACAAAAATGCATATTTTTTATTTAAATCTCTTTCGCTCTTGGTTCTAACTCCGTAAAATTCCCATTTATTTTAGAATTACTATAATCGGTATATAATACATGTTTTACGAATTCTTAGAATATCCAAATGTTGGTCTAGTCTTCTTCAAGGCTCATGGATTAACGTAAATTCAATTTCAATGCATTCACTTTGTAAAATTTTATACCTGCGTTCTATAGGCCTTGTTTATACCGTTCAATACAAAGCTCCCCCCCTATTTCAAGGGTCTTCCCGAATAAAGTTGGATATTCTCGTTGGTACATAAACTTCATTTTGGAATAAATTATATGGGATAAAGCAAAAATATTGACTGCGATGCAACACCACGATTTTGTTATTCCAATCCAATTCTTGAATAATTCAATTTAAGTTTGTGTACAAACTAGGTTGGTTCGTGATCCGAGTCTCCAATCCGACAGCAGTCATTGCAGTAGCGTGGAGAGTTTATTGGAATTGAGAAAAGCGGACCCCGAAGCTATTTTACTGGGTCTCGGGTTTGGAGGTTGTTCAAACAGCCCTCAAGAGAGTGGTCCTCTTTCTCGAATACCCAAGAGATTTTTACAGCCGTCGAAATTAAAAGGAATCGCCATCAACGATTTCGTTAAGCATCAACAAGAGACCAGCGAATCATTCGATTCCGTGTCGCTTGGATACAGAGGTCTTACGGGTGAGTAACGATCTCTATTTCGTCCCCTTAAAGAAATAACGATAAGAACAAACCCCATATATCTTGTAAAAATGAGACAAACAAATGATATCTTATATGAAAAGAATAAAAATTTTATAGGAAGTCATGGCACCTTATGTTTGCCTAAACGTGTTACGCGTCGCAGACATTCTGGGCCAATTAATTTTGTAAGTGATGTAGGATAAATGTCACGTTATTTCCTCCCTTTTAAAGTTGTTAGAAAAAGTTTTGTTCGTTGTATTTGATTTCATATCCTTCAATATTTTATGATTTTCATCATTTCAGCATGTTTTAATCCACGTATCTTGCATGAAAAAATGTTATTTTTGATTTTTTTACTAGTGTGGATTATATAGTTAAAGAGATGATAATTGATGAATCTTCTATTACGTTCAGGATCACCTTATGTAGCCCCATCGGAAATTGTTCAGAAGATTATGGAACGTTTACGTGATCACGAAAGTCACGAATTGGATGCATTATCGTCGACTCAAAACAATTTCGAGCAATACAATCAGCTTCACGCGAATGGCGGTCGTTTATCTGTGTTATCCCCAGATAATAGACAGTTCTTGGAACAACCACGTGCCAAAAGTCCTGATATGCGTCATAAAAGAATGATCATAGGTAAAATGTTTGTATCTACAATTCATATATTACTTTATGAATCATTTTATGTGTGTCAAGTTTCTCAGATTCACTGGAATTCTTCAATGAAAAATCCTCAATCTGCTACTCTACAATTACTTGACGACCAACTTCGAGTCATTTATACTTATTTTCTGAAGAATTCAAATATCTTTGCCTATGCCATTTTTAAAATGATTTCGTTCAAAAGAAAGGTAATATTTGAAAATCAATGAATTTTTAAAAAATTCCAGGTCAAAAATCATTCGCGTTTGGCCAAGATGGTGATTTAATAGAAATAAATCCTTCAAAATCATCGTCGGAAGAAGTCACATCGACCACGGAGGACTCTTCGACGAACGAGAACAATAACAAAAAGCAGGTGGACAAACGACTTTCCAAGCAATTATCATTCGATGATAGTATAGACGGTGATTTCTCCGAACCCGAAGATGAATCATCCAACGAGTACAAAGATATTTCTGAACTTTTGTCGTATAACGACGAAGTTGAACCAAATGTCAATGAGACTGTAGATTCGGAATGTAGCATCGAGACTATGACTTCTCATTTAAACTGCGGAAACCTACAGGATTTTTCACAATTCAATCCTGATTCTCGTCGAGCTAGCGACAGTATTTGCGAGACAACGGTTACGAAGAATCCATTGAAACAAGAAGAAGGAAGAAGATCCAGCGAAGGCACCGTGACGAAAGAAAATCGAAGAAAAAGTTTGAGACGACAAACCAGAGTGATGGACTCGGATGCCATCGATTATTACATTTCGAATAATTCTAACTTCAGTAACGACGATAAGAATAAATCAACAGATTCTGAATCTCAACCAAAGAACGATCTTATGCCAGGTTCATCGAAAACCGATATCGCCATGCCTCATACGTCTTCGGAAGATAATAACGAAGAATCGAATAAAGCGATTGACGAGGAAAACAATGCCAAGCATTGCATGCAAGGGAACAAAAAAGTTTGTTGTTACAATGAGAAACGTGGAAAAATTTGTAGACACGATAAAAATTGTGACGACTGTTGTTATCATTCGAAAAGTAATACTTGTTGCAATAAAATCAAAATTATCATGGCTGAAAATAAAAAATTGGAGAACATGGTGAAGAAGAGCAGAAGGGAGATGGCAGAAATTCGTGATATGTTGAGTAGTGTTTTATCCGTTAGAATGGAACCTGGTTTTTGAGTTCAAAGGCGGAACTAGCATGTAACTATTTTACTGACAATCAGGAAATTTTAAAATTTGATATTTTGAATACACACATCACTACTCTTTTTCTCTAGCTAATTATTTTAATTTAGTAAGTTACCATCAAAATATTTATATATTGAGTATAACTTGTGATAGATTAATATAGTTCAAAATAGTACTTTGTAATCGCATATTCTTTTGATATACCTAACCAGGAATCCTCAGATATAATTTACTGGGGCGTTATGGGTAAGAAATGCCAAATGTTTTTACAACAATTATTCAAATTTCAGAATTATAAATATGTATATACTTTAGTATTTATCTACGCTCAAGGAATCTTTGACGCAAAGATTGAAATTTCTTGATGGAAAGTTTTGACTAAATACAGCCAAAGAAGAATCATGATTTTACATCAAGAATATCATACTCCGTAATGTGTGCATATATCTATATATATATATATATATATATGAGATTTTCTTTTATTCTTTCTTTTTTCAGTAGTATATATGTCGGCAAGTTGTTATTGTTGGATATCTATATTTGTTTGGATATGAGAAAAATAATTATTTATATTTACGAAGGATGAATATCATTATCATTATAATATATTTTATTTTTGATATAATTGTCGTGTCTTGTATATCAAAATGTAAGAGAAAACAAAAGAACTTCTGTTGAATCTTGATGTGAGGTTGAAAAAAAGGATATTATATGAACTTACAATCAACGTTTTTTATACGAACCTTTTGATTTTTATATGAATATTTTGTGCTATATCAATCATATTATTCTAATGAATTGAACTCGATATACCAAAAAATAATACCAAGATCTGTTTAGGTGTAGATTCAACTTTATGTGTTCACACACTTTGAAAATCGTATCATACGTTAAAACTATAGTAACGAATGCGATTCTATATTGTAAAACATTATATTGCAAAAATTAAAATACAGACATATAAGTGACAATCAAATATATTTAGATATAGACACCAGTTTGGAAATCTCATAATTTTGTCAATAAAGATATTTCATCAAGATGATTAGAAGAGTACAAATTAGTGAAATTTGAAATTCGTTCTTACTGGAAATCTATTATACACAATTTCAATATATATTCATTTGTAATGGAATGTAGAAATAAAAAAAATATAAAAAAAACGAACTTTATCAAGATTACAAGAAAATTTATTTTAATTTTGTCATGCCTCATTTTAATTTCGTTCTACTATACCCCGATGAAAAATAGAAAAATTGTGCAAGATAATTGGTCTTTAGACATCGAAACGTATACAAAAAGAAAGAAGACAAGAAAAATAAAACTATTTTGTATGGATTATCATAAAGAACTCAAACGTTCTCATTCTAATATCTTTTTTTTTTATAATTACAAAAATTTATATGGACTTATACATGACATTTGGAATAATATTAACACAATTTCACACAGACATCACGGCATTGAACCATGGAAACAAAATTAATAGAAGATGCAGCTATATTCTTTTTTCTCTAATGTAATCCATGCTAATTGGAAGTCATATAAAAAAGATTCAATAGAAGAAATTGTTCTTACAATCAATCACGGCCAATGCAAATCTCGAGGCCAAAGATATGTTCAAAAATTATGAATAAGAGAAATAAATCGAATTTTCTATGACAGACGTACCATAGATACACAATTCAGTCACGCGTTTAAAACGAAGAAAAAAAAAAAAGAAATCCAGAATGAGCACAAAAAATGAGATCATTTTTAGCCGCTCGTTTCAAAATGCATTCAACATGGATACAAAAAATATTCTCTTTCGCAATGAAAATGAAAATTTAGATCCATGGATCCTCACAATCATATTTTTATACTCAAACTCACTACATTACCATTTTTGTCAACTGCATTCATATGTATGTTTGCATCAGTGTTTTGTGTGTACATGTGGATGTGTTTTCCTTAGCATATCTTAAGACGTATATAAACAAATAAGACCGAATCATACTAAATTTAATCTTCTTTTTCTTCCCTGTAAATAAAAATTAATATTTGAGAATCGAGGATTCGATTAATATTCCAATTTGCTATTTGTATACGTACTTTACAACTTCTTGCTGTTGCTGCGTATCGAGATGCAATTCTACAATGGTCTCTGTTCTATTTTGCACCTTGAAAGTAACCTGTGCTGCTAAGTATTTATCTTTGTTATTCACCGACCATCCTGAGTACTGAAAAAGACAGAAATTAATAACACGAAAAGACTTATGGAATTATGGACAAGGAGGAAATAGAACTTACAGTGGATGTGCTTTTGTACAGGGTTTTACCATCCTCTTTGAACGGTAAGAACTTCTGGAGAAGCGCTTTTCCATCTATCCTCCAAAGAGTAGGATCTCCGCCGTCCTCTTTGTTACCAAGAACATCAGCTTTTGCCACGACAAAAGCACCAGACTGTGAGAGATAAAAATGAAAATCATGAAAAAACACTCTTCGGCGATATACATATATGTATAAAAGTATAATTCAACGAACCGTATAATCTTTGGGTGCTTCTCCAGATTGTTCGTTAAAGCTGTTATCGTCCGAATCCTCCTCATCTTCTTCTTCCTTGTCCTCTTCGTCTTTCTTTGAACGTCTTTTCCTTTTTGGTTTTTTCCCAGAATCGGACTCAGAGTCCTCCTCTTCTTCGTCCTCCTCCTCTTCTTCCTCTTCTTCTTCTTCCTCCTCTTCTTCCGAATGTTGTCTTTTCTTAGCAGCCTCTCTTTGTGGCCTCTTTTTTACATCCGCCTTTGAAAAATGATACAAAAATTCAACGTAACATCAAACGGTATCAAAAAAACTATTGAAACAGACCAATACATTTTCAGTTACACTTTATCTCACCTTTCGTATTTCAAAATAAAAGAAAAAACATCAATAACGATGGACAAAAAAAATGTTTCTTCGACAACTACTGCAAATTTTTAGTTAAGATATATAAATATCAAACATCACACCTCACTGATTTATAAATAATCTATGAAGAGTTTGAAAAATTGGCCGTTCGGCGCCACTAACCGGCCGGCAATGATGGCGGCTCGTGAAAAAATGATAAACGACGTTACTTTGAAAACAATTATACGAACCTCGAAAAATACCATCTAACAAGTTGAAGATCTAAAAACAACGCATCACGCGTAAACCCAACGAACCAATTCCAGGTCAATCACAATTCTATTCGATGCAAAACTCTAGGAATAAATATATATCGCCAACTCGCGTGGTTGTGTCCGGATGCTACTTCTCGAATAAACATCGTTTTGAACCACAAATGAATTGTATTTACGATCAACTATTTTTCCACACAATCCATTCTCTAAATTCGCGAAACGAATGAATGTTCGATACGACGTTGAACGCAGATAGAGATGTATTACTTTTCTTTCATCAACAAAATATTCAAAGTAGAAAAATGTGAAAGGAGAGTAGAGAGTAGTTTGTAACGTACATGAATTTCAAAGGGACGCGAGTAGATTTCTTGTATGAATTGATATATGAGAAAGATAATATGACGTAAGCTAAAGGAGAAGGACAAAACGAGTATCGGGAATTGCAGGAAAATATTGAAAATTATAGTGGCGTGGGCTTACCTCTGCTCCAGCTTCAGGAGTCCACTCCTCTTCGGAGGCGCCTTCAACTTCTTCGGGATCGTCCGCCGAATACTCGTCCTCGTCCGAGACGTCCTTGGTCTTCTTCATGTTCTCTTTTCGCGAAATTTTCGTTTGATATCCCGAGGGGATGCACAATAAAACGCGAGGAAAAAAAATTTGGCGCAAAGCGATCTTAAGACGAAAGAGGCAACCAACGATGATACACTACGGCGGAACGACGTGCGCACGAACGCCGCAAACAATATGGCGTCCAGTGGCGGCGCGAGATCGCATTACTGCGCATGAGTTACCGCGCAATGAGGAAACCGATGGCGCCGGAACGAAGAAGACTGATAGTTTTTTTAAATTCTGTACTTCAAATTCAAAAATTTCGGTTTCTTCCGTTTATATTCGATGAACGAAAATTTGGATTGGTTTTAAAACACTACCATTCAATTGATAATAGTAGGATCAACGACATTTTCGTTTCATTTTTCATCGCCAATTGAAGGTACCGTTCATGTCAAAGAAAGAATGAAGAAATAATGAATATGGAATGATATAAAGAATTATGAAATCGACGCAATGGATATCATTCTGATCTCTTTTAAATCAGATAATGATTTATTTCTAAAAGCTATCTTTCAAGTATTTCTTTTAAAAAAGAGAAATATTATAATGTCCAGAGGAACCAAGTGCCACGCCATAGTGCGAAATGAACTCCTGTTATGGCTGCATTAAATCAACATCTTGGATTGTGTTCAAAAAGTCTTGCCGACAGTGACGGATCTTGACTTTCCTTCGCCTGGAACAAGAATAATGTCTGGTGATCCCCTCTCTCATCAAAATGAATTCACACCTGTGTATTGGCCAGTTCGACACCTCTTTGCGCTGAACGCTGGACCGCTGGACGTTCGAGCAGGGTTGGGTAGGTATCAAATTGACGTATATTAATACGTAGTGAATGTTACGTATCATACCGTGTAACAAACCCCTCTTTCAGGGTCTTCTCACACAATAAATGTCATTTATGTATTGATACATACCCCGTACAGCACAACCACCGATTCTCCACCCAGGACTTCGGTGGACTGGAGGTGGAGAATCAGTGGAGAAATGAGAGCCGTGGAAATAAGGGAGAAATAAGGGAAAGTCTCCGTTGAGGCAACGGAGAGGCGCGTGGATTTGTCCACCCCCTTTATTTTCAATAAAATTTCATATCTGTCGATTTACACAACCGAATTTCAATGAGTGAATCCACTAACATAAATTTTATTGAAAATAAAGGGAGCGGACAAATTCACGTCGCCTCTCCGTTGCCTCAACGGAGACCCTCCCTTATTTCTCCCTTATTTTCATGGCTCTCATTTCTCCACCGATTCTCCACCTCCAGTCCACCGAAATCCTGGGTGGAGAATCGGCGGTTGTGCTGTACGGGGTATCATACTCGCGTAATAAATGTAACAAACCCTCCAGTGACGCGTCATTACCCAACCCTGCGCCCGAGTAAGCTGCCTTTTCTGCCACCTCTAGATCCGTCACTGCTTGTCAATAACTTACGATAGAAAACAATAGAAATTTGTCTACTTGCAATGCAATGCCGTTTCTTCCGTTGTTACATAAATACGTGAAAAATTAATAAGAATCATTTGTAACTCATTCGCGTCTTCCGTGTCACATAACTTGTTATTTTACGTTATGAGATTTTTAATGGAAAAGTGATGTTACAATATTCATTAGATCACTCGAATCACTTCATCTATAAATACCGTTTCGAATCTCTAAAACTTAAATTATCGTTTATATACTCACGGAGAAAAGTACTGATCAAAAACAAGACTTTTTCCTAGTTTTTTTTAGTAGTAAAGCATAAACAATTGATGGATAAGATTAAAGTCTTAAACGCTGAACGTTCAATTTTATAAAACGTATAATAAATTTGGCTATTCAGCAGCGTTTCAAATTTCAATCTGAACCATTATAGTTTTTGTACAGTATTTCTAATCTTTCTGGTTTGCTATAAAACTAAGAAAAAGTCTTACATTTTCGAGCGGCATTTTTCTCCGTTTGATAGGATATGATGTTCGAAATGGAACAACAATACTGCGTTAATAACAATAATCAATATCAAGATGTGGTATTTATTTAATTCTTCGTATTCACCGCGGTCACAAGGAATATACCAATGAGAAATAATCATCAATCATATAAATTACTTATGGACATATCTTTGAAAAACGATTCTCGGAATGAACATATTTTTAAGATGAGCCTATATAAATGTATTACATAATCTTCATTATAGAATGTACCTGTTCCTTGCACAACCTTGTCTTTATCACGGAAACCATCAGATTCGCAAAAATTGAACGTAAGAAAATTGTTCAAATATGATAAAAAAGCAATATTATCATCCGATGCGGTTAACTAAGTTTCTTTGTACTCGAGAACGCGTAGGCCAGAAAGTGGAAATCTTTTGTATCCGGGATACTGAAAAAATCAATAAATTATGTATTTTTCATCCGTGTTACGAGTATTGAGACCCATATAACAATGTAACACAAACGATCTACGTAACAACAAATGCAACATTGTGATCCATCCAAGCATTGATCACTCTATAGAATTGATTTATTCCACACAGAGAGAAATGTAAAATGAGAATAGGGACAGCAACAATTATGTAACCAAATCTATAAGATATATAATAAAGATTATTATGCTACGTAATATAATGAATTTTATTCGACGCATAATAAGTTTAATTAGGTATATAATATCTTTATCACATATTATAGCTATCTCCGTTTGTCCTTCACAGCACCACAATCCCAGAAGAGTTCTTAGAAAATTCATGAAGAACACAATCAGTTCAATGAGAATTAACCATACAATCAAAATTTCTCTTAGTGTATGTTAATAGAAGTAAATTGATAATGAACTTGAAAAGATGGTAAAAAAATGTAATCTGAATCCGTTGAAAATATCAAGGTATTCTCAAACACCGATTTTTCTCAATTTAATTTTATAAGATATTTTAATTAGGAAAGTCAATAAAACCCAGTAAAAAATCTGGAATAGAATGGAACTAATTCTTCTCAATTCGAACTACATACCAAAAAAAATACAGAAGAATAGGAATATTCGAATATTAAACCTGTGGATCTTGCGGTGGAATCGAACATTGTTAGAGGGAAACTGTTAATGACACTACACTCACAGAAATGATTTCTTTTTGTTACCATCATTTCATTCTTGATATCGATTTTCTTCTCCGAAAACAAATAGTGTTCGACGAAAGAGCGGTTTTGTTTAAAAGTAATCACATCATGGATTGTTAGTAGAAAAAATTATGATTCATGACTTTTGTTTAACGTAAGGATCTTTATTTCCGGTGAGAACCATCGCTACTAACTTGTGCACGGAGAAAATTTTGTGGTATAAATTGTAACAAAAATGTATTGAATATTACTATGTTTTTGTAAAGTTGGACCATACTGACATTACGATGAATATTGCTATGATAATGATTGAAATTACGGTACAATGTAGTAAAGTTGGACACAAAACAAAGAAGAATTACAATTTTCCTTCCGTGAAAAGAGATGTTCGCGAAGTATTTAAAAATCAACGTTGAGTGATTTCGGTCGCAGTGTCAGTATAGTCCAACATTACAAAAGAATTATAGTAATCGATACTACAACATTCTCTGCGTGTGGTAAGAGAAATGTTATTACGTTGAAACTAGATGAATATTCTTAAAGGCGATGCTTAACGATACGCTCCCCTCCTCTTGATTGACAGCGGAGTAATAGAGTTTTCAAAATTGATTCCAATGTATCGTGTTGTAAAATGGAATAGTAATTATAAACTTTAGAACAGTGATAATGAATTAAAGCAGTGTACCGTGTGCCAAATACCGTCCCAAGCGATACACCAATATTTTATTTGAAAATAATCAATTATTGTAAACATTGAACATTTTGTGTCTTGCGATATCTTGGTTTTAGATGTCTTGTACAACACTTTTAGATATCTCTCAGACGAGTTTGCAACAAGCATTGATCTGAAACTCATTTAAAAGTGTTACATAAAACATTTAAAGCCTGTCTAAAATATATCGCAAGATACAAAATGTTTACTGGGTTGAAAGAATGATTTCATTACTTTGGATAAAAACTCCACTGCATCAAGAAAATCTTTAAGTCTTATTTGAAAAATGCTTATGTTGATCTGAAGACTTTTTTTCTTGATCCAAGATTCAATATTCTAACGCCAAGATTATCAAATTTTACTTGAGACGAGAGAGTTTTTTTTTATCAGAAGAAAAATTAGGATTGTCCCTATGTTGAGAAAAAAATTTTCTAATAATAATGAAATTTTTGTTACAATAAGAAAACCTTTCTGTGGGTGTAGTCATCCACAACATACACTGAGATTCCAATCCCTTAGACTGAAAGAAAATTTTCTCTGCCCTCATTTCAATCAATCTTTTTTCAAGAATTTTCAAATTGGAACAGAAGTATATTCCTTCTTGAATTCGAAAGATGTAAGTTATTTTTTCTATTGGAAACAAGATTCATCAGAATGCGGGTAAAGAAATTTTCTTCCAATCTAAGAAATTGGGTTCTCGGTATACGTGAGAGATACATTTGGAATGAGATTTTATTTTCTCAAGTAGAAACATTTTTAAAATTATATATAATTTTTATATAATTCTGAACACCTCTCCCATGGGATTGGTTTACTGTGAGTGTCATTAAATCTACTGTGATTCACTAACAATTACCACCATCTGTTTGTAAGCGCCTTCACCATCTGTTTTAAAGAATAATAGGAGAATTACCATTTTATTTGTAAACTAGAACTATCCGGGAAAGTCAAACATAGGAGTGCACGAGACGAGATTCTCGATGATACTTTGAAAGTCTCGTCTCGGTATCGAAAAATACTATCAAATGCGAGTATCGTCTCGTCAGTATCGCCCAATATTTCGGATGAAAATAACAATACTCCACCATTATACTCTGAATATCTGTGTAGCAGTATCAGCTAGTCAAATGAACAGCACAGCTTTGTTCAGTTGATCAGAAAGACATAGAAAACCGATATTTCAGAGTACGGGAGCAAAGTTTTGGAACACAAGCCTAGTTGTATGTAATTACTTCATTCAGCAGTAGGGTCTCCATCTCAGCGAGGAACTCTTAAATTTTTCCAGAATAGTATAGAATTTCGAGAAATTTCCAAGTTGAAAGTGAATTCTCTAATAGAAACATTCCATCAGAGTTTATCAAGGGGGTACCAGCGGATATCATCCGACAAAACATTTTATTGTAACATTTCTCCGAACAGAATTTATGAAATTTCTGGTGAAAATGAAGCGGATGGAGCGATGCGGAAGAGTAAAAGGAACAGCATCTAAGCGCAAAAGAAGCGGAAACTTGAAGGGTTTTACGTTTCATCTGTTTCAACATTTTCCACCAGGGACAGTCTGAAATTTTCAGGAAATAATATTTGATACTCTATTTATTGCGCTATCGAAGATTAATCTTTGAAAATTGTAGACTGTTTCATAAATTCAGTATAGAGAAGTCTTACAGACAAAATGTTTCTTACGCTGGTATACGGAGAAAAATGCCACTCGAAAATACAAGAATTCTTGTTATTTTTCTTAGTGAACTAGAAACGGGAATATAATATTTTTAATTTAAATTTTTACATAAAAATACGGAAGATTATGAATATCGTAGAATAAGTCATAGGTAGGATTGAAGTTTTAAACGCTGAACGTTAAATTTTATAAAGCATATAGTAAAATTCAGTTATTGATTCGTAATCACCCTTATTTTGATGTAAAAATCCATTTTACAAACCTTCTTGTTTCCGGTTTAGCAAGCAAAAGGAGAAAAAGTACACGGAGAGAAATAGATACTAATGGTTAGAATACGAGGACAAGTATCCAGATTGTATAAATTTATTCTTGTCCCTAGTATCCATATGCTAAGGGGTATAATATATTTAATACTCCTTAGCATATGGATACTAAGGACAAGAATAAATTTGTACAATCTGGATACTTGTCCTCGTATACTAACCACTAGTAAATTTCTTATACCCATTAGTATCTATTTCTCTCCGTGTAGTATATTTTTTTCTCCGTGTATTTCCTTAAGACCTATGTTGAATTTGTCCGAACAACTGATGATATTCATATGATATTACTGGAATACTATCCATAATTTTCGTGGGATATTATTGTGTACAGCCGAATGAATGTTCAAATAATCTATTATTTTTGTTTCAATATCAATTAATTGAAGTTTAAATTCAATATGAATGCAGAATTAATTTTTCTATCAGTTTTTCCACTGAAAATTCCTTTGAATATCTATGAACACCTTCGAAAAACTATGAACATTTCTGAAAAACTGCACTGAAAGTCTTTAAGATTTTCAGAGATTCCCAGTGAAATTTGTCCACCAGGCAATTTTCAAAATGAGACCATACATACATATATTATGATTTGAGAGATATATACGGCTCTTTTGGAAGAGGAATTTTGTCACATGTATCAATGCTCCTTTTCTATTATTTCCACATTGAAAAAAATCAACACTATTGATGATATGTCCGAATATTAGATCTTCATTCTCAATTTCGTGTCAATTCCAAAACGATACCGATATTAGTCTCATGCTTCTGTGCACCCCCAGTATCGACGATATTCTCGAGCGTCGAATATCCGCACAGAAAAAATGCTCATGTAAAAATTACATGAAAAGTAAGGTAACAATTACAGTGTGGATTTTATGTATAATTTACTACACAGTCTTGTTGAATTTATATTGTTATCGTAGTTACTCCACAGCAACACTACTTCCATTTACTTCGGTAACAATGTAAATATAACATTGTTTCTGATGTAAATTTTACTCCATTCGCGCTTATGTGCCCGAAGGGAACATGAAGCTCCGACGAACGTTCAGAATAGATCATGATAGATCAGACTGAAGCTCCGTTGGAGCTCAAGTTTAGATTCGGAAACGTTCGACGAAGGTCCGATGAACGTTGAAATGTCCGCTTGAAAATAGCTTGAATGAAGGTTCATAGAACGTTTATTAAAGATTCTACGAAGATTCATTCAACCTTCAGTTTTTTATGTTTCAGACGGAATTACAATTATAGTTAGAAATGCCCCAATCTTTCATTTTTTCGTGGAAAAATATACTTTGAAAAAAACTTTGATCGAAAAATTGCAACTCGAACGAACCTTTAGCAAACGTTCGATGAACGTTTTATAAACGTTCATTCAAACTATTTTCAAGTGGACATTTCAACGTTCATCGGACCTTCGTCGAACGTTTACGAATCTAAACTTGAGCTCCAACAGAGCTTCAGTCTGATCTATCATGATCTATTCTGAACATTTGTCGGAGCTCCATGTTCCCTTCGGGTGAGCAGTTATGTTCAATTAACAACTAATTATGACTTATATTACAAATTATTGTCTGACTTTTCTGAATAGTTCTACTTTACGAATAAAATGCCAATTAAATTTCTTTGCGTGTATACAACAAACGAAGATTCCACGTGGAGGCAACGTAGAGGCAACGTACCCGAAGAGAACATGAAGCTTCAGCGAACGTTCAGATTAGATCTGTATAGATCGGATCGAAGGTTCATGAAAGCTAACTTTTAGATTCACAAACGTTTGACAAAGGTTCTACGGACGTTGAAATGTCCGCCTCGGAATACGTTCAGAAAACACAGATGAAACGTTCGCTGAAGGTTCATCGAAGGTTTGAGGAAGCTTCACAAAAATATCTATACTTACATTAATTTATAATAATTTATGTTTATTAATTCATTTATTTTTCGTATAAATTGATCAAAATTAATATAAGTATAGATATTTTTGTGGAGCTTCGTCAAACCTTCGATGAACCTTCAGCGAACGTTCCATCTATGTTTCCTGAACGTATTTCGAGGCGGGCATTTCAACGTCCGTAGAACCTTTGTCAAACGTTTGTGAATCTAAAAGTTAGCTCTAATGAACCTTCGGCCCGATCTATACACATCTGATCTGAACGTTCGCTGAAGCTTCATGTTCTCTTCGGGTAGAAATGTCCGGTGCTGTACGGGCGGAAAGACCGAGTTTGTTAATAT
This sequence comes from Gonatopus flavifemur, assembly GCA_018340375.1. Taxonomy (NCBI): domain Eukaryota; kingdom Metazoa; phylum Arthropoda; class Insecta; order Hymenoptera; family Dryinidae; genus Gonatopus; species Gonatopus flavifemur. Next base: position 1,548,389 of record JAFFJZ010000023.1, read on the forward strand.
TTAGAAAAATGACTGTCAAGTTAAGGAAAAAGAAGATCGCTGAAGAATATTCGTAGTGAATTGACCGAAAATTCGTGGTGAAAATACCAGAAGTTGATCATCTTCATGGTTATTTTTCACAGTGAAACTATTAAGTTATAGTGAATTCACTATACATATTCTTCTGCGATCCTTTTTTCCCCGAATTGGCGGTAATTTATCTAAATATTAAGAAACTTTGTCTTTCCGTGTCGCTATTCCTGTTTGACTCAACTACAAATGATACATACGATATCACCCAGATAGCACAAGACTTCTAAGAGAATTCCTTATGAATACATTTTATTCATTATGAGCTCTTTTGGAACTGCTATCTGGGTCGGCTCAGCCAACTGAATAATTCAATCCAAATTACCTCATCCAATATACAAGACAATGAGTTCAAGTGTAGATTAATAATCACAATGGAATGGATTTTTTAAGACGGCAAAAATTGTAATGTTACCGTCTGAAAATTGCTGACATCGAATTCGATATCGTTGTTTCGAAGAATCGCAGGAAGATGGTTTTATATTTGAAATACCTTCCGGTACGGGTCGATAAAAGGACCAAAGCGCATGCGTTAATTTTCCTCATACTTGTCAAGACGCTCCCTTTAGTGTTTAGGGAATCAGCAAAACCCCGTACATCGTAGATTTGGACAAAAAAAAACAATGTTTGAACTTTATGGTGTTAGCAAGGACACCATGGTGTATCATTCGCCACCTCCCAGACGGAAAGAAGTCGATATTTTAGAGGTACCGAAGAGTGATATATTTCTTCCCCCTTTGAATTTAAACAATTCTTCCTTTGTCAACAAAATTTGTCTCCATTATTTTTAACGTTGAAAGTATAAATAATTTTGATTTTTGTTCTCCGTTAATGTCATTAGGAATTCGAATTTTATAACTTAAGGTATGAATGATAATGACAAATTCAAAAATGTGGAAAATTTGATTCTGTATACATAGTTCTCTTTCAATTAATTTTTTACTTTCATTCATTTATTGTTTATAGATATTAAATACGTTGCATTTCATAGACATGTCTTCAGTTGTCATCACCCGAGCTCATGAGAAAATTACCTAACGGTGATGCGCTTCATCATCACCATCATCACCACCATCATCATCATCATCTTTCTCAGCTTAAGGATTCAGCAATAGTTTCCACTTCCTTGGATAAAGACAGTAAAGCCTCATCGTCGAGGGAAAATGGTACGTTCTTGGATTTTCAATCGAAATTAGTGAAATGTGTACGCTAAATTATCTACAACGAGTTTTCCTTGGAATTTCAAAGTTTCTGCGAAATAATTTTCCGGCAATTTCGAATAAAAAATACCTTGAACTTTTTTACTAATTTTGATCTATTAGCACAATCAAGGCAAAACTCATTTTTATGAATCTTAGGTTTCTATTTAAGGCTTGCAAGAATTCAACGATATATTTTCTCATATTCAAATATATTCGAGATTTTTGATCAAAATCTAGGCAATGGAAGTTCAAGATCAATAGATTAAAAAAAAATGCCTCCGAGTTTCGAGCAAACAATGTTCTTACACGGAGGAAAAAGAATTCGCTACGACGGCGAAACCTCATTTTGCTGGAGCAGCCAATTTTTTTCTATCACAGCAATTAGATTATTATACATTTTTGTGGAAATTCAATGATTATTGTCCACAGGATTTAATAACTTCTAGTGGAATTTGTTGACGCCCATTGAAGTTCATTGATACTGAAGAATTTTTATTGAATTCCATTGAAATATTGCTGTGCCAGAAGTGAAGAGCATTCAACAAAATTTTTCTGCCAGGGTGTCCGTTTGTACATTCCTGACATTTTCCAAATGGGAGTGTTCGCGCATCGATTGTCACGAATTCATAAAAATGTTTGAAAAAACATGGAAAGATTCGATCAATATGAAAGAAAACATGCAAAAAGAACCGAATGAACCAACAATACTTAGCAGATCATGGCAAGAAATGTGGTTTTTACGAGATCATACTCATCCAGAACAATTCATTTTCCGCATTCATGTTTTCGTCTATTCGATCGATGACACGCGAGTCTACAGAAGACTAAATCAAACTGTGGGAAAAATGTTATCTCCGACTATCTACTGCACACAATTACGTCCGACACGCTCCAACAACCATCTGATCACTTTCTATGAAATTTACACTCAATTGTTCTACTTAAAATTCAAGATTAAAAAAAAAATAGATACTTTCTTACGATCTTTTATTTCGCGCGTTGACGATCGTGGCGATGAAACGATCGTGATTCGATTTATCCTTTTGTTATGCGGAAATTCGTGCGTCGATAATAAAAATGACCGTGATGATCCGGTAGCATCCATACAGGGGTGATTCTGGTTTACGTAAAGCCCCTGCGATACTTCCAACCGAACGTACTTCGAGTACTTTCGTTTGCCATGCATTTTCAAAAATCGTTCATATCAATTTGAAATATCGATGGGTAAAATTTACCGGTATCGATAGTTTTTATTGAATCGATATAATGTTTCGATCGATATTTCGTTCAAAATCATTCGTTATTAATCTAGAATATTCGAGTTATGCTATGTAAATGAAATTAATATTAGTAAAAAATTACATATTTTCAAAATTCCACGTGTCATATCTCCACCTGGACAACCTATCGGGACATTCATAAGGAATTCGTTATAAATCTCGTCAAATGCTATTGAGATTTGCACAAAGGTCTGGTTCAATCCTATCGGTTTTCCAATGAAATCTACCAAAATTCAATGGATATTTTCATTGAAACATCTGTTGAAATTGATCAAATTCCATTCGATTTCATAAGTTTGTTCCAGCAGGTATTTATGAGATATTCTAATTACACATAATTTAATTCATATTCGTATATCGAAGTAGCGTTACATTACAACAACACGAAGAATGAATTATTGTTGGCATACTCAACAGGTTTGTTACTATAGAGTCTACCAGAAAAATTTCTACAGGTACAAAAAAGATTCTTTCGCTGCCATGAAAAAGTTTGCTAACGGAAGAAACGTTTGAAAATGTCAGCATAATTTATTCGCTATCCAGTGCATAATACTTGAAATTTAGCTGTGTTTGGAAATTATTCCATAGCTAATACAATAGGGTAACGAATTATAGTTTTCTTTTTATAAAATTATCAAATAAATTGATCATTGATTTTCACAGGACGAAGTATGGGAAGAAAGTGGATGGCTACAGCAGGTCTATTCCTTCTAGGATGTGCCTTAGTCGCAGGTGTAGGTTTACCTCTCGCTTTAGAACTAAGAAGTTCCCATCTATTAGAAGCTAGATTACAAGTTGTAAGAAGAATGTTATCGGAAATGCCTTTAATCGATGGGTGAGTGTGAAAGAAAAGAAAAAAGGAACAACATCAGTTATGGCTTTTATCTCTTCGAACAGACACAACGATTTCGCGTGGAACTTGAGGAAACACCGGGGTACCACGAAATTATCGGATTTTCCATTCGACGAGGATTTGACGATGAAAAAAAATTCGAGTTGGAGTTCACCGGAGTGGCAGACCGACTTGGTTCGTCTCCGTCGTGGGATTGTGGGAGCGCAATTCTGGTCCGCCTACGTACCGTGCGAGGCACAATTTTTAGACGCCGTACAACTAACTCTTGAACAAATAGACGTTGTACGAAGATTGACTGCAAAATATCCAAAAAAAATGAGACTGGTTACGTCGAGTGAAGAACTCGAAAGGGCTCACAAGGATGGAGTGATAGCGAGTTTAGTTGGAATCGAAGGAGGTCATAGCATCGGGGCATCGATGGCGGTACTCAGAAGCTTCCATCTGCTCGGCGCACGTTATATGACCTTGACTCACAAATGCAATACACCATGGTACGTGATTACTTACGCGAAAGGGCGTTTATTGCAATGATTCATTGCGTTTGAGGAGAATCGCATGAAATACACCTATCGATTCTATTCGAGTCTTTTATTTTACGCGTTATTTACATAGTATACACACGGAGAAAAATTATAATGTAAATTTAACATCAGTGCATAGATAAAACTTTAAATGTAATTTCTACATGAATTTTGATGAAACTCACATGATACGTACATGATCATTGCTTTGGAAGATTGTAAAAATTACGCCAATCCAAAAATATATTTATTATGATATTATTGACCACAAACAATGTAAATTTTCCATTACACTCGACTGAATCTACTTTTCACGAACGTGATGCCATAAGGCATGCTCAACCACATTTCCACTTATTCAATTCTACAGCAATCCAATGTACATTCAACAAGTACAGTTGCTAATGTTACTCATGCTTTTTTGAATGATAATCTGATTTATTTCCCAGGAATTTTATTCTCATTCTCAAATATACAGTTACCGCAATCTGATGTGTATTCAACAATTGCTTCTGCAAAAACTACTCGCCTGTGTTGGTAATACTACTGAGAAGCTTTGTAACACTCCTTTTAGTTCAAAATGATTAAAATCGCGTCACAAAAATGGCGCAAACAGTTTCAACAGTTTTCCGCGAGTATCAGTTTGTTCCTACATTTGATATATATTGAAAACTTGAATCTCCACCCATAGCGTACGGTTAGTGATAATGATAGTATAAGGCGACATAACATTGTATTGTATCTTATTGTAATATGTAATATGTAAGATGTAAGATAATTCAAGCTGTGTGATTAAAGTTCATTTCACTGCTCAAAACTGCATTTGTATATATTGTCTCATTGCAAATTCAACAAAAAACACAACAGCAAGAATTAATTGGGAAGATACAATTTTTTTTTTTATTTCAATTGTCAGTGAAAATTCATAACAGGGCGGCGCAAATAACGTAAAATTTTAATCACTTGAATTTTATCCCCATCTTTGTGGCTTTTGGAAAATTAACAAAAATTGTTGTAGTTATTATCGTAGTTCTCGCGTATGCATAAAATATATGAATGAGCGATTGAAATTTTATTCAAAAATCCTAACATGTATTTTACATCAGACTGATGTACAAATTTCATAAGTTTGAAGTAAATATCGCTTGTCACACTGTTTATATTCCATTCATCACGACAATAGAATTTACATTTGATGTATGTGATAGTTATGAAGTCCGTATGTTAAAATTACATCAGATTGCGGTAGAATTGCGACGTTTTCGATTTACAGCAAAAATGATGTAGAATTTCCACCGCAGAAATGCTATCCCTATATTTACATGTGGATTTTGTCAAATTTATCGCAATTGCTGTATCTGCTACCCCAAATTTTTCTCCGTGCATCTATACATCGAAATGATATATATATGATTCTGGGCGAGAGAATTTCTGTGAACTCAAGTATTCGATACCTCACATTACCTCTTTTATAATCTCATTACGAACCAATATGATTTCGAAAATAAGCCAAGTTTTTACCCAGACAGACTTCAGATCACTTCAAGGTACCCAGCAAACACAACTGCTGGCGTTTCAAAGGGCCAATGACGGCTCTTCAACGGCATTGCCGAACCATTAGCGGCCCATTGAAACGCCAGTAATCATTGTTTGTAGGGTACCTCCGAGTCAATCCTCGAAGATGTATTACTAAGGACATCTTCGACAGATTTTTCGGAGATGTATCAACCCGAGTGAAAAGATTTTTTGAATTAACATATATATAATTTTGAAAATTTTTCCACTCGTGACGTAGACGTTTCAGATATATTTCATAATAACATTTGGATAACATAAAAAATCGTATTTGTACGGAGAAAATTTACTGGAACAGTGAACTGTGATTTTCCTGTGTTCCGCTACGCCAGACAATTATCCAGTCACAGCTGTGAATTATTTGCATTTCAGTAATCTACAAACAATAAATTTAGCTGGAAAAATCAACATCTTTTGCTGTAACACATCTACGTAGTTTTGAACAGAACATTTCCAAAACTTCCTGTCAGTTTGGGACGGAATGTTTCAGTGTGGAAATTTCTCACAGAACCGAGTAGAAAGATTGTCAGTTTTTGATTGGTCCTTACAAGACAAGAACCGTTGAAAGTTGGACAAAAATTTGAAACCTCGTAAATAGGATTTCTTGGGAAAATTTTGTATATCTTCTTTTGTTTTTTTAGGGCAGACTCCTGTTCGGTGGAAGATCCCAACGAAGATGCTCCTGTGGATTTCCACAGCGATGGTCTTTCAGCTTTCGGTAGAGCCGTCGTCAGGGAATTGAATCGACTAGGAATGCTTGTGGATCTTTCTCACGTATCGATAAGAACAATGAGAGATGCTCTGAAGATAACCAAAGCCCCAGTCGTTTTTTCTCACAGTGCTGCGAGAACATTGTGCAATTCTTCGAGTAATGTGCCCGATGATGTGCTTCGAAATTTGGTAAGGCGTTTGGGCATTAAATTTCTACACTTAGAAAGATAGGTTTATTTGAACATTAGATGGCTAGAAAATTTAGTTATTCTAAACAAAACTTCAGTTCAACCAAATCAATTTTTTATTTTCCTACTCTGGCGCGAACAGAGCGCAAGCGAAACATTCTGGGAAGTACTAAGCTCTACTAGGGTTGAATAGATTGTTTTATACATATTTCTGACAAGTAGGTCTTCATTCTTGGCCGCTCAAATTCAACTAGGACAACAAAATTTCAATCGACACAGCTGGGTACCTTTCTCTCAATGTCTTCGAGCAATTCAAGATTCTTGGACTTATTCTAATGAACATTTTATACCAGAAGATATCTTTTACACACGTTCTAGATGATTTAAAAAATTCAGATGAATCTGTTTTATAAATAGGCCCATTTTAAATCTTTTATGCAATACCGAAAGATATTTTTCCAAAATATTTCTGAAAAACGCATCCTCGATGTATACCAAAATATTTTGAAGAAATAAGAATTGTTCTACAAACTTAAAAAATCTCATTATATGAAATCTTAAGATCTTTTTTTGGACTTATTTTCATAATTTATTTTAAGTTTGAATTGGTAAAATTGATTGAACAATTTCATTGAAGTGGAATAAGGGAGAAAATAAAAACAAATGACCTTGTATAATTCAGTTTCACGATACTTATCATAATCTAACCGATGAAAAATCATAATCATATCATGATAAAAGTTTTCTTTGAATTCTTTGTAACAGTCCCTCAACGGAGGTCTGGTTATGGTCAGCTTCGATAGTGCACATTTGAGTTGCGGTGATAAGGCTTCCATGTTCGACGTTATAGGTGTGTACACGTATACTCTCTGTAAAGAGATATGTGCGCCAAAAATGATGCTCTCGCGTTCGATGAAAAAGAACATGTATTTTACATAACTGTATTGATCATCTCCGTTCCCTTTTTCAGCTCACATAAATCACATACGGAAAACAGCTGGCGTTAACCACGTGGGTCTTGGAGCCGGTTACGATGGAATCCTCAGGTTCGTTGAGTAAAAAGCTTTGATATAAATAATCTTCAATGTTAAGTTGTTTACTTTGATGAAAGAGAGAAATAATATCGTTTATTTCATTCCTTGCGCGGTTCCAATTGTTAATATGAAAAGATCAAAAAAATGATGAACGATATTAGTGCTGATTGTTGTATTGTAGATAGTAATTTGAAAAGTATTAGGACCTTGAATAAGTTCTCGCTATTATTCTACAAGATAAAAACTTTATTTAAAATATAAGGAACAGGAACGTTTTACTCAAAGTATTGTCCATCACAAGAGATCACTTTCTCCCATCTTTCTGGCAGTATATGAATTCTGCTGTAGAAAAGTGACATGTCTTTTGCGGCTATCCAAGAATCGACCCATTTTTTAGCTTCTTGGTAAGAATGAAAACGCTGATCAGCTAAGCCCATATGCCATCGAACGGAATAGGTGAAAATCGCAAGGGGCTATGTCAGGTGAATACGGCGGGTGGGGTAGAACTTCCCATCGAAGCGTTTCCAGGTAGGTTTTCACTGGTTTTGCAACATGAGGCCGGCCGTTGTCATGTAACAAAATCACTTTGTCGTATCTCTTCTCGTATAGCGGCCGTTTTTCTTCTAAGGCTCGACTCAAATGCATCAATTGAAGTCGATAGCGATCCCCCGTGATAGTCTCATTCGGTTTGAGCAGCTCATAATAAATTACACCTCGCTGATCCCACCAAATACAGAGAAGAAGCTTCGAAACCATGGATATTTGGTTTTGCGGATGATGTTTATGCATGGCCAGGCTCACCCCATGGTTTTCTACGCTTTGGATTATCATAGTGTATCCATTTTTCATCGCCAGTCACGATACGGTGCAAAAAACCTTTTCTTTTCTGCCGTTGAAGCCAAGTATTTCACACGTGACAAAACGCCGTTCGATATCTCTTGGCTTCAATTCATACGGCACCCAATGTCCTCGCTTCTGAATCATTCCTAACATTTTTAAACGTTTTGAAACAATTGACTCATCAACTTGTAATTGTTTTCCAAGTTCTGCTAGCGTCTGGGATCGGTCTTCAAATTTTTTTCGTGCACCAGAACGTTCCTTATCCTCAGGTTCAAAATCATTATTTTTGAAGCGTCGAAACCTATCTCTGCATGTCGTATCCGATAGAGCATCGTCACCATAAGTCTCAACAAGAATTCTATGGGCTTCAGCTGCAGATTTCTTTTGAATATAGTAGTGCGATAAAATTCCCCGCAAATACACTTTAGTTGGCACAAGAGGACATTTTCAAAACTAATAAACAATTACTTTGTTTGAATTAAAGTGAACTATCATACACTGAAATTTCAAGCTAGATACAGTACTTCCTTATTGCAAGTGCGTTACCATTCGAAATTTCAAGCACGGAGTATTGTTAGTGCCATCTGTGATGAAACAGCGAGAACTTATTCAAGGTCCTAATAATTGATGTGATTATAAAACAAGCTTGAATTTTTTTCTACGCCCACAGAACATATCTCCGCGTGTGGAAAAATCTTCAAAATTATATATAATTCCCCAGATAGAAAACCGTGCTATGCATTTTCATAACATAACGTGGTTGGAATAGCGTGCCGTCAACTTGGTATTGTAAACAGAACTCAGCTTGTTAAAGGTGCACGTGATGATGAAATCATGCATTCATCATGGGACTATTCGCTCCGCATACCATTTCGCATAAGCATAGTGAAATGCGAAAAAACCTTGGTACCATCATGACAGAATTCATGTGTGAAACAGTTTGTAGAATTATTCCTCCATTATCGACGCATTTTTGTACCACGTAATGCTGCTTTGATGGTGCCAACAACATGGCTTATTTTTCTGAGAAAAATTTTCTCACTGTGATATGGTTGAACATGGTGCCAATCGTTCAATAATTGTGTCACGTTATGTGCCGCGACATGCAAGAATTATGTTACCACGTTTTGCTGTGGCAAAAACCTGAAACTTGATGAAGCGTTTCGATTCAGTATCACATTACTTAGTGAACAATCTCAAAAATACATCACAAAACATCATAATACATCGATTTTGGTGAAGAAAATTAGATCCAATCTACCGTTGGAAATTATTGATCAAAATGATCAGTGCCAAGAGCCTGGGAATTCCAGGTTTGGCGTTAGTTTCAAAAATTACTGTTGAAAAAAAAGCAGCCTCGTTTGAGAAATCTAAAAATGTTTATCGGTCAAATATTGTGTCTTATTTCCACATTCTTTTTTCAAAATTTGTATTCAAAAGTCTCAGGATCACCAATGTTTATCGCCTGATTAAAGAGTCTCATTGAATCTCACCAAATCTCATTGAAATTAGGCAAAGGTCTTGTTGAATTTCATCTCATCATTCGTCAATGCGATTTGGTCAGTTTTATAAATTTCTCCAACGATCATTTCATTCAAAAGCATCAATTCTCAATGAATCTCAGAGAATGTTCTGAGAAAATCTCATGAAGCTTCATTATGTTCATTTCAATGGGTTTCTTTTACCGGTGTCAATAAGGTATCAATTTTGAATCTATACTCATATATTATAAAACATACTACCATGAATTCTTCCGGATTCCAACGCCATGGTATGCGTTGATAATAAATCGATTGTGGTGGAACGGAATGTTTTCACATAAGGCATCCGTAAGACATGAATTATGGCACCATGATTCGCTCTTGTTTCAGACGCCACATCGCGCATCGACAATTCATCAATTATTCACCAATAACGATGTTTGATACGGAAACACCTTGGTACCATTATGCCAACATTCTTATTCTTACCATGGCTTCATTATGGTATCATTATGAACACATTTTTCTATCTGGGTTTATATATACATCAACATAGATTGTATATAAGTTACATATAATTTTGAAAACTTTTCTTCACTCGAATCCTGGCGACGTTCGCAGGAGATCCTGGGGATATCCCAGACAACACAACGTGCCATTGGGACGTTTATCAAAGGTTTATGAAACGTAGGGGAGGTTCACATTTTGTCTACAAGATGTCTGCTGGATGTCTGAAAGATTTCTTATGCAACCGTTTTCACTGTTTTCGTTTAAGAAATCTAGAAGACATCTAAAAGAGATCTGAAGACATCTTGAAGACAGTGAAAACTGTTGCATGAGAAATCTTTTAGACAAAGCACAAAATGTTGCTGTAGATGAGTTTTCTGAACGTTCAGAGAACGTCCCAGAGACACATTTTCCTGTTGGGGATTGTAATGTCCTCAGGATATACCGGAAACGTCGCCACACGGAGAACAAAATATAGTAGACTAATCCGTATTCCCACCTTGACGAATTGGATGCACGCAGAGAAAAATTTTTGCTGAAAAAGCGATTACGAAAAATCTGCTTTGCTAAATTAGCAAAACGGTTGCTGTTACAGCAAAAATTCTGCTATTTCAGCAAGATATTTGCTAATTCAGCAAAATTTCCTATTTGTCTGTATATCTACAATCTCGGATTGCTGAATGGCAAGCGCTTGTTAAAAGAGCAAGATTTTTGCTGTGATAGCAAATTATTTGCTAATTCAGCAACAAGTTTTGCCATATCAGCAAAGCGAATTTTCGAAGTTTGCTGTTTCGGCAACTTTTTTTCTCTGAGTGTGTCTCCATGCGCTTGTTAGAATGAGTGCGCGGATGTGGCGTTGGCACCCATTGCTGCCTTAGAAAATAACCTTCAACTTCGCAACCCTGCTGAAAATGCCAAGCAGATCCTAGCAGGAACCTGTCCGGATCTGCCCGCACTGAGAGAAAGGGTCTATTCAAATATTCGGCAGCGAGGAAATTTAGTAACTGTAGATAAAAATTTAGTTGTGCTAGCTAAATTTTATTCGTCACAACTATATTTTTTATTCCCATTGAATAAACCACTTTATTCATATTTCAGACAGCTAGCCTTTTATTTACCCCAACTAGAGTCTAGCTAGCGTAAATGAAAATCTAGCTGCGGTAACTAACATTTAGTACGATTCTGCTCGGTCTTTGCCCGAGGAACTGCTAGGATTCACCGGATCTGCCTGGCATTTTCAACAGGGAAGGGATTAATCCATCATTTTCCTCTCCGTGCAGCAGATATCCAACGAAGTCATCAAATTGTATTAAGGCAATCCTTCCCTTTCTTGTAAATCATCTACGAATTCTTACAAAAACAAATATTCAATTATCCTTTTATCACAGACCACCCGCTGAACTTCCGGACGTATCAGGATACCCAATGTTATTAGCGGAATTAACGAGAGATCGACGATGGTCGGCATCGGATATCAAGAAATTGGTGGGTGGTAATTTATTACGAGTACTGAAAGAAGTTGAAAATCTTTCACAGAAATTGTCACACCAAACACCAGCCGAGGAATGGATTTCTCAAGAACTCATCGAAGATACAGCGTACTGCAGATATCACGAGGCTTAAGTACATTATTTAAGGGTGCTACCACTCTTCGAGTCTACTGAGAAATAACTAACTTCTCGTGAAAAACTATTGTATCTTATATCTATGGGAAGTTTTTGCCAGATGTTCATGATTGGATCATTCGTCTTCTTCATAAAGATCCTTTACTACATTCGGCAAAAACTGTTGTATCTTTGTAACTCTATGTCTTCGTACCTGGACTTTGACTGTTTTACATTAAATTTTTTAATAAAGTAGTTTTTAGACACTCAGATAAGAATTAAAACTTCCTCTCTCGTTCACTTTATTGATACTTCATTTCATACTATCATTGGTATCAGAAATTCACTAGGACCGGGCATTTTCCTTGGTTTACTTTGGAAAGCTTTTCACTGTTCGGTTCTGTACAAAATTTTGAAGAGTTACAAATAAGCAAATACTAACGGGGGCCCTGGCAGAAATCATTTCGGTCACTCTGTAGGCTATTACAAGGTCTTGTGAAGCCTCACATGGACCTCATAGAGGGATTTCTACTAGTTGTTAAGCAGATTCTGGCAAAAACAATTGAGCGATTGGTCAACCACATCTGCATCATTACCGTTCCCGAAAAGATAACAAACAATGTTGGGACTGGGAAATAGTGACATTTTACCAACAATCGTCCTCGATGAATGAACTGTATACAAATATAAGAAATCTAAATTTCCATCAAGTGTGTGTGTCGAAAAATCCAGAGGAACACGGAGAAAAATGCAGCTCGAAAGGATAGTAATCTTTAATAGAAAATTGGAGAATATTTCTTAAAATCTGAGAATATTTCTTAAAATCTAAGAATTTTTCTTAAGTTGCTAATAAACATCAAACGGTTCAGATTTCTCTTGAATATTGCTCGAAAAGCAATGAAAAATTATCAATACTCAACAAATCATAAAAACAAATATGAAGTTTCCAAAAGTCGCGAATGAAATTTTACGAAGTGGATAACAAAATTCTGTATAATTTGAAAATAAAGTTCCAAAATTTTGTTATTTACTTTGTAAAATTTCATGCGCGACTTTTGGAAACTTCATATTTGTTTTTATGATTTGTTAAGTATTGATAATTTTTCATTGTTTTTCGAGCAATATTCAAGAGAAATCTGAACCGTTTCATGTTTATTACGAACTTGAGAAAAATTCTTAGATTTTAAGAAATATTTTCCAATTTTCTATTAAAGATTACTATCCTTTCGAGCAGCATTTTTCTCCGTGAATGATACTTCATACAGAAGTAAATAACAGGCAAAAGGGAATGCAATGCATTATGTAATTGATCAAGTCACGTTACTCAGTCCAACACTTAGACTTCCCTCAAAAATTCTTCATTCATATCCGGTCTAGAATTCCAATTGAATACATGATCACATATATACATTTGCAATATACATGTAGTGTTGATAAATACCACGATTCGGTGGAACAAATATTTCATTGATCCGATGAATTATTCATTTTGATGATGAATGCATTGTATTAAAGTATCGATAATCCGCACTAATTGGGACAGAGGTCAGTTTGAATTTTCGAGTCATTTAAATTTTCAAACATAACTACTATTGTGTGTACAATAATTCATCGTCTTTTGAAATATTGGTAGAGCAGTGGAAATGTGATTTGTTATAAAGTTGAAATCAGTTTTTATCAGATCAAAAATCCAGAGAAAATTCCTTTAAATCGTGTTGTTCCTTTTCTCTCTAAACTTGGATTGATGGAGCCCTTTGGAGCACACGAGTATTCAGCTGAAAATTTCCGAATAAATGGAATTATTAAATACAGATCCAGGTTTCTGTAAAGTACTATATTTGCTACACTGTAAAAAATAATCGGAATTGTCCTATACGCAGCAATCGGAAAATTCCGGTCATGAGATGGGAAATCAATTTTCGATACATGAATATCAAATTTCCCATAAATTTAACTGAAAATTCCAAACTTTGTGGGATTTTTACTATCATTGTGCAGTAAATTTCCGGTGAAATACGGAAAATTCCCAACGCATGTATGTGTCAATTACTTCTGAACATTTATATGAAGTTCCCCATAGAGATTTTTTACAGTTTAGCACATACATGTACGTATCACAGCTTCATATCATTTAGGAAGGTATCTGACTCAAGTGATACATGATTCCCTCTGTGGAAATTTCTTCATAATTATGTATAATTGTACAGGAATGATACATCAACCATATCGAATTATATACAAATTATGTATAATTGTAAAAAAAATTCTGTATGGGTTATACATGATCCGAATGACTGATTTTAAACGAGGAGTCGGAAAAAGTCAGATTATATCCATTTTCCAACAAAGAAAACCTCTTATGCAACATTTTCTGACAAATATCAGATGTTGTACCCTGGTAGAAATTTTCGCTAGTGAATATTGAGGCACCTACGAGTTTATCTCTTCTACTCTTGAGGCACTAGTCAGGAAAACTCACAAGGCACTCCCTAGAATGTAACACTCCAACTAACTAGATTCCATTTATCAAAACTAGTGAAACAGTCATCATTATCTAACGAGGAACTTATTAGAAATTAACATGGCACTTGTGAGAATAATTAGGGTAAAAATAAAAACTTATTATTGAATTCATAATTGATTCAGATATGTTCTTAGTTTGAACAAATTTACTTCAACTCAGAGAATTTTGTTTTCTGGTAGTAACATTGTTTTCTTGCATCAAAAGAACACTGTCTGGAGAGGATTCTATTTTCAGAATAAAGAGACATGTTTTCAATTCGATTAATTATTTTTTTTAGCGTACATGCATGAAACATTTTTTTACCAGTCATCCAGAAAAATTAATTAATCCAAATATGAATCTAATAAATATTGATCTAATAAATAAAACTGCTTATTAATGATTAATGTATGAATCTAATCTTATTAATATTTGGATTAACCTTGCAAAAAATTCACAAGTTTTATCCAAACATCACTAGTCAGATAAGATTTACAAGTGATTCATTAGTCGCTCACTAGTTTTATCTTAATAAGTTTTTTCCTGCGAATAACTCATGAGGAAGAACTTGTAATATTTCTACTAGGGTATTTGTTGGATTCAAAGTCACATTTCGACCGGATCTCCCGGAATAAAAACTGTTCAAATTTAAATAAAAATCTTCAATCAGAGTCTATCAGACATTATAAGCAGGGAGGCATCATCCATCCAATCGAACAATGTTTTATTAGTATAAATATGAAATTTCTGATTCAGGAACATAATGCATTGTTGATAAGATTTTTTCCAGCCAACAGATACACCCGAACATGTTTCTCAAAATTCAATCGAACTCGAATCCATAAATCAACATCTGATTCGAGATCAAAAAAGGTTTCAATTAGTATTCATAACAGCAAAGAAGCAAGCGGAATTCGCTCTTCCAACGCTTCATTTGAATTCTCATTCTTTACTCTACTATTAATAATACGTTCGTTAATTCGACAGGATATCCCATCTTAATGGTACCAATCTTCCGGTATACGTGAGAATGAATCTATTAAGTTTGAAAACATTATTGATATATGTAAAAAAAATATATATCCTCCTGAGAATATCGTGAGCTTTTCACTGATCCTCGATTTTGTCAATAATGTACGTTTTATTTGATCCAATCAGCTAATCCTATTATTTACTTCATCTCAACCATTTTACTCCGAGTGAATCTAGGCAATTATTCAATCCCCGTAGACGATGATCTAGTTAGGTGGGATTACGCGGATGAAACGAGAACACTTATGATGTTATGAATCTATATATTTCATGTTATATATCTACTGACCAAACTTGAACTCGTTTCAACATTGAAAATATTTTTCGAGGATCATTTATTCCAACGTGGCTACCGATCAACTACTCCCCACTGCTGCTGCTGCTGCTGCTGCTGTTGCTGCTGCTGCTGCTCCTGTTGTTCTTGCGATTTTAATACGGGTGTATGCAAATTTTATTCTGATATTCAGTTGTATTATTTTTATATGATTCAATGGTCCGTGTTTTCCTGTGACCGCTAATGAACTATAAGAGATAAAAAAGCTATATCTGGAAGATTCATCTTCAAATAGAAAAAATACAGTACACAAGCTTGTTCACATAAATTCGTATAGAAAATTTATCCTGTTTGACGAATGACTTAAAAAAATTGTATATAAAATCTTTGATTATATATTCCATCGGATCTTGAAAAAATATTTAAATTGTGATAAAAACATCAAATTAGGAAAGAAATTCTAATATTACGTACAATTAATTATAAGCGAAGTAACATCGATTAAGGAAGCGTTTAAGGTTTCCTTTATCCTCCAAAGATTCCACTTACTTGGCCAAATTTGGAGATAAAACGATTCGTGAAGGAAAAGGCGAAACAAAGTTATCGTGTAAAACAATCATTACGTTTCTCATTTTCTACATCATTCCGCTTGATATGATTCCTTAACAAGAAAGTTCAACAACTCGAATATCATGATTTCATTGCTTTGTTATGACTTTCCATCGGTCATTATATCAAAACGATACGATAATTCGTTGATTCCATCGAATTAAATGCTTTATCGATACCCGACCAAGCGAACCGTGATTTTGAATAACATAATCCACAAATATGGAACTATTGAATTGGATCCTAACTTAAATTTGATTAAAAATAGGACAATTTCGATACTATCAACAAATTGGTCTGCAATGTTTACAAAGTAGGATTCTAACGAAACTTTTCAGGAATTTTTCAATGAGTTTATAAGGATCTCATCCCATTTATCGGTGACTAGAAATTCGTGAATTGGCAACACTGATTAATATTCGCGAACCGCAGTCTTCATTCTAGACGGCTTGACTCTATCTGTTGAAGAGTGAAAAAAGATCACTCGTACGAATCATGTAATCAGCTTGACTTAATTCCTTTGCCTTTATGGATTAAATCACCATTTATCTTGACCCGACCACAAGTCCTCTATACATACATATGCATATTACGCAGTGATTATTCAGTATGTCTAATAAACTTTGTGCGATACACGATTAGTACTTGATGTGAAAACTAGTGCACGATGAATAAGAAAGATAATTGATACAATTAAATACCCGATAATCAATTTTTCAATACGAATTTTGAAACGCGAGCTAAAGAAAATTTTGGGGTTTTCAAAGAACGCGATTAGGTTCCTCAAATCAAATGACTGTTTAGATTTTTTAATGATTAGTCGGTTGTGTCCCTATCATAAAAGCGCAACCTGCAGTTTTGTAAGGTTGTTTGACAAACATTCACAACATACTGCATTTGGATTTTGTTTTCTATTCACAAAGATGAATGGAAGAGGTCACGGGAGGGAAAACTCTGTAAAAATTTGAAAATCAGTCAATCTAAATGCCAGACAAAAACTACACGGAGAGAAATTTGATGGTTGAAAGTGGTAAAATACGTAGGTAATATCATCATAAAAATTGCTAAACTGAAACTATTGGGAATAGCTTGGAAATAAAATTATCACGATGCTAAACTTCACTTTGTCAAAAATTTCAAAATTCCTTCAGGAAAACTAACAAATGTAATATTGATGATTCCAGGCAGTGCTAATACTTTTTACCTCCAGCCATCGTAATGTTTCTTTACACTTTATTTCAAGATTCTCGCAAGCAAGAGCTCTAAAAATTGAAGCAAAGGCAATAATTTTCACCATCGATGATGGTAATATCATCACTAAAATGAAAAAAAAAATTTATTTGCAAAAACATATTTCCAGGCACATTTGTTAGCTCATGTTGTCCAACCTTCGAGTTATTACCACCATATTTGTTGATTAAAATCATGTTATTTTGAATACATTCTTGAGTACAGTTTATAATGAAAAATCCTAATTACGCTGAGGGGATTTGAACTTAAGAATGATGTACTTATATCTGCCTATAAACCTTACAATTAAAGCCGCTTTGCTACACTCGCACTTATGAATTCGCTGTTTTGAAGTTTCATTGAAAGACTAAACGAGGGAACCTAAACTGGACAACTTGTTGTGTGCGATAATTGTGAGAAAATTTCGAGCGCTGTTGGAAAATATTACCATCAGCGCTCCCATGTGAAAATTGCCGGACTTGACGAATGGCTCAGTACTGGCAAGTTTGTATTTGTCATACTTCGGCCAAAACAACTGTCCCCCGTACAGTGCCATTACTCTTCTTTAACTGACACCAATTGTTTGACGGTTCTCAGACGGTATTGGTTTCCTTGGGCAGACAGTCTTGGATCAGTACCGAATCAACAATGATTGTAGAACACCTAAGTTGTAGAAAAACGAAACCGTGCCAGTACTGAGCCAGAGTTGGTAATATATGGAAGCGTTACACAAAGACGGTACTGTGCCAGCATCGACGCAACGTTGTTTCATGACAGAATTGTCAGTGAGTCGAGGGTCAACCCATTTCTGCTGAAACATGGCTACTTTGGTGAGCAAATACTGCGCCAGTGCTGACCCAGAGTTGGTAATCTTTTGAAATTTTACCAAAAGACGATACTGTGCCAGCATCGATGTTTCAACAGTGTTTCACTACGAAAGCGATTGTGGATAGAGTGTCAGCTTACCTTCGCGGCAACATGGCTACACTGAGAGAATAGTTTGATTATTATCTATTTTGAATTTAAATTTATCAAATAATTCATGGAAAAAGTTGGCGCAAAATTTCACAGCACATGCAGTTTGGCTGTGTGGAGTCTACATGGGATCAATAACCTTGCCTTTCAAAGTGCCAATAGTCCGCCATGGAGAATCCCCGTGGAATGCATTGAAGGTACACGGAGAAAAATTATAATGTAAATTTAACATCAGTGCATAGATAAAACTTTAAATGTAATTTCTACATGAATTTTGATGAAACTCACATGATACGTACATGATCATTGCTTTGGAAGATTGTAAAAATTACGCCAATCCAAAAATATATTTATTATGATATTATTGGCCACGAACAATGTAAATTTTCCATTACACTCGACTGAATCTACTTTTGAATGCCGGTATAGGCAAGATTGAAATTCCGATTCAGGTACAATTGAAATATCAGTTTTAGCTAGGTTGAATTGACAGGACTGTCTACGTTTCAATGCCAGTACTGTTCACGTTCAAATGCTAGTACGGGCAAAATTGGATGGGAATAATGGGCCTTATGTAAGACATTGTTATTATCCCAGTATCGGTTCAGTACTGCCAAACGACCTGGGCCAGTGATGGCATTACAAATTTGACTACACTGGCAGCTATGGCAACGGTACTGAACCAGTACTGGGCCGTTCATCGATTTCCACATGGGCTTGTATTATACCGACCCGTCATTGGTACACGGAGAAAAATTTGGGGTAGCAGATACAGCAATTGCGATAAATTTGACAAAATCCACATGTAAATATAGGGATAGCATTTCTGCGGTGGAAATTCTACATCATTTTTGCTGTAAATTAAAAACGTCGCAATTCTACCGCAATCTGATGTAATTTTAACATACGCACTTCATAACTATCACATACATCAAATGTAAATTCTATTGTCGTGATGAATGAAATATAAACAGTATGACAAGCGATATTTACTTCAAACTTATGAAATTTGTACATCAGTCTGATGTAAAATACATGTTAGGATTTTTGAATAAAATTTCAATCGCTCATTCATATATTTTATGCATACGCGAGAACTACGATAATAACTACAACAATTTTTATTAATTTTCCAAAAGCCACAAAGATGGGGATAAAATTTAAGTGATTAAAATTTTACGTTATTTGCGCCGCATTTTTATGAATTTTCACTGACAATTGAAATCAAAAAAATTGTATCTTCCCAATTAATTCTTGCTGTTGTGTTTTTTGTTGAATTTGCAATGAGACAATATATACAAATGCAGTTTTGAGCAGTGAAATGAACTTTAATCACACAGCTTGAATTATCTTACATCTTACATATTACATATTACAATAAGATACAATACAATGTTATGTCGCCTTATTCTATCATTATCACTAACCGTACGCTATGGGTGAAGATTCAAGTTTTTAATATATATCAAATGTAGGAACGAACTGATACTCGCGGAAAACTGTTGAAACTGTTTGCGCCATCTTTGTGACGCGATTTTAATCATTTTGAACTAAAAGGAGTGTTACAAAGCTTCTCAGTAGTATTACCAACACAGGCGAGTAGTTTTTGCAGAAGCAATTGTTGAATACACATCAGATTGCGGTAACTGTATATTTGAGAATGAGAATAACATTCCTGGGAAATAAATCAGATTATCATTCCAAAAAGCATGAGTAACATTAGCAACTGTACTTGTTGAATGTACATTGGATTGCTGTAGAATTGAATAAGTGGAAATGTGGTTGAGCATGCCTTATGGCATCACGTTCGTGAAAAGTAGATTCAGTCGAGTGTAATGGAAAATTTACATTGTTCGTGGTCAATAATATCATAATAAATATATTTTTGGATTGGCGTAATTTTTACAATCTTCCAAAGCAATGATCATGTACGTATCATGTGAGTTTCATCAAAATTCATGTAGAAATTACATTTAAAGTTTTATCTATGCACTGATGTTAAATTTACATTAGAATTTTTCTCCGTGTAGTAAATGTGATTCGTGGCTTTCAAAATTCAGAATAGTTGTTCAAACAAAATCTATTATTGTCTAGCGGTGATCATTTTCATGAGAAAAGGTATTCATTTCGTTTTTCCATAGTTGTTATTACTGAAATATATTTTCTCACGCTGAGTCTTCATTTTTACCATCGTAGCTGACGATTATTTACTACGTGCGTATAAAATAATACACTTAGGTTACCAATTACTGTCAATATTTTCCAATAATACTAGTTTACGACAAAAAATAGTAATTTTCACAATCAAATTTTTCTCCGTGTATGCTCGCACATTTGCCACACACTTATCCTGTTTTTATACCCCAGGGTTGAAGACAGGGTTGAAGTTACTTTTTTGTTCATGCACGACCGCTCCTTAAGGAGCCGAATTCAATGGTAGAATCACTCCTTCTAAGGAAATTTAAAATAATCAGGGACGACAATGATCACAACTTCAAACACCTTGCTATGAAAATGAATAATTACATTCAGTCACGACTTATCGTACCTTGCACACATCTCGGTTACATTATTCGCAACCGCTGTCGTCTTGTTCATTGGATTTGAAAAGAAACAAAAAAATAAAGGAAAGAATCAGTGAAGTGTATTTTTTCGTCAACAAATCAAGAGATGGAAACTTCTGTTGCGAATCTCATCGAGAAGTTTGATTGGTTTCATCAACAATTACGAAAGGTTGAACGATCGATACCATCGAAAGTTAATGATATTGTTGTAATTGTATTGTTTAGAAAAGAGACGCAGTCAAATGATTTCAACTTTCTCGTATTCGGTTAGAGCGATTGAGAAATTATGAAATCTATATACTTTATCTTCCCCTCAAGGAGACTTTATACCAAATTAAAAATGGAATCTCGTGATTCGCAATGATATTTTGTAACCTATCGTTTACAAAAATATATATTCATATTTTTTTTCTTATAAGGCAAAAACAATTCGAGGATAAAAAAGGAATGAATTTTTCAAACATTACCTTTCTTGTAAAATCCTCATAGTCATGTAATGTAAAACGCGATGATGTTTGATGAATGTCCTTTTGCAAGGTTCGATGACAGCGTATTCGAAACCAAAAATAAATCTCGTGATTGTCTGACTTAGGTACTCTACATGTTGCATCGAGATTCCGCTTTCTCGTCAAGGTCGTTAACGTGGAGTCGAAATTGTATTCACATTTCAATGAGGAATGTTGAGCGTAAAATAATTATCGATCGATTCGATTGACAATAAATGATAATGTTGTATCTTTGTCGTTCGATTCTTACGAGTCATTGACCGTGATTGTTTTTCGCCGCGGATTCGTTATCGAGCTCAACGATCGGCGCTCTACGCGAATACAAAGTGTATTTTTATACATAGGAAACGCGATCGCGAGATACGATCGAGGTTACTTTGACAATGACTTCTTTGATGATTCTAATGACAAGTGTGACACAAAGAAAAAAATAAAACAAGAGGCGCAAAGTGCATTCTCGAAGGAAATTTACTGTGGATCATAGGCTGCACCTGCAATGGTATATTTTGATTCATCGTTCAACAAAGAATATATTTTACAATGAAAATTTATCGTTTTAAATGTCCTTGGAGGAGTCCTATGGTGCAAATTTTCACGAAATTTGTTCCTTTCGCGGGTACAAAAGGAAGAATAAATTAGAAAACATGTCGAAGGATTGAAGAGATGGCGATACTTTTCCGGAGGAGTAGATTTTATTCTCCCTGTGAAACGGGATGAATCGACGAAACGCATCAATACAGACGCTAAACTGTAGTTATTAGCTTGTTAAAATGCATTTCGAAGAGCCGATAATGTAACGGATCTTTACCTCAATTGAAACGGTAGTAAAAAATTACCATGTCTAAATAATATCCATTGAAAGAAAGAATAAATTAAATAGAGAACAAATATTTCAGTCAGCTTTAAGAAATCGCTCAGATAATCCGATAGAGAAATTCTGGAACGCACGCTTCACTTTTATATCAAGCCGCGAGAAGAAAGTGTGGTCGCGAATGTGTGATGCCGAATTAGCATGCGAAATGTAATTAAATGGGAAAAAAGTATTCGAATGGAATTAGATTTCGAATGCAAATTCGATTTGGTCGCTGATCCCTCAACCCTATAAAAATATCATAAAACCGTGAACCGTGATGCGATGACTCACGATGCCAATATGACAGCCGAGTATTTCGAATGAAACGAAGGTTGTGCGGTTAATAAATCTAAGGTAAGAATGTATATTTACTGAATACGGGAGAAGATAATCTCCGTGTTTTAAAAAATCGATCAAGAGCCACAATTTTATACATCTTATTGGAAGTTTTTCTTGATTCATCATCCCATAACACTCGGAATTTTGTTTTGAAAGTTATAAAAAGACGTGTTCCTCGCGACAAAGGACCAAATACGATGCTCTCGACCTACGCATGGAACTGGGCACAACTGCAATCAAATTGCATGGTCTGCAGACACGATGTAAAATTGTATATTGTATCAAGAAGAACACAATGCTTATAATCGTCCTCTTACGAGCGGACAATACTCTTCCTAATGGACATTGACAACAGTCGAGAATTCCTGACATCCCTGATTAAAAAATTCCATTGAACCGATTGATTCCTATTGGTTTTGATGCAGAAACACAATTCAAACCCCTTCATTTCATCTTTTTTATCGATTTGAATCAAGTTTCTGCAAAAAGATTTCTATAAGAAATTCTTCTAAAAGATTTCTATAAGATGTCTAAAAGATGTAATCTCGGAAGAAAAGTTTTAGATCTTCTAAAAAATATCTTTTAGAAGGAGGAATTGTTTCAGACATCTTAAGGATATCTTTTCATGTTGCCTAAGACTTCTTAAACTGTTCTGAACAGTTCCTCAAGATATCTTAGAGACCAAAAGTGCTGTGTGGGCAGGGATTACATACGCTGTGAAAAATTGGGGACTAAAATTTCAGATAAATTTTACAGAGCTTTTGAACATC
The DNA here is from genome assembly GCA_018340375.1 of Gonatopus flavifemur. Classification (NCBI taxonomy): domain Eukaryota; kingdom Metazoa; phylum Arthropoda; class Insecta; order Hymenoptera; family Dryinidae; genus Gonatopus; species Gonatopus flavifemur. Next base: position 1,571,909 of record JAFFJZ010000023.1, read on the forward strand.
ATTCTGAAATTTCAATTTCGAAACCTTTTCTGAAAATTCAGAAGAAACTTTGAATTTTCATTTGTTTAACGTTGTTTGATCTGATTTTTCCTTCAATTGCAAAAATAGTAGGAACTTTTCTAAAGTCTCAGGATTATTTTTTGACGATCAGAACTATTCCACAGCGGCAATTATCAATTATTTACGACATGTAGATTCATACACTTTATATAGAAAAGTTAAATCAAACTCATATAAAAAAACATAATTAGAATATCTCTACAAAAAGGGCAGAGCAGAAGAAATTTGCATGCCTGTAGCATGAACTTTTATTACATTTGTTCACGAAAATTTTGAACCTTCATATGAACTTTAATAAGGTCAATGATGGATCTCTGTGACGCTTCCTCTTACATACGCGAGTCCACTATCGAATTACAGAGGTGTGTCTCTGGTTACGTGTGCTCCCATATATTGCTATAGCGATTCATTCGTTGGTGCGAATACATCTTATCGTGTTTGAAAAAGCTCGCTTGATTATAAATCTAAATAAATCGGATTTTTTGGAAGCCATTTCTTCAACTATTCGTTCCTTTGCTTATCACTTATCATACGAGCATTTTACCCTGTGCACGGAGAAAAATGCAGGTCGAAAATATAGTAATCTTCAATAAAAATTTGAGAATTTTTCTTAAATGCATAACAAAGACAAAGCGGTCCACTTTTTTGTGGAATTTTATTCAAAAAACAATAAAAAATTATCAATACTTAATAAAGAATAGAGAAACATATGCACTTTCCAAAAGTCGCATACGAAATTCCACAAAGTGAATATTGAAATTTTCTTACTATTTTTGTAAAATTTCACGCGCAACTTTTGGAAAATTCATATGTTTCTTTGTTCTTTATCAAGTATTGATAATTTTTCATTGCTTTTCGAATAAAATTCCACAAAAAAGTGGACCGTTTTGTCTCAAGTTTTAAGAAATATTCTTAAATTTTTATTAAAGATTACTATATTTTCGACTTTCATTTTTCTCCGTGTGTTTTGTGAAATTTTTTAATGCGGCAATCCACGTTACAAAGTTATTTTAGAAAAACCTTCAAGATGTTTTATGCGACATCAAATATTTTTCAGATGTCTAGCATAGATATTACTTTGAAGGATTCTAAAAATGGCCTTTTGGAATAATACTTTCCATACGTCTTTTAGATATCTCCCAGTTCCGAAGATTTATTTGAGTTACAGTTGAATATATTTTAAAGAGAATCATAATTATAATGAAGATATTAAGAATGTTGAGAACTAATTTGTCTCTTCGAATACCAAGTTACGCTTCCTAATAAAAAATGCATGGTATTTACTCCCAGGGAACGATTGTTCTCTTTCATTGCTCGATTACGAATCATGAAACTTATATAAAAGTGTAATAGAGTTCACGCTTGAGTACTCTATGAATGAAGTGTCATGAAACAAATATAGAAATCATAATTCAGTAGGACAGGAAGCTGATAGAAAAATCAGTCATTGTGAACAAAATGTTATTTATAGACCCTTGATATCGAGTCAAATGAATGATTTGACTATCAATCGAATAACTCGCAACTTTCAGTATCTATCGTGCAAACATAGTCAATAATTGATGTTATAAATGGTCAACGATATACACTGTAAAAAAATTTCACCGGAAAATTCCAGTACATGTACTGGAAGTCATTAACCTGTACATGTACCGGAAAATTTCAGCACATTTGTACTGCAAAAATTCAGTGCAAACGTTATGGAATTTCCGCATCAAAACTGGAAATTTTCTGAGCCTCGGTACTGGAATTTTTCAGTACACGAGCTGGACTTTTCCAGGACATGTACTGGAAAATTAATGCTGAAAATATCCATGAAAATTGAAAAAAAATTGCTCACGCAAAGTGATTTTGCAGGGTCCTTGTGTTCCAAGATGATTGAGAAACTTTTGATCGTTCATTTGGATGGACAGAAACTCATGTCTACCTAACAGGATTTGAACCCACACTTTTCTACCTGCCTACCAACTGAAACCTAAGACCTAACCGATGAGCTATAGCGCGACATGTTGGAAGGCCAGCTTGGGTTACTACATATGCTTCATATCTAGAACACAAGAGGATAAGTCTTGGAAAAACCTCATATATCAATTTCATTGGCTACAATTACAATTATTATTCAAAATCTCAATCAGGCAATTTTTAATATAAAGACTTGAAATTTTTCCTGCCAGAAATGACGAAGTCCAATAGAAGTGGAAAATTTCAGTGCAACAGTGATTAAATTCCGTTGCATAGCAACTGGAAAATTCCATCACACGACCTGAAAATTGCAGTTCAAAACCTGTATAATTCAATTGCATAGTAACTGGAAAATTCCATCACAAAACCTGAGAATTGCAGTTAAAAACCTGTATAATTCCAGTATACCAACGATTAGGTTTTTTTTTCTAAATTCCAAATTTTTTCTCAAGTCCTTTTTGAGGGAATATTTTTTTTTGGTGCACAAGAACTATAAAATTGTAGTACGAGCCGGTAAAATTCTCGCGAAATCATGGCAAAATTTCAGTACATCATCTCAAACTTGAAAATTCCAGTACAATGACTGAATTTTCAGTTATGCTTGGTAAATTTTCAGTAACGTAACAACAAAATCTCTGTACATGTACTGGAATATCCATATTCCAGTACTAGCACTGGAAATTTCCAGTCCAGTTGCACAGTAAATTTCCAGTTTTTTTTTACAGTGTATATCATTCCTATCATTGGCACGGGTATGATCCATTACTGGTTGACAAACCCCTGTATCAGGAGATAGCACGAAGTTGGATGTTGTCAGAAAACGTTTTCAAACGTTTTCCGAGTGATCATTCTGACCAAAATGTTTTAGAGAAAAAATGAAGCGTAAATTTTCCTCCCTAGTGAAAATCCAAAACCGAAAGAAACGGGTATTGGCAATTTCCTTATTAATTTTCCATAGAACAGTGCATTCTTCTTCCCACTCGCAATCGTAATGCAATTCCTGAATAATTCTCAGATTTACATACTCGTATGCACAGTAAAATTCACCGTTAATCACGTTTTTTTATATCAACAAACATTCCGATGAGTAGGGTAAAAAATATTCAATCTTAAACATATTCAATGAAAAATCAATCAATTTGAAAAAAAAGCAAACAAGAATCCAATGCTTTGCATAAATCACAAACAGCAACAACAATATCCCCACCGAGTAGACCGAACAATTAATGTTTTCTCTTTCATTCCAGATAATCATAATTATGATATCTTCATCACACAATGAACTTGAGTGTAAGCGATGATCCTGTACCAATGCGTGGACGGCCCTGAATCGGGGGATCGTGGCGCGGTTTATTCGAGTGGGGGCTTTCAAAGAGATTAGACTCATTCGTCCGCGAGCCGAAACTCACTTCAGTTTAGTTTACTATCGGTCGCGAGACGCATCTTCCACCGTGGTCGACGTCGCGACGCACTCCTCCCCGATAACTTGAAAAATTGTTATTATCCACCCGGAGGAGAATCGTTCTTTCTTTTTTTCCATTATTCTCACGATCAACGATTCAATATATATTCAATATAAATAATGTGATTATGTGAAAAATGCAGTGATCTACACTTGTTCATTCTTTGATTTCTTCTCATTTGAAATTTGAAAACATAGAAATCAAAATTCAAATAACATAACAAAATATGTACCACTCGTATACTGGTCGTTGAGGTAACACGTGATACCAGGTGAGTCATTTATTTCACGATAATTGATTTTAATTCAAATGAAATTGATATTTCGGATTATTTGATCGAGATCACGGAATTGAATGGGTTAACCAGTTTAATATGTGTTTTTAAAAGCGCTTCTTAACCACGGTAGCACGTGGCGACCATGCCTCCACGTGTGTTGTATTCTATTTTGCACTGTGCTTTCAATTAACCGCGATCCCTTGTCTTCATTTTTTTCCTATCCCTCACATACTTTCAAACGAGAAGTGTTTCGTTCGAATAACGCTGAGGAGGAAAAACTAGTGATAAATCGAATGACTTTGTAACGTATATCTGTATGTTTGTGAGGAGGGAAGAAACAAATCATTGGAATGAAAACAACTCCCTTTGATACTTTTTTGGCAGTTTGCCTGGACATCTTTATTCGAATTTTCAACTCGCGATGTGCAATGGATTTTTAATTAATTGAATTCAAATTAATTCCCCAACAAATCGTTGACAGATCCAGAAGGAATGAAGGGTTGGGTATTATCATTCTATCTCTCGATATTGATTTTAAGAATTCATACATAATTTATGTATGGAATATATATAAATTCTATGAAATGATGGTTTAATACTATATTTGATGTAATTAATATACAGACCTCTAGGTAGTTATATTTTTAACCCACTTTACCATTTTTTTCATTTCAATCAATTATTTTCCCCCTGATAGTTTCTTTACGTTTAATTATCATGAAAAATTTAGGTCAATTCAAGACTTCTTTTCAATTTCTGCGAGTCTGACTTGATTTGATTACCATTCACTTTCAGTGGGTGACTGATCCGAGAAGGAACTTCTCCGATGAATCCGTGGAAACTATGAAACAACTTCTGTTTCATTCACTTACATGGGATTATAATGATTCGAGTACTCCAAACACCTTTCAAAGAGAACAATTCTTCACAGATGATATCGAATTTCTTTGGATTCATAAACTTCAAGTTTTGTGCTTGACAACTCTCTTAACTTCAATTATGCATATCTTGGCAACAGGAATGAAACATCTTTCTGTTCTATTCATTACGAATCAATAGACACATCAGAGTAATTGGAAGGGTCAATTATAAGGCCCTACGTCTTCCATATTTTGAAAATACCAAGGAAAGAAAACGAATTCTTGAACGGGGACAATTTCTTTGACCATTTGGAATGAATTATAGTAATTTCAACTAAATTGGAAGGATTTTAATGAAAGTTGCAGTAAATTATAATGCAAAATTGTGTTAAACGTGACGAGTAACTTTTTACGTGCGCGGGAGAAATTTAAAGATTAAATCCATATTCAGCGTACAGTTTATTTAAAAACATCCCTTATTCCGCAACCCTACGTAATTGTTTCATGAGATTTTATCGGTTCTAATGGATTTTTTCAATCAACGATTCATTAAATCTCCATACATCACATTGGAGATTGAGAAACGTTGTTAATGAATGATCTTCGATCTAATTTGAATGGATATTAAGGGTTTTTCAAGTGAAAGAAGTGGCAAACACTGTAAAAAATAATTTTCCTACACGTAGCAATCGGAAAATTCCGACCATGGGATATGAAATCAATTTTCCATAAATTTAAGTGAATATTCCAAACTTTATGGGAATTTTTGTAATCATTTTGCATTAAATTTCCAATGAAATACGGAAAATTCCTAACGGATGTATATGTTAATTACTTCCGAACATTCATCTGGAGTTTCCCAGAGAAATTTTTTACAGTGAAATTATATATAATTTATATATAATTCAATACAGATTATGCATAATTTTGGAAATTTTCCCGCTCGGGATAAGCGCGATCTGTTCGAAATAATGGGAGAAACTTAAAAAGCCCAGAAAGGGAAGTATTATATCGAAATAAACGATGTTTGTGTATCGGAGATCCATCGATACTACACGGTGAAAAAGAATTCGCTGCAAGAGCGGAATGTAATTTTGCTGAAGTATCATATTTTGTACTGGGCCAGCAATCTATTTGCTATCAAAGCGTCCGAAATCTGACAGAAATCTCTTCATTTCTATGAGATTTCGGATAATCAGAAAAATGCGGAGAAATGCAGAGATTTATTTTGATCAGATTGATCAGCTATAACAGCAATTTTTTAGTTGTTGTAGCCAAAAATATTTATTTCTTCTCCAGGAAAATTTGGTTGCTATCTTGTAGATAATACGAGTTGCTCTCCCAGTAATTCATTTAGCTGTGGCAGCGAATTTTTTAATTTTTTTGTCTATGTAACTAGAAATTTTCTAGTGGGATTGAATGTTTATCACAATAGCCCCCATGATTAACACCTATTGAATATTATTCTCATAAACGAAGATATTCAATTGATTTTTTCTCGATAGTAGATTTTAAAAGGTATGGTCGTCAAGGAGATCTTGTACGCAAGAAGATGATCAATATTCAACTGTGACGAAAATCAAGTGGTTTAACTTCCGAAATAACCTATTATATTACCGTAGAATTTCATCGGTAAGAATGATCTGAAGAAATTTGAGCAGTAGATTTACATCACCGCGAGTTCCAATAGGATTCGATCGAGCATTGGAGTGAGAGAATTCATTTTATTAAATGTGCAGATTTGAATTTCAAAAAAATTCAATCAACACGAATGAATCAATAATATTCATACATTTTTAAATTGAATAGAATATTTTCTATACACATTCATCAAATATTCAAATCTACAAATCACTTGATTGATTCTAATAAATGAAAATCACCAGAAATCCAATTGAACTCGATTAGGCAATGAATTGAATTGAATCGAATTCTTATAGAAATCGGTAGCTCGTGGGAAATTTTATTGCTTTCATTATAAACGCATATCGGATTAGATTTAAATCAGATTTGATTTGATCTCTATTAGATTTTATTGGACTTTTCAACCAGGGCAGATATTCGTTGATCAAATATGCCACATTTAATGGTTAAATCACAATTCTTTTATAAAATTGAGGAATATATCTCACATCGTGATGGATGCTTCAAGATACAAATACCAAGAACGCAGCGAATCTCACATTAAAATTATCATTATATTTTGATAAACCTTAAGTTATCACATATTTTCCGTGATTCGTTGCGAGTGCGGTGAAATGAAAGATAATCATCAGTAATGTAGCAAAGTATCATGAAATTATACATGGTTCATGATTTCATGCTATGATCATCAATGTTTCATTCACTTACTTGAATACGAGATTTCACATTTACGAGATCTCATTTGGATGTTTTTAGAAATTGTAAATCTGCAAAAAGACAAATCCTCAAGTCCATCGTATTTATGACATACCCGAATGGAAATCACTCTAGTAATTCTCTAAGCTATTACGAGACGTTACAAGTCTCTCACAAGGGCTTCGTGAGGCCTTGCGAGACCTAAAAAATGTCTAGAGTGATTTCCACTAGAATAGAGTATGGACTCTCTTTTTCTGTACCAGCTAAATTCTAGCTGCTGCAGCGAAATATCTAGCTATGATAGCTAAAATCTACCTGATACAGCTAAACATTTTTTTCCGTGTGGTGAAAAAATGACGTTCCTCAAATGTGAGGAGAATGTTTATTATCACTCTGAATATTTGCATCGGTGAAAGATAATCAAATTTGCAATCACGTTCCCAGCAGGCTTATTCGCACATTTTATTCCTCCTAGGGTAAATTTCCCACTAAAGTAAAAAACCAACATCTTCCCATCTGGTAGCAATTCTACTTCGACTCATCGCATCAACGGAAAAAGAGCTGTATTCCTAAGAGTTGTGTGTCTCAATCGAGGATGCACTGTAATGTCGCTGCATAAAATATAATCCTTACGAAGGTTATACGAAACACGTGTAAAAAAATTCAATGCATATTGTATGAAGTGCGTTGGACGTTGTGCAAAGAATAATTCAACTCGACCGATTGAAAAACAAACATTTCAAAATCGGAATAGAAATGAAACGACTGACCAGATTTGGAAAACCTTTAAATACAATTTCAACCCCCTGAATCGTGACATTTTTCGATATATGATGGAATAATTGTAATAAATCTTCAGTTGAATTTATATACGACAAACTAAAATTCGATAGAGATTTTGCTTATCGCGTATCGAAACTGATCAAAGTAGGCTCTTTATCTGAACGCGGAGAGTTCATTTCCAACGTATCGAACACGAGACTCTCATACAATCGCTATTAACCTTTAAATATTCTCAGAACGATGAACCATCTGAGAGTCTATGAATTTGTCATGAGTGAATTATAAAGAGACAACGATCCCCAAGCGAATACCATTCAAATGTTCGTAGAATTCTAACAACAAAGAATTTCACTCGATAATTATACCTCGATTCTTAATGCTTCAAGTCCTCGCGTCATCAAAAATTATCGGATTCAATGCTCTCCTTCTCCTTTGAAAAGCACGAAAAATGCCAAGTCAAGACATTTGTTATTCAGAACTTTAACGAGCTCTGCCACTCCGCTCTTTTCCACTTTTATATCATATTTTGCGTATCGATTCGATTTCATTACCCGACAGACTTACACGAGAAAAGGAAAAATGACCAAATCGGAACAAAGAATTCCCATCGCGTGACGAACAATGTGTCGATTGTTTTCCAACAAGCTTCCGATTGGGAATTCAATCATTATCTCCGAGTTTCAATTTTATGGATTGGATATGTATACAAATGTATTCTTACACGATCAATCAAGGAAACAAGAGTGATTAATAATTCAGTAAATAAATTATCGTTAGACACTCGAGAAGAACTTGACTGTTTTTGTTACTTTTGTATTCGACGCGTAGACACGTGACAAGAGATATCGCGCGTGGATAACACGTGCGTCATATGATTATGGATGCATGCATTCTCTTGGAGGATGCAGGTGTGTGATCGCATGTAAATCTTCGTATCGCGAAGATTCTTTAAAGAATTCGATAATCTAATTGGTGCTTGTATAGCGCGTAAACTCCAGTGATAGAATTTCAATGAATTTTCTCCTTTGTTCTCGGTACATTGTGTATGTATCGAATTAATTTCGAGATTGCTGAAGAAGAATCGTCGAAGAAGAGAAAATATGGGGAAAGAATGATAGATCAAATCCAAGATTCCCCGACTCGAAGGTTAAATATTGGAGAAAAGAGATCTCAAAATATACCAAAATAAAATATTCATCAAACGAACAACAAATAAGTCGGCTATCTGTTCCTTCTGAGTGGAAAGAAGATTTATGTGGATATACAGTTCCAAAAACAAATAATCCTCAAGAACGAGGAAAACTCGTACGTACTATATATTACATTGACGATACATAAAATGAAATGAGAAAAATTCAATATCGTCGGTACTTCATAGCCGGCAAGTATGGATTCCCATTTTATTAAATTGTTTTTCACGTTTTTTTGTTCTTCATCTTTCCTTCGAATTGGTATATTTTACAAAATCATTCCTCTATTCTATTCATCTTACGTAGCGTGTTTGAGATTTACATGATTTTGACGTGGAGAAAAAATGAAACGGAACGATATCACGATGATCATTCGTATTCAACGTGGAAACATCTCTTTTAATGAAATCATTCGGTGAAACATTCACATCTCTTATATTCTTCTCAGACCCAGCAGCGGAACGTATAAAATGCACGACTAATCATTGAAAAGGAAGACTAGAAACAAGCAGTTGGCGCTACTTTTACGCGCACGGCTGATCATAGAGAGAAATTGATCACAATCGGGATTGCGAGAGAAGAGCTGGGGGTTTCGGGAATCGTAATCGTATCATTGTCGAATTCAAATGAGTTAGGCCGTGCCTACTGGATTTTATATTTAGAAAGAAGAAAGCTCGATTATTCAATGAAAAATATACCGTGTGTAAATCATACACATAGGTAATGTAATGCGTAAAAATATTATGCATATCATAATAAGAGGTCAAAAGAGCAGAATACTGATCGTTTACTGAAAAAAAGAAAAAACACGCGGTAAATATATTACATGAAATCCAATCTTTATACAAACCGCTACAAATACCGTCTACACGCGTAAACAAATCAAATAAAAATCATTCATTCGTGCTTCCGTTTACGTGACGTGAAATATTACTAATTTCCAATAAAAAGATGATCTTTTTTTAAAAAATACACCGTGAGATGATTTTTTATTGCCTCCGTTTCCACGTGAATTTCAAAGTAAACATTTAGCAAAAACTTCTTCCGCGAGGAGAAACAACAACAGCAAAATGGTATTTAATTCAAATAATTATGAATTAAGGGGAATGTTTGATTGTTAAATATGTTTCCTGCCTGATAACGAAAAAGAGGGAAAAAACGAGAAACCTGATTAAGATCAATCAAAATTATGCATCATATCATTTAAATCTTGTTGGACAAGGTATGTCATCAGGTATGAACTGTGTAATAACGAAGCACGTAATTGTGGTTCCAAAATACTTTCGACATCATCAACGAACTAGCGGTTGGTTGAAGGAAAATAAAGATCCACAGCAGTCACAATTACCAGAAGAGACGCCTTGGAACTGCCAAATGATATGTTTTAAAATGTATCCGCTTAATTGCCGAGTTTCTGTCAAAATAGCTGAGGAACTTGGAAGATATTCAAAACATGCAGTTTGCATAATTTTATAATTGGTGTAGGAGTATAAAAATGCTGCGGTTGATATAGTGAACGAGAAACAGGTTGTATCTCATCTTCAATCCTAAAAAAAACATATACAGCATTCAGAATATTGGAAATAATCATACCGGTTGTTCCGATATTTCGAAAGAACAATCTCGGAGAAATTTGCTGGAAAGTTGGACGTCAAGACTGCAAAGATATTGGATTAAATAGTAATATTTGTTTGAAATTTGCAAAAAAAAGAGGGTTTTTTTGAGACTTTTTTGACTTGAGCTTTTCGAAAAGAGGAAAAATTTTTTTCATTCTTTTCAAAAGAACGGCATAAGACTGGCGAGGTACTGGCATTTGTCTGGTAATATTATTCGCGATCATATGCCAGCCAATTCTTGGGGAACCAATATACTGTTCTTGTAATCCGTCTGTTGTTAATATTGATATATAATTGTAATTTTCATGATTGGATGTTAATACATTTTTTTCAAGCTCCACAGAACCATACACGATTCGTTGTTGAGAAGAAAAATAAGTGGTTAAAAAAAAACCTTGATCGCTCATCCCGTTATAAACCGGTTGATAGTATCGATTGTTTTATCACGAAGGATGCATTGATCCTTAGAAGAACACATATCCATCAAAACCTATGCAAATGTGGTATTGTTCAAAGTTATTTTGGACATGACATTGGTCAATTATTATAGCTACAACAAAGTTGAATGGGATATTGATTATTCATCGGACACATGGGAGAGTTTGAATCATTCGTTGATAGTATTTCTTTGTTAACGTTGTCGCAATTGACAATATGAAAATGAAGAGTGATTTTCGTTTGAATATTTTAACTCGATCATGAATTTATGATAGGAGCAGAATCTGTCGAAATAAAGATATTTTTATGAATAAACAGATATTTTATCGCTCACATGGGGAGAAGAATGTTGTTCTCAATGAAGTTCCGAGCTACGGGAATTTTTCATATTCGGTGTTGAATTAAATGCAGATATTTTGAATCCAGTTTAAGGATTATCTGCCTTGCGAATAATGAGACAAATTGTAGGGTGATTCTTCTTGCATCAATAATAATTGTACACTACATTCTCAAAGAAGTACATATGAATCATCGTTAAAAGACGAATAGATGTATGGCTTTACACAACAGCGATGCACTATTTCGATTACAACTTTTTATTCTACATTCTGCCTACAACCTAACGTATCGCGAAGAACGATTGATCGTTCGATAAAAATTCATACCACTCCCAGAACGGATACACAAGTTCATTAGAATTTTGCCAATACTCAACCGCTCTTGTCCCGATCTTATCTCCATAAAAATTATAAATCTATTGTCATTGCGAGTTCCTTTCATCTCTTTAACAAGCCTAATCTCGACACATCTTCAAAACTTATGCAAATTCTTCTCTAAGCTGATTATACTTTTTCTTCGATGAGGTCCATCATTCTTACAATAAACGACGTATCAAATTTGAATAATACTCGCGAAAGTAACTTACATTGTGAGAAATTATTACCAATATATATGAGAAAGAATTATGTTTACTTTTTCTTTTTTTATCAAAGAGGAAAGGGAAGAGAGGAAATATATACCGTTTTGTACAGTTATTCGGTTATCACTTTGATTTCGAAAGAGAGAACACTGAACTTGATCGTTGAATGAATAATCATTGAGTAGTACCAAATAAAGAATATCATAAATTAACATTATGTGTTTTGGAAATAAATATATTGACAACCATATAATATTTTCGTTGCTCGTAAACCTTCCTTCGAGGCAGCTTTTCTCATTCAATGCAAAGTAGATGTTGTCGATGATTCATCACGACACGATGCATTGTCTTAATTATATTCCAGATAGCGAGATGTCCTTTTTTCCTCTCTTTTTCTTTTGGTTTTCCTATAAGGATAATAATCATCAGAATTAATACCCTGGAACATGATCCTTTGTTAAAACCACTTGGTATCATTTTCATATTTCAGGTCCACCCGTGGATTGAGAGGAGGTCGAAGGAGAAAACAAGAAGAAGAGGAAGAGAGAGAGAGAGAGAGAGAGAGAGAGGTATCGGATAGGAGAAACACCGGCGAATTAGGAATAAAAGATGAGGTATAAGGTGAGTACTGCTCTATCATTTTTCAACGTCGTTGTTATCACGATTGATGTATTCGATAGAGTCTTTTTTAGTGGAACAAGTATGCTCTCCGGAACAGGACAGATCGTTTAATGAATACGTGCATCATCGTTTTTGCATAAAACATAAAGTATGGATATTTATTCACGTGCCCAAAAAGGGTACGATGCATCAATTTATTATTATATGCTCGCATGATTTGCAATTTCAATGCGCGTCCAACCGTCCGGGAGGGAAGGAGAAAAGTGTACGATAAAAAAGTGTAGGGAACGTGATTCGTGACAAATTACTCACACGTGCCATTGTTTCCTTCTCGCCTCTCAAGATTCGTAACAATTCGAATTCCATGCTGAGAGACTTATGCCCCGCGTGTTGTAAATTCGTTGAAATTGGTGGTCCTTGATTATCTACGCGAACAAGGGATAATTGAGAGTTTCGTGCTGTGAATCGCACGGGAGATATTTCCTTCGTTATTTCAGTTGTAGAATTTTTACAATCAAGGCAAAACTTGTTTTTGTTCCCTTAATAGAATTGATATACGAAACGTATGAGTTTCATACACGAAGTCTACATGAGGTTATAATTAGGCTACATTTTTTAATGAATTCAATGCGTTGATCAAATAACTTTCCTTTGGTCCTTACAATGAAATTTCAAATTTCTCCTTTGCTTTCCTTCTTAATATACCGTGTACGTATAAATCTGCGAGAATTTCCAAGTGGAGAGTCTAATGATCAAGGGTCTTCCGTTTTGATACGATAGAAATCTAAATCAAACAATGATTAAACTACACGGAGTCTGCATGGGGTATGGAATTACACGGATATGAATTGCAGGATATTTGGGCTATGCGAATGCTATGCGAAATCTGAGTTACATATGAGGAGGGTATTAAACATTGAAAATTACTATGAAAATTCGGCAATGATAATATTTTTTACTGTCGTGGTTTCATTAGTGTTCATTTATATTTGAAAATTACGATCCCACGCAGCTTCAGAGTCAGCACTGGTCAGGGCCACATTGGATCTGACCAGGTGCTGAAAATAACTGGGAAATGCCGGAATTATTTATTATATTGAACCTGCGTCCCCACACGGAGAAAAATGAAGGTCGAAAATATAGTAATCTTGAATAAAAATTTGAGAATATTCCCTAAAATCTTAGAATTTTTCTTAAATGCATAATAAAAACAAAACGATCCACTTTTTTTGTAGAATTGTATTCAAAAAACAATGAAAAATTATCAATACTTGATAAAGGATAAAGAAACATATGAACTTTCCAAAAGTCGCATACGAAATTTCACAAAGTGAATAGCAGGATATTGAAATTTTGTTACTATTTTTGTAATATTTGATATGTTTCTCTATTCTTTATTAAGTATTGATAATTTTTCATTGTTTCTCGAATACAATTTCACAAAAAAGTGGACCATTTCGTCTTTATAATTTTCAATTAAACAAAACTCTCAGATTTTAAGAAATATTCTCAAATTTTTATCAAAGATTACTATATTTCCGACCTGAATTTTTCTCCGTGCATTGTTGCCAAGACTCGGCCAATTTTTAATGTTTCGGACGAGACGGAGACTGGTCTCGATATCGACCCCGAGATCGAGAATTCCGGCAAAACCTATAATGTATCGTAAAGACTGAGAATTTCGACCCGAGACCGAGACGAGATTATAAATTCCGAGACTAAATCGAGATAAAGATCGAGTCACGGCGAAACGAGGCGAGACCGAAACACTATACCAATCTCACTCCATATTCTACCATAATAGTGAATTGAAATTGATGTGCAGGGTGTCCCAAACAAATTGCGTGTAGTTAAGATTGAAATAAGCAACTTTTCTATATGTATAGAAGAATTTTATTCGAAGCTCAATTTTCAACATAACAGTTCAATTTACGAGTTATCGTTTTGCGGTGATCGATATAATCGATTACAATTACAATTAATAGCGTTGACAGGAATGCAAAGTACATAATACACGTCAGAGGGTTTGTAAGAATGAAAGTGTATCACTGATCTTTATTCCAAACACGTTTCATGTTTCTTGAATGTTTCCGTCGATTTAGCATTCATTTCGTCTGAGGTATACATCTCAGGCAATAGAACCATTATCCACTTACTGTACCTTTAACAAATTTTCTTGCATACGCAAAAGCTCTTATTTTTTTCAATTTCTGACGCCTCAAGTTTTAACATTTTCATTGAATTTAGTTTCATAGTGATTTTTAATTATTCGAAACTACGCATTTCCAAATATTTTATACTATTTGGAATAGCTCTTTGAAAGGGGCATAATGTTTCCAGAGACACCTTGTATATTCCAAAAGACCTGGTCTCTTAGCTGTTTCACTGGTTATAAACTCACTAGAATCAATCTGCGGGTTGAACATTAAAATTTGAGTCGTGTGCGAATAAGAACGTGTACGAGGAATACCAAATCAGAATATAAGAATGAATCAGCCTTTCACTGACAGCAATCCAACTGTTTGGACTTAAAATGACGGATCCTGGAGTATATCTTGTACTGACGATTGGTTCTTATCGCTGAATAGCAAATGAACAACTTGTGACTGCCCAAGCGTGAATTTACTACGTGTCCAAAGTGGGTGCCCATGCTACCTAACGTGGGACCAACTCTGGGATGATAACATCGTTTCCAGCCTGGCTGTATTGCTTTGCCCGAGGACAAGGTGATACAATGGGCCCTGACCTAAGCCGATCTTGGCTCAACTTAGGGCCAGGCCCGCACCAAAGTTCAATATTCCCATTTTCTACGAACTATGATTGTATGGAAACAAACAATAGGGCCAAGATTAGTCCAAGATGGGTCCCATTGTCATTTCCCAATACTGGATTCAAGCAAATGGACCCTGCTTGGGCCCATTGTCAATATCGGCGATACACACTTGGGTGACATAATCGAATGATATTACATACACAGTTGTCAAACTGGATACGCGATGCTTGTTCGTAAAGAAATAGGGAATCAGAATCAATGGGGATCCAGTTGGGTTCATACTTTCAAGATATTTCTGTATTCAATACTCAATTCTACGATTGAAATCATATCCTCATCATCATGTGAGTTTTTAGCTGTCTTCCGATCATAATCCAATCAGAACCTGGGGTATTGACAAGTGGAATGGGGACAAAAAGAATGTAATTTCACTGTCTCGAGTTTCACTGGTAGAGCAAATTATATGCTAAGGCAACTAAATTTTCAGTATCGTATATGGAATAGTAAACGAATTTATCTGGAGGAGTAGCCAATTTTTGCTGTAATCGATAAAAAATCGTTGAAATAGCAAACAAGATTGCTGTCAAAACAAAAAATTTGCTATTCGCAAAAAAAGGTTATCCAACAAAATCAGATTTCGTTGTCGCGGGAATTCTTTTTTTCCGTATAAATTAGCACCCTGCTTAAAGAATCTCATTGAACCGATTGATTCTCATTGATTCCGATACAGAATCAATCGGTTCAATGAGATTCTTCAATCAGGGTAATCAAACTGATTATTATCCCGCAATGTGGTTCATTGATGAAACGTAACATCACCTTTTCGACGAATTCCCTAACATTTAGTATTACTCATCAACGCGGGTAAAATACAAATAAAAATTACATAATTAATTCCAAATAAAAAAAAAAACTCTAACCTCAATAATTCGATAAAAACGTATTAAACGTATTAAGATAACATTTTTTCCAGTATCATCAATTGAATAAATTCTCACCAAAAGATACAACAAATCACAGAAAAATCAACAGCTCCCACTGATAATTTTCCAGATAAACCTGTTGACATATGTCTATGCATTTATTTATTACTTGACGTTTGAGTTTGACTCCACAGCAGAAAAGAAGCAAGAATTAATAGTCATCTTTGGTAACGTATCGATAATCTCCACAAAGTACGATTAAAATAATCATTCTTTCTCGAATTTTTTCTCATCTCTTCTCTCACGGTGTGAAGAATGTGGAGTCTTTTTTCGTCGTATCTATCGTATGGGTCGTATACATTGACCTCATAAAATTGAAACATTTGTTGCTTGAAAGTTAGAGGGAAAAAAAGAAGAAAAGAAGAAGAGGAGAAAAAATTAGAGCACAGGATATTAACGTGACACCACCACTACCGTCGCCACCACAACCACCACCAGAGAAAAAAGTAGACGAAAAACGAACGAATGGAAGTTGGAAATCTCTCGAGATAATATTCGAGTCAATGGCAAAAGCTTGAGCACTTGACACGAATCCATATGCACAGACCCTTTTCCGGAAGTCGTTAAAATCCTCATCGTGTTTCTCACTGATCCTATGCATAATATACGTGCACAAGCGATGACTCGTCGAAAGAAGACGCGAAGAAAATATAATAACAATGGAGAAGACTTTGACAAAAATATCAAGTCTCTTACGTTTGATTTATATGGCACGTTCGGACACCAAGTTACACGAATTCGAATGAGATTCGTTTAAATCGAAGAGATTCAATAAAATCTCTAAGTTATAGTTCGACTGATTTCTAATAACGCAATGGTATTGTATCCCAATATTTATTTTTATGATCATCAATTTTACTTAAAAAAATAAAGAAAATAAAATAGATGAATCTCAAATCAAAAATATTTCATGAATTTTGTAACAATATGCAGTTAGTTCAACGCATGCATTATATTTCAATGCAGTCATCAACTGGGATGTTAAACTGCAAGTCCCGATCAATGACATTGTCTGTTACGTATGGATTATGTGTACATGAGTCAATAAACCAGTCGGTATTTGGGACGAAGAGGAATCGAAGGGTCAAAAACTGGTACGCGAGCACCCTATCGCGCTCATAATCGTCATGAATGTTATTATATATATTCTAAAAATTTCATCGTGAAACGTGTCTTTACTGGATGATTAGGGCTTCGCACGAGACTCGCGTCAAAGGAAGATACAATAGTTACCAATAATTGTTCCAATCTCTTGAAATATCAAGATGATCAAGGTAATTTGAGAGTACAAATGAAATCAAAGGAATGGGGTGGAACCTTGATCATTCAAGCGAAATTAGCAGGGATATATGTGGAAATATGCAACGAGACCTGCATCGAGACCGATACCAACACTATTTCTTGAATTTTCAGAATAGT
Source organism: Gonatopus flavifemur (assembly GCA_018340375.1). Classification (NCBI taxonomy): domain Eukaryota; kingdom Metazoa; phylum Arthropoda; class Insecta; order Hymenoptera; family Dryinidae; genus Gonatopus; species Gonatopus flavifemur. The sequence continues at coordinate 1,589,613 of JAFFJZ010000023.1, forward strand.
AAATATAGATCATTTTTCAATTCAAGACGAGAGTCTCGTGCGAAGCCCTACTGGATGATAGTACGAGTCTAGTTTGAAAACTTCTCTACCTGGTGAATTTTCTTTTTCATTTTTCGACATAATCGCCTTATAGTTCAATACATTTAGACCAAAGGCTTTCGAACTTCTTAACACGCTCAGTGTAATACGATTTATGCAACTCTGCAAAGTGAGCGGTTGGCTCAGCTTCGACCTCATCATATGAAGTGAATCTTCATCTAACGAACTAATTCTTCAGATTTGGGAGAAAGCAGTAATTTCTAGAAGCCAAATAAGATGATCATGGTGAATAAACGAAGTCCGGCTAAAACAATTGTGCTGGTAGGGCATCATTACTATTCCTCAATTGGTGATACTTTTCTGATAGGTAATCAACAATACTGAGTCCTGGAAATAACTAGTTTCGTGTCAATATTCGACCTGATGCACCTAGATCATGTCAATGACCAGTCAAAGGGCACCGATATTATTCACGTATCTACGTTTCAGTACTTCATCTCCGGATTTCGAAGCATCGGCTGTCTTTACCATCCCGATGAAATAAAAATAGACGTATCGACACTCCACGGTATGGCAGGGAAGTATTGGAACGCAGCTTTTGACGTTTGTTGAGCGATTAACAGAGTCAGGGTCTCAAAATTCATTTCCACGCAGTCAAAATTCATTCATCATAATTCAACTTAATGAAACAAAAAGATGTTTAAAAAATATATGATCTTGGCAGAGATCTTTTAGACCCGAAATGATTATTGGGAGCGACTCATCACTATTGTGATTTTCAATTTCCCCTCCAACTGCAATCACTCGCTGTGCCATAAAACATATCTTGAGGCAAAAAATTGTTATAATGAAAGAAAACGTTGTCATTTCAACTCTGGCCCGACTAGAAATTTACCCCATGGACCAGATCAGGTCAACTTTGATCTAGCCCAGGTCCTGGTAAGGCAACCTCGTCAGGACCTTATGGGGCAAGACTAATAAGGATTTGATGCGAAATCCCATACCAAAACCTCCAGAATAAATTGAAATTAGGATATGAACAGGAAATTCACAACCCAAAAATGTTGTATTCGGCATGGAGAGATCTAACTTGGAAGATATGCACAGTTGACATTTGTTCAGAAATATTTTCCTAATTTAGAGAAAAATTATTTCACCAAAGAGTACACAATCTAAAATTAAGACATTTTTGCATTCACTTTATTAAACTATACTTTATAAACATATATGTTCATAATCTCAGGATAACCTAACAAGGTCTTGATGAGATTACAGCGAGGAAAACCTATTTCAACTTTCTAGGATAATTTAAGGGAAACCTAATTAGGATCAAATGGGCTTATTCCTACGTGGGGCATCAACATCCAATCCTTATTAGGATTTCAGCAGATATTTTCAGCAGTATTTCGGATGACCTTGTTAGGTCCTCGCCATATGCCAGGTTAACCCTATGATAATTTCCAGTCGGGGGCTCAATACTTTCAAATGAACCGCATCCGTAATGTTCAAAAACGGTAGAAACAACACATCTTGCCATTTGTTGAATGCTTCAAAGCGTGTTAGTATGGTAATTCAATGTGCCTAACATATTTCATACAAAACATTTCATCTGTTTCAATGGTGTGTTTGCACACTTGAGACCGTTGATTACTTGAATCCTCCCTGAAACTGCTTTTAGATAAAACCTTTGCAATGCAATAATATAAAGTGTAACTCACAAAGACTATTCGATTGAAAATTGAATCGTTTATTGAAACGAATTGGTAATCAAAACCTGGTGAAAATGAAGCGTTGAAACGCAACGAAAGCACGACGAAAGCGCAAGCGAAGAGTCACCTAAAAGTAATTGAAGGGTCGACGGTCTAAACCTGTTAACTGATATTTCAGAAATTTTACACGGCGAAGAAAAAACGTTGGCATTTCTTTAATTTTTGCTATTTTCCTAGTCTATGAGAAGTTTTTTCTTCGGGTTACAAGGGTGAATGATACTTCCAAATTTCAGATCATTTGAATGAAAATTGAAAGATCTGGATCAACTTTTCTTCGCCGTGTAAAATTTCTGAAATGTCGGTTAACAGGTTTAGACCGTTGACCCTTCAATTTAGGAGAGAATTGAAACATTTTCGCGTTTCATTTGTTCCAATACCCTCTTTCTTCACTTTTGGATTTTCACCAGGGAAATAACAAAATCCTCAGCTGTTAGAAACTCTTGAAGGACATTCTTTGAATGATGTTTTTAGTTCCAAAGAGTGGATTCGAGAAGATAAATACCGATGATTTATCAGATTTCGTGAGTCTAAATGTTTGTTTTGTTTCTATAAACGATTCAAACTTCAGGAATATATCATTTGTATATTTTGTTGTTATAAAAAAATTAACAACCATCAGATTTTTTGAGTGAGGTTTCAAGAAATGAGCCTGTGAAGTACACAAATACATAAAACAATTCGAAAGCCAGAAACAAAAAGAACTTTTGTTACGCGTTACGTTTTGACTGCCAATCACCGTTCAATTACGTTCATCGTTCAATTTAATGTTCAATTCGAATCTTCAACAACAGCACTTTCAACGCTAACCGTAATCCATTAGGTTGAGGGTAACGTTTAACAACGGCAACGATACGATCTAATGCGAATAATGTATCATCTTTCATGCTGTTCACACATTTGGAGAGGAAAAAATATTGAGGAAGTAAGGACAGAGTGGATAGAGAAGTGTCTGTCGACAGCAACGATGACGAAGAAGAAGAAGAAGAAGAAGACGACGACGACCGACCTCGAAGAGATTCTTTGTCCGTTCCGAGTGGATAAAACCTTCCTTCCGACACGCAAGTGATTCGAATGTATCAGCTACCGCGATTTACAATATCGAATATACCGTGAAAAATGCATATTGATAACTTTGCAACGAGTTTACAAAAATAAACTCATGTTTATTCGGTCAGTTATCCAGATGAAGTTTCACAACTTACGTTCAACTCGGTGTTGGATTTTCATATTGGAAAGGTCTGAAGAAAATGAAACTATTCAATTTTAATTGTACACCCAGATAGCGCAGAGTTCGTCGATGAATTCTTGAAGAACTTTTTCAGAACTCCAGAGTTCAAAGATGTTCTTCAAGAATTCTTCACGAACTCTGTGTTATCTGGGCAGAATAAGAAAATATAAGTGCACGGAGAAAAAGGAATTCGCTGTGGCAGCGAAATCTACTTTCGCCGGGTTCCTTTTGCCAGAGCAACAAATTTTTTGCTGTGACAGCAAACTATTTGCTGTTCCAGCAATCTTGTTAGCTGCGACAGCGAATTTTTAGCTGTGGCAGCAAAAAATGTTCGCTATCCCAGCAAAATTTGTTTGCTATTCTGTATATAATACTGAAAATTTGTTGGCGGAGCAAACATTTTTTGCTGCCACAGCTAAAAAATTGCTGTCGTAGCTAACACGATTGCTGTTATAGCAAATTTTTAGCTAGGTCAGCAAAAAATTTTGCTATTCTATATATAATGCCTCGATTTGCTGCGTCAGCAAAGTTTTTCTCTCCGTGTGGAGAATGTTGCAGGAATCGGTGCTTTTATATTCAAAATTGATTGTCAAAAATTTTGTATACAGCGAAGACCAAGGGTACGGAAAAGTCAAAGAAATTAGCGGGTGAATGAGTGAAATGGCTAAACTGATTCGATATCCAACTCGAGGTGTGGTTGGTGCCGTATAGTGATATGCTACCCGCGGTAGTGGTTCGTGTCACTACCCTACTAGAAATTCATATTCAGGTACAGATCAGGGATTTACCTTATTTTTAATCAGGCCCTGATATAAAATGTAACGCTGCTCGAAGTAATAAACCATGGTAATAAGGTTACAATTATAAACCTATCACGTCAAAATCAAATACAAACCCCCTGCAATGGTTGAAATTTGGCTGGGCGTCCCATTTACCATCCGAGTACTAGATAGGACCCACGTGGGGGCAACTGGATAACACATTTCAGCCAATTTGACTTTAGTGTCCAAACATGTAGTTGGTTTATGTAGATTTTTCAAGCGTCAACTGATCGTACAGTAACATTGATAGTCCTAGGGATGTACGATATTACGATATAATATCGATATCGTATCGGTTTTTCGAAACGACACCGATACGATATCTTCATGCGATAAGCGATACGATATTCGAGATTAAAGTTTCGATATTCGGGAATATCGCCGATATTTTACAAGCATGTTGCCAGACAGAAATTGACCATTGGCACTAGCATGGTGCAATGTAGATAAAGTATGGCCGAAGCTTGGCAAACAAGCATGGCGCAACACTAAAGTGATAACATCATTTTATGATTTATCGATGTGTTTTTCCAATGGAGCCCCATCATTGGTGCAGGAATGGCAATGAAATAGACCATTATTGGCAAACAATAGAAAAATGTGTTTATCAATGTTGCGCCAATGATAAAACTGTAAAAAAAAACAATTAACCCAAGAATGTATGACAATTATGCGCATTTCACAATTTCCAATATACGTTATTTGGGACAGTATTGTATTTTCCTCATTTATCTGTGAACAACTCGGTGTTTTTTGTCGCCAAAGTTTGCCATGAGAAGTGTACAGAATAACGATTAACGGTTCTTCCAGAGAATTATTTGAGCCTTATATATTCCTTGTATACATCTCTCACTACTCGCGAGAAACATTCGATCGGTAACTCAACTAGCAATTCAGCCATCAAAAGTTGAAATTGAGGATCATGCCAATATTGAGCCATGCTATTAGCAATGATCGGCGCTACATTAAAAACTAATTTTTATCCAGACTGGACCAAAGTTTGTGGCAATATCCCAGGCAAGTGATGCCAAGACTGACAATTAGACCATGATTGGTGTCAAGCTTGGTATGTCAAGTCTCGTTAGCCTAGCCTTGGCCAATGCTTGGCCCTCTGTAGCTGATTAATCATTCACTGAATAAAAAAATTTATTCCAGTCAAATAAATATTTATTTGTCCTGTACCAAAGAAATATTTATTAGAATTAACAAAATATTCTTTGGAACCAAAATAATTTATTTGAATTAAATAGATGGTTTTAATCGTTTATTTGATTCCAATAAATTATTTTGGTTCCAGAGAATATTCTGTTAATTCTAATAAATATTTCTTTGGTACAGGACAAATGAATATTTATTTGACTGGAATAAATTTTTTTTTCAGTGTTCATAAAGCCTTGGATACCAATGCTAGGACCGAGCATATTTTGCCGTGTTCGATTCAATTTTCGTTAACCAAGTCCCGATTGATGCTTGGCCCGTCACAGCTAACCAACCCTTGATGGCACCTTAGACATCAATGCTAGGACTAAGCATATTTCACTGCATTTGATTTATTTTTCGTCAACCAAGCTTTAATCGATACTTGGCTCACCGTAAGCCTAGATATAGCCATATGACGTGGACTTGGACTTTATTCGCATTTCAGAAACTTGAAAGATTATACGCCTGAATGTACGTCAGCCCAAATACGGGTATCCTCTCAATGTCCTTCCAGATAGCACAAGAGTCCTAAGCTAGTTCTTTATGAATCCATTTCATCAATTCTGAACTCTTTTAGAACCCTTGTGCTTTCTCGACTAAAGTGACTGTGTCGAAATCCAATATTCCGAAATTTCATGTGTCGGAATATATTACATTCAATCAAGCTTAAATGCCGATAAGAAAGCTATCCTATTCGTTTAGGTTGATTGTATATCAATCATGGCACCAATATCGATTCAAAACATAAAACCAATATTGAATGTTGATATTCAACTAAGCTTGGATGCCAAGCGTTGAACATCGTTATCATCCCAGACATTAATCTAATTTGGTGCCAATGTTGGTAACCATGCTAGGCCCAATGTTGACTAGCATTGGCTCAAGCTTGGCACCGAGCTTGGTACATTTGTCAACGCATACCTGGGATTCAACCACGTTACGAAAGATCCTCACTTTCAATAGAATCTAACAGTGTATCAATGACAATCATAATCCGATATCGGTGCAACAATATAATTGTTGTTGAACAACATTGAATATTGATAGATTGCCAAGCCTTGGCTGTCAACATTCCGCCAAGCTATATTCTATTGTCAGCATTGGCGGAACCTAAAAATTTGTATATGGGTTGTGTTCAAAATAACCGTGGGCACTGTTTTTACGTTTCAGATACTAGGATGTAACGGTCACACGGAGAAAAATGCCGCTCGGGAATATAAGATATTCTTTTTTTTTTTAGTAAACCAAAAACAGGAAGGTTTGTAAAATGAGTTTTTACATGAAAATACGAAAAATTACGAATGTTGCGTAACAAGTCACGATTAGGATTCAAATTTTCAACACTGAATAACCAAATTTTACCATACGCTTTATAAAATTTGCATCTCACCCATTACTTCTTCTACGGTATTCGTAATCTTTCGTATTTTCTTAATATGTAAAAATTAATTTCACAAACTTTCCTGTTTTTGGTTCACTCGGACAAATAAGAAAGAGGCTTATATCCGAGCGGCACTTTTCTCTGTGTATTCTTCTTCGTGCAGAGCACAGACATTTAAAAAAATCAATACGTATACTGAAAAGTACTATACAGGGTGACCCAAGTCGGATATATTATATTTGAGGAGCGTATTCTGCAGCAGAAATGCAACAACTTTTCTATTTGGCAAAATTTTTTTTGAGGCTTAGTTTTTGAGATATGAGCATTTTTAGATTTTTTTTCAAATCCAAATCACTCAAGACCACTGTATGCTACATACTTGAGCTTCACGCCATTCGCCAAGTTGGAAAACAGCGGATCTCTGGAAAAAAATTCAACTATCCTATCATTATTTGTTTCAGAGCTACAGCGATTCAAAGTTGCTGAATGCTGATTGGCTAGAAGCCCAAAAATTTCAAATCGCTGTAGCTCCGAAACAAATAATGATGGGATAATTGAATTCTTTTTACAGAGATCCGCCGTTTTCCAACTTGGCCAATGGTGTCAAGTTCAAGTATGTAGCATACAGTGGTCTCGAGTGGTTTGGATTTGAAAAAAAAATCTAAAAATGCTCATATCTCAAAAACTAAGCCTCAAAAAAAATTTTGCCAAATAGAAAAGTTGTTGCATTTCTGCTGCAGAATTCGCTCCTCAAATATAATATATCCGACTTGGGTCACCCTGTATACCCAGACAAAAATTCCCGCGTGGGCGGGATTCCCAAATTCGCATGTGGACTCAGGTTCCTGGCCGGGACCCTCCAGCCAGGTCCCGCCCGAGATCAGCCAGGTCCTGCCTGGAAACCCTCTGGTTCCTACTCGGGACCTGTCAGGTTCCCGCTCGAGTCACCACCTGGCTGGTCCCGGGCGGGAACCTGACCGGCCCCGAGCGGGAACTGGAGGGGTTCCAGGCAGGACCTGGCGGGTCCCAGCCAGGAACCTGAGTCCACATGAGAATTTAGAAATCTCACCCACCCCGGAATTTTTGTCTGGGTATTCACTGGTAAAATGAAAATGGGTTTCAATCCATATTGAGATCCCATGCAGCACCAATGTTCTGGCAGAAAAAGCATTCTAAGGGATATCTTATGCAAAACAATCAGTACAATTTGAGAATTCCGTTATTTTTGAAAAACAGTGGAGTTCTTAAATTTTTCTGATTGAGTTGCATAAGACATTTTTTAGAATATTATCAGATATCTTTGAGAATGCCTATTATTATGAGCAGTTTCATTTTCAGTTACTACACTGAAGGAATTTCACTTCAAAAATTACTATAAAATTCCAGTAACGAGAGCACAAGTGAATAATCTCCAAAAGATTACTGTACAGTCGGTAAAATTCATAGGAAAAATCCCTTTCAATTGTTTAGAAAATCGTTGAAGTTTACAGAATGTACAGTAATTTTTTGGAGAATTTCTACTTGTCTACCCATTACTGGAATTTCACGGTAATTCTTAAAATAAAATTCTTTCAGTGTACTAGTATATATATTCCAAATGAATTAGTTTCGAAGAACGAGATTATAGGAATTAAATTCTCTCAGAAAGAACTAATCTTTTAATTATAAATTAGAATTGAAGAATTCGAAATAAATTTACGATATTTACGATACGATAACGATATTGGGATAATCGATATCGATACGATAATCGGGCCCCACGATATATCCCAATATCGATACGATATTGGTTCAAATATTATATCGTATCGTATCGTATGCAACCCTAGATAGTCCATTAACACGGTCAGAGGAATAAAAGGAAGCCCCAACGTTTCAATTTGTCACTCGGGATTATTTTATGGAAATAAATTCAAAGGCAACGTTCTTGACTGGAGATTACATGTCGAAATACATTGTTGCCTTATTCATATGTGTGATTTTACTAAAAAAAACATGATTTCACATTTCTAATTACCAATTTGAACAAGATTCTAGCAATTCCATGGGACATCTGGATGGGCACTGGCTAGATAGGGCGTTACAAAACTAGCTAGAAACCAACCCAAAATCTAAGAAAACTAGCTGGGGCCCATCTCATTCCCAATCATAATTTCTACCAGGGCCTATCACGATAAAATCAAATTATGGCCTCACCTACTAGGATCCAAGGTGTCCACAGCCTGAAAATTCTGTGCATCTCATTTGTCATTCTATTCAACGCGAATGTGTGGTTGATCGATTCCGTCAGAACTTTCAGATTGTGGAGACCCTGGGGATCGGAACTGCACGGAGAGTAATAGTAAAATATGGACAGACCGAACTGCGTAATCATAAGAAATAAACGGCTCAATCGAAATGAAATATACGCTTAGTTAAATTAACGATACGTCTAGTTTAAATAACGATGCGATTGATTGTAGTGACCAAACGTTTGGTTCGTCCATATTTCACTATACCAGTTCTCTCCGTGTGGGGGAGTGGGGGGGGGGAGGATGAAAATGAGGTGTGCCTTATCACAGCCCGATCAGGCCCCTATTAAAAATGAGGCTAGCCATAAAGTTTTTCTGCTTGAATATTGAACTTGATCAATTTTTGAGTCGAATTTTCAACAATAACAACAAAAATATCCTCGACTATTCTACAAATTTTCTTTTCCATCTAGTATATCAAAGTTCCGCTCTTTATTCATATGAATGTATACAGCGGTACGTATATTTATATGGAGCTTGTGGCAGTTTGTGCATCAAAGAAGACTCGAGTTGAAAAAATAAGAGGTTCATCTGCTGTCTCAAAGCGGACAAAGAGTCTTCGAGGTCGGTCGTAGTTGTCTGTTTCGTCGGCGACGACGACTTCAGTTTCAGCTTTGTGTACTTGATATACGTGTGTACGTGTTTTTTACTCTATTTTTGAATATCAAGTGCAGAAACTTGTGTAATCAATTCTATGATTGTTTTCTGTACATTGTGAGAAGGCGCGTATTGCTTATTATAGATCGGAATAACGTGGAAGTTGAATGAGAGTTGCAGAGGAGTATTTACATTCCGAGCATGCATAATTGAATTTTTGCGAACACGAATCAATACATTTTGGAAGCAGGAAATCCAATGTCAGAGGTTAATGAGGGGGGTACATTGTGTCCTGATTAGAATTCATATTGTCATTGTATCTTAACCTAGAAACCGCAGTATAGTTCTCATAATCATCAATTACCTCAACAAAATCTATTATATGAAAATTCGCACATGAAATTGCTCAAAAGCTTTTGAAATAAAGTACATTCACATGGGATTATCTTTCAAAGTATGTTACCAAATGTGTAATATACATTCTTTAAAAATCGTAGATTTGGGTGAAATTGATTCTTGAGCACGTACAAGATATTGTTTTGACGAATTTCATACCAACAATCGCTAAACTAATTTTAGTACCCATAAACACTGTCCCAGCATTCATCCGATTCTTTCGCAAAGTTGGAAGGATTGGCCCAAGTCTGGCCAAAGTTGATTCATCATTTTGTAAGATAGTATAAAATTTTAGAAATCACATGAGACCTTGAAAACTGCAATAAATTGGAGACCAATTTATTTCCTGTAGAAATGACTCGTTTTCAATGTTTAGAATTCAATAGGTTCCATACATTTTACTCAAGGACTCGAACAAAGTATCCATCAATATTCTTCTAAGGTTTCTTACAACCCATGTTGTCACATCCAACGGAGAAGTCTTGTAAAATCATTATGAATTATCGAGAGAATTTTAATCATGTGAGAAGCATTAGACGGTATGCTCCAATGAACGTGAGGTTGGTATTATTTTTAAAACCATTAAAAATTATGAAAAAAGAGATATCGTGATTTATACTTCTCTTTGAATATGCATATCATTTGTGTTTTGATGGCGAGATTAGACGATCGCGAATCAAATGCATAGTCAAAACAGGGTACAGTCGATATTGCATGACGAAAGAAATTGTACACAATACGTGATCGAATGAATAAAAATGAAAATAATTGAGTGATAATTCAGCAAAAGGGAAGTTCTATTACTCAATTAAACTTCATAATTACGTAATTTCCATGGTATTATTACATCGCACGGAATCAATATCAGGAAACTTGCCACGCTGGGATGCAGAAGCCGCGTTTGATGATTCCATATTGACTCTAGCGATGAACGATATTTTGTACAAATTTAAAAAAACAATGATAACACACCGTGAAATTCCAATAACTTCAGAACGATGGATCGATTAATTGTACATCTGTTGATCTTCGAATCTCATAAAATCCGTCAAATCAATTTTCGAGTCACAATATTCCTTTTATTCTCACATCTCGCGGTTAATTCAGAAAGATTCATTCTCTCCCTGCATAATCATCTTATACTATTGAATTGAGACGTAGAGTTACACAAGTCAAGCAGAAAACGACTATCTTCGTGAAATAGGAAATGAAACGTTCCGTCTTACGCTCGTATTACACTTGACATTAACAATATTTCTATTATTTATCCATTATGTATATACATATATCTTACATCTTCATGCTTTAATCGGATGCAGAGCAGAAAAAGATCCTAAGATTCTTTTCCTCTTTATGCACAATTGCGCAACTAACGCCTGTTGCATTTTTCTTTGATCCATCTTTCAACGTAAGAAGCACGCATAACACACGATGTTTTTCAAATGAAAATTTTTCACAGTCACATAAGGTAATGATGTATCCATATTCTAAGAAACTTTCAGGAGATACGAATGTAAATTCTATGTAATTCAGAATGCGTGTCTTTTATAATTCGTGTTAATGTAATCACAATAGGATGAATGAGACGAAGAGAGAAAAAGAGGAGGAGAAGAAAAAGAAGAAGAAGGAATCATTTCATGGTCATTAACGAGTTGGAGATTTTAATTTCATTTACAATGCAATGAAATCATTTTTTTATCTTATAACCAAAGGGGAAAAGAAGAAGAGAAACAAAACGAAAATAAAAACAAAATAACGTGTTTTCCTTGTCAGTGTATTGTCCTTTATACGGCGTTTAAGATTGATGACTGTAAAATTAACCTTAATTTATTAACAATGTATCAAAACGGATGTTACTTGACTATAATTTCAACTCCCTCAATACCGGTATTTCCTCTTCGTTCGTTCGTTCACGACAATCGATTTCGCGAATACTTCAGGTTGAATATTATTGATAATTCATTGTTATTAAAATCGACCGTGAACTTTTTCGAATGATAACTATGGTGAGCTGGGGAATTCTCAGAGTTGTTTGGGAAGGATATATATACAAATGGAGACAGAAATAAATCAGGAACTTGAACTTCTGAATTTTCAAGTTCAACCATCAAGTTCAATCATAAGTTGATCTTTTACCACCACGTTTAGATAAAGAATTGAACTGACCAAATTTAATCTTTCTCGAATTCATCAATGTATATCAGGAGTTTGGATTTGAATGAGTATTTTGTAGAACGAAGAAGAGGAAGGATGCCTTCTTCATGCAATAGAGATTTTTATTTGCTTCCGAGGGATCTTCATATAACGTGCAATCATATAACAATGAATCTAATCATCCGTAAGATTTATTATGGCAATCTTTAGCTTCCTATTGTTACTATCGTTACCCACCGCGATCTCGCACGTAAAATCTCTTCAATTATGTTAATAATATCAACTATGATCTTGTATTCATAAGAAGATAATAAAACAGTATTTATATGATCATCTCATGCATTCAAGAGAAGAAAAAAAAATTGCAGATCTTCGAGTCATTAAAAATTCCTGGAATGGATATTTTTATCGTATTCGTGTAACGTCAGTGCACCGAAAGGATAAGATTTTATCGAAAAAATTTGTATGCAACAGTTTTTATTCATTTGAGATATTTTAGACTTTGGCAAGAACTGAAAACACGGTTGAATGTGTTCAATTCGCTGTATAGTTATTATCTTTGCCCAGGAAGCGATTTTTTAAGATTTGGAAAAGGAAGTGATCGCTGTGAGAATGAGTGATCTCAAGAATGTCGCTTCTTTTTTCGCGCTATCTTCATGTCGGGTCAAAAATTTTCCGAACGACTCTGCTTACAATACGCGTTTTTACACCTTTGAGAACATTTTTGTCCGTCCGATTAGGCAAAATTCTCAAAATTATATATAAATTATATACAATTTTCAAACGTTCATTTCAGATTTTTCATCTATTTCTGCCTGACATTCTAAATTAAATCCAAAGAAATACTCACACGGAGAAAAAGGTATCTTGAAGAATATCATAATTTATGGATTTTTAGCGTTGGTTTCCTCTTAAAGGTACCTCTAAAATTACCCCTGGCGGAAACGTTACGACGTTTTTTTTGGGTGTAAATGGGGTGTAAGTGTAAATTGGATGTAAAGTCGGTGGTATTTCGGTATTTTGGCGAATTTACACCCTGAAAACACGGTGTTCTTGTGAATTTTTTACACCCAACAGTTACACCAAATCCACACTCAATTTTTACCCATCGTACACCAACGAGAAATCCAAGAAATGAAGAGTATACACCACAATTTCACCTTGTTTGCACCGAGAAACATCCGTACTTGATGTCAATCGGAACATAGGTACACCGAATTCCCACTGAATTCACACCCATTTTACACCGAATCTCCACTGAGCGAACACCAAACAGAAGATTCTGAAAGTAGGAAATATCCACCCAATTTCACCTGGTTCACGACAAAAGATCTGTGCAGATGATTTTAATCAAAACACAGGTACACCGAAATCCCACTGAATCAACACCCAATTCACACTTAATATCAACTCATCGTCCATCAACAAGAAATCGGAAAAATAAAGAGTATACACCATAATTCCACTTTGTTTACACCGGAAAACATCTGTACTTGATGTGAATCGAAACATAGGTCACCGAATTCACACCGAATTTACACTCACAGTATACCGAGAGCTATCTCACCCGATTCACACCAAGAAACAACCTCCAGTATTTTGTTGTCGGATACCGGAACATCGAGTGTCCACTGGATTGGAACCGATACACCGGCTTTCCATTAAATAACACTCAATTTTTACTGAAAGAAAAACGCCTGAACCCGTCTAACTCGGGGTACGCCGAGAAACCACCCAACGAATCCCCAGTCGACATTCGGTTGCACCGAATTTCTACCGGATTCACACCGAATTTACACCCACAGTACGCCGAGAGCCATCTCACCCAATTTACACCGACAAACAACCTCCAGTATTTTGTAGACGGGTACCAATACACCGATTTTCCACCGAATTAACACTCAATTATCACTCCAAAAACCCCTGAACATCTTCCACTCGGGGTACACTGAAAAACCACCCAACCAATCAGTCGGACCACGGATGCACCGAACTTCTACCAAATTCATACCGAATTTATACCCACAGTACACCGAGAGCAGTGAAAATAGAGTGTCAATTCGGTGGGAACTCGGTGTATCGGTACACAACCATGGAATGCTGGAGGTTGTTTCTTGGTGTAAATTGGGTGAGACTGCTCTTGGTGTACCGTGAGTGTAAATTTGGTGTGCATTCGGTAGAAATTCGGTATATCCGTATTCCAACTGGGGATTGGTTGGGTGGTTTTCTGGTGTACTCAGAGTGGCAAAGCTTTCGGTGTATTCTCAGTGAAAATAGAGTGTTAATTCGGTGGGAACTCGGTGTATCGGTACGCAACCATACAATGCTGGAGGTTGTTTCTTGGTGTAAATTGGGTGAGACTGCTCTCGGTGTACTTTGGGTGTAAAATATGGTGTAAAAAATTCACAACTACACTCAAAAATCACGGTGTTTACACGGTGTAACATTTCCGCCAGGGACCATAAAAGCTGGGACTTTTATGAGGAAAGTACCATACTTCTTTATGAAAGTCCAAGAAATTATGTGACTTTTAGAGGTTCGTTCACGTAAATATTTTGACTCGGGTCAGACCAACACCAAAAATCCATAAATTATGGTATTTTTCAAGATATGTGTTTTCTCAGTGCACCGCACGGAAAGAATAATTTAGCTGCAGCACCTAAGTGGCTAGCACGGACATGGACAGCCACTAAATTAGCTCCTGCAGCCAAATTTTAGCTGTTATAGCAAAAAAATTGGCATTTGTAGCTAATTTTTTTGCAGTGGTAGCTAAAATTTAGCTGCGGGAGCTAATTTAATGGCTGTCTGTGTGTCTGTGCTAGCCATTTAGCTGCTGAAGCTAGATTATTTTTTTCGTGCGGAAATATTTTTCAACAAATTTCCAGTGGATTTAAAACGTCAGTTCAAACCGTATAAATACGTGAGGAAGATCTGTCAGATTTGTACCGTATTTCTCGGGTATTTTCAATTCGCATTGAAGCAGGAACTTGGAAGATTTGAAGCAAAAGTCTTGGTTTTCTTGCATGTTCCAAAAATATATTCGTAACATTGATTACATATCCCAGAACATAATAATCTCGTTTATTGATCTTTGTAGGGCTTACTGTAACTTCATAACTCAGGTTATTTCTGCCAGACGAGGAATAACATCATATAGATGTCACATTTTGCTAACTGAAAAATGTGCAATTAAATAAGAATTACAGTTCAATTCCAATGACGTGGAAAACATTGAAAAAACCTATTTGAAAATAAACTCACGTTACAAAATACTTCTACTATTCATAAAAGTATTCAACGGCTAATCAAAATTCAAACCCTACCCTAATCATAACAATGTATTCTTTTTTTCATATACTGGAACACGTTTCGGGTGACTATAATCTATTTCCTCAATACAAAACGTTGTAGAACACAATTTTGTTTTCTTTCTTCAGACATTTACTTTTGGTTTCAAAGAGAAAATGATGAGACTATTTGTAAACGATAGCAGAATCATAAATGAATACCAAGAACACCAGTTTCGAGTGTGAAAAATGTTACACACACAAACGAATGGAGAAAAATTATTACGCAATGTTTGACGAGAAAACAAGTTTTTGTATTTGTCAGATTTGGAGATCCGAAACTGTTCGGTACCATGAGGCTGAAAAATTTATGCTGTACTGAAATTTCTTGTTTGTACGTAATTTTCCTGCATAAATGTATACTGATGAATCGCTTCCAAAGCGATACTAGAAGTTGTTGGTAGATTTTTCAAACAAGGATACCCTTGAAGAATTTCAAGTCCCTTGTTGTTGGCTCATTCAAATTGCAATCTAAACATTCAAACGAATGCTTCAAAGTCAATTCATTTTCTTACCATCGATGTTACATGATTATTTCGATAACTTGTGAATTAGATCCGAAAAATCGTATTCGATCACTCTCCCGAAACGAATCATTCAAAATACACCAAAATGACTAATATCGATCAATGATATAGAGGAATATATGAATATTTACTGATTTTGTAGAGCACTTTCACTGATTCGATGAATGATCGACTTTCAACCGCGATGAATCAGATTTCACTGGTTCAAATTTGAAGAGTAGAACAAAAGAGAACGGAAACGCAAATCTAGAAATATGTGGATGAGTGATTCGGAACAGAAGTTGGAAACTGCTACCTAAATTTCTAATAAGCAAATGATATTTCGAGTCTCTCTTCGAAAATGCATCATGACCAAGGTATAGGAAAATCACAATATCGAAACTATCGCTTGATCAATAAATCAGTTTCCTACATGATTCAGATTTTGACAGAAAAAGAGAATGTGTTCTTGAAGTACAGAATTGTATTGTACATCCATTAACGAGTATATAATAAGCATTGTAGACGAATGAGGCTCATGCTCTCTTATTTTCACGATTTTGGAAAATGTGTCCCTGATACTCCATTATTCAGGTCGATCCGCTGGATCGTCCTTGCTCTCTATTCTATGTGCGTGCCTCTCCCTTTCCGTGTGTTCGCAATTATTCACCAGGAAAAACCTAATCCGTACGTGTGGTAATTGAAAACAAGCTAGAGAGATAGATAGGAACAACGCGCTGCTCTTTATCCATAATGTTTCATGATGATGAGACGACTACGACGACGAGGATGATGATGATGATGATGATGATGATCATGATGATCATGATGATAATGATGATGAAGCAGCCATATCGATGCTTTCTCACCTTGCCCTAGAATTAAATAAAAAATAGAGAAAAGAGGCATTAATGTTGTAAAGCTCCTGACACTAGTCTTTCATTCAATGACTCTTCTCCTCTTCTTCTACTCGCCACTTTTGTTCCATCGCATACGCGAAGAGATGCTTACGGTGTAGAAATGCAGATAGAGTACATCCGCAGTTTCATCCGCATAAGTCTCTTACCAAAAATTTTTATACCTCCTAGAGTTTAATAATAGAGTTCGTTCGCATTCCTAAGTTTTAGGTTGTATGTTTCTGTGGCCTCCTTGTCGAATGTGTTTATAATTTTGTTGGCACATTATCTTTCTCTGCTGAATAAAGACTAACTTTTTCCTAGAATTTTTTTGAATGACAATTCAAATCAATCCGATGACATAAGGTTGATTGGAAATCACGCAGGCTTTTTTATACAGTTCATTGGATTGAAATAATTCAGTCTTTGAAAAACTAAAGTTAGGTACTAGATGTTGCGAAAATATATCACGATATCTACACTGTAAAAAATATACTTCCTAAACTGCCAAAGAAGTTTGGCAGTTTTTTACACAAACTTTGTTTGTAAACGACCAAACAAAAGTTTGTAAACATTCAAAAAATTTTGTGATTTCACGAAGATTTTTGAGAATTCACAAACTTTTGTTCGGCAATTTACAAAAAAGGTTCGGAAATTATTTTTTCAAACCAAGTTTGTAAATTTCCAAGCATTTTTGTTTGGAATTCAACAAATTTTTTTTACAGTGTAATATCCGTACGTATCAAAATGTATTCTTTGATCCAGAATTATACATGAGAATTCTGTATAGATTGAAATCGAGGAAAATTCAAGGATGAATTAGAATCTACCGCGAGAACAATTAATTATAAAATAAGGAAGAAGACATCTTTTTATATGAAATATCGTTTTTTAATCGAAATCCATTGAATTTACAAAAAATACATAAGTCGAGGATATGTCAAGACCGGTTCGATGTCAATTAATGATCGATTAAGTACATCAGGAGTCTCGAAATTCACAGGTAAAAAAGTTACGCGTTCCTCAAATATTTAGTTATTTCGGAGAGTTCAACGGAAAGAATCAGAGAAAGTGTGCGAGAAGTTCTTTTTGTTTCTATCATTGTATGAAATTCTGGTTAATTCATCGATTGACCTCCATTTGTATCATAATCATGATGTGATACTTCTTTTTTTACCCAACTCTGTCCATTTTATTGTAAATATTTGATTGTGCTTTTCTTGATATCATTTGCCAAGGATGTTGGGACAAGAAATTTGAATTTGATCCACAAGGGGTTTTTTCAGAGAGCCATTTTGTGTGTTTTAATCTGTACATTCGTGATAAAGTATTTATAAGGTCTCCTAGACCCTAACAAGATGAATATTAACACCTCGTCTTGTATTATGTTTCTATCTCATTAGGAGTATGAAGTATTTAAGAATTACCTTCCCCAATATCTTTTTTGCTTTGTTTTGCTGTCCCATTACCATTAACAATCAATCAAGATGACCTTTTTGATGAAATGAAATCATGGCAACATCTGTTTCGAGGTGTTTGCTCAAAGTATTAATTTTGAACAATCAATTGATCAGTCGGTCAATCAAAATCTATGTGTGAAAATATACTATGAACAACAATTTGAAAAAAACATCGGGAGCGAGAGGAATTTTGTTTAAAATTAGAGCAAAGGTTAAACTTCCCAGTAAAGAATATGGAATAGAAAAAAATAGGAATTTCCTATTCCTTTCAATTCTTTTCAATTCGGATTCTTCAAAAAAAGAATAAATATGAATAGAAAAAATTGAAATATTTAGATTCCAATATCATGTATGAATTTCAGTTGCATTCTGTATTGAATTCTCCTAACAGAAATAGAAACCTTTTATTCAATATCGTAAAGGTAATTCATTGACTATATAGACCTTGTTATTCTAAATTTTACATTCCCTGTCTGAAAAGTTCAATAGATTCCCATAAATTCCCATAGATGCAGTGACACTAGCCACTATTGAAACTGATAGGATGTTTTATTCCGATCAGTATTTATCAGGTTTTGCTGATCATACCGATAGAAACCCATAGAACATCGGATTCCCCATAGAATCTTATAGAAACCTTCAAGTCCTGTGACACTAGCCACTATTGACACTGATAGGAAATCATGGATTCCGATAGGATTTGGCCTATCGGTTTCTATTGGTCTTTTCGCATAGGGTTGGCAAAATTGAATTTGAATTCTAGATTTGGAATACAATTTGACTATAGAATAGGTTAGAATGGAGGTGAATAGCCCGTGTAGAAATTTTCCCAGGCGTCGTGTATTGAATACAGGCCCTGTACGGGCATATGTTAGGTATCCCAACATGGAGCTACCTAGTCTTAGCCAGCAAAGGGCCTATCCGGGTTGCTCTTATCAGCCCCGACTTTTCCAAGCTTGGGTTACCCGTTTACAGCCCATGTGGGGCGAAGTTGAGCTACCAATGTGTTTCCCTGTTATGAAAATCTTGGTGCGCCTAACTACAGCCCGTGTAGGGCCTACCCGGGTTGCTATTATTAGCCGGCAAGTTTTTCCTGATGGGACAAAACTATCTTTTTTTCTTGTCATTTCTGTGAGTGTAATGATTTCCAAAGATTACTGCTAAAGGAATATACAAAGTTCATATTGTTTTTATTTTATAAACTAGTAAGGTGAACTTTGAACACTGAACAAAATGTGGCAAACCGTTTCTGGAACATTCCAGGTACTGCTGATGGCCTACCATTGTAACGTTTCGAATAAAATGTCTCAAAATAACATGTCTGCACCGTTCTTGAAATATCAAACAGTGTTTTACAGATGTTATTTTAAAGCGTGTCATCTGAAACGTTACAAAGACACACGGAGAAAAATTATAATGTAAATTTAACATCAGTGCATAGATAAAACTTTAAATGTAATTTCTACATGAATTTTGATGAAACTCACATGATACGTACATGATCATTGCTTTGGAAGATTGTAAAAATTACGCCAATCCAAAAATATATTTATTATGATATTATTGACCACGAACAATGTAAATTTTCCATTACACTCGACTGAATCTACTTTTCACGAACGTGATGCCATAAGGCATGCTCAACCACATTTCCACTTATTCGATTCTACAGCAATCCAATGTACATTCAACAAGTACAGTTGCTAATGTTACTCATGCTTTTTTGAATGATAATCTGATTTATTTCCCAGGAATTTTATTCTCATTCTCAAATATACAGTTACCGCAATCTGATGTGTATTCAACAATTGCTTCTGCAAAAACTACTCGCCTGTGTTGGTAATACTATTGAGAAGCTTTGTAACACTCCTTTTAGTTCAAAATAATTAAAATCGCGTCACAAAGATGGCGCAAACAGTTTCAACAGTTTTCCGCGAGTATCAGTTCGTTCCTACATTTGATATATATTAAAAACTTGAATCTCCACCCATAGCGTACGGTTAGTGATAATGATAGAATAAGGCGACATAACATTGTATTGTATCTTATTGTAATATGTAATATGTAAGATGTAAGATAATTCAAGCTGAGTGATTAAAGTTCATTTCACTGCTCAAAACTGCATTTGTATATATTGTCTCATTGCAAATTCAACAAAAAACACAACAGCAAGAATTAATTGGGAAGATACAATTTTTTTGATTTCAATTGTCAGTGAAAATTCATAACAATGCGGCGCAAATAACGTGAAATTTTAATCACTTGAATTTTATCCCCATCTTTGTGGCTTTTGGAAAATTAACAAAAATTGTTGTAGTTATTATCGTAGTTCTCGCGTATGCATAAAATATATGAATGAGCGATTGAAATTTTATTCAAAAATCCTAACATGTATTTTACATCAGACTGATGTACAAATTTCATAAGTTTGAAGTAAATATCGCTTGTCATACTGTTTATATTTCATTCATCACGACAATAGAATTTACATTTGATGTATGTGATAGTTATGAAGTGCGTATGTTAAAATTACATCAGATTGCGGTAGAATTGCGACGTTTTCAATTTACAGCAAAAATGATGTAGAATTTCCACCGCAGAAATGCTATCCCTATATTTACATGTGGATTTTGTCAAATTTATCGCAATTGCTGTATCTGCTACCCCAAATTTTTCTCCGTGCAGAATATTAGCAATCTGGAACGTTTGAGAAACATTTCGTAACATTTGATTCAGTGTTTCGAGTTGAAGATTGTTTGATGTTCATGCGAAGAACTTTATTAATACTCTACACCGATTTGTTGTTATTTATTTTTTTTAATATAAATCAACGTTAACAACGAGCAACAGTGGAAAAATATTCCATCAAAAATTATTATGTCCAAACTATTGGCTAACTATGTCAAAAAAAAAAACCAAAGAAAAGTAACTTGGTGGTTAATTTTAGGGCCCAATAATGCTTTTCTGGTTTTTTGATGGAGTCAGATAATGGATAAACATAGTAATATTGGGAATATTGGAATATTTTCTCCGTAGAATATTTATCTTATTTAATCATTTTAGCAACAATTTATTATACCTCCCAAGGCCCTAATTTCGAAGCCTGCATTGGCCCCATCGTGGGTACCTTACATAGGCCCGAGCTGGAAATCCAGTACAGGCCCCGCAAATAGACGCGTGACAATCCTGTCTAGGGCCTGTAATAAAGTAAGGATACCTAGTTTGGCCCTGGCTACCGCCAAGAATCAATTTCCACACGGGAGAATTTCTGTAAAATCAATTCCATAACTCCAAAATTCGAATTCAAATTCTTGAATTTCAATCCAATATTTTTTGCTGGGATATGGTAGAGTTCTTTAAAAAACTTTCCTCTTTAAACGATGTAAAACATATCTTTCGTTGTGTACATCTTGGAAATTATGGAAAATGTAAACTCCAGTAGGATGACTCAGTAAGAGTCTTCAAAAGGGGATTTTTACAAAATACATTGTTGAATAATTCATATGATCCCGAGTCGAAATTTTGGATGGGAAAACACCAGAGCCTGATGAGGCATGCCTGATTTATTACCAGGTCCTCATCCCTGGTGAAAATATACGCTCGTAGTAAGCGCATTCGAAGCTGAGAAGAAACGTGAAAATGTTCCAATCTTCTCTTGCCGAAGCGTGTAATAATTGCTTGTTGTAGAGTACTAAAATTATACGTTATCAATACGCTTTATAAACGTTCAATGCCATTTTGGGAAGAGTACTGTTACGTTCCATGAAAGGTATTGCGAATCATTTCACACAGACTTTGAGTATCGGTTTTAAACTGACTGGAATCATAGCATTCTATGGCTGAATAAGTAAGACGCTGGATTGCAATGACGAATATCATGGGTTCGAATCTCGCCAAGTGGTTAAAATTTTTATCCTCTTATATTGTTCATACTCTTCATGGAGCATTGATTTTTATACGCTTTTTTTTGTTCCAAACTTCACTTCAAGTACTCTTCGAAACCGTTCCATTTACTCTTTGTTCACTTTTCATTAACGTTTCTGTTACGCTTCATTTTCACCAGGGATCAGGTTTCGTTACGGTTTTCCCTATTTCGCTCGATTTCATGGAAATCTCATCCGAACCCTATTGTACCTCTGCGTTACAACCCTATTTGAATCCAACTCTCTAAATCTGAAAGAGTGAAAAATCGCACGTTTCACTCCACTAAGTGTCAGAAGTGAGCCTGTCCGCTTCGAGTGGAATTTTCACTCGTTTCGAGTGACCTCTCACTCTTTTAGAGTGAAAAATTCACTCTAGCGTCGAAGTGGTTGTGAATTTCTCGCCTCAAACCTTAGAATATCACTCTAAAAGAGTGGAAATTTCACTCGAAAATTCGACAGGCTCACTTCTGGCTGGCTAAAGAGTGAAATCTCACTCCAAAGATTTTAGAGAGTATTAGAGAATTCAGATAAGTCCCTTGTAAGGGCCTGATAAGATTTTCCTTATTCACAGTTTCCGGATTCTAACCTGATCAGGACCGCCTGATCAATTTTCTACTAGGGATAAGGCAAAAATATCAAAAACTCGAAGCGACGATTTGTCATCCTATTATACGGTAAATTTCTCAATTTTTTCCCATGCGAATTTTCTGGCGAGGTCATCAAAAGTCTCTCTTATAAGCCCCATCAGGCGTTCCACTCCAATTCATCACAAAATCTCACATCATTTTCGATACCGAACAATCAACAACGGCGTCCCAACAATTGACTAATTACAGTTCAATTGACTGATATTTTTTCTTATATTTTGTGTTTGTAGGTCAACGATCCAGAGGATCATGAAAGGGGCATCACTGACGACACGAAAAGAAACTCTGAAGCCTCCTGGTAAGCATATATACATACGAAATGTCATGTTTTTTATGTTATTTTCTTTTATGTAACAAATTATTTCATAAGAATCAAGAAATTCAATACGTTTAAAAAACGATCTAAACTTTCTTCTGAATTCCAACCAAAATCCTTTTATTCCGATGACATTGTTTGAAATCTTTTTCCCCTTCCGAGAGAGAGAGAGAGAGAGAGAGAAAGAGAGAGAAAGAGAGAGAAGTTTAAAACCAAGAATGAATCAAATCCAATTGAATTCTTTAATTAGGCAGTACGATCACGAGAGAGACGAGAAAAAGTCGGCCGCAAAAGAAACCAAGTTGATAATAGTAGCTGGATTGTTGGCGGTTGCTGTGATTGCACTTGTGGTAACATTGACCTTGCAAATGGTGGTCTTTCGAAAAGAAGAATACAAAGAGATGTGCCAAAGTGAGGAATGTATAAAAACAGGTAATAACAAATAATGAAAAATCTTCATTCGATGACATGCTTCTTGGACCTAATTCCCTAGCTGTATAATTTATCGTGTGAAATTCATGAAAGAGCCCTAACAGGACACTCCGTCGCATCTCCGTGGTCTCCACGGAGATAGATCGTATCCACGTGGAGCCTACGGAGATTCAACGGAGTGTCCTGTTAGGGAGAATGCACGGACGAGGGATGTTTGAATTATCTAAAATTGTTACGAGTTGTCGATCACTATTATATTTAATCGAATTATATTTCAGCGGCTCGCGTGATCGAAGCGATGAATAGATCGGTCGAACCGTGTCAGGATTTTTACAAATTCGCGTGCGGAGGTTGGATCACCAAGCATCCGATCCCTCAAAGTCAAACCTCGTGGGATCAACTCAGTCTACTCAGAGAAGAATTGTTGAAAAATTTACGAATTTTGTTGGAGGAATCCGATAAAGATGACGATCTCAGACCAGTGAAATTGGCAAGAGCCTTGTACAGAACGTGCATGGATACAGGTAATCAAGTTTTCCTATTTAGAATATCGCATATTAATATATGAAGAAGAAAATACGCTACTCCATTGTTTTCTTAAGGATATCACTGTTATGTAAACATTATCCAACGGGATGAACGACGACTGCGAGTAATTATTATCACGTGCGAATGAATTATTTATCGATTATATTGTGTTTTATCGCACAATAATAATTATTTATCTTCGACCGTTGCATCAGTCATCTGCAATTTGTATGAGAGACTCGTTCGTTACAAAGCAGAAAGGCTAAAGTTTAAATTACCGTGATTATTCTGGTCTTGTATAATGAGATGAGATAAAATGTAGGAAGAGAAATATTTTTTTTCCTCCTGAAGCAACAAAAACTTCATTCCTGTTTCTTCATTATTCGTTTCAGCAAGCGTGGAAGCTTTGGGACTGGAACCGATATTCAATGTTTTAACCAGGGTTGGTTTGCCCAGGGATCCACCCTTGCACGATAGGACATCCAGTCTCGATTTGGCAAGAATTACCGGGGTCGCCCAGAGATTATTGGGACTGAATCTTTTAGTCAACTTTTACGTCAGCGAGGATGTTCGGGATACAACGAGAAACAGAATGATGGTACAAATTCAATTTATTCAACCCAAAATATCCATGAAAAATTCACAATTTTATATTTCAGATGGAACAAGTGTCGCCAGGATTCAGCGAACGGTATCTGTTGGATCCAGACCGTTTTCAATCTGAATTATCAGAGTATAAAAAATATATCAAGTCGATGGTAGAACTGGCTGGCGCCAGTAATAAAAGTGCAACGAATTTTGCGGATGAACTTCTGGAATTTAGTACGAATATCGCGAAGGTACGTTGACGAAGATAAAAAATCGTAATAAGGATTACATTTGGATTGGCTTTGCTTTGAATAGATAATGGCAACACCGGAACAAAGGAGGAGTGTCAATCACCTGTTCCACGATGTGACGATACACGAATTACAACAACTGACCGATCTTCACGTTCAACAGGTGAATATAAATTTATATATCGAAGCAGGAAACAACCTTGACAAACAACGTCATGAATGAATATTTTTTCTTGGGATTGATAGATCAGCTACCGCACAAGAGCGAACGATCATTTTAATCAAATGATTTTTTTTTTATCAATTATTCTTCACGCGAATGAGAAAAAATTATAATAGCTGATATGTAATACTCATTATATCCAGTATCACACGAGTAGCGTGAAGATTGTTTTATGCTGATATCATTCAATCGTATAGCATTTCTTTTTGAATCAAAATTCAAATGTATTTTTTTTCTCCCCTTACGAAGGATGAGATTTAGAATTTTTAATGATTGAATCGAAAGAAAATACGGGACTTTGAAATTCTTTTGTAAAAGTTTATACGCTACATTTGGTCGATGACTGAAATTTTAATATCGAACCCAATATGTATACAATTAGACTTCCTGGTTTCAGATTTTAACATTAGGGTATTCACAAAACATTTTGTAAAAATTCAAATGTGTTGATGAGCGTGAAATAGTAAAACTGATGTGTTTAGTTGATTTGAATATTTAAGAGTCGGAACTATTCAACTTCTTCGCGTAACTAAACGGGTTGTTTTTTCTTAATTTAAGCGAATGTATTCGATCGGCAGTTGTCGGAATCCACGAATACTTGGTTTTCAACGCGTTTCAATTTGCACGCCTGTGAATTTTGACAAGACAATGTTGAAACTAAATCTTACAAGTGTTGTGAATCAGGTTCATCTCTCGCTTGCGCGTATGCAAGAAAAGCAAGAAAGCATGTAGAGCATTCATGTACAGCGGCCGGAGATCCTTCTGATATCAACGAAATGTATTTTGTTGAATAATCTCTTCATTAAAATCTCCAAGAACAAGTATTATCTTATATACTTTCACTAATTCGAATTCTCACGAGCATGAACAACGAATACTCTGTTTATCAAGTGATTCGATACATTTCATAATTTTGTATTGTCACATAGTAATTGATAAATTATTTCAAACATCAATTTGCGTGTTTCTAACGTGTAAAATCTTCAAACAATTCACGTTTATTAACCGTGAATTTTATTTAGGATATATGAAATCTCGAGCTGAAATCTTAATTTCTTAATCTGCTCTTTGGTTCCAGACGTTTGTCAAATTTTGAAGACCTAAGTGATTTAGGATTTAGCAAAGTCAGCTAAATTTCAAGTATTATATATACAAGATAGTTAACAAACTTAGCGATAATAGTGAAATCTTTCCACTGGGACCGCTGAAAACTGCACAATAAAAAATTTTTCGTCATTGTGTAAAGTGTTAAAAGTTGTGTGTAGAATATTTAACATTCTAGAGTGTTGATTCAACCCGATCGTGTTTTCTTTTGTTTGCGTTAACAACGATTGTGTTGAATCGACACTCTAGAATGTTAAATATTCTACACACAAAGTTTAACACTTTACAGAATGACGAAAAATTTTGTACTGTGTGTGTGTCAAAACCAATCAAATTACTGTCACAAGGGAAAATTCGTTATCGTACACTGTAAAGAAAAATTTGTTGAATTCCAAACAAAAATGCTTGGGAATTTACAACCTTGTTTTGGAAAAATAATTTTCGAACTTTCTTTGTGGATTGACAAACAAAAGTTTGGAAAGTTTCGAAAATCTCCGTGAAATCATACAAATTTTTGGATGTTTACAAACTTCTTCACGATCATTCACAAAGAAAGTTTGTGTAAAAAACTGCCAAACTTTCTTTGGCAGTTTTGGAAGTATTTTTCTTACAGTGTAGCAAAAGGTGTACAGCGAAACCAGATTTTGCTATCATACTGAATTTATTTTCTCCCGCTAATAAGAGAAGGTACTCTCTAAATCTGGAAGAGTGAAGAATCACTCGTTTCACCCTAAGCAACACAAGAGGTTAAAAATGCTAAGAACGTTTTTAAAAAATCCTACGAACACGCTTAGAACCTCCAAATGAGACTGTTTCGAATAATTATATGCTATGCACCTCCCAGGGCATATTCTAAGGAAACGGTGGACACTCGATCTATAAAAAAAAAAAGACAAAGGAAAAAATTTGTGTGACAAGTGATATTTGAATTATTTGATACTTCCTTAATCTTACTTTTAGCAAAGAGTCTTATTCCTTCAGAATGAATGTCACTACTGAACTCAATAAAGCCCTTGATATGAGGCGTAAGGCTCATTCAGTAACAGGGCAATATTGCATACTCGATTTAAAACAAGAAAAAGAAAGAGGAAAACATTTCACTAAAAATTGGGTAATTTCTTAAGAACTAACCGTTTTTATGTTTTAGAACTGATCATTTTCTTCTAGAACTAACTTTCTGGTGAGAACTGACCCTTATAATATGCTCTGGCACCTCCATAGAATATCTTGACGAATTTATCCAAAATAGTCTAATTTGCACATTCTTTTCACATTTACTGCATCATCATAGCACCTTTGAGAAGTTCTTGTGTTGCTTGGGACTCCATTAAGTCTCAGAAGTGAGCCAGTCCGCTTCGAGGGGGATTTTCACTCGTTTCGAGTGGACTCCCACTCTTTTGGACTGAAAAATCCACTCTAGAAATAGGGCGGCTGTGAGTTTATAACCTCAAACCTTAGATTATCACTCTGAAAGAGTGGAAATTTCACTCGAAATTTCGACAAGCTCACTTTTGGCAGGCTAAAGAGTGAAATACCACTCTAAGAATTGTAGAGAGTAGGAAGATGTAGCCCTTTGATTTTCTTGGAAATGTGAAAGGTAAAAACCACCCCTGAAGATCACCCCTAAAAACAAATTTTTGCAGATATCTCCTTGAACAAAATGAAAATCGTTTTTCATGAAAAGAACACTTGACTAATAAATATCGATTAAAAGAAAAGATATCTGCAAAAATGTGTCATGAGAGGTGATTTTCAAAGTTGGCTTTCACTTCTCGAATCATCGTATCAGCACCTAAGAAAAATATCTATTCAATATTTTTTGGTGCTCTGCAAAACGTAGAAAGGATTAAGAAAATCGGAGTTTTGTGCTAAAAACTTTTATCCAACACACTATACGAGTACAGAGTATTTTCTTGATCCGCAAGAAAATTTTCAAGGATATGTAAGAAATATGAAAGTAATTTACAGATTTTTTCCACATATATTGATGTGTATTGGTTAACATAAAATTGAAAATTATGATAAAATCAGCAGATTTCAGAATCAAATAATAAAAGTTTCACTGTATTTCATTTCAATGACGTTTTCCCATGTTTTAGTGGAACTGGACTCAATATTTGGAGTCAGTGTTCGAAGATACAAACGTGACTATTAATCCAGCTGTTGATCGAGTGATCATAATGGATCTTCAGTATTTACAAAAGTTACCTCAACTGCTCGCTATCACGCAACCAGCTACAATAGGTAATATTTTGATTGTTAATAATTGAATCTCATCATTCAACCCAAGCCGGCATTCGCCCCACGGGGAAAAGTGTATAGAATTGCCCGTGTGGGAAAATTTTCACAATTATACATAAGTTACAGGCGTCCCTCGTTATACGCGGTAGTTACGTTCTAGAAAAGCACCGCGTATAACGAAACCACGTATAACGAGACCTCACTCTTATGGGAAATAGGGGGTTACGTTCCACGAACTCAAAAATTGGTTGAAAAATATTCTTTAATGACTCCAAAAATGAAAAAAATGTTACAGTTGTTTTATTTAAAATAATCAGTCATTTTTTATTGCTTTGCTCGTCTTAAAATATCTTTGTACAACTCTTCATAAATTTGGAGTGCTGAATCACACAAACGTTTGAAATGTAAACTTCGGACCATTATTGGATCATAATGCATTGCTTTCTCTGATGCAGCTTGTACAAGATTTATAATTTCAACAACAGCAGTTACTTCGAAATTAGTCTCGGGAGTAGTTTTTTGGAGGCCTTCTTCAGTTTCTTCTTCAGGCTGATAGTTTGCGAGCTGTTCAATTTCTTCAGGCGAAAAATCTATTTTTTCGTCCAACACAAGGTCTAACACCTCTGATTCTTGGAGGCCTTGGAAACCTTCACCTTGGACTTCTCGAGCCAAAACCTTGGATCGTGTCTTGATAACTTGTTTGCTGCTCAATATTACTTACAACGACTTCTGGCAATAATTTTCTCCAGCTTTCATTGACAGTCTTCAATTGAATTTCATTCCAAGCTTCTTCAACAAAATTTATAGCATCTAAAATAGAAAATTTTTTCCAAAAATCTCTCACGATGTTGTCGGGTAGAAAATTGTCGCAAGTCCGGTGAAGGTTTACTGCTCGCACCATAGATTTAATAACACGTCTTAAATAGTAAGACTTGAAAGTAGCTATGACAGTCTGATCTAATGGTTGAATCAACGATGTTGTGTTAGGAGGAAGAAACATAACTTCGACATCGGGATGAACTGTTTGCAAGGATACATCATGACTCTTACAGTTGTCGAAAAAAGGTTATAAATGATAAAAAAAACAATCTAACTGAATGTTGCACCAGATGAAACCGCGTATAAAGGTGACTGTTTCCGCGTATAACGAGGGACCGACACTCACAATCCGCGTATAACGAAACCGCGTTTAACAAGGGACGCCTGTATATTCAATTCAATATAGTTTATATTATTTGCGATTTAAACAATTTTTTCACTCAGGTGATTATAGAGTATGTACAACAAAAAACATTGCTTTCTTCGTTTTCCAAAGTAGAGGTGGGCGAATCTTGACGAAGCGAATCTTTTGTATAAAAAAAATGTTTAATTTGTATCGAATCCTATAAAATTTTTATCAACACTCGATAAGTATTTTATACAAAAGTATCGCTTCGTCAAGATTCGCCCACCTCTATTCCAAAGTTTGAGGACCGATGCAGAGATGTAAGATTTTTTGAATCCCATGGTAATCTGAATCTATGCAAAATAAAAATGAAACCCAAGCAAATATTTTTGTACTAGATCTTTATAAACCCAATCCGAACTCCGGTCAGCGCGAGGGGAAGAAATTAGAAAACCTAAATTTGTTAGATCTCTTTTGCTGGAGCAACAATCTATTCGCTATCACAGCGATTTTTTAACTGTAACATCACCAAATGTTTGCTATTCTGTATATAATACTAAAAATTTCGCTAGTCGAGCGACCAATTTGCTATTCCAGTCAATCATGTTGCTCTCTCAGCAATGCAATGAGCTGTGAATGCAATGAGCAGCGAATTTTTAGCTAGCTTAGCAAACAGATTTGCTATTTTGTGTATAATATCTTGATGTCCTGCGGCAAAAATTTGATTCTCCCTGTGATCTGTAGAGAATATTGGATGACAAGAATTTATTCGGAAATACTTTGGCATTCACGTGCGTTAATCAAATTCGATCGACTTCATAAAACAATAATATCAAACTACGATTCTAAAGCTGTATTAGCGAACAGAACGATTGCAGCCGATACGACTTCATTCTTTCATAAGAAACAATTCAAATAAGTACGTTTGATAAAATCAAAACGTTCCTCGTTCTAATTAACTCAATTTATGTACCAGGAATGTAAGTATGAAACCGGAATTTTTGTACAGAAAAAACACGTTTATTGTAATGATATGATACAAAGTAACTTATCCAAAGTATTGTCCGTCGCTATCTATACATTTTTTCCAACTTTCTGGCAATTTGTGGATTCCGCGCCAAAAGAACTGTTGCTCTTTTGAGGCAAACCAGTCATCGAACCATTTTCGTACATCTTCGTAAGAAGTAAAGGGCTGCTCAGCAAGTGCGTGTCCCATCGATGCAAACAAGTAGTAATCGGATGGGGCAAGGTCCGGTGAGTAAGGCGCGTGCTGAAGAATCTCCGAACGGAACGACTCTATCGTTTCCTGGATCTGTTTTGCTTTGTGTGCTGGTGCATTGTCATGCAGCAAAATCACCTTGTGTCGTCTTTGTTGGTATTCTGGTCGTTTTTCACGCAAAACTCGATCCAAATCGATCATTTGTTGTCGGTAGCGTTGAGTATTGACAGTTTCCCCAGGTTTCAGCAGCTCGTAGTAGTTTACGCCCTTCTGATCCCACCAAACACACAGCATTGTCTTTCGTCCGTAGCGGTTTGGTCTTGCCGTCGATGTTGATGGTTCACCCGGAGTAACCCATGACTTTTTGCGCTTAGGATTCTCGAAATATATCCACTTTTCATCGCCAGTCACAATTCGATGGAGAAATGACTTTCCTTGGAACCTGGCGAGCAGCATTTCGCATGATGTTTTGCGGGTTTCCTGCTGTCTTTCGTTGAGTTCATGTGGAACCCATTTCCCCATCTTTTGTATCCTTCCCATGGCTTTCAACCGAAGGAAGATGGCTTCTCGGGTCACCTTTAACCGATCCGCCAGTTGTTGTTGTGTTTGAGCGTCGTCTTCGTCCAACAAGGCTTGCAGGTCAGCGTCTTCAAACTTTTTCGGTGGTCTTCCACGTTCTTCATTTCTGACGTCAAAATCGCCACTTTTGAACCGTTTGAACCACTCGAAACACTGTGTTTTACCGAGAGCATGCTTACCAAACGCCTCCACGAGCATTCGATGCGATTCGTCTGCGGTTTTCTTCAGATGAAAACAGAAAAGTAGTGCTGTCCGCAAATCGTAATTTGTTGGCACAAAACTCGACATGTTTATCTCTAATAAACTAATGCTACTGAATGAAACTCGTGTTATTGTGAGTTGGAAATCTTTGTCGGATATCAATACAATAACAAGACACCGCTGACTTGATGTGTCGGTAACTGCATCGACATCTAGCGCCACCTATGGGCAAATTCCGGTTTCATACTTACACACCTGGTATATGAAGCACATGGTAATTAAAGCAGAACATACCATACGACAATGATGCATAACAATAATCATGAAGCACACATAAAGTATGTAATTGACACAGTCCCTTTCACGTTTGATATTTGTCTGACAGGGTTGGAATTCAACGACGTTTGAACAGCTGTTCACAAATTCATGTATCATCTTGGATAGAGGGACGAATTTATGAAATAGGTGAAAAAATGGGTGAGAAATCCACCTAGATAGCAATTTAACCTTGCTGCAATGTTGTCAGGCAAGCCTGTGACAAGGTTGATATAAGCCTCCTAGTTGACACACGACAAGGGTAAAAGCTTACAAAACCCTTGCAGCAGGGCTGTAGCAACCTTACACTGACAAGGTTGTCAATAACAAGCCAAAAACAATCGAATGACAAGTGTGACAGGGTTATGACAAGCCTACATGTTATCTGGGCAGTAGATTACAGTGGAAAACCTGATCCTAATTTTTCTCAACTATGGCAGGGAAAAAGAATGTTATTTTTAACCAAAACCTTCTCATGTTGAAGGTAGGGTAGCGGTATCAATTGTCATTTAATACTTTGATGAACCATCAAACAATCCATCATTCTCAAGAATAAACCTCCACGCAGAGATTTTCTCTGCTGATGGATTTTTGGACCCCCCTGTATTATCCCCCATTCAATTACAGATCGCAATTTCAAGAGAATTATCTTAAAATGAATCGAAGAATATACTCATACCAATTGATTTCAAAAATGTGAATCAATCGACTTTCTAACAGGGGCAGGGTGATAAGGTTGACTGCTTGGCAATCGCCGATGTCCCCAAGGACTTCAACCGTAAAAAAGAGTCAAAAAATGGGTGGAGTTTTCTAGTCAATTAACAGATTTTATTCAAATTCATCCTCTAGTTTTTTAGAATCCAAAAAATAGTTTCTCACTGAGTTGATATCGTCATATCAAGATTCAAGTTGATCAAACTTCTGTTAGTCACTAAAAAATTCGTTCAATCTTCGCCCAGATTTGGTATGTGTTTCTTCATCAAAAATCATTCATTACATGAATAAACTGTTCTTAAATTTTTGTCAGTTTAGTAAGACATCGATGAAATATTCGCTAGTGCTCTTGTTCGGGTTTAGATAAATTTTTTCAAAGCTTTCTACGTTGAAGAGAAATTTGTAAATGTCGAATTATAATAATCGAATGCTATTTTTCTATCCAAAATATATTAGAGGAATAGATCCTTCTATTCCCAACAGTATCGGTGAATTATACCACACGTGTATCGTAAATTTAAGATTTCTCGTAATTAACGTTCACATATTTCATTACCAATTGTAAAGTTTGAATGATTTAATTCACGTACATATACTTTCGAGCAATTCAAACATCCTTTGAATTGTTCATAATGCCTCTCTCTTTAGAATCGTTATTAACGTACACGAAAACCAAGAGAAAGAATATAACTAATGACATGAGAATTGGATGAAATTCACAACACCGTGTCAAAATAATACCGTTATTCATTTGAATCCCAATTTATCATAATATACTTTCTAGATTTCTTTTAATCAAATGACAGCAGTAGAAAAAAGCGGGAACTCAACAATCTTTCGCTGTAATTGAAATATTTATTCAAAACTGATGAAATTTGTGTCTCTAGCTAGTGTCTTCTATAAAAAAATTGAGTTTTCATTGATTTTTATATAATCTCGATCGAAATTCCAAACATATTTCATATAAAAGAGAATCGATTTTATCAGCAGAGGAACGTTGGACGATAACATGAGAATAACGAAGAACGAGTGGAAGGAAAACAAGCTGGACTTATTCTCTAGAATTCATAGAGCTCAATAATGTTTTCCTTCTGCCCTCGTTCTCAGATTATCATATGAATATTCACCGAAGGGTAAAAAAGCTTTCAAAAGTCTTGAGCTCTTTTCTCAACACAGCAAGACTCAAGATCCGATATTATTGGAAGAAAGAGAAAACTGCCGCAACAAAGTTCCACGGTTTGTGATATTCGAAGCTCTCTTTCATTCAACAAAATCTCAGGATTCCAAACAAAGCATATCGACAGGGAACTTCAATGCTAAAAGTCATTGAGAACTCTTTGATATTACATTTCAAGTTTTCGTAGGGTTACACTGAGAGAAGAGCGATTTGGAGGTTCAGTAAATAGTATTATATTTGATCGATAAATCTAAATATTACTGAACTTTCAGCGACGTTTCACGAAATTTCAAGAAACATTACTGAAATTTTGCTTTACATTACTCAGTGTTCTACAATCGTTATTATAGAATACAATATTCATAACCAAATTTGCTGTGTAACACTCAATTACTAGACGTTTAGGAATTGAGTGACACACAGCGAATTTGGTCGTGAATATTGTATTATATAATAACGATTGTAGAACACTGAGTAATGTAAAGCAAAATTTCAGTAATGTTTCTTGAAATTTCGTGAAACGTCGCTAAAAGTTCAGTAATATTCAGATTTATCGATCAAATATAATACTATTTACTGAACCTCCAAATCGCTCTTCTCTCAGTGTATGAGAAACTGGATCTTATCTCGATTTGACAAATAAAGGGAAGCTTATTTCAACATTTAAACTTTCTTAAAAACAAAAAATTCTATTTGAGTTGCAGTTGTGTCTCCTCCAAAGACGTCTCTTTGACGTCAAAGAATAATTTTTTCTCACCAAATTCTTAATTACTTCTTCAGTGAAAAATTGTCTTATTATAAATGAATAAGAATGATAGTATTCAGATTGACTTGATATGACACAATGAATATTTGGTATTTGTGAAGAATGCAGATCAAAGAGTTGCCACGCATACTCACACTTTGGTGTTGATGAATAACGGCAAGCATTGGTTTGATAGCTTTCGACCTCTGGGTGGCCTCGTTTGATTGTACTATCCATACACTTGTCGTATGCATCATTCGCTCTTGGACATTTATTTCCTATTTTGTTTCGGTTCTCTTCTTTTCTTTAATTAATCACCTTTTGTGAAGAGATGATAATATTGTCAAATAAATCTCTTTCTTTTCTTTGCGTCACAATGGAACTTAAATAATGAATAATTACGCAATCCAATCGCGTATGAGGAAGTTAACATGATTTATAATATGAAATATTTATAAAAAAAATAATTCTGTATTAATCCATTGGGCGTTCAAGAGAAACATGAATAATGATGCGAATTTCTGTAGAGTTTAGTTAGTTTTGTGGGAACATGCCTCATTCGGTGAGAATGACCAACGAAAGAAATTTCCCTGTCCAAAATGTCCGATAGATTCCAATAAATTTCAATAGGCACTGTGATAAAAACTGCATAGAAACCGATGAGATACCATTAATTCTGATAGGATATGGCCTATCGGTTTGTATTGGTTCTTTTGGACAGGGCTGGCAGACCTGATAAGAAGAAAACAAATCAGGAATTTATCTGAACTTGAAAATGAGAAATGTTTAGACTAAGAAAAATATCGTATTATTCATCGTCATAATGAGACTCGTCTTATTATAGGTGTTTCGATCTATTTATAATGTTCTATTCTAAAATATCTATTTTATTCTTGGTCTCGTCAAATGTTTAGATAGGTGAAAAAAAATCAGTGATTGCGCATTCAGTAAAAATTTGACAACACTTGGTTTGAAAGTATGTGAAATTTCAAGAGGAAATCATATCTTTCTCTTGAAAAAATACATTGGAACGTTTGGATCGAGTTGAACTACAAAAATAATTTGAGCTACTTAAATCGGTCAAATACTCCGCTGCTAGACGATATAATAAGTCATTCGGAACGATAGGTCCCGTCAAATAATCATCGCGTTATGAAATTCGTAGATGATCAATTTCAAAATGAATTCTGATGAACATAAAAAAGTTACCCTAAATTCTAGATATTTATTTTCGATTATGATACATGTTTTGCCTTGCTTTTGTGTTTCTTAAACCTCGGGGAATTTATATTGTTCATGAAAAAAAACACGTTATGCATCAAATTATTTATGAGAAAGGAAACAAACTCAGAATACTTCTCAAAATTATGGGAAAAATATCAGAAAATAATTAACTGAAACAGGAATTTTGTGGGTTATAATAGCTGTTCTAGCAAAGAAACTTAATACTTCAAATTTAGCTACCTGCGCTGATAATTCATAGCTTTGACAAATGTCAGTAGCTGAAACGGCTAAACAATTCGCTGAAGGAGGGAATTACTTCTCAAGCGAAATTCAAGGCAAGGATGCTGTGTATTATTTGCTGTTTCAGCTGTTATAACCCCAAACAATTGAAATGAAATTCAAGATATAAGATATTACATAATATTATATGAAATTGCTGTAAGATAAGTACTGAAATGATTGGAAAATTCATCTTTTCTAGCTCGGTTCATGTGGTGGAGCGTATACTCGACTGTTGCTCCATTGACTTTACAAAAGTTCCGGGACTTGGGTTTTCAATTCTCACAAAAGGTTTTTGGCTTGAAAGAGAAGACTCCTAGATGGAAAGGGTGCACTGGGAATGTAAATTTGAATTTTGGTATGGCCATGAGCTACGTCTATGCAAAAAAACATTTCAACGAACAAGCTCGCGAAAAGGTATGATATTATTAACATAAGTTACAATGATGCGAGCGAAGCAGGCGTCATTACATTTCTGATCCTTTTTTCGCGTTTTGTTTTTCTCAATTTGATGTAGACATACTGA
The DNA here is from genome assembly GCA_018340375.1 of Gonatopus flavifemur. NCBI lineage: Eukaryota > Metazoa > Arthropoda > Insecta > Hymenoptera > Dryinidae > Gonatopus > Gonatopus flavifemur. The sequence continues at coordinate 1,626,095 of JAFFJZ010000023.1, forward strand.
AAGCATCCTAAAATGTTTTTACGGCATGGAAATTTATTGCAGTTTTCTTCAAAATAAAGATTCTGAAAAATTTTGAAAGAGAGCAGCGTGGAATGTCAAAAATATGAGAACTTTGAAAAGTGTCTTGAAACAAAATGCAAAATTTGATGCTTTTTGGGAAGCTTTATTAAAAACTTCATTCTAAAATCTCTATCTTAGAAATTCACAAAACGAATACTCGACCTATATACTGAAAATGACAGACAGAACCTGTCCAATTTTTGTCAGACTTCTGGGTTTTTCAACAGGTTGATTTTCAATTTTGATCGATATTCAGTCTTCAATTTAAGCAGCAGAGTATGAAAATTCATAAATAAAACACAATCTTAATTCACACAGGCCTTGGAAATGTTGCTGGATATCAAAGCGGCGTTCGATGAAATGGTATCGGAATTGGATTGGATGGACGTCGGTACGAGGATTCGAGCACATAGAAAATTGAAAGCTATGAGACCTTTCGTGGGTTTTCCCGAATGGGTGACCAATCCTGAAAAATTGAATGATTATTACAAAGGGGTAAATATCTTGTTTCACAATGTCAAAATCTATCGCTTGACGTGAGAAAATGAAAAACGTACATTTCGAATTTAGGCTGAAGTAATAGAAGGTAAACTGTTCGAAACGTTCCTCAAACTAACGGACGTTGGAGCTAAAAAAAGTTTGAACAGTTTACGAGAAAAACCGGATAAGAACAGATGGATATCGAGCGCCACAACGGTCAACGCATTTTATAGCGCGATTTTGAATTCAGTCAGTGAGTATTCAACTAATTTCACGAAATTCCAATGTCTCAACATTCTTCTTTTCACTCAACAGCTTTTCCAGCCGGTATACTACACCCTCCTTTTTACGGAAATGGATTAGAGTGAGTATATCATTTCTCGATCGAAAAAACACTCTTCTTCTTTTCAACATTTTTCATTGATCAAGAAAATGGTATTTGCATAGATCTATCAATTACGGTGCAATGGGAGCCATTATGGGTCACGAACTCACTCACGGGTTTGACGATCAAGGTGAGATATTACGAAAAAGAAAAAGAAATTAGTTATATTATCAATTAATGAAATTTCTGTGTCAGGTCGTAGATACGACGAGAATGGTAATTTGAGACAATGGTGGAGTGACGAGACATTACAACATTATCACGAGAAAGTGGAATGTATCATCAAACAGTACAGTAGTTATCATCTGCCAGAACTGGGTAATAATTTTACGGTGAGTGGTAATCATATAAAAACAAATATATATATATATATATATACGGATATCGAGAATTTTATCATTTCATGATTATATTTTTTAGGTGAACGGCATCAATACTCAGGGTGAAAATATTGCGGACAATGGTGGAATTCGTGAAGCTTACAGGGCGTATCAACGACTCAAAGCGAGAACTTCCAATCAACAAGCCCTCCCTGGTCTGGTAAATTACAGTCAGGATCAATTGTTTTTCTTAGGTTTCGCGCAGGTAATGAAGCAATCGAACACAGTTTATCATTTAAAAACAAATTTATTGAATAAAAGAAACAATTTCATAACATGGATCTTGAAATTCAAGGTTTGGTGCGGAAATTACACGAACGGAGCTCTCAAATCAAAATTGATCGAAGGAGTTCATGCGCCTAATCACTTCAGAGTCATAGGTACGTTATCTAACAACGCTGAATTCGCAAAAGCTTGGAACTGCCCTTCGGGGAGTCCCATGAATCCCACTCATAAGTGTATATTATGGTAATATACGAATGACAAGTGATACGATACAATACGATTCACCCAGAACCACCGTCATTACTGTAATTTTAATATAGGAATTCTTGTTGTTTAAGACATTAAAAAAACAGCGAATGTGGTGAAGTAAGTTTAAGTGTAAACTAAAGAAACTTAGAGTTAAGATTTCATTGTAAATAGACTGATTTATAGGAACTAGCAATTAATTTATTGTAATTTTAAACATTAATTTGAATCTGTATATCAACACCCGCGAGTATTATACAGAAAAGAAATATAATTTTTTAAATCATCGTGTATCGTTATGAAGTTATTTCACTGTTTCTTCTTTTTCTTCTTAGGAAGCGTATCCGTGTCTTGCGCTATATCTTTCCTCTTCTTGGATGTTTTTTGAATTTGTTTCACGGATTCTTTGGATATCGCATTCTTTGGGAATTTTGATTTCTGAGAAGATACGTCCAACACTTTCTTCTTTTTCTTCTTATTCGATTCCTCAAAACATTCTTTTCTCTTATTAAGAGATACAACATTATTATTTTCATTAACTAATAATTCGTCAACATCATCAATTTTCTTTTTCTTTTTCTTGATATCGATTTCATCTTCTATCAAGCTCTGATCGTCTCTTTTATTTTTTTTATTTTTCTCGTGAGATACTTTCTTCTTCTTACCACGAGGTACGGAATCAACTTTGAAGTCGTCAGTCTCTAGAATTCGTCTATTTTTATTAGATTTCTTCGAAGATTTGGTAGATGCTACATTTGTTATGTCAGTCACGGTCCATCCATCCTCCCCTGCCTCTTCTTCATCCTCCACAATGACTTCTCGACGCATTCTGATTTTATTCTGATTTTGATTCAAAACTATATCTTTATTGGATTTTCCTTCCTCCTTGGTTTTGACCATTTTGTAAACCGTCGCTAAGGACAAACAAATAATTCTAGCTCCACAGTTTACACTTTTCAACATATTCAAAGCGTTTTTGCTGTACCGCCAGAGTTTGATTTCACCGGAACTAGAGGCGGTGACCAGCAAATCATCACCTACGTGAGCGATACATTTGACCCTGATATCGTGGGCTATAGTTCCCACAGTGTTGGTATTTTTCAGAAGATCGTAGAACTTGATGTGACCATTTTCCAAACCAACAGCTATCAAATCGTCGTTCAAAAATTCAACGCACACGACTTTGGAATCGTATTTGATCTCGTCATCGACACCCGCTACCTCTACGGAATAAATATCGATGGTTTGATTAGCGGCTAATAAATACTTTTCTCCATTGGGACTCCATTTCAACACAGTCACGTTTTTGGCATCTAATTTAAGTCTAGGTACTAAATTGGTGGCGTAAGCTTGTCTTCCTTTGATGAGATTCCAAGTGCGGAGTACTCCATCGGCGCCTGTCGATAAGGCTAATTTTCCTGAAGGGTGAATGGCTATCGTATTGACGGCTAAACCTTTGTGCGGTTTTTGCCAGTGTTTCTCGATCTGCCAGTTCCCACAGCGGATCGCCGCGATTGTTCCATCGTTACTGCATGAGAGCAGATGAGACGCATCAGGAGTAAAAGTAATGCAATTTACTGTATCTGTAAAATAAAAAAATCTATCACTCGTGTAATCTAAAAAACATTCAGATACTACTTGGGGTGAATTAAAGTTTATGTCTACTAACGTCAATTTTATAAGAAAGTTTAAACGAAAAAGCTTTCATCTAAATATTCACAAATATTTCAATGGAGAGGAAATTCACTTATCATACCGATATCCGATGCTTTGATTATACCCGAAGAGAACATGAAGCTTCAGCGAACGTTCAGATTAGATCTGTAGATGGGGCCGGAGGTTCATGAAAGCCAACTTTTAGATTCACAAACGTTTGGAATACTTTCAGGGAACATATATGGAACGTTCGTTGAACGTTCATCGAAGGTTTGATGAAGCTTTACAACGATATCTATACTTATATTAACTTTTAGCAATTTATATGAATAATCAATTAATTAATAGAGGAAAGGGTCCGAAAATGGGCTACCACTTTGATTTCATCTCATACTGGCCAGTCCTCACGCAAAACTTCCAAATAAGAATCACAGCAAGAACCTACAACTATTACCAGAGGTGTGTGTTTGTGCAATATATTTTATTTTCAATGATTCAAGGGGTGATAAAATTTTTTCTGCAACACGTAAAAACTGTGATTTTTGAAAGTGGGGTCCGAATATGGGCTACCCGTAAAATTTTGTTGAAACTGTTGGCAGCTGGGGGTTTTTGGGAAAACTGTTATGATATCAATTCATTCTCTGGTTAATTTACGTTTCTATACTTCCCGAATTAAGCTACATATCGTGTCAGATCCAGTGGAACGGATGACTAGTAATAATATTGAAAACATCGCATATCTGAAAAAGTTTTGAGAGACACCGAAAAATATAAATTCACTTGTAGAAAAAACACGTTGTACTGTAATCGCCAACTGCTGTGCACGTAATTGGTCGATGATAAGGAACATGTTGAATCGGTCACCACCAAGCGGCAACGCCATACAAGCCTACAACTTCGATTGCCCATATTCGGACCATAGCCCATTTTCGGACCCTTTCCTCTAAACATAAATTGAAATGAAATCATATAAGTATGCATATTTTTGTAAAGTTTCATCAGACCTTTGATGAATCTTCAATGAATGTTCCATTTATATTCCCTGAAAGTATTTCGAGGTGGACATTTCAACGTTCGTAGAACTTTTATCAAACGTTTATGAAACTAAAAGTTAGCTTTCACGAACCTTCGGCCCGATCTATCCAGATCTAGTCTGAACGTTCACCGAAGCTTCATGTTTCCTTTGGGTATTGAATCAGTCTTGTACCTCTGATACCTTTCAATTAGTTTTTGAACAAACTATATTTGTCACAAAGTTGTTTGCATTATAAATATTGAAAAATCAGATATTTAAAAACTGTCAATTTGTATATTTGAATCTCCTAGGTATCGGATCATCTGCATCTATTCCAATCACATCAATCTTGCTTTGTACCATAAAATCATCATTAAAGGGATACCAGGCTACCATCCGAGAAAATATCTTTTCCGTAAAGTTTCTATGAACTGAATTTATGCCACAGTCTGAAATTTTTCAAGGAATACTTCATCTAGTACAATGCAGAACCCGAATTCCAAAAAATGAAAGAAATTTCTTTTATGTCAGTCAGAAAAAAAAACAATTATTCACTTCAGAGAAATCTTACAGACAAAATGTTTACTCGGATGGTAGACTAGTATCTCTTTAAGCTCGTACAGAATCCACATTCAAAGCAAATAACAAAACTTTTAATAAAGATTGAAATTATATGAAATTATAAAATATTCTGATCATGCAACCTTACATTTCCCCCTTGTAAAATTCTTGTATTCGTGAATGATAATTCTGCTTTGCGACAGAGAAACTTCATATCTTACTCCAAATTGTGAAATATAATACACGTGATGAGACATTAGCGATTAGATACAATCTTTTACAACTTTAAATAAAAATACTAACCATTATGATGCATTAATCGCCCAGACTCGATTCTCTGTTTCATATCGTACAATTGTATGCAATCATCTGCACCAGCGGATGCTAGATAATGTTTGTTACTTGCAATGCTTCGTACGCTACCTGTATGACTATGAGTGGCAAAACTCTTCTCCATTTTATATTCCTATGGAAAATACAGAACGTGCCTCATAAGATAAATGAATTTTGAAACAGTAGTTGGAATATTGCTTCTATAAATAAGGTGATACTCACATTGACAACATTTTCAACTTTATAACCAAGAACGTACTGTTCGTACGTCCCTACAATTATTTCAAATGGATCGAATGTATCTGAATTGAGATACATCTTGGTGTACTGCTAAAATATCACACTTTGTACTGAAATTTGTAATCCGTTTAATTCAGAAACACTACTTGTTTATGACAAGTAATAGAACTCTATTTAACACATGTACACAACGCGTAGGAAAAGCCGACTAAACAAGTGGAAGAAGAAACGTTAGGAAACGTCGCATCAGTCGAACCTGCCGAGGGTCGAAGATGATTCTAGAAGGTTCGGAGTGTTCCAATATAGATGTCGTAACTTTCGTTCAAAAAGATGCGGGTATTTACCATCCGAGCACGTTGGAAAAGGACAATCGTATCCTCTTGAAGGGTTATACTATCTTGAAAAATTTCTTTCAGCGGTTCAAATGACGTAGAAATACCTTGAAAATGATATCCAATAACATGTATCGATGAAAACCATACTTTTTCAACACTCTAGACAACTCTGAACGCTCCATAATGATTAATGTTACCTCTCTCTCAGTTACATAGCAATTTTGAATTTCGCGGTATATCCTCTTAATACTCTACACAAGCATCAATCATTTTTACTGACAAAATATTTTTTTTATTACTGAAAAATCGAGTTGAAACCAAAAAAATTTGTTTAACCTTTAGGCTTTGTAATTTCAAAACTATTGAACGTACAGCTTCAGCTCATCGAAACTTGTAATTTTCTACCAAAGTATCATACTCATTTTATGCGAAAAACACTGAGTTTAAATAAAGGAAAATTATTCCTGTGTTATTCAAGTGAGAAATGGAATTTTTGAATAGGCTGAGCCTTTGACTCACTGGGAATTTTTTCCCAATGGAAATATTTGTTTTCTTTTTTCTATAAATTATCAGATTTCCCGGTAGGACAGAGAAAAAGAATATTATCTAAACATGCTGGCTCAAACTGCCAATAGAAGAGAGTACTTTTCAAGCAGAATGAAAATAATTTCGAAAGATTGATGTTATTTCATAATTATGAAAAAGAAATATCCCACTTCTTTGATAAAAATTCAAAAACGAATGTAACTCGTAACGATTATGTAAATTTATTGAATGTACAATTGCAAATAAATATTACTTCTATCTTATCACAGTCATATATATATCAATGCTGATAAGCTTACATACACACCCCGAATAACAGAAATTCGTTCAGTTACGAATGCTGCCGTTGCACATTATGCGTGATTGATTTCCACTTGTACGAGAAAAACGGAGCAATTCGTTAAGAAATTTCGTTATTAACAATGATGAATATCAATATCGTTGACATCGATGTAAAGGATATAAGATTCCCTACCTCTTTACAATTCGATGGAAGTGATGCTATGGTAAAACAATAAACAAAGCAATTGATTTTATTATTTGCTTATAAAAATATCATACTATTGCAGCACACCGATCCTGATTACTCTTGTGCTTACGTGATAATAAAAACAGATAAAAATATAGAAGGTTATGGATTAACTTTCACATTGGGCAGAGGCACTGAAATCGGTAAATCGATGATTATTGATTTATACGAAAAATAATGCTTCTATCGAATATTTGAAAAATATCAATCATTTTAGTTGTTCAAGCATGCCGATCTATGTCTAGATTGATAATAGGACAAAAAGCTGACGAGATATTCGCAGATTTCGCATCATTTTGGAGAAAATTGACCAGCGAAACGCAATTGAGATGGGTAAGTTTGGATGAAAAAATGTACAACGTGCACATACTCTGCATGGTCTTGATTTCAAGATTGGACCAGAAAAGGGTGTTATTCATTTGGCCACAGCAGCTATCGTGAACGCGTTATGGGATTTATGGGCTCGTATAGAGGAGAAACCTGTATGGAAACTTTTAGTAGATTTAACTCCGGAACAACTAGTCTCTACCATAGATTTTCGATATATGTGAGTAAGAGGAAAATCCTTAAACTATTCTTATTCAAAATTCATATATTTTTAGTTCCGATTTCATAACGAGAGAAGAAGCGATAGAGATATTGAGAGAGAAGGAATCACGTAAGAAAGAACGTGAAGTAACTTTGAAACGCAGCGGGTATCCAGCGTACACGACACAAGTGGGTTGGATGGGATACAGCGATGAGAAAGTACAACTCTTATGCGATAAATTTTTGAAACTAGGATTCACAGATTTCAAAGCTAAAGTGGGTCAGAATTTATCCGACGATATCAGAAGATGTAGAATTATCCGTCAAAAGATAGGATACGAGAACAGATTGATGGTAGACGCGAATCAAATTTGGGATGTGAAAGAAGCTATCGATTGGATGAAACACCTAGTAGAATTCAAACCATTTTGGATAGAAGAGCCTACTTCGCCTGATGATGTGTTGGGACATGCTACGATAGGAAAAGCGTTGAGACCTCACGGAATTGGGATAGCGACTGGAGAAATGTGTGCGAACAGAGTGATATTTAAACAAATGCTTCAAATGAAGTCCATAGATTTTTGTCAAATCGATTCAGCGAGAATAGGAGGGATCAATGAGATTTTATCTGTATATTTGATGGCTTGCAAAGCTCAAGGTAGACAATTATGAAGAAATTCCAATTTTTTCTATCATATTATGTATAATTATTGTTATAGTTCCTGTATGTCCCCACGCCGGAGGGGTAGGTCTTTGCGAGATGGTTCAACATCTTCAAATGTGGGATTTTGTGAGTCTGAGTGGAACCATGGAGAATCGGATTATAGAATACGTGGATCAACAACATCAATACTTCGAGGATCCAGTAAGAATCGAAAATGCGCGGTACATTGTGCCTTCCGTTCCAGGATACTCCAGTAAATTGAAAGATAGTTCTATTCTGAATTATCAGTTCCCAGATGGCGACGAATGGAAGCGCATGTTCGATCAGGGAATTTTTTCAGAATAATTTCATATGAAGCAGAGAAAATTGAATTAAACCAAAAAGCAATGTATGTATAAATTCGAACTTTCATTTTTATATACTCTTATTCTCTAAGAGGAAATATCGTTTTACTTTCAATAACTTGATCGATCAAGTTGAAATATCTTTATACTCTACTTTTCTCTAGGAAAATTTCGCTAAACTGTTGGTAACATTTAAGTAACAAGCGTGTCACTTTACTCATCTTTCTGTCCCTCGATGTAAGACATTACGTATTCCGACTGAAAAAACAAACACACAAATAAATTAATGCGTTGAATGATATCGAAGTTTAAATTGTTTTCCAAATTAAATGTAAAAAGTTTGACCAATTGGAAATGAATTCATGACCAATGCTTTCTAGAATGAATAAGTTATAAAGAATTTTGATTGCATTGTGCTTTGATACTCATGTTACGTTCATTCCAAAGATATTGTAATCTGAAAAAAATCATTCAAGAACATAAGCTAGTAGTCAATTTGGATGCAGCAGGAGTCATAAATTTCACACACGTCGATCAGTAATAAAACCTTTGCTCATCGAAGATGATTAGAATGCAATAAATTACTACAGATAATTGAAGAATGATAAAAACTTGTATGATGTTGTAAAATGAAGTATAATTTACGTACGCTTACAAACCACCATGAATCAGGCTTAAACATCATCTTTTTAACAAAAGACATACTCTCTATCGGAGAAATCACATGAAGATGCAAATGATTCACAGTATTGAATGGCGGCCAGTGAAATCCTGTTCTCGTGGATGCAGGATCAAGTTTCTGTTGTTCTGACACAACATTCAGAATTGACATCATTTGTTTATCTATATGAAGAAACGTCGCTTTAATCAATCAATCGTCATAACTAAATAAAAGAGAAAAATATAAAATTTCTTGTACTTACACATTTCTAAATCTTTTCTCTTCAATTGTTTTGCATTAGGTATATGTTGTTTTGGAATGATCAGATAATGATGAGTCGAAGCGGGACTGATATCTTTAATGCACACGAAGGTGTCATCCTAAATCATTGATTTATGTTTAAAAATTGTCAACTATAACTGTTGAGGTTATGTCATCTTACCTCGTAGATTTTTTCACTTGGAGCTTCGTTACTGATGATTTTACAGAATGTACAATTTGGTTCTGAGGTAGTCATGGGAATGTTTGGTATATGTATTTATGAATGACAATCTATACTATTCAATGAAAAATCAACGATAAAAGTGGTACGGTCTGGTCGTTCTGGTACAGTTGAAACAGGGCCGTACGGTGACAGGTCGATTTTACGGGCGTGTGCGGGAAGTGCAATGAAAAATGAGAAATAAACGTGACATAGATGGATCTGTGTACTTTGTACCTCTACTTCAATTTATTCACGTACATTATACATGAAAGTTTATGTATATTCTTGTCTTTGATTTACAGCAGTTTGGAAATAATTGTTGGTTTATTGAATTTCAAATTCCCGGATTTTGAAAAAATATTGAACAAAATAGAAAGCATCCAAACGGGATATAAGGATGTTGAATTCTTGAGGAATGAAAAATAATGAGAAAATTGTATATTCTGAATTGAGATTAATTTACTCTACATAAAAAAAAATTAGCTAATTGCATGAAGTTGGACAACTCGAATACTCATAAAAGTGGAAAGCTGCAGCTAAATGAGAAATTAAGCAAAGGGAGGTGGTGTAGAGGTGAAGGATGAATCAATTACACTCTCAGACGATTATGATTGCATTAATTTTTAATTTAAAATATATAAACTGTACATATATTCATAAGTAATATGTTTTTATATAGTTTCATATAATATAGTAGCTGTGAGTATGATAAATTAATAATGAGTTTAACATATTTATACGCGTGGCAGTTGAACTGTGGGTCAGTTTGAAACTTGTTTTTGTTTTTAATAAAGGTGGCAAGAGCCACGATTATATCATCGTAAACCCTTTCTCTCCAGCGAATCAAATATTTTAAAGAGGTTTATACAACTTTCAGAGAAGCTTCATAAACATATTTAAGACATCTCGTTATTTGCTGGAGCACTACATGATTTTTTTTCTCTACTAATGAAATCACGTCTCCTCTCGTTCTTCTTCTTCTTTATTTATATACCCTATTCAGTCCATTTTACAAAACATATTGCAGTTTGCGCATGTCAGAGGCAATTATCACAAAAAGTTTTGTTCTTCGAAAACAAATATTGCTCCTAATACATAATCGAAAGAACGAAAGAGAAAGAAAAAACAATAAAACGTATTTTGAGTATTCAGATGAAAAATGTGATTGAGCGTACTGAATGACTCCTATTGAAAATTAAGATACGATAAAAAGTAACGAATAAGAAAAAGAACAACATACAAAGTAGGTTTTTCACAATTCAAGTACAATTGTCCCTTTGTCATGCTCTGTTGTCATCACTTTTGGCATTACGTATTTATAAAATTTGCCAATAATATTAAATTATACTTACATATCAATTTTTATTTCTTTTCCCCGCACCTAAGAGCCTGTAGGTGTTCAGAGGTGTTCAACTTGTTTCAAAATTGAGAAAAAAAAAATTAAAAGAAATTTGTTTTCCATTCTCAACGGTTTGTTCTTGAAACATAAAGCGGAATTTGAAATGATAAATATTCGAATCGACCCCAAAGAGTGAAAATGAATTAACAATAAAACGGAGACAAAATATTTATATGTATATATATTTTTATATATATATATATATATATTCATGTATATATAAACACCGTACTAATCTATCTTGCACATTTCAAACTATCAAAATATTTGATCTGTTCTTTTTTGTCAATGTTTTTTTGTTTCTTTTGCTTCGAATTTGTAAATTCACCTATTGGCCCATAGACGTAGTTTTATCCTTAAATTTTTATATTTAAAAATTACATGGTAAAAATAGTTTTACGGAGTCACGCCCGTCTGTACACAGTATTCTTTATAAATAACTCTTATAAATAAAAATTAATCTAACGATTTAATCTGACGATGATCACGAAAATCATAAAAATATACAATCGTGTGTGTGTGTGTAAGTGTACGTGTGTGTACGTTTGTTCGTTTACAGCAATTCATCCATAATACTGCAGGTTCTGCCCTCTGGCTGATATATAAATTTGAAATGTTCTCGTTCGCTCCTATTCTCTATCGATGATATTAATAATAATAATAATAATAATAATAATAATAATAATAATAATAATAATCATCATCATCATCATCATCACCACACGCACAGTCGAACCTCTCTCAATTGCGTTCGTTTGTGTTTTATCGATTCAATTGCCACTTAATTTGACATTGATGCTTTGTAAGAAATTTATTTGGTAAAACCAGCTACCTGAAGGACCTGCCTCGCCTACTAATACCCACCTATAAGGTCTGTTTGTGATCGATCCCTGATTTAATTATAATGTGATGTCAACGATGGTTCATCATTTTATTATTGATTCTGTATCCTCTCCAATGAGAGAGAGAGAGAGAGAGAGAGAGAGAGAGAGAGAGCCTTCTCCTTTCCTCGTCAACTGCAGTCACGTGAATACAGAGTCTTCGAATCTCATTATTATTTATCATCATTTGATGCAGCGGCAAGAGGGGTCACGCTGTTGTCTCTCTTTTTTCTCAATTTTCTTTTTTTCCCCTAATATCCTTTCCCCCTTCTTCTCATTACTTTACATTCGGTTCAATTCGATTGAACTGCAGCGACATAACGAATTTAAAACTTCTCCTCCTTCAGTTAAGCTAAATTCGTAATCTAATAAAGGGGCAAATTTCAGCTACCTTGGTAAGGCATTTGGTCGGGAAGGGAGGACGAATGATTTTGATTTGGACTTTGATGAAAGTGTTGCGTTGTTCCGTCTTGTGACATTTCATTCACCGGTTCTTCGTATTTACCCCTCTTGAAACGGCCGTATAACGACGAGTATGGTAGATTATAATGTATAGCGGCTTGATTGATGCTCATATGACCCAATCTGTAATAAAATTACATCACTTTTATTTTGAATCATTGAACGAGATATATAAAATACATACCTAACGGCTTCAAGCGCTTCAGTCATGGCGTCCTCGCTCCACGGTGTAGGATTACTTCTACTCAATTCGATGCCTTCTCTTTTGCATCTCCCGTATAACGTTCCTGTGGGTATTCCGAATTCCGTGGATGCTCTTTGTACGGAAGTTTGTCCAGACCTAATTGCTTCGAGAGCGCGATCCAAGTCAGCCGGAGACCACGTGGTAGGACTAGCGTTGAAAGGCGCTGCCAGTCTAATGCCTTCTCTCCTTGCAATTTTGTACAAAGTACTGGAAGGTATTCCAAAGGCTTTGGACGCTTTGTTCGCGGAAATGGTGCCGGTTCTCAGAGCTTCGAGGGCGTTATTCAGACTCTCGTCGCTCCAGGATTTAGTAGGTCCGTCTTTCTTTGGCGTGTCAATACCTAATCGATGTGCTCGCTGCCATAACGTTGTCGATGGAATACCGAAGGTGGCTAAAATACATCGTTCAACAATAATAACAATAATAATCACAATGAAAATAGATTACATATTGCGCATCAAAGACATTCATTTACCAGATGCTTTCGTAAGACTCATATCGTGATTTCTCAAGGCATCCAACGCGGCATCCATATCCTCCTGTGTCCACGACTTCGAGCCGTGATGATGCGAACTAGATTGTCCAGAATGACCTCTCGAATTATTTTCTCCAGAATCTGAATGAATGGAACTGCCGGAAGGCATCAAGCCAAGGAGTTCCGGGGTGATCATCATCATGTTATCACTGTCCCCGGCGTTTTTTGAACTAACACTCGCTCTATCCGACATGTGGCTATCGATGTCAATCGTATCCGACGAATCCATCGTATGTAACGTTTCGAATTTGATTTTCACGTTGTCGCAGTTTTGTATTTCTGAAAATCCATCAGAACAATAACGATAATGATCAATCTATTAATATATTCGAACAACAAAGAAGATACTTGGACTAAACGAGACTGCGTCGTGGCCGGTTACGAACCGAGCAGCAATACAAATCTAATCACGGCCAGTTAAGCACGATTAGACCAATTATCTTGATTCCCTTCTCCCTGTGCGTGTGTTTAATGAATAACAACGAGTTATTCCCTTTTTCTTTTATCGAATCTCTCCCCACCTTGGTATACGATTTTGCTTTTGCCTACCTGACGGATGATCGGAGTCCCTTAAATGCGTGATCGTGGTACCAACTAAAGTTGCACTGGGAGGTGTGGGTTGCGTCTCCGGGGGCAGGTCCACTTCCCCCGGGTCTGGATGATGACCGTAATGCCCGAGACCTGTGTGACAAAACATATCACCTATTATTCCGAGTGAAAAAAATCTGTCCCCATCGCCCCCGAAATAGAAAATTGCCCCACACCCGAATACTCTGATTCTTTGTCTCAAAATGCATTCGAATGACTCGCGTGTTGTTATTCAGAACATCAATTTTTGTTCCTCCCAAGAGCGAGATTTGTTTCTCAAATTCAAGAATAGAATTTTGCGTATACGTTAATGGAAATTAAATTCAGGTGTGGGGCGAGAGTCCTGAACGATCGACTTACCGTTCTTATTGTTGTTTGTACTGTTACCGTTGTTGTTACGTTGGCAAGTTTCCAAAACTACTACTGATGCTGCTGTTGTCTCCACACACTCTTCATCTTCGTTCTGCCAATCTCTATGGTTCTGCGATAGAAACAAAAAAAATTAACTTTTGTACCAAATTCAGATATATCTGGTAAAATAGATGATACATATTTGTAGGGGTGTGAGAGTAGTGATTTTTTCGAGTCGAGTCGAGTACTCGAAAAGTATATAATATATATGAATATGAATATAATCTATATGTAATAGTGGATAACGATCCCTTATGTTCTCTAAGAATATTCTACCCTTTGCAAATGATGATTCATGATAATTCTAAGAAAATCGACAAATTACTCGAAGATTATCGAGAATGCTCGAAAATTTCGAGTACTCGCACAGACCTACATATTTGTTTGAAATTGAATGAGATGTCAAATTGAAATTTGAATATTTACCTCCTTATTGTCAAGGCTATAATTTTCCGGAGCGTCTTCTTCTTTGTATCTATCGTAGTGTCTGGAGTCTGTGGCACGCGGTTCGAACGTAGTCCTGGCTTTCTTGTACTTTGGGTGATGCCTCTTCAGTTTTGTGAAACTTAACCTAGGGGTGCCGGGTTCCCTTGGTGGTGAACTCAAGCTTACAGAGGGTGGACCTTCCCTGTTCTCCGGCACCTCGCATAGGCCCTTGATCTTCAACTGGTCGGCCGTCTTCAAGAGTGACTGCATAAACAAATAAAAAACAACATTTTTAATACTTTTCGTCACTCTATTTCGTCCTTAATATTCAAATCGATAAAACCATTCTTTAGTTAGAGATTTGTTGAATTTCGACGTTTGAGGTTCCGGTAACGATAATGGGGCATCGATCTTGGAAAAAGGAAGAGAGAAAGAAAGAGAAAAGAAGTACGACGCGTCTGTTATCGTCTTAAGCTGAAGCGATCTTAACCTTGAAAGCACCTTAAAGGTTAAGACCGTGAGTGCTATAAAAACAGGAAGGTAGAAAAAAAAGGAAGTCCCTCAATGACTTCCTCGTAGTAGATGAAAGAAATGTGTATATATGTATAGAAAGAAGAGTTTTGTTTTCGCCTACAACCCCTTAAAGGTTCTATATACGTATATATGTACGTGTATATACATAACTTCTGCTACGAGTAACAAAGGTCTTCTTCCGTTTCCGGAATGGAAGAATGATGATAAAAAAGATGGAATAAGAAGAGAGAAGTGAAAAGAAGAAAAGAAGTTAGAAGATAAGTTAAAGAGAGTAAAGAAGAGAGAACGAGCGGGCAAACCTCTTTGCGCGCATACAGGCGCGACACTTACACACCTACACCATAATACCTACGAGCGAGCCTCGAGCAGAGCCGGCTCTAGGCTTGCTCTGTTCTTTAATCAAGCCAGGGATGGTGCGATTAGGCGGGGTTGGTGAAGAGAGGGTAAAAGGTGGAGGGTCTGGCGGCGGTAGTGGCGTCGACGGTGGCGCAGGGGACGAACGTCGACGACCAAGTCGACGAGCCTGCAACGATGAGGGGGTGAAATAGGATGAGGGTGGTAGTAGTAGTAGTAGTAGCAGCAGTAGTAGTAGTAGTAGTAGTAGTAGTAGTAGTAGTAACAGTAGTAGGAAGAGGTGGATTCAGGGCCGGCTTAAGTGGAGGGGCATACAAATTTTCCTGACAACTACATCTGTAACAGAACAGTCTTTGGTTTTCAATAGACTCCCTTCCTTCCCTTCAATTTTAATATTTATCATCACCCCCTGTCAATTCTTTTCAATTTAAGAACGGATTTGTGATATTTTTATACAATTCATAATTCTCGATGAGAATATGAGAAACGAACATGAAAAATATACATATTATATGTATATAAAAAATAATAAGAAGTTGCATTAATGAAAATTGAGACCGCAATTTTTTTTATCATCGAACGCAGCATCGAGGTCACGATACGGAGGTAAATGATTGCAAGACGTAGAAGTATATGTGATAATGAAACTTAAACAAAAAACTGATACAGCGCTCAAGTATTTAGTTTGTTTTTCAATCAGTTACGAGATACGAGATGGTGGGATCAATGTACATCTTTCAAATATAAACTGTTGATTTAAGAACTTTATAGAAAAGTTCAAGTCCCTGCATGGAATTCACTTCAAAGTGAATTGATAGAATCGATTGAACTTCGCTGTTGCATATTGTTTCTCATCGATAAGATGCAGCGGAAAAGTTTGGATAGATTTGTGCATTTGTAGATTCGTCTGTTGGAAGTTGAGAGAATCCAAACTCAACGCACTACCGTCATATGCAATAACTTTGACAAGATTTGGAAAATCAGACAGCGTGTCAAAGTTAAGGAACAGAAAAGATTTTCACTCGTGGCGATAAAAAAACACGAATTAACGATTTTACTCAACACTCCGAGTATAAAACAAAATCAAATGAATTCCCTTCTTGGAAGAGAATCAATCGTTTTTTTACACTCTATGCGTCGGATATCCGGGTACCGGATACCCAACCGGATAACGAAATGTCTTTTCACATTAGACACGCTCGCGTGGAATCTTCAATCGTTTCTTGATCTTTGAAAATTCATTTCACACTCTCTTTACGTATCGAAAATAAAAAAACGGAGAAATTTCCAAGTCGGATCGGTTTAAACAGAGTCTGTTAAAAGACACATCTTTTCAACATGACTGGAATTATTGAAAAGATATTTACACTTCTTTTCATACATCAAATAGTTCACCCAATGAAGCGAGTTGTGAAGTAATGTAATACGTATAGGGTTCAAAAATGTATATAAAGTATCCAATGATTCCAAATAAATCAAAGTATTTCTACAGGTATAAAATTAGATTTTAGAGTGAAAGCTTTTTCAGAATGTGCAATGCAAATCAAGAAGTAAACAGACAATCGATTACCTTCGCACGAACCTCAAATTATATCGAAAAATCCATAACAAACATTGTGTATAGAAAAATGTTGATATCATAATAATGGATAAAAATGACGAATTTGTGAATTTTTTTAGTGAATTCAACTGAAAAAACTTTAATCTCCCTTGAGGTACATTGAAGCGATCGTTGCATGGTGCGAATTTTGAAAATTAACTTGGGCAGTTGTTTCTTCGTATTAAAAAAAAAAAAAAAAAAAAATTTGTTCTCCGTCTCGATTGAGTTGACATTTTTCATTTCTGAGAAAATACATCTTAAAAGAAACAAGAAAGATCATTTACATCAACCTTTCCCGTCCCTTAAGAAAGCTTATTTTACATTGAAGATTGATTCTCACGTTTACAATCGCCGTTGATGGAATGAAAAATCTATGCACTGGAAGTGAGTAGATTTGATTAACAACAATCCATCGAAAAGGCATTAACCAGAAAATTGTGCAAGATTCAATCCTTCGATATAAATCATTTGAGATGGTGTTTTAGCGTGAGAAAGGGACGAACGAGAAATTCTAGTCAGCCCTACGGAAGTATGAATACTCCATCTACAACGTTCATGACACATTATATATATTTTTTTATTCTTCGTTGAAATTCCGTGACAATAAACGAGTAAATTTATCAGAATGTCGGTGGAAATATATAACTGCCAAAAAATTCAATTGGAATTTCACGGATTTCAGAGATCGAACCTTTCAAGAACACGATTTAAAACTTATACGTCCTCGTGAAAACATCTTTTCAAATATCCTCAAAAAACATCCGAGCACGTTGATTAAAAAAGAACACGCCTATATACGATTGAAAGAGAAGTTGTTCATTACCGTGGCTAGTATGCCCTTAATAATAAAGCTCCCCAAACACCAGCGACAAAGTTGTCAGAATTGACGTATTTTTTATGTTGGAAATTGTTTGAATGACTTTCAAAAAATAATAGATGCTCAATAATATTCTCTAAATATTACATTCTTCAGATAGCCAGGAGGAAACTTATGTTTTTGTTATTCAAGTAAAATTCTCGCTCTTTCACATTTGAAGACATATCGTTGATCTTCCAAAATTTTAAACAAAATCAAACAATATTGCAACAGAATTCAATACAAACGCCTTGAGGAAAATATTTGAATCGTTCGAACGATCTTCACCTTTCACTTCAAATTCATTTATCTAAAACCTATGATATTCCCACCTATTTTTCATCCCCGGTATAAACAAAATGAAAATCATAAGCAGAATGTTAATTGAACAAAAGATAATTTCAGCAAATTTCGAAGCATTGTTCAATCACGTTCATTGTTCCGAAAAGCTTTCAATTCAAACAGAATGAATCCAGCATCAAGCATATCTCCAAATAGTTATTAATTTCTCTCTCACTATTGTATATTTCACGTGTAATTCCGCAAACGCTTCATGTCACGTTGACAAACATTTATTTTATGTCTTGTTTTTGTTTGAGGAAATCAAAAAATTACCTATTGATAAAGAGTTCTCCAAAACCTCGGAATGATCAGGAAACATTGAGAAGAAATGAGACAATCCAAATTCTTTGGATTGCTACAAAATTCCAAGTTATATATTCAATTGTTTTAAGTTTTATATATAATAGCTTCGGGACTATAACCATCTTATCTGTGAAAAATCATCTGGAAATACTTCAATAAAATTGAAATATTACTGGGTACTACTGGACCCGATTTGCAAACCCTGAGAGAACAAGTTTCTGGGGACAATAAAACATTCCATTGATCCAGTGAATATTTAGTATATTGAAACAAAGTTCAATTGGATGTATTCGATATGTACATATATTTCCATTGACAAAATATTTCATAGAATAGGGAATATTCGATTGATTCGATAGATAATTTTTTTCTCTCGGGAAATGGAATTCCCGTCTTTTTCATTTATTATGAAATTAAACCAAATTGTCAAAAATGTCCTATGAGAAAATTAAAAAGTGACTGCATACACGGCAAATTCAAGTGTTTTATTTAATATATTTAGAGCGATTAAATCGTTTAGTCGCTTTCTCAAGACACAAAAAATATGTCGATAATTCAGATGAAAAGTTTTAAAATGAAACATGCCATTCATTTTCTGGGTATATTTACACCCTTTCGAGTGTTTCAAAAGTGACTACACGATTTAAACACTTTGAATCCATCAAAACAAAACTCTCGAATTTACAATGTTTTATCGGCACTGGAGTTACCAGTGCAGGCAAATTTATGATTCATTTCGTTTGTTTTTTTTTCAAATTAACAAAAGATTTACTTGTATCAAAAAAAATTCTGCGATTCAGAGGAGTAATTTTTTGTGTGAATCGCAGGAAAAGAGAATAAATGAGCTATAATTTTAGGCAATGGTCAATATCATTGAAAGAAAAGAATCTCATCGTTTCTTTTTACTCTTCTCAACTCGAATTAACATTTCCTGAATAATAAATTATCAAAGGATTTTGTATGAATTTCTACACACCATTTTTGGGATGAAATTATGAATACGAAAATTTCGAATAACGACATATAACTCGAACAGAGAGAAAAGAGGAAAGAAAGACATAAAAATGTTTAAATTCGTCAATTATAATAATTCTTCTCGACAAAGGGAAAACGAGTAATACATGTACCGAAGTGACTTTGGTACTCATAAAATTCAATACATAAATTCTTCGTACGATACATTTTATTTCCACGCTCAAGGATAATAGGTGGAATTATAAACCTTTCCGATTGCTTCTCCAGTCATAATTTCCATATTTTTCCTTGGCCACAGATATAAAATGATTTTTCTCAAGACCGAAAGCTAAAAACTTTATACCAATCATGTGAGATTTCAATCGTACGAATTACATACGGCTGATATATTGTGACAATTTATGAGTTTCTGCGTTGAAAAGATTTGAATTGCAATAAATATTCATTTCATAGAAAGCGTATGTATAAATTCATAACGAGAGAGAGGTTGTGATTAAAATACATATTTATATATGTATATAATATTGATGAATTATAGTTAAAAACGCAAACTGTATGTGTGTTTTTTTAAAATCGTTTAGAGCATGGAAAAAAAATGCATACATCGTGTTCAGGGATATCAGTAAAATCACTCTATTACATAGATAAAAAGTGTTTCTTTTAATTCAAGAAATTGTTATTTGGATAGGTTGAAATAAATATTTTTTTGATATAAACAAATGTGTGCTTTGGAACAATGAGCAAATAATAAATTTTGTCAAACCAACAGAATGTTGATTTCAGTCAGAGAAATATTTATTTCGACCTATCCAAATAACAACTCCTTAGATTCAAAGAAACACTTTCATCTGTGTAGGACACCTTGTTTCGTTCTTTGAGTTCGTATCAATTCAAATAAATTTATCCTGAACCGACATCGAGCCCAACAATAGTTCTCCGAATGCATTATAGTTCAATATCTCATACCTCGTTTTGTTCTCTATCTGCATGAATTTTTAATTTCAATTAATGTTATTTTTGTTAAAAAAACAAATATCGATCCTGAATCAAGAACGAGAAACATTTGAAAGCTGATTTCGTAGAGGAAATATAACGCCAGAAAATTTTTCAAAATCAGAAATATCCCACTCGCATTTATATTTCAATAGTTTCAGACATCGTAAATATCTTTTTTAAAGAATATAAATCAGAGATATGTGATATTAATCCCTACCGTGACACGTCACGCAACTCGAACGTCAGTCTATCTTTTCATTTTTGACGTTATCTTCATTCTCTATGCAAATTATTCTCCGCAGATTTCAAAGATTCAAACTCATTCGTTTTATTATAATATTCCTTTTTTATGCGCAAGAAATGTACAACGCGAACACTGGGTTTCCAAATTTTCATCCAAATAACGTACCAATTGTTCAAAGTTCCCCGTCAGTTTTTATTTATCCTTTTTTACGCTTATACACACATACACTTTGATGGAATTCGCTTTCAACTCGACTACGGAATAACTGGATCTTTTCAACGGAGATTAGAATGAATTTCAATCGGTAAATAATATCATTAAAATGAATAACTCGTAAAACTCAATTAGCTTGAAGATGATACTAGAAAGTTCGGACGTGGCATTATTATTTTATTGAGCATTAAATGCTCATACAATTTTCTAATGAATAAAATCATAAATTTTCGAATACCGCATAGAAATGTCTGGTTGAAAATTTACTTTGTTTCAGTTTACTCGTGCGATGATTGAAGAATGTATATTCGTAGAAATTAAATATGTAGATGTTTCCTCTGGTTTTCTCAAGCATGGATAAATAAAATACGAAATAATTCTTACATTCAGCTTCTTTTATGACCGAAAGAGATGATAAAATCTTCATCAATTTGTAAATCTATTCATTTATTTATCTGAAACGGGACAAAGCCCAATGTACAAAACAAAAAATTTACAAAAACCAAACAAAATCGCGTGATCCAAATTCATATAAAAAATTATAGCTCACCGCAAACAACTCATTCAAAAATAAAAAATATAATATCATATTTAAAATCTCCAAATCGCGTCATGCCACGTAAAGTTACGCCAAAATTTATAAATTACACATCTTTATTGGAGGACAATTCTCCCCAAAGTTAGGCACTAAAAGAACACGGGACATGAAATAAAGAATTATATCTACGAGGTCTAAGAGGAACAGAAATTTTGATTTCAAACAGCAACTCAGAGTGAAATCATTCAAGTATTTTCCTTAAAAATATCATGCATTTCCCATGGTTCAATCAGTGTTGCATGATTTCCAATGCATTAAGCGGATAAAAATAAGCGAACGTATTCCGTGGAAGTAGAGACAATCTCCGCTCGTTTGCTGTCATACGTGAAATTGGATTTGCACTATGCAATGAGAAGTCTTACTTTCAAAGTCTTCATAGCAATGGAAACCTTTATTCTTTATATCAGTAGGAAAAAATCTATGAAATGAAATTCACTCCATTTCAACGGAAAAAATACTACAATTTATTTTATCAACTATTCATCATTGGTTTCGAAGGAAAGTAGGAAGAACAAATCAAACTGCCTGGCTTCGCTTTGCTTTAGAGAAGTATAAAACATACCACTGTTTATAAAACATCCCACTATTCCCATTGACATTTAACGTGTTCATGATTTCATTTCCATGTTAAGAACCAAGACCGCGAGAGATTGCTGACCTTTCACCCCTTGCGGTGACCTCATCGAATTGATGACCTGTTTTTTGGTGGTGACAATTGAGAGATAGTCATCTTTGAACTCCAAACATGTAAAAAACGCATTACTCATTGATTACTCCACGAATTTGAGCTTTTATCAAAGTCTTCATCGATAAATCTTGTACGAATAATACATCTATATTTAGTTTATAGTGGTTAATTCAACAAAGTACTGTATAAAAATATCATCACAGAATTTTTTCGGACATTTTAGATACAAAATTTCCCTATTTCACCAGAGCATCGAATTCAGATGCATGATTAAAAAGAGAGGATATGAAAATATTTCCAAGGAGAAATCGAAAGAATACGTAAAATTCGTAAAAATCGTATTCCATATCGCTGTTTCAAAATTAATATCTCACGTATTTAGTCAAAATAATATACAAAAAGAATCGTATCGAAATGAATTCTGCATCAATTAACGAAACATGATACCGATAACATTACGGATGAAACAACATTTCAAACGAATGAAATCAAGTGACGTGAATGGGAGGTCGTAACGTGAAATTTATATCGATTCTCTATACGAACTGTGATCGATTCTCGCTGATGTTCTTTTTTTTTGCTATCGCAAGTATTCTTCATTAATAAATGACGAGTTGTACGAATTTTGTAAACAAAAAAAAAAAAAAACTGGACGGTCGAATCGACGGAAGTCTTCGAAAGTCTTGAATGGAATGAAACGACAACTCTCAGCAGAAAATATACATTCGAAATTGAAGATTTGTCTTGCCGTGTACAGACACGGTGAGAAACATGAAAAAAGGGAGCAACAAATCCTCTTCCGAGTAGGCGCGAGATACCGGATAGCTGTGGGACATCCGGCACATGTTTCTAAATATAACTCTCTTTCTCTTTCCATCCCTCCTCTCATGTATTTCCGGAAAAATCATCAGTTCTCGTGGTGAGTTTTGAACATTATTAGAGAGAGAGAGAGAGAGAGAGAGAGAGAGAGAGAGAGAGAGAGAATATTGTTTTCAATTCCAAATTTTCGTAGCAAAAAATACAAGAAGGAAAATCAGATGGTCCGTTATCAATTTTCAGGTCCTTCTCCTCATCGAATACACATATGCATGTATGTATGTATGTATATATGTGTGTGTGTGTGTGTGTGTGGGAAATTTCTAAATCGCCGGCCCTGAGCGAGAGGTTGGGAATGGGGGAGGTTGTTCGAATGAGAGGGTGTGGGAAAAAGGGGTAGGGGGCAAAAACGCCCGCAGGAAGAATGGGGGAGGCCTCCGACGCGGCTGTCGCGGCCCCAGGGCCGTATCGACCACCTTCAACCCCCTCATATACATATATCTCTCTCTTTCCCTCTCATCCCTCGCCTCTTACCCGGTACTCATTCGTGACTGAGGGCTACCATGCATACCCTCTCTCCTCTCAGACTCCCGAATCCTCCATTTCTCCGGCACCAATGACTTCCAACCGTTTCCACTCATGCACGTCCACACAACACATACGGAATATATATGTTTATGTATACCCTTCCGTACATACAGGTGTATGTACTCTACCAATGTTTCACATCCCTCTACGTCGAAGCGCTTATAGCGAATCTTCTGGTTATACGTGCGTTGGGTGCTCCGTGTCGATTTTACCCATGCGTCGTCGTTTCGTTGACTAGGACATATACATGCGACATGATCGAACAATCTCGTGACCATTGGTTAAATTCCGTCGGATTGCCAAGGAAAATTAGTTACAATTAACTAGCTCGAAAAGTTCGAATACGAGCCAGAGGCCGGAGGTAAGAAATATCGTTTCATCGAGAAATCAATGCGTAATATCATCAATCAATTCGCCTCCCATCGCTCCTGTTGTAGCTGCCGCCGCCTTCGTCGCCATCGCCGCGGCAGCTCCTATCGCCATCCCTAAATAAATGCTGATTCAGATTTCGAATGTATTGATTTCTCGCGAGAGATGATGATGATGAAATATGCAAAAGAGATAATCGTTCCTCTTCGATCAAGGAAATTTACTAAATTCTATAATTCCTCTTTTTGTGTACTTTCGTTCTCCCTTGAAACATCATAAAGTAGTACCTACAACAGGGTTTTCTTTCAATTAAATAAATAAAGCACCTCGTTGTCTCCACTTTTGGAGGCACCTCTACTACATAAAACGATGGCGAGACGACGATGGCAGAGGCAGGCAACCAGCAAAGCACTTGGAGAACCGCGGACAGGGAGATATGAGGGTAAAACGGGACGGCGGGCGACGAGGTGAAGAGGAGGTGGAGTAGGCGGATGATTGGGGTTGGTTGGTTGCTTTGGAGGTGGATGCATAAGGGGGGAGGTTGGCAGTGGTGGCGGGTGCCATCGGTTCGTTCAGAGGCAAGAGGGAAGCAGAATTCAACCTCACCAATCAATACTTAGGGTTCAAGGGCATCGCCCGACCAATTATCCTGGACTAATTCACACTGGATAAGTGTATAGAAGAGAAAAGATTCTTACTCCCGAGATGTACAAATGTACATAAACGTATATTATATATAAGCACATGTATGCACAAAGGTCTTTGATTTGAGAATTCTCTTTTCCTTTTTCTCGCTGCCGTAAATCCACCCCTTCGCGTGAGACATCTGGCGTGGGATGAAACTGAATCAAATCGATCCTCAATTACTTCGTACTCGATACCTACGCACAATGACTTTTATTCCAAATTTACAAAAGTCAAAAACAGTAAAAAAACGACTACGAGGTGTCTTCACCGATAACTAAAACGATAAAAACTGTTGTGGATGTAATGGCAGAGGTGGTAGGAGCAATCGTAGTAGAATCACGTGTCTCAAAGCACCTTCTTCTTCCTTCTTTCATTCCACTCGACTCAATAGACGACTACTGTTATAGTCCTTTTGGTATAGTCGTAGTAAGTGAAAAGGAGAGTAAAGAAAGAAAGAAAGCAAGCAAGTAAGCCAGCCAGCAGGCAGGCAAGCAAGCAAACAGCCAGGCAGACAAACAGGGGGATTGGGTTTGGAGGACGAGAGGGGTTAGTGATGAGGTGGAACGATGTGAGGAATAAAGTGAGAAAATAGGGGGGATAGGAGAGGGATGTCTCTGAGAGATCCTTGCGCGCTACGACAAGTGAAGGTGGTGGAAAGGGAAGATCAAGAAAGAGAAAAAAGAAAGAAGAGGGGAATGGCAGAGTGAGAGAGTGAGAAAGAGGGGGAAATGTGTTCTTTCTTCCGAGAAAGAAATAAGGGGCGATTGAACGAGAAGTCCAACAGGTGTAAATCCGCGGAAAGATCGACCTAACCGTAGTAGAAAACGTTTTACGAGAACAGGAACTCGTGATGAGACGAGAGGAGGAAGAGGAAGAGGAGAGAGGCAAAGAAGAAAGAAAGAGAAGAACAAAAAGGTTGGAATACGATGTGGAGGAGTATGTGAGACACCTTTATAAAAGACGTATGATAGAAAACAACAGAAAGGACTTTTCATGGGAAAGTGGAGGGAGGAAGAGGAAGAGAGACACCGGTGGAAGGTTATAAAGGGAAGTCCTCGAAGATTAAGAAAAATAAGAAGAAGAAGGTAGAAGAGGAAGAAGAAGAGGAAGGAGAGGAAGAAGAACAAGACGAAGAATAAGAAGAACAAGGTGGTATGTAGGGCTTCCCTGCTCTTTGTTTGTTGTCGTTGTCTCCTCTACTATTACGAATACGCCACCATAACGGAATTGATAATGTAACGGGCGTAGAGCATAACCTTCCTTCTTCTCTTCTCTCCTTCGCGTGCTACATAACCTCCTTTCTGAATGGGAGCGCGACCCTGGCCACATACTACCACGTGGCTTCTGATTCTCTTCTTTTCACTTCTCTTTTCGAGTAAGCGTAAGAATACTATGTTAAAACCATCACGTGGTTTTATAAGTTCATTGAAAAATCGCGATCCTTTTCTTTTTTTTTCTCAAAGGTTCGGTTTTTTTTGTTTCTGATATGAATCTGTATTATAAAACGACTTCATGACTTATGTCGCATCTTTTAATCAAGAGATGCTGGATGAACCTGGGGGACCTGGATAGCACGAATGCTAGTCGAATGTTGATAGCAGCACCTCTTTTTGGGGGCTAACGAATAGGAAAAGTGAACAGAATTTTGCCGAAGGTGTGAGCCAAATTTTTCAAGTTTTATCCTCTTCGAAATATGACAATTTACTATAAAAATGCAGCAAACAAGAACTACACTCATAAGTATTCGGTAAGGCACTTGCATAATTACCAGATTCGTCCTAATGTACCGTTACAAAACCTCTTAATTTATCTAATCTTTATTGGAGTCATTTGGGAAATTGACTAAAATTCAGTCTTCTTCTCATTGTATCGGCATTTATTTCGAGTCGATACTCATTTTCGGACCAAAGCTAATTTTGATTACATCCTCGAATGAGCTGGTATTCAGGAAGCAAGTAGTTTTACTTTTTACTGTGTCTCATATTGACTTGAGATCGAGTACTCTGATGATAATCTTTTGGTAATCTATTGTGAAGCTACTTTCACATTCCTCCTGGGATTCCACGGCTTCAATTCTAGGCAGTTGGCAAATGAAACAACCTGGATCGTGAGGCAGATTCTACAATTCAATCAATATTTAATCAAGGATCTAAAAAATTTGAAGGCGTGTCACATGACAGAGAACGACGAGTCATTCTTCACGTGATCTTGTACGCGGAATTCGAATATGTCCTCGGAATTTTGATATCGTCTCATCCACGACAGTACAACAGTTCAGGATGAATTCACAAAGAATACTATGAGAACCATGACATGGCATATGGGAATTAAAAATCGAGGAGATGCACCCTAATTTCAGTATTTGATTGTAAAATTGAATATAAAAATTTGGAATTCAACATTTGGTTGGATGCAATGGAGATTTTATTAGAAAAGTTTATCGAAACAGTGCTCGCATTTTCACAATTCTTGTCAATTCATGGCGTTTGCTTTGCTCGTATTTCATGGTACGGCACGCTTTGATTAACAAAAAGTTGAAAAAGAAATCAAAAATCGTCTGGGACATAAAGAAGGCATAGCCAGCTTATGAATATTGATGTTTACGAATGGCGTTTATTCGATGGAAATCTCAATGTTGATATACATTCGTCATTAATTCTCTTTGCATATATCAAACATTTAGCAATCCCTGAATACATTGATAAACCATTGAATATATATATATGAAATTCATGATGTCAAAAAGTAATTATTCCCCTCTCACGCAAGAGACGTCATTTCAAATGAATATAAAAACAAAATAAATCTGAACTTCTCACTTTGGCCAAACAAATAACGCTTATAAACATCGACAAGCGTGACTGGCTAGACATTTTTCATGGACACCCAGCTGTTTGAATTTTTGAATGAATTTTATACAATTAATGAACGATGCACCATTTTCTATAGTCAAAACAAGCGCCATTGGAATTACAAAGACGTAAAAGAAGCTGGCACAATGTATAATATCAAAACATAAAGCGCCGTTGAAATTATGAAAATGCTAGCAAAACGAGTTCAACTGATCACATGAGATGATGACATTTTTATATCAAAAACCTTACATCAAGTTTTATAACCAAATGCGAGTAACCTAATTATATTAAAGGGAAAAAGGTTTTCGGGAATCATAGAGAATTCAATTAAGTAGTTGTAAAAAATATCAAGTTGATTCAAATAAACCTAATCCAGTCAATCGAATATTTATTGAATTAACTGTGCTTGATTCCTAAATTGAATATTTTGTACATGAAAATAGATATTTAATTGATCCAATAGAATTTTATTTGAATTTGGTAAATATTTTACGGCGATCATTCAATTTGATATTTCCTTACTCCCAGAAAGTGTTTCCCTTACTTGACACAAATCTGAACTATAAAAATCTGGATTACACGGAATTCGAATGGCGCAAAGAATGAATCATGAACTATGTCTACTGATACAGAATAAATAACTCTTTGATGTAGTTTACAACTGTCTAGTCAATTAAAAGCCATTACATCTATCCGTATACTTGAAGAACCATGTAGTTCAATAACTGTGTAGTATCAAAAGATTCCGTCAAGGACAATCCACATCATAACCTCAAAGATCTATTTTTATTTTTCAGGATTTTGATTGGTGATCTTATATCGAGTCCGGATTGAGGTAAGGTCTCGTTGATAGCTCGGGGTTAAGGGTTACCATTTTTGACAGAACCTTGGCAGGATTGAAACTATTCTTCGCTTTCCGATCAAATAAAAGTTTGATGAAAAATCGGTTGGAAAAAGCATGAGCATATAAGCTCTGTTTTTGCCCGCTCGAAGAACATTCATACAATATTTATAGACCTGAAATGTTCGTACTTGTTAAAATGCGTTACAAGTACTTCTTGAGGTATATTTCCGACCATAAAAATAGATAACTCGATATGAGATCTTTCTATTACATTCTTCGACTCCACTCATCATCCAAGTAGACGAGTTTAATAAAAGTTGCAATCGTTTATGTTTATCTCTTGACATATTTCACTATATTTAGAAATAATGAGGCTGAAAATGATGGTTTCGTTTCAATCAAGAATTTTCTCATGTGCTGTTGAGTAAGAAGCAACTTTTATATATTTATATTCTAATGCTCTTGGTATCATAATTTGCTAGGGAATGTCAAATTCGTTTCACATTACTCACGTACAGAACAAGAAGAAGAAGAAGAAGGAAAAAAAAGAAAAGAAAAGTAGTACAATGTAGGAAGAATTACATTTGCAATGTATAAATATGTTTCTTCGTGATATAAAACAGTAGGGCACGAAATTTCGACTGGGATGTGAATTTCGATTGAAAATCATTTTTTCGCTAAGTATTTTTGAAAGGAATTTGATTACACAGGCTGCGAGATGTCGTCGATACATGAAAGTCAAACTTCGTCACAGTTTTTGATTGTGATGAATAATGGATTCGTTGTAACAAATCGATATTTCAGATTCAATTGCATATAAATCATTTTTATTGATATTTAATCGAGAATTATTCGGTTGTACAAGTGGAGACTGAAAATCGACACTGATGTGTAAATAAAATTTCCGAAAAATGATTATATCGACCCAATAAATCGGTATTCGTAGTGAATTATGTATTTCAAATGAATAATTCTGGTTTTCAAAACGAGTTGCAAGTTCTTTTATTTAAATATTTTTATTTTATTCTGAATTTTCTTCTGACCTATTGTGTAGCTTTAATCGCAGGTGTTTCCGAGACAAAGTGAGATCTGTCAATAAAGGTCATCATTCGAAATCCAAAATCAAGCTCAAATTTGCCTCTTGGCACGTACATCCACGAATGATCATGCAAAGACTAAATACAAAAAGGTGGATTCAATATAGGAATAAGAATTTTCAAAATTTATGTAAAAATGCACCATTGATGCAAGGCTAACCCAGCTTTGAAGAACTCTGGCGGAGCCTTAAAACGTAGCTTGACTAAGTCCTGAATATAATATCGTTTTTGTAATAAATCAAGTCTCGATTCTGATGCCTATAGAAGTTGGCAGTAATGGCAAATCGTTGTAACATCAATGTTGATTCAAGCCTGAATTAAGCTGTTCTTCCACGATTCATCGTTGCGCTACCAACGGAAGAATGATGATACCTCTGTTGTTAATCAACGCTGGCTCAATATAAATCGCCCATGCTTGGTCTTACTGAATATGCAGTTCAACACTGTAAAAAGAAAGTCTCAATCTGTTTGCATCTTAATTTCAGACAATGCTTTTTCCATTACGTCGGCGATTGTTTTTTCAGCTTAATTTGTTTGCATCAGAGATTCAGCCATGAAATGAGCTGAATTTAAGACTTTCTTTTCACAGTGAAAGGCGACCTTCGATCGATCAAATCGCATTAGGACAATTCCTGCGAATCATCAACAGTTGAAACTATTATCCACTACACTTCACTGCAGAATTAGTGAAATATTCGTTGACTATGCAGTATGTATTCGAACACAGCTAATCAACTGAATACTCAAACAAAATGTACACTGAGTGAACGGTATTTCACAGAACTAGCGGTGAAAGAATTGTTGTTGACATTTTACTGTTGGATATACAATAATTTTTGTTCTTATGGCAACACGTAGTTGCCTTGTTTGAACAATAAAATTATCAATTCAGCAATGATAACCGATAGTTTTACAATTTTATTGTAGTTTGGTATATGACGATTCGAATTGTTGTAAATCAACCCACAATAATCATCGTAGAAAAATATGACCGTCAAAATTGCTCAACTGACAATTTAATTGTTAACTACACAACTATGTGTTGCTATTAGAACGAAAATTATTGTATATTCAACGATAAAGCGTCAACAAATAACACATTTTGCTCAGTTTACAGTCGAGTATATTGGGATAAAAAAAGAACCTACTTGTTTATACCCTGAGAAAAGTGAACTGTAACCAATTAGCATGCGAAAATGGTAGTTGAATGACAGAATCTCTAAGTTGATGATGTCGACTATGTTATTTGGTATCCATCTTCATGTAAATGGTAACCATTCCCATGTGCCTGAACATTGCTTCGATTCTCCATAGTATCCGATACCAAATTCGCGAAGCTGTCCCCCAATTACTATTTGTACATGGTAATCATTACATTCCACTTCTCTCGGTGTAGGAATGATGCATCAAATTTCATCTGAAATCTAGCTCCTCCTTCACCACTACTACAATTTCACAGTAAATTCTATACGAAAAAAACTATCAAGATTCTAATAGAATCTACGATAGTCACAGTTAAGATTATTATCACGATAGTTGATTTTACTGAAGTTCTAGCAATTATAACAATCAACTTCAACAGTAACAATAAAATGAAAGAATTCACCTGTACCTGACATGGAAGCAATTGACAAGAGTAAAACCTCACACAATGACTTCATAAATCACAAATCCAATTGAAAATTCACAAAAGAATGAAGAAAATTGATGAAAAGCGAATTCTTGTCCAGGATATCACATGCTATGTGCATTACAAGATGTTGAAGTAAAACGTTGTCGACACGTAGGAGAGACATACGAATGTTTACGAATGTGGAGTGAAGGAAGCTTGATAATGTGAAAGAGGCTCGACTTCGGGAACAGACATTTTAAAGGGCTCTCATAAAACCGCGCGCGCAATCCTTACATATATCGTGTGTCCACTTACATGTGTCCCTTGGGTATAACATTTTTTTCTCTTTCCACCCTTATCTCTTTCTTTCAGCAGCATCATCATCATCGTGAACAACAATAAGAAAAGGAGTGTCGTGCCGTTAATAAACTTAGAATTTCAACCCTTTGCATACACAAGTTGATACGAATACGAAAAAGGATAGTCCCAAAAGCACAATTCATCACCTTTGTCCGATTTCTAGTTCTCTTTGGATTTCTACTCAACGGCATTTCGCTCGCTTACGCGTTTAATATCCATCTCGGTACAAAAATATCTTTCTCTTCGACGACCGTTTGAAACTCTGGCGACGGCAACGCACACTTGACGATGACCCTCGTCTCTCAAATACGCACGTACGCACACACAATCGAACCGGTTTCTCACGCATGAGAATGTGTAATATACCAAACTATACACATAGACACACATACACAAACGTCAAGTTTCATCAACTTTCTTCTTTGCCGGGAATTCGATTTGTTGATTTCTGAGATCTAAGCGTGTACTACAACTTCATGTGACGACGGTGGCGAGATGACGCGCCTGTTGTCGCAAGAAACAGCAGAAACAGCAGCGGTGACAGCAGTAACAGCAACAGCAGAAGAAGAAGAAGAAGAAGAAGCAGAAGAAGTTATATCGTTTATCAAGACTCACTCACCTGGTGCAGCAGTGGCGATAGTAGCAGTGGTGGTAGTGGTGGTAGTAGTAGTAGTAGTAGTAGTAGTAGCAGTAGCAGTAGCAGTAGCAGTAGCGGTAGCGGTAGTAGTAGTAGTAGTAGTAGTAGTAGTAATAGTGGTGGTGTAAGTAGTGTAGTAGTTCCTTGTCGGGAGAGTCGACGGAAGTAGGGTAGGAGGAGAAAAGGGCAAAGAGAGAAGTACAGGAGAATGGCAAAGAAATCACAACAAGGAAGAAGGGAAGGAGCAGGAGGAGGAAGAAGCGAAGGACGAGGATGAAGAAGAGGAAAAGGAAAAGGAAGAGGAGGAGAAAAGAAGAAAAAAGTGTTGGAGAGTGTCGTTCCTGTTGTCACTGTTGTTTCCTCGTGTTGTGTTACACTTCTTCATTGGATCGTACTTATCGATGATTACAATGATGATGATGATGATGATGGTGGTGATGATAATGATGATTATAATGGAGATAATGTAACGAAGAAAAACAAGAAAAAGAAACGGTGCACGAGGTTGAGATTACGAATGGGAGGATAATTCCTAGCAGGGCCCGATGATCTCCTACGCGACGAAGCCCAACGAAAGTGAAATGGCATTCGGCGCTGCTGCTCCGTCGTGCGCTGAGGGCGTACGGCATTCGGAGGAGGAGCGCCAAGGGGAAGAGAAGAGGCGAAGGGGAAAGGAAAGAGGAGAGGAGGGATTGAGAGAGAAGAGCAGGACAACGCAACGAAATTTGCCAGAGCGAAAAAGAAGGATGGATATTCAGACAGTCGACTATTACAACTACCACTATTCCGCAGAATACTCGCGGTGAACACGTACATGTACATACGACACACGTATGAACTTCGCTTATATGATGAACGTATACTCCGCGTATGTATGTTTTGACTAAGCGTATACACCCACGTTTGGCAAGTGTATGACACACGCACGGTACTAGGTATTTGGTACTTGGGACGAGTTTGAGCAGCTTGGAAGGAATATTTCGTCACACACATTTTGAAAGCTAGCGATGGTGGTAGCGGTAGAGTGGTGGCGATGGGTCGATGGAAGAGGATATTCTGAATTTCAAATCACATATATTTAAAATGGCGCAATGAGGTGGAGATTGGCGTCGCGACGGGAAACAAGAACAATATAGTACACACGTGCGTTGTTGTTACCCGAAAGAATAATATTTCTATTCACTCGAGTCGGTTCCATCATCGTATCTGTACTTGGACAGCAATGGTGGTAGGTTCAAGCGTAATGATACATAGTCTCAGTCATTTTTGCTACATCTCTGTATAGGTATGATGAAAATATGCGTGTCTCTCTCAAAGAAAGAAAGAGCAAGAACGATCCGGTTTGCACAAAGTGCGACAGAGCAGAATTATACCTGACCAGTCGAGCTCGAGTTGAGTCGAGTTGGTCTGCTCTGTTCTGCTCTGCTTTGCTCCGCTGTGCTGTTGCTAGAGGCATATAGGGGGGAAGCAAGCAAGCAGGCAAGCAGGCAGGCAGGCAGCAGCCAGTCGAACGATGTGGCGCGTCGATGGTGGGGAGATATGAGGGGAATGTTGCGAAGAGAGATGGGCGGGAAGGGGTAAGCCAAGTCTGCGGTGCTCGAACCAACGAACGGAGCATGGTATGGCTATGGCTCTAGCATCGGCAGAGTAAGAAGGATGTAAATGTGGCCCGCGCTTCAACGGAAAAAGATGGAAAATATTATGTGACGAAGATGGTTGACTGTGATTTGCACACAGCGTGATGAGGATGGATGTACTACTACTACTACTACTACTACTACTACAACTACAACTATCGCTCTTGCTCCTACTGCTGTTTGGTATATCCCTAGGGCGACAGAGATAGAATTTGGAAAAGTGAAAGATGGATGTGCAACTCTTCGAGACAAATAGAAACACGAGATATTTGGATAAAGAGAGAACATCGTATGCGTGTATGGTATTATGGATGAACAGAGATCGAAAAAGGGTTGGCAGAAATGCAACCTCGACATAACGATCCCGATTTTCAGGCGTCGTGCGAGTGAAGGAAAGATACATATTTCTGTAATTGTATAATTGGATTTTGCATGCCGATATTCAGCTTCTACCAACTCAACACGGAATAAGAAAGTTGAACGATGTAAAGAACGTCTCGTGGTCCAATGAACTAAAGTTATAATTGACTTCAACCTTATCGAGCGAACGAGGAATCAACCGTGGTTACTGAAACAGTTGATTTTTGGTTGACGACAGGGAGCTGCTGATAGAATAGTTATTAGAAATCAATAGCCTGTTTGCTTATATCTTATGAAATAACTACTATAACTCAACAGAGTAGATTGAAAAAATCGAAGGATTTCTACACTTTATTCACAGGGGAAAGAAATTAGGCTCTTCATCTTCTAATTATTCACATCGAATTTCCTAGCTCTTTCTCGTAATGCGTTACAAATCACTCAAAAGAAATATTTCAAGTATTCAAAAACAGATTTTGCAGCGATTTGATTTCGATTTTAGAGGAAAATCAAAATCCACATGCACAGGAAAATCTTTTTTAAATAGCTCTAGAGAAAATCACTCTAGGACTTCTTAAGGCGGTTACGAAGCCTCACGTAAACTTACAGACACCTTAAAAGGGCCTAAAAACACCAAGAATGATGTTTGCTGTGATAACAATTACTTTTCTCCGATTCCCACGCGGAGAAAAGAATATAATAATGGTTATCAGACAAAGTATAGTAATCAAAGGACATGATTCATTATGACGTCAAATGTTATACATCCATCAGTGTTCAGCAGAAATATAGTGACTGCTACGAGAGTTAAGATGGATTGTCATATACCGACTGCCATTTATCGTCATAATGAATCATATCCTCCGATTACTATATTTGTATGAAAATGGTTATCATATTTTTTTCTCCGTGCACATGGAACATGCAACTTCGGGGACCTGTTAAGAGAATTTTCCCCCTCTACAAAAGTGAATATTCATTCTTCGACAAAAACTACAATAAACTATCCACTCTCGAGGAGTGAATTCCCGAGCAGAAGTGTGAATCCGGTATCGATCCGATTTGCCCTAAGCCAGATCCGGTATGGATATGGGTAATCGGATTGGGCCCGGATGTAATGTGTAAGGCTTCATTTCATCCGGGCCGAATCCGGGCACTTGATCCGGCAACTAAATGCGGGCGTTATAAATTTTCCTTCACGTTTCTGATAGAGATGTGGTTATCCTACTTCGAACAGGTTACCTGATGCGGTCCAAATTGGTTGATCCATAACCCCATGATTGAATTTTTTATAAAAAAAATCATTAACAAATTTAATTGTTGATAATGATTACAACTTGACAGTTTCTACATAGATATCGCAATAGTCCAAGTCCACTTACATTTAAACATCAAAGGACAATTATTATTCACTTAACGTGTAACATAGGTTATGAACAATCTAATCAATATTTTTATTCCTCTCCTAATCTAAAACATATTTGTCGTGTAATACATTATCGCAATTCGCACTCTACAGATGAATGGTTGAGAGAGGTATATATATATATCAACGAATAGATACAACCAGCACTCGCGAGAAACCTCAGTCAATCAGTGTTGTATCAAAAATTTGATGGTATATCT
This sequence comes from Gonatopus flavifemur, assembly GCA_018340375.1. Taxonomy (NCBI): domain Eukaryota; kingdom Metazoa; phylum Arthropoda; class Insecta; order Hymenoptera; family Dryinidae; genus Gonatopus; species Gonatopus flavifemur. Next base: position 1,661,904 of record JAFFJZ010000023.1, read on the forward strand.
CGGAGTTTATCGGTGGAGGATTGAAATTTGTATAATCCAGGGGTATTTCGAAAAAATTTACTTGCATTCATTCTAAGTTTTCTTATTAAGGCAGAGATTAGGTTCGTCACATCTGGACATGAATATATTAACATTATTTGTATCTGACTCCCGTCAGAAAAACTGATTTGAGTCTGATGAGATTTTAAAAAGCTCGCCATGTTAGGGCCGCAATAAGGTCTGACTTTTCCGGATTGGATTATGATTTCCCTAATCTGTGCCTCGTCTGGTACACTGATCAAGGGTGAATAAGGTTGAATAAAGCTTTTCTTATTAGGACGCAGATCAGGTTAGTCATATCTGGACCTGATCAAAATTATCTGCATCCGGCTTCGATCAGTAGGACTGATCAGATCCGGATAAGACTGAATGAGGTTTTGCTGATCAGGACGCGGATTAGGTTGGCCACATTCGGACCTGATTCAAATCATCCGCATCTGGCCCCAATCAGGAAAACGGATCAGGGCCAGATAGATTTTTGTAGGGTCAACCTCATTAGAACTATCATCAGGTTATCCTCATCGGTGCCGGATCTGAAATCCCTGATAGGTTCTTATCTACACGGACCTGGTCAGGCTCAGATATGAAGCCTCATATGGGGCATCCCATTTCACAGCCGGATCCGGTCCGGACCGCTTTAGGGCCTACCGGATAGGAACTTCTACTCGGGTTCACACTCGACAAGATTCAGGAGAACACATGTTATACCTACGAAATGATGTGTGACCAAAAATCTAAGGCGATTTTTTCCAGGTTTTAGATAGAAATCTAGAACAATTGTGTAGGATACGCGTAGATTATTCAGATTTTCACCATTCGATTTTTCGTTAAATTTAATAAATGCCCTTTGCTTAATTCACCTAATTTGTGTCATTGAAAATTTTTCACATCTCTGTTTTTTCTCGTTTATTACTTGAACGCCTCCCAAGGTCGTTCTTCGTATGTTTGCGAAACTATTCTTATCGAATTCTCTGTGTCAAAATTGACAAAAAACGCATCTATTGATATTTAAATTATCTTTCATTCCTTTGTTTTCGATATTAAATCTCCCGCCACCTGCGTTTTCTACGTGTTTTATCGTGCAGTACCTCCTGCCAGTCCCCATGTGGAAATTGAAACTCGACCCCATACTGCTGTAGTACCGTTGCCGGAGTTACCAGTGCTGGCAACTTCAAACAGTCATCACAGGGCCAGTTGTTCAACTAAATAACCTGGGATAGTTGTTTGAAGCTGCCAGGGCAGTTGACTCCGGCAACGATGATGTAACAGTCGAGAACTCAGGTTCAGAATTTTCACATAGTTTGTAGCTGATACAGATACTTTCATTGGAGTATTCATCAATTCTTTATCATTCCACAACTATTTAAGAGATACAAACGAATGAATAAATGATACCATTCGATAAAACATTTTCGCGACATATATCATTCAGAACTCAACGTCTAGAAAGTTCTGAAGTTTTGATCGATGCCTATTCAATTCAATTTGGAGAGATGACAACAAAATTTCACTGTGAATTTATTCGAAATTTTATGCACATTGAAAGGAAAAATTTTCCTAAATGATGTCTAATCACTGACTGGAATTTGATTTATCAATCATGATAAAAAGATGTTAAAAAATATACATCATTTCTGGAAAATTGGGAGTGACAAATTTTAAAATGTTATCTCTCTAAGTTTTTTTCTAATACCTCTTCTTCTATCCTTGAAATTTGAATCGTTTATTGAAACAAAATCTGAACTGAAGTTGTTTTCTAAATACTACAGTCACAAATCTGATGTTTTCGGATAGAAAAATGCTTTTCAGGAACAATATGAGAACACGTTGAAACTTTCAAATTTACAGATTCTCGATTAGCAGTTTGTTTAATTAAACAATTCAAACTCCAAAAATACAATATACTTGTATATGATTTTGCTTCCCTCATTAATACTTTGACTAAAATGTGTTAGTTGAAAAATACTGAGAAGTATATTCTTATTATAGCGTAAATCCTTTTATACACGGAAAAAATTAGTGATCCAAATTTTCGTTGACTAGTATGTCACTTTTGGACGGAGCATAAATTTGAGAAAAATTCGTACACTGGATTTTAATAAATCGTTGACTTTGTTCATTGTTTCACCAATGTAATTCACTTTTCATTTTGATTGTTGGAATAATGGAGAGAGTCAACAAATTATTAAAATCCATTGTACGAATTCTTTTCGAACTTGTGCTCCGTCCCAAAGTGACATACTAGTCAACGAAAATTTGGATCACTAATTTTTTCCGTGTACTCTCTATCAGGATCAAACGCTTCGAAAAGAAGAGATTCAGTGATATGAGACAATAAATTTACTATGATATACTTAGTCTTCATGAATTTATATGTACAGCTCATGTTAGGTCCGCGTACTGAAATGATCTTCAACAACATCTGGACGTACCTGCACAAAAAAGAATAGAAATGTCATATGTATATGCAGATGTTGGAAATTCTGTACGAGAAGTTTTATACAGTATGTTGTTGAATTTCAACTCTTATATTGGTACACACTATATTTCGTATTCAATTGTATAGAATCGTCTTTCAAAAATTACTGTATCAATCTCGCAAGTTTATCGGTTTTATGAATTCTTCCTTTTGCCGATACTGGCGGAACAACTGGCTAAATTCTGGCTCAATTCTCAAAATTGCGTCGTTTTTGATTAACGAAATCATCTGAATCCCATCAACATCAAAAATATTTCACAAATCAATCAAAAAATCGAATGGAGAAAAGCGAGAAAAAGAAAACTTAAAAAATGTTGAATGATACTCGACCTTACTCTGAAATTGCTTCAGCCCCAATGTTCCTATCATTATCTTCATACCTATATAGAATATTTTATCGTTGACACTGTGGGTATTGTTCAATATCATATCATGCGACATATTTACAGTATTAACCGGAGATAAATTCGTTGATATTGATTCTATGAGATTGGTCATGTGGTGCTATTTGATTGATGTCAAGTAATACAACATGTGATTTTTGTGAACTGCTAATTGTCATTTTATACAACGTTCTATGGATGTATGGATCCCTAACAAATCCATGCAATGAATTTTATCAAATCAAACAAAGAGTGTTTCTCAATTTGAACACGAAAATTGCAAATTCAATATAGTTCCAATTCGTGAAGTGAATGAATTTACATTTTTGAAAACCCGTGGCAGAAGCTCTTTATACCAATATAAAAAAAATTAATCCATCTAAACACCTTTTGCACCTAAAATCACATTTCATTATGTATCCAAACTTTTGTGTCAAAGAATCTCGTTTGAAAGATTCTTCAGGTCACTGAATTTAAATCCAAACGTGAAATTTACTGACTGACAAATGTTTCTGGAGTCGGTGAATATGTAACTAAAAATTGGAATGTCAATATACATGTAATCTTTATCAATGAATTGAAGACATGAACACACGGAGAAAAAGGTATCTTAAAAAGTACCATAATTTATGGATTTTCTGCGCTGGTCTGACCGAGTCTAAATATTTACCTGAAAAAACCTCTAAAAGTACCATAATGTCTAGGACTTTTATACGGAAGGTACCATACTTATTTCAAAAAGTCCAAGAAATTATGGTACTTTTAGAGATTCATGCAAGTGAATATTCCGACTCGGGTCAGACCAGCGCTGAAAATCCATAAATTATGGTATTTTTCAAGATATCTGTTTTCTCAGTGCACACGGATCCCTCAATTTAAATGAAGAAAGAAAAATCATAAAATAAAATAAAACGTTTACTGTTAGAACCAGAATTTTTGTAAATATCCAATTGGAGTGATGATGGAGAATATTTGTGAAGTTTCGTTGGAGGAAAATTTGACAGATGAACCGGGTGTTTATAACACCCTAAAAGAGATCTATAATTTGACACCACACATCTCGAAGACCCGGCTTCCGATACGTATCAAATTCGTATCACTTTCAATTTAATTAACAACTTTCAACCTGAATTCTTCAATTTCTTCCCTCGTTTCTTAATTCGATCCTTCTTTTCCCTCCGATAACAATAGAAATTCTTTTTTCAAGAATCAAAGTATAATCTGTCGAATGACACAGTGAAGTTGAACGAGGGAGAAATGTACTGGAAACCAATTCTGTATAGCGCTAATAATGTTGACGGATCATAAGAAGTACAATAATTTTGAATAAAATAACGTTTCGCTCGTGGTTCCAATGCATGCGAAAAAAATTGATGCATCATGAAAAACAGTCAGTAGGTATTATTGACAAATACTGACTCTATGAATAGAGAAAAGCCTTGATTGCCAACATTACGTCAACTCATATTCGATCGTTAGTGTTGGCGCAAGCCAGAAATTCGTGTACGGGTAGCAACTAACTCCTAATTTTTCATCCAAATGTTTCATCGCGCAATGGAGCAAATCAATACTCAGTTCAGCGCTACTCGAACAATTTTCAGCACGAATCATGATCAAGTTTTACTTAATCGCTGGGTTTTGTTGATTTTCAAGTATGGCTAATAAGAGAGTTCCATTGTACACAAATATGTAATTGTTTTGTCAATTATATTCTAAAGCCGAAGAAATGAAAATTCTTGCTGTTGCTAACGCTAACGCCCCAGTATATATGCAAGGTTGATTGTTAAGTCGGAGCAATCTATGTACAGCCAATGTTGTACTAATATCGGTAGTTTATGAATTGAATTCTGAATTAACGATTGGCTGAATATTCGTGCTAGCCTGGGGCACGCTATCGCTAATTCTTGGGCCAATGTGGGCTGAATAAAAATGATTAGTGTTGTTTACAGCCTGGTCCACAATACGACAAAATCTACATGATGAAAATTTTCACGTGGAAGGCTTTCAACGTCAAGAATTGCGAATCCAAAGTTGAAAGTAACAATCTTAAGATGGCTGACCTAATGTGGCGAACCCAAAATTTACGAAGTCGATTGGATTTCCTTAAAACTTCTTGCTTAAGGGAATTTTTCGGGCCCAATATAGCGAATTTGAAATTTTAATTCCATTATATCTCCTTGAAACTCATAAAATGAAGGTTTTTGGAGTTGGACCGCTACGGAGAAAGTATCGGAACTGTACATCAAACTTCTGCGAAGAGACGATTAAGAGTTAGGGATACAGATGGAAATTCGACAGCTGTTCTTCAGGTCAAGCTTTACGATGTGTGACATTACGTAAAACCCAAGTGTCCCGAAAATACAGTTAATGTTTCGCTGGGAGTTAAGAAAAGTACTAAATTCCTAGATCTCGTTATTAACGTTTTCAGAGTTGTCTGGAGTATTGCAAAAATACTACAAGTATTTTCTAGAAATCTGTCCCAGGGTGCGCATGAAACTTTCTCAGCTAGGCTTGAGCTTCCCTCGCTCGATTAATGACAATTTTCAGACTTACTTCAAAAACCTCAGGAATACTTGGCAACAACTTATCTATAAGTTCCGGTGAAAGAATTCAAAATGAAAAGTACACTGTAAAAAAAATTTGTTGAATTCCAAACAAAAATGCTTGGAAATTTACAAACTTGGTTTGGAAAAATAATTTTCTAACCTTTTTCGTAAATTGCCAAACGAAAGTTTGTGAATTTTCAAAAATCTTCGTGAAATCACAAATTTTTTTGAATGTTCACAAACTTTTGTTTGGTAATTTACAAAAAAATTTTGTGTAAAAAACTGCCAAACTTCTTTGGCAGTTTAGGAAGTATATTTTTTACAGTGCACTGCAAAAGTGCTGCAAACCTCGGCTGACGGTGTAGTAGGAAATGCTATTTCAAGTATTATTGGCTTCATTCCGTCGGATCGCAGAAATTTCCAAAAAGGTTCCTAAAATACGACAAGACGTTAGCTTGAGATTAGAATGAAATTTCAACTATTCGCTCTAAGCGTGATCTCCAAATTGTGAAAATTTTCACTGGTACTGCATACGCCTGACAAAATTGTGACTGAAAGTGCAGTTCGAAAGAAATCCTTACACCTTTTTTCATCAATGAGAGATGATCCACTTAGTTTTGTGTAGAAAAAAATAAGGATTCTTTATTTAGTAATTGTTGTAGAAATCCTCAAGTACCTACACTGTTAGAAATTTCTGCATCAATTTTAGTGCATTTGCTGGAAGTTTTTTTCAAATACGTGCATGAATTGAGTTTCATACACATTTTACATGAAAGTTAATGTAAACTATAGCCTAATCTATATTTTTTTCATGTTTTTGTACATTAAATTTAATGTAAAAATGTGTTTTAACCTGAATTCATGTACGTGATTGAAAAAAACTCCCAGATATTTCTGACAGTGTACTGAATGGTACAAGGGGAGTGAATCTTTTATCAATATCTACCTACATCGAAATTTCATATTCCAAGAGAACATTCAACTATTTTCTCAACTGTTGAAAAACAATAAGAATTGCAAAAATTTTGACATATTGATACCACCTTGAAAATTATCAAGTGACAGTTATTCATTTGTTCTCATAAACAATATACAATTCTTATTAGAAAAAATTTTAATGCAACAATTCTTCAAAGAGATTAATTACATCGAAGTCTTCATATTTCATGGACGATCTTTTGTTTAGAAAAAAAAAAGGTTAATAATTAATGTTTAAAGCAAGGATTCATACTGCCCAACGAACGTACGCACCCAATTTTAATCTGAATTTTAATTCAACTCTGTGAACCTCCTTTCTAATTATTCATACCTCACGTAGCAAGAACGAGAAGAATCTACAAAAATTTAGGACACATGTCAACGATTCCAAAACGGTCAACGACCTACACATTTTGATAGCCACGTTTCACGTACCGCATTGTGAATTTACTGTTGAAGAAAATACAATATTGGTTTTCACGTACCATCAATTATCATCATAATCACCAAGGTTAGAGTTTCCTCTTTTTCCATTAAGAGAAAAAAAAATCTTCTAAAAAATTCACATCGCGCAATCAAAATTTTTAATCAGATTTGAGGATCACGGTACCCGTGGGTATATCCTCCCTCTTACCGTCAAAGGACAAGAGGGATGAAAAAGTGGAAAAGAAGGAGGTTTTAATATTTATAGATCTTTGGCTTTGTGAATTCAACGATAAAGACGAACTTCCAGAACTATGAAATGTCAAAATTTTCGGGCACGCACAATTAGCATTGTAGATTCGATATTCCGGGGTTCTCTAAAATTTTGACACGATACTGGCGAGCGTCCAAGCGGCGCAAGAGCCCAATGCCGAGCAAAAGGAGGAGAGGCCGCCAACCAGTTAAACACGTGGGACGAAGAGGGATAACCAAAAAGAGGAGACGTTGTTGAGAGTTGAAAGGTATGCGGGCGACAGAGAGGATCGATCTATTGGAACTCTCCGGTATATAAGGGGTTGGGATGGGAAAGAGGGCGAGGTGGTGGTGAGGGACAGGAGGGAGGTATGGGCGAGGATAATCTCGAGAAGGGGGGCATACCGTTGTTTGGCTGTCTGGCCTGTCTGCACGAGCCATCGTGCCGACGTTGGGCTTTATGCTGGTGGTAGTAGTGGTACAGCAGACACCCCAGAGCCCCAAGCCAGTATACCACCACCGTTTGTGTTATACCTATGTTGTATTATGGCGGTGGTGAAATACTACCTATGGTTAGTACATTTTAGAGATTCTTTCTTTCTCCTTTTATAGTCGAATGGTAACATCCTACGAATCGTTCGAGATCAAAATCCTATATATCTCTTATATACCCAAAATTCTGCTCAATTGGAAGAATCCTCGACAAGACTTCCACTTTGCGAATCTATCGCTTTTGAGAATCTTCAATCGTACTTCCCTTCCTATTTCTTTTGCACGGATATGGATTTTGTTTCAGAAGGATACACATTTCGAAAATTATAAGAATTTTTCATGGTATGGATTGTAAGAAATATTTGAAACAGGTATGTTTTTCTCTGATGTCTGATAAAATTCTTTTCAGATGAACAAAGAAATTAGTCCTGTGCTTGGATATAGTGCGACTGAATTTCATCAGATATAAAACTTTATTTCGTAATTATTTTCAATGTTTACTTGCTTCATCTTACGTCTTCTTGTTAATATTCCTCAACCTTTTGTTCGTTATCTCAGACCTCCTTCTGCGTACAGAAGGAATAGGACAATCGATCTGAATGCAGGAAAAGGGGTTTGTACGAAAGGATATTTACAATTCTGATTTTTTAAATATTTGGCATGAAAGAAGAAAGCTATAATTTTAAGCAATTACCAGCCTGCACTTGGTAATTATTATTTGATAAAACGCGTTTCATATTAATCTTCACTCTCCCCTACAACTTTTCCGATGACTCAGAAGAATTCAGTCATTCACTAGATCCTGATTCTTTCCCTCAAACGTTCACAAAGATGGATGAATAAAATCAGTCGATGACTCTATGAAATATTTAAAAACACTGGCATGAAAGACTACCGCGTCCATTAGCTTTTAATATTTATCCTATTGCAGAAGAGTTTTCCATCCAAGGAGAAGAGAAATTACTCCATATTGTATGGAATATTTTACATGGGCAGGAGAGAAAGAGGGGAATAATATTTCAGAATTCAAGATGAATAAATTAATCATTAAAATGCAAAAAATTTAGATAAATACGTAGTCAGTTGAATGGTTGTTGAACCACGCAAAGCTCTCTAATTAATTCTTATTCGTATAAATCATATTCCTTCACGTACAGATCATTAGATCATGTTTGAATTAAAAGTTTTTTCCATCTCCTACCGGAATGTATACACGTATTTCATACGATATTCGTACATATTTTTCATTTTCCAACCGAATGCAACTGATTGCATTCAGTTGTAATATGGCTTCGTTAAATTTTTGGATGAATATTGAAAATGCAAGCGGTTGAGATCAAAGTGTATACGATTTTCCATCATTAAAAATAAATTTCTATAAATAATCGTTATATTATGATATATCATCGTATTTCCAATATAATTCAACAAAAATGATAGGTGCATAAATTTATTCGATCGTTATATTTCTAAATTGAAAGAATTATTTGAAAGCCAGAAGGATGATATAATATCGTTATATAGGTAACACTTTTTCTTTTATTTCAGTGTGCGTTGGAAGATCAGGTGGAAGCAGCAACAGTCGGAGAATGAGAAGAAGAAGAAGAAGCAGAGGGAAAGATAGAAAATGTTCGGATTCAAGGATCGAACGAGACGCAGAGAAAAGAGAAATATAAGACAATTCTCTTACCCACATAAAGAGAATGATCATGGGGTTCCAAGGACACAAAGAGACATGTGCATCAACTATGCTTGCAGCACCCCCTGCATGCTTATGCAGAATATAATTCTAAAACAGACGTGTACCGTGAGGCAGTTCTATTTGCTCTTATGATTCTATTCTATAAGAGATATATATTGCTTCAAGAATTTTTTATTTTTTCGAACGAGTATAAGTTTGATAAGGTATGATTTTCTGAAGGCTCTTTGAATTCCTTCAAGTAAAAAATATACTATTTTTGATGCATATTACAGGGAAGGATGGATTAATAGTCGCGCCAAAGAGAAAAAAAACAAGCAAAAGCTCTCTTTAAGTCAGAAAGAGTCAATTCTATACGTAATCAAATTTTCAATATTCTATTTCCAGATTTCAAGACGGATTTAAAATTTTACATGACCAAATTGGAGCAGTTTGAATAGTTACCACTGAAAAAATTGTATGGTTGTTTCGCGCAACTGTGTAGCTGTATTTGGTTCACCACAAACTTCTCGCTGTTCGAAACAGAAATCTAATTGTGACAAACAGATAGTTGATAGCATTAAGACCGCATTTCTGGTTCGGGCAGCCAGAAGTTTAGAATCAGCCAAATACAATCATACACGGAGAAAAAAATCCACTTGTTATCATTTGCACAGCAAGCAAGATTGCTAAAATGAACAGCAACTTATTTTTTTCAGTGGATCAAGCTTCGCAAGACTAGGCGAAGGACTTATAATTATAACAAATCAGTTCGTGAACACAGCAAATTGTCATCGTTAGGTTATTCAATTCACTTAGCGAATTCGTTAAAATAGCGAAATTTTTGTTCTCCGTTTACAGTTGGTTGGAACGATCATAAAAATTTTTTCCTGTAGCTAGGAAAAGTTGTATCTTCAAAGTACAATTTTTAATCGGTCATTGAAGATAGCTGTGAAAACTGATGAAATGGAGCTACGGGATTTGGAGATTTCTATAAATTTTCAAACTGCAACGGTGTCTACAGATCAATTCCAAGAATACCGCGGGGACTTTTTCCAAACGTCTCTAAGTATTCCTTATATTTTCCAAGGATTTTTAATGAACGTATATGTCTTGTACGATGCAGAGAAAATATTCAGCCTGCGAATAGAGTGATAAGTCACAGAAATGGAAAAAGATTCCAAGTATTTAAGATCCAGCTTTGACGAGTGGAAATACTGCATCTCCTCCTATGGGAGTGAATTTTTCCGAATTTTTCACTTCGATGGAATGGGATTCTTACTCTGATCGGAGTTGCAATTTTTCTTTCACTCCGAAAGATTCAGAGGAAAGTTATTTTTTTGGGGGGAAGGAAGCGTCTTTGATACTGCCTACTTTTTACAATGTAACACAGTTTGTATCATTTGAATCAGCCTTTATATTTTCGCTTTGTTGGAATTAAATACTTGCTACGAAAATAGAATTACATTGACAAAGGAAGAAGAAAAAACTTAGTCGATGAACGAGTTACACTCCAAGAGTTTACAAGAAGAAGTCAGAACAAGAACGAAGTACCAATGTCTCGAAATGAAAAACCCACTCAAAACAAAAGTGTTATCCATTATGTGGATACTACTTCAAGAAAAATATTACCCGATATAATTTCAAGTTCATCTTTAAATGTCACAGGGTCTACTACTCCCCGTTTGATCTTAAAATTCATTCATTCAAAATATCCATAGCTTGAATGTGAAAATGAAAAGAATAACCGAAATAGGGGGGGTTCCTCGAGGTACGGGAACAAGACTCCGTACGCTATTTCAGTTCTTCGTTCGGCCCTGTTTTACCGCGCTGAGCTGCTGCTGACTCGGCGCGGTGAGTGGCAAGAGAAGAAAGAGAGGTTTCTCTTTGGCCGGATTTGCAAGAGAGCGAATAGAGACCGAGATAGAAATAGGTGGATGAAGAGGGATGAATGACATAAGAGTAAAGAAGAAGGAGATATGGACTCTTTATGAGCGACGGTGGGAGGAGTGACAGAGAGAACGGAAGGAAGGAAAAATATACGGTAACGTAAGAGAAAGGATCAGAGAGATTGACAGAGAGTGGAGGAAAAGAGATATAAATAGAGTGAGAGAGGAAGACGGATGGAGGCTGGTGTTGCTGCTGTGCAGAGTTTGCGCGGACAAAGGGAATCTGTGGCTCCAGCGTCATTCTCCACACACGCACGTATACATATAAAAACCATCCTATGCACACTAGCAAACACACCACGGCACAGTGTGTGCACACGCATGTATGCAGCAGCGAGCGTGAGCGAGCGGAGGACCGCGCGTTGCAGAAACCCGCGCTGGGGGTACAGTCAGTCGAAGGAGCAAAGAAAACCAGTCGACGCTGCTTGAATTCTCTCTCTATATATCTCTTCCCTATCATCCTCTGAACTGTTTCTTCTTTTTATTCTTCTTCTTTTTCACCGCTACGAAGAAAATAAAGAGGCTACGGTCACGAAGTCATTCCGCGACCTACAGAGAGCAAGCGAACGAACCCATACACGCATACATGCGCAATAACGTATCATAGATATATAAAAACATGCTCTCCTCCTTCTTATTCTTCTTCTTTCTTCCTTCTCGCAATCCTTATAGTAGTATACGTACACATCTGACCGAACAGAGAATTATTAGTCACGCGTATGAAGCAAATTTACCAATGGCGACGCGTTCGGTGCGGTTCAAATGCCAGACTCAACATCATTGAGAAGTACAATCGTGAAAGAAAATGAAAATGATGATTCGAAAATGACTCAATGATCGTTGTAGGGAGAACAATGGGAGAGAGAAGAGGAGAAGAAAGAAAGGGGGAATGAATGGATTGGGGCTTAAACTGAATTCATACGTGGAAATCCGGGAATGCGAAGATCTATCATCATTCCTGTGGATTCTTATGTAACTGTGATTGAATTTATTCTCCTTGCCCATAAGAATGCTCAGAACATCCAAAAAACCCAATTGGAAAAATATTCCGGAGGTTAAGAACATTGGGCCAAAGTCAGCAATTTTGATACATAATTGAATTGCTGTGGATTCGAAGCCAAAGACAGGTGACATTTGATTCACTTTATTGTTAAGCTTAAATTGTGATTATTTTTCCACGCTATAAAAAAAATCTACGCAAAACTTCCTGTACTGTACTGAAAGCAATCAACCTGTACATTTGTGCAGAAAAATTAGATTGAAATCATGAAAATTCCAGTACAAGGATCAGAAAATTGAAGTTGAAAACATGAAATTCCATGTAAAATACAAAAAATTCCAGTGAAACAGAAATTTTCCTGCACGTGAACAGGAAAAGTTCATTATGAACAGAAATTTTAGTTTCATGGTACCGGAGAATTCCAAACTCTTTTCAACGGTGTAAAATTGCAGGGTAATTTACAATAACCATATTAAATGCAATCTAAAAAATAATTGTGAGATTCTCCACCGGAAAATGGTGGCAGCAAAATCTCTCCTTGTTGGGGGTCTTTTCCCATAATTTGTTGGAGTCTTTTCTCACTCTTTGGAGGATTCAACACCTAAAAGGCAGAACAATTCTTCAAAATAAAAGAAAAATCCACTATTTTTATAGAAGAACAATTTCTCAACCTCCTGAATTTTTGACAATGCACGGAAAAAATAATTTAGCTGCAGCAGCTAAGTAGCTAGCACGGACACGGACAGCCATTAAATTAACTCCTGCAGCTAAATTTTAGCTGTTACTGCAAATAAATTGACTACAAATGCAAATTTTTTTGCTATAACAGCTAAAATTTAGCTGCAGGAGCCAATTTAATGGCTGTCCGTGTCCGTGCTAGCTATTTAGCTGCTGCAGCTAAATTATTTTTTCCGTGTGTGCTATACGAAACAACGTCTACCGTCAATTCAACTCCATATTGCGTGGAACAAACGAATGATTTTTACGCACATTCAATTCATTCGAAATCACTTCACGGAGAGAAATTTGTAGTTAAATTCACTATGTTATTATTGTTCCCGAGGAACAGACTGAACTATGACGGGTTCCCCCATAAAACTGATCAGCATTCTATTGTTGTACCATAGTAAAAATATGCCCTTCATAGTAAAATCCGACAGAATTCAGTCTGTTCCTCGGGAACAATTATAACATAGTAAATTTAACTACAAATTTCTCTCCGTGTATAGACCTCTTTCTCGAGTTGTTTTGAAAATAAAAGTGATTCGAATTAGGTTCTCCAGTTGATGTTACACAGAGCAGACCTATCAAGACTATGGAGTAACTTTTCAATTTTTCTGAATTATGCTTGGAATTATAAAGCACTCTGGAGTCAAATTTGAGAATCAAGAGTTAGGCTTAGAGTTGAAAGAACTTATGAATATTTCATAATTTTTCAACAGTGATGGAACGGTTCTCACGTGCATGGAATTCAAATATTGAACAAATCGATGCTGAGCTTTTGAAAAAATTATATTTGTTTCTAATTTTTATGATAAATTTTAATAGTTTTCATTTCTGTTTGAGTGAAGTTCGAGAAAATTCTGAATCGTTTCATGTGTATCAAAGAACTACAAAATATTCTCAGATTCTTTAAAAAAATACTACCTATATATTTCAGCCCCTAATTCTCCATGTAGCTATTAAAGGAAGGGTTGTTGATCAGTTCAAAGCAGTCCACTCTTCTAGAATTTTCAGAACAGTTGGAAAAAGAAGGAAAAAAATACAGAGAAACTTTCCAAAATTGCGTCAACTTTACCTGAAAATTTGGAACTATCAAACACTGGGAAACGTAACATGAACTTCTTCCGTTACTGATAATAAAAATTGTAGATGTTTTTAATCTGTTATTTGATTTCAAGAGTGAGTCTATTCGATTCGGATGGATATTCACTGTTTTGGAAAAGAAAACTCGAACCACGAAGTGGAAATAAAATTCTAAGAGCAAATTTCACATTACCGGTTTGAAAAAGTGAAAATATCCTGTGAATATTCCACAAGATACGTTCGAAAATACTCATTCTTAAAATCTACTACAAGAAATTGAACTGAAACTGACAATTTATATGCCACGTTGAAGCGATAAATCCATTGATTGGCTATTGATTAGAAATCAATCCATTAACATTTGTCCAACTGATTGCCTAGTTTTTCAAATGAACTCCATTGCTGCACGGGAAAAAGGATTTCTTTCCAAATAAGCATCTGTTTAAACGAAAACCAATAATTTTTTGATACAGAGGTGTTAATTGGAAGAAGGAGCAAATAATGAGTGTCTTTGAATGAGAGATACCTCAGTGGAAATTCGATCAGGCATTCCCTATTTTGAATAAGGTCCTGATCAGGTCAGAATCCGGAAACCGTGAACAAGGAAAGTCTTATGAGGCCCTTACAAGGGACTTATCGGATTTCCCTAATAGGATTCAAATGAGGTTGTAACGCAGGGGCACAATAGGGTTCGGATGAGATTCCCATAAAATCGAGCGAAATAGGGAAAACCGTAACGAAACCTGATGGCAAATCAGGCATGCCTCGTCAGGCTCTGGTATTTTCCCGTCCACAATTTCTACCAGGGTATATTCATTTTGATTTATCCAAATAACAATTTTTTTTAGATTCAAAAGAATACTTTTCTCTTGTATACCTTTCGTAATTATTCAATAACTAAAAGTTTTATGAAATAATATCACTGAAGATTTTATATCATCCACTATTCAGGAATTTTATATTTTTTAAATACTGGGAAATATATTGAAAACTCTCTTCAGAAGAAAAGCTGGATCTAATAATGCTGTTTTCACGAAAAAGGATGCATTAACCTGTCCAAAAAAATAAAATGAGCTTTAATGATTAATTATCCCAAAATAACAGATACCACTTGATCAATTTATTACGGAAAATTCTCAGTTCAGATAAGAAATCCGCATTAGCTATTCCCTAGAATAAATAGACCCTTTTATTTTGCATGAAGAGAATGAAAAAACGCACCAAGAAGAAATGTATCCGACAAAAGGACGACGATATCTGTGTACATGCACGTACACAGCGATCCCTCTTTGACTCTCGTTGTCCTTGACACGTGAGTAAAAAGATGACACACGTGAAGGAAACTCTCGCTTATCGTTCTTATGCTTTCAATTCGTACTTCATCTTCTTCAGGTACAGCACACCGATCTATACATTACACAACCTCATACGGGTAAAAGTATTAATTCCATTGACTCGGTTCTTCTCTACCACACAACTTACTTCCCTTTCGTTTGTAGTACACGTAAGATTTCAACCGACAACTTTGCTACGATACAAAGATACGATTGAGTCTTTGTAAAATCACAAATTTATATCACCGGGAATGAAATACCAAGAGTGAATACGGTCCTGGATTTTGCATCGACGTCTGACTAGGTTTGCTCTCCATGTCTGGAGAGTGAGATGAGTGAATGAGAGAGCAAGATATATATATGTATATATACATATATATGCATGGTAAAGAAAGTAAGGGGAATGTGGAAGGAAATTACTTTTTTCTATAAAACTGAGAACACGATGTGGATTTGCCTCTTCTGATTCTTCGAACAAATCCGCCTTTCTTCCTTCTTTTCTTCTTTTTCCTCATCTTACTCATCTACGTCAGTTACATATTCATTTTTTAAATTTGGCAGTTTCAATATTTATATTACTTCAACGTTATTAGATTTGTTACACTAAACACGTTGATGAATTGAATATTCCTAAAATTATCTTTCGATTATAAGAGACAACGGGAGTCGAACGATAACAGGAGTTGTTAGTTCTTTTAGAGAACTTTAATAAAAATCTTTAGCATTGGCTGTACCATGTCGCGTCTCTGGTCTGCGCTCGGATGCCCTGCCATTGGCTATTGGTGAATTTGGCCATACGCGTGACTAATAATTTTCACCATTAGCATTGGGGGAGGGGGCGAAAGAAGTTCGAAAACCTCTCTCCATAAGATTCATCATTATTATATTCTCCATTTTTTACCCCAAATATTATTTCAATAAAATTACACCCGCGTGAACATGGTTTTGTCATAGAAAAAAATCGATATCGTATTGAATATACTTTTATTTTAGAGTTAACGAAAGGAAGGTATTGATAACTCGTTTTAGAGAAATTACAACGAGCGATGCTAATTTTTCACAAGACTGTACTCGTGTACTGTACATGCGTGTCCCGTCTCTGATCTGATACTTTGGATCAATGGCCGCCATTGGCCATTGGTGAATTTGCCGATGCACGCGATAAATTATTTTCCTTCGTCTAACCGTTTTAGTTTAGAAATGAATATTTATTTGATAAAATAATCGATCACAGAAATTTGGAAGAAATTCAAGAGAAAAAGAGAATTGAAGTTCATGTAGGAGAATTGGTTTGATTATAATTACATGAATTAGAAGCAACGTAATGTCGTTGTATTTTGTTCCCATGTGTTCGTTTGTGAGAGAGTAGGAGGAAAATTCAATATCGGATATGGGTATAAATATACACGGAAAAAAAAAGTAGTTAATTTTACTAGAACTGTAATTCATTCTACTAAAGACATTCATAAAATACGGGATTATCAAACTCAATAGTAACTCTTACCACTTCAGCCGAGTTGGCCATTTGTTTAAGAGTTACCACATATATTTGTGAATAAGGTTTTTGTTTATTGTTTTCATGACCCTTTACTCAAGATAAGATGTATAAAATTATCTAGTAGAATTCACCAATACATCTTGTATACAATATTCAATGAAATCATGAAAAATATTATCATCATACATCAGTTTTACCAAAATCAATAGTTAGATTTATCCGAAGTATTTAATAAAAAATATATGAAAAAATATATTAAATAAAAAAGATTTTTAATATTAGACAATCAAAAATCATTTTCTCAGTTTCTTTCTAAGACCACTTGTTGATGATGCTGGTCAATGTTCTCATTGAGTTGGGAAACCAATTTTGCGACGAAGAAAAGGGATTCGAACCTACTTACCTACCTACCTACCTATGCGACTAAAGCCTAACCTGCACCGACTTGAGCTACACTATGATATAGTAGCGAGAGATCATAGAATTGAATCTTAATGATCAACATGACGTCATCAGAATTCAGGGACGAACGTTGCGGATAAATATGCTTCATATTCATAGGTTATATTGGCATGTAATGCATTGAATGTGCTGTTGATTTTAGTATTAGAGATTTTCATTTTTTTCATAAGTGAGTGGTTTTTAATATTTTGGTTCTCATATATTCTAAACTTCCTATCACTATTCTCACTATTCCATTTTAGTGATAAATCAAATATCCAAGTGCTCCTGTATTTTCAAGGGGAATTCAACTGATAATTAACTATCGATCCAGTTCATGATCTTCACGCCATCAACAATTTTCAACATTCAGTTAATCGGGAAATGAACGTAATGTTCTATTTCAATTCGTGGATATGAAACAAATAATCGGTAGTGTTTACATGAATATGAAGTACTCTTTACTACAATGTAGAATATAAATATACAACTAATTATATGTTTTGAAATGATTCGATATTCAAGTGAAACTTACATTGAACATGTATTCACTCTACATGAGCTGAGTAGTAAGAAATACTATAGAATTCAGAACTGCTTGTTTTATTAAATCTATTGACTTCAAAGTTATCCGTGACGAAACAATATTTACTGAACATCGACTGTTCCCGCAACTCTACAAACCTATCAAATATACAAGGACACTTATAGACTTGATTTTTTTTCTAATCAAGGGAATCAGAAAATTTAATTGGCAGTTTATAAACCGGCATTGGTAATTCATATAATATCTTTTTTTTCCGTGTATGCATGTTTAAAGGGAACACATGAAAGCCATCGTATGTGTTTTTGAGATATGCATTTATCAATTGATGATAATATATATAATAAATTTCTTCACTTTTGATATACTTTTGTTTCAATGTGAAAGTACTGTAAAATGGATTTAAAAAAATACATGCATTTTCCATATTGAATTACACGTAGGAAATTTTCTATATAAAATGATGTTAATAGAAATCTAAATACTGTCTTGATTTACTGTTTATCAGAATGAGAGAAAAACCAAATTTGAACCTCCGTAAACTTAGCCAACCAATCTGGAAAAAAACTTCTCTCAAGGAATTTGAATCTCCAACTTTTGTGTTATAAATTATATATAAGACCATATTGAATTATATATAAATTTTGAAAATTCGTTTTCATCTCTTTTTCTCAACACTTGACCAGTATCAGAAATCTGTGAGAGAAAAAAATGAAATAAACGTAGGTCAATGTCAAATTTACCGACTTCGAAAAGTGAACGAAACTCCAGTAAAATGTACGTCACTAGCCATGTTATTTTTATCATGTTATTTGTATAGATGGTTTCACGCAGATTTAAATCCGACTAAAGTCACAGTGGATTGGTACATTCAATCAACAATTTGATTTCTTATCCTATGCAAATTATTCTTTTAACGTCATAGAATTCCTGAATCCAGCCGTTGAAGTTGAATATCCTTTCAAAAAAAATGTATGAAAATTCATACTCTTGTGAATTTTCAATCCAAATTATAACAGCGAGCGAGAATATTTTACTCGCATACATAAAATTGGAAGAAAAACGTATAAAGAAATGTTCATAAACAAGAATTTAAACGCTATACACTTTAATTTCGGTAACTGAAATCACCAACTCACCATCCCTACGGTAGTATTAATTTTCATACAAATCGAAGTTATTCCAAACTTCAAACTTCGTTCAATTAAAGTAGCATCGATTCAAGAGAAAAAAAAATGTATTATGAGTTCAAGCATTGTAACAGTTGTTCTGGAACTTCATCATTATAAGTTTCATCTCATTCGAACTTGATTAATACAAGTTTAAAAATAAAATTATATCACCTTCGATTATCACCCCAGGTAATTTTTCACAGAATAGTATAAAATGGAGATTGAAAGAATAACATTCAATTCTGGATTGTTTATAGCGAATGAAAATTCTTGTATTCAACACCCGTGAGGACCATTGTAGACGAAAGATAAGAGTAATTTCGTTATTCTGTAAAAGTTTTTTTGGCATATTCTTGTTATGGAATGATTCAGTGCAACAATGATACTCTACTTACACTTATCATCAATAGGTACTTTTATAAGCTCATCAACTCATATACGAAACAACAAAACGTTTGAATTACAATTCAAATATTTAGAATTCAACTACCATATCCCATGCACGATAAACGGAGAATTTTGCTACAAATGGATGAGACACGAATATCTAAAATAGAAGTATAGACAACAACGGTAATAAAACAGAAATGGATAACGGAGTTGGAGTAGGAATTAACATTGCATTTCTACCTTGGCTCATGTTGACATGCAACTACACAAAGAGAAAATGTACTACTATTTTTCATGATGAACACTATGTGAATAAAGTTTCCTATTTTCAAGGTTACCATGATATTTTTCTCAATCCATTGTAAAAGTATCTGTTTTCATCAAGAATAATTTACAGTGAGTATAATTACAAGCACAGATCAACAATTGCTATTGAAATTGTACGTTGTGTATCTAAATATAAAAATCTACTCTCAAATGTATTTCTTTTCCAAAAGAAATACGTGATTTCTGCAGACTTATCGAAAATCGCTTTGGTATTCTTCAGCGTGTTTTTAAAATACGGGTGTGGAGGGTCTTACGAAATGTATATCCAGATTGTGAAAGTATAAAAGCAATCATTTTTAGTTATTTAAAACTACGTTGCAAAGTGCTTGATAGAATTTTCAAAATACAAAATATCAATTAAAATTATTTTCATGCAAAATAATCGAAATTTTCCTGCATGCGGCAACTGGAAAATTCCGAACTTGATGGATTTTTTACAATCACTTTACAGAAAATTTCCACTCAAATTCGTACAATTTCGAAAGCACGTACTTATTAATTACTTCTGAACATACGTGTGGGGTTTTCATGAAACTGAAACAGGCAGCCGTAAAGAAGCTAGCAGCCGATTGTCATCACTTCTTACACAAACCTTTAATCAACAATTCAAACGTCTCAAACGTTTAGTCGGATGTCATTCAATTGATTTCTGGCGTGAACAAAGTTTCAACAACGCTTAATCGAAAATGAGATCAATCGGCTGCTCGTTTGAATTTCATGGAGTTTTCCTCACTTAGAAATGATCGAGAAATTTTTCTTAAGAAAAGACGGTGGCCAAGTTTGTGCCACGATTACTCTCTGAAATTTGTAGAGTGAGATTCCACTCTTCAGCCAGCCAAAAGTGAGCCTGCCGAAATTTTGAGTGAAATTTCCACTCTTTCAGAGTGATATTCTAAGGTTTGAGGTTAGAAATTCACAGCCACTCAAATTCTAGAGTCAATTTTTTTACTCTAAAAGAGTGAAGGTTCACTCGAAACGAGTGAGAATCCCAGTCGAAGCGGACTGGCTCACTCTTGAGACTTAGTGGAGTGAAGCACGTGATTTTTCACTCTTTCAGATTTAGAGAGTACACGGGAGAAAGTGATTAGCTGTGAGATGGATAGCCATTGTTTTTTAGTTCCAATAGCTCACTCTCTAAATCTTAATCAGTGGAATTTCACTGGATTGCAGTGATAAGTATACCACTGCGAACCAGTGCATATACACTGCGAATCAGTGAGTGTTCACTGATTTTCACAGTGAAATACGACTAATTGTAATCAGTGAAAAGAACATCCAACTGCAGAATCAACGACTATTCACTGATTATGCAGTGGAATTCAACTGATTGAAATTAGTGGTATACTTATAACTGCGGAATCAGTCGAATTCCACTGATTCAGATTTAGAGAGCAATTTCAGTCGGTTCAGCAAAATTTTAGCTAATGTTGCTAAGGAATTAGCTGTCCCGTGGGTGTTCAAATATTCAACTATGATAGCTAACATTCAGCTGGTACAGCTAAAATCTTTTTTCGTGTAGATGGCTTTTCTTTTGGAAAATTCAACCTTCAATTTCTAGAAAGATGCATTGAAAAGTGGATTATCGAGGAAAACAAAATTCATCACGTTTAAAATGTACTTGACAATAGAAATGTTGAATCAAATAATAATTGATTGGATAAACAAAGTTGAGAGTCAAGAATCGAAATTCAATATTCAGTTTCCAGGAAAGCGATGAATTTCCATGCACCTCTGTAAACTTGAAAATACGGAATTACACCGATCGTAGGAAAACATCGATCACTGCGAGTTAGAACACCTTCATATACGCGAATGAGAAATTTTCTGCACTCTTCTGGGAATTCATTATCAAATTGTCGTGAAAATTCGATGGAAGTGGCAAAAATAAGCCTTTATTCGCGATCATGATTATATTTCCCTGTGGAATAAGATGGAATTCGTAATTTTGACTGTTCTTTTGCGCTCATTATTCACGACTATAATTTTCTTAAACACAAATCTTCATTTACGAGTATGGGCAGGCCCGAACCGCACAGTAAAGAAATGGAGTGTTTTTTTTTCTCATGGAGCTGAAACTAGCGATCAAAAGCTGGGAGCGAATAGTGTGACCTTTATTAACCCTTTCAGGGCGTACATGGGTCATTTTTGTCCATGTAATTTCTTCCACGACGAATTCTTCTGAGTAGTATAAAATCTAGGTCCCCATCACCACCTAAAAAAACTTTAGGGTGGTGATTATCTCTCTGCTGAAAGGCGATCGGAGTCGTCAGTCCCGCTATCAACAGCAAGCTGTTGGAAACTTCTACGGACACAAAAATGACCCATGTGCGAGCGAATAGGGGCCTGTTCGTGTGAAGTGTTATTTGTTTGGGATGTGTTGTAAGCATGAAATTTTCATGCCAAAAACATCCTCAAAGTACCAGTTTATGCTCCCAATTTCCTTAGAATACCCAAGTGTACATGGGGGTCAAACATGTTCGAGATTATTTGTGATTTGATACAGTTTAGTTGATGTATAAGTTGTATGTATGATTGAATATAAATTACTCGAGTTTGAGGATAATATTCACGAAGAACTGAGGCCCGTAAGTTGATCCTTCCCGCGCCCAGATTTCCTCTTTATGACCCTGCTTACACGAAAAAAAATAGGTTTTCCCACTATTCTTCGTACAAGAACATTATACGATTTTGCATGCTCAAATAATTATATATTTTGGGAAATATTGGATTTCCATTACTGTTCCCTGAAAGCTCTATTCTTGAACTACGAAATCCTCGAGGGATTGTTTTTGACACTGGGTTAATAGAAAGTTACAATTTCTCACGGAAAATCAGGAATTTCCCTTACTTTTCACTCATTTGTGATTTTTAAAGCACACGAGATCTAATCGTTGCCTAATTTTCAGTACATAGGTTTGTTCTGTACACTTGAAAGTATGATCACGAATTTTGGCAGATTTTTTGGATTTCTTTTCCTACGTGAAATAATGGCTAGACATGAATGGCCCATGTGCGCACTGATGAGGTGCCATTTTGTAGAGCGCACTGAAAGGGTTAAAACCATTTCACGAAGTATATTTATTAAATAGCCATATAAAAAAATATTCAAATCAAGTTCAATCAGAGTCATAACAATCGGTAAGAGTGAATCAAGTCTCATATACTGAAAAAATTTTTCTTGAAAAATGAAACATACAGAACGCACATTTACAGAACAGTTTCGTCGAATCCCACATCGCCAGTATTTTCGCAATGAACGGAGGAAGAAATTCAAGTTTGCACCACATATAATCGACTATCATCAAGTTCTATATTAACCAATCAAATTATTCATTACAATAATATCGTACCTTAGACGAAATATCGTTTTGAGAATGTCTTCTCATACAATGAGCAATCAGGCTTCATTGTTTCATCAAATTCCAAAGGTGCCACATAAACGAGATTTTTGGACTCTCACTTTAAGAAAAAAAAAATTATGTTCTATGGAGGTAAGAACCATAAGGATTAGAAAAAAAATTTTTCAATGATGACAAAAGTTCCTCATAAATACAAAGAATATTTTTTCAATCTTCCGTTCACCGGTTCTCATGGCAATTTTTTTTGTTTTCAGGCAGGTCGAAATTATGCCCGAAATGAAACCTGGGATCGGAAAAGAAAAGGGGCTGCTGCTGTTGTTGGCCGAAATGAGACGGTGTGCGAGCACAGCAAGCAGCAGCACCACTACGAACGAGCATAGGTTGACGAAGACGAAGACGACAACGAGGACGAGGGGCACCAATCACGGGCGTGAGCATCGTAGCGTGCCAACACGTCCTGTTCGTCGGAGCGGGGCAAAAGGGAAGAGAAGTGAATAAAAAAAAAAATATATGGTAAAATGACGAAACCCAAGCCGTTTGTTCAGTGCCTCTCTTGTTCTCTCCTTCTCTTCGCATATTTTCGCACATGCAAAAGAGGACCGAAAGGTAAAAGTATAGACAATCGAGCGCAAATATTCAATCATCCAGTATCATTGAATGAAAAATTCTTCTTTTTTTCATGTTTTTTTCAATGTAATTCATACGAAAATACATGCGAGTGGAGGTGGTGAAGTAATAGAGCAATGGTAGTTTGATTGCTGAACAATGGAAACCTAACGAGAAAGAGAGTTCGAAGACACGAGGGGTTTATTGATTCCAGGGCACCGGAATTGAGTAGAGAAAAAAAAAAACAAACGATGATAATAATAAGTGAAATCGACACCTCTTTTTCAAGAGATTCATTACAAAAAATTTTTTTTTACAATCCATCCATCATATATAATCGATATAATAATCAAATCACAAGTCACATCGACAAGGCAAAACGACATTGTTCTTTCGCGAATGGTCAAATGTTTCTGTGTAGGAGAGGACTGGGCTGGTTTTTGTCAGCGATTTAAATTTGGCCCGTATTCAACAGCGAGTAAGCAGCACACACGATGCAACCAACAACAGTAGCAGCAGCAAGTTCGTCGTCCGACTCGTATGATTCAAATAGCCAGACACAACTATTAAATCTTCGTTTCATACCAGGGGCCTGCCCGCTGCTCGCCTGGCGCTGACACGAACGTATACGAGAAATGCAAACTGGAGGCGAAATTCTTAAAAACGAGTATAATTCAGGGACGATCCACCAATGACTCGTCAATGAGTAGCTGTTTGTGACGAATGTATCCGTTGTAACGGAACTTTTATTTCAGAACAAACTGTCCTATTGTTACCTACACACTCACAAATACACAGACACATGTTTAATTTAGGCTTGGGAATTCATGCATTAATAAATCATAAAAAACAAATGTACATTTCATTCGTATTTCCATTCGAAACTCGATATCGAAAGAATTCATCTGCATGCAAATCAAACGAATCTTATTGATTTACTTCGGAAGAGTGTGAAATGAAACAAATTTTAGGTATTCTTGACAAACAGATGAATTATCTTAAATTACTTGCTCGAGTTTAATAACCTTTGTGACCCTACATAACGAACATAAACTCGAACAACGCGATATACGCTCTCTTCGAGAGCGGAAAAAAATAGTCCAACGTATAAATCCTTTACCTGATAAACCGTTTTGTTGGGATCAAAGCGTACACCGGCATCTGTCCAGAAATATGAACGAGAAATCAGGAGGAGAAAAACGTTTGGATGTGATCACTCTCCTCTCTCTCACGACGATACTATACGAAACCTAACCTCTGCGTTGCTATACCATAAAACACGACGACGCACACACTTTGGGCAACAATACAACAAATCGAGCACAAAAGAATGATTCTTTAAAATCACGGATCAAAAAACATAAAAAAAAATAAGCCGAATAATTATTTCACGAAACAATATGTATCACACTTGGGGAGAGGGGGGACGAGTTCAACGAAACAAAAAAAACCGGCGTCTCTATCGTGAGAAAACACAGTACATTTCGAACTAACGTACAACAACGAATGCGAAAAAGAGTGCTCCGCGATTTACTGTGGAACGAGAATGGAGAGTGAATTTCAATGGATAAAAGCCTTGCGTGGTGGATTGGATGGTCGAGTTTATCGTTCGCGCAACGCAACTGGTACGCCATCTGTTTGGCGCGTAAGGCGAAAAAGAGAGAAAGAGAACGGTCGGTAAATTCGATCGAATCGATTGTGTTGGTTGAGAAGAGCACTGTTTTTTCGAATTTACTACGGAAAAGGAAGAATTAGTTTTTGATTGCTGTTGGTAAATATCTAAACAGTATATCATGCGATCCTTCTTCCAGAGAGGGAGAATTTGCAAAAAATATACATAAGCTACATAGAATTGTACATAAATTATTATCATAATTTTGAAAATTTTTGACCTTCGAGTTATGTGGTATATTTCATAAATTAATTCGGGGTGATTACGCTAGGCTTGAAAATGGATCGATATTTATATAGGGCGTCTATGCCAGGATTGAAGCATGAAGCCTCAATTATTCTGTCATGGTTTATAAAATATTAAGATGAAACCGTTCAAACATCCAAGGAACGTCAATAGAACTTCCAATCCATTCCCCAAGAGAACACGAGCCAAACAAATCGATTTGAGATTGATTTTAGATAAACTTATATTCTATGATGGTTCAATAAACCTTCAAAATTCATTTTAGATTTGATCAACGTTTGTTGAATTGAATGTTCCTGTTCTTTCGGGGCTATAACATTTCCAAATCTTACGCATCCTATGTGCTTGAAATTTATATAAATTTCACAGTGAATATGAAATTTATATGCATTATACACCTGCATTGAATGTGCAGAATTTGAAAATGTTATAAGGGCAAGTGATATGATTTACATGTAAACCATATTGGATTATGTATAAATTATATATACTTTTGAGATTCTTTCTCCTCGAGATGTCACAAAAAAACATCCCTGGGGAAAAAATTTTTCATATTCTCTCATGAATCTCATATTTTTGCATGAAATTGATTTTCTCTAAGAATCGGGTCTCTCATTGTGAAAAATATTTCCTTGATTTCTCATAAAATTCATCGCGAAATTTCACATTTGTGTACAATATTTTTGCTTTTCTTCCAACGTGTGTTTCTCATGAGGAACACTTTTGCATAAAATGTTACCCTTCAGAAAGTTTCCTCCGCCTTACAAAACTCTCGTTTTTCTCCTGTTTTTCTTTAGAACATGAAAAAAATATGGGAATTTTGCAAGCCTGAGGAAGTGGGTAGAGAAGACACGTCGTTAAGGTGATACTAGCGGCAAATCGTTCATGATAAAATTGAAGTATTTGCCCGTAGTGTGTCATAAACGATTTGGCATCTAGCCTGCCGCCCCTTATATGGCAGCAAAAATTAATTTCTCACGAAAATATTCATTACCAAAAAATGTTGTCTCATTGCTTAGAATTTATTACTCTCCTAAAAATTATTTTTAAATTAATCAAATTTAAAAAACTTTTTTTCGACCCGATTGCCGCCCTCTCACGGCCTGCCGCCCCTGCGCCATGGCACCGTTGGCACAGGCCATAGTCCGCAGAGTCCGCTCCTGGCCAGGCCACGCCGCTAGTATCCCCTCAAGTGCATAACTTCTCATATAATTTCAATCATAAAATCTAATAAATTTCCATAACTTCTCAAATTTTTAATTCTTGCATCTTATCAAAATATTTCCAGAATATTGTGTGCTACGCGGGTTTCCCCTTTCACTTGTTACAATAACTCGACTAGAAATCAATCGGTAGGCTCTCACAGGCCCAGAGGTTTATTTTTCTCCCAGAGATGCACAGTTCCGATAGAATTTCAGTAACGATGAGTATCTGAATTCTTCAGTTAATAGAGGATTAATTGAATGCTTAATCGGAGACAGTTCGAATTTTCAGATCCCTTGTGACCCTTTTCGTTTAAGTGGATAAGAGTGTATAGATAGCTCCATGTGACAACAATTTTTTCCCCAATTCTGTGTGGTATTCTCAAACAGGTTGTCAATGTATTATCGTGTTTCTTGGAATACTTCAAAGCATAGCTACTAGATCATAAATGAGTCAAGATAAACTGTTCTTATTCTATAAATAGGGTTGGAAAAAACCCGGGTTTTTTTAAAAAAGCCCAACCCACTAGCGTTTTATCGGGTTTTTTCAGGTTTTATTGGGTTTTTTTCGAGTTTTATCGGATTTTACCAAGTGCTATTGGATTTTTTTCATAATTTCATTGGATTCTATTCAGATTTTTCTAAATTCCTGTATGCCCTAGCGATAATGATCTTACAATTCTTTATAATTTATCATGAAAGCTCCAATTCCTAGAGAAATCATAGGATTTTGTCATAATTTCATGAGGAATTGGGACTTTGAAAATTATGAGATGCCATCCCACCTGCAAGAGTTCCCCTTACAACCTTCTAGTATAAATGAATGTAACTATTCCATAAGGGTGTTGTCAGAAGATAGTATTATTCGAATTCATGTTACTTGCGAAAATTTGCTTGACGTATAAGGCAAGGATTTCAACACCTCCGAACGATACGAGGGCAAATTCCTCACTTCCAAAATCGTCCAAAGTAGAGAAGAAATTGAAGTTTCAATCCAAATTGAGTAGGCTAGTGGAACCAGTGAACGACCGTGTACTATTAGAACGACCGGGTACATTAAGGTGATTCACCGCAAGCCAAGTTACTCGATCTCTCCCCCCAGTTTTCTCAGTACTCAATGAATAGAATCAATTTTAATGAGCAGGTGCATCTTCTTAGGCGATTGGAAACAATGCGGCTACTCATTATTTTTCATTTTATGGGTTCGCTTCTGAGAAAACTGGGGGGAGAAATTTGGAATCTAGTAACTTTTGCAGGGAGTGATGAATTCCCTTGAAAATTCAATAAATTAAAATATTGAGACGTCAATCGAATATAAAATCGATACAAAAATTCAATATGCCTTGTACAATGTACTTAAATCGAGGAATAACAAATATTTGCATTGATCGACTTGTGAATATACTTCAGTCATTCACTGGTACTGCTGAATTGGTCATTCATTGGTCCCGCTACCCTACACGGAAAGAAATTTACAGTTAAATTTACTATGGTACTTTGTGACTGAGGAACAGACTGAACTTCCAATGGAATTTAATATGACGAGGCAATAGGAGCCTGATCAAATGTACAATGTTCCACAGTGAATTCCATTGGCAAGTCAGTTCATTCCTCGACCACAATAACCCCATAGTAAATTTAACTATTAATTTCTCTTGGTGTAATCCATTCTGTAACTGAAATTGAGAGTTAGGAAATCAATTACAATAGGAGGTACATGTGTAATTATGTAACGTGTTGTACTAACACACTGAAAAATTACGGAGCGTTAGAAAACGTGTTCCTATAGAAAACTTGCGCCGCTCTCTCATACTTTTCTTCAGTAAATTCTCGAAAATCATCTTTTCTTGGGCCATCACGCTAAGCTGTGCTCTTTAAATCACACAGATTTTCAAATAAATCAGAAGAAAAAGCTGGTTGGTAATTTTCTACAAAAATACTGAAAACACCCCAAATAGCAACAAGAGTTCAGGAAGAATTTTTGAGAATTCATATTGAAATCTTCAAGCCCCAATTGAGGTCTTCATGAACTCTTTCTGAACTAGTGTGCTGTATGAAAATCAATTACTCTCAGAACTCAAAATTACGTTTTTGACAGCTAGTACTTTGTGCAAATTTATAGACATTTTTCTATGAATATTGAGAGTTTGATCATTTTAGAATCTACAATTGAGCATTTCATAATTGAAAATAAACTTCACAATTTTCCAAATTTTTTTGAGGGTTTCCTCATGGGTTTTTTCGGGTTCTTTCGGGTCGGGCTTTTTCGAACCAACCCTGTCTATAAACAATCAAATATCCCAACCAGCTATTTTTAAATAACCTTATCAGCTCAAACCAAATCTCAGCAGCCACTTTATGGACACAAGGCATCCATGCAATGTTTGAGAGTTTGTTGAATTCAATTAATTTTTCTCCTCTCAACATTCCAAATAAATGGAAAAGAACGCTTGTGAGACTTTGAAAAACTTTCCCTTTTCTGCATTCAAAACGATCGAAGTACTGAAATTTCCGAAAGACAAAGAAAATCACGAAGTGAAAGAAAATCACTTTGCTTGAATCTGATTATGATTGTCAGAAGGAGGAAAATTTAGTTTCAATATCCTGGTTCAAAAATTGCAATTCAAATTAGATTATATTCAATTCACTTCTACGATAAAGAAGCTACTCTGCATCTCACCAAATCTCATTTAAGAACTGTGTGATTTTTTTTTGCTGAATCTCAGTTGGTTTGACTGGGTTTTATCGGCTCTTTGCCTTTACGCAACCAAATTTTTCTGTACAATAATCAGAATACGTAGTAAATTTTGCCTTTAATCAGTCTGT
This sequence comes from Gonatopus flavifemur, assembly GCA_018340375.1. Taxonomy (NCBI): domain Eukaryota; kingdom Metazoa; phylum Arthropoda; class Insecta; order Hymenoptera; family Dryinidae; genus Gonatopus; species Gonatopus flavifemur. The sequence continues at coordinate 1,691,546 of JAFFJZ010000023.1, forward strand.
CCGATTATCACAACTATATTCCAGTTATTATTCAGGTAATCATAACCAGATTTTGAATCACTATAGGCACTCACAGAAACTATAACATCCTACTTCCTTGTCCGTGTGTAATCTACTATGTGCATATTACAATGAATTCTTAATTTATAATATACACTGTATCGAGATGTCAAGGGAAATCTTACAGAAACTGGCATATTATAATCAAAACATCAAGCGTTATCTTTTACTGAAAGAAATATCGGGAAAAATCTTTTCTACATGAAGTGACAATACTTGCTGAATTCGAAGGATTTTCTCTTCCTTTATTCCCAAGTTTTCGACTGATTTAATCACTGTGTCTTAATAAGATTTGAATTTTCAACACCTCTTAATAATTCAAATTCCAACTATGGTCTGCAAAGGAACCTTTCAACCCATTCTAACGATAAAGAGTGATTCAACAAATCTGTTATGATCAATTTTACAAATATGTTATAACGAATCGAACATCGGAGATGTTAATTTTTAAATTTTCTTTCAACATTCCATGAATCGTGGACTTATTGAACCAAAAATTTGATTGAATGATTGATTGAATGTCTTTCCCAACTCGTAAATCAACCAGTGAGCTCACTTAATAAGATAAGAAACATTTCGCTGATTGTCTATTCTTATGAAATATCCAAAAATATTGTTGGATAAATATTTTCTAACTTTTTTTTTTTTATAAAATCTTCAACTCATAAAATTTGATGACAAATGTCTTTTGATCAAATTCTTTACTTCCTAAAATAGATTCATTTGCTCTGTGTGAAATTTAAATACACGGATTACATCAAACACAGTATCTTATACTCTGAATTGTCGCAATTTTACAGCAAATTTCAATTCGCACACGAAATCTATCATTACATCGAGAGAATTCCAAAATAAAACATGTTCCTAAATAAATGAAAAATTCTCAATCTTGAAAATCATAATTTCAAGCGAAATTTTTGGTGTCATAACAGTTGTTGCCAATATCTCACAATGAATTCATTACAATATTCTACGTTCGATAATTTAACACTGTAATCATAAAATATTACATAGCTAATCGAATAGATAATATGACACAATTGCAAGTCATTACGGGAATGAATTCCATTCATGTACATTTTTCACTAGGTTAATATTCATATGAATTAATCATTCCTTGATTTGAATATACCACTGTTTTAAGTTGTAATTTTTTTTGCATAACGAGAAATTTCATACACAAATCACTAAAATCTTAAGATACTATATTGTTTATAATTCATTATAACTTTTTAGAAGTTGAAGATCTTATAAAATGTTATAAATGTTCGTAATTTCCATCGGAAAAGAATTCATAAATCTAAATTGAAACTAAATAACAGTACGAAATTCTTACTGAACAAAATGCATAAAAATAAATTAAATTCTCCTCGTGTATAAACATGTACAGTATGATTCCTGTTTTGTTTCAAGAACATTGCCTCAATTCAACGAAAAAAGAAGAATGAAATTGAGAATACGATTGGATAATTATGATATAAGGAGGCAATATTCTTAGAGAGAATGATGGATGAATGGGATTCGAACGATTGCCAATCGAATCCTTTGAAATCACACAAGAACAATGTCTGCTCGGTAAATGTTAGAGAGTGAAAACAGGTTTTCAGATAAGGCTTCAGGCCATATTATCAATACAACAGAAGTATTACTTAATAATGATAAAACGATGATTAAAATGATCAGAAAATTCATATCATGTGATATTTGGAAGAAATTTTTTTCACATGGAATCCATTCGGTTACTCTTGAATTCTAAGAGTGTCTTTCAATAAATTTCTTTACATATATTTTTTTTTATTTCTTCATTATGAGGAATCATTATTTCTTTCATTGACCTTACAATATTGTTGCGTTGGATTTTGCAATGAGTTTATAACGTATACTGTAAGATATATTGACAAATTGTAACGGAAAATGTAGAATGGGATTTTCTTCTTTCTTCAGAAGAACAAATTGTTTCGAATTTATCAATTCAATCTCCAGTTTTTCTAAGGTATAAATATGTATATCTTCTTTTATGATGCATCTCTTCCAACGAACCCAACTTTGAGTAAAAATTTAATTATCCTAGAACCAAATTGGAAAAAAGATCTGCATGATTTCAAAATGGCACAAAAATCACTCATGTACAATACAAATTATTGAATAATATGAATTGTTATTTACACAAATGCAAATATTATTTTTATACATTCAATAATAACTATGCGTCTGGTTATCATCAAAGTATCTCATTGAATCCAATCAAACTGGGTTCCGGGGTGATGAAATAATGAAATGAACATTTTTCTGATTTAATTCAGTATTTCCCAAACTAACCAAGTATCTTGCCGTTCAAATGTATATCTCATTCTCAATTTGTAGTTGGATTCTAAAAGTAATGTACAGTGCAATGTCTGATCTGATAGCTATTCATTGAATATTCGAATCCTCATGAGCATATTATTTTATTTATATCATTTGTACTATAATAAACGTTCTTAGAATAACCTCAGAACGGAGACTGTTTCATAATTTTGATATTCGAACCTTGGAACACAGTTTATAGAGGTTGAATTACCACACAATTTATATACTACTATATTTGTTCTAGTTTTAATACTGTGACAATTATAATAGCACTTATCAATTTTGTGAGCAGAAATGCTTGAAATTTGAAACAAACTATGGAGTTATAAATAAAACGGTATAAATACAATTTTAATTTTCAATTTTTTTTATGCCAATCGTCTGTTTTTTCAGTATTGTGGGACCAAGTTATCAATTATCTCCTTTTCATTGTTTTTGATACATCTTTTCTGTGTTTTCAGACAATGTGTGTGGACTCAGATTTGTGTTCCCACGTATTGATAATACCAATAAAATGGCATATTCAATTTCAGTTAAAAGTCTTAAAATCTACACAACACAAAAGAAAATTCACATACTTTGTGATGCTTTAAAATACAAAATACTTCACTGAAGAGTCGAAAACTGGAATCAAATGTGCCACGTTTCAAACCGAGAGATTCTTTTCATGCTTATTATGCTTATTCAATAAATAGATAAATTAATTAAAACTATAAAAAATTGTTTTCAATTATCGAAGTTTTGAAATTCAAAAAAGATTTTTCTAAGTGTAAGACGAGAAGCCGCTTGTGGAAGCTTAAAATGAAGACATAGGGAATAGCGTCGTCTTTCTTCTGCTCATAAGGCGCTCATGAGGTTTTGTTTCCGTTTCGCCAACGTCCTGTGTCTTCACTTTACGCCTCCGCCAGGTGTATGTATATACAGTAGTGTGGTGATTATCAGGAACCCTATAAATATATTGATAAATATATTTATTCACTCAAATATGAATTGGTATTTATATGAAGAATGGAAATTTCAATAAAATTTGTGAATAATCCACTGAACAACTCTATACATACTGTCATGATCACTTCCTGGATATTCTGGATTATTCTATAAACAGGTGTGAGAATTAAATTGTAGTTACATCTCATAACATAGATTCAGGAATCCCATTCAACATAATATGATTTAATACTCCTCAATGAATAGATATCAGAGACTATGACAAAATTTGTAAATTCCGTTTGTTTCCATGGATTGCATATCAAGTACTTGTGCATCATAAGAACTACAAGAATATATGAAACAAAAGACGAATGAAACTGACGAAAGGGAGAAAAGATTAATGAAACAAAAGATCAATCTCCGATCAACATTCCAATTCATTACACAAAACGAGTGAATGAATGAACGAATGAAATTGATGTAATTTCGTTGTTGATTTTTTTTTGTCCTTGGCGTGTACCAGTAAACCTAATCTACCAAGAGCAAGAGAAAGTATGATTCTTCAAAGTATCGCACTGTGCAGTACATGCTACTTTTTTCTGCCATTCTGAACATACCGATGCACTAGAGAGTGTTTCTCCTTGCGCGGATGTAATTCAAAGGAAAAACTTTTCACTCTATTAAGATGGAAAACAAAATGTAATGAATAAATAAATTCTCAAGTTTCGAATAAGGCTGTAGAAAACCTGGTATATCTCTTTGTTACGGCATATCTATTATCCCGTTCGCATGGTGATGATGATAATGACGATGATGATATTTTGAAAGACTCGAGGATGTTCGCGAGGAAGCGATGCGATGAAACGTGAGTGGTAGTGGTAGGTAGTCGCAGCAGCGGCAGTAGCGGTACGACAATTGATAAGATAAAATTCAAGAGCAACCAAGGACTTTCTTAAATATACACATATACATATGTATATATATTTCTTACATATGCATTTTTTATAATATATAAATATATATTTATATATTTTCTAATGGTTCAAACTTCTTCCAAGATATCTCACGTCTTGTCAATATATAAAGCATTCTTACCTGAAGTTCTGCTTGTGACACATCGATTTCCCCTCTGTAGACAAATTCAATGATGAATTTGAGATCATTAAAACACACGTCTTGTGGCATGATGATCGTTGGATGTTTGCAAGGATTTGAAAGTAAGAGTTTCTGAAAGTAGGAACTGCACGCCGATAAGACCACCTGTGTGAATTGGAAAAACAATTATAATGCGTCCAAACGAATCTCTCAACATGATGGATATAAAAAATTATGAAAATTGAATATTATTGGAAAAATTGTGTCTTCACCTTGTGTGCTTTTAGAGATGCTTCATTACACGCCAGGGTGACGTCCACGAATGATTCTGTCTGTAATAGTTGATGGAAACCGGACGTCATATTCGAGTGGTAGTTGTTCCAACGGAGGCAGTAGTGCTGCCCGGCCATACCTCCGCTGCAAAAACAGAAAATACGTTATCGAAATTTGTAAGCAGAGAAGATTATTATATTTTACAAATTTCTATACTAATTTTTCTTTCATCGGGTTGTGAAATCAATTGTTTTACCAAAAAAGTAAGGGTTACCTATAAAAAGTAAGGTACCTGTAGTGCGCGCCCCAATAACGATCTGTCTCCATGAAAGATTTGTTTTTTCTTGTCTCTTTGAGAGAAGAGGAGAAGCAAGGGAAGCCAAAATGTGAAGATGGATTATATTGAGACGAAGAAGAAGAAGAGGATTGCAAAAAAGAAAGGAGAAACGAGACCCTTGAGATAGGAAAAAACAAGAAAAAAGAGGGTTGCGAGAGAAAGGATGGAAACAAAAACGAAGAGATCGAGACTTAGTCTCAGTAAAAATACGTTATCAGAGCAAACGAAAAACAACTAACTCGCTTAGTAAACTCTGTGAAAATATTGTTACAACACATTTCTTGGCACAATAACACTTTTCACTTTGAAAAAAAATATATCCACTTTCATGATGAAATTTGAAATACTAAGAAAAGTTGAAAAAAAAAAAGAATTGTAAACATCCTATATAAACGAAACAGGGAAGAGAACAAATATTCGAAGAGAGGAGAGACTGTTATTATCTATCGTTATCATTGAAAATCAAATTAAAGAAACACCAGCGACCAAAAGAGGATGTGTATGTATAAATACACATACACATTTATTACTAAGTCCGAAGTTCGGGCGTTGGTCTGCTTTTGCCTGTATTATTCCTTTTCTATCTATCTGTTTCACCTGTGCACTGTTCTTCCAACCGTGGACTTTCGTGTTGCGAAGCTTTATCTGCTTCTATCTATTTAACTCTCTTTTATACACAAATGTGAGACCATCATTCCGTGTGCCTTGGGCTTTGCACGCTGTGTTATCTCCGTCCGCGCGTAGAACCAAGAACGATGTATTTATCAGTTGCTTAGACCGTCTTTGATAACACGGAAACTAAGCTTTCCTTGCTTACGCACTTACTTCATTCGTCATTACACTGCACCTTTTACTTTTTTTCTCCTCCACCTTCAATTAACTATTTCCTCTACTGCTTTTATAGCACTTTTTACTACATCTTTTTCTAGAATTTCAACTTTGCTCGCAATCTCTCATCCATATCTATTACTATTATTTGCTTCTACATATTACTTATCGACTTTCTCACGATGACTTCGGAGCAACTGAAGAACAGAAAATGTCAATGTTTCTATATATATTTCTGCTCTTTGGAAAAAAAACATCACAAAATATTTGCTCTGAAGATGCAGCTTCTTTGATTCAAGTGGGATTTGTATTGTGTTCGAACAAAAAATTCACTTGAAGATTCTACTTTCACTTTAATAGGTAGTTTTTCCTCCAACTGCATGAAAAATGAATATTTACTCTCGGAGGATAAACATTGTGTTTTTGAAAAGTGTGAACTCACCAACAAGAACAAAAGTCAACTCTCATCTTTTAGTTATAATTAATTATGGAGATACTCAATTCAAGCGTTGTACGTATGTACTGTTTAAGCGTTCTCATTCCGGTACTAAGTCGTACTTTGTATCGACTGCTATGGGGATTCGAGTGTTTTGAAGACAAATTCAACGTGTCTCAGTTGTTCAAGGCAGAACGGGGCGGATATTTTGATATAGAATTTTTGGTTCTGAGAGGACAGTGAGCTACCTACCTGTAGACTCTAGAAGTGGCTACCTGGGACATTCGAGTCATATAATTGAACAACAAGAAGATTATGAGTAAATGCACTTTGAGATAACTGCATTGAAAATGAATGGTAATCGGTCCCATATACTTTTTTCTGTGGAGGTCAACTCCAACCAGGTTCTTTCGATTTGCGAAGATTGTCAGAAATATTGCGGAAGACCAATAAAATTTTCACAAAAGGAAGAGGGAGAAGCTGTTTATCGTACAACGTAAAAAATTGAGTGTCAAATACAATACTCCACATGGTTTCTCCTAACTGAAAACAGAGTCTACCCACTGAGAAGAGTGAACTTTTTGCCAAACATGTTGAAAAATACATTTAGCGGTATGAATTTCAACACTTGACGATTTTACCATAATTCGATGAACATTTTTCAGACGTCTGCATCTTTTGCTCTGTACATCCCGTGCAGTTTTCTCATGGATGGGCTCTTCTCGGCTGTTTTTAATCCAAACAATCAGAAAAGGATGGAACTATACTGCCCTCGACAAAACAAGGAATGACAAAATTCATAATGAATTTCTATAAATTCCTAACGAAATTTCAAAGATTCATCTTATAAGCAAAATAGTAAACAATAAACGAGATTTATTTTAATTCCATAAAAACATTTTGTAATTTCGACAAAACATTACTAAGAACAATTATAGTGATTATATTAATGATAAATTACAGCTAAATAATTTGGAACACGAATTTCAGAAAGAACTGTTCAAATATTTTATTCTCTCCAACATTTTAGCAAACCGCCCATCCTTTCTGCCTCAGTTTTCTCATTCATCTATCAACAGTTCAATTAATACCAATTAACGATTCTGTACGTTCAATCTATTTTCTGCAACTCAATTACATTTCTATTCTATTAAATTTTTTTACTAGCCATTGTTGTTTTTTCCTTTGTCCCTCAATTTCCTTATTAATTCTCTCTCAACTTTTTCTCTCGTGAATTAATCCGAGGATTCTCCGGTCCTCTTTCATATTCCATTCAATCTCGGTTCACCTATTATCCATATTCATATGTTGATCCCTTCTTGCCTTATTCAACTTTTTATCCCTCATTTCCTTCAATGATTCTTACGTTTACTTCGATTTGAGTTACTCCAAACTCTGATCATCCATTTCTTTTACTTCAAAAGAGCTGTAATCGTCGGAATCATACGATCACTTTCCGTGTCTAGGATTTGTGGGAACGAAAATTGATAATTCCACAGTCTGCAGGGAAAGAGAGTGTTTCGGAAGCTGTATGGATTTCGTATTCAATGAATCAAAGTTTGTCGTATCAATTCGATTGCTGACTTTTGTCAAGGTGTATTCGACTTGCAGATATACTTCATTTGATGATCAATTATCGATTAAGGAGAATTTCACATACATTGAGTTTGTATTGTTCCAGGGATCCCGAAACATGTTATTATTATTTTCGATTGAAGAAACATGTATCCGTACTTCATTTACTTGAATAATATTCACACGAATTCAATGAATGTATCTTCTGAGAAATAAGATTCCAGGAATGTGCCAATGGTTTCGTTATTCACAATGGTAAAACTCAATAACATATTCAAAATACCGAGAAAATTTCTCATTGTCACATGTTATCATTCTCAATTGAATACACATGTATCCATACTTCATTTACTTGAATAACATTCACACGAATTCGATGAATGTACCTTCCGAGAAACAAGATTTCAGAAATTTAGCAATTGTTGAAACTCAATAACATATCCAAAATACTGAAGGGATTTGACATTGGATTGTAAAATAATTTTGAATACAATACATGGAATTTCATTCATACTTAAAATCCTATGCAACTCTTGTTCTGCATTATTCTGTATACCTCCATTACCCGCATATCCACAGTTGAAAGCTGAAGCCTTTGAATTGGCATGTGTATTCCACATTCGAGCTTTGTACTTGCAGTGACCAATTTTATGTTCTTTTTCCATCATCTTCACCTGCTATAGGATCGAGAGAATCATTTCATGGTGTACAACGATCGTTGAGTATATTTTCAATGCTACACAAATATACTCTCTATATTCCTTGGAGTGAAAAATCCACTCTTGAAGAGTGAAAATACTGCAAGTGCACTCCATAAGAGTGAATTTTTACTCCTCAAACTTATAGAGAATCTGCATGAAATCCCTTTTGTACAAGATTTCATTATCCAGAGTTGAGATGGAACTGCGTTAACCAAGATTCAGTGTAGACATAGGATGGAAATTCATGTGTAGATTCCATATGATCAAGAGCAACCTAAATGCATTTACATCCAAAAAGAGTACCTCCTACCTTGATCTCGAGAAGCAGAAGCTCGAAATTTTAGCACAGGGATAATTATATTTCTTCCTCCTTCCCTTCAATCAAACACGTTAGAATAAAATATGCTTCAAACTTGTTTCAGCATAAAAAATATTATGAACACCTTTCATCCTCTACAGTATCGCAATTGAAGCTTCAAGGTATTCCAGTTTCAATATAATTCATATTCCATATGAATGTGTTATACGTTCAATGTAATTTTTACAATTGAAGTAACAGGAAAAATGTATTCTTCTATATCAACATAATGAATGAAGAAAAATAAAAGATGTGTTGCGCTTTAATTTACAATAAAGTTCAAACAAACTGGAGTCCCGAATAATCAACGATTTCAGATAGTTCCGAAAGAAACTAACTAAAAATTGTGAATTTTCAAGGACAATCAAGGACTTTAAATGACATCCGAAACCAATGAAATGCAATGACTGATAAAAATAAATGAATGCATCCTTCAGAATGAACTTAATTGAGAAATTTAATTTTATTTCAAATTAATTTCTAATTAATTAAATTAATCCTACATATCCGTATGAGTAAGTTTCACTTACATCGCTATCTGTTGCTCATTCGCATCATGCACACGTGCTCTACCGTTCTCGCACGTACGTACACAATTTTACCACAAGAGTAGTATCGTCATTCGCATAATCCTTGTTTATACGAGTCCTCTGCATACCACTCAAAACAAGGAAGTATAGAATCTATTTGTATGAATCCTAACGTGTGTATTGGAATACGAAACAGCAAACACAGCGAACTACTTTAGAAAAAACAAAAACAAAATAAAAAAAAAGAGTGGTATCATTAAAATTAGGTCAACTGACTACAACACTTTGAAAGAGCTGATAATGTAACTCGTGATAAGGAATCGATGATAGACCATCGATAATTACTCGATCTTCCGTATCTATTTTACACGATTTTCCTTTCTAATGTTCCAATAAATCGAGTCACAGTTGAAAAACTGATAAATGGAGGAGTTTTTTTTTTTTAAGGAGATTGATTCAAGTAAAATGTTTAGCACTGATGAAGATACACAAACTCTACATTATTTCATTCCCTGAGATCTTGATTTGGAATCTTTTATATCGATACCTGATTTAGGGAAGGTTTTTCTGATAAAGTGCTGGTGAGATCAAGTCTTACAATAATTACTAGATCCTAAATCATGATCAAAGTGAACCTGACCGATTATGAAAAATACATTCATAATCGCGAATAAGACTCAGAAGCTACACCGGTCACTAGAATAACACAGTTGGAAGCAGTGGAGTGAAATAAACAGTTCTGATTGCACGCTGACTCCCAGAAATACCGAATCCATAATGAACCAAAAGAAATCCAGGAGAATTGAACGGAGTTCGGGATAGTAAGAAAAATGATCTGCAATTTCTAAATTCGAAGCATGTTCTACAATTCCATTCAAGAAAATATTGATTTGAATCAATTTCATGCATTGCAGGGGTTTTCAAAAGTTTCACATAATCACAACGAAAGCCGAGCTGAAAGTTTGAATGAAAATTCAATTGTCGACTTTTAGTTTGACTTTTACAGTTTGTGGGAATCGTGAGAAGTGTAACTACACTTGTACACTTGAAAATTCATCGCTTTCAAGTTGCCTGAACTTGTTTCACATCGGTATAAAATTATCCATATTATTATTTTCGGTGCCCTGAGCGTAACACTGTGATTTCTAGAATTATCTCAAAAAACGAATCCTACGAAAATCTATCAAAACTCCAGTGAAAATCCCTAAGAAAAGTTTTCAGCATAGAATCTGGCTTGGCATTATAAATGATCAATGAAACCGAGTGGTTTGATAAACTTCGAATCTTGAGGGTTGTGAAAATCATTGTGGAATCTTTCCAAAAATCCAAACACTGTGAGTTTTGGAATTTCTTACACTGAGAAGCATTTTATAGTTTATATCCTTATTTCTTCTCGTAAATCAGGGACATTGAAAGATTCCGACTCAACGCTAAAAGAATTTTATTTAAAAAATTACCATGAGCTTCCAATAATCGAGGAACAAGTAAGAATTTTTCAAAACATTACTGTAAATTTTGTAAAATTTGTAGAAAACGTCCAAATCATTTGGGAATCTACTCATTTTCATTACAGGCTGCAGAGTAATTTTTTGATCAAAGTAATTGCTCTCGATTCCAAATAATTTTTATTATCATCGATAGTAAAAAAGCTGCACTCTAAATCGAGGGCTGTTTAGCCCAAATCTTTCAATATCCTCGGTTTACGAAGGAAAATATCAGTCCCACCCTGGATATTCTAAATAAAGAAATCAAATTCCTCAACTTCACGATCATAACCGCATCATTTAACGTCTGGCTCGAGCAGCGAATTATTTCTTCGAGTCTGGAATCGTCCTGTTATTGAGGTGTATTTTTTGTTTAATATTTTCATATCATTTCCGAATTGGAAATATTTTCACTCGGGTTATCACAGCATTTATTGTTAACACCCCCCCCCCCCCGCCCCCTTCAGTCTGACATGTGAAGATTGATCCATTCTTCTCTCCTCCACAGTTTTCCCGCCTAAAATCGTGATCAATGTCTGCTCGCTCCCAGCAGATTTTATTTCCCCACCAATATTATTCCGGGATTGAATATTCAGAATCTATTATTACAGGAATTTTAGCATTCCTTGTATTAATAACTAAATTCATAACTTATCTTAATCGAGAACACTAACCGCAAAGAAAAAAAAGTAATTAAAACTCAAGGAATAAGTTCGATATCAATCGATTAAAACACAAATTCCACCATTTTACGGGAGTAATGTCGACACATTACACTGTTAGAAAAGTTCTTAAATTTAATACGAAATTCTTTATGAAATACCATATTTTCACATTTAATTCAATAATAGTTCTTAAATTTAATATTGATGATGAAATTTCAAAATTTCTTTCTGAAATGTAACAATTGTTTATTAAATTTCACAAATATATTATTATTACAATTAAGAACAAAATTATCAACATTGAGAAAAAAATTTTCAACATTAAGAATTATATTATTGAATTCAATATTGTATTATGAAATTTAATAAAATGATTATGTAAAAAACTTCATAATATTCTTATGAAGTTTCAGGCAGATTTTTCTAACAGTGTATGACATTGTGATAAATAAATATCATGATTTCGAACAAATGAAAATTATCTTTGATCAAAATGATCTATTCAACTTCAAACGCATCGTAACTTCGATGTAAAGATACAACGATGGATTATAATGTGTTTTGAAAGGAGGAGATACGAACCTGTTGCGGATCATTTACCCTCATTTTCGTCAAAGATATGATCCACCTAAATGCTAATAAATGCTTTCTTTCTTTTTATATAATACGTGTACACACGTACTAAGAGAATCATCTTCTCATGGAACGAGAAGGTACACGGCATGAGATAAATACAGCAGAAGAACACACGTATTTGGCGAAGAACTAATTAAGTGAAAGAATAAAGACTCATATACCTACAATTAAAAACATGTATATACGTTTGCACACGAAGAATGAAGAGAAAACCGGATGTAACGCGACTTAAAGAAACGGAGTGAGACCGGATAATCTAGGTGTCTCATTGCAAAGTGCATTCATTCCGCACGAGGACTAAGTGTTTTGTATTTGTATAAGATCACGTCGGTAACAATGAGTGTGCCTTGATGCGCGAGGGGTAATGCATACGGAGAAGAAGAAATAATAGGGGTAAGAGTTGGGGCCCAATGCATAACGGAGAATAATTTACAAATCGATATTTCTTGGTACAATCAGGTGTTGTTGTGATCGGCAATGGTAGTAATAAGAGTAGGAGGAAGAGCGGTAGTAGCAGCTATTTTCATTCTCGTTTGATTGACAGCAGACATATTCTCGCACCTGTGCCTTTATTTTCTTCTTCTCACAAATGAATAATGAACTCCTCTATATCTATCGTTACGATGTGTTGTGTTTTTTTTGTTACACACTGATTCACAATGGATAAAAGGAAATAACGAAAACATTACCTCAACATTAAGAGATATTAATCCAAAAAGAATCTTCCGTCAGAGTTCAATATCTCACAAACACACAACACTCGTTGTTACGATTGGCCTCACCGGTTCAAAACAAATCAGTGTCATTTCACTCGATTCGTAAACGGGACCGACCACCGTTCGTTCGATATCACTATTCAATCGACAATCGAAAATATCGATTGACTTTCTTTCCTCGTTTTACACAGTCTCGTGTAGATATATGTATCGTACGTATACATACATGAGTAAATATAGTAGAATATAATCGCGTGACAAAACCGGAAAGGAATATATCGCATTAACAAGTGGGTAAGCGGGTGGATGTTTTCGCATCCTATCCTTCGGAACCTCAGGTTCAGGTTCTCTTTCTGTGTCCTGAGAGAAGAGAAGAAGGATACTACACACTAGGCACTCTTGGACTAGTCGGAGTCTGTCTTTCCCTTTGCAGAGTGAGAAAAGAAGAGAGGCGAGTGAGTGAGTCTTCCCTCCGTCTTGCCTTCCTTCCACGATTCATCTCAATTTTTCTTCGAGCTTTTTGTGTCCAATTTCACCTCGCCTCTCCCATCTTCTTCCCCCCTCCTTCTCTTTTCCTCCTCCTCTTATCTCATCTACTACTCTCTCTTCCCTTCTACTGTCTCTGCCATTCGGCGACGTATGCATGTATGTGTATATAATATATATATATATATATATATATATATATTGCTAAGAGAGAAAAGGAGAGAAAACAAAATAAAAAAAAAGAAGAGAGAGGATTTCCCCTTCACCTTGTTCCGTCCTTGTTTTTCAAGCTATATCTTTGACCGTTTCTTCTTTCTCTTCTCTGCTGCTCGTTGGTTCCATTTACTCGTTCTCCTCCTCCTCCCTCAATGCGATACGAAGGAAGACGCTATTTTCTCGTGGCCCCCTTTTCTTCTTCACGGGGTTTGTGTTCTTTTTCCCTGTCTCTCTCTTCTGGCCACCCTTCCTTGCTTCTTCTCCTCCTCTTTCCTTCCCTTTACTACTCTACCCACCCTTCTCTTTCTTCTCTTCCCTACTCTTTCACTCAAGTCTATCTAAGTTGCTGCCGGGAGAGCCTCTCCCTCTTTTCTTTTTCTTTTCCTTCAACATTTTCTCTTTTCCTACGCTCCCGCTTTTTACTTCCTTCTACGAGCAGTGCGCCTTTTACGTTTTTCCGACGTTATCGACGTTCCTTGCCTCCTCGGCTCTCTCTCCTCTCTTGGCTCTCGGGCTTTTTCTTTGCACCCTGTACTACTCCGGGTTGCCCGTGTGTTCTGTTCTCTAGGCGACCAACCAGCTCTCTTCTTCCTCTCGTTGGAAAACGTAAGCGGAAACGACTGTCGTCCCCTCCCTCCCTCTCTTTTTTCCTCCGCCGCTCTTCTTTTCTGCCCCTCTTCTACAATTCGAATCCTGCCATACAGCGAAGAGAAAATGAGAAAGAAAGAGAAAAGGAAAAAAAGAGAATCTCTCTTCTTTAATATTATCTGGGTAGAACCGAGGATAAAAGAGAAAACGGAATGGGGATGAATAATGAACGGAGAGAATATTGAAATTTGCACGTGCCAATGGCAAATGATTTTTTCAATATATTCTCGTGTTGACGCATGTGTATGTGGAAGAAATCTCCATGACAGTGCGGATGCAATTCTTTGTTTTGATGAAAAACTGTTGTGTTATTCTGCATAAAAACGAATTATCAGATCGACTGATTGATCGGTCAATCGTCCACGTGTATATACTGCACCCTAATTTACTTCGGTTCATACAAGAAAAAAAAAACAATGCATCAACATTTGGATAGTTGAAAATTCATCTACAACAGCGAGAATTTGTAACTGATGCAATTATTTCAGCTCGAATTCGTGTTTTTGCATGTATGACCGATCGTTTCACATTATCATATGCTTCGGGAAGGAATGAAAAATTGACCACGGGATTTCATTCACACGATAAGAATCATTGAAGATGTATTTCGATGTGTTGCGCACGAAATCGAATCATTAGGATTGTGCGTGAATTGGTCTTGCGGTGGCTTTTATACTTAGTCATGCTGTCACAATCGGAAGAAGATGAATACGTTAAGAAGTCTCACTTCAGCATGTTCAAGCTTGCCTCTCAACTGAACCGAAATTCACCTTGTTGTGATCTTATTATCGACTTGAGAAGAGTGCATTGAGGAAACAAATCACGTACTTCTTTTTCCTTGATGAACATGCATGATCATAATGCAAGAACATCCCTTCCCATCTGATGAACATTCAAAATGAAAAAAATCTGAATTGAATAAAGCAGCGTGTACAGCTGAAAAAACCTTGATTATAAAAATTCATTATCCCCTACCTAGCGTATTAATTTATGCAAACTTCACCGTTAGGAAAATTATTAAACTCAATACGAGATTCTTTATGAAATATCATATTTTCATATTAAATTTAATATTAGTTATGAAATTTTCAAATTTCTAACCGCAAATTGACAATTATATTTATTAAATTCAATAGTTCTGTCATTAAAAATGAGAAGAAGAATTAAATCATTGAATTCAACATTTTGTTATGAAATTCAATAAACTGTTATGTAAAAAACTTCTGAATATTTTAAGGCAGATTTTTCTCAAAGTATTTCTAAAACATCATGGATCTGATTTAATTGTTTTAAACTTTGATTAGAAATCTTTCGTCGAGGCTAAATTTAAACAAGGTTCCGATAATAGCAAATTGTTAAAATTTTGTGAAATTGATCTGAGCGAATTTTCATTCAAAACGACCACGTTTTCTGACTATTTGCTCAGATAGAACTGGGTCTCGATGATGAAGGTTTGTCTTCTCTCTACATTAATTGTTGCAAAATGATCGCTATTGTGAAAGATAGTAAATCAGGTATGAAAATATTTATATCTTTCAGCTGCAGCCCGTACTTAGTTTCTATAAGGTAATAATCCAATCTTGTAACTCCATGACCTTTCCTTCGTGATATTCTATGGCATCATTCCTGAGGTCCATGAACCTGGAACCGCCACAAGCGATTCCGGGATAACTGACTATTGGAGAATTTAGAGCTAATTTAGAGCTAATTTGATACTGGACGTGAAAATTTGGAGCTCCTCTGGAAACGCTAGAAACTGTGGCAGTTTTTCGGGAAAAAGCTTCTATAGGAATTTAGAGCTGGTTTAGAGCTCTTAAGATCATCCATGAAGATTTTCGAAAAAATTGCCCCTGGGGGGGAAGGAAAAATTTGGAAAAAGAATTTTTTTTCCTGAAATGTTTGTGAGATGAATTGCAGGACTTTTCTAGGCCTGCTGAGGAGAGAACCAAGCCAGGAAAATCGGACCCAGATACTCATGGGGGACATAAAGAAGGTTTGCTGAAGACTGGGTCGTTGGCTGAGCTGGAACCGCCACAACATAGAGAGTGGGTTTTCCGGAAAAGTGCTTCTATAGGAATTTAGAGCTGATTCGGAGCTCCGGGAATCATCCATGAAGATTTTCCGAACAAGTACCCCTGAGAGTGTGGGAGAGAAACTTCGAAGAAAAAATAAAAAAGCGAATAGAATGTTTGTAAAATAATGTCCGGCAAGATTGTAGGACTTCGGAGGTGTAGCCCCAACGTCCATAATCGGATCCGAATCACCAAGAGGGTTAAAAAAAAATTTGGGAGAGATCAAGTACTTTGTTGAGTTGGAACCGCCACAACATAGAGAGTGGGTTTTTCGGACAAGTGGTTCTATCGGAATTTGGAGCTAATTCAGACCTCTGGGAATCATCCATGAAGATTCTCAGAAAAAGTACCCCTCAGAGTGCGGCAGAGAAGATTTGAAAAAAAAATTAACAAATCAAGTAGAATGTATGTAAAATAATATCCAGCGAGATTGTAGGGCTTCAGAGGTGGGGACTCAACTTCCATAACCTGATGCGAATCACCCAGAGGGTGAGAAAAAGAATTTGGGAGAGATAAAGTAATTTATTGAGCTAGAACCGCCACAACATGAGGAATGGATTTTGCGGAGAAGTGCTCCTATAGTAATGGAGAGCTCATTTAGAGCTCTGGGAATCATCTATGAAGATTTTCCGAAAAAGTATCCCTGAGAATGTGGGAGAAAAAAATTTGGATGAAAAATGGAAAATCAAATGAAGTGTTTGTGAAATGATATCCAGCGAGATTATAGGGCTCCAGAAATCGAAGGTTCCGGGGAAAATGATATATGACAATTCAAAGCTATTTCAGAGCTCTGAGAGTCCCAAATGCACTCCGGTGAAAAATCACCCCGTTGGAGTCACATTGAGGAAAATTCGAACAAAAACGTAAATTCCAATTGAAAGATTTTTGGATAAGTTGAAATTCTAAAGAATGGCAGTGGCGTTCATTTGTCTGTGATCAACATTTCATTTTCCATCCTAAATCTCAATCACTATACAAACTGGAGTAGTCTCTGATAAAAATAAAAAAAAAATCAATCGATCGTATATCCCATTGTTCCACGTTTATTCAATTCTATAATACTAGGGCTGATTTATTAGACATGTTTATGTGTAATTCTGAGAGCTCTAAATTAGCTCTAGATCCCTATAGAAGCACTCTCCAAAAAACCCACTCTCTATGTTGTGGCGGTTCGAGCTCAACAAAATACTTGATCTGTCCCAAATTTTTTTCTCAGCCCTCTGGGTCATTCGGATGCGGTTATGAACGTTGGGACCCCACCACCGAAGTCCTGCAATCTTGCTGGATATCATTTGACAAACATTTGATTTGATTTTCCATTTTCTATCCGAATTTTTCTTCCCACACTCCAAGGGATACTTTTTCTGAGAATCTTCATAGATGATTCCCAGAGCTCTATATTAGCTTCAAATTCCTATAGAAGCTTTTCCCCGAAAACCCCCCCCCCCCCTATGTTGTGGCGGTTCCAGCTCAGGCAACGACCCAGTCTTCAGCACATCTTCCTTATGTCCCCCATAGGTATCTGGGTTCGATCTTCCTCGCTTGGTCCCCTCTTCTGAAGGCCTAGAAACGTGCTGCAATCCATTCCAAATACATTTCAGGTGAAAAAATTTCTTTTCCCAAATTTTTCCTCCCCCACCCCCTGGGGTAATTTTTACCGAAAATTCCCTTGGATGATCTTAAGAGCTCTTAATTAGCTCTCAATTCCTATGGAAGCTTTTTCCCGAAAAACCCCACCCTCATGTTGTGGCGGTTCCAGCTTCCCATGAAGTTGGAACCGCCACAGTTTCTAGCGTTTCCAGAGGAGCTCTAAATTTTTACGCCCAGTACTAAATGAGCTCTCAATTAGCTCTAAATTCTCCAATAGTCACTTATCCCGAAATCGCTTGTGGCGGTTCCAGGTTCATGGACCTTCATTCCTAACTCCGCTGTTCTATCTGTGCTTTCTGCGCCGAATGAGACGCGATTAAGGATTCATTGTATCACAGCGTCTCGGGAAATAGTCTGCAATCTAACCTGTGCATGCGTATAAGAATGATGATTCATTTTCATCTCTTGAGAGATTGGTTTTCAGGTCGAAATTCAGTGCATGGTGACGCCAATCCGCATCATTAGCCGTATACCATATCGATTGTCTTTATACATCGACAATATACATAGAATTGATATATGCAGTCGTTACAAAAAATAATAGATGCAACTCGTCGTGATCACCAACTTTCATCTTTTGTCGCACAATCTGCTATTCTCACGAATATCGAAATGAAAAATATCCAAATGATTCATTTACAGGGTTAAACGTGGGTAGCACTACTGAGTGTTCACGAATTTTAGCAATGTACACTGCGAAAAAACGTATCAAACTATATAAATTCTCAATCATCTTGTGCATGCATAAAGAATTCAACGTGTACACTTGGGAGAATAATTTATTCGAGTGGAATCAAATGAAATTTCACTTGATTCAATTGAAAAACATGACTATGAAAAATTACACCACGATCCTCTGAATTTTCATTCAATATTTTCCTCGAATCACAATCGAAGGGAGTTCTTCTTATCCTAACAGTGTAACTGACTGATCAAATATAAACGTGCTTATCAGAAGTTGTTCAAGTTCGACTAGTTTCCTATTTTAGGCCTTGATTCACCTGAGAGATCCTTTTACGTCTGCAAGCTATGGCGAAGAAACTAATAATTCTCTACCAGATATTTAAGCTATAAAAAACATTCAATCGGAGTAGATACAATGTATACCCAATTCTAACTGATAGAAGCTAACTTCCATTTAGGGAAGAATTGCACTTTAACGACGCCTACGTAACACGTCGTACTCGATTTTGTCACTCCAATACTTCAGCTAATGAATGAAGGATAGCGAGGAAAAAAATATGAAAATCACACACGATGTCGCTTACAAAACGTCGTTCGACCTTTAAGCACGAAGGATCTCCCGGAGCTCTCATTCGTGTAATCTCGTGCTGTTTCGCTTCAATGACATAATTCGAACTTCCAATTGAATTTCATTGGACCTTGGTACTTCGCGTTGATATGTAACAGAACTAAGAAATCGACATAACACATTTTTCTTTTTATCACAACTGATATTGCACTGAAATCATTCATTACAGGATTTTAGGATATTTTGAGGGATTTGGATGGAATGAAAGTAGGAGAGAACACACCTGTTTGTTACACGAAAAAAAAACCTCAAATCATTGACAAATATTCAAGTATTTCTTCAATTATCCATATAGAATTTAGTTAATTCAGTTTCGAAAACCAAAGCTGAATACACGGAGAAAAAAAATTCGTTGGAATAGCAAGAATTTCGCTGTCTTAACGAAACTCGCTTGTTATTATATGGACAGCAAGCAAGTCCGCTGAAGTGAACGGCGATTCGTTGTTTCAGCGAATCAAGCTTCGTAAGATTAGCGAAGGACTGATAATTATAACGAATCAGTTAGTAAATACAGCGAATTAGCTCATCAACACAGTGAAATGTCATCGTTAGGTTATTCAATCCGTTCAGCGAAGACGGATTCGTTAAAATAACGAAATCTTTTTTCTCCGTGTAGAAAAAAATGTGAGATGATGCAGCAACTCCGTTTGAATTATTCAAACTTGATCCATTTGTGAAAAAACTGAAATCTGTCACACCGAAAAAAATAATTTATTTGACCGAATGAACTGAAGCTGGTTGTGAAAATTAGTTCCGAGTAATAAAAGAATAGAAGCCAGTAATGAAAGCTGTAGTAAAGGCAACTTTAAATTAGTAACAGCAACTAAAGCCAGAGAAATTAAATTTGAATTGAGTCGAGCCAACGCCCGTTTTAGTTATCCAAATATCAACAACTAGATCTAGTTGCTGGAACTAATTTGGAGTAAGGGTAACCAATTATTTTTTTCGGTGCAATTTCATAGAGATTTTGAAATATTTTCAATTAAACAAGTTACAAGTTCGTAGATCTCTCTTTCAGTTTCATCAACTATATTCGAACTCTTAAAATCGTGCGTGAAAATCTTGATACGAATCGAATGAGTTCATCCTCACTGAGAGCATCCATATTCAATCCTCGTCATGACTTTGAAGGATACACGTTATTCCAGGGAACTTTGTCGGGTCTCCATAAAATAGCGAATCAACGGGATAATAATTTCTAGTCGGGTAAGTAACAGACAAGTTACATAACGTAAAATCAAATAGAAGAACAATGCTGCTGAAAAAGAAACCACGATGGTGTATAAGTCAAAGAAAAAAACTACATGATGTAGAAATCAAGAGAAATCAAAGGAAGTCATATAGAACAGAAATATAAAGGAACTGAAGTAAATTTTCCTTGAAGAACAGCAGAGGTAACGTAAAAGAAATTTTTTACATTTACGTTGAAAGGAAATTTTCGAGATATATATATATAGAACAAGAGAGAAGAAAAAGAACTTCGGGATAAAAAGCAAAGGAAAACAACATGATAAAAATGCTGGTGGATAAAGATACGTAAGTAGAATACCAATGAGATGTGGTGAGGATATCAGATCATTTGAAATCTGTGTTTGAGAATGAAGTATGTACATTGAAACATTATTCGGAAGCAGAGATCGGCAGTAATGATTTTGAAATTGATTGCTCATTACCTCTAGAATAAGAATTTCCATTTTTCGCAGTTACGAAAATGGAAAATGTTGATTCCGATTGAAACTGTGGATTTAAAGAAAATTCTGATTCCAGGGATAATGATATGAAAAAAATGGCCAATATCTTTTTCAATGCGTGTCTTTCTTTTACCTTTTGAATTGTCAAAACATCAATTACAATATCAACTTGAACGAACAATTCATTACTATGCAATGGATCGAAATATTCATCAAAAATCGGTACTTACAATATCGGTCTAGAATACCGAAAACCTCTGCAATCTAAGTTCTTTTTCTCATAAGAGATGATACATTTATTCGTATCTTTTTGCTCATTTCTACTGTTCTATACGGTATGCCGTTATGAAAGACATCTTTTCTCATCTTTGCTTTTCCTTCTCCATGTACTGATTATTTTGCTGTTCCCTTTTCCACTCTGTTTTATGTACTGCTACAGTTCTCCGTGAAACTGACGTTTCCGGGACATTCTTTTTCCCACTCTCCACTACTTCGTTACTACTTTTTTTTCAGTTTTTATTTGCACTTGGACCTGTATGTACTTACATACACATGTGCGTGGATACGTATACGTTTCGAACAATCCACCTTTCTTCCTTTCCCAAAATTATCAGGTAGAGAGAAATGGCGGGAGAAGGTGAAGGTAATGCCGCAGAACGAGAAGAGAAAAGGAACGAGAAAAAAATATCTCCCCGATGAACAATCTCTTTCTTTTTTTGTCGGATATGAATATAAGAATTTCGAAAAGTCAATTTAATGTATGTTTTACGATATCTATTATTATCCACCAAGAGAAAGATGGAAACAATATAGAGAATTGAGATTTTCATTACTCGCAATTCTTTACCCTTTGCCTTGATTTTTGGCTTATAATTCCTGTTATACACGCTCGTAGGCTGAAAGGGAACAGGTGAGAGGCCCGACATTCTTTGACCGTCCTCGAAAGGCAATGAACGGAGAAAGAAACATAGAAACGAAATGAAATGAAGGGCACTTGGAATGCGGTACTGTTATATCCTTTACGGTATACGGTACACAAAACGACGAAAATTGGAAAAGACCGTTTCGACGGAACGCTAATCTTCTTTCTGTTTTATTCGAAGAAATATTGTGGAGAACGTGAAAAGTCTTTTTCTTTTGAATTTTGTGTGTCAATCATCGTCCCTGATCTGCGATATTCTTTTCAATAGAAAGATGATGTTCTGGAAAATTTCATGCAAATCATTATGATTGAAAGTGTATCAAAAATGAATATTCAATTAATTCGATTCATGCGTGAATACTTATATACATACACACATCATTAATGACGAGTCATTCATAATGCATGTAATTCTACGATTCCTTTCTTCTCAATTTTTTTTCTTTGTTTATATTCCCGCTTTCCTTCAAGGTCTTTCCCTCCTCCCCCTCCTGCTCCTTCTCCTGACAGACCGTTAGTTAGTCGAGACCGGCTAACGGTGAATGATTAGTATAGGCCAATGTAGTCGGATTACGTCGAATCCTTTTGTTTTGCCATTAGTAATAATCACAAATCAGCTGAATCATCTCCTCATTTCAAATAATTCAACATTTTCCCCATGTTCTTATTCGATGCACGATATAAAGTCAATTGTAATTCGGTACCTTTGTAGAAAAATAAATTTCAACGATATGGATTGGTTGAAGTTACTCGATAAAATAAAGGATATCCCTTATGGTAATCCCTACAGTTACCAAATCTTTCTACCCATTTGACTCAAAGATTAATTGATTAAAATGGAAAAAAAGTGAGGAGCCGCACCTTGTTTTGCACTAACACAAAGTTTCTTTTATGTTATTACATCATCTTTTAGTCAAATGGATAAAGAGATCTGGTAACTTTGGAGACAACGGGATACCCTTAATTCCATTGGTTTTATTATAGAAATCATCATTCACATCAAATTATTTCACTAATTTTTAGTAATATTCAGTCAACTCAGGACTATATTTGTCTTCCAATGTCGTTAACATAGTGTTTCGCATACACAGTACAAAATTTGGTGTATTTTCAACATTTGCGCATGTCCCAAACGGTCCACTGAAAATGTGTGTCGAATATTGACACAGAGGATGCGAAAAATGAACACAAAAGTGTTAAATTTACATTCAGAATCTGTCAATTTGGCACTCATATTTTTTTTATTTTCAACACAAATTTTGAGTCGACCGTTTCTAACACAACATTTTTTACTGTGTCGGAATTATTCACTCTTCGTATTATTTCACTCCATTCTTCATCATTTATCACATCATTGAGAGTTGTATTTCATCGGTTAGCAACCTTTTCGATAAGGTTCGTAATGTATAAATCCATTCAAACTCCACTGAATCTACATTTACTCGTAATACACTGGAAAAAATTCCAACAACTATTCATTAGTCTCCTTCTCGAGTAAGATTTGCAAGGGGACAATAATTTTTACTAAATATGAATACAACTTCCAAATATTACATGCGTTCCGCAAAAAAACAAACAGCAGTTTCTCATGAATAACCAATTGCATTCAACTATAAATAAAAGTTTTCATCTTTCCATACAATTTGTGCCTTCGTTACAACATCTTCATGTTTCTTCTGATACTTCAATCTACTCAATCCATTGGAATACGTATTCCTAACACATTGTAACGCAATACTGTTAAATTGACCACAATGATCTGAACTACTACTTGTAAGAATGAGAAAATGAATCGATAAACGGTTTTGACGTGGAGAGTAAAATTACTGCAATTGCGAATAAAATCTGGGACAAAGGTAATTTGGAAACAAATTTACTGTCATTTGCGATGAGATGTACTGAAAATAATCATAATTTACACCGAATTTTGCAATATACCATCTTTGTTCTAAATTTTAATATGAACTTCGATTAACAGCAAAATACCAACATGTTATTCGCGAAGAAAAGCTTCTCGACTGGGAATTATCATCAGGTTAACTCAGTGTTTCATAAAGACTTGATGGTATCATCGAAAATTATACGAACCTCTCATAGACCTGACAAAAATTCGGTATCAGTGCTTTTACCGAGAATCAACTTGTTACATCTGGATCAGGGTTTTCATGCATAATTACGTATCCCACTCCATCAAGTCCCAGAAGTGGAGTTTGTCCACTTCCAGTGGGATTTTCACTCATTTCGAGTGAATCCTTCTTCTTCTTCTTCTTCTTCTTCTTCTTCTTTTTCTTCTTCTTCTTCTCCTCCTCCTTCTTCTTCTTCTCCTTCTTCTTGCACGGAGAGAAAAAATTTGCTGACGCAGCAAATCAAGGTATCATATGTAGAATAGCAAAATTTTTTGCTGACCTAACTAAAAATTTGCTATAACAGCAATCGTGTCAGCTACGGCAGCAATTTTTTTAGCTGTGGCAGCAAAAAATGTTTGCTCCGCCAGCATATTTTCAGTATTATATACAGAATAGCAAACAAATTTTGCTGGGATAGCAAACATTTTTTGCTGCCACAGTTAAAAATTTGCTGTCACAGCTAACAAGATTGCTGGAACAGCAAAAAAGGCTGCTCTGGCAAAAGGAACCCAGCAAAAGTAGACTTCGCTGCCACAGCGAATTCCTTTTTCTCCGTGTGAGTAAGGAATTCACTCTAGAATTGAAGCAGTTTTGAATCCCTAACTGCAAATCTCATTTACGATAAAATTTCTTAAAAATTCATATTTCTATCACATTTCTTTGAATGGTTGGTTTATTGGAATTTCAGTCGATTATAAGCCGATGTGATAATTTTTCTCACAGTTCTAATGACAATATTCAAAAGATATTCACCAAATTCCACTGAATTCCATCTTTTATAGAGATAAATAAACAACCTCTAATTTGATAAATGCAAATTTTCATTCATATCCCGTTTCACTTGACGGTCCTTCAATCTTCTGAAATTATCAAATTTTCTTTCACACACATTTTCTCCGTCTTTCGAGCCCCTTGATCGGAAGTAGCCTTCATATCCGAGCAATTATTATGTTGTGATTTGAATTTCATTCTGTTCACGATCAATTGTTCTCACGATTGTACGACTGTGATAGAAATGTAGTCAACACCTCAGGTTGGGAAAAAAATCACAATTCAGATTAAACTGTAATTAACTTGCATCTCCTGCTCAATTTGCTGAACTTGAATTAATCTACCCTTTAACTTTCGCCATCTTATTCACAGCTGATGAAGGACAGTTGGGGTGTAAAAATATTGATCGAAGTTAATACAGCTATACTTCACTCAATGTTGTTTAAAAAACAACGATAACAATGGACGGCCCCCCCCCCCACACACACACAATTTTTCAAAAACAGATTCAACGAATTATTTTATTTCATCTTTTATTTGACATTATCTCTATCTCAATTCAAATAATTTTTTTCTCTAATTTTGATGAATTCAGATAAATGTGCAGTAAGTAAAGCCTATAGCAAAATTACAGTGAATGTTTCAAAGCTTCAAAAACAACATCATCTATAAAAATGACATAAATATGAAAGTACCAGAGAGTAATATAAAAAGAAGGAAATATATAACTTGACATGTGTGTATCAAGAAATTGAGAGTAGGTTCACGTGGAAAACCATGTAGAAAACTCATGTTAGGTGCAGTAGTTTGCATAAAAAGTTATAAATGATGGGTATAAGAAGTATAAGGCGCTAAGAACGGAACTCATTTGTGAATAAATGAAAATCAGAACAGGATAAGCATGTATAGGTCGGTATAAGTATGTGATAATCATTCCTTCTCCATTGATCTGGAGTTATCAAGATTTGAAGTGGAGTGATAATTCACATTTGTGTTTTCTCTAATTGTCTAGTCCTACAAATTGATTTCTTCCGTATCAAAAATCATGAGTATCGATCAACTTTGATTCATTCATTTACCTTTGTGTTTTTTAAAAAATTCAACGTCATCTATATATTCATTGCAAATATTTGAATCGAATCTCCATGTTTTATTTTGATTATCTAGCTTTCCTCTCTTCTTTCCTATCTTCCTTTCTTCGGTTATACCTGTGCTCGCTATTACACAAGGGGACAAAGCTGAAGCAAACGAGGGTTATAAACCACTACTACCACACACCACTATAACTACTCCTACTGCCACCACCACCACTACGACTACATCTTCTGTTATACCACGTTCACAATCCACGTGATCTGCACAGAGCCTGGTTGTGAGACCACCATTTGAAATGCGTGTATACAGAGCATAAGGGGGTAGGTAAAATGGGATGATAGCGGGGGTGGTTTGATCTCGCTCAAGGTCGCACGTGGATGGTAGGAGAAACATTTCAGTCCTGGTTCGTAAGTTCCATGGAAACTATTGTACTCTTTCTTTTTTTTTCTCTTCGTTCGAGATAACACGATGAAATGAGGTTTGAGAATCATACGTAACAATAATAATCAAGCGTCAAAAACGTGTATGTAGGGTAATACGTTTCATTACTTTTGAAATTACTTGAAACGTACGAAGAAGAAAAACCAACATGTTTCTTGTCTTCTTTCTCCGTTCTTTTCCCATTACAGTTGATTATATATATTTTTTCAACTTACCAACTGCTAAATTCAGTTTCGACCTTCTGTTTATAATCTCTTTCATTTCATTTTTAATAATAAAAACGTATAAAAGAGAGATAGAAGTTTTCTAAAGAAAAGGTCACATGTATAGAACATGACTACGACTAAGCCCGGATGAAAGAAAGAAAGAAAAACGAGAAGAAAAATGAAAAAAAAAAGATGAGAAACCGGAGAGGAGGTTGAGAGGAAGTGAAGAGGAGAAGAGAGGAAGACGAACGCGAGAACGAACAAGAACGGGGGATAAGAGAAGAGTAGTCTCTCTTGTATGTGTGCTCGTGTAAAGAGAGATCGCGTGTATGAGTGGGTATGTATGTTTTTGTGTGCGCTGAGTACAGTAAAAGAGAAAGAAGTGAAGGGATGAAAGCGGGAGGATAGGATGAAAAAGCTGCAGGGGGACAGATGGCTCTTTCAGACAATGAGAAACTGGAGAGATAAGGGGAAAAAGACAGAGAGAAAAGGAAGAGAGGGTGGGAAGAAAAAGAAGCGCAGAAACTCAAACCACTTTTTTCACTTGAGTGAGACAAGAAGAGAAATATTGAGGATGTAATGAAAAACAGAGAAGAAAAAATGAATATGATGGGAGAAGAAAGAAAGAACGAAAGAAAGAAAAGAAAAAACATTGCGATGTGAAGGAAACTCGTGAGTCATAGATATGTAGGTACCTACGTTCCAACTAAATGCTTACATTCAATTAATGAATGATGGAATTACAAAATTCGAAGAACACAGATTTGTTCACTTTCTTCATCATCCTGCTCTTGTTTTTTTTTTACGCAATGCACGTATTATTTTGTGATTTTCCAGTGCCATGTTCATCAAATTTGATGCAGCAGTTTTCAAAACCAACTAACAGGAATGAATTTCAAACTTAGAATAACCCTAGCATGTATATACCATGGGGCCCACCCCGGGCCAGCATTAGCCCCATCCTGCCAATATGGGCCCAAGACTGGGCCAGAGTGGGACCAAAATTCTTACACACTGGGGAAGGGATATGAATAAGAAGAACATTAATTCTGCATAAAACGTGATACCGCGTTGAGAAAAAGGGTTTAATACATGGAGAAAAATAAAGAAGTACATCTTTTTCCATACAATTAGTCAACACTATTTAGTAGCTTCTACGCTATTTTGAGTATGACTGATTACTTGAAAATAATCTTTCTCGAACATTGTTGAATGAACTCCAATGCAGTAACTTTTACTTCGAAAATAGTCATCCATATATTGACTATGGGAGCAAGAATAAATGCTCCCAGCATCAGCTACCATAATAAATGTAACAGTGGTTACTCCTCATTTTTTTGTGCGTAGTCAACAAATTTAGAATTTGTTATAAGGGAATTGACATTTTTGTGTACACTGAAAAAAAAGAAATATTTATTAGAATCAACAGAATATTCTTTAAAACCGAGATAGTTTATTCAAATCAAAAGAGTCATTATAACCATTTATTTCATTCAAATACACTATTTTGATTTCAAAGAATATTCTGTTCATTGTAGTAAATATTTCTTCGATACAGGAGAAATGAACATTTATTTGACCGGAAGACATTTTTTTTCAGTGTAGTTGGAATATTCGATAATGAATGATATTAATCGATAATAAATGATTCATATTTGATATAAACCAATTGGTAATCGTCTGTTATGCGGTCTACCGGAACGTTCAGGAAATCTTCTCTTCAATTTTCTTGCAATGACTATTCACTCTTCAAAGAGTTAAAACTCCAAAAGCACTCTATACGAGTGAATATTAACTTTTCTTCCAACAAGCGCGTTGTTCGCTTTGAACTCTATAGTACGTCACTGAACTTGATTTTTTAAAATGAATTTTCGTTCTTTGTGCCGAGAATTTGATCTTTAAAGTTTGAAATTTTGACCCCCCTTAATGATTTATATCTTCACAGTAAAAAGTAAATCTTAATTCCATGATCGACTGATTTTCAGATGAGGCTTAAAATCAGCCTCAAAAACAACATATTTCTCATCGTCGATAGGTAACGCCATGTTGAGTAGAACCAAACCAAAAACAATGGACGAACCCATTTATCAGGAACAATTCGCTTTGAGTTTCAGTTCAAAATCAATTTCAATTCCAGTTGAATAGAGATTAATATAAGCTGTATTCTTATTTCAGTTTGAGAAGGTCTTCCAATGGCTGACTTTAAGTCAACCGAGTCTTCTTTTCGTTGCAATTCAGCTCATATGCTAACTGAAATTAAGTTTTTCTTTTTACCGTGTTCATTTCCACCTTTCTCTTCTTCGTCATCACTAATTTCAGAATATCATTCTTTATACATGATGAATTGTTGGTTTCATTTTACCATTTTGCAGAAATTTCATTCGCAATCTCTTTACCATTCGCTTTAATCTAGGTCCATCTACTTTCCATGCTCACACGTTGATCCTTCCCCTGGTACGATTTTTTCATCCGTCCTTTCCTTCAACGTTTGCAGTCTTTCTATTACATTTCTTTCAAATTCTACACGTGACTGTTCTCGTTGAACTTTTCATTCAATTTTCAGAAGTTTGTATTGTTGTCATTATTATTCATAGTCTGATATCAATGAGAGTAATAGAATGTACATTTGTTTCTCGAATTTTCTAATTATATTTAAATGCTCTTTGTGCATTTCAATCTATTCGAAATGATAATTTATATATCTAAAAAAGAAATCTTTCATCTCTCAACTTGATGAATTCAAAATTCTAGAAAGAAAGATGAAAAAGGAAATTATGTGTTGAAAAAATATGAGGCAATTAAGATTTTTTGATATATTCACCGAAATTTTGATACAATGTACATTACTTTGTAAATTCCTTGGAGTGAAGAATTCATTCTTGACGAGTGAAAATACTGGAAATCCAGGAAGAGTGAGATCCCAATCTTAGAGAGTGACTCTTTAGTCCATAAGAGTGACATCTCACTCCAATAGAGTGAAGGTTCAACTCGGTTTAAAGAGTGAAATCCTCACCCCAAGAGAGTGAAAACTCACTCTATAAGAGTGGAATCTCACTCTTGTTGGACTCGCAGTATTTTCACTTCAATAAATTTAGCGAGTATCAATATAATTCACTAAAATTTAGTACAGTTCCTCCTTGACGTGTGGTATTCTTGTACAGTAGCCATTTACAATCAGTTTTTTGTTCTCAAATACCTAATTTTGTTTTTATATATACTTTGAGGATTGGATAGTTCCTAGACAAGTAAACGTCTGCTCAATGTCAATAAACGTTAACTTAAGGTCAGTTATAATCAATAGATTTGCTTCATACATCTGATACTAACTTTCTAGGTGGTTTTCCTGAGCATGTATAAATCGGCATCAATGAAATGTAACAGCAGCTCAATATTCCCAACAAACAATCAAAACAATCACCTAATTTAGATTATGTGGGTAGATGATGCTCTCATTCGTATTTAGTCAAAGCCGAATAAATTCTTAATTGATTTTTACAGAACTACACTGGAAAAAATATTTATTTGTCCTCTCTCCATAAAATATTTATTTGTAGAAATTGAATATTCAATTAGATGCAAAAACTGATTACTTGTGGCGGATAAATTATTTATTTAAAAGACCATTTATTTAGGGCAAGCATTCCATTATTTGATTCGCTCAAATATTTCATTAATCCTAAGAAATATTTTATGGAAAGAGAACAAATGAACTATTTATTTGGTGGGACGAAAGTTTTTTTTCAGTGTACGCTTCTAGTCGTGATAGGGGATTGAAGATTCGCAGACTGGATGGAATATTCCACAAAATCACTATAAAATTACTCTTCATGTGGTTTGAGAACGATAGGAATGAAAATCCATCCTATTGTCTCTTCTTCCTTCTCTTCATACGTAACGTAACAAGCATGTTGAAATAACGATGTTCCTGTTCACTTAACCGCATGATGAAGTCGAATACAGATTACACATGGAAGAATAGTTTGTTGTCGCAGTGACTTTCTTCGTGTAGATGAGTGAAGTCACTAATTTTTCGTCACATGAAGAGAAGTTACTCACCATACATCACCCCAAGTTGAGTTAAGCAGGAACTTAGTCGTCCCACAAGTCGAGAAATCTGGAACGTATTTGTTTTGAGTTTTTGACTAATTGTTCTCTGATTTATGAATATTGCGGACAAAATGAGACTCGGATGAGATGTCTTCTGAATTTCTCCTCCGACAAACATTCCATACGAGTCTCATTTCATTCGCGATATTTATAAATCAGGACAACCGTCTAAAATTTTTATCCCAAGTTATAAATCCGAGAAAAACGGGAACATCTCTTTGATTCCTTACTTGAAATTGAAAAAAAAAACTCACTCGAGTATTGTTCATGATTTTATATGTCATCATCATAATAGAAGAGTAGGATCATAAATCGATTCGTGTCCAACAAAAATTCTAATACATATGTTTTACATATGATGTAAATTTGGCATGGACGAATGAAAGGAACTGATAATCCATATTACTCCTTTATGATCATACAAATAACTACACTAATTCTCAAGATCGAATAAATACGCCGTTCCAAATAACTACAGTTTTAGATATGACTTTTAGATGTGAGAAAGGTCATATTCATTCTTCTTTTTCTCATACACTGCTCTCCGAATATTTTCTGGATATTCTTTCCTCTCTCAAATCATAAAACCAAACCAATGTTTTTACAACGCGTTCCAATTTACATAAACCGTAGCTGGGTTTAATTTTTCTCCCTTCTTTTTTCCTCTTTACATAAAATTCTTTCTACAAAAGAGACGAAAATATTTATAGTAATAATTAAAAAGACGAACGTAGAAGAAAGGAATATACATGAAAGTCAAACAGAATCGACCTGTTTCCTTTCGTGTTTCATCTTCTCTCTTATTTCATCGTTTTAAAAGAGACAGGATGCGGCAGAGTTGAGAATGAGAACAAGAAGAGAGAAAGGCAAAAGACGACTGCTAAGCCAGCAGAAACGAACGAACAAGCGATGGAGGGGAAAGAAACGAAGTAAAGGACGAGGTGAAGAGAAAAGGGAGGGTGAATGTGAAGATGGTAGAGGAGTAGGTTGAAGCGATGAGCCAAGAAAAACGAGAAGAACAGAAGTAGGAGGAAACAAGATAAAAACGAATACAGAAAGAAGTTTTTAACTTTGTTTCGACTTGAAAATATTTACTGAAAATTGATCAAATATCGTGCGTGTGGTTGGTTAATACCAAAAAATCGATTTTTCCAAAGTTTTTTCTCCTATCGGTGAGAGATAAGGATATGAGTTAGAGAGGTTTCAAAGGTTTTTCCTAGTACAAGATAGAGATAAGACGTAAAAGAGAAGTATACAGGGTGTATGGTGGAAGAATCGACCCGTTTCTCTTCTCCTCTTGTACAAAAGGGACAGGATGTGGGAGAAGAAAATGAGGACGAGAAGGTAGAAGGGAAGAAAGGCAACAACGAGGGTTGTCAGTGGAAAAGAACGAACGACCGAGGCAAGTGAAGGAGGGGACGAGGAAAGGTGGAGGACAAGACGAAGGACGTAGGGGAGGAAAGGGAAGGGAAGAAGATGAAGAGGAGGAGAAAATCGAAACCGTAGAGTAAAGGTGAAAAAAAACGAAGAAGAGAAAACTCTTGGACTAAAATAGACACGCAAATGGAGAGAAAGAGAGAGAGAGAGAGAGAGAGAGAGAGAGAGAGAGAGTGAGAGAGAGAGAGTTCAATAACAAAATTGTCTGTTCTTAGAGTTTATTATATGTGTACATACAAAGTATACTATTTCCATCTGTTAATAATATAAATACTTTCACTTGACGTGAAATGTAATATGGAACACGTGATCGCGAGAGAACAGCGTTAGAACCGAACCGTTGAAAATTTATCATCTCGTAATATCATTTTTTTAGTAACATGTGAATCCTTTCATTTTTTTCTTCCCTCTATTTTGTTATAAACGATGAAGAAGAAAGAGAGGTAGAACGTAGAGGACGAAAAGTGAAAGAATCGATTCCCGTTTCTTCATTCCAACGAGACAGGATGTGGGAGAGGAGAGTAAAGAATAAGAACGAGAGGAGAGAAGGGGAGAAAGGTTGAGAAGAGGGTTGCCAACGAGCAGCGAGGAAAAGAACGATCGAGGGAAGCGAAGGAGAGGGGACAACTCGAGAAAAGAAAAGGTAGAGGAGAAGACGGAGGACGGAACGTGGAGGGAGAGAGAATATTGAAACGACTCGTCTAGAAAGAAGGCAAGGTGAAAGAGGACGAGGATTGAAGAGAAAATGAGAAGGAGATAGAGAGGAAGAGTAGAAGGAGAAAATCGAAATGGCGAGGCAAGCAAGTAAGCCAGCGACAAAGAGCGAGAGAGAGGAAGGGAAAGAGAAGGATAAGGAGAAAAAGAGAGTGAAATAATTGGGGTATTAGAAAGAAAAAGCGCGAGAATAAATGTTAGGGTGGTAGACAGGATACTAGAGGGAAGTCAGAGAGGGTAGAAGAGAGAGGAAAGAACGAAGAACAAGCGGAGTGAAGGAACAGAAATTTCTCGCACACAGCCCCTTCTTTCTTCAATTTCTCTCTTTTTTTCTACTCATACATTCTTTGTCTTTCTCTATCCTTTCTTTGGAAGATATCAGTAAAAGAAGGGACAAGGAGAATGGCAAAGTTTCTTGCTTGCTGCTTCTCTTCTTTTTCTGAATGTGTGAGTCAGACGTGATGACGAGGATGAGGGGCAAGAGGAAATTGGAGTGTGGAGATAGATAGAGAGAGAAAGATTCTTCTTAGCTCAAGAGAAAAAAAGGAGAAGGGAATAAGAAGTTCCAAAACGAGGACAAAGAGAAAATGACAAAGGCGGCGAGAGGGGCGTTTGATTCGATTGGAAAGGCAAGCAGAAAGGCCTCTTTCCTTTTACCAGCGTTTTCTCCGTATTATGCTCCTGTACTTTCCGTTGTTCCTACGCACACAAACACTCTCCTCTATACTCTCATACATTTTCGTCTCTTTCTCTTCATTTTATCTTCGGGTATCCGTACACGTCCGTCTCTCCTTTTCCTTTTCCCCTACCCTTCCGTGCGCTTCTTCGTATTTTTATTTTCTTTTTCTCAACTACGACACTTCTCTTTCTCCCACCTTTCTCGTGCCATCTCAATCACTATATACGACGTTTCATTTCATGCGATTCTCATATACCGTATATTTGTGTACCAAAACAAAATTTCTGCTCATGATTTTCAACGGAGGTATACTGTACAGCATTGTGGTATTTTGTGAAGATGAATGACAACGATGATTGATTTTTCGAGGGTGAAAATCCTTGCCAACGTTTCAAACGAACCTCGTGAAATATTGTCGTTACAAAGTTTCAGATCATTAAAAAATAAACACGATGTTTGTTTAGACTCTTCAGGCTCTAATCTCAGGACTGAAAAGCTTGAAATGTCACTGAGTGGGAAAATTCGTATTTTAGGGAAAAGGTACTCTGTCCGGAGCAGGAAGAATCTAAGAATATGCACTTAATATGGAAAACAGTGGAGTTTGGAATAATTGTTTGCTCAGAAAGAGTAATGATACAATAGTTGATGATATAAAAAAAAAAAAAAAAATTCGCACCCTCAGTTTCAACGTGTTGCGAGTGGACCCACATGCAAATTACTGGAAATGTACAAACGCCCCAGTACTGACAGGGATTTATTTGCCAGATTCTTATAAAATCAATTAGACTGATACAGCACCGTCACTGTTTCTCGGTTGATGCTATATTTCTGACAGATATCAAACGACCCTAGTTCTTGAAAATAACCAGATTCGTAGCGATATTGAATCCTGAACCTAGGTTTTTTCAATACCCAACCAAAGTGGATCAAATTACTCGATATTACAGACAAAAATGTATAACGGTGTTATTCGCGTAGTTTCTGCGTTTCGATACATCACCTCCATCCTCTGGAGTATCGGCTTTCTTCATCCTCTTGATGGGTTGGAAATTGATGTGCGAGTCTTCCACGGGACCATCATGAAGTATTGGAACGCAATGTTTAAAAGCAGTCAAAATTCGTTTATCGTACACTGCAAAAATTATGGGGTATATTTCCTCATCTTATTGGTGAATTTCGTTCTCTACTTCTTGGAGGAATTAATTTTTCATCAAAATTAGGGGATTCTTACTCTACTTTGGGGATCTATTTTGCGTGTCAAGTATTGCACTTTCAAAAAATCATAGGAAAAATATCCCCAACGATGGAGGACCTCTGTCATTCCTATTTTTTTAAGGGAAAATTCCACAAAATTATTGCTGAGTATAACTCAGGTGACTCATTTATCGTAATCGAATGGTCTGGTGATGGCTGTTTCAATTTTTACGCCTTGGTTACCCAGTGAACTTGAAGGGTTTTCCATTGTATTTTCAACTCATTTAACACTACCAAAATAATTGTATGATGTGAAATCACAGCGTTGGATCATTACGGAAGCTGATGACAGTCAAATTCAAATTTTAATTTTCAAGGAAAGTCAATTTCCAGATTAGCCTGGACATAAAATCATGTTACTTTTTTTACCCTCGCATTTCTCATAGGACCTTACATGACACATTACGATCGTTCCGTCTTTCCATCAACTCCTGTGGAACGACTTAATCATTTGAAATTGTAATATCGTACTATTACAATCCCAGTTGAAAAACTAGTACCGACACAAGTGAAATTCCCCTGGTATCACTGAAATGAATCATTTCTCCCTTTTTGCAAAATTAACGAGGGGAATATTCATTTTTAAATTCCCAATTGAGCAACTTTAGTCACAGCAATTCGCTGGAGAAAAAGTGATCGTTCCATCAATAAATTCATATCAATATAGAATCAATATTACAATTTCAAATCAAAATCGAGAATATTATTCTATTGGATTAAATTGTATTACAACATTGCCTGAATTTGACTGAAAAAATATTCCAAATCGAATAAACCTTGTTTTCATCTTTACATTGTGAGTAGTATTTGGTAACGCAAAATGTCCTTCAGTTGTGTAATGGGATTTTGTAGAGTATTTGAGTATTCCACACAAAGATAGGGCTGGCAACGGGCCAGTCTTGAATTCTTTGCCAAATTTCTATTGGTTTCACTCAACTGGGATACTCAGTGAATAACAGATTCATCTTGACTCCAAATATGATAATGACCAGTATTTGATACGATCGGGATTTCTTTTTCAGGATTGATAGAAACATGAAAACAATAATTCAAACTTTTTCGAATTTCCTGATGATGATCACGGCCATGACATCGGCCAAAAGCTACCGGTTGATTGATGTAACTTCATCGATCATTGTTGTACACAATTGAAAAGTTCGTATGAGAAACGGTCCACTGAAAACTGGCGTTGAAATTTAACATTTTTTACCTGAACACAACACTTTTGTGTTAATTCACACTATTTTGTGTCTCTTGATGTGCATTTGTGTTGAAAATACATCCAATTTTTTACTATGTATTCAAGTAGGAAAAACGCATAGTTGGAAATAACCTAATCAAGTCATCATGTTCAAAATATTGAAATAAAGTTTAATCAAAAGTTACGATAATCAGTCGATATAGTTTTTGACCGACAGTTTCAGCTTCATAAATTCACTACATCCTTTTCCCCAATTGTGTAAAAAAGACATCAATGGAATAGAATCTCTTGTAAATCGTAGGATGTTGCTCTAATCAGTTTTGATTCAATTAATTCATTGTTCAAAATATGGGGAAAGGTTTGATATTTAGCAGAGTCCATAAAAATAGAAACAATAAGGAACTCCGTAGATCGATTTCAACACCGATCAGCGTAAGCCCTTCAAATGAAAAAAAAAACAACATACACTCTCCCACTTTTTCAAACTGGATTTTCCACTCCAAAGAGCAAAGTGAATTTTCATTTCAAGACATTCAAAGACATTATCTTTGCACAAGAGAATATGAGAAAAATGAAAAAAAAAAAAAAACATTTTCTACAGCATACTTTTCGCATGAAACATCAACGACTTTGTACTTTGATTAACGAGAAAGTATATGTTGAAAA
The DNA here is from genome assembly GCA_018340375.1 of Gonatopus flavifemur. Lineage (NCBI taxonomy): Eukaryota > Metazoa > Arthropoda > Insecta > Hymenoptera > Dryinidae > Gonatopus > Gonatopus flavifemur. The sequence continues at coordinate 1,728,213 of JAFFJZ010000023.1, forward strand.
CATTTCTATTGTCCCTCGCACCACCTCTCATTGCACCTGAAGATTCGAAAGAGCAACTCAACGGTGTGACGGGATGATTATATATACAATGTGTGTTCCAGCTCACGTGTAAACGTAGAATGTGGACACTGGTTACAGCCTTGCCTCGGCTACTTATTCACGCGACATCGGCATACGAGAATGAATGAAATAGAACAGCTAAGTTTGATTTGTATCCTTACGCACGTTGATCGAATGAAATGCGTGAATATAAAACATATCGATCAACATATCGTCATTTATCGAGGAATACCGTTTTGATTTCTTTGGTTTGTTATTTCTTTTTTATTGGGAAATTGTTTAACCTAAGATTGACACTCTTTCGAGAAATGCTGGAAGAACATGTATGATTAAAATGATTGATAATGCAGATTAAGTTTAATTAATTAGGACAAAAAGAAATGTTATTGCAATTCGGATAATGTTTCGTTAGGTTGTACAATGGCAAAATGCAAGAGATATTTCAACATATTTGTACCATGAATCAAATATTCTACAAATCATGTTGAACATGTTCATGTGTGGAGTAAAAATGACAAATGTTTCGAGATCAGTATGATATTTTTATCGGAGCATCTGCGGACAAAGCATATACGACGGTATTGTTTGCGTCATTCAAGTTTGAATCGTTTATCAAAACGAATTTAGCATAGTACATTACGAAATTTAATTCAAAACTAATTATAAATGTTGGAAGTTCCAACGGCATTATTGTTTTATAGAAAGGACTTTATATGATACCTCGATGGTGTACCAATCTAAGTCTTAATTAACTTCTAAACTCATGTTCGTTTTTGCATCCCCTAATAATTCACGATCAATTATGTAGATATATTTTTTCCGTTCTTTTGATTCAAGTTTCGATACTATAATTTTCCCTTTTCGCACCTAAATAAATACTGATGCTGTTCGTTAGCTTTTTGAAACCTTCTGTCGCCCTGTTTCTCACATTGACATTCATACTAACAATAGCTCCATAAAATTTTCAAAAGCCTGCTTTTATTGAGTCACAGAACACTTGTGGAACGAAAGTGTAGTAATGTCAAGCCCCAACAACCTCATGCTGAGCGATTGAGATGTCCTGCCCGAATCCATTTTTTGATGCCTATATTAACGAACACATGTTTCCTCAATGACAAAGGGATGCAAATCGTACTGTTGCAGACTTTCGGACGGTTTTGCCAATACAGTTTGCTTTCAGAAAACTCGTAATCAGAAAATTTTCAAATTATTTTTACAAGTATCTTATGCAAATAAAATTATAAATAACTCAATGAAACGACTAAGATTCATGATGTAAACAATACATAATCCATCCTGTGAATTTTTTAAATTACTTCAATCATAACTCATCAAGTTTTCAACAATGTAGTAAATTCCTTTCTCAACACACTCCCTCGAAACCTTCGATGCGGTGTTGTTTAACCAAAACCTAACACGAATCACCGATTTGCTGATGTTCTCATAATGAATGTATGAAAACCTGAAAGTTGAATCGATTAGCCCCTCGTACCGGTTTCGTGTTCATTCGAACTTAGAAATATTCTTGAAAAATCCTTGTATTTTGAAACTTCTATGAAATTTCACGTCTACGTCCTTTCTACGATACTATAATGTAATTATTAAATCATACAACATAATGAAACAGTTTTATCATCATTCAACTTCCTACTGCTCTCACAAGCACACTATGACTCATGAATTACAGTATTCTTGGTATGCTGTCAGTTCATCGAAGTTCATACATCGGCCAGCCGTAAAAAAAACCAGAACATCCAATAATCTGCTCCATATATTTGTTATTAAATTATGAGTGAGCTTTATTCGCACTTGTTACGAGTTATACAAAAGAGAGAAGATGAACGGGTAATTTCCAACACGGAATTCAAAGTATCCTCTTTCTTTTGATATTTAAATAGTTCCATAGAGAGGAAACAAAAAAAAGTATACAAGAAGGAAAAGAAAGACCTGTGCGAAATAGAACGCAGAAGAAAAGGAGCAAGCAGTTTTCTCGTCGTCGTCGTCGACGATGACTATACGAAGGAACACCACACAGAGACAAGGCCGAGAGAAGGAACAGTAAAATTGTGGAGAATGTATACGCGCCATCAGGGTGGCCTAGATTCAGTCAAGACCTGCTTTCTAGGCAGCATTTCTCTTTATCACCAGCAGTGGCCGTTGTTGGTACGTGATCGCAGAGAAAATCCCTGATGCACATAGGGAACACGTAAATACTGTTCCCGCTCCCGCTGGTACTCTTGTTCATATTGCTGTATCTTGTTTTCTCATTTGATCTTGGTACTTGTAGCGTTCAAGTTGATTCTATCAAATTTTCACAATCTCATAGTTTGCAAATCTTTTGGAAAATGAATCTATTTAGTTACTGTGTTATTTTACGTGGATTTCAATGAAAGTAGGCAGTTTGAATCTAATATCCCATTCCTGCGTATATTCAATCAATGTTCCTTCAATTCTACATTACTAAGTTTCTTTTTGAGAGAAGGTTATATAGCTTAGAATAGTAAATTTTCTATACGGAGGAAAAAGATCATGGAATGATCACTAGAAAAGATAGTAAACTGGTGACAACTACGAATTTCTGTACACAGTCGCTAACAGAGACAAGTCATGATTCCTATTTTGGTATAATATATTGTATTTGAATATACTACAATAGGACCCTTACCTCGTCACTGCAGAAATTTGTAGTTTTCAACAGTTTACTATCTTTTCTGGCGATCATTCCATGATCTTTTTTCTCCGTGTAGTTACACACTAAAAATGAATTATTTTCAATTCGTTATTCGTCATTCCAGCGTGTAAAAATTTCACCCCACATTGGCCCATACAGATATGATGGGGCCCACACTGGACCAATTTAGACCCTATGGTACACATATGCCAAGGAATTGATCAAATAAATCAGAGACACGTATCACTTTACTTTTCCGGTATTCCTTTTGGAGTAAATCATACTCATTCACAATGGAAGTTCTGTTGAACCTTTGAAAGAAATCGTGATTTGATCATTTACATCTGTTTATTTGACGCAGCATATCGTGTTAATATACATAAGATAGCAAATCCTCCCAGCTCTCCCAGCAATACGGTTGGCTGTGAGAGCGAATTTTTGGTTGGGCTAACCAAAAAATTTTCCATTTTATATATGCCAAACTAGGCAATTTGTTTTTTTTTGTCGTGTAAATCTCCAAAGTATGATCCATCTTGATTTAATTTTTTTGCGGTGTTACCCCTAATAAAAATGCTCTGAGCATTGACAAGCATGTAACACCGAACTAGAAAAAGACTAAACAACTTGCAAATGTCTCACAAGTGTCTTGCAAGTCGTCTAGTTTTTTTTTGTAATTCAGCTTTACATGTCTTCTCAATGCGTAGAACATTTTTACTAGGCACCATGTCGTAGAAGATAAGTCGTTGAAGTTTGAATCGTGTATAGAATATAACAAAATCTAATTCAAAATTGATGACTATGTTCATTCCTTGGAACGAAACCCCACTCTGTTAGAGTGAATTTTCCCTCTTTTTTAAGTTACAATATTTTCACTCTTCGAGACTGGATTTTCACTACAAGAAAATGAAAAAGAAGACTTAATCCTTTCCAAAAACGAGTAATAACGAAACATGACAAGTAGACGCGTGTACATTCCAGTACACGGAAAGACCGGGTCTACACGGAAAAAAGAAAACAGCAATGGTTACTGTGAATCGCAGTAATTCATTGAAAAAAAATGAAAAATCAAATTCACGCCGTTCATTACTGCGTCTCCCAGTAACCGTTAATGTCCAAGCAATATTGATGAATTTCACTGCAGTACACATCACTGTGATCGCGCTAACCTCTATCATCCAAGCGTGTTTTCATTTGTTTTTCAATTGATTACTATTATGGACAGTAACCAGTGCTGTTTTTTTTCCGTGTATTATTATTCAGAAAGATGACTGTTAATTCAGGGAAAACGAGGATCGCTGAGAAATATTTGCAGTGAGTCCACTAAAAATTCGTAGTCGATGTATTAACAATTGATAGTTTAACTGTGAAAAATACCAATGAAACTATCAACTGTTAATATTTTGACTACGAATTTTTGGTAGACTTACTACGAATATTTTTCAGTGATCCCCTTTTTCCCTAAATTGACAGTCATTTTTCTAAACGTTGATAAATTCTTCCTATACATTAATAGACCAGGTCTTTCCGTGTAGCTTTGTATTAGATCACGAATGGGAGAGTAGGAGAACCTAGCATAATAAATCACCAAGAAGATATAAGGTTTCAGGTGGTCTTATCCGATAAGATTTCACACCTGAATTTTTACATACAGAGTTTGGAAAATTTAAGGGATATAATGTTCATCTCTACAATTTTCAGATATTGTTTATGAGCTCAGCTTCGAATAATTGTGAACAAAAAAAAAATTGCGTTAGACGGAACTACCTCAGCGTCTGCATCCCCTCAAGAACTGTAGAATTATACTGAATGTAGCTAGAACAGCGGCGCATTCATACGAAAAATTTTTGAGAACAATAAAATTGAATAATTGTCATGAAATATTTAGTAGATTGAAATAAGCACTGAAAGGGCTAATCGGATGTTTATTAAGTCAAACAAATGTTCAATATTCCATTGTATATTAGATTTATGAAAATGGATATTGAATTAATCCAATAAAACTTTACTTGACTCAATCACATTATTTTATTGTCCTCGAAATTTTTTTCCTCGCGTGCCTTTGTGCGCGAGCTAACATTTGATAAGCCAGCTTCACGCTCGCTAATGAAAAACGGAATTCTTCATTGATGCCTTTATTTGATTTGATTCCTATATTCTCAACACGCACTCCTGAGAATTCGTTAACTGTGTGTTAAACTGTATCTTTTCTACTCTTCCGCAGATTCTTCCTTCTACAATTGTTTTGAATGCATTTTTATGTCTCATAAGGTGACCTGTCTTTTTCTCTTACATTTTATTCAGTACTTCCTTATTGATCATTATACCAATTCATTTCATTTTCAGGATTCTCCAACAGTGCATAGCTGAATGTCAAATAAATCCTTCGATTGTTCGATTGATTTATTCTACTTTTAATATGTGAACATTTCTGGAATAACTGATCGAATAACCCAGCAAGTATTACACTTCAAGTTTTTGCATGAAACAGCACTCTAGAATGGAGATGACAGTAAATCGGAGGATACACCTTTTGGGACTAGCAAATATTTACATATTATTAGAACATCGCGCCAAGGAACTGATCTTAAGAGAAAGCGTTCTACCATAGTCTTTCTCCAGGCCCAGAGAATGATTGAATTTTTTTTTATTTCTGCTAAGAGTGACGTATGAGACTGTTCATTTGTGCAACACCAAATATCATGGAGCTGGAACTAGCATCCATAGGGTAGCAGCCAGTTCTTATAACTTCTGATTAAACGTTGTTGGAGCTTTGTACATACCAGAAATCAATAAAGTAGCATCCCATCAAACGTTTCAGATCAGATATAAAAAGTTATTACAAATGGCTACTAACGTTACGGTTGCCAGCTTCAGCTCCAATTGTAATTTGAAAGGTGATGAGGTATCAGGGGTTTGGACCTCATTTCTATAAGATTTTTTAATTCCTTCGTATTTACCTGTTTTGCTGCATTGCAAACAATCATATTTTATAAGCTAATGCAAAAAATACCATGACTGATGTTTGCTCCAACGTTAATTATTGTTCAATAAACATTTTCCAATATAATGAAAAACTCCTCCCTACAGTATTGAATTCTATTGAATCTCTATTGCCCTGTACCTGAAGTGAAATCAGTTTTTGACAACAGATAAAAAAAGAAACGATGTTATAAATAACAAAACATCTAACTTTTAAATGTTGTATAATACAAGTGTTTTTCTGTAACAACCAACTATTAACTACGATATTTGATTTATTACTTTCCCAGCAAAAAAATGTGATATATGTATCCAACAATAGCTACATATTTTCCCCAAGCAAATCGTGGACTAAGGATGCAGTACGTTGCTGCGTATAGCCCTATTGTACAGGCTGCAGAATGAATAGCACGTACTGTTGTAAATTTAACAGCACTACGTTTTATTGCGGTTTTGGTGCTGTGAGTATAGTATACCCCCGTAAATATAACTCCATCCTTTCTTTAGAAGCATTCTTAAAAATCAGTGAAAATCGAATAGTACGCTCTTTTTCATGTCCAGTACTTGAGTTTCAATATAATTTCACAATCACTACACTGAAAAAAAAAATGTATTCCAGTCAAATAAATATTTATTCGTCCTGTACCAAAGAAATATTTATTAGAATTAACAAAATATTCTTTGGAACCAAAATAATTTATTGGAATCAAATGAACGATTAAAACCATCTCTCTAATTCAAATAAATTATTTTTGTTCCAAAGAATATTTTGTTAATTCTAATAAATATTTCTTTGGTACAGGACAAATAAATATTTATTTGACTGGAATAAATTTTTTTTTCAGTGTAGAGTTCAGATATGAAGACAGATTTTTGGTTCCACACATTTTTAAAATTGTACACTAAATTTTGGAGCTTCGTCAAAATTCTCTGTTTCAAAAAGTGTTTCACAATATTAAAAAGCTCCTTGATGAAAACCTTGAAACGTTCCAATGCACTGAATCGTGGATAATAACGAATAGTTTACTTTCAATCCTTGAAAGTTCTTTATATTATTCCTGTTTGATGAATTTATATCAGTGGAGGAAAATTAATATAACGTCTAAATTTATATGGCGAGACTTCGTGGCTCTGATACTCTAAAGCTAAGAAGAAATTGTTACATTGCTTTTAAGTAATACTGTAACTCAATGATCATTAATCCTCACGTTCAATCTACCTTTTTTCTAATACTGTACAGTAATCAGTACTGTATTTGTTTCTTTTGAAGACATTTTTCAAATCTACCGCTCTTAATTTGAAGTTTCAATTATACAGACAACCGTACGGAGCTGTTTGATCATAATCTTCATGGGTTTCAAAACAGTGTTCATCTATTTGATTAAATCTTCTGTGTGGACAACTTTCACATGAAATTTTTTTTGAATCCACAAAGTTTGATGAACACTTTTGAAAATCTTCTACACAATTCAACTTTTTTCAAAAATTACTTGATAAATTGAGATTTCAAATAGATGATAGTCAAGTGCCTACCTGAAATTGAACTGTATATATAAGTTTGGGTCGAGTTCTCTCATGATTTGTGGATATTGGGAAACAAAATAATTACTTCAAAAATTTTTATATGCTTATCAGGAACAGGGTTGGTCCGAAAAAACCCGACCCGGTTTTACCCACCGGGTTTTTTCAAGTCAAACCCACTCGAAAAAACCCGAAAAAACCCAGTCAAAAACCCACTGAAAATAATTATTGATTGATGGCTTGAAGAACAATAAAATGAAATTCCCTGAACAGCATTAAATTTTTTTATTGAATATATAATCTAAAAAGTGTGCTTATATACTTGATATGTCTATCTCACCATTCATTTTGATCAGTAGGAGTATTATGATACCTATACAATTGGACTAATTTGGTAGCTTTTTCTACACCTAATCTATTCCGTACATTGGACCATACGTGTCCGAAAGTTGAAAAAACTCTTTCTAGTCCCGCTGAACTCGGTGGAATACTCAACAGTTGGTAGCAAAATTCACAGAATCCGTTCGGGAGTTTATGTGTAGTATTAGTTCTGGCTCCCATCAGTTTCCACCATTTATTGGGAGTGTTTTCATATAATTTTTTAACTCCTGCTCGAAACATTGAAGTAAGATACGAATTATCATCTTCGATCTTGAACGCGATCATTGCTCCTAAAAATTACTGGTTTTTTTCATTAGATGAGGGATATCCTTGACATGAAAACACAAATTGTTGCAAAAAGCAGTACTTTCCCATACTTAGAAGTTTGAAAATCGAAACTAGTGCGAATTCATCCAAAACAGCGCAGCTAACACAGATTATCAATTTGAAATCATGAAAACTTCTCAAATACCTTTTGAATAGTCTCCTTCATGCGACTAACAATGAGTTCAGTATAAATTCAATGAATTCAAAATGACCACTCACTGAACACGGAAAAAAAAGTAGTTAATTTTACTAGAACTGTAATTCATTCTACTAAAGACATTCATAAAATACGGGATTATCAAACTCAATAGTAACTCTTACCACTTCAGCCGAGTTGGCCATTTGTTTAAGAGTTACCACATATATTTGTGAATAAGGCTTCTGTTTATTGTTTTCATGACCCTTTACTCCAGATAAGATGTATAAAATTATCTAGTAGAATTCACCAATACATCTTGTATAAAATATTTAATGAAATCATGAAAAATATTATCATCATACATCAGTTTCACCAAAATCAATAGTTAGATTTATCCGAAGTATTTAATAAAAAATATATGAAAAAATATATTAAATAAAAAAGATTTTTAATATTAGACAATCAAAAATCATTTTCTCAGTTTCTTCCCAAGACCACTTGTTGATGATGCTGGTCAATGTTCTCATTGAGTTGGGAAACCAATTTTTCGACGAAGAAAAGGGATTCGAACCTACCTACCTATGTACCTACCTACGCGACTAAAGCCTAACCTGCACCGACTTGAGCTACACTATGATATAGTAGCGAGAGGTCATAGAATTGAATCTTAATGATCAACATGACGTCATCAGAATTCAGGGACGAACGTTGCGGATAAATATGCTTCATATTCATAGGTTATATTGGCATGTAATGCATTGAATGTGCTGTTGATTTTAGTATTAGAGATTTTCATTTTTTTCATAAGTGAGTGGTTTTTAATATTTTGGTTCTCATATATTCTAAACTTCCTATCACTGTTTTCACTATTCCATTTTAGTGATAAATCAAATATCCAAGTGCTCCTGTATTTTCAAGGGGAATTCAACTGATAATCAACTACCGATCCAGTTCATGATCTTCACGCCATCAACAATTTTCAAGATTCAGTTAATCGGGAAATGAACGTAATGTTCTATTTCAATTCGTGGATATGAAACAAATAATCGGTAGTGTTTACATGAATATGAAGTACTCTTTACTACAATGTAGAATATAAATATACAACTAATTATATGTTTTGAAATGATTCGATATTCAAGTGAAACTTACATTGAACATGTATTCACTCTACATGAGCTGAGTAGTAAGAAATACTATAGAATTCAGAACTGCTTGTTTTATTAAATCTATTGACTTCAAAGTTATCCGTGACGAAACAATATTTACTGAACATCGACTGTTCCCGCAACTCTACAAACCTATCAAATATACAAGGACACTTATAGACTTGATTTTTTTTCTAATCAAAGGAATCAGAAAATTTATTTGGAAGTTTATAAACCGGCATTGGTAATTCATATAATATCTTTTTTTTCCGTGAATGCCCGAAGAATTTATTATGGAGTCTCAATATGAGTTCTTTTTGAATATTATCTTGTTCATGGAAAGTTCAGTTTGAATTCATATTAAACTCATTGTAAGTCGCATAATTTGAGCTGTAAACGGAAAATCTGGTGCTGTCTGGAATCGATTGCTTATGATGCAAATTTGGGAAAGAACCTTTCAATTGATAAAGTTGATACAAAGTGAAAACCTTAATATTGTCAAGAATGATCTTTGGCTTCAGGGAAAGAAGTAAGATTCTCGATTACAAAAAATCATGTGCGACGCTGGTAATGGGAACATTTTTTGCAGTTAAAATAACATTATGAAAGATCAATGATCTTTCTCAACAATTTTTCATCTGTTGTCAAGTATATTATTCCCTATCTGGGAATAAGAACCAGTAATTTTTATTCCCGAATTTCTTCCAACGTAATGACTGGTTTGAACATACTGATCCTATACTTTTTCCATGATGTTTCAACTCATGAAACAGATATTATGCTTAAAAGACTGTAAACATCTTGAAAATATAAGAGATAATAAGGAATAAGACGAAGATGTTCAAAAACTATAAATAACCTGAAAAAACCCCAAAAAAACCCGAAAAAACCCGAAAAACCCCACAAAATTCCGAAAAACCCCGAGTGGGTCGGGCTTTTTAAAAAAAACCCGGATTTTTTCCAACCCTGATCAGGAATCGATCAAACACTGAAAGTTATATTTAGAGTTTAACCCTGATCACAAATTTTATTATTACGTATTAAAAAGTTCCGATGAATGCATAATTTATGAAAAAAGTTAGCGTAACTCCAGTAGGAATGCTCCAGTCATTGACGAGGTCTGTAATGCTTAGTTAAAAATATAGGGAACGCACAATTCCATTAAACAAATTATTTTCATAACAGTATAGTAACAGCAATTATACAGGGTTAAGAATAGCGTCCATATGCTGGAATTAAATCTTTAGAGCCAACTCCACAGATTCTATGTCAAATTCAAATCAGGTTTAAATAAAAAATCAACTAGTCAGAATTCAGGATTTGAGCGGTGGTTAAATTTTGAACTCAGTTAATGGGGCTGGTCCTTAGCTTATAGAAATTAAACCAGAAAAATCTCATTGATTACCTTATACACGGAGAAAAATAATGTAGTAAAGTAACTTATTCGGTAAAATACCATCACAAGTAGTTACATGACGATAAGTGACTGTTGTATGGTTTTAGAATGCTCTTAAGACGATTCCAGCGATTCCTGACGATGCAACCTCAGCTAAATCTTTTCTGACGAGTTATGGCTTCATTTTCGGATAATTAGTCAAAACAGTTTTGGTTGAGTGTTCTTCTAACCAAAGAGCTGTGATTGCATCGTCAGGGATCGCTGGTATCGTCTTAACGACTCAACAGATGGATTGAGAATATGATACATTAAAATCTGATTTGTCACTCTTTTATTATTAACATTTTTTCGATTCATTCGGTTTCCATTCAGTGTGTTTCTTTTCAAATTTCATTTGTTTTCAATTGGATTTAAATGATAATTTTGTTCTCAACCTATAATTAATTTGTGGAACTGTATCCTCCTCCTTTGCCCTTCAAAGTGGTACAAATTTCCCAATTTTGCACAGTCAAGTGGCAAGGAGGTTTCAAATTTCGATTCGGGTCAATTACCGACTCTTTTCTTATGAATTTCATGATTCCCTAGCCACGCTCATCAAAGAAATCTATTGGATGCGCTGGTCAAGGTTATTTGAAAATTTTCAATTAGATTTGATTAGATTCAATGGGCCGTTTTAATATAAAATTTATTGAATATGACCAAATCTTATGCAAACCTGGAGAATATTCTCATTTGATTTGATTAGATTTCATTGGTTTTTAATCAGGACGTTTCTTTGACGCATTTGCTGTTCTCCTAATCAAATTAACAGGTTTATTTGTAATTTATAGCAGTAAATTGATCCCAAACGTAATATCTTCACTTTCAATTCATGAAATGATTCTATGAAAACTGAAATTCAAGTCAATGAACATTAGGTTGTGTCTTCCAGAGCATAAAAAGAAAAATTTTATATGTATCATTAATTACCAGACTCGCCAGCACAATCAAAATTTTGCAGCAAGAATTGTGCTTGTCAGTATACATGGAAGAAAATTTTTAGCTACCCTGCTTAAATATTTTAGCACTCGTCATGTAACTGTGTTCATACTGTTCGCAGCATTAATTTTCCTCCAAGTATTATACCTTCCTTCTCGTTTCATATTGAAATATATTCCGTACTCCAACTTTTCATGATGAATAGTTGCACAGACTACGAAATAAATCATAACTGTCGAGTTGTTACAACTGTATTCCCCTTGTCTTGATTTCAAAGTGTTTCCATTTTGATTGCACCAGGAAAAATTCACTATTATAAATCATTACCGCTAACGGGGATTTTAGAATAAATTTTTGAAGTAATATAGATCAACTAATTTCATTCAAAGTCATCGTAATGATTCATGGAAACATAAATACCATCAGCACATACCTAACAGCACAATGTGTCTCTGGGGCGTTTTCTGAACGTTCGGAGAACCTCCCCTACGTTCTATAAACGCTCCAGTAGCACGTTGTGCTGTCTGGGATTTTTATAATTGTTCATGAATCAAAACAATAAAATATATTCCTTGAAGTTTTGAGCGAATATAATATTTTATAAAGAAATATTTGTATCCCTGCAATTTTTGAGTCGCATGGCACCACCGAGTCAAGTAAGAATAATCCAAGTGTTGAATAAAAGGAGCTGTATCGATGGATCTGTCAAATCGAATGACTATAAATCCATTTGAAGCGAAATACAAATACAAATGAAAAACAAACATTATTGACATATTCAAATCTCGTCGATTGATAGGAGATTATTGAATCGATACAAATAGTATCATAACATTCGAGTCTCGTGGTCTACACGCATTGCAATGGGGGAATGATCAAATGAATGTTTCCCGCGCATACGTAATCGTCGATTATTGGCCGGTTATCGTGCACGTGACCTACCATAATCAGTGAGACACAAGGTTTGAAACTCGGAGGCGGCAAGAGAGCAAGTGTGTACGAAATCTTGATGCGAAGAGAATGAGAAAGAGATAGATCGAGGGAGAGGGGGAAGAGAGAGAAAAGGAATAACAAACCACGCACGAGGAAGCGTGCCGCATTGATTAAGAAAGAAAAAGAGACACGAAGGTATTTTATTCGGCAGGTCGTGTTAAATGTCATAGATCATTGTCACGCACACCTCGTGTATGGTTCGTACACGTACAACATCGTGTGCGTACGACAAATTTGGCCAGCGATTCGTTAGCTGTCAGCTGTGTACAAAGCAGTATAATCAAAACAAAAAGGTGAGCGCACCGAAGAAGACTTTTGTGTGCACGTCAATGTACTCGCGCGTAAGAACAAAACAACATTTGAGATACGGCGAAAGTAAATGACAGTTCCTCATTTATCGGTCACCATACAAGGATAAAAATAAACAAATGTGTGATGTATAAACTTACCTCACCATGACCTGACCCACAATTGAACTATCGTTACTGCTGCACGAGTCCGCCTGATGTGCCGGCAGCTCTGTGCCAAGGTCCCACACGATGCACAATCACACTTATTTTTTTGTTTTGATATTTTCCAAATGAGGATTTTCAATATCGATGACACTTACATAGGATGACAGTCGAAACGATCGACTTTCCTTTCCTTGATAAACACTTTGTTGATTATTTCTCAACTGTCAATGCTGTTGAAGAGAACAAATATGCGGGACTATCGCAGCTGTCACTCGCGGTTTGTCCGTGAAAACGTCGCGGCACGAAGTGTTGGCTTAGCCGAGTCACCACCACAATAACACACAATTTCCACGGGATGGACAGTAAGAGATACACCGAGAAATATGGGGGAGAAAGACGGGAAGAGAAGAGAAATACACATGCATGCACACTAGGGGGCACAACAGTGATGGCGGACGGCCCGTGTTCCGTTGCGGACGGTGGCGCAAAGCGATTAAGCGATTTTGTTGTGGACCCCGATTCTTCCCTTCTATCGTCCTCTCGTCCTCGTCGTCGTCGTTGTCTCGTGTCTCTCTCTCTGCTCTCTCTTCCTGGCTTTCCACTTCTCTCCCGCTTTCCGCGCCACCTTTCGCCCATCCTGCCTTTCGGTTGTTGCTACGCGGTGAACGGCACCGTGAACGAAAACCTACTGCTCTTTCCCCCACTTCGCAACGAAAATCCCCCTACCATCTTCTTCTTGTCCGTTTACTGCAACATAATAATGGCCAACTGGCCGCCGAACTCAGGACTGTATTTTCCATTTTTCTTATAAAAATCCAACTTGTCATTTAAATACCTCCCGATACGATATTGTGTACTTCCCGATTCTTTCCATTCAAATGTGCGGAGTTTGTCATCTTATGTGAGGGATTTTCATGTATCATATGTGTTCCCACTATTGAATTACTCCCTGAGCAAATTTTACTTCTAAGGGGAAAATCAATATTGAGAAATTGTAAATGTAGGAGAGCTGTAAATGGAAGGATATTGCAACCTTATTTTTGTTCGCGTTCATACGGTAGTTCGTAATCTTAATCAGGATGTGAGATGAAGTTGAGGCGCGGAATTTCAACGATTTGATAGGAAGATTTTTTTGAAAAAATGAGAAATTTTTATCAGTATTTGAAACTGTATTCTGAGAAAGAGGTTCAAGGGTGAAGTTCGTGAATACAGAGATAAAACTTGTACACAAAATTCGAATAATTTGAAACCAATTTTATGTACAAAAATGAAGCGTTTTTATTCAAAATTAATTCAATTTTTCTAAGGAAATCCAAGTAGCACGAGAATATGTATAGATATTTATATATAAACATTCTACACGGAGAAAAGAATATAATAATGGTTATCAGACAGAGTATAGTAATCGAAGGACATAATCATTATAACCTCAAATACTATAGATCTATCAGTGTTTAGCAGAAATATAGTAACTGTTACGAGAGTTATGATGAATTGTCATATACCGACTGTCATTTATCGTGATAATGAATCATATCCTCCGATTACTATATTTGTATGAAAATGGTTATCATATTTTTTTCTCCGTGTACGAGTATTATAAATATATCCTATGTACATTTCAAAGAGACCGTTTTATAGGTGTTACGTACGTTTATTGAACGTACCCAATCGGATATACGATCGTACGTCAATCCAACGTTGATTAAATGAATATCGTATATTTCGAATGTAACACGAACGTTTTTATTTCCTCCAGGCGTTTGAACATTTGTTGCTGCTTTTGAAGACGCATTTTGTTCTCACTAGATAAAAACCAATCGACACTAAACATCATAATATGATTTTCAGAATGTATTTGAATATGATTCCACGATACGAAATGATATTTCGATTAATATTATTGAAACTATAAAAATGCATATAAAATTACCAAGTAGCAATAGACTTCCTAACGTATATATGAGATAGAAACATTTCTAAGAGTCTGTACAAGATACGAAGAACGCACAGTGAATGTTCATAAAGTACTGGAATGAGACTGGGTGTTCCCATATTAATCAAATGATTATTCAGTCTTTTTTAACTATGATAGCTACCCGAATGGCAGAATGTTCCAAATTATATATAAGTTATATTCAATTTATACATAAATCAATATCGTTTATACAGAGATTATATATAATTTTGAAAATGTGTCCACTATTCGTCCACCTATACCTTCGTACCTTTGGGTTTTGGTTGGAAAACATTGATTTTCGAATATCATACTCTTCTTGAGCAGCCAGAAGGGACCTACCTTCCCGTTTGAATGAAAATTTCACTTTTCCCAATTTGAGAGAGTACAATTTTCAAAAGACTGATCAATCATCTGGACAATATCGGAAGCACCCACTTTTTGAAATATGTTTAGTAAGCATACAGTTATAACGGAAATAGAATCAGAGTTACAACAGTATTGGTGATAAACACTGTGCCAAGGGTTCGCGGTTGGCAAATCACGTTATTCCAGTACTTAATCGGTCGTCAATTTCTGCATGGGTAGTATATATACCGGTACAATTTCGGAACGTCGGCATGAAAATCGAGACTGGACATTTCTACCTTACCTTCATGGTGCTTCTGCATCGAGTCACCGTTTCTCCATCGATTCTTGTTATCCACAGATTTTCCTTCTAAATTTTGTGCGAAGGAGATGTATCGCATCGATGGTAGTACTATGAAGTTATCATACGATGCTTTGAGGTTCAAGTTTTGTTGTCAACAAGCGGAAGTAATCCTAAAAACAATAATGAAAAAAATGCGTAAAATTTGGATATTGACAATGAAAACAATTATTCATTAATTAAAATTATTTGAATATTGAAAGTAAAAATGCATACATACAAAGCGTTTTTCGAGCTTTGAAGAATTATTAGGACTAACCAAAACAGGACAATGTGCCTCTGAAACGTTTATGAAGTGTCCAAAAAACGTGGAGGAAATTTTCTGGACGTCCTGAAAACGTCCTAGAAACTAACTATTTATCGTTCATTATTCTGGGTTAATCCTGGACTAGTTATTACTCCCATCGAACTTGAATTTCCGCAACGTTTCGGTCAATCGCCAAAACAAATTAGATGAGACCTAATAATATTAATTCACTAGAAAATCTTGTAATTTTTATTGTATTATTTTTCTCCGTGCATCAAAAGACAGGGTTGTTAATATTTAGAAGAATTATTGAAAATTGAGAACAACAGAGCATCGCTGAAGAATATTCGAAGTGAATTCACCAAAACTTGATATTCTCACTGTGAAAAAATGAAATGAACCTATCAACATTTAGTATTTCCACTACGAATTGTTTGTAAACTCATCACAAACATTATTCAGCGATACTCTTTCTCCTAGAATTGGCAGTAATTTTTCTAAATGTTAATAAATATTCTTTAAATATTGAAAACTTTTTTATTTCCATGCAAAAGATCTCTTAGATCTCTTCGAGATGTCTTTTAGAATGATCTAGAAGAGTAATCCGACAATATTCTCTATTAAGGTAGATGACCCCATTTATGAACGCGACCCCTTTAATGAACGTTTTGGTTTTTGATTCATAGTACTTTTCATTTAGTGCTTTAATTTCATCCAAGCATGACTGACTGGATACCAAATCAACCGCTGTTATGTAAATAAATTCAGAATAATATGCCATAGGAAAGATATAATAGATAAACGATTGTTCGCTAATAGGGGTTAAGGTGTTCATTAATGGGGCCTGTCACCTTATATATTAAATAAATTCCAGATCTTCGGACCTTAATTAGATTTTTAGTACTTAGCCACTGATATAGAAATAAATCCACTCCCATATAAAAATTTTTAGGTTTCACCAATGCTGACAATAGAATATAGCTTGGCGCAATGTTGACAGGCGAGGCTTGGCAATCTATGAATATTTAATGTTGATTAACAACAAATAAAATGTTGCGCCGATATCGGTGTTCAACGAATTTCGGTTGTCAGCCTACCATTGATCCACAATTCCGCCAGGCTTCGCGCTTGCTAGGCTCATCCTTGGCCCAACATTGACTGAACGATAGATTCTATTGAAAATTAGGATCATTTGAAACGTGGTCGAATATTGCCACAACGATTGATCTAGTCTGGGTAAAAATGAGTTTTCAATGTAGCGCCGATCATTGGTAATAACAGGGCTCAATATTGGCATGCTCCTTAATTTCAACATTTGATGGCTGAATTGCTAACTACAAGTTACTGATCAAGTGTTTCTCGCGAGTAGGGAGAGATGTGTACGAGGAATATATAAGACTCAAATAATTCTCTGGAAGAACAGTCAATCGTTCTTTGTTACAGGTTACACCAGAGGGCTCCTACTGCTGATCCATACTGTGTATACTTCTCATGACAAACTTTGACGACGAAAAACACCGAGTTGTTTACAGATAAATAAGGAAAACATGATAAGATCCCAAATAACATATATTGGAAATTGTGAAATGCGCATACTTTTTACATATTTTGGGGTTGATTATTTTTTAAAGTTTTATCATCGGCGCAACATTGATAAACAAATTTTTCTATTGTTTGCCAATGATGGTCTATTTCATTGCCACTTCTGCACCAATGATGGGGCTACATTGGAGAAACACATTGATAAATCATAAAATGATGTTATCATTTCAGTGTTGCGCCATGCTTGGTTGCCAAGCCTCGGCCATACTTTATCTACATTGCGCCATGCTAGCGCCAATGGTAAATTTCTGCATGGGCTGTTTTGAATCGAGAAATTACTTTGATAATTAATAATCTTGTTGTTTCTATACGAAAGTGATTCTATCAAAAGTTAGGATTACTTCGAAAACCTCTGTGAAATGTGAACCAGTACCATAATAGCAAGTGCTTACAAAACAACGCACGTAGATACATTTTTTCATGGGAATTGCGAACGATATCAACATTTCGCGCAATTCACGTGCAAAACCATATTACCGCACGTCGTTCGATCAGCGTTTGTTCCTTGTATAGTAGATGGGTTTGATAGGTTCCCTCCCTATTTCATTAATTTACGAATACCCGCAAATGAATTCCAATTGTAATCATAATATTTCATTTTGAAACTTTTTAACCGTATCACCGAGCAACATGAAATATTTCTCAAGTTTTTATAGGTAATTGAAATTGAATTCTCGTTAAGATTTTGTGCGGCATCACAGGTTTTCATAAGTTCCAAAGATGGAAAAGAACGGATCCTTTCGAAGCGACACCCTGGTACCAAATTTTTTCATACCCGTATGGAGATATCCCGCTGAAATATCTCTGAAAAATTCTGATTTTTCTCTGCAAAAATCTCTGATAAAGTTTGAGAAACTCTGAAATTTTGATGAAAAATCTGATATTTTTGGGACATCGTTCTTAGAGTTTTTTCCCTGTAAAAAGAACGTCTTAATCTGTTTGTATCTCAATTTCAGACAATGCTTTTTCTATTGTGTCGGCGATTGTTTTTTCGGCTTAATTTGTTTGCATCATAGATTCAGCCATGAAATGAGCTGAGTTTGAGACTTTCTTTTTACAGTGTTCGAAGTTTATCAGAGTTTTTTCGAAGCTCATCAGAGATTTTTCATTGAAATGTCAGATAGCTCCCGAGTCGAAAAATTAAGAGCTGATCTTGGTGTGTTTAACCTGATCTCATATTGTATTCGACCTGATTTGATTCAGTTCAACCTGATTCCATTCCTTTTGAACCTGATATTGTTCTATACATAGTGATTCAAATTCAGGTCACAACCTGATCTCAATCTGTTGGAATTTGAAGGAAAAATTGTATATCCTGCTCACAACTGTTTCAACCTGATAATGTTCTTTTCATCTTGATTCTAACTTGGTTTGCAAATGTATAATGAAATTCAAATGTATGTATCATTTATGGATGATAAAGTTGAGTATTAATTAATCAATATAATTTTATTATACAAAAATTACACTAAATGAACATAACGTAAATTTAATCGCATTTGGAACTTTGATCATTTCTGAAAATAATGAAATGTCAATAAATTCTATAAGATGAGACTTGAAAAAGTATAATGAGAATGAAATCGGATGAATTTCATGAGAAAATAAGATGTTTGAAATTTATTTAGAATAATGAGCTTACATCCATATATATATATCCAATCAATTTTCATATTCAAATTTCGATATCCATTCAAAATTCCTCAATGTTTGGAACTTGCTATTTTAATTCAAAAATATATTTCAGGTATAACAATTTCATTCACACTCATATTTTGAAGACTATAATAATGATAATAATAATAATAATAATAATAATAATAATAATAACAATAATAATAATAATCATAATAATAATTTGTTTGTGAATTTCATTCAGAAAATGCCAGCAACGAGATACTA
This sequence comes from Gonatopus flavifemur, assembly GCA_018340375.1. Lineage (NCBI taxonomy): Eukaryota > Metazoa > Arthropoda > Insecta > Hymenoptera > Dryinidae > Gonatopus > Gonatopus flavifemur. The sequence continues at coordinate 1,747,678 of JAFFJZ010000023.1, forward strand.
GCTAAATCTAATTTTACAAATTATAGAAAAATAATGCAATATAATTGAATCATCGAGATGTACAAATTGTGAACGTATATTACCTTGCTAAAAATCTTCCATAAAAAACAATGAATTTCCCTGATTGTTGTATGAAATTAACGGTTCAAAAATCACACCACAAAAGAGAGGAAGAATTTATCGTTTTCATTTTAAACGAGGAAATTTTACAAATCTACAATTGTACATCTCGAGAGTTTAATTATATATCATTATTTTTTAATAATTTTTAGAATTAGATTCAGCAGGTATCTCGCTGCTGGTATTTTCTGGATAGAATTCACAAAATTCCATAACCAGGTCAAAGTAAGGGTGAAGGAAAAATAGAGCTATATCAGGTTTTAAAATTCGACCTGACAGAATGCGTATTCGTTGCGTATTACGGATCGAAACAGGTTCTCATTAATCCTCATCTCATACTGTTCAAAAGGGTAAGATCAGTCTTTGAATAGTTCGAAATCAGGTTTTAATTTTTCGACTCGGGAGATGATTATAAATTCATTTCGGATAAACTCTGAAAAAAGTCCGTGTTTTCTCCGAGAGTTATAAAAAAATCATGAAATATAAGTAAGTGTCAGAATTATCTCGGATATTTTTCCGAGTTTATCAGAGATTCTTAATCGAAATTTCAGATCGATGATTATGAATGTATTCCTGACACAACCTTCTGACTATTACTTTATGATATTCGTCTTACGTTCACAGCTATCAACCGGTACTACCATTCTAGTTCGGACAAATTTGGAGTATCGAACTTCAATTCAAACCACCTACTTTCCCGATCACACCTACACGAAATAAATCGTAACAACAAGTTGGTAACCTGATGATATTGAACTTTGCGATGAAATGGAACATGCACCCTTCAAATTAGAGGGCCTGACTGGCTATAAGTGATCACACATGGAAAAAAATTTACTGTTGCTGCAACAGGAGGCAGCCATGTTGCAGCAACAGGAGTAGTTTTGTAGCTGCGGCAATGTTACAAAATCCTTCATCATGAATAAATAGGCTTTATAAAATGAATAAAATATAAAATGAATACAATAAAAAGCTCTTATTTACTTTTTTTTATGACTTTATTGCACTCTCAAATGTTCCAATAATGAATTACAGTAAATGTCTTGTTGAAATGTAATCTAATCCTTTTTTTTCTCACAAGAAGACAAGGCTCAATATGAGGTAACAGGTTTTGTTTTTTAATATAATTACGATTATTATCAATTCGAACATTCCACGCATGGTAATGTTGATCAAATGCCATAGTACACTGAGAAAACAGATATCTTGAAAAATACCATAATTTATGGATTTTCAGCGCTGGTCTGACCCGAGTCGGAATATTCACTTGCATGAATCTCTAAAAGTACCATAATTTCTTGGACTTTTTGAAATAAGTATGGTACCTTCCGTATGAAAGTCCAAGACATTATTGTACTTTTAGAGGTTTTTTCAGGTAAATATTTAGACTCGGTCAGACCAGCGCAGAAAATCCACAAATTAAGGTACTTTTTAAGATACCTTTTTCTCCGTGTAGATATATAATTCAAACCAAAGTAAACATCATTTGCTACATTGTAAATTTTATAATTTTTTCCAAATTGAGGTCCTTCATTTTCATCAATATCTACTACTACTACAGTATCTAATTGATATCTATATTTATTATCGTCGATGTATTTCACAGCTTGAACATCGGATATTTTAGTATTAGGGAACTATTTCATTTTGTCTTGGTCACATTCTTTGCATTTTTCTTTGATAATATTATTTTCAAAGTTATTGGCAGTCGATACATAAATCATATCTAATTGGTCTCGAATAGCTATAGTGAGTAATAAATTTTTGGTAGAAGATGTCGTCACTGCAGGCATTCCTATATCTTTATTTTTTGACTCACATCTCATGCACCAAAAGTGAACTAACGGTCCATTTTGAAGCATAAGTTCGTCGTAATGAGTCATAAGGTGCGACTTAAAGGTTAAATTTACTATTAAGTCGCAACAACAGTAGTAATCCTGTTGCTGCAACAGGATTTTTTCCTGTTACTGCAACATGGCTGCCTCCTGTTGCAGCAACAGTAAATTTTTTACCGTGCAGAAAAGAGTGTAAAATCAGAACTTACTTAGCAGTCTTATCGCAGTAATTTCAATGGATCAAAAGGAGAGCATATATACCCCTGATGTGTACTTTCTCTTATTCACACTCATCACAATGAATACCCCGTCTTCGACTAGTCTTACGATTGTTCTCGAGATACCTTTTGAATATCGAAGATACATCTTCCAAAGATATCTTTTCGAAATCTAAATTTCTAAAGTTTTGGACAATATTTTAAGGCATATTCAAAATGTGATGTTCATGGGCACTTTGTGAGAAACGCTGATCAGAATCATAATAATTCAAGGACCCTTCTGTCGAAATGGAAACCCGGCCTAATCCTGACACAGTTCCGCTGCCGGAGTCACCAGTGCTGGCAAATTCAAAAAATCATCACACAGTTTGTTCATTCGATAGTAATGACCTGAAACAGAAGTGATAAGAACGTATTACGTAAGGCCCAGTACTGGTACAAGGAGTACTGGTGGTTGAGTCGGAAGTCGAAAATACAATTAAACAAGTTTCGACGGCATGAAATTTCAAACCTGATTCTGATAGTTGTCCAACATACATTGAAAATTGCGTTCCAATATTCCACTTTGCCACCCTGGAGTATTGATAAATCTATTTTCAGTCCATCAAGAAGATGGAAAAAGCCGATATCCCGAAGTACGAGAATGAATTATTGGACCGCAGCAACGTGAATAATACGTGAATTGTCGTGTGTTTGCAATATTGAGTGATTTGATCCACTTTAGCTAAGTACTGGGATGACCTAGGTTCATCACGTCGGCGACATAGTTTTTCCAGAGTTGATTCAATACCGACACGAATCTGGCTATATCGAAAAATAACCCATAAATTTTGTTTAAGAGATAGGTTCACATTGTCGAACCTCCGATGCACGAACTTGATGTTTTTCAGTAAAGCAACTCGTCTACATTGTTCGAGTATTGACGTCAAAGGCACAGAAAAAAATCACTGTGACAGAGAAATATGATTTTGCTGGAGCAGCAAATTTTTTGTTGTGACAGCAAACTATTTGCTATCACAGCAATGTTGTTAACTACAACAGCGGTTTTTCAGCTTTGTCGGTAAAAATTGTTTGCTTCCTCAGCAAATTTTGGTATTATATATAGAACAGTAGGGGTGTGCGGGTACCCAAGTCATCGGGTTTTTATCGGGTCGGGTCGGGTCAGGTTTTTCAATTACCCGAGTTTTTCTGGTACCCGATTACATTCGGGTAATTCAAATATAGCAAACGTTTTCCTCAGCAGGAAATATTGTGACAGCAACTCGATCAAGATTGCTGACAAAACATATGGAAGAGTTGTGCTTCCTCCATTCAAATTTAAAAATATGAAAAAAGAATGATATTTATAAGAAGAATATTTATTTTCATTGATGTTCAAGATTCTACATTGTGGTTACTAAATACGAAAATAGATAATATATTATTTATGAGATATAAATGTGATTATATTTTTTAATTGAATTAAAAAATAAATATAAACATTCCATGAAGCAATTTGGAGATTTCTTAATGCGCTGCATAATCAATTACATGGAGTAACAACCCTCATAGACTTGTAGTGAATATGGCATTCTTCATATTAGAATTGAATTCATATGAAATCTCCTTATTCCTACAATCGCTCAAGATAATTTGTCCTTAAAATATCAACGGCAATGGCAACTTCGAATAGAAGTTGAAAATATTAAATTCAAGCGATGTTATTATATTCGGTTACCCGACTTGGAAAACCCGATTTAATCGGGTACCCGACCCGACCCGAAAAAAAATACAAATACCCGAACCCGACCCGATAAAAAGTGCTACCCGCACACCCCTATAGAATAGCAAACAAATTTGACTGGAAAAGTCAACATTTTTTTGCTCCCACAGCTAAAAATTCGTTCTCATATCTAACAAGATTGCTATGTTAGCAATTAGATTGCTGCCACAGCAAAAAGGTACCCAGCAAAGTCGGATTTCACTGTCGCAATGAATTTTGTCCCAGAAGAAAAAATATCGAGTATTTATTGGTTCCTATAAAATTTCGGTCGAAATCTGATATGAATATCATAAAAAAGGATTAATCTTGTCAAGATCGCCTATCCCTGATGGACCTGTACTTAGTCCATGCTTTCAACGCTTGTACGACATAGTTCAAAAGTGAGTGTTTCACGCGAAGAAAACACAGCGCTATTCATAGCTCAAACGTTTGAGACACATGCTTTTCGGGTATGTGAGTCAGGAATGATCCCTCTCCTCTACCTTTAAAATTGGTTTCTCCGAACGTCTATATGGATAGAGCATGTAGTCGAAAGTTCGGTTTTCACATACCCAAAAAGCATCTGTCTCGAACGTTACAAGCTTGAAACATGCAGCGTATCGAATACAATATGCATTCTTGTGAAATTCTTCCGGAGTCACCAACTCACAGAATTCACTGATGTTCCGGCCAGTGATGCCAGTATTCCCTAGAAAAATCTTCAGATTTTTTGGCATTGGTCATTTCTTTCTAAATTGAAAATATGATTAGCCGGTTATACAAGAAATAACCAATCATCAGATGCTGAAGATTTTTCTAGGGCATACTGGCAACGCTGGTTCCGGCCCATTGAAAATACCTCATACAGCACAGAAAGTATTAGTGATGTCTCAGAATATTGCTAAAATATTATAATGTCTCAGTGATGTCGTAGCAATGTTCTGAAATTTTCTGGAAATGTTGATGCTGCATAGTACTTTACAATGTGAGGCTGTTCCCACTGCCCTGTAAAGTGCAGTACTTTTAAAGTCACTGTAACTTTTCTCCAAGAATGTGATTCACCATTAAACTACACTTTCTAGATGATGTAATTTACATCTCAATTAAAAGTAGAAAACCTTTAATTAAACATTCATTTCGAGCTCCAACTGCTCACTGTAACAAATTGTCTGAAAATTTAAACCGATTCTGTAATTTTTTACAGCAAAAGATCTGAATTATCAGAAAGTTCTCCCGAATATTCAGATTTATTCTAAAAATTAGGGAGAATGTGAATAGATTTTGAGAATACATTTGAATATTGAGATGAACTGTCTGATAATTCTAATCTACTGAAATATCAGGAATCGATGAGAAAAGAATTTTCAAACTTTTTTGTTCATCAGTTGTATGAAAATTTTCTCACCATTTTTTCAGCATAGACAAATGTTTTTCTTATCAAAGTATATCTAAACTAAATGTTTTTCAAATTCGGAAAAAGGTGATTATGAACAATGTATCTCAAAGTATGTATGGAATTAGAAGAGTTAGAATGATCTGAAATTGGTACATCTAAGGATGTCAAGGTTTATAAATTCTCGATATGGTTTGTGAATATACACAGAAAAAATAATTAATTCAAATTTTTGTTGATCAACATTTCTTTTTTGGACGGAACACATTCAAAAAGAATTCGTACACTGAATTCTGATAATTTATCGAACTTCCCTCGTTATAAAAATTCAATTCATTCCGATTGATTCCTACTAAACCTGCAGAATTTCCATTCAAGTCTAATGAGTATGAATCGATTTTAATTACAATCTTGTACGTTTAATTGGAACCAATAGGATTCTTTAATCAGAATTCTTTAAATTATTTTGACAATGAAAATTGAAAGTGAATTCAATTGTTGAAATAATTGAAAAAATGAAAATGTTATTGAATTTCAGGGTAAAAATCATTTTCGAATTCGTGTCCTGTCCCTATGCTGGTCGACGAAAATTTGGATTACTCATTTTTTCCGTGAAGGTTTCATATGGAAACATGAACTCCGCGACAGCAATATTCATGATACAACATATTTTTCCCATCCTCAGTTCAGATTTCGTTTGGATAAACGATTTAAACTTCAACAATATGTTGTAGGTAGAATTCTTAAATGTTCCGAGAACTTCCAATGATATCCAGAAAGTTGTTCTGAGGAACCTTTACACTGAAAAAAAAATTTATTCCAGTCAAATAAATATTTATTTGTCCTGTACCAAAGAAATATTTATTAGAATTAATAAAATATTCTTTGGGACCAAAATAATTGATTGGAATCAAATAAACGATTAAAACCATCTATTTAATTCAAATAAATTATTTTGGTTCCAAAGAATATTTTGTTCATTCTAATGAATATTTCTTTGGTACAGGACAAATAAATATTTATTTGACTGGAATAAATTTTTTTTCCAGTGTATTCATTCGAATTAACCATTCAAATTATAGTGTTGAAAATATCACGTTTGAAATTCTTGTTGAATCCATTTCCAGATATTATCATTGAATGTGAAATGAAATTTATATACCTGTTATCAACAGATGTCTCAGTGTAGAGAAAATATCGATATCATTGAATTCATGCACATTCCATTATTACATATTAAATTGATCCTGTGGTCAATATTCAATTTATTCTGTGTATAATACGATAATAAATGGTGGACAGGAACACGATATCATATTTTTCTTAACATAATTCAATGTTAGGAAATAAATCGCTCTATTTTCAATAGTTTTATTGACCATGTTTCTAATTAATGGAAATCTTAATGGAGGAATTGATGGAATTTCATATCTAAAGAAATTATTTTGGTGGGAATTCTCTTCTCATACAGTATCGAAGATTTCATTTAGATTGTAGAAAACTAACATTTGAAACATTGAAATATTTCTATGACATTGCTGTATGTCACACTGAGGTTTCAGAGTCCCTTCAGAAATATTGCCATGTCCGCTAATCTTACATTTCAATGCAATATTTCCGAATTATTTCTGCAATATTCCAAGAATATTTATGAAATATTTCATTATAATGTTTGTCTCGTAATATATCTGAGACATTGCAAATAGGTAACATTTCAATTGACAGATTTTTGACATATTTCTGTAAAAGTGTACTGAAATGTAATGAAGGTGAAAGATCGAAATGTAATTGAGACATTACTGAGATCTGTGGTGCTGTATGGGTTATAATCGTAAATTTGATAAAGAATTATGATATCCACTTGAGATAGGGGGCGATATCGAAATATTGATAATAAAAACATGGAACTCTCAACATTATCTGATACACTGTAAACAGGGATGGGCAGTTTTGGACTTCGTGAGTACTTTTTTTGGGGAATCCTTTTTTTTTACCTCATATTTTGACCAAAAATGCCCATCTCTGACTGTAAAACATAATTACTGAAAATGACCATATTCAAATTGGAAAATCACAGTGTTTGATGAAAGTAATGTGCTCAGTGTAGGGGAAATACATTTTCTATTGTAAAAGCTTTATATATAAAACTTGAAATAACTTATATATAAGACTTTTGCAATAGAAAATGTATTCCCCCTACATTGAGCACAGTACTTTCATCAAACACTGTGATTTTCCAATTTTGAATGGGTTGTTTTTAGTCATTATTTCTTTAAAGAAATTTGATCTTAAAGCACCGCAGAGACTTCATTCAATGGAACTATTTAAAAATAACAGAATTGTTGCAGAGATTTAATCGTATTTTTTATCGAATCAATTCACAGTTTAAAAGAACGTTCTTCAGAAAGATGAGATCTGAAAATCATAACGTTTCCAATTCGTCTCGATTCATTGATTTTTCACGGGGACACCGCACTGTGCTGAGCGCAGAATACAATGTCACGTGTTATATTTCTGTGAGAAATATTACGTACACTGTTTAAAGCTAGATTGAACATACAAATCCCATTGATTAAAAAATTGATCATTGCGATATATAATCTGATTTCCCAAGTGATGTTGTAAGGATACAAGGTGTTAATGGGTTTTGAGCAAAAACTGAGTGAGGCAATTTAGATAAAGAAAAACATGGTACGCCCTGTTAATAATTGTCACGGAAAAAGGAATTTTTGTGAACGATGAGAATATTTCATAACCATAAGACATTCGATGAAATTTTCTTTTTTCTGCTTTGATACGAACATTGAGGGATGCTTCAAGAGCATTCGGGGCTAGATGGGTGTGTACCGGCTGGGATAGAAGTATATTATGTTCATCAAATAGTAGTTGGTTCAACGGAATCAAATACAAACAGAAGGACTTGACAAAAAATCAATTATGACGGGAAACCAACGTTCTCGAAATCACCAAGTATTTTCTTCATATTTCTGTTTGATACATACAATACTATCAATACTATCTGAAATAAGAATACATTAATTACAATTTTCAGTGTACAGAATTGTAATGAAATATAATAATTTTTATTGAATATAAACATATTCTCTTATGCAATAAGATGTTACATGTTGTTCACGTGAGGTAAAGCATTTTAGTTACTCGATAATCGAATGTAATGTAATTCCCTGCATGGATATTTCCCATTACACGGAAACAATTTCGAATTATGAGATTTTTAAAATATCCTCATATTTGTCCGCAATAGGTTTTTTTTTTATAGAAAGTATGACGTTTTGAATTTGTAGGTAAATTATAATCTCCCATACATTAAAATAGAAGATACATGTGATATTCACGTGACCGGTATGTAACCAGAATTTGTTCTGAGTTAAATGAAAAATAAAATACATCTATTGGAGATATTTCATAACATCTAAAAAAAATAAAAACGTGTCATTTTCACGTTATCAATGAATTTTTATGGAAAAATCCGCCATTTCTATGTTTTTCGATAGTAAAGAGAATAACTTCAACCTATTTCTATGTTCCGTTGATCATATTATTCACGAGATGTGCTGGCAATAGAATGAATTTGCAATAAAACTCGAATGAGATTGAATATATTCAATCGAAATAAGGATATCAAAATTTCCAACAAAATCCTTTTTCTTTTACTTTTTTTTGTAAGAATAGGGCGTGAACGATAAAACATACGATCCTGGATTTTTCAGTTGTCCCTATTCATCCCCGTTTGTATCGTTTCAAGTGCGCAGTAGACGAGTTTTCGTTAAACGCGCCGCGTCTCGTAGCTGTGGGTAAGCGGTTTCCGTGCATCCCGGGTACACGGCTGCAGGGTTTCGTTCGATCGTTACCGCGTCGCATCAACGACCATTGTGTAAAAAGAAGTTGGAACGTAGTGCACGCTGAGGAAGGACGCGTAGTTTCCCCGGTTTTCCTCCTGTGATAATTAGTCTGTGCCAAGGTAGGTGAGTAATTTGTATTCAATATGTAGTGTTCTCACCTTTTTTAATCATTTTCAATCATTCGAGTCTGTTTTCTCAACAAATTACGAAAAATTGGGTCGCTGCGTCATGCCCACGTTCAAGATTTCCCTAGAGACTGTGCTTTCTTTCAGATTCATTCAAGCTTCTTTGCATCATTCTCATTCAATTCATAACATCTTTATACTCAAACGTAACTTTTTATCAAATTGGGGGCATTGAACTTTGATGATTAACATGTTTTCTTGAATTGTTTGAAGATTTCGCCATTTTGCATCTATGTAGTCTACGATGTCGGCCATTATGATCAGTTTAGCTTCATAGTTCATGAAAATCCTTGACGATGAAATTTGTTTTTGTTTTGAATTGTAATGTCATGACGCAGTGGTGTAATGCAATTTTCAATTATTGACAGTTTTTGAATATATTTTACGATTTATCATATTTAATCGTAATAAAATAGAATTCACATTTTTATTTTATTATTACAATCTTATTATAAATATCGTTTATTGTGAATTGTGTGTAAATATTGATTTGTTTCTCGTTATTTGAATTACATAGTGATTGTTGTTTTTCGCGTGTCAAAATTGATTTTTCTATTTTTATTTCGATTATTGATTTTTTTTGTTTCGTCATTTGAAACATTCTTTGGATTTTTGTTGAGAAAATTTCGATATCGATTATTTTACGTATACGTACGGAGACGACGCGACGCCGTGAAATTCATAATTTCATATTCTCAACATTGTATGGTGGGTTACTTCAGTTCCGGGCATTGATTTTTCGCACAGATTCTGTGTGTTCTAAATCGCATTTTCGTGTACTGCGCATGTTCGTGGAGGTTTCCTTTTTCTCGTTCTCTTACTCTCGCGTACGAAGACACGGGTAGGCCATCTTCTTTTTCGTGTATACGAGTCTGCGCTCTGCCGGTGAAATAAATCTTAACGAACGCGTTACGAGTAGCCTACGCCAACCGGGCACGCCATTGTTGAAAAGGGCAGCGTTCGAGTCACACGGAAAACGGAGGACGCTTTAACAGTTTTTTCACTTTTCACCGATACCATTGCTGTGATATTAGATTCTTTTATACCTCCAAGATAGGTGAGTTTTCACATATTTATTGCAATGATTGCAATTTTTCGTGATTGGTTTGAACGATTCGATGGGAAATTTGGTATCTCGGAGATTTGCATTCGAGCGTGCGGGCGGGGTTCCGGTTCCTCGTTTCAATGGTAATCCTTTGGGTATCTGATTGAATTATGTTTCCAGATTAAAGCTTTGGGAAATAATTCGTGAGTCCGATGAGCTTTAGCCGGGAATCTAGTATCTTTTCAATGCATTTCAAGACTATTTCCTTTCACATCGCCATTTTGTCAGGGCGCGACCTCGTATACGGCCATATTGTACGACCACGTCTTTTCATACGGTAGCCTACTGCGTCGCGTATCAACGGGGGGAAAATACAAGTGAGAGAAAACGAGAGAGGGATAGTTTAATATTATCGAAGCCGGTATAGTCGCAACGATCCCAAAGAATTTACTGTCAATATTTTGTTTTCGTCGTATACATACGCGATTCGGTATCCCCTGTGTGTGTTGTATCCTTCTGATGTAATACACCACGAGATAACAATATAAATAGATTATGCAACCACGCATAGGTCAACCGAACCCACCATTTTTTTTTCCTTCGTATCCTTGCGCGCTCAACCCTATTCATTATCGATCGCGTGTTGAATTTTTTTTTGTTTCTTGGTCGTGTACCCTTCGTTGCGCATGTGAAAAGCCGGGTAATCGATTTTCATCTCCCATGAGAAATTTCGTACCGGCGCAATAACATTTCAACTGGAATTGATTTTTTTTTTCGACTGCGGTTTCGCCGGTTCATATTTTTCCCCTCAGTAATCTTCGGAAAATCGATACAATTTTATTGGAAAATAGACCGGGTCGTGGAAGTTGGGATCCGCCCCTGTTCTCGTAGTACGCAATCGTGATGTGAGATTGCGCATGCGTGGTGCTTGCGCGTCCTCCTGCAACATCCCCACTACACCTTTCCATTACCGTTAGGAGTATACGCACAAAGGGGAAGGAATAGAAGACTTTGTCGACCGACGCGCTTGCATCACTCGGCCATTTTGGAAGCTTCCGTGACTCGATGCGGAGCTTTCATCCTGATCCTCCTCAAAGTCTGAAGTCATAGTTAGGCCGCGTCGTCTCTTGTTGAACATACACTTAGCTTTCGAATCAATATATCAAACTAAATGTGTATCTTAGTAATTGTTTTGAAGAGGAGGTAGCATTAGTCAATCGGGCGATCGAATTATTCGGTGTTAAGCTCATTTGAGATATTTGACTGATACAGAAACGAGGAAACTTCAAAATGGAAGACGACCAGCAGTTCTGCCTAAGGTGGAACAATCACCAGTCTACGTTAATTCAAAACTTCGATACGTTACTCGAAAGCGGCACTTTAGTTGACTGCACCTTGGCGGCGGAGGGGAAGTATCTCAAGGCCCACAAAGTAGTCCTCTCCGCCTGTAGTCCATACTTTGAGGTAAGCTTTCATTTGATTTTTTTCACGCTATTTCTATTTTGTTTTACGTTTCATGAATATTTTCTACATCTCGTTCAATCTACATGTTGTTGATGTCTTCTTATTGCTCTCATGCCAATGGTTGAATTCTTGATTTTCACGATTCTGGTTTTATAATGAAGGTTTTTTGCAGTTGGAGAAATTTCAGTATTTTTTTTCCTCCGTCCCCTAATTTCCTAGGTCTAGATCAATACCGAGCTAACTGGGTGAGGGGCAGGGGGGGGGGAGGGGTCGTACTGAGTTGGAACAAGATGGCCGTGCTAGATTGTGCTGCTGGGGCGGGGGCATAGCATCAGCCGCTGGGGCAAGGGGGGCAAGCAGGAGCTTGAATCCCCTCTCCCTTTTTCCCTGCTTTTGCTTGATCAATACAGGGGATTCAAGATGGCTGGTTTCCAGGGCGCTCGCCCTGGGAATTCTTCCTGCTATGGGTGGGGTTGTTGGCCACAATTTCTCATCAAGATTATTGATTATTTTTGATTGATGCTAATTGATTGCATTCTTCAAATACTTCCAATTCGAATAATTTATTCAGTTTGGGCAAATGATTTGGAGTTTGAATTTTTTTTTGTCTTCAATTGAAAATTGTTTTGGGGTACATTGGTGCAATTATCAGATTTATTCAACGATTTCATAATTGAATTCATCTGACATATCAACAATTTTCTCCCTTTGACTATTGATAACATTGGAAATTTTATTTCATTGTTGATTGAAAATTTCAGCTGTTTTTTTTCCATTATTATACAAATTTGAAGAATGCTTTATTCATCTGCATAGTGGACTTGAAAATCATTTTCCTGTAGAACTTTTTCCAGATTAATATTTAATTCAAATAATTTTTATTCGTCTAATTCTATCGACGTTGCCTGAACATGAATTGAAATATAGCACAAAATTAATATTTTGAGAGATGATTGAATCTTGGGTTATCTCTTATTTGCTTTCAAAATAGTTATCTTTTTTCAATAAAAATTTTAAATCTCGTTTTATTATCTTATCAATCCACAACCCAGATGATCTTGATATGAATATTGTACTGGGTGTTACATTTTTTATGCTAGAATTTGACATTGTGGGTTTACACAGAATTCTCCATTCCTGAGTTTTATATTCATCGATGATTTTGATGAATATTTGAAAATCAGAATCGTAGAAATTTTCAGAATTTGATCCTTTGGAAAAAAAAATCATTATTTCATGTAATAAAATATTTTATTTCTTCACTTGCAGGGTCTTCTTAGCGAGCACTATGACAAACATCCTGTGTTCATTCTTAAAGATGTTAAATTTAAAGAACTGAAAGCGATGATGGATTACATGTACAGAGGCGAAGTCAACATCTCACAAGACCAACTCGCCGCACTTCTCAAGGCTGCAGAGTCTCTTCAAATAAAAGGTCTTTCGGATAGCAAAACGGGGGGCAGTAAAACTGCAGATACTAGGCAAACAAAAGTATCCCAAGCGGCAACACAACCGCCGCTCGACATTCCACAATCGTCTTCCCACCTAACGATAGAAAAGAACAAAGTTCCTAGGCAAAGTTCCGCTGGGGACCTGCCAGAAGACTCGGCTAGTCCTCAAATATCGAAAGGACTTTCATCCAGGTAAATTTCTTTGCATAACATTGATTCCATAAGTTTTGTATTTATGTGGAAAATATCAATGTTTGAATTAATTTTGATTTTATTTTGTCCTTACAGAGAAGGCTCAGTAAGTCCAACATCCAGAAAAAGAAAACGGCTTAGGAGAAGGAGTTTAGCAGAAGACAATTCTGTTGAGAATCATGAGACTTCTAATTCGAGTGATATGCCTCAACAAATGGGTGGTCCTGCGCTTGGCATTGCGCCTGTGGCTGACGAGAAGTCGCATGCCGATGCTGCAGATTCCCTCGGCAGGTCGGCCTTAATGACACAATTAACGAAACCTGCCGATGAAATGCTGCAGGTAATTACAAATTCCCAATACCTGCGTTTATTTCATGTGCCAATGTTCTAATAGGAAATGACAGAAATTTCTGTGATTTCTCTTCGTTGCATTGGTAGATGAATTTTCATACAATTATCCTACTGCTTGATTTTTGTTCAATATCCTGCAGAGTCGGGAAATGTGTGATACATTCATTTCGCAAAACATTCCCCATGAAAAGAATTTTAAATTGATGAATTTATAGCAAAACATTCATTTATAATCTTATTTTAAATCTGTTTAGCTACCACTCGAAAAACCTGAGCCTAACGATAGCCTCATAGAACCAAAGTCTGAGTACCTGGAAGATCAAGAAGAGAGCGTGGAAGATTTAACATTGGATGACGATATGAATGACCTTAACGAAATGGACCAAGATACCAACAGGGCAGGTCCATCTCACGACCCTTCCCAACATCCTGGTAAGTTGAAATTCTTATGTAGTTGAAACTTTGTTTTGTGTCAAACTGGAATTTCTTTTTCAAGTGAATTTTCAAAAGTGGAGTGAAATGCAGGGTTTGAGAATTTTTGATTTACAAGAAATCAAGTAGCAATTTGGGGTTGTTTTCCATCTTTATTCGATTGATTCTGTATTCGCTGGTGAAGCTTCAATCCAAATGACATGTGGATCGAAGCGAAGCTTGGCTCAGTTTAAGATTATCTATCTCTTGGGCTTTGAGTGCTGCCACAGGATTTGGTTGTGAAATTACTGTCAAAAAGGGATTCTACCTTTTGTGTGTTGACATTTTGACATTAATATTATCGCGAAACAGTTTTTGTTTTTCCGTTCAATGGGACGTGTATAATAATGGTCGACACTAGCTTGGGTTTCCTCGTTGCAGGTGGGGGGGCGGGAGCGCGGTCTCGGTCGAGAGGTAATTTAATCGGTGGTGATATCTGGGCTTCCCATTTCCTCGATTATAAAAAAGCGCCAAGCATGAGGCGGCCATGTCAAGATGTCGATGTAGGCTCTTTGCTTAAGTCTCTGGCAAACAAACAAGGCAGAAAGTATAGTTTAGACTCTGTTAGATTGTCATTGGAAGCAATATTGCATCAGGGTGTTAGCACGACTCAGGCATCAGAGATGTATGGAATTAATCGCTCGACTCTACAATTTTATTTGAAAAAATTGAACGTCGTGAGGAGAAGATGGAGACAACAACCTGCCACTGTTATTCAACCAAGACAGTCTTAGTAGCGTTAGTTCTACGAGATAAATTGAGAAAAGTCTTTCAGATATTTAAATATCATTGCTAGTCAATAATTATTTCATGAGTGTATATATTTTTGTTTTGTCTTATTTTTAAAATATTTAAAGTAATTACAAATTCGTGATACGATAAACAGTATTATAGTGCAAGCATACATAATCTACATTTTCAAATGTCAAATCGTTATGAATGTTTAGCAAAGTCCAGTAAGATTATGTTAGAAGAAGAATACTTTTCTGTGATGTATGTTATATGTGTAAAGTGCAATTATTAAATGCACTCTTCCATACTCTAAGAAATTTCATCGATAGTTAAGCAGGAAGCTAGTATCGAAACTTGATTTTATCAAGGGTCGGTGCTGGTCTCAAGTCTACGGTCCACAGTACAATCTGCAAATTATATTCTGCGATAATGTATGTTCTGAAATTAAATGACTGACGTTCAATGCTCAAATCCTGTGTCTCGCTAAGATTGTTTTGTAAATTTTTCCAAAATCATTGCATTTTGATTGTTTTGAAACTGATTTAATTTTCTCCTATACCAGCCGGATTATCGTGGCACGTGACAGGAGATAGAAGTAACACGGGGGGTGTAGTTGGGTCGGTGGCTGCTCCGGGAGCAACTGACGAGGTGTTCCTTGCGGCTCAAGAAGCTGCGCATCGCGACTCACAAGGTAGGCTCATCTTCACCTTTTTCCACGCGCCTCAGCCCCCGTAACAATAGGCATTTGCAATTGGCATTCAAATTTTCTCTTTGAAAATATCATTTTTCTTTGTTCTGACAATTTTCCAAGGTTCTGAAACATGAAATATCTGTAACAATCCAAAGTATCTATTTTATAAATATTTATTGAAATTGAAGAATAATGTGCTTATTCAAATGAGCGATTTGAAGTGAAAATTGATTGGAAGATCAAATTAGAGAATTCTGATGTTCGAAATACATAGCTTGGTTGAAGTAAGCACTCGAATAAAAAATCTATGCCAGTGTGGGACGAAAGAACACCTGGCATCGAGGATGCCTATTGCGCAGGTGGGCAAGGCTTATTGTTATTTTGCTGTCGAATAACGTGGTGTAATTAAAATGTCGGTGCGTTCAAGAGTAGCACGGTCTCTGAAAGGGCTTTCATTTCCTCATCAGGGCATGTAGCTTTTTTGTTGATTTCTATTTCTTTTTATACAGAAAAAACAAACGGAGAACAAAAAAGAAAACACACTCTTTTCTTCCTTCTGCCAATCGCTGCAACGATGCGTGATCATCTCGTCTTTCCCCATTATCATTCTATTATTTTCAGGCGCGACCACTGGTTTTTCTAGCAAAAAAATCCTTCTCTCTTGATCACGCATCGTGGCAGTTTACCTCTCTCTCCTCTGAAAAGAAGAGATTCAATCTACAAGAAGAGCAGCTATCGTTATGTGTTGTATACCACTTTTTTTCAGATCATCAATCGCAAATGCGAGACATTCGTGTTATCATTCTTGATGAACAGAAAAATTCTTTTTCAATTTTATCGCGCGTGTTCTGAAAAGAGAAAACCATCAGACGGAGAGAGAGTTATCAATTTTACATCCATCGAGATAAAGATAGTTTGTTTTCTACATTCGAAGACCCTAGCAAGCATAATTATGTTTCATTCTTTTATTAAATCGACACTTGTTGAATGTATTTGTTTTTGTTACGTCAAAACCACGTACATACAGATTTCGCAGTACTCTCAAAGTGATAGAGAAATTTGTGTTACGCACAAGTCAAATTCGCATTTTTTCAAGTCATACATTTTTTGACTTGTAGAAATGCTCACTTGTGATTGACAATTGACCAGTGAATTCACATTGCAGAATATATTACGATACCACCGTCCACTTGTTGCTAGCCTTGAGCTCGATAGTCGTCTTTTATTATAGAGAAAAAGGTTGTCGTTAGGATCTATTTTTTTGTGTTGCCTCAACAACGTCGCAACGTAAGAGGATAATGATATACGGATTATCTATAGAGTAGGAGTTGCAGCTGTTTTTCCACGTTTCAGACATCTGCTAGCAACTGCAGTTGAGTTGGCAAGTTACTGGCAGATGTTCGGGAAACAGATGGCAAAATGATGCTTCACTGGTCTGCATTTGTTACTTGATTTTTTCAATTTAGTGTTCTTTTTTTCCCTTTATTCAAGTTGAAATTATGGAATCGTTGAAAACCGCGTAGTGATAATCGTTTAGGTCAAATGATCGCTTCGCACACTGAGTGATCCAACGTGGGAACCAAGGTAATTTCGGAGAGAGAGGAGCGATCTCTCTGTCAATGCTAGTGTATCAATGAACCCTACAGAGGATCTGTTGTCAATGATTGTTCCTTGACACTTATTTCTTCATTTTTCACTCTCAGTTTGAGTAGACGAACGCTAAATAATGCTATTATAATACTTTCTCCACGCGGACTCGAAGAATTCGTTGACCGGAAATTGGACGTTTGAAAAATCATGTGTTTAACTCGTTTGCTCTGTAGTTGAAAACAATATTATGAAAAGTATTCGCTTGCATTGACGGTAGAGGTCGTTTGTTTCACCGTCAGAGACTTGTTACCTTGAATCAAGTTTTTCTTTCAATATACAATATAATCGATTTGTTTGACATTCTCCAGAGGATTGGAAAATTGTACCATTAGTACAAGTAGAATGTCGTTGATCATTCTTAAGTTGAATGTTTTCATTTTGTCCTTATAAAGTTTTCCTAAAAACATCAAACTTACATTGTTTGGTACGCAATTGATTTTTGGTTTATATATTTATTCTCGTTTTCCTTCATTCTTAGTTGGTCCTGATCTGATAAAAACAAATTTTCTAAATTTTGATAATTATACAAGACATTTGAACATTTTTTTATTCGATATCCGTGCGTGTTGTAAAAAAAAAAAAAGAATTAGAGACGACGTTGCGCCACGTTGTTCACAGCATTGTAGTTTTTTGTTAAATGTGTGTGGAAAGGAGTTTTTTGGAAACAATGGTAAAGATTTGAATGAGTATGAACGTTCAAAAGAAGATCTCTTTTCACTTATCACAAATTAATATGAATAAATGTACTATCAAAGTAGAATTGGCAATCCTTTTGGCCAAAGTTTGACGTACTATTCAGTCTTTGGCATTGTTTTGCCTAACGAAAAAACTCTTTATCCCTTCCCCAAAAAAAAAAAGAAAAAAAAGAAAGAGAACAGAAAACATCCCTTGTAGAAGCATACGTGTTTTTTTTGTTGGTAGATAAATACCTAGGAAGAACATTTGTTTACGGCCAGTCGTTAGCCTTTATTTGCATTAATTTATATATATACATACACATTACATATACTTTGAAAACGATCTACATATCAAGGGTTACTCGGTTATTTCTTTCTTTCTACTGCACGAAAATTCAAGTAACGAAACAAGGATTTTGTTCCTTGTATGTATTCGTATATTTTCTCCCTATTTTTTTCTTTTTTTCTAAAACCAAACTACGGCTTTTCCCCCCCATTCTCTTTTCATTGGCAACGATTGGTCGTACGCGAATACATGACTGATTCCATTTAAACTTGATTCTTTGTTGATGAAAAAACAATTAAACTATATATTTTTTGTATTTCATTATTCGTGAAAAGAAAAAACAATTGAAATTTGAATTACGTTGGGTTGCGGCTCTCTATATAAAAGAAAAAAAAAATCTAAACATGACACGAACAAAAAAAGCACGTGACTTTTGTAGTCGCTGTACGCGTGAGGCTTAAATTTGATTGAGTTCTTAAAGAGGCTATTAGATTTCAATGAATTGATGAAAAGAAAAACAATGTCTTTATTTTAACATAAATAATTAATGATTTCGAGTACAAATTGTAATGAACTTGCCTCACGCGTCTAGATTTTCTTCCACGCGCTCCAAGAGTATACATACGATGTGTGAAAAATATAATTTTTTTTTCTTTGTCCATCCGTGTATGCGTACACTCGATAGTTTTTTTTTAATCCATTGCGTTGTGCCATTTTTGCGTAATTTCGTCTTGCATGCTATGCTTCCTTCGGTAGTGAAATTTTACACCTTAACTCTGGCGAAAATGTACAACTATATCTGTTGTATCGCGATATATACGTATTGTACAGTTCCAAAGTACAACTCGAGGAGTAAGAATATTCATTTGAAAGGAAAACATGAATATAGGGGTATGTTTGTACATTTTCGAATTTAATTTATTTATTTTTTTTTTTTACTAACCCACGTGTACATAACTCGCTTCTTTGTTCGTAACGCATAAACATCAAAAATTTGATTAACCCGTTTATATGGAATATATTTTATTTATATTCTATATAACTATATATATCTGAAAGGAAATCCATATATATATATATATACACATACTTGGTATTTATAAATATGCATAACACTATATAGAATAGCAATACTGTTTTCTCTTCGATTATTTATTATAAAAACATAACATCTATATTATTGTTAATGTTATAATATTCATGGTATTGTATCTTGATCGTCATTCGACTTCGTTTTTGTACCATGTTCATCACAATTTCTCGTCTGTAAATTTTTTATATACTCCTTTGCATATATCCACATGTATTTCACACTATTCGAAGTGTCTAGGCTTATTTCGAAGAAGAAATCACTCCATGGACAATGATTGGGAATGAATTGAGTTTTCTGTGTTCCAATCGAGCGATTTCTCGGTTGGAACTCTTAAGGAAATACTCAAAAATCATGAAAGAAGAAACTGATGATGACGAAAAGAAGAAACGAAGATATTGAAAAAAACGAGTAGCGCTGCCTTATTTTGCACGCTGATCGTTTCCCTCCCGTTCACGTAACAACCGTTGGAATTCCTTGCCTTTTTGCGTATTTTCGTCAGCCTATTTGCTGCGAAAATATTTAGCTTTTTCTGTTCAGTCAAATCGCGTGTAATTTCAACTGTAGTTTATTTTTTTTTTCCATCATTTTTTTATTTGCAACTTTGCTGACGTTTTTTCCCCGCGTTTCGCGTTTTTTTCCACGGATCGATTTCATGTAATTTTGAAATTGTGCACCTTTTTGTGTATAATTTGTAAAATCATGAACGATCCGTTCCGGGGTCTACGGAGAAGAAAGAAGATTCATTCCAAGATGATGCATTCAAGTATTATGATTGGTAAGAAGTATCTGGAGGCACAACTGTTGAGTTGAACTTGGTAAAAGGTAAAGGTAAAATTTCATGGTAATGAATTATATGATTCGATTTTTATACACAATATATTTTATATTTTCACACATGTTTACACGAATTTCTCATTTATAAACTAGCGCTCAGACAAGACACATATACATGAACACAAAATTTCCACACAGTTTTGTATGAAAAATGAGCTGCAATTTGAAATCTAGTATCATTTCATGAAATATACTGGATTTTTTGTTTGCCATTTTTCAGCACTTTTTTTTTGTTTTCAATTGGAATTCTTATGAAAAATGATAACAGCGCTTTTTTGTATTCCACGTGAAATATGTTTTAGAATATGAAAAACAATGTAAAATTGTTTTTGTTGTATTCATCGAAGGTTTCACTTGGAATACATTCACGGCAGCTCGTTTTCAATTTTTCTTGCAACATGGATATTTGAAAATCTCTTTCGAATGTTGGATTATATTTTATAATCCAATACTCGGATTCATTTTCTTTCCGTGGTCAAGAACTGTGTTTGCGACGAAAGATTTCTTATCAACGTCATGAAGGTAGAAATCCAGCAATCGAACGTGACAATTCGATGAAAATTATTCCGAACGATATTTTCAAGAATAACCTTATTTTGTTTCTTCTGAATGTATTGTATTTTCGTTGTAATTGTGCATAACAATTGTTGGATTTATTGAAAATTTGTGACGTTGATTCGCTTTCTTCATGAACTGTGGAGCTGAAGAAGGAAGATTTAAAAAGATGAAGAATAGGTATGAAAATGATTAATATCATTCTCATACCATCATTGTTCATCGATTTTGAAGAAACCGTTATATACATTCGTTTTTGAATTGGAAGGATTTAGAACACTTTTTTGTTCTTCAAATGTTTTTGATTCGAAAACGAATTCGGGAGTGATGAATTTACAAAGAGAGCCATTGGGAGAAGAAAAGAGTTGATGTCCGAATGTCCTGCTTTTTTGGACTTTCGAATATGAACTTGTCGCCTGGTCGTCCACCTGCCGCCACTATCCAGATGGATCTGGAGAGTTGGAGTTCCTTTTGGAGAAGGAGCAAGAAAGCCAGCCCAGCTGTGTATGGTAATATTGGTATATAACAGGTGTAGTATTGGTAACCTTTTTTACTCTTTTCAATGATTTCAATTTTTATTGTTACATTTGTGAGAAGAATTTTTCATATGTTCAACATCATATTTTATTATATATCGTAATAACATATATGTTAACATGAGAATTATTCTTTATGAAATGTTTTGAAAAATTTATGAGAACAAAAACTGATTTTTTCCTCTCATGAATTTTGATATTCATTTCGGTAGAGGAAAGAAAAGAAGAGAATGCTTCTGATCGATGATTGAATCCTATTCAACGAAGTTTTATTTGGACTCGAACTCTTTGAGTTCAATGTACACTTCATTGAGTAATGATAATATTTCTGATCACAAACTATCTCTTTCATGATGGATTTTTATAGGAAAATGGAACTGATTTATCATGAAAACGTTGTATACTCGATTCAATTAAATCTCATGTTTTGAAGTGTTCAGTTGAATCAAAGTATCTACAGTTTCGAATCAATTCAATTTTCTTCATATTTTAATGTATACATTTTGATATATATCTCTGTTCTCAATGCGATTCAATTTTCCATAATTTATACGTTTGAATAATTGTATTCATATGTATAAATGACGGTTCCTCATACTCAAACTGGTGTCAATTGTTTGATACTTCAATCGTCGTGTTGTAATTTATGAAATCGAGTGGATTTGATATTTGGCATCATTTGAAAAATCGTAAATTTTTATTTGATGAGAAATGTTGAATCGATTGGATCTCTTAATCCAATTTACGACCAGAGTATATTCAAATGATACTTGATTTGGTATGTAACGAAAAATTCTGTTTCATAGAGGGGTATATTTATGAATTTCCAGAATAACAGGAGATGTACTCCTATTTTTGTGGATATTCATATATATGACTTTGCATTTTATTCACATATATTCCATAATTCACGAAGAATATATGTAGATAAAATGTTGATTCTCTGTATATTTTTGGATTTGAGATTTTTTTTCTTATCCTCAGATGTACAGATGAATTTGAAATTTTATAAAGTGTGTACAATACAGCCAAGCGATTTTGGATCAAGATTTGCTTTGATGAATTGTACCATGATTTAAATTGCTACTTTTTATATTTTTTCAAATTTGTTCACATATACGTATTCTATATGAGAACATTGAATGAAAATGTAAAAAGATTTGATCAGTTCATTGCAGTAGACGAAGAAAGCCAATTTTTTCATCTACTCCATGGAAATGCAGCTTCGACAAATTATACTTTTGATACTTTCATCGACACTTTGTGGTTCTTTGACGTGAGATGGAAGATACCAAAAGAATAATTGAATGATTTCAAGTTTCTAATTTCAGAAAAATTCTCATACAATAGGTAAAATTGTGTTCGATGTCAAGACCGATGAATGAACACAAAAAACTATCATGCTTTTTGTAATTTATTGATCTTGACTAACATTTCATCTACTGTATACCTCAATAAATTAGAATACTCGTATTTTTAATACTTATATCACCATGGTGACATCCCAAATCATGGGATAAAAGTATTAAGAAAATGGAATTTCTGTACATCGTGCAATATTGAAAGGAGGACTGGGGTGGTATGTTGATGTTTCAAAAGCATATTTTCAATATTTTCATTTTCAAACAAACATAATTGTTTGTATGAATTCGAAAGGATTGAAACAATGCAAAATAACATTGCTATTTCTTTCCAGAGGAACGATGATGATCACAATTTCCCATCTCTATACATTAGATAAAAGACTTCAAGATTGATGAATTGGAAATATTTTATCGGTCTATGTTGATTTCATCTAATGTATAGGGAACCAATTGAACAAACCCATACTTCCGATACTTCGATCTTCATTTTAATATTGATTATCATAAGACGAAGAGATCGAAAGAATGGAATAATCATTATATTTTGTTTCCAGAGTTTCCAACCGAGATTTCAATATTCAATCATAATGAGTGCAATAAATAATCAATCAGTTGAAGAAATTGTGTTTCTTTGATTGAATGAAAATTATTTCATTCATGGTGATCAATATAATTTCTTGAAACTTTCATATGTATTTTCTAATGCCATTGAATTTTCAGGAGGCGTGTTTTGCAATTCTTGTACAGTAGCTAAAGATCAATTATTTTATTTACTGCACAATAATTAATTTATGATGATAATATTCTCAAAATATCATCCCCATAAAGTAATTTCGTAATGATATTGTTTTTGGGGGGAGAATGTTGAAAATATTAAAATCATTGCAATTCGTGGCAAACTCTAGGTTTCAATTATTTGAAACTGGAACTATTGAATCAATGCGCTGGTGTATTCAATTGGAATGGCTAACTCTAATCGTGCCAGTTTTAAGTAATTTGACAAAGATACTTTGTTTCGAATTTTTCATAGCCAAATTATTGCTTTTGAATTATTCGAAATCAATGCAGTGGATTTAAATTGTGTTGATTTCAAATGAATTGAAAGTGGAAATTTGGTTGAAGTTTGGAAATTATTCTGTGTTCTTTTACTCCCCAGATTTTCCTAGAATTCAAAAATTTGACCAGAGATCTGTATCTTTGACAATTTTTTGCATTCAACTTGATACGTCGAGCTAGAAGCCAACATCTGGGTATTGAGAGGACTAGGACTATATGGGATGTTCTTGAGGGGACACCAGCGTCGTGGTACCAGCCAAATCGTCTGCTTCAAATTATTCGAAAATAACTTGATTTAAAATCGAAATATATTGCTCTGTACAGTAATCATTTGAAGGATGTAAAATTGCTGTACAGAGCGATATTTTGATTTCATTGGAGCATTTTTTAATTGTTTGAAATAAACGATTTGGCTTGTATCAAGGCGTTGGTATTTTCCTGAGGAATATTTCGCGGTTTTTACAGTTGCTAGATTGATACAAAATTAATTGATACAGGTGAATCTGTATTGCATTTGGAATAATAAATGAGAGGTAATCTAGTAACTTTTAAACCGATAGATATGTTTGAGACGGTGATGCTAGTGTTGTGAAGATTGGCTGTTGTGTCTGCGTTTTCATTTGATCAAGTTATAATTCAAGGTAGAGTATCTTGAAAACGTGAATGAAATTTCATCTCAATTGTGATCTATCTGAAACTTGTGAAAGTTTCACATAGAAATTTTATGGATGCTTATTGTTCATGTTGGAAGATGTCTGCATTGAAAAATATTTAGTGATATTGAAAATCTAGTCGAATTCATTCCCCTGGTATCTTTTTTTCCTTCAAGGGGTACTAGCTCCAGGATTCTAGTTATTTCGTACTAACCAGTTTATTTTGAAACCAGTTGGGTAAATCTTAACTAAACTTAATTTCTAGACATTCTACGAATCGCGAAAAATCTCTAAAAACTTGATCTGTACGAAATCATTCAATAGTTCTCAAATAAATTAGTGAATACGAAATAGTATTTCAGCATTGATATTACGAAGGGGATGTTGATGCCGGGGCTGCAGCTATTTCATATTGAACTTTTTAGATGAAAGCAGATTGGTAAAAGTAACTTGGAGTCAGTTTTTAGATATTCTGTGAATCCTAAAGAATATCTAGAAACTATGTTTGTATGAATCCACTCGGTAGCTTTTAAATTAACTGGCTGATACGAAATGATCAGTGTTCCCAGACTCTAGTACTTTCTTGGAAGGATTCCTGGTGGCCAGGGGCCTAGTTGAATTTTTGTTCACAAATCCAAAACTAGATCAATATAATCTAAATATTACTCTGCGTGAAGCGATATTTTGATTACATTGCTGTAGTTTTGAATAATCTGTACGCGGAGATTCGCCTAATGTATTTCAAAAAGAATATCAGGGACGTGATGTGAAACGGACTCTTAACCTGGTATAATTTCAATATCGTTCTATATCACGATGTATTTGAAATGTCGTAACATGGATCAATATTTTGAATTATTGCGGAAAGTCGGGTTATCGTGACACGTTGCTGTTATTTCTTTCAATGCATTATTCAATATTCTGCAGTAAACTTGCATCTATCGAATCCTTACACATTTTTTCAATTTTCCCATGTTCGTCAATACGAAACATGAATATTGAAAAAAATCAAAATATACAGAAAATCAAAGATACTTGGATCAGGGGATTACGGAAATTTCATGGATGTAATTCATTGATTCATGCATTGATGATTTATTCTCCCTTCTCTTACTTTTATTAACGTATTCATATGATTTTTATGCATCTGAATACGGTATGTAAAGTCATTGAAAGGGAGACAAATTGAAGAAAAAGGTTGATTAATAACATTGAAAAACTCTATTTTTAGATTTTATTAATCAACACAAGGTAATGTTCATAAATCACGTAAGTCATATTGTTCTCCTGTTCTTGCGCTTAATACTCCTCAGTATCGTAAAGAACGATTTACGCAATTTATGTACAGTTTGAAATTCATGTTTTTAATATTCATTTATACATAAACATATATCCATTCGTGTGCAGCTTTGTCATTGTGGATGAAGAATATTAAAAGCCATGAACAAGTCGTATAGATTCAAATTTCGGAATGATAAAAGCCAAGTTGACATGAATAAATTATGAAAATTCTTGTACTTTCATACTTTATGATTGGCAACTGGTTTACTCTCCTTTGCTCGGTGATTTTCGAAATTTGTATTCCAAATATTTGTAAGTAATACGATTACATATTTGAGATTTTTCTCTTGCATGTAGAAATATTGCATACAAATGTTGTCAATTTCATTGATATTTTTGTCGATGTTGTTTACATATTCAAGATTTTTCTTGCATATATAAACTACGTCGTACAAAAGTATTGAAAGTGTATAATTCTTTTTCAGAAGTTTCTGCATTTATTTGTTTACACTTTGATGCATTCAATCGGTTTTGAAATCTATTCGTCCAATACTTTCATTAGCATACATGGTATGAAAGTATCGGATGAACCAGATTTTCAAAGCGATCAACAACAGGTGAAAGCAATAGTTTAACGGATCCCAGTCTTGTTGAACATCTCTATGATTCGTTAATCAATTCTTCACCTACTATGTATGTAATTATTTATTTATATTTTCAGAACATCTCTGCAATAGGTGTTTCTGATCAATGAATTCTCATTGATCATTGACGCTTTGTATCTCCATCCTTACATAATTGAGAAATTTTTCTCCTTTATGTTTGTATGGAATCCAAACATTAACCATTGTTTTTCATTTTCAGGTATTACGCTATAGTTACGATGAATGAATTTTCATAATTCATTGATCCCAACTTTGTTGATAACATAATTCACCTACTTGAGATGGTGGAAATGTTACAGAATCAACGTTTCAATAATTCCTGATGGATAAATTATAGATATTCTTGCTTCTATAGTTTATTCATCAAGATTTATAAATTGAAAACAATATTTTTATCGTCTTTTCAACATATTTGAGCTTCTTCTCTTTCATGTTGAAATGAAAATAGAAATATTCATAAAATTGATGAAATGAAGAAATTGTATTTCTATGTTTCATCAATTGTTTTTCTTTTACATTTATTTGGAGTGTTTTTATCGTCGTATCTATCTATTAGAGATTTTTCTCTTGCATTTAGATACGAAAATAATAGTACTCTCGAAATTAATGATTATCTTCTGCTTTCAGAACTACTATCTTTATTCTAATATTATTCACATGCTAGGAATTTGTTCCTTGTATGTGCTAATATGAGAATAAAAATACTTGACATTTTTCTCTTCACAGCATTTCTACTGAAGATATTTTTATTGACATACTTTACATATTAGAGAGATTCATCTCTTTTATGTGGATATGAAAATAAGAATATCAACTTAATTCATATTTTATAATTTTCAGATCTTATACTACATGAAATATATTTTTATTCCACGAACCACATACTCAAGCTCCTTTTTAACTTTTGTATGTGAATGTGGGATAAAAATATTTGAACTAATTGACTTGACTTTCTTTCAGTTATCACCAAAATCAACTAATTTCTAGTTGTAGTAGGTCAAAATTATAATTCATATCTTATAAGAATCTGCTATAATTTATTAATCAATAATTTTGTACCAACTATTTATTGGAAATTATCTGTAAATCATTTTCATATTGAAAGTCAAGATCATCTAATTTCTGTTGAAATTTTGTGTGGGTCTTATGTGGAGTTTCACCAGAAAATTGGAGATATTGACCAGTGTTTTCGTCAAAATTGCAAATGCTGTTTTGACAAGAATTCAATGAATCCTGGTTTGATTTATCACTCGATTAAAGGTACTCGTTATATTTTTAATAGAGTGATTTATCGTGTACAGGAGATGCACATACAACTTGTGGTTTGTTTTATCTATTCAATTGAATAGATCAAATGGAACAAAAGGAAAAAAAATACACTCAACACTTGTGTGGAGGATGTTCTTCTCCATCCAAGGTAGATGTATTTATAAATAATTTGTATATGGATTTTATTTCAGGATATTCTCATTCGATTGTAATAATGAAGTGTGGGTGAAGAATCTTATCATGAAAATTTTAATTCTCCTACAACTCCCATGTATTTTTTATTTCCATACAAAGGAGTCGAAGAAGGGTAAAATTGTTTTTTGTGATAAGATTGAATTTTGATTTACATTTTTTCAAATTTTATTTGTATTTGATTTTTCCTTGCATATTTTTTCTGATTGAAAATTCAATCTGAAAAAATGCGAGGAGTGGATATTCATACGTGGTCAAATTTTCATGTTGTCCCTGGATGATGATCCATTTTCATATCCTGATCTTGATTTGACATATCACTTTTTTTCATAATGAAGTTACAATTTCATTATGAAAAGCAAAGAGTACTGTCTAAATACGGTATCGCATCTTCACAATGAATTTTTCTTTGGGTCGATGTAATACTGAATTTGACAAAAATTCTATTTGTATGCATCTAACATTGATTTAATCGTGATCAACATGTAGATGTTATCTCGTTTTAATGAATGTTGGATAATTAACATGTTTTTACACTTACAGATATCTTCAATAAATGTTCTTATAATGTTTACATCGTTGATGTACTTCATCATGCAAACATTATAGAATATCATATGATTTTGTAATGATTCTTTACGTACCTAATACTGCGCAGTATTTTTTTTTGGTTATGTAAAATATTCTCATTTTACAGAACTAATCAATGTACTGGTACTTTGTATTCGGTAGTGAATATCATTTGTATATTACATATTTCCATTTCATAATATATACAAATTACGTGAATATAATGCGATGGAAACAGTTTTCACTTCTGAAATTGAATTTCAGAATGAAAATTGGAATGATTTTTCTCACATTTCAGAAATGTTCTACAGATATATTTCTGTATGGATTTCGAAATGTTGTTACGAATGCTTTTGCAAATAAGACGATGGGGATTGATTTTCCAAATCTCTAACCATTCTCGGATTTGGTAAAAGTGTTGTTTATTGTTCAATGATACCGTTCATTGGACATTGGTCCGGGTAATATCGACTTGTTTCCATTTTCAGCTGAAGAAGAATGTATTGATGTGCATTTTTTAAGAATTTCATAAATTCTCAAACGATGCGCTTCATATACGACTCTGAATGAAACGAGATATTTGTAAAAATATCTGGTAACTAAATCTGAAATGTACACAGAACATGGTACATGGTAACACAAGGTATACAAACAATATGAGGATCATGAGACAATGGTAATATGTAAAAAAAAAGGTAAAAAGGTATATATTTTACGTAAGTATTTAATCTTGCGTGTTGTATCGGCACGTGAGGTGACCTTCATATAATATTTTTTCTACGTATATAAGATTCTTCAATCATCGTAGGCAACAACGATGAGAATTTTTCAATCGTTCAGTTTGAAAATTCTGATATTTTTTATCCTCTTTCTCTCATCGTTTGAATGTCTTGTTGCGACAATGATTGAACATATACTGCATAATATATAAAATTATATACATAGATTTTAACAATTGATTATTATTTATTTTCGATGAATTTTACTCTGAATTTTTGAAATCATTGTTCCGATGATTACGCTCTCTCTCTCTCTTCATCAAATTTATATTTATGAAGTTAGAGTATGTTTTTCGCAGAACACATGATTTCTTTGGTATTTTATCTGTATACTTGGTATAAAATTTTGAAATTGTAATTCCAATGACTGTTGCTCCCTTGAAATTTTTCGAAGATCGCAGAATGAAGGCAAAAGGAGTTGCAAAACTCGTTGCTTCATCGTATCAACATTTTGCAACTGCTAAACTTCCTTTTTGCGAGCATATTTGTTTTTTTTCTTTTACCAATTTCAGCTCAACTCCTTCTCCTCTTCGGTATGGTCGCTTCTTCACACACAAATTGGCGCAGATTTGCATGTCGTTCGGATTATTCTCTTGATCTTTCTGCGAATGAATGTGTTCATGTATGAATGGATTATGCAGAGGATAAAAAGAAATTCCTTTACTAAAAACCATACTGGTCGGTGGTGTGCATTAACGTTTTAATCATTGAAACTT
Source organism: Gonatopus flavifemur (assembly GCA_018340375.1). Taxonomy (NCBI): domain Eukaryota; kingdom Metazoa; phylum Arthropoda; class Insecta; order Hymenoptera; family Dryinidae; genus Gonatopus; species Gonatopus flavifemur. Next base: position 1,777,606 of record JAFFJZ010000023.1, read on the forward strand.
TGCTTTGCTTATCCTTGTCGATCGTACTCCAAGGCGCCGGATTACGAGAGAATCAAGGATAAGTTATGCATTGAATAAGGATTGAGTATAGGGAGCCTCATCACTACGTTTCACGATTCTATTCTCGAAAGCAATCTTCGATCTACATGTGACGACATTTCAGGTTTTTCATTAAGATTTTTATCAACAAGAATCGTACAATGTGAATACCACCGTAGCACACGAACGAAAGACGTGACGCATATAATGAACACACGAACACACATCTAGTTTTAAGTTATTTATTATAATACACGCTCTAAAATGCGTCACTTCCTTCGTAGTTGATAACTGCATTTATATTTTACAGATTTTCCAAATTCTGTTGATAAAATTCACGTGAAAGTTGGATATGTGTTACTCAATTGTCGGGATTTGGTATATTTCTTCTATCGGAAGAAATGAACCTAACAGTGACAATTTCATCGCTGATATTTCCATATTTTGCGGGAATTGTCATTTCCCAGATATCCAAAGAACTATATCCGATTGAATTTGGTTTGAGATCACATGTAGTTTTTGAAGATTTTCAATAGATACCGATATGGTCTTTGTATGCCGATTAATAAAATATGTCCATTCAAACGTTGAATCATTTTTCCAATATATTTTATATGATTGAGATGTCTAAAATTGAACGGATATCTCATTCACATAAAATGCCTGGAATATTTGAATATTTTTGTGAGTTTTGCACAATGAGATATTTTGATGTATCTTCATAGTACCGTAACTGCATTAATTATTGCTGCGCAGCAATATTTATTGTTACTTACCGGTACATGGGGATTGTCTTACATATATTGTGTTGTGCAAAAATGAAGATCATGCGGTATTTATTGTTGAGAATAAAATATGTACATTCATACATGTGGATAGAAGGAAGGTATGCGTGCGTGTCGTCGAGTGATTGCGGTGAGAGAAAGAGCAACGTTGTTTCAGACTCCGTTCTCGGATATTGTTGCTTGCGGTGTGGACGACGTTATTCCGTTCAGTATTCTTTGGAGAGGCATCTGAAGTACGAATGCGGTGTCGAAAAACAGTTTGTCTGTCAAACTTGTTGTCGACGGTTCAATAGGTTGGATACTATGAGGACCCATCAAAAAAGGACTGGTCATCGTATGGCGCCGTACTCTAGGGAGAGGCTTCCGAGGTCCTCTCATCATCTTCTGGACATCGTCAAGGACGCTTGGATCTGAATGGCTAACACATACTCTTGGGGTTTCCTCTAAATTTCTGCATCCAAGGGGGTGGTCTATCTTTTCGTCTCTGACTGCTGTCATTACTTTTGACTGAGAAAATCAATGAACCGATGTACAATGAATGGAACTGAAGTATCGTAAGTCAAGAATTTTTATTATACACACATTATTTTGCAATTGTTGAATTTTTAAATCGTCGATATATCGAATACTTGAAGCGCTCACATTGCTCCTCATGTTATTTGATCTCTTGACGAGTTTCGTTTTATTTCACTTACATTCAATATTATTTGAATTCTCTTTGAAATGTCGTTTTAACGTATTCATATCTTGACTTTCGATACCGAACATTTGTTTTGAAGTAGAAGCAGAGATGTATAAAAATTTGTTAATCACTCGAGTCAATTGTTACTGCACTTTGCTGAAATTTATTCAAAAAGAATATTGTTATTGTAAAAAATCTTTTTGATATTTAAAAATGTTAGTACCTTCTTGAAAATTGATGAAATTGTTGTAAATTGAGAAAGTATATTACATATATTATCATGAAAAAGTATTTTTGTAATAAATGATGATTGATTGTTGAAAACCGAACCCGGCATGTGTTGCATTGCATCAGTGATATTTTTCCTATATATTTAAATAGAGTAAAAAGAAGAGTACATCAAGAAACAATTGCGAATGCGAAAATCTTGTAAACATTTGATTGATATTTTGAATTCACAATTTTTATTATGCCTAGTGAAATTTGCGAGGAACAACGATTCACGCATTCGCAATTGAGATTGATTTAGCGTTGATAGAAAGAAAATGAAAAAACAAGCGTGCGAGACGAACGAGAAGTACATTATTCGACACATATTTCAAATTAAACCGAGGATCGCATCGTGAAAATCAACAATAGTTGCTTTTTACAGCGAGAAATATGTGGCAAATGACTAACATGGAATGCGAAAGATGCGGGCGAATATACAAAAGGTACAGCTCGCTTCGTCGTCATCAACGGGTCGAATGTGGCAAGGAGCCCTCGATCCAATGCACTATGTGTCCCTACAAGGTCTTTTATGCCTCGACACTTACACTTCACATGATTAACGTACATGGATATAAAATCAGCAAATGATTTTCAATTCTTTTTATCATTGAGTTCGTATGTTGCATTCTAGTCTTCTTATGATCAAAACTTTGCTGATTTTCAAATTGATAGTAGAATTTTGCAATTCAATTCTTTGAGTACACTTAGAAGAAAATACGCTTTATAAAGACATCTCACACAACTCTCAATCGGATGGAACTAGACAAGAAGATAAATAAATCAATTTTAAAAGAATATTTCTATGTTGAATTTATTTCGAAATCCCTCCTCCTTGAAGTATCCTAAAAAATTGTCCTCGAATAGCTTGTAGTGCAAAGAATCGATTTGATTGCCGTTGAATAATTGAATTTTAACGATTGCAAAATTGAATTATTAAGATGAAAAATATAATTCAAGATACAAACGATGATCGAATCGATTTTTGATTTTTACTACTACTAACGTTGTAATAGCTTTTTTCTCGAATTTTCATTGATCAAGATCGACTTGCGTAGAACATTTGTGATATGATTTTAAAGATCGATATTGATAATGATCCATAATTGAAGAAATAACGACAATTCAATCAAAGATCAATGAAGAATCAGTCATTATTGGTGTCAAAATTGGTATTCGCGTGTCTTGCAAATCGGCTTACGAAAGTCACTATTTCTGGGTTACTTTTTTTTTTTTTTAAATCGAATATCGAATGGTTCACGATAGAATCCTGAAAAGTTTTTTTTTCTCTTTTTTCCTTTGATTTTAAATTGAAAACAAAGATCAAGAATATGCATTTCGTATTAGATTTTCGCAAACAAAAATCGAATAAAGTGACTTTCAAATTGGGGGTGATTGTTGGACGTCGATGCTTGCAGCTGGCAACACTTTCTATCGGGCCCAGCAGTCCCATTCAACTGGGATGAATCTACATCCGATGGCAGATTATCGCAGACTTGCCTGTCCGAGTTGCGGTCGCAGTTACAAATATCGAAGCGGTTTGTTGGGCCACATCGCGGAATGTTTCTCCGATAGAGAAAGGCTGGAAGTGGCTTTTCAGCATCGTCAGCATTTACAGCAGCAGCAAGGAATTCGGCAGCAGTCGCAGCCTCCCATTACAGTCAAAGACGTTAAAGCTCTATATAAATTTTGGAAACAATAGTCAATGGTTTCTGACGCTCTCGGTAGTTCTCATTCGTGTTTAAATTTCAATGGATAATGGAAAGATATGACATTTTTATTGAACATTTCAAGAATTGCGTCTGATTGGAGTCAATGTAAAATGTTTGTTGTTGAGAAAAGCGGATTTTGTTTTGCTTGGAGCGAAGTCATATTGTTATTCTCTAAATTCTTTAGAGTGGAGGGATATTACACATTTTCACTCTAAAACAGTTGATGAGAAAATTTTGGATGAAGCAAAACTATGGTATACTTTATAAACGAATACATACAATAATTTATAAATGTCTTGGAAAAAAAGAAAAGAATCTTGCATAATAAATAACGATATTCTCCAACGAACCTTTTATAAGTGTAATTGTATATCATTCTTCATATGGGATGTGTGTTGGGTGAGACTACAAGGAGGCATATTTTACGTTGGGTCAAATTAATCAATGATCGATTCACATATATACAATTTTACTATTTTATTCGGGTGTAAAAAAAAATCAAATTACTAATAAAAGCATTTAATTTTGGAGCAGCATGTAAATAACAGCCTAAATTCATGAAGACTGCACACGAGGATCGCTTGTAAATTATTCATTCGGATCATTTCACTGCCCTCAATTCTTTCACTTTGAGAAAAGAAGTTCCATATCAAGATCATACCGAATCGAACCTTTTTGCGCAGTCTTCTTAGTTTTGGAACGAGCTTTTCTTGATCGTATTGTCCACACGCTTGGCTCGAGCTTTTTTTTTCTTCTTTGTAAATGATGGAACAAGATTTATAGAGTTCGAAAGAGGAAATACTCTAGAAAAACTAAATTGAATGAAACCAAAGTGTGAAGTATGTGGAATTTATTCCTGTGGTTTTCAATGCGCGGTGGTACTACTTCAGAAAATACACTCTCAGAGATTCATTTTGAAAAGGGAAAAAGAAAGCTTCAATAGATCTTGAAGCCGATCAAAGAGAACCCATATGTAAAAAAGCCTCCCTGTATGCTTACAGCCAGCCCGATGGAGGGTGTGTCCGGTGGGGAGCTGAAATTTCGATGTGTCATGTGTGGACGTGGATACAGATCTAGATCCTCATTAACAAGACACTCGAGGTACGAATGCGGAGGACTGGGGTCGAGGTACACCTTCACTTGTACCCTTTGTGGAAAATACTTCTGTCGGCCAGATCATCTAAAGCAACACATTCTTAATATCCACGGTGGATCCATCAACAAATAGGAAATTTTAAAAACACGTCGATGTGAAATCGATTTTTAGGAAGAATTTTTTTTTATATTTTATTCAAAGTATATAAAGAGTGAGGAATATTGCTCAGGGAATGGATACAAAAAGAGATTTGTTTTTTTTTTAGAGGGATTAATATTTTCGTTATTTTTAGTCCTGTAGAATTCTTGAAAAAAAAAAACCAATACTCGGATAATTATTATTATTTATGCAATAATTCTTGTGATATTTGAATTCTAGTGAACATATGAAAAACACGTCGTGCCAATTCATTTGAACATGGAATCTCAATGGAATTGAAAAGATTATTGTTTCAGTAATTAATATTTATATCTTTACAAATGAACTAATAACTGCCAAATGATGATGATGATGATGATAATAATGACCTGTTGATATACCAAATGAATATATAATATATTCCTATTTTTTCAAATAATAATTACAAATTCAAAGTATATATAGATATATATATATATATATGTATATTTACATATATTGAATATTTTCATGATTATTCCATCGATACGTCCAATCGCAATGATTAAATTATTACGATACGAGGCTATGATTGAACATTATTCGTGCAAATGGAGAGGAAATAACCGAGTTGTTTCGAAATTCTGTTTTCTTTTTTTTTAACGTACTGCTCTCGAGGTTATTAGGAAATGTTATATTGTTATCAATGAGCGCACTCAATGATATTAGTGGTTCATGATTTTGTAAATTTTTATGTGGTTTAATAAAAAGGAGATTTAAAAAAAACCAAAGAATAACAGGTAAAGGAAGGAAAGTTTTTATTCTCGGAATCCCCTTATTGTAAAGAGAATAATATTGCATTCTCCATAAATTCTATTTGTGAATGTAACGAAGAGTAATATCTTGTGAGATCATTTCAAAGGAGTTGTAGTTGAGAGAATGCTAGCCGAGAGCTGGCGCCAACTAGTGAGGGTTTCTTTGCAATCATAGAATTGATATGTACGTTACGGATCACACTTAACAGTTTGTGAATATTACTCGATTGCTGTAAATGAGTATCATTCCTTATTGAAATTAACATTTCATTACGGATATTTATTCCCACGAATATCAAATTTTATTATTAGTTTTTTTATCCCACCGAATAATTCGTGTTATTTCAATTTGAAATTTAATCTGAATAACATGTATTTGAATTCTTAGAATTCATATTTTCTGGGTGGTTTTTTGTATTTTATTGGGGAAATATCATTCATAATAATGCATGAATTGTTATAGTATCAGAACTGAAACTGCGTTATCAACGTTCAATGTTGCAGTTTATTATTGCACCGAATCAACGTTTTGAAACAGTTTTATACTTGGCACAGCCAGATAGATATTGGTACATTTTCTCATTGAAAATCCTATCAGAGTTCTCAAAATCTTATGAAGAATTCGTTATAAAATTCACCGGGATCTACGTGACGGTCGTAGCAATAATCAGTCCGGAGAAATAAGTTGAATTTTTGTGTACCGAGCAATGCTTGACCATGATAAAATTATATCAAAATGACATTCTTTAGCCAGCGAAGTCAATCTTCTAACGATTCCGTTCATAAAAAATATCCCATTAGGATACTCTGATCGAGTGAATTCCAACAATTGAGGATTTATTCTTGCTAACAATAATTTGATATCCCTTCTAACAAAATCTCATCAGGATGCCTAATTCAATTTATATATAAATCGAATTTTTTAGTTGAGATGTTTTGTGAAATACGCAAACGTTATTGGAACTCAGTACTTCCCAATCCCTACTTCAGCACAAATCCTCGTCATTGTTTGACAGATGTGACAGGGTACGTGACAGATACGGGTATAATAGTTTTCTATGATACCAAAAGAAATTCTTATTTCTGATCTTAGTGATCTCAATAATTTATGCAAATACAACTCGATTATGAATGGAAAATAATCGAACTTGTGTTAACAATGGTTTTTCATGATTATTCGCGGAACACTCATTACAGCAGTCCCTGGGGATGTATCATTCTGATGAGTTTAGATTTCTTGGGTGGAAAATAAGCAAGTGAGCTGTTGCGTATATTCCAATGAAGAAAATCTGACAAGGCATTCATAAAACCCAGACACTGCTCTCGTCTGGTTTGTGCGTGGATCATTATTTTTATAAACGCAATGAGATAGTTCAGTTACTGTTATTTTGATATGAAAACTTGATTCCTGTTCCTTAACAAAATGAACTGTTTATGACTATTAAAATCGAGGAATGACTTCGATACGAACGTCGAAGCGACACGGAATTAGTTGAAAAGTCGGTTGCGGATATTTTTGGGGTTTTAAGATGTTTTCTGCATTGTGAAATGAAAAGTTCATCTGGATGTTGCGGAAACAAGTCCATCCGTTTCCATCCGAAATTATAATTTCTATAAAATTTTACTGTTTTAGTTTGAACTTACGGATTGAAGATGTTACAATCTTAATTCAGATATATCGTATGTTTGATTGTTGTCGTTTCCGGTCGAATTCGCGGATAAAAAATAGTGATGAAACAGCATGGATTTTACATCAGTGGAATAAAGGCTGGATTGATGTGGATTTGTGGGAAAAAAGACATTGCGTCTCAATTTGGTATCACATAACGAATAAGGAAGAGAAAGTTGTTCATTTGCATCTGAAGATGTAGACTTGAAATAGATTGATCTTGAATAAGTCAAACGAGGTCGGATCGATGGCGTTTGTTTTTGTAGCTGATTATGTATATTCGCAGCAATTAGCGTGTGTTTCTTTCTTTCAATTTTGATTTTACACTCACCATGCCTTCAAAAAGTCAGCTTTTCTTATGTTTGAATTGACTATATTTGCAATTCGATTTGAAATAATTTATTATCTTCTGTGGGAGTATTTTTCGAGTTCTCGGAGAACATCTTGTTCCGTACTTACTACAAGGTCTTGTGGGATCTATCAATTTTATATGGAGTCAATCGAGTCAATTGCTAGATGCGCCTTCGACCAGGATTGATAATTTCACTCCCAGGGCGAGGAAAGTTCCACTGATTGAAAGAATACTGCTTTCTAAGAACTTGTCAAGTGATATTTTATGCTTTTTTGGAATGATAATATGCGGCTTTGAATTGAAATTCCACAACTGCTTCAATTTTATAATAAATTTCTCTCTTCAATTGGACAAAACTCACTTCTCTGAAATCTTCTTTCATCTAGAGTTGTTCGGAATTGATACGTAATCGAAAGAATCGGTCGCATGACACCGAAAAGAGCCCTAATCTACTTCATTTGGATCGTTCTTCTATTCTTCTCATCATTTCCGCAGGATGATGAAAATATTTCTCTCGATATTCGTTCAGAGGGTTTTGCGAAATACTTCAGTGTGTTATTTTAGATCTTTTGAGTCTTCCGGAATCACTCGAAGTTTTTAAATGTGTTTCGTAAGTTTTTGGAGAAATTTCTGAAGCAAGATTTGATGAAATGGATTAAATCAGTTTTTTTAGAATCAAAGTCATACCTTGTTGACATAAGAAAAAAAAACTTTCCTTCGAATGATCAATTCTAGAGAATTTTTAGTGTAGTGTACTCAAGGGGTATTGATAACAACTCCGGATCTCCTCATGATTTTTCGAACCCTAGGGAGTAGAATCAAAAATATTCCTCACAATTTCAAATACGCAAGTTTAACAATTTCAGCTAATGAAATTAGTTGAATATTTTAGCAAGTCTTTCCATTTTTAAGAGGGTGGTAACAGCGGAAATTTCGTTAACCCGGTTACAACCTAAGTTCCCAGAAAATTATCATTTGAGACGTTCATTAAGTTATGCTTTTGAAACCATCAAATTATATACTGGCCTTCATAAGAATCATTCAACGAGCCAATTTTCCTGGCAACCCTACTGACAACTGAGCCAAACTTTTTCCTAGATATGAATTTTCGTTATGTACCTATCGAAACTTTGCACGTACCGTACAATTTTCGAAAACTGACTATTTTCAATGGCATTGAGTGAAATTCTGTGAGCTTATCATGAAAAAGTATTGAATTTCACGTAGTTTCATCATGAAACGATCAAGTAACATTGAATCAGTCTCTGATTTGAGGAATGAAAAGAGAACATTCAGAATTAACAGGTAAGTTTTGAACCCGGATCGCAACAAAAATGCAGAGAATGGGAAAAATCTAGATTGAAAGAACATGAACGAGTAAAATTATTCAGTGACTATTCAGTATTCGAAGGCACTCTTCAAGCACCCAAAAAAGCGGGTCGAATCGTGCGTCAAGTTTCTTCATAAATTATGCGTTCAACGGAAATTCTTAGTGAATAATAATAAAATCTACACTGAAAAAAATATTTATTTGTCCTCTCTCCATAAAATATTTATTTGCAGAAATTAAATATTCAATTAGATGCAAAAACTGATTACTTGTGGCGGATAAATTGTTTATTGAGAAGACCAAAATTCACATGGGGCAAGCATTCCATTATTGGATTCGATTAAATATTTCATTAAACCATTAACGCCCAAGCGCCTCGATTTTGTGTCAACTTTTCGACGCGATTATTTGTAATGTTGTCTTTGAAAAAATTCAGTTTTCACATATTTTGGCGTGAAATTTTATGCTCTTCCAGGATCCGTGGTCAAAATTATGATTAGACTTCTAGGAAAAAGATATGGCCGATTTAAACTCAAAAAACGTGAAAATTGAAAAAAACAAATTTTCTTGATTTTTTTTCATAATGTTATCGCCAATAATTTGTGCTTTAATTATGGACAAAGGTGGACAAAAAAAATGCTTCAGGTTCAAGAGGAGATTTTTGTTATCGAAGTGGAATCGCTTTTTTTTTACAAAATGGCGGCAATAACGTAAAAATTTCATGAAAAACATTACTTATTTTTTTTCTCGAAAACTATGGACTCAATCAAAAAATTCAAAAGAAGAAAGAAAGAAAAGAAAAATGTCTTATAATTAGTCAAGGAATACTCAAATATTTTTGATACGTTTTTGAAAAATCAGATTTTCCGAATTTTCAAAAAAATCTAAATTGTCTCAACAAATTCTAAGAAAATTTGTGAGCGTTCCTTGACTGATTCTAAGACACTTTTGTTTTAATAAACTTTTCGAGAAAAAAAATAAGTAGTGTTTTTCATGAAATTTTTACGTTATTGCCGCCATTTTGTAAAAAAAAAGCGATTTCACTTCAATAACAAAAATCTCCTCTTAAACCTGAAGCATTTTGTCCACCTTTGTCCATAATTAGAGCACAAATTATTGGCGATAACATTATGAAAAAAATTCAAGAAAATTTGTTTTTTTCAATTTTCACGTTTTTTGAGTTTGAATCGGCCATATCTTTTTTCCTAGAAGTCTAATCATAATTTTGACCACGGATCCTGGAAGAGCATAAAATTTCACGCCAAAATATGTGAAAACTGAATTTTTTCAAAGACAACATTACAAATAATCGCGTCGAAAAGTTGACACAACATCGAGGCGCTTGGGCGTTAATGGGTTAATCCTAAGAACTATTTTATGGAAAGAGGACAAATGAACTATGTATTTGGTTGGCCGAAATTTTTTTTTCAGTGTACGATTAGGATTAGACTTTGAATGTAAGTTTCAGTTTTTTTTTACTGATTTCTAGCAAGTATAAAAGGATTTTAAAAGTAACAACCTCCAACTGTCAAGAATTTTTTGTGATTCCATTTTTCAATATCCGCAAACTTTGAAGAAACTCAAATTTGTATTTAAAGTTCAATCACAGGTATGCACTTGATTACAATCGATTTTGAAATTGAATTCATCAAGTAATTTATGAAAAAAGTTGGGGCAAAATTTTACTTACTTCTCCTGATGCTTGAGTGCCTTTAAAGTTTGGAATGGCATTGAGAGTTTCTCATGTGGTATTATCGATGACAAGTTATTCCAACAATAAGAGATATGTTCCCGTATGGAAATATTTCGCTGAAAAATGTCTGTAAAACTATGAAAAATCTCTGAAAAAAAATGAAAAAATTCTGAGAAACTCTGACAAACTCTAAGAATCTCTGAAATTTTGATGAGAAATCTAATATTTTTGGGACGTTTTTTACAGACTTTTTTCAGAGTTTCTCAGAGTTTTTTCATTCTTTTTCAGAGAAATAGTAACGAAATTGCACTCTGAAAAAACTCTGACAAAACTCTGATGGATTGCTAACATTTTTCTGACTTTTAGAAAAAAAATTTTCAAACACTTTTCACACATGATATTTGAATACGACATATGAATGTATTTATTGAATTTCAGGATTTTTCAATAATCAGAAAAATGTCGACAATTTATTAGAGTTTTGTCAGAGTTTTTTCAGAGTGCAATTTCGTTACTATTTCTCTGAAAAAGTATGAAAAAATTCTGAGAAACTCTGAAAAAAGTCTGAATAAAGTCTGTAAAGAATGTCCCAAAAATATTAGATTTCTCATCAAAATTTCAGAGATTCTCAGAGTTCGTCAGAGTTTCTCAGAGTTTTTTCATTTTTTGTCAGAGATTTTTCATAGTTTTGCAGACATTTTCCAGCGAAATATTTCCATAAGGTAAGACACCCTATACCCGATCAGGGACTAGTACCCGATCATTTTGATGATTACGTCAATTTATGAAGTAATTTAGCTATAAGTTTCAAATGAAAAAGTTGATTTTCGATGCGTTGGTTACAAAAAATATTTTGGTTTAAGATTTTTTGCACAGTTAAACAATGAAAATCTGCAGAATAAGGACTGATCGGGTATATGTTCACTGATCGGCTATCGGGTCTCTTAGCTTACGGGTTATGAATTTGACATTTGAAAAATTGAAATCAAATTGCAAATTTTTGAAAAAGATTAAAATACACAAAAGTAGAATGCCTTTGGAATAAATTCTATCACTTCAAGATTAAAATTTAGATCCTTAAATTTCAATTGTTTGCTATCTTTTGCAGTTCCAGATTTTTATTGTATACTCATTGGAAGAGAATTCAATACATCAACTGGTTGAATCTCACATTCTCAAATTTTAGTTTCCGTCTGAAATTCTCAATCTGATTGATGTTTTCACTCGATTATCGGAGTAGTCCTACAATGCCAGTTTTGAACTTCATTAGAAAAATTCATAGACTCGCGTTCGGATAACCAAAGAGTGGAATTTCATTCAGAACATTACTGGAGAATCATCAGAGTTGTAGAATATTTTCGAGGTATTATTGTAGGATTGTTGATGATTGGAAGAATACTGTCATAATTTGGTTAGTATGAATGAAAGTAGCACCCACGAGCTAGCAGCTGATTGATCTCATTTTTGATAGAATTGTTTTATCCAATATTCAAGTAGCCAAACGATATAATTGGAAATAATTGAATTGACTTTTAATATTAAAAACGTTGAAATCAATTTCAATAACAAGTTGAATCAATCGGCTGTTAGCTTCAATTTCATATTGTATCAAGATACTTTCTAAATTCGAAAGAGTAAAAATTTTACTCAACCAAAAAAAGTAGTTCTTCTTTCGGCTACCCAAAGAGTGAATTTTCCCTACGACACAATAAAATTCCATTTTTTAGGCATTCTGAAAAGAAGTTATCTTTTCGTAAAAATGGAATTCTCACTTCAACAGAGTAAAACTGTCGAAAAAATCAGTATTACAGTTTCTTACGTATCATTGTGACAAAATTTTGTATTATCTTGACACGTGAGGCCGTATGTGTTGATATCAATGTCACAAAATTTAGAATGATTTTTTTCACGAAACATTGGAAATAATTCTTGATTCTACGCGCGAGGGGTTGAGTAACCCATCAACGAGGATGCATAGACTCTCATGTTAGTTAGTTCTTTTCGTTATGTTATTGAAACAAAGTCAATGATCTTATTTCTAAGTGTCAATAAAGAAATGCCATGAATTCCATAAGTATTCGATTTGATTTGTTGATTATGCTCAAGAGCTTATCTCTTTGAAGGTAAATAGAAAGTAACACTTATGAGTGAAAATTGCTGCATGACATGAATGAACTTGGAACGGCAATAAGATCATCAAAAATAATGAAAGTATGAAATGAAGTGACAAATCTCCGTTGAAAAGCCCTGGATGGACAGGATTCCGAAATGTGTTTGCGGACTCAAATTCTAAAATTTGAGTTTCCTAATTCAAACAGGGCTACTGACTGACAGAATGATGGAGTTGAATGATGAATATCATTTCTTCTTGGACAGTAACCAGGATCATTTCCGCTGTCCAAGTCTAGATTTCCTCTTATTATCACGCCGATCCATGTGTTGACCTAAACAATTAAGACCAAAGTGTAGTCGGCTCTTCAGTTTTGCATACATGTGTATATACAATCTGTTCAGGATGAGTTCGATGAATCGTGGAGGGTTCGGTTTATCGAGTGGTAATCGTCGCTCTATATATTTCTCTCCGGGTTCAATTCAAGGACAAAATTGCTATGTATGTTTTCTTCAATTATTTTGTATAAATACTATTCAAACCAATCGATCGATAAGGACCATGGGGTCCTTGAAGAAATGGGCAAAATTTTGCTACCCACTCTCTGATCAATTAAGCAATAAATACAACCCAGTGAACAATATGTTATCATTCGGAGCTCTTAAAGATCTCCTAAATATGTGTCAGAGGTCAGATAGACCTTTCAGAAGGTTAACATAAAGATATCAGAATGTTATCAGATGCGTCGATTTCTGAGGAAAATAAGAGATTGCCAGAATGTTATCCAAACGAACTCTTTAAGAGGATTTTTTTCTGAGATCTCAGAAAAATGATACCATTCAGATATCAATATGATAACATTAACAGAGCTCTTTCGAAAGACTCAAACTGCAAATAATTCCTCAAAATTGTGCAAACGATTATAAACATATTAATCTACAAATATCAATAATTTTTTAAACTTATTTCCTCACGTTTGGAAATGTGTTTTGGGGTTTGGATTTATATTTAGAGCCAAATCCTAGCAGTGCACTTTATTGCTATATATTTAGAATTTTTGATGATTGCTTAGTTATTTAAAAACTACTCAGCAAAATTTTGTCCGTTTTTTGATACTCCATGGCCCTTGAACAACAATTGTTTTAATCCAAATGAAATTTTTTTTCAGTACATGTATTCTTTGTTAGAAAAAAATTGTGTACGTAGCAATAAACGAAATCAACAGAATCATATTATTTTGAATGCACTTACTGGGAAAAAAAAGAAAATCTCAACAGATGGTCGCCATCTGATCACGCGTTCGTATTCCCCTAATGTTACAATTTTCTCTTCTCTGAATATTTCATTCTCTATATCATCTATGATGGGAAGATTCCGATTTTGGCTCTTCACACACATACAGTTCTCGATACGATCCTCTCGCGACGACTGACGTCACTTCCTTTTCTCTTTCATTACAGACTATTCGTATTTTTCTGCTACCGGAGACGGGGATTACTGGTGTCCGGAATGCGGCAAGAGGTACAAGAACCAGTCGTCCTTAAGTAGACACACCAGGTATGCCTGTGGACCAACTAAAACCAAGTGCTTCTGTCCGCATTGTAACAAAATTTACTCCAGACCGGACACTCTTGCCGAACACATACTCAGAATGCATAAATTTGCTGATTGCGATTTCTTTGTTACGAAAAATTGAATATCTTCAGGAGAGTACTGCATTTCATGATAAAATATCAATCATTTTTTTTTTCTATCTTTTCACATTATATTTTTTTAGCTTGTAAAATATGAGAAAATATCTTGAGATTACTACATTTTTAGAATTATTCGAATCATGCGTTGACAATCGATAATGATCATGTGAGAAGTTTGAAGAATAAAGAGTGAAGATTTGAGAAATTACTTGAACGGAGAATATATTCCATGAATTTAGTACATCGAGGAGAAAGGTAAAATATTTTATTTATACGAGGAGATTGAATGAGATAAGAAGAATTCAATTGATTATTTTTTTGTTTCCTGATATAATTAATTAATCACGTAGAGTTGAAAGAATGAAATTATAACTTACCGATCGTAGAGAAACACTGCTAAGAAGAAGGACTTGCAAGAGGAAATAATTTACTTTTGGAAAACACAAGGCATAATTTGAAGTCATGATTTCATGAAATCAAATATTCTAGTAACCATCTTTGAATTTATGCTTTGTTAATTTTTACTATTGACATTCGTTTAAGAACCAATTCTCCCTCTTGGTAAGATTTCAATATAATGAGAAAAATAATAAACATTTTTTTCTTTTTCCAATAAATCTGCGCTTGAAAAAAATCAAAATGTGTTGTAAACCTTTATGAGAATCATTAAAATGTTGTAATTTTTTAACTGGTCTTCAATTTTTTTGTGAAAATAAAGGAGTAACCAATCTAATTGTGTTTATGTGAAATATTTTTTCTTTCAACAATCTTTCATAAAATATGTACTTGGATTATGGAATGATCAAATTTGAAGGATGAGAATAAGATATGAATTTACGTAACCCTGGAATTCCAAGTTAGAACTGTTCCTTTGAGCGGAACAGTTGCTATACCAACTGAGCTACATAGATTTTCAATTCTTTTTCTGTAAAATATTCTTGAGTTTTATCAAAATATCTGAAAAAGTTTTTCACTTAAAGCGTCCGAAGTTTTTCGCAAAAGTTAGGAAGATTCCATTTGAAAAAAAGATAGAGTTTATTCATCAAATCGAGAATTTGATGCTGAAGCTACTAATTTTTTACTTAATATTTTCTAATACGGTTGAAGTTTTTTTCTGTGTGCAAATCAAGGATTTAGTGATTTTAGATTTGAAATGTATTTGCAGTGGAAAAAATGAGTCACATCAATTGAAAGGCATTTTACGACCGGGCAGGGGATGGACAGTGCAAAATATCGATTGACTTCAGAGTCCTTTTGGAATTTCTGGGAATTATTTGTACTGAATATTCTCTTCCCATGCAGCACATTATTTTCTCATGTCCATTGAAAATGAAGATATTTCTAATATAAAATGTAGAATCGTACTCGAATGGTATTGAAACAACTGTATAGAGAATACAGGATGTAGGAATGAGCCAATCGACATTCGTCATCATAAGCCCTTTTGTAGGATTGCAGCTACCAGGTGTGTAAGTATGAAACCGGAATTTGCCCATAGGTGGCGCTAGATGTCGATGCAGTTACCGACACATCACGTCAGCGGTGTCTTGTTATTGTATTGATATCCGACAACAACAACTGGCGGATCGGTTAAAGGAGACCCGAGAAGCCATCTCCCTTCGGTTGAAAGCCATGGGAAAGATACAAAAGGTGGGGAAATGGGTTCCACATGAACTCAACGAAAGACAGCAGGAAAACCGCAAAACATTATGCGAAATACTGCTCACCAGGTTTCAAAGAAAGTCATTTCTCCATCGAATTGTGACTGGCGATGAAAAGTGGATATATTTCGAGAATCCTAAGCGCGAAAAGTCATGGGTTACTCCGGGTGAACCATCAACATCGACGGCAAGACCAAACCGCTACGGACGAAAGACAATGTTGTGTGTTTGGTGGGATCAGAAGGGCGTAATCTACTACGAGCTGCTGAAACCTGGGGAAACTGTCAATACTCAACGCTACCGACAACAAATGATCGATTTGGATCGAGTTTTGCGTGAAAAACGACCAGAATATCAACAAAGACGACACAAGGTGATTTTGCTGCATGACAATGCACCAGCACACAAAGCAAAACAGGTCCAGGAAACGATAGAGTCGTTCCGTTGGGAGATTCTTCAGCACGCGCCTTACTCATCGGACCTTGCCCCATCCGATTACTACTTGTTTGCATCGATGGGACACGCACTTGCTGAGCAGCGCTTTACTTTTTACGAAGATGTACGAAGATGGCTCGATGACTGGTTTGCCTCAAAAGAGCAACAGTTCTTTTGGCGCGGAATCCACAAATTGCCAGAAAGATGGAAAAAATGTATAGATAGCGACGGACAATACTTTGAATAAGTTACTTTGTATCATATCATTACAATAAACGTGTTTTTTCTGTACAAAAATTCCGGTTTCATACTTACACACCTGATATACAGCATCGCATTCATGTGAAATTGAAGTATCTGTATAAGGAAATATCATATGTAGGATCGAAGGCAACTCTGTTGAGCGAAACAACCCATAGAGGGTTCCATTTGCATTCACTGTAAAAAAATTCCCTCTGAATATGCTGTAAATGTGGCTGTAATTTTTTAGAGCCACTTTCTTCTGAATTTTTCTGAATTTTGAAAAATTTCGAAAAGTGTTCTGGGAATTCAGTTAATTTTCTTATGTTTCAACAAGATTTTCCTGAAAATTCAGAAGAAAGTAGCTGTAAAAAATTAGTCACATTTTCTGAATTTTCAGAAGGAATTTTTCTACAGTGTTGATCTGCAATACTATTAGAGGAAGTGAAGTATTTTCTATAAATTTCTAAGGAGAAATTTAGGGAAAAATCCAGGAATTATAGAATAATGTAAAGATATTTCTTTGAAAAATTCTTTTGTATTTATCGAAATCTAACAGTTATGTAAAGGTGTTCGTAGAACTTTGCATATTGTTATGGAAAAATGTGTTCGTCAAAAGGGCTATTGGAATTCGATTCCCAGTGTTCTTCGAGTAATATATGTTGAACAAATTGAAATTTATTCAATATTACAATGTGCTTAGGTTTTGAATTTATCGAATTCATGCGCCATTTATTTAAAAGCGGATTTTTGCATCAGGCACCCTGCTGTCAAATCTGTTGAAAAATAAGGAAACAGACCCTTAGCGCTCTATCCACTGAATTTGAGTAGAGTAAATTGGGTGTGATGAGGCGCGTTTTTGCTTCATTACAGCTTGGAATAAGACATAAAATCTCGTTTGCTCGAGGAAGATATGAAGATTCACTTAAAATCTTGATATTTTCTTTGAATGAACAAGGTTTTATCTATTATTTCATACTGTAGCGAAGCGGGAAAGTAAGTCATCTCACCCTGATTAACTCTAGATGGAGAAACTGCCAAAGAGGTAATGAAATGGATTACCCGAAATAAAATTTGATGTCTGCATGGTTATCTCTACACTGAAAACACAGTTTGTTCCAGCCAAACAAAATGTTGGTTGAAATGAACGCAAAGAAGCTTTTTGGTTGGCTGAAATAAAATTTATTTGGGGTGAACAAAATTCGGTTCACAATAATTAAGGCTTTCATACAGACAAATAAATTTTATTTATCCTAAATAAATTTTATTTTCGCCAACCAAGAAGTTTTTTTGCGTTCATTTCAACCAAAATTTTGTTTCGCCGAGACAAACGTTTTCTCAGTGTGAGCAGCAAATATTTCCCACAGAATCAATCTGGCCTATAAGAATTCATTTGGACATCGAAATCCGTTCTCACATTGGCACAATATCGTTGCAGGTAGAATTCAATCATCACAAAGCCAGTTGATTTGACAATACTAATCCGAAGTCGGAATAACAACGTTCTATGTATGGCAGTTTTGATGAGTGACGATAGTCGAAGAGGAAATGAAGAATTTTGATAGAGAAGTTGCTTGAGCTGCGATGAGCGAGTTTCAATTGGATCCGAGTACAGTTTTAAGACCCAGCTCTGATAATTGTCTAACACGCGTTAAGAGCTCCGTTTCAAGACTTCATTCTTGTACCATGCAGTATCGAGACATCCAATTTCAATCCATTATGGAAATGGAGTAAGCAGATATTCCAAAGTACAAGGGTAAAGCACTAAATCGACACATCATTCGATTCACTTTTTCTGATAACTAACATACTTGAGGTTCACCAGGTCGATGACATGGGTTTGCCAAATTCGATTCTACTTTGGCACTCCAATCGAGAAATAGTAAGGACGCGATAAAAGTTCAATTATTTCTACCAGAATCTAACTGATAAATCCTTGCCAGTACCGTAGTACACTTCCGCTAATTTTCACGTGGGTCTTAATCAAGAAAAGCTCAACTTTATTTCGATACTCACATGCTATCATTTTTCAGCAAAGAAATCTAACAACTTGTGTCTTGTGAAGAATTTGTACTGTTTTGTTTTTTCATAACCTTGAGTGTGGATTCGACTATTAATTATTATCACAAACAAAAAACAATCATAAAGCGAGGTGAAAATCTCTGCATGTGTTGAGCTTCAACTGGAAAATTATTTTCCTGTTTTCACTTCAACGTGTTTCTCTTTGAATCTAATTGCAGTGTATCGGACCAAATCCTCATCTCATCCAGAAGGTGCTTTCGAACAGCAGATCCAATTCACTGCAGAACAACTTCCTCAACAACAAGGTCATGTTTGTAATACTTGTGGCAAGATCTACAAGCAAAGAAACGCTTTATGGAGACATTTCAAATACGAATGTGGCAAAAGTCCTAGATTCCAATGCCCTTATTGTCGTTATAGAACTAAACAACGTTCGAATATGTATTCCCATATCAAACACAGACATGTTGGATGCAATATTTATGTTATAGATCTTGAAGCTAATGAGATGTAAGAATGAATTGTTGTTTTTTTATCCTTTTTTTTTCAAAATATAGGAAAAAAGGGAATTTTCTCACGTTTTTTCTAATGAGTTTTAATTACCTTGAAGCTGTGAATGGGTGTATGATTTGTTTGGATAAAGGGATAGTGGAAATAGGATTTTTCAGGTGT
Organism: Gonatopus flavifemur; assembly: GCA_018340375.1. Lineage (NCBI taxonomy): Eukaryota > Metazoa > Arthropoda > Insecta > Hymenoptera > Dryinidae > Gonatopus > Gonatopus flavifemur. Next base: position 1,796,997 of record JAFFJZ010000023.1, read on the forward strand.
CATAGGTATGTATAAGGAATCAGTAAATTATGGATTAACTGAACTGAAGCAATGTAATCAATTTATTTATTGCTGTGTACCAGATATTGTGATTGATTGAAGGAGATGTATAGTAACAGACTGATATTTTGATTCCATTGCTTGCATTTCGAATGACTTGTGTGCAAAAATGTAACTGATGCACTGCATTTCATGTTTTCATATGAACAAATGACTTTCCTAGTTGAAGAAACTCATTGATTCTCGGCAAATCTTTTGAAATTGAAAATATAATTAGGCAGTTCACATGAAATTCAATGTGAAATGTGTATGAAACTGAATTCATGCAACTACCAGCAAAAAATAATCAAAATTAATGCAGAAATTTCCAACAGTGTAGAATGCAGTATTCCGTATAAGAATTTCCTACTTCTGCCAACGCTGACAATAGAACAGCAATCTATAGTATATAATAGTGATCTGTGATCAATGCATGATGAAATGCTCTATGCTAACCCATATAAAAATTTTTAGGTTTCACCAATGCTGACAATAGAATATAGCTTGGCGAAATGTTGACAGGCGAGGCTTGGCAATCTACGAATATTCAATGTTGATTAACAACAAAGAAAATGTTGCGCCGATATCGGTGTTCAACGAATTTCGGTTGTCAGCCTACCATTGATCCACAATTCCGCCAGGCTTGGCGCTTGCTAGGCTCATCCTTGGCCCAACATTGACTGAACGATAGATTCTATTGGAAATTAGGATCATTTGAAACGTGGTCGAGTATTGCCACAACGATTGATCTAGTCTGGGTAAAAATGGGTTTTCAATGTAGCGCCGATCATTGGTAATAACATGGCTCAATATTGGCATGCTCCTTAATTTCAACATTTGATGGCTGAATTGCTAACTACAAGTTACTGACCAAGTGTTTCTCGCGAGTAGTGAGAGATGTGTACGAGGAATATATAAGACTCAAATAATTCTCTGGAAGAACAGTCAATCGTTCTTTGTTACAGGTTACACCAGAGGGCTCCTACTGCTGATCCATACTGTGTATACTTCTCATGACAAACTTTGACGACAAAAAACACCGAGTTGTTTACAGATAAATAAGGAAAACATAATAAGATCCCAAATAACATATATTGGAAATTGTGAAATGCGCATACTTTTTACATATTTTGGGGTTGATTATTTTTTAAAGTTTTATCATCGGCGCAACATTGATAAACAAATTTTTCTATTGTTTGCCAATGATGGTCTATTTCATTGCCACTTCTGCACCAATGATGGGGCTACATTGGAAAAACACATTGATAAATCATAAAATGATGTTATCATTTCAGTGTTGCGCCATGCTTGGTTGCCAAGCCTCGGCCATACTTTATCTACATTGCGCCATGCTAGCGCCAATGGTAAATTTCTGCATGGGAATCGATATTTGAGGAATTAGTTTCGTTGATCTATACGGAAAAAAATGATGTGGTTGATATTTGAATAACTGAAAATTAGCTGCGGTGTATATCAAACACAGGAAATAGCTACCACAGCCAATTCCTAGCCACCATAGCGAATCATTTTTTCCGTGTACGATTAGCTCGGGGTCGATTCAAGACTTGGACAAGCTATCCTTGGCCAATATAGACTAGATGAAATAGATTCATGTTGCGTCAAGCATCGTCGATAGCTTAGTTCAATTTCGTCTGCGAACGTCAATCTTGATCCAAATTCGATCCATTCTTCCCCTAACCTTGATTCTGTAAAATCCCAATGCAAAAGATTGGTCACCTTAGCGCCAATGGTGAATTTTTACCTATGAGTAAAACCGTATACGGTTCTGCCTCAGATCCTGGCTGTGATTGTACATGAATATTTGGTTCAAGAAAGAACTTCCAGAGGTCATCTAGTGGTATCAATTAAATTCTCTATACTCAATCCTCACCAAGATCTTCTCAGTGATCTTGAACTATCCACCCAGGAGATGAAATAATCTTTTGCAAGTGATTAATATCTAAATATTTCAGATTCAATCGGCAAATTCATTCAGGCATTTTGCCGTAACATCATATGAGTCAGAAGAATGTATCGGTCCATCAGCTTTTTTCTTTTCAATCAATGTAAATGCTAGTGTTGCCGCGATCTACAAAACGAGCTATCACGATCTTTAGATTCCAGCCTCGTTCAACTGAAAGTACATTATTCTATAGTAACAACAATTGGGTGAAAATACAATCTTGAGAACAGTCAAATTCTTTTGGGAATCCAAATTGAAATATGAGTCTATGAAATCAAGTTTTGAATTAATCTGTATTCGATCTGGCTCGAACCGCTTGGAGTGTTAATTAAATAAAAATTAAGATCAACGGGATTGCAGCTCGATGTAAACTGACTCATAATCGAATTTCAGTTCTAATCTACATTTTAACCAAGTTTTACTTCCCATAATTTTAATTGAAGAATATTGGAATGTAAAGATCGTGATAGCTCGTTTTCTGGATCGCGGCAACACTAGTAAATGCCGTGTCGAAACACTTGCATGAATATCCGAGGTTAGTATGAATTAATTATTTACTACTTTGCCATGTAGGAGTGTGTCAATAATTTATAAAGTCTTAGCAAAGTGAGTTTCTTGTGACATTGTTGAATATTGAGTTTATAAACAAAAGCAAATGTAATAATTCTGGGTACATCACCTCAAAGGGCGAGCGAGTTTTTCAGAATTTTATAAGAATTTATAGAACTTTCTTGTGTAAATGTATGATGAGATTATGATCAGGTCGAGGGATGTCCAACAAACCTTACATGCCTTGTCAGAAGCCGAGCAAGATTGAAATTTATCTGCCCGGATTTAGGGGACTTCGAAGTACTTGAACCCGGGTAAAAATATCTAAATAGGAAGTACTAAAAACTGAAGGATAAAATATGACGTATTATTTCAGTATATATTCCCATGAGGAAGATTATATACCTGAATTTTAAATGAATCTTCATTCAAATCTGAATCTAATTCAATTGAATATAAAATGCCCGAATCAAGTGCAATTCTGTTGCGTTTAATTGAAAATCCGTTGCATTCATATTAAAGTAAGAAATGATTTCTCTGGTTGTGTATTTTCCCGATGGTTCAGGGATTTTCACCACAAAAGTGTTTGCTTTGGGTTATTTTGCATTTTCTTCTCGGCAAATTCAATGGGTGAAAGATGGTTTGAAATGTTTCATTATTATTATCATTATTATTATTATCATTCAGTATCTGTATATTTCAACAGAGGAATAACAAAACAACCCTGATTGGATGAATTCAATTAAAGGCCACTTAGCTGCTCGACTGGCGTTCCTTTGTTGTTGAGATCTCGGATTTTGTAGTAGACGCTTTGACAGGGGGCAAAACGAAATTTTGAGGAATCAATAACTCGGATACGAAGACTCAAAAGAAAAAACTCTGACATATGTGTGATACACGCAGAAAAAGAAAATTCGCCGTGACAGCGAGATCTAATTCCATTGGATCCCTTTTGCTTGGTAAAAAAAAAAGTGAAAAATTTTTTACCGAACAATTTTTAGTACATTTACAAACAATTTTGGTGAAATCTCACACAATTTTTGTCGGTTGAAATAAATTCTATGACAAATTCACGTAAAATTTGTAGATTTTCAAATAATCTGGCAATTTAAAAATCTATAACTTCATCTACCATACGTTCCTTCTTGGGAGTTCACAAATATTTTTTACATTGTGGAGCAGCAAATTTTTTGCTGTGACAGTAATTTTTTAGCTGTGGCAGCAAAAAATGTTGACTTCTCCTGTATTTTTCAGAACAAAATTCGGTTGAAGTCTGGCATGTATTTCTTGACCTCTTCTGACAGGTATTTGAGGCAAAGGGAGAAAGGGCTATCTGGGAAAATGCCAAATCAACAAAAATTCCGGTATGAACATTTTCTCAGCAAATCTTTTACGGAATGGTAGGGTCATATAAATCGTTGATACTGTATTTTCAATGTGTGTATGCGTCCATGAATTCTATGTTGAAATTTTATTCCCAATTTATATTGACGCCACTGAGATTTGTGGTGTATTTTGGAAATTAACACCGATTTGAATATAATCTCTGCATAATCACGATCAATTCGGTGTTAATGTTTTTTAAAACTGTAACCAGATTATTCGAGGACCTCCTATGCAAATTTGGATGTATTGTCGCATTCGGGCCTACTCGGATCGCATGCAGCCGCATTTATACAAAAGTAATAAGTAATATCCATAAAAAAAACCTATGAGAGTTGACATGTGTTGCCACTGGGACCTCCCCTTATGAAATAAAATATCAAATTTATCAATTAAATATGTTTTCAATTACTATGCTTATATACGAAAAATTGAGTCTCATTCGTTTGTATTCAATTCTGAAAGGAATCGAAATTCTAACATACAATCGAATTTGTGGCTGTTGTTACAGAGAACGAGAGTCCCGCCATGGAGTTTGTATTAAAACCCAATAACAGACCAAGTTGCTGCGAGAAAGCACGTAATCACAAATGCGTCAAATGCGATACAGCTTTCTTCAGATACGGTGATCTAGTGAAGCACGTGCAACTCCTATGCCCGAACAATCTTCCATCCGATTTTGACAAGAAACGTGCCAAGTCGAAGATCCACCGCTGTCCGAAATGCGGGGAATGCTTCGATAATCAACAATCGATGGATTGGCATTTCGAAAAAGTTTGCTGTATGATGTTATCTTGTGAGGAATGTGGGAAGTCATTCACGAGTGTCGCGTGGTTCAAGAAACATCAAGAGCAGTGCTGTATCCGTCTCAACAAGTTAGCGGATAAAACGCCAACGAATTGGCACATCCCACAGCAGTGAGGAATTGAAAATTCTTGAGCGTTTTTCCAGTGTTAATCGTTTTGAATATGTATTTCGAATTTGTATTTTTGTAGAAATGATTTTGGTTATTTTTGCTAAAAAAAACAATCAATTCTTGCTACAAACCTTCCCACCTGGAGTGATAAATTGACTGATATTGTGATTGTATTGAAATCAAAGTATAATGATAATAATAATTTAGAACACTGTTACATGTATTAATAAACTTGAATTTGCCGGCAGTTATGTTCGTTGAATGATGTAAGGATACAGTGGCATTTATATCTCAAAGTAACCAATGGAATAAAATTTTATAAAAACGAGGACTGTAATTTTTTTGTTTGAATTTTTCATATTTGGGATACCAGAGAGAAACGGACAAAACATTTTAGCATGATATCTAATTATTATGCACATAAATCCGCTAGTTGAGTTGATTACTCCAACAGCAAAACTTGCTTTCATCTGCAACTCTGCCCACGGTGCTGGTGCTGGGCCAATGATGAGATCGAGTCTCAAATTCCATATAAAACCATCCCAGAATCTAAGTGTCAGGTTTTGACCTATCATTTAAATTTGTTAATTCTGGACACAACTGAGTAGAAATTTATATGTTTTTTCACTGGATTCCCGTGATCACAACCGTTTGAATTCACACAAGAATTTCTTGCTCGGTTCTGTGGGGTATTTTGAATACGAATTGCTATGACTTGTTTCAGGTCACATCATCAACTTTAAATCTGAAAACATGAAAAACCAAAACTCTCATTCCATCAAGGCTCAGAAGTGAATTTATCTCATTTGAAGGGAATTTCTTCTTTTCCGAGTGACAAATTAAAGTGGTTTCGAGATCCTCATCTTAAATCTTGGATTCTCACTTCAAAATTCCAACCGATCATCATTTAAACCGTAGAATTGTATACGTTGCCATTGCCATTGAGCTTATAAAAATTGTGATTCTTCAAGCACGACTCCATTGCCTTCTTTTATTTTTAATTTTTCCCGAAAATTAGTCTTCGTGTTTGTTCATACCAGGGACAGGCAGTTAACTGAACTACATATGCGGAGAAAGCAGCAAAAAAGCACAGCGTGTCGCAGTTCTGACACATCTTTGGAAACCTTACGTCTTCGTAACTTTTGAGAATATACAACGGTTGGATGGCTCATAGGAATATGTTTTAAATTTAAATCTCTACGGTGTGTGAGAAATTCTCATGCTGAATTGTTGTAGAAATAAATCTTTCCTAAAAAAACTGCACACCTAATCTGAATACGAATTGTATCGACTACAAACTTTTTACACATTTATCGTTTGATTTCAAGCTTGCACGAAAAATTTTGTATTCCCACTTTTGTCTTCCTTGAATCAAGATCCGAAGAAATTATTCTTATCTATCGGAAACTCGATTTTGTTCCAGAAGAATTGGAAATCAAACCTCGTTCCACAACGACGGCCGGATTTCAGGACTCAACGCGGAATCACAGCTGTCGATCTTGTGGCAAAAGTTTCACCCGTGCGAGTTTTCTGCAAGCTCACGTGGATTATCGTTGCTATTGGAATCCGGATTCGAAACAATACAGAGCTGGAAAATTGGGACGATATTATTGTAAAATATGCGGGGCGAGTTACGCTCGGCAAAACAACCTTATGTGGCACGTGAGACACGAGTGCGGGAAACCTCAGAAGTGCGACCCATGTGGAAAAACGTTCCTCCATCGAACCAGTTTGTATAAGCATAAAAATCGATATTGTCCTTTTCGAGAAACCATCAACGCCGATTTAATTAATTTGGATGTCGAGTCTGAAACGGAAAACAATCGATTGGATCCTATTTTGGATTTTTGAGATATTTATTGATATATATATATATATATATGTGTTTGTGTATATATATCTCATCTCTATGCGTATACAAGTTTCAACGGTTTACAAAATCATTGGTACTTGTGTTCGAATTTTATCATGTGATATGAATCCTATCTTAGAATTTTCCGGTGATTGTTTTGCATATGTATCATAAGGAAATAGCGAGGCTGGTTTCCGATATAAATTTTCTAGAGTATCATCCAAATATATCTTCCACGAAGAGTGGGCTAGAAAGGATGATAGAAGGGGTATTGTGAATATTAAGATGAGTTGTGAGTCTAACAAAGATTACTACACGCATTTTAATGGGGGTTGGTGAAGGATCTTTCCGCATTACGACATTACTGGACAATCTTTAATGTTTGCTTGTAACATGGAATTTGATTTTACGATTTTTGTTGAAAATTGAAATGCGATGATACCATCAAGTTTCTCCCAAGCTCATGATGGCACTGAAATGATACGCAAATTGAAGACGTTCTCCTTGGTGAGAGCAGTGGGATACATCCATAATTCTATTCAATCCCTCGTCAGTAAAATTTTCAACATTCCCTCAGTGAATTCTCTTGATTTCACAAAAATTTTAAAAAGAACACGATTATTACTTTCATACACATCTTATGACATGAACGTCCATCTTCCCAGCAGGAAGTTCCCCAATCATCTCTCCGTTTATCAATATCCAGAGTTGTCGAGAGAAGTTTCAGAGAATCTTCACCGGGTCCCGTTTCAAGTCATAGACTATTTCCTCTGGTGATACAATATCCATCGACTTGATAGGATCAATGGCGGTTCCGATGCGTATTTTGAAGAAGAGGTCCCTGAAACGAAAGACTCTGAGTTCGGAACAATTTTACTCATCCTCCACCCCTTATTGTGGCCCTGTGTGATTGGTACTGAAAGGTGACTGAATTATGAATAGATGGAAGACTTTGAATAGTTCTGGAGCGATTCTAAATACAAAAAAAACCCGAATCAACATGACTCCGATTATCCCTGTGTTGCCTACAAGCAATCCTATGGTTCTTAGAAATCAGCTCATAGTATGATACCGAGAAATATCATTATACGATCATTACATTGAGACAAACGTCAAATTCAACAAACAATAAATTGAAAATCAACACATTGTTTTCAAATTTATTATTCGTTAATAATGATTCAATAAATGAGAATTTTCATCTTAATTTAGGGTTGTCGCAACCGGGAATTTTCAACGGAATCCACGAATCATGTTTTCACATTGAATAGAATGACCAATACCAACAGAAAAAAATTCCCGGTGTAAATGTAGCAGCCATATAATCTTCTCCCGATTCCCACAATTTTTGTATTGAATCTAGAAAATATCGTTCTAAATGTAAATAAAATTATTCGACTTGTTTGTTCGCTAGTTGAGTTTCAATAAGTATGAAAAATTAAATCCAAAGAGAGTATGCGACAGCGCTTATCGTTAAAAATTTGAAGAATTGCTTCGTATTCTCTGTCTGCACAGTATTTTTTTATAATTATTTGTACTCTATTTTAAATATAATTATTTTTAATCTCATTTCAATACATAATATCTCGAAATATTGTCATTGACTCGTTGTAAGTATATCAAATATAAAATTTCATTTTACAAATAAATCTTTGCATATTTTCCCTTCCTAATAGATTTTCATATCACTGTAAGTTTGTGCTATTTTAATTCCAAGTCTCTATCACTGGTATTATATATTATTTGATCTTATGATCGATACTCGATGATAGCTGATATATGTTTGTCGTTTGATTTCCTGTTACAGGAATTCATCACCCTAGCTTTTCCCAAATTGGAGACGGTTCGGTGAGCAGTCATTTCAATAGACGCACGTACTCGTGTGTTTATTGTACAAAAACCTTCAATCACCAAAGGTACTTGATGAAGCATAAGAATTACGATTGTCACAAAAATCCCTCCTCGTTGAGAAGTCGGACTGGAAAGACGACGCCTTTCAATTGCATGAAATGCGGTGCTGGATTTTCTAGAAAATACAGTTTGACTAGTCATCAGCGGCGGGATTGCGGCCAGTTGCAGAAATGCGAATTGTGCAGCAAAACGTTCTTACATTACTGTAGTTTGTACAAGCATCGGCGTAGTGGGACATGCGTTGGTATGCAAGGTGATTAACTTTTTTTTTCATTTACATATTCAAAGTTTACACATTAGCAGCGTGATTCGTGCACTGAGAGAAAGGTATCCAGCTGCAGTGACTAACTTTAAGTTGTTGTGTCAATATCAATAAAATATGGTATAATTCATTTAGCTGAACTGAATTTTGGCTCAAAGTGAGCAAATTTCCTAGCTGTCTCATATTCAACTAAACTCTTTTTCTCAGTGTAGAACTGTTATGAACCTTGTCAGAGGTTAGCGAGAAGCTTGAAAAAGCCTGGCTGATGCCGATGTAACGCTTCCTTGGTATATTTTGAAAAAACTCACTGGAGAAGCAGTGACAGATGTAGAGGATGGGAATTCAAAGGGCGCAATCTTTTTAGATAGATCGGGAGCACTAGTATTGATTTTTGCCCTGGATGAAGAAAAGTCTGGATCCTTCATTACAGAACAGGATTCTTTGTTTCAGCAACTGCGCTCAGTAGGATTGAGCTTTCAGACCGGGATTCCAATTCAATCAATTTATGATCCGCTCTTTTGGAGTAAAATGTGTGAATAAATGAGAAACATTTACAGGGGATTATCCAATCTGGAAGCCCAAACTTGTCACATGGAAAGAATGTTCGGTTGTAACTTGTGATATCCATATATTTTTTCCCGTGCAGTGATGGAATTTAAAATTCCGGAGACTATCAAAGAATTTTCAACTTTCATAACACTGTATTTTCCACAATTTTGATTTCACAACAGTGACTTGATAAAAAATTAGAACTTGAAACAAATAAGTTGGATCGTTTGAAATTCTCAGCGTGAATTTACTTGTTATTTCATTCTGATTTTAATTTATCAGTTCTTCAATCAGTGAAGAAAATTCAATTCGTTCCTTTAGATCATTGAAGTACTAATTTTGTGGAAATCTAATGATCAGTGGATTCGTGATGAGAATAAGAAATTTGTAATTCACAATCCGTCAAGAGATTATTCCTTTTCAATAATTCAGTGAATTAATTCTGTTGAATATCGGTGATATCACCCTCGAAACCATTGATGTGTATGTTATAGGCAGCACGGTGTCCACACAACTTGAATTCACTGCAAGCGATAGGCCACAATTGAAATATCGCTGCAATTATTGTTCCAAAAGTTTCACCCATGATATATACTTGAAGAAGCACGAGGATGTCGACTGCCGATGGAATCCCAGAGCTATCACAGGGAGAATGGACAAATCAAAACCAGTCGTCAAATGTGCACAATGTAGCCTCAACTTCTCGTCGGAATCTCAGTTGATCTCGCACTTACGTTTTGAATGTCAAAAATTGTATTGAATAAGAAAATGAATTCCTATAGAATTTTTACTTCCACTCAGGCACTCATCTAAGTCTTGTTACGTGCAATCCATCAGTGTTCTATTAAAATTTTCAATAAATGTGAGATTATTGTTATCACTATGATTATTATTTGATATAATAAATTATGTTGATTAAAAATCAAACAAATATTACTTTTCATTTTGAATGAATGATGATATACTTCCTTATCCTTATTTCCACCACAGTGGAGGGAAATTCCTTTGACAAAACACAAGATTGCTATTTTCAACAGCAATCCAAGAAGAGAGATCAATGTTATTTGATCGTAGCTGAGTTTATTTGGTAAACACCCGTTGGTCCGAAGCACCGTTGGTCCGTATTTCCAAGTTCCGAATAGATAATTTTAGAATTCCGAATAGATTTCAGAATTCGGGGCAACGGCGCTTTGGACCAACGAGTGTTTACCGTTTATTTTGTACTTCTCTTCTAAGCCTGATCCTGATTCACACGGAAAAAAAGATGATGTTGGATTTACAACATTTCGTTCGATCACCATAGAAACCCCTAATATTTCTATGGTGGTCGAACGAAACATTGTAAATCCAACATCATCTTTTTTTCCGTGCAAATGAAACTTGAATGTTCCTGTTTCAAGTGAATATATTGAACTATCTGTTGTGATGGGACTTGGTGAAGAGAACTGTAGATCTCTGATTCAATCCCATAAAATCCTATGAAGCTTATAAAATCCCATACACGCAGGAAAATATATTTTGAAAAGTCCCATAATTTATTGAGGATCAGCGCCAGTCTGTGATGAATGAAATTATTCACCTGAACATAGCTTCAAAAGTACCATAATTTCTTGTAGAAATAAGGTAACTGACCCCATTAGCGAACGCGACCCCTTTAGTGAACCTCGAGATAATAAAACCTCTTTGACGAACAAGAAGTGTTTACCTATTACGTGCTGTGAAGATTATTCCAATCTTCAAACATTATTGTTCGTGATGAATGCGAAAACAAATGGAAGAAAGAAAAATGTAATTCACGAAATAAATAAAGATTCATGCTAAGTGTCACAACGAGCTTTGCCTTCGTGAATCTTACAAGGTGAGTTAAGAATGGCCTTTTTTTCAATTGTGCATTTTCATAGTATTAATGCGACCATTGAACTATTTTATGTATCCAATCTATTGATATTATTCAAATTAAGGTAATATAGGGTTATTTTCAATAATTGTCAGTCGCTAACCTAGAAAATTGCGCGTTCAGAAATACACACACGGAAATGATCGGTGAATCTATTACTGAACGAATAAACGTAACAATTCATATCATAGGTATCTACTCTAGGAAAATTTTTTCATCAATTCTCATAATGCGCATAATTTTTCAATCAATCTATGAATTTCTCCAAGGATTGGAATAAACATGTAAAATTATAAACTCTACTTGAAATTCTCAATTTTTTCGCCGAAGTAACTCAAGCAGCAACAGAAGTTCAAAGTATATATGAAATAAAAACGTTGGTAGAATTTGAGAATGAGATACGAAGAACATATCATGAAAATTCAAAGAATATACGAATGAGACTGTTTTAAATATACTCAGAACGTGCATAGTACATTTGAAATGTACGATATTCATTCAATCGACGTTCGACTGACGTCCCGTCATATATTCGATTACATACGTTCGATGAATATGCATAGCACCTATGAAAAGGTCTCATTAGAATGTGCACAGAATATATTTCGAATATCATCAGGAAAGTGATAATAACTCATCTGAGCAGCCTCAGATTCTACGCGTTCAGTAATGGGGTCAATCAGCGTTCACTAATTCATGCGACCCGTTCACTAATGGGGGTATTGTTAACATTTCATTAATTTCATTATTTTTATTGTTATCATTTAAAAAATGAATAAAAAATCACGGTAAGAGAAAATTGAAATGCTCAATCTACCTTATTTACTCGTGGAAATTCATTTTCAAGAAATTATTCATGAAATCATTTATATTTAGAGTGCTTGTGTTCTTAAATGTTCACTAATGGGGTCAGTTACCTTACATCTAATTATGGGAGTTTTTGAAAATAAATTCAAGTCAAAATTCTATCCGTCACAGACTGGCGCGGATCCTCAATAAATTATGGGACCTTTCAACACATCTGTTTTCTGCGTGTAGATGCTATTCCAAATACAATGGATCAATGAACATCAGATATGCTCCGAAATGAGTAACTTCTACTTCAAATTAGCGAGTTTTGTACCTTGAGTTTAGACGTTGTTGCTCTCATGAGTCTCCTGAGAACTGAAAATAAACGGATTCTAATCAAGTTGGAAAGAAATCTTGCATGACACAAAAGATCCATCCATTTGCATATCCTGAACTGTTGTGCTGTTTAGGCACTGAGGTATTTGTGCCATGAGGGTTAGATCTACTTGATTCTAATTTAAATTCAGCTTTTAGTTTCAACTGAAATTACCCTTCTTATAACCGATTTTCAATCTTATCAAACCTATTCTAAATGTGTCATGTTTGGATAGGGGTAGTTTATTGAGATTTCAAACAAAATGGGGACTTTTGTTGACTAGGTCCTAGCGAGATGTAATAGGGCAGATTTTCTCACAAACAATCCTTCACAGTAAAAAGTACAACTTAAAATCATCCCGAATATCAGCTTAAAAATGCAGCCAAAAGTAGCGCCTATTCCAACTGAAAGTAAGCAACGAAAAAGACTGAATTTCAGTCAATTCCATCTTACTTTGAAAATTAAGATGGAATTCTATCTTAATTCCAAAGTAAGATGGAATTGACTGAAATTCAATCTTTTTCATTGCTTACTTTCAGTTGGAATAGGTGCTACTTTTGGCTGCAGTTTTAAGCTGATATTCCGGATGATTTTAAGTTTCACTTTTTACTGTGATTAGTCGGTGGTAATAGTCTGACAAATATCAAATCATACTTAATTATGTCGGATTTATTCATATAGTTGGTATGATGATTATTTAATTAAACTTCATTCATTATTATATTGTCATAAATCAATTTAGTTTTCCTTACCAAAATAACTAGTTTACAATTCTTCCCATATAATTTTTGCAATAACACAGTAAAAAGTAAAATTTACTTCCAACCTTAATATCGGCTTATTTTGAGATGCAGCCAAAACTAGCCCCATTTCAGCTGAAAGTGAGCATCCAAAACAAATGCCGACACAATGGAAAAGACTGAATTTCAGCCAAGCTTTCAAATAAGATGCAGCCACTTTGGGTCGGACTTTTTACGGTGAATATTTCAACAAACCCGGTTGCATGCGTTTTAAAGGGTCATCGATGGATTTGTACCCGAATTCCTTGATCATCAGCGACATGTCAAACCGGCACTAATCGCTGTTCGTAAAAATGTCAATAAGATAGAAAACAATAATAGTATCATCTTTTTCAATACACCAAGAAGATGCATTTACTGATTGAAATCTATTTTATTCTCTCATTTTTCAGTAAGATCCATTTTCAAACAGTGAACCCAAGCAACGCATTCAGTCACTACAACGCCCCTATGACCAGCGTGTTGCTTGAGAAAACTTTTCAACTCCGATAAGAGTGAGAATTTAATTTAAAAAAAAAACAAGAGTGAAAAATTCACTATCTACGGTTAAATTAAAGGAGTATTGAAATATTTTAAAAAAGAGAATAATTTACTAAATTGAAAAGATCTTTTTTATTCATTCAGATGAATTAAGAATCGGAACAAAAGTGAAAAAGCGAAAGAATTCGCGTAAAGAACATATACAATTAAAAGTCTGGACAATATATATATTTTTATCAATTCTGCACGTTGAAAATATTCATTCTTATTGGTGGGTCTCATACTTTTTTGCGAATACATCTTTTGGGCAATGTCTTCTGTGTATTTTGTTCTCTTTATAATCATAATAATAAATTTACATCTTCTATCAAATCCAAAGACACGAGAGAAAAATCTATTTTCTAACGGAATACACTCGTTCGTGTTTCAGAATACGTCCAAATTCATCCGGGGATCGACTCCGCGCCGTCGCGAAATTATACCTGCGAGTATTGTAATAAACCTTTCACGAATACGGGATTTCTCATAAAACATCAGAAGTATTATTGTTATTGGAATCCCACGTCGAAGAAGTACAAAATGAATCAATCTAAACCGTTCACCTGTACAGTTTGTGGGGCTGCTTATTCGAACCACGGATCCCTGACCGCGCATATTCGCCTCGATTGCGGTCAGACCAAAACTTGTGTCATGTGTGGAAAAACTTTTCTTCATAATAGTAGTTTACGTAAACATAAGTGTCATGCGCTGTGATAAATTTTTCATTCTTGCAACGGAGAATTTTTATATCCGCAATTGTTCTAGGATATCGAGAAATATTTGTGTGTTCGCAAGGTTTATTAATAATTTTTCAAGGATATTATTCTTGAAGAGTTTCGAGTACACAGTATTGAAAAGCGTCTCTGGTGGGACCTCTTCCAGATTTCTTCGTGTTGAAGAGTCACAAATGGAGTATTTTTTCTCTTTTTAATTTTATAGGGGGATGAATTCGTTGAAATATGGAATTCGAGATTATTGAAGAAAATGATTCAAGGTGATTTAATGAGATTTTTTATTGTATCTTTTCGATTTTACACCATTCAATGTCTCGTCTTATCTGTTCTGGCTGCTCAAGAAAAATCCAGATGGACAGTAAAATTAATAATTTACAGTATTGCGAAGAAACTTCATAACTGAATTGCTTAGTTTCTTGTCTTTCTTTCATCGGAATGATGATTATATTTTTCGTCATGAATGCAGGGCTAAAGTTTTTGAAGGACTAGTTTTGAATAATGAAGAACACTGCTCCATGATTGTTCTGAATTGGTTATACTTTTCTTTTCTCCATCAATTTTCAAGAGATTAGGGAAGAATTAGGGATTCAATATTAAGATAAACTTGTATTTTCCAATCATTTGTGGATTATTTTGAATAAAATCATATTTCAAAATTCATCTTTTATATGTTTTCATTTATTCATCAGCCGTACGTGGAGCATGACTGTTACATGGTTTAGAATCATGTTACTTCCCATGCGAGTACCAACAGTAGCCCGATCTTTTTGGATCCAAAAAATTGGCCTCACTTTGACGGAATAATCACCAAATGGGATTTTTAATGATCCTATTCAGGAGATAAATTTGACCATTGCCTTATCAACAACAGTCCCCTCATCCCAATTTTGTTTCTCATTGATTTGTGGGAAATGGTATTCCGGGGTAGGGTACCAAAAACCCGACATCCCATTCACCCGAAGTTGCAAGTTCTCGAATTTCAAGATTCCGAAGGGTCATCCGCTCGAATTCTCATTTTCCCGGAGTCTCATAATTCCGAATCGTAATATTTGAGAATTGATATAGAAAGTAAACCACACTAAACAAATTAATTCATCAAATGTAACCGGGATGACGGTAAATGCATATGTCCGGATATATACAGGGTGGGGCATTTAAAGTGTCGCGGGCGTTTTTTCCAAAAATAAAGTGAGATACGAGAAAATTTTTCGGACAAAAGTTGTAGGGTACCGAGGGGGACATCCGATGGTGGCCTTGGCTTTGACCTCAAATCTCATCTTCAAGGGCATTCTGAGATCAACTCTTGTTTTTTAAATAGCATCTCATATTTTTTACTGCAGATTTGGATTCTAGGTCACCAAACCAAGAAACTTTTGTCTGAACCATTTTCCTGAAATCCGCAAAAATGGCGCTCTAATCGATATTGTTCCATTTTGAATCTGACATTCGAATAACTCGAAAACGAAGGGTCTTGCAAAAGAATGTTTCGTACAAAAGTTGTCAATACACAACACATTTCAATCGTCTACATTACCACCATTCAGAGCTCACGCGATGTAAACAAACGACGGGGTTCAGTGAAAATTCACGATTTTGAAAGTCAGTTTGTCAGTTACATTTGATTATTACTTGGTTTATGACAAATTGAAAATCATGGATATCCGATACACGGTTTCTGAAAAGATCGATATGATCTACATTTACGGTAAAGTGCATAAGAACCCCAGACAAGCATATGACTTGTATGCAGAACGATTTCCTGAAAGAACAACGCCATCCATTAGGTATTTTCAACGCATTACAAAATTATTCTCAGAAACGGGAAGTGTTACAAGGGAAAAACGACATCGAATGAGAACTGTTAGCGGAGAAAATGCGGAAGTTAATGTACTAGCTGCAGTAGCCAATAATCCACACGTGAGCTCTCGTGAAATTGAACTCCATTCGGGAATTTCTCGAAGAAGTGTTCTTCGAATACTGAAACGTCACAAATTCCATCCGTATCACATTTGTTTGCATCAAGACCTTCACGGTGATGATTTCGAAAATCGTGTACAGTTTTGTCGATGGGGTCTAGCGCAAATGCACAATAACAACTTCATCAACATATTATTTTCTGATGAGTCGACGTTCACCAATCATGGTCAAGTAAATCGACATAATATGCATTACTGGGTGACAGAAAATCCAAGATGGTTACGTCAAGTAGAGCATCAAAGACAATGGGCTGTGAATGTTTGGTGTGGTATTTTTCGATCTCGAGTAATTGGACCGTACTTCATTGCAGATACGCTAAATGGAGAGAAGTACAGACATTTCTTAGATCAAGTACTTCCAACATTACTTGAAGACATACCTATTCAGGAACGATTGAATATGTGGTATCAACACGATGGTTGTCCATCCCATTATGCAGTCACAGCTCGAGAAATATTGGACAGAGATTATCCTGGACGATGGATAGGACGTCGTGGACCAGTTCATTGGCCTGCCCGTTCTCCGGATCTTACTTCTCCAGATTTTTTTTTATGGGGATACATAAAAGATACAGTTTATCAACAAGCACCGACTAAACCTGAGAATATGCGTCAACGAATCATCAATGCATGCGCGAGCATCAATGAAGATATTTTAGCACGAGTTCAGCAATCTTTTGTAAAACGTTTTGAAATGTGTATTGAAGTCGAAGGCCATCATTTTGAGCATCTACTGCATTAAAATTATCCAAGTGATGTAGACGATTGAAATGTGGTGTGTTTTGTCTGTTATACCCCATCCGTTTCAGTTCATGGGGTCCCCCTTGGAATCAGACAACTTTTGTCCGAAACATTCTCCTCCAAGACCCTTCGTTTTCGAGTTATTCTAATGTCAGATTCAGTATGGAACAATATCGATTAGAGCGCCATCTTTGCGGATTTCAGGAAAATGGTTCAGACAAAAGTTTCTTGGTTTTTGACCTAGAATCCAAATCTGCAGTAAAAAATATGAGATGCTATTTAAAAAACAAGAGTTGACCTCAGAATGCCCTTGAAGATGAGATTTGAGGTCAAAGCCAAGGCCACCATCGGATGTCCCCCTCGATACCCTACAATATTTGTCCGAAAAATTTTCTCGTATCTCATTTTATTTTTGGAAAAAACGCCCGCGACACTTTAAATGCCCCACCCTGTATAATGAAAAGAAGAAAACAATCATAAAATAGAAAAATATTTTATAATTGTTTGTTCAAAAATCTATGAAATGAGAATAATAAACATTGATAATTAAAAAATCGTTTTTTCAACATTAACAATAATTACATTTTTTAGGTTAGATCCACTACGAGTTTGTATAGAATAATAATTTATGACATTCTGAAATTATACGTTTAATTCAGAATACCATAAGAATTTCATATACTGAAAACAACAATATTGTATACCATTTTTACTTTTTGGATTTTATTACAAGAAAATTTCAGGTTTTCAATATTCAAATGGAAAGAATTACAATGAAGAAAGGTACTTCACAAAGTTCTTACAATCAGAAGAATGAATATTACTGATAATGAAAACGTTTATGTAAAAATGAACTCAGTTTTGATATTATCAAAATTTGAATCATTGAACAAAAAATAATCATGAAATATAGACAAATGAAATATGTGCTATTTCAACTTTTTGAAATTTATGGAACCTTCCAAGTCCAAATATATCCCATTCTAAATTTATTCCAATGAACGATTGAAATATTGATTAGCATTCATTTTAAATTAACTTCAATCCGAGGTATTAGAAAAAATGAAAAACTCAATTATGAATCAACTATTTTGAAAATGTAGTACAATTTTAAAAAAATACAAACCAACACTTAGGAATGGAAGTTGATTTTGTAAATGTGCATTAAATAAGGGAGAAATAAGGGAGAGGCTCCGTTGAGGCAACGGAGAGGCGACGTGGATTTGTCCGCCCCCTTTATTTTCAATAGAATTCATATCTGTCGATTTACACAACCAAATTTCAATGAGTGAATCCACTCACATAAATTTGATTGAAAATAAAGGGGGCGGTCAAATCCACGTCGCTTCTCCGTTGCCCCAACGGAGACTCTCCCTTATTTCTCCCTTATTTCCACGGCTCTCATTTCTCCACTGATTCTCCACCTCCAGTCCACCGAAGTCCTGGACGGAGAATCGGTGGTTGTGCTGTACGGGTTTTGGACAATTCAGTAATGAATACTTTATATTTTATCCATAGTTATATTATGCTATACTTATAAATAAATTGCATTAAAATTCTATCCATCATCCGTTTTCTCTGAAAACTTTTCATTCGGCAATTACTTACAGCGCTAATGATCAATTGCCATGCACATTAATAGAGTAACAAATATCCACTTTCACATTTCATAATTCATGATTCGGAATTATGAGACTTCGGGCAAATGAGAATTCGGGCGGATGGCCTTTCGGGATCTTGAAATTCGGGAACTTGCAACTTCGGGTGAATGGGATGTCGGAATTTTGGTACCATACTGTATTTCGGAATGCTCGAAACGTGTTCTTTCTTTTCTCGCGCTAAATATCAGTTGGTATTGTTCTATTAATTTTTCTTCGTACGTTTCTTTTTGTTCCACATTCCTCTTTTTTGTCACGACGGCACGTTTTATATCTCGGGGCTGAATCGTATGTAGATTAAATTGTGTTCATTTTAATGAAATATTGGAACTGAGAACAATTATACAGAATGAAGTATTGTAAAGTTTTTAGTATGAAAGATTGATAACAAGTTCGTAAAATTTAATCAAATGATAGCGAATAATTGAGAATGATTTTATTTTACAAAACAAGAGACGAAGCTTTGAAGAATCAACTTACAATAATTTGGAGCATATAAGTCCTTCCAAATGGTTTCGTCAATAAAACAGCTAATATGGATATATTCCTTTCAATCCTTTGAGGCATTCGATATCCTATGACGGTATTCTTTAATCCTAAAATTCACCAAAAATGTAATGAATCATTGGGAAAGATGATTGATATGTGCATAAATAGAATAAATGAATTTCATCCTCCCTGACGATCTTTACGAAATCAAATTATCATAACTCAATGCTTATTATAAAATCCGAGAAATTGTTGAAAATTTTATTCATTGGAATGTGTTGTCGAATGGAACGGTGAGTATGTTTTTAGAACCAAAACAACAGTTCGCTTCTTCATTCATCTTCTTTTTTTCTCTCCATATCATTTGACTTTGTTTCTGCTCTTTGATGTTCACGTATGCAGATATTTCTTCGCAATCTGATCAATGTTGTATTTTTTTTGTTTCACACCTGGTGTTCCAGAATTTGGACCCAAGGGGAATGAAGAGGATTCCAAAAGACAATACAATTGTAAATACTGTGGTAAGAATTTCACGCAATTCGGTCGATTAAGAAATCATCAAAATAGTTCCTGCTACTGGAATCCTAGATCGACTTGTCATCAGTTGGAGAAAGTCCGACCTTTTATATGCGGTCAGTGCGGTGCGTGCTACGCGAAACAATCTCATCTGATATTTCACGTTAGACACGATTGTGGCAGGACTCAAAAATGCCCGGAATGTGGGAAGACGTTTCTTCATAGTAGCAGTCTTAGAAAACATAGACGACGACCTCCGTGTAATAAATAAACATTTCGAATGTTGTTATATCGTATACATGGTAGAAATATGTACATTTGTTGTATTTTGTTGAAAGTTTGTTTGTGATATTATGAGATGAGTTTAAAGGTAGGGATTTAAATCCCTGTGAGTCTCCTCAAGCAGAGCTCCAAGTTGATTTCTCTTGAAATTTTTTAATTTAATACAAGACTGTTCTTGCCAGATGTATCAATTATTCGTAAAAAGTAAATATATGTAAAATTTTCCATGTGAAAACAATATTGTTTCGAATTCCCTGGAGAAACTTCCAACGAGACCCAAACAGAAGAATGAACCTTATTTTGGAATTTTTTCATTATTCAGAGAATAATGTTGTGTAACATTCAGATTTAAGATATTTAATATTTATAAGTTACATTAAATGAACTTTAATTACAAATTTGCAATAGAATTCAGTCTAAAAATCTGATGTATCGTCACTAATTTCAATAAAGTATGTGTATGTGCATCCAAATTATTTTCACTTGCTGGATTTTGCTTGATTCGTGAAATTGCGAATTTAATCATAATATTATGTGCTGGGTGGGTGAATTTTCTTGAATAGGATACACACGATCTTCTCCTTGATTTATTAACTGATCTAACGAAAGAAATCTTCAAAAATAGAATTCAAAGAAGAGAACCAACTGGACGAATCGAGTAACTTCTGGAACCTACACTTTTGTTCATCTATTCAGCTGATAATTGAATAGTCAAAAGCTTAATAATCCACTATGCTGAACTTGATGTGGACTTTCGAAAGACTACTTCTGAATTTTCTCAAGTTTTTTTTCGTGCAGCTTGAAGCTGATTGCCTGGCAGCGTTCGGTAAGTATACATGACAAATATATTTTGTTGAGGTTCGCATCGTTTATCGAAACGAATTTTTAATCGAATATGAAAATATAACATACACGTTTTTTCTTTGTCTGAATGCCATTCAAACAGAATTTGTTATTAAAACATAGTTGAATATTAAACATTGTCATTAATTGTATTTTAGATTTTGTCATATTCTATGAAGAATCCGTTTCGATAAATTATTCAAATTTCAACGACATTACAAATATCAAAATTTCTTTTTTCTATGTAATCTCCAACACGTTAGCGAGAGAATCTATCACGAATTGAATCGTCCAGTTGATAATCTCCTTTTTGCTTTCTTTGATTGGATCTTGGATGTATTACTGTACGCTTTGATTCTCTGCTGGGAGAAACATTCAAACACATTCAATTGCAAAATAATCTTCAAGGATGGAAGAATTACGAAGCAGATATTGAACAAAACGATTGACGGATCGATTTATTATACTGCCAGATGTGGATCCCTGAAAATTATTCACTTGAATGGAACGAAAAAATGGATATTTTAACCATGAATGAAAATATTAATAATCACGTTTGCAAACAGATTTTTGTTCACCAAAAATGACAATCAACTTGCAAATTAACTTCTAATGTTCCTTAATTATTGTGATAAATATCCATGTGGGAATTGAAAAAAACTATTACATAGCCAGTTGATTCGATAGTGGTGATCAGGAGTTGGAATGACAACACGAGTGTTACAGATAGCTACCCTATTAAAAATGTCTGACATTGTTTGGTTTGTACATCAGTTTAAAAACTCACGGAACTGCCAGACAAAGCCAAAAAGGACCTGTTAAATCCGGGTCAAAATCCTGTCTGGTCTTGTCAGCAATCACCAAGCTAGGGACAAAAACCAACCGATTCCTGACAGACAATTATCTGTTCGATTTTGTCACACATTTTCGAATAGAGTAGTACCTGTAATGGTGATTCATGTGCCTGGTTTGCCACAATTTCCTTATTCTTGATGGCATGTCAAGTGATTCGGAAGAAAGTGAAAAATCATGGTATATGAGTTGAACTACGATGAGTGAATCCTAACTGCATTCAAGAATACCTCCTGTACGCGTTGATTATTCAAACGAAATGTATTTCTATTTAGTAGAAAAAATATATTCACCGGTTAAATGAAATAAACCTGTCTTCGGTTTTATCCCTATCCTCACAGTAATGTTATAACATAGAGCATTTGTAAAACACTTTTAGAGTATTCTTGTTTAGTTGATAATATCATCGTAATAATGAAATCATCGTTGTTGTATTATATTGTGTAATCTTTGCGAAAGAACGTCTTTATTTCACAGTTCTAATGAACCGTCCGTATAATACAAATTTATACAGTTCATTCCGTGGTTTGGAGATAAATATTTCTCTCTAAGGGACAACCGACTTCAAGGCAGGAACAAACAGTTCCATCACAAGGTAAGATGTACTTTCTTGTTTCATACAAGGGAAATAATTTTGTACGAACAAAATTTTACTCGGTGTCACACTTTAGTTGAAGATTTTATAGCATGATAAATTTGTTCTCAGACTCACAGCCAGTTGAAAAGGAAATCTCAAATTTTATTCCACGTTTTTGACGATTTTTCAAAATCTGATCTCGATTCGATCCTTCCTGTAGAATAGCGTAACAAAATTCTGCCGGAAATATTGTTTCATTCCATTAAATAATTTATTATTTGTATAGCAAACGGAAGCACATCACTCAGTTTTATTTAAACACTAAACAAATCGCTCCAGAACTCTTTCCGTTCATTCAGGTTTCTTGTAGTGTTTTATCCCAGGAAACAAGGTAGGCAATTGACTTGGAATTTGACATGTTCTGGTACTCATTGAAAGCGAATATGAAGAAAGATTCCAAGTTGGTTAAAGTAATTTGATCGCCCATAATAAAATTGCTGTCAATTGTTTTGGACGATATTTAGCCAAGAAAGTGAAATTATAGATAATTGATTCATAACATAAAAAAAAATTGGAATTTTCAAAAAAGAAGGAGAAAGAATTATGACCACATCTCGAAGTGAGGCTTAAAAATTACGTGATATAGAGTAGAATTGAAGGCTCGGATGCTAAAACTCGCTGAGCGCTCGAACACGTTCTGAATCTCATCCAAGAGCCCAATAGAACGAGAAAAAAAAATTGGTCCAAATGAAAAATCAAAAATATAATCTGTTAGAACACATCAGAATACACATTTTTCTCATCAGAAAATTTTTCCCAATCATCGATGGTTTGTGCGATGAAAATTAAAAAGCGAAAATTTGCATTTCCTCAAAATCAATAGAATTCAAATTATATTTAGCGATCCCTCAGCGAGAATTGATTGGAAAGATTTGAAATTTGGTATACAGCTCCATCAATAATCCCCAATAACAAGTATTGAGTTAAATTTGTCAGAATATCTCATCGTTCAATGAATATTTCATAATAAACAAATGGTGTTGAGAACACGCGTTTTCGAGTTTCCACGGAAAAAAATATCGAAGGAATTTTCGATTTTGAACAACTCAAAGCGAAAAAGATGTTCGTCAATGTTCGAAGAAGTTTTCTGAAATTTTCAGAAGAATGAAGGAGATATTGAACATTGTCTACAATGGGGCGACTCGCTTATGAACCGCCGAGCATGTAACGTCTTATATCGTAGCTCGGTAACATTCCCTGGTAAAAAAAACCAGATAAATCCGGATGGAAACCCGGATACACTCGGGACTCTATCTGTGTGTATGCGGGCGGATCCTATCGGGGTTTTGGAACCAAATATCGGTTGGGATCCCGGATGAAACCCAGATGAATATTCTGGATGGTGCCTAAAGCTCTACTTTAGAGGAGGTGTGTCTTCGTATAGATGGAAGAGGAATCAGGTGGTCGCCATATTGAGTGGCAAATGAACACATTGATCAGAAATCAGGGTTTCTCCCTAGATTTAGGGAAAGTGCATGCGTTCAGGAGTAATTCTAGGTATGAATTTTCTAGTGGTTTCCTTCAGGGAAAATTCTCAAATTTGGGGGAATTTTTAGGGATTCCCTTCCTACGGTAAAAAAAAAGTCAAAATTAATCAATGATGAAACTATCCCAGCAAACACAGTTTGTCACCGTATCATCGGTGTAATGTAATTTGAAAATCACATGCAATGTAACCTGTTCGTTGCATGCAATGGACAGGTGACTTGTAATTTCACACTCAAGAAAAGTAGCCGCTACGTCACTATAACAAAACATTTTTTGTGTTGGTTACATGGCGGTTACATGCAATTGTGATGACCTTTCTATTTTGGAAAATATGCATCGTAGATACTTTTTGACCTTATATTCGAGGTCACCCGCATATATATATATATATATATGTGTGTGTGTGTGTGTGTGAGTTCAACCTCAAAACTGGCGTGAAAAAAATATATCGGGTTTAACAGTATAACTTATAACAGATCGATGAAACCACGATGTTGCTAAAATGAAACATGTCATATTTTAGCAACTTTTGATGGGTGTGAAATTACAAGTTACCAGCCCATTGCATGTAACGATCAGGTGATATTGTCTGTGATCTTAAGTTACATTGTAGTTATGATACGGTAACAAATTGTGTTTGGTGGGATATTCAGAACTATAAGAATTCCTTGTGAACACATCACGATTTGTTGTGTCATCTAGAATTTTTCGATTGTTTCAGATCAATATTATCGCGATTATCATTATTTCTGATGGTTTATAAAATGAAGTATGAACAAAAGAGAATATTGAGTTGAAAAGAGGAGAATATAATTGTCAACAAGAATTGTATTTATTTTATTTTTACATTGAATATAATATGATATATTTGAATGTAATATAATATAAATGCATACTTCTATTCTTCCATTTTCAATACATTTTGATGAGCAAAAAAATCACCTTTATGGACCGAAATTTCCAGAGAATGAAACGAAATCTGAAGCAGAGATGAATTGAAGATATTGCTAACGTAAAGTTGAAATCATGGCCCATATGACGTTTTTTTCTTCCGAAAAAAATTATGTGATTGGTTGAATTTTTCTTCTAAGCCAGTGAGCATGGAAGGATGAACGGAAAACTTGATATCACCAATCAGAAACTGGACCATGGTTTTCATATATCTATCCATTAGCAATCTCTCCAACTCATCTCTGTCCGAAGAATCAATTGGTTCGTGAACAGTAACTTATTAGAAGTCCCCGAAACTTGCCTCAGAATTTCGGTCTGTGGGAGGCCAGCCTCAGACCCTCTATTCTCATACTCCTGTGACTGGAAAACAGGATTATTCGGTACACTCAAAAAAATTAATATAAAAATAAGAGTATCCCTCTCATTTCGATGGAACTTCTCCTCTAATAAGTGGTATCAAAAGTATTCCTCTCCATTTGAGAGGATTAGTCTCTGCGTGGAAGAATTTTTATTTGCTCGTTATTCATTTGTTCCAAATCTTAGAGGGATATTCTCAATTGAAGAAGGAAACAAAAGTGAAATATCTGTTCTAATTGAGAAGGATTTTCCCTCTTATTTCCAGATTACTTTTTTTTGGGTGTAACAATTCTTTATTCCTTGGTAAGAAAAACTAACATCGTTGCCTAATCAGTGTTTTTCTGTAACATAACCTGAGTTCAATTTCGAAAAAAATAACATAACAGTTGATGAATATCAATATAAATTTTCAGAGGATTTCCAACGAATTTAGGGACATCTCATTAGTCGAATGGGGAGAAACTGCCTAAGCTATCTGGCAACTCGATATAGCGACCTGATTCCCCTTCCGTCTGTACGGAGAAGATACCGCACCTTTGTGCACCATCCAGAGTCTTCTTGGATCCAAGATTGTTTTGAACCACTAGATCGTTCGCCTCCTGGATTTTGATGGACATTATGTGAAAACGGGGAGTATTGAAAAATGTGTGATTCGAAGATGCCTGGTTTTACCCAAAGAAAATTAGATGGACTAGAAACGGAAGGGTCAACTTTAAGCACGCCATTTGCTGGATAGGTTGATACAACTCCAATAAGAGTAAAAAAAACAGATTGAAGAAAATTATCGATTTTTCTCTTTCTATCTCATACAGCACACTAGTTCAGAGAGAATTCTTCAGAATTCTTTTTGAATTTCTGTGCTGTGCAGGATCTCATTGAAATCATGTCAACCAACCCGGTAGAGAGCATCACCAATTTCGAGAAAAATCGATAAATCTCTTTTCGTCTACTCCAACATCCCCAGGAGGCATAAATTCAAATGGCAAATTCTCAGACTAATTTCAGCGCCGCCGTACGGAAGAGCACTGGGAATAATTTTACATGGATACATTAACACAAGTCATGAACAAATCATAATAGTTTTAGAAGCAGGATTAGTGTATTCATGAAAATCATTCCCAGTGCTCTTCCGTACGGCGGCACTGAAATCAGTATAAAAATTTTCTATCTGAGTTGAGGAGATACCAGCTTACCGACTGGGTAAACAGTTTTTAGGCATAAATAATACGAACAGAATATATAAAAAGGGCTGAAATTTTCAGAAAATAATCTTGAGTACTTCATGAAGTGCGGTACATCACCTAAATTTCCAATTTCGAAACAAGTTTTGTTGATATCGACTGAGAGAATAATATTTTTTTTAAATTCCAAATTTGGACGATGTACCACACTTGATAAAGGACTCAAGATTATTCCCTAAAAATTTCAGCCCTTTTCATAAATTCAGTTCGGAGGATTCTTGCCGAGAAAATGTTTACTCAGAGGATACGCTGGTATTCCCTTAATGCCCCCTGACCATTCCATTTCCATTATAGCGGCAAGGCGGCTCACGCTTGACAGGTCTTGCTCCTCGGTTTTTTTTTGTTTTAGAGTTTTGTTTTATTTTCAGGTAAGTAATATTCATCAACATCATTTCATCATTCTTTTGTACTTGGCGCCAAGTTTTCCTCGATTTTTTTCATTTATACCGTAAACCCTTTCTATAGTGCCGCAGGACTTTTCGCTGAAATGTCTTTTCTTGATAGAGTGAGGGAGACGCCATTCGGCACTACACTGAGAGGAATTTGGAGGATTAATGGCGTGAAGATAGTCACGGGTTCAAAGTATGGATTATAAAATGAAACAAATGCGTGGCTTCGAGCTTTCGAAGGATGGCGCATTGCAATCAACCCCTTGAAACCCCGTGCACGGAGAAAAAAACTAACAATAATACTGCTGAATTGACAATAAAATATTGTGATATATCAACCCACAATAAATATCGTAAAAATATGACGGCCACTATTGCTAAACTGGCAACAATATTATATTATCAACATTATTAAAAATTCAAATATTCAGTTTTGCAATATCATGTTGTTATATCAATAATTTATATTTACCTATTTAAAAAATCTTACTTTTGACTGAGGAAAAAAAATTCTCATCTCAATTTATCTCTACAAGCATTCTATTACGATGTGGTTTCATTCATATGTGAAGAATGGCGATTGTAAGGTCCTATATTGGGAAGTTGCCTTAGCGAGATTTGAACCCGGGTCCTCCGAGTGCGAAACAAAGCATTTATCACATCAACAGATCTCCAAGATGACAATTGAGTACTTGAATTGCCATTTATGGTGATCACTAGACTTTGTTCAAAGTTAACGATGAAAATATATTCAAGACAAACATAAAATTGTGCACATTGAATAAATGAATTACGATTTGAATCACAGGAATTTTTTCAGACACGAATGAAACTCGTCAAATGTGTTTGTTGAACTCATGGAAGGTTTGTTATTCAATCAGAAATTGGGATTGATTTTTATGTTTGTGAATTCAAGAATAACTTAATCGAAGAAGAGTTTGTAAAAGAATGTGTATCACTTGGATATCATTTTTAACTGTCTCCTGGAGTGGATCAAAATAATTTCTCACGGCCCTCATGGGGATAAAATTATACCGCTTTATACGTTCAAAATATATAGCTGTTTTGACAATAAATGGATTTCGTTGCGACAATTTTCTTTGTTAATTCTGTGATACTTATTGTTGTCGTTGCTTGATATTGTTTTGTTAAATCAACAATGGTTATTGTGAGTTGGAATGGGAACTCATATTTGTCATTTGACCCAGTGATTTTCAACAATACAATTCTTGTTAACAAAACAATGTGCTATTGTTGTACGAACAAAAAATTATCCCATAACCAGCAATGAAATGTTGAAAATTTTTATATTGCTGGTTCTACCATCCACATTTTCTCCGTATGATTATCTCGAGATAATTTGAGCGATAGAAGTATGGGGAATTTTCACGCCATTAGTCTTCCAAATTTCTCTCCGTGTATAGGGAGGGTTAACTGTATATATATATATATATATATATAACCCCAACAACTAAAAGCGTTTTCCATTCCTTGCACTGAGTGCGCATTAGGATATTTCTATCTTTCATTTTGACCCAAATTTGAGAAAGATGAGAGTATGCCATTGCGCACTCAGCGCAACGAATGGAAGACGCTATAAAGTTGCAACACTGAACTGTTCGTTCGATCGAATATTTTCATAAAAAGCGTAGAAGATTCGTAAATATTCATAGAAGATTCTCAGAACACTTGAATGAGACTGTTTCGAATATTCTAGGAACATTCGTACAATATGCGTACAAAGTTTGTACAGAGATCAATGAGCAGCGCATGGGCAAGTATCATGATGACATGAATTTAGTAATGGCAGATGATGTTGTTGACAGACTCTTGGATAATATATTACACTGAAAAAAAAATTTATTCCAGTCAAATAAATATTTATTTGTCCTGTACCAAAGAAATATTTATTAGAATTAACAAAATATTCTTTGGAACCAAAATAATTTATTGGAATCAAATAAACGATTAAAATCATCTATGTAATTCAAATAAATTATTCTGGTTCCAAAGAATATTTTGTTAATTCTAATAAATATTTCTTTGGTACAGGACAAATAAATATTTATTTGACTGGAATACATTTTTTTTTCAGTGTATTTCAATTTGTATTTGGGGACTAATAAATTTATGAAAGGTGCATTTTAATATCGCAAATGTTTCTTGAGAGTACCATGTGTGAAAAATAATTCTCAAAAGTGTAGTAACCCACACAGCATGCAGTTCTTGAAGATATCTGAAAGAATACTCGATCAAGTAATCTTCAAGAACGTTCTCGAAGAGTTCTTAAAGATATCTTTTAGAAGTGTTGGAAAGACATCTTGTAAAAGATTTCTAAAAGATGTATATCGATTCAAGACATATCTAAGACGACCATGCAAGATATCTTGAAGATATCTCTGAGAAGCGTTTGAAAGATATCTTCTTGGAAGACTTCAACAAGATATGTGTAAGAAGATAGATCGTCAGCACCT
This sequence comes from Gonatopus flavifemur, assembly GCA_018340375.1. Classification (NCBI taxonomy): domain Eukaryota; kingdom Metazoa; phylum Arthropoda; class Insecta; order Hymenoptera; family Dryinidae; genus Gonatopus; species Gonatopus flavifemur. Next base: position 1,826,430 of record JAFFJZ010000023.1, read on the forward strand.
TGCTGAAAATTTTTAATAGAAAACTATTGAACAAAGCAATGGTCCTCAATGAGCGTTTTGAATCGGTAATTCCCCTGGTGAAAATGAAGCGTATACACAAAGCGAGAAGGAAACTTATACGAAGCGAAAAACGTTTCAACTCCCTCTTTCTGGAGCGTATGATATCCGCTTGCTGGAAAGTCATCAAATCATACGTTCTGTATATTTTTCATAAACTTCCGATCCCGTTTCGCATGTGCTTCATGTAACTTAATAGTAGGTTATATGGAGCGTATGCGAGTCATACCTATTCTAACTTCAAATAACATCTTTCAGCAATCGATTTCAACGACGATCCATGGCTCAGTGGATTAGACCGTACCATAGTGAAAATCACCGGGTCGATTCTCACCACAAGGTTCAATTTTTTGGTCTAGATTTCTTGAATTTTTCCCGCTTTCTTTGTTTCAATTCCCGTTTCACATACTCTTTGTGTTCTTTCCATTAACGTGTTTCTGTTACCCTTCAGCATACGCTCCGTTTACTCTTTCTTCTCGCTCCCATTTTCACCAGGGTCACTATTTATTTATACCCAGGTAGCACAAGCACGTTCTGAGAATGTTCTAAGAACATACGTGGAGGATATTCGAATATTCTATGGAGATTCTTATTACGTGCGAATATATTCTACGCACATTCTCAGAATGTTTGAATGAGACTGTTTCAAATATTCTCAGAATATTATGCCACGAATATTGTGGGAATATTATAAGAAAATGCTGTCAAAATAAAAATTCCTGCCAATATAACTTCTGTATATAACCGAAAACTGATTCACAATCAATTTTTTCACTCATTAAACATCTTTAATCATGGATTCTTAGCAATATTATGGATTCACATGGATGAGTGAGATACTTATGATTCGCAACAAGCAATGATAATATATACGATATTTCCTAATATTTTATTACACTTTTGATGATTATTTTTCACGCATGACGCTCTTAAAACATTCGGGATATTGAAATGCACATTTATAAATTTCTCGTTCCCCAAATACAAATTAAAATAATATATTATCCAAGGGTCTATCACCTGTCGACAACATTAAACGCCATTACTGAATTCATGTCATTAAGATGCTTGCGCATGCGCTGCCCATCAATCTACCTACAAACTTTGTACGCATATTGTACGAACGTTCCTAGAATATTCGAAACAGTCCCATTCAAATGTTCTAGAAATCTTCTATGAATATTTACGAAGCTTCTACGCTCTTTGTAAGAATATTCGATACAGTACGTTTTACGGATGTTGTGAGAATATTCTCAGAATATTCTGTGTTGAATGGGTAGTTTTCAATCGGTAAGAGTGCATGTGGATTTATAGTTTTGTATCGTACGTATAGTTTTGAATAAGTGAGAAACTATATCATAACAATCGTTCGTAATAGTGTGAAAATTCACTATAAAAAACTATTGAAAAAAAACCATATTATAGAACACTATTAAGAACTGTTGCTATCTTAAAGTTATATTCCTATTCATAACCGCACGAACCATCGAAAACTACAGGTTCATATTGATTTACCGATTGAAAACTATACCCCACATAACAATTCATGTCTTGCAATGTCTTTTAGATAAGTTCAAGATGTCTTGCGCAACACATTTAGATGTCTTTTAGATATCTTTTAGACCAAAGAAGAGTTTTAGACATCTAAAGGACATCTAAATGTGTTGCGCAAAATATCTTGAATTTATCTGAAAGATATTGCAAGACATGAATTGTTATGTGGGACGTTATTAGTGAATTACCGATCCAAAACGCTCATTCGAAACTATTCATATTCTATAGTAAACTATAGATTTTTCTATAGTAACTTGTAGTTTTCTATAGAAAATTTTCAGCGGGGCAGGTTTAGGTTATGAATACCCGATCATATGAATTGACATGAATAACACTTGGAATGTGCCTTTGATTATAATCGAATTACAGATGTGATGAATTCGTTCACAAATCGAAAGCTTGAAAAATCTATATACATGCCAAGAGATTTTAAATTCTGCAAAAAGTATGATTTTGTAACCTTTTAATGCCCGTACTGGAATTAACTAATATCTCCAAAACACAAATATTTTACAAATTACTTAACTTTTTACGCTCAATCTTATGTACAGCCTTCAAGTAAATTTGAAAAAATTCTCATTTCTACTTATTAATGAGGTATTCTTCAATAACGATGAGATAGAAATAATTTAAGAAGAATCTGTGGTATTCAAGGCCAACTTATCTGACATTTGTTTATATAATAACAGTTTCTTCAAAAGGTCACTTCTACTCTGAAAATGTACACCACTGACACTATTTCACTGTGTCATATTGACAATTATAAGCATTAAAATGAAACTGTCTGTATAGCTCAGGTCACTGAAGCGCAAGTACATCGCAAGATGCGCGGGTTCGATTCCCGCACCCTCAAGGGTCCAGATAAAGATCTAAAAATGAGCTTTCATGAACCTTCTGTTCGATCTATACAGATCTAATTTGAACGTTCGCTGAAGCTTCATGTTCTCTTCGGGTATCGTTGCAATGTTAATGCAAGGTTCTAAAGGAAATGCTCAGTGGGATGGACCCCAAGAAAAGTTTGCATCATGTTGCCAAGATGTTTCCGCATAAAGCATTGTTATTGGTGGCAAAACGAGGTGATGGCACTATATGTAGACATAATGTTCACATTCTATGCATCATCGCAAGCTGAGCAGAGTTCATGACATTACGTTTACGGCACGTTATCCCAGATAACACAATAATTCGTGAGCCGTTCCAAAAGAGTTCTTGAACTAAATTCTGGAAGAATTATTTTTCCGAACTCTTGACGAGTTCTCAAAGAGTTCTTTGAATTCTAAAAGAATTATTTGACAGATCTATAATAAATCCCTTGGGTGTTCTGTAAGAGTATTGAAAGAACACTTTGAGATGACTTGAAGGATTCTTTAATGTCCGCTTGTTAGAACTCTTATGAAGCTCTGTTCCTGCTAAAGAAGAACTTCCTATGAATTCAATGTACATGTTGAATTCCCGCAGATTTCTATGATTGTGAAAAAGCGTTTAGTAAAAATCATTGAGTGATGATGGTTGGTTCGAGTCCATAAAATAAAGAAATATGTAATTAGTAATATTGAATGAGAACAAAAAACTAATCATATATATATTTTTTTCACTTGTGTAAATTGCAAACATTTTGGCATCCATGGATACTAAAAATTTCAATGATTGATTTGGTATGATCAATTTTGTAGGTTATATTTTTGAAAAGTGCCTGAACTACAATATTTTCTGTTAATTGAATGATCGTTCGATAGATAAGAGCTTGATGAACGTAAAAGATCAGGTGAATCAATCATGGAATAATTATCCATATACACATGATATGTTCGAATGATTTTTATATTTGATAAACACATGAGTTTCGTGAGAGTTCTTTACCCTGGTAAAAAAATCTCTCTGAATCTCTCTGGAAATTTCACATTTCAGAGAAATTCAGAGCAATTCAGCGTGGTTCAGAGGATTTCAGAGATTAGTGGATTGAGAAAACTTGTGCTTTGAATTTCTCAGAAGGATTCAGAAAAATTCAGAGGAACTCAGAGAGATGCAGGGAAATTCTGGGAAATTCAGAGAGGAAAAAATTCAATAAAATTCTTGGTCCTGCATTTCAGAGGCGTTCAAGGAGTGTCAGACGCTTTCAGAGATAGATGAATTCAGAAAGATTGTGCATAGAACTTCTCAAAAATATTCAGAGGAATTTAGAAAGATTCAGAGTAATTCAGAGAGATTCAGAGGAATTCAGAGAAATTCAGAGAAATTCAGAGAGGAATTGATCCACCTAAATTTTTGGTTCAGGATTCCAGAGGTATTCAGGGAGTGTCGGAGACTCACAGAGACAGGTGAATTAGGAAAAATTGTGCGTGGGATTTTTCAGAAAGATTCAAACAGATTCAGCGGAATTCGGATAGATGCGGGGGAAGTCTGGGAACTTCGGAGAGGAATGAATTCAGTAAAATCTTGGTCCTGCATTTCAGAGGCTTTCTGGAAGTTCTAGAGACTTCCAGAGACAGACACATTAAGAAAAATTGTGCGTGGAATTTTTTAGAAATATTCAGAGGAATTTGGAAAGATTCAGAGTAATTCAGAGAAATTCACAGGAATTCAGAGAAATTCAGAGAGGAATCAATTCAATAAAATTTTTGGTTCAGGATTTCAGAGGTATTCAGGGAGTGTCAGAGACTCACAGAGACAGGTGAATTAGGAAAAATTGTGCGTGGGATTTTTCAGAGAGATTCAGAGGAATTTAGAGAGATCCGGGGGGGGGGGGTCTGGGAAATTCAGAGAGGAATGAATTCTTGGCCCTGCATTTCAGAGGCCTTCTGGAAGTTTCAGAGACTTCCAGAGGAAGATAAATTGAGAAAAATTGTGCGTGGAATTTTTTAGAAATATTCAGAGGAATTTAGAAAGATTCAGAGTAATCCACAGAGATCCAGAGGAATTCAGAGGAATTCAGAGGAAGCCTTGAAATCTGAATACATTAAATTCCCGGAGATTTAGAGGAATTCAGAGGGATTCAGAGAAATTTAGAGAGATTCAGAGGAATTCAGAGGAAGCTTTGAAATCTGAATACATTAAATTCCCGGAGATTTAGAGGAATTCAGAGGGATTCAGAGAAATTTAGAGAAAATTCAGAGGAACTCAGAGGAAGATTTGAAATCTGAATACATCAGATTCCGGGAGATTTAGAGAAATTTAGAGATATTCAGGTAAATTCAAAGGGAGCTTTGAAGTTTAAATGTATAAAATTCTGAGGGATTCAGTGATATGCGGAGAGATTCAGAGAAAGTTCAAGAATTCAGAACGTATCACTATCGGAAAAGTCTCTAACTTCCTCTGAATTACTCTGGAATTACTATGAATCTCTCTGAAATTTGTCCCAAAATATACACTGTGAGAAAAGCGGTGTCAGAATTAACACCGCGCGGATTCTATAAAAGTCCACCCCGGAATTCGGTGTTAAAATAACTCCAACTGGTGTTAGAACACGGAGAGAAATAGATACTAATGGTTAGAATACGAGGACAAGTATCCAGATTGTACAAATTTATTCTTGTTCCTAGTATCCATATGCTAAGGGGTATAATATATTTAATACTCCTTAGCATATGGATACTAAGGACAAGAATAAATTTGTACAATCTGGATACTTGTCCTCGTATACTAACCACTAGTAAATTTCTTATACCCATTAGTATCTATTTCTCTCCGTGAATGACACCATGCGGTGTCAAAATAACACCGTCAGGTGTTAAAACAACACCATTCGGGGTGGACTTTTTCTAACACCGCCAAATTTTTTACAGTGTAGGGAGATTCAGAGAAATTCAGAGAGATTTCAGAGAGATTTTTTTTACCAGGGTTAATCATTCATGTGAAGAGTTCGCAACGACTTCTGTCAATTAATGGACCGAGGTCGTCAAGAGTTCTATCAACAGGACATTAACGACTTCTTAGGGTAATTGAGAAGAACACTTGTCGATTACTTTAGAATTCTTGATGAATGCTTTTTACAAATGCCGAGTTCTTCAGGAACTCTTCAAGAATTTCTTGTGTTATCTGGGATGTCGCAGAATATTCAGAGCATACTTTTCTATGTGGGTATTTCATCTCAATGAACAATTCAAAATTCAATGAAGTGTACAGGACTCCATTAACGAATAGGAAAGCGAATTGGGTTCAATGGAATTGAATGATATTCAATGAGGGGTTTGATGATTATTTGTAACGGGATTTTGTAGGATATTCCCACCTGGGTCGGTATATAACGGGAATTTCGAAAGATTTCTCTGAAAATATGATTTCATATTGTATTTAACATTTTTGAAACGATACATTCTACAGTCAACTTATAATTCGATTCAGATAAAATAGTAATGATTTTACATATTCTTGAGAAGAACATGAAAAAAGAATAAAGCAAAACCATATATACCGCGTATATTTTGATTGACAATGTCAGTTCCTAACGCCACCTAACAGATTGGAAAACGATTGAATTATAACCTTCTTCTGTTGCGCGTCATCAATCGTGTCAGTGCGTGTTTATACCGCTTTGTAAGAGAAAATTATTTATTTTTCTCGAGTTTGTGAAATTCCGGCTGTATTCCGATGAATGTGTTTGTTAGTAATACACCAGTGATAGTGATAAATACCCAAGAATCTTTTTGAGATTTGTGTTTTTTTCCAAGACATTGTGCATTCAAATATCCACAATTTTGCGCAGTGTATATATACAAAAGTTACAAACGCTTATCAGAAGTTGAATTCTTTGGTGAAATACTGATCTAATATATGAGTTTTATCAAAAAATCTTTATAAAGTTTCATCGTACACGTCCAGGGGGAAAGAGAATATTCTTTGAATAATTCACGAATATACACACCGATTCTTCAATCTTCAATTTTACATGGAAATATTATAAAAATGAGTGAGTACGCTGCTAGTCCTATTAATTTTCTCATATTTTATAAACATTCCTGGATATCAAATTAGAAGGATGTAACAACAGATATGAGTCTATGAACATTGTCTTTTCAATACAAACGTTTATCGCGTATGTATACATACATAACCTACAAATAGATACTGTGATTTGTAATCTGTATTCAGTATTCAAGGTATCCAGTGGATTGAAACTCTCTTCGTTAGACTTGTAGTATCATCGATTGTCTATATAATGTTGATATTTTATCATTTTTGTGCTTGAGGGGGTATGTTTGGTTGGAGGTTATAACCTACAAATTCAATCCTCCCTATACATACACTGTATTGTCAATTATGGTTTTGTATACGATTTTCTCATGAAAATTCATTATATTATCGAATTTATCAGATGAGTTTGATCCTAATATAAGGATTTTTCATTCATCGCTTATATAATTTCATTCAGTATTTTGTATGAATTGTTTACATACGTGCATACAAGTGAAACATTTAGTGATATGTTTTATGATTTATTCAACAATTTCAGATGAATGTGAACAGGAATATGATACTGATCTTACATAAATATTAAAACATTGATGCAAGAAACGAATACTCATTGATCAATATGTACCATGACTGTCCCTCCGATTTCTGTTGTAGATGACTAAACTGAAATTTGTATATGGAAACATTTGGTTGACATTTAACACATCGCACACAATTCACCAAGTTAAGAAACTGCAATTTACAGGATTGAAATTCATACTTCCCCTCGAAAGAAACATAAAGTTTATTTATCATCGATCAACAGGGATATGAGAATTTCAATCGTTCATTATCGGAAAGGATTCTTTTGATCCTGCTTTTTTTTTGTTTTTCAAATATATAGAAATGATTTAACGATGATTCCTCCACGTGAATTTATTCTTTCAGGAAATGTGCATGAAATACGAGATGTTCATTCACTCTGCTAGAAAACAATGTGAACAGAATTATTCTGTTCAATTGAGAACTAAAATTGAAACAGAATCATAGGTGCAAAGAATTTTTGTATATTGGAATACCAAAATACGTTTACATTAAGCGTTGTTATTGGCGATGAACCAATGTTATGATTTTATTAAGCAAGAACTGTAATAAAAGTTCAGCATTTCTTTGACTATATCTAGCATGTATCAATTGACGAATACTCATTTCCTCTCTCTTGGATGCATTCAATTGTTTTTAGAATACCTGTCAGGTGAGCAGTTTTCAAATTTGAGAAACATGAACTAATATATCAATTTTATTGATTTTTTCTGTGATATCTCATCATTTTGATGCTTCTGGGTGTGTGATTGGAGTTTATAACCTATAAATTTCAAATCATCATGCAGATACTCTTTTGACATTTGTGGTTTTAGATATGATTTTCTCATAGAAATTCATTGTATTATCCCATTTGTCAGATGAGTTTGAGTCTATTTGGAAGAATTTTCCATTCATCGCTTATATGATTTCATTCAATATTTTGTGCAGATTGTTTACATACGTGCATAGAAGTAAAACATTTGTTTGTATATTTTATAATTTATGTTTGTCATTTTCAGATTATTGCGAATAGGAATACCACATTGAATATTTGCTGGAAGAATGTTAACATATTATCAAGATGGTACTTCTGATTTGTGTTGTGGGTGACTAATAAACGTAAAGTGTATGTTGAATCATTTGGTTGACTTTTATCGTATGAATTCTATCATGATGAGTTATGAAGTAAGAAAACTGCAATTCACAGCGTGGAAATCCACACTTTTCCTCAAAGGAACATAAAATTCTTTCATCGACAATCCACAGGGTTTTGAGAATTTCAATGATTCATTATCGGGAAGGATTCTTTTGATCCTTTTTCTTCTTATTGTTCTTCCTTTAGAATGCTTTCCTTTCTTGCTTCTTTTTATTGTATGGAAATTATTCATTCTTCCACATGAATCATTTTTTCAGGGAATATGCATCAAATACATACAACATATTTATTCACTCGGCTAGAAAGGAGTGTAATCAGAATCATTCTGTTTGGTTGAGAGCAGGGATTGGAACAAAATCAGGGCTACAAAAAGATGTTTATATCAAAGTACCAAAATACTTGTGTACACGTAAAGTGTTGTTATTGGTGAAAAATTCATGTCATGGTTTTATTATGCAAAAACTGTACCAACAGTTCAGTGTTTCTTTTATATATAATATCTAGTATAGATCAAATGACGAATACTCATTTCTTTACTTTTGGATACATTCAATTATTCTTAGAATACCTGTCGGTTCATCAATTCTCAATAAATGCCATTGAGTTATCGAGAGAATCGAATCGATGAATTGATTTTTTGAATGAAAACAAAAAAGTGTCACTTTTGCACATTCAACGTTTTATGATCTTTCAAATAAGAATTTTAATAATGACAAAACTCAAAAAAAGCTTCTTTTCACTTTATGCCCTTGGTTATGTATTGTAATTATTAGCAACTGATGCTGAGCTATAAACTCGGTCAAGGGCAAACAAAATTGTTCTGAGGCGATCCCAAGTATCAAGAATTTATAGATTTTTTCAGTAGAACGAAATAGTTATATGAATTTAATTGAATTTTTCCGCACGTGCAGGTTGACGATTCACACTTGTCCTAGAAAATTCCAGTATATCGACTGGAATAATTTTGTACGTCCCACACTGTAAAGAATTTCTCAATGGATTTACACAAAAATTTGAAAGTGTTTCACATAAACATTTCCTTTGATGGATTCCTTAACAAAATTTGGAGAAAATCAAACATTTTTGTTACACCGAGAGAAAAAAATCTTAAACCAAGATAATATTGGATTGACCGAATCCAATTTGATATTTTCTCGAGTCAAGAAAACTTTCTTGAAATGATGAAAACATTTACTCCGTTTGAAGCTGTTGAATATGATCTGGAGAAAATCTTCTTATCCTAAGTAGATAGTGATATCTTCTTTAGATGAGAAAAAAATGTATATCCTCGGACCAAGAATATGTATTCTTAGGAATAAGCTAATTTTTCTCTCATTGTAGTTCATCAAAACTTTTGATTTTCTTTGAACTTTGTGGGGGGATCCACCAGAGAAAATGTTTGTGTAAAAAAATTTTCAAATTTGTTTGTAAATCCACAAAGAAATTGTTCACATCCCAGACAACAATCACCGAAACAAAATAAAATTTGTTGCTTATATGGAATAAATATTAATCATTTGATTATTGTTCATTTTTTTCCTCCTTTTTGTACACATCGAGAGAAATTCAAATAGTCACATCAACTATTTGAGAATAACTATTCACATTCAGTATTCACAACTATATAAATAGTTGTGGTAACTTGTTTATAGTAATGAAAACTATTTATATAGTTGCATTAACTGTAAATAGAGTTGCAAAAATCATAATTGAGTAGTTGTTCCCTCGCATAGTTGCCATGACTATAGATTTCTCTGAGAGTTTACTTTGCAGGGTAATCCAACACGAATTGCTCACGGTAGATTCAATCGGAGCACTAAATTTCGAGATAGAAGATGTCTCAAGTTTTTCGAAATACCCAGATATTTCAAGAATACTGCATATTGCACTTCTGAGCTCAATACTACTCCCTAAGTCGAATCAAGGCGTAAATCTGGAAAAATAAATCAAATGATCTAACCATTTTCAAGTTATATCACTTGGAAATTTTCGGGATTCCAGCTAACCAAAATTCAACAATTTTCAACTTCTCTCCCAGGCATACATCTTGATCTGCTTCAATGTATGTCGTGGAACATACTGTATTGTCGAAATATCCAGTTTTTTCTTCTCAAAATTTAATAATGTTCGTATTTCCAAATTTAAGGCTCAATATAAGTTCGTAAAATCTTGTGTACACGAGTGCATTGGATTTTTGGATTATTCTGCAGAAAATTAACTGTGACAGAATGAAAACAAACTCTCATGTTAGATATTTGGTTTTATGTTACAGATGGAAAAAACGTTTTGTTTCATGCTGCATATATTGAATTTTTATACTGGAGAAAACCGACGTTGTGAGATGAGGTCTAGCTCCAGTGGTGTCGAATTTTACATCAAATTGTACTAATTCGACACTAAATAGAATTTTCACTAGACCGAAATTCGGATTAGACTTCGTGAAAACACTTTCAGTGTTGTTTTCAGTACACTGAGAAAACGTTTGTTTCGGCGAAACAAAATTTTGGTTGAAATGAATGCAAAGAAACTTGTGGTTGGCTGAAATAAAATTTAGGATAAAAAAAATTTATTTGTCTGTATGAAAGCCTTAATTATTGTGAACCTAATTTTGTTCACCCCAAATAAATTTCATTTCAGCCAACCAAAAAGTTCCTTTGCGTCCATTTCAACCAAAATTTTGTTTGGCTGGAACAAACTGTGTTTTCAGTGTATGAACTTTCTACACTGCACAATTGTAGAATCTCAACTTTTAACATCAGAATTTAATTTATTTCTTGTTCTTTCATGTTTTAAAATGCGGTCACTTATATTAGCCCTGTTTGTTATAGCAAACAATTGAATGCTAGACTAAGGAGAAAATTGTTGCTGCTTCATGTTGTCTGAACTTTGGACTCTGTGGTAGAAACTTCACGAGTTCACCGGTCTGAAACTACAGCACACCAAAGACAAAACTTCGTACGTTGGAATCATACCACAGTGTTGTACAGAGAGATATATTCAATCAATGCGCACATTTTTGCGTAGTTTATCTCGAAAAAATTAGCTAAAGTGCCACGTATCATTTGTACCACGTTCAAGGATTTGTTTCCTCCATACACAGCATTCCAACGATTCCCTAATAATTGGTGTATAGGGTGTCTCAACATCCTAAGAGAACACAAACCTTCTAGGTTCAATTTATGTCAGTTGTACGTAAATTCGCGTTTATAGAATGTTCAATGGACCTTGGATTGTTGTGCGGACGTTGAACAGGCCTCTATTGAACGTTCTTCGAACCTTCATGTTCTCTTGGAGTGAGGATATTCTTTTTAATTTCAAATAATCTCCTTACCACAGTGAATAAAAGTTACTCTCACTTCTTATACTTTTATTTTTATCCATAAAATGATATTCCTTTGAATAAATATGTAATTTCAAGTGTTCTTTGGGGAAAAGCGGTTTCATTAAGCGGAGACTAGCAACGTGACAGCAGCCCAATCGTTTATTACACGCTACACTGTGTACAACAGCACTCTTACTTGAATCAGAGTATTGCTGTCCAGCGCGATATTTTGATCATATCAAAACCTTAGCCTGTAGTTTGTGATGGAAGATTTGACTGCTGTCACGCCGCTAGTTAGTATCCCTTTGATGATTCGAAACGATTCGCCATCGATCATCGCATACATCTTTCATTGTTGATCGATAGATACGCGAGAAGCACATAATGAGGCAAAAAAATCCTTTTCTGAATTGAGAAGATATAAATTGGAAAATCAGACACGGTCAAAGAATCAAATTCGAGGAGAGAAGACAAGAATTTGAATGAGTCAATTAATTGAATCAAACCCTTTACCTCCTTATCCACATTGAATGTTTCTTTTATGGTTGAACCTGTTTGAGCATTCACAGATCTCCCGTTTTCATTTTTAAATAGAAATATATATAATAATGTTCGTATCTTTAGATTCCGTTATCAATATCCACCATAAACTGTAACCATGTTTCCACGTTTTCAGCTTATTTTTCTCGTATGTGCCGTCTCATCACAGATAGCAATTTAACCTTGCTACAATGCTGTCCGGCGACCTTGTGACAAGGTTGACATCTCACTGCAGGGATTAGTGAATATTCACTGATTTTGCACTGAATATGAACTGATTCGCAGTGGTCCACTTTTCACTGCGATCAGTGAGATTTCACTGTTTTCAATTTAGAGAGCAGGTCGGGTACTTGAACTTTGTGCAATATATTCGTGTTTTGCGAGCCTCCGATCAGGAACACAAGCCGCATTGCTCTTGCTTTTTTGGCGACTCATTGGCTGGTGGAAATTCAATATGGATACTTGAAATATGAAGATCATAGCCGAGAATTATATATTCAATGTTTCATTGTAAAATGAGGTCATGATATATGAATGACATTTATTTTAGTGAAAAAGAGAAATTTGACCTACCTACACAAAACACTAACGGTAACCACAAACTGGGGTAGATATTAACCCCACAAAAGCTTCACGTCTTTACCCAGTCACAGTAAATCAGAAACTGAAGGGTCTATCAACCTCGCACCATGTTTGGAACCTTGAACGAAATTATTGTATAGGTTTGCGGTGGATTATGTCACTGGCCAACTTAGAAACGTAGTTCAAAGTTCACCTGGGGTAGATATTTACCCCGGTTTGAAGTTCTAGGGTTAAGAAATTGTTATTTGAATATGTTCAATTAAATATTCCTTTGAAACAAAGAAATTTTTTTTGTCAAATCATTCAAAAAAATGTATTATTTGATCCTTCCTTCGAATAACAAATTTGTTGGTTTGTATAAAAATTATTCATCTTCTTCAAAGAAACGTTTATTTGAACCGATTCGAATAACAATTTCTTAGATTCAAAGAAACCCTTTTTTCCACGTAGATCCGTATTTGGGATAGTTATGTTCTAGTTGATTTGACATAACTATAAATCAGTCAACTATTCATAACTGAGTCCTCTCCTGAGTATTACTATTTTTGCTTTTTTCAATGTAGATATCCATGTTTTGAGAAATTTTCATACAAATTATTGATACATTATTTTTTGTCCTGCAGCAATTATGTGTATGTCACATCATACAAACTTCAACGGAATGAATAAAATGTATGCTCAAAGATTTTATTTTTTGTTTTTTATTTAATTCATTTTATCATTAATGCTTCGAGGTTTTATGATATCTCTGCTGAAAATACAGGTGGAAGCTGGGGGCAACAAATATTTGTCAGGCTTCGAACGGTGTCGCTTTCAGGGAATCCGGTCAAAAACTGACAAAATTTCTACCTGTTTTCGACCGGAATTACTATATATGGAATATTCTGTCAAAAACTGACAAATTTTTCTCTGCCATTGTATAGCAACAGGGAGTAATTGTGGAATAACATGAATCCTAATACTAATTCCTTGGAGGGTGGAAAGAACCAAATCAATAATACCTGATCAATTTCATTTGTTAAGGGGATACCAGCGCCGTGACACTAGCCAAATCTTTTCTGACAAATTATGCGGAAATAAAGCAACATAATCGAAATATCGCTCTGTACAGACCTTCTTCAATCAACAAAAATGGTCTGTACAGAGCGATATTCTAATCACATTGCCTAATTTTTGCATAATCTGTCAGAAAAGATTTGGCTACTGCCACGTCGCTGGTATCGCCTTGAGCTGAAATATTCATTCCAGTTTATCAAGTGAAACTGATGCGAGAGCGCTTCGGTTGTTCATCTTTTTTGCATAGTGCTGCCCTAGGGAACTAAATCGCCATAATCCACCCGGATATTTCATTTTGGGTTGAACAAGAGAAAAACGATTTTGGCGTAACGTAAACAACAAAAAATTTCTGTTTGTGACGATCTTGTCCGTTTTTATGGAATTCTCATGAAAAACACTCTCCTTCCCCTTGAATTTTACGTGTCTTGCATGAAATTGTCTTGTCCCTGTCTTTTTTCTTCATAAATAGATGGAAAACGTCTCCTAATGCGTTTGAAAAAATGAGGAAAATTACGAAATTTTCAGGAATCCATATTCACAGTACCAGAATCTTGAATCTTGTTTTGTAAAACAAATTCTTCTGTTGACTTTGGTTGTGTACGGACCACTTCAAAATACTCATAGAATTGAATGATTGAGTATTAGTGACTTGTTCAACGATAAAAGTGTTTGTAAATTTTACAGATCATGGTACAAATCCTAAGGTTAGGAGCAATGATTGTAGATTGTGACCAAGTCATACAGCTAATAAAGTGGAAAAGAACTTTTGTGGGGTGTATCGATAAGAATGCTTTTTGTTCTCCACCGTCAAAATATTGTTCTTGTTTTCTTTCAACTCAAAATGTATTTTAATTTCCAAATAACGTTCATTATTTTCTCAGATGTACAATACGTGCAATTGTTCTGATGTTCACAGCTGCAATCAGTGATGAAGACGAGGATTGGATCACTTGTGAGAAGAAGGAGAATCGAGAAGGAGAGCAAGGTTGTCGGCATTGTGGTGTATCATATGGTAGACTCCAGGATCTAAGCCGTCACTTGAAATCGTACTGTTGCAAGAATCCGACTTCCAAGGCATCTAAGACAGACCAAAGACCGTACAAATGTGATTACTGTGGATCAAGTTATAAAGAGAAGAAGGGGTTAACATACCACCTTAATCATGTTTGCAACGCGACTACGATATGTGAGAATTGTGGCATCCAGTTTAGAATGGACCATATTCCTAGAACTCATCAAAAATCCTGTAAAGGATTAAAGTTCAAAGGGTGTACCCTGGATGTGAAAAGGGAGTAAGCTGAAACTAGCGGCGGCCCATGTAACTTTGGATTCTACTTGATCCAAACATTTTTAATAGCAAAAATTCATTTGGTCACTCTCAAATAAACGATTTAGCTACCTAAATATTCTAAAAATCTATCCAAAGTTACATCAATCGGTCGCTAGTTTCAGCTTCATGAGAATTGTATGCTTCAAAGAGCTCTAAACGTAAGTTACATTTGTCTCAAGTAGTTATTATTCTGTTTGAATCGAGCTTATTACATTTCATAAGTTCACATACAATTCCAGCATAAAATTCAGTTATAAGATCCTGTTTTGGGTTCACTCCATGCCTAAATTGAATTTATTTTATGTTGAAATCAGGTGTAATAATTACACTTACATCAAATGAAATGCGCTTGATTCGAAAGAATTATCACTTGAAATAATTGTAATCATCTTTGGAACTGCAGTAAGAATCGCTAAACTCTTCTCAAACATAGCTTACATCTGAGCGCAAAAAAGTTATTAGAGCGGTTGTTCCAAGTTTAAAACCATGAAAAATTCAGAGTTAATTTATTCTATAGTTATTATTCATTATCGTTCCTGAATACAGCTTACATCGGGACTCAGACGGGTGTTACATCGGTTTTGAGTTCTTACGAACAAAAAGTATTATGTTAATTCTGCATGCATTTTTATTTAATCCGACAAAACCTTTACGTATTCGCGAGTGAAGTAAAATTAACATTAAAACCTATCTCATGGGAAGATGATTGCTTAAATAAAAGGTAGTAATGTGATTATGGCAACCATTATAATATTTCAAATTCAAAAGAACTTTGTAACAAATTTCATATGTGATCAAGATTTCTTTATAACACCCTAGACTGCTGATTTCCCAATGGACAAACGTAACGTATCAAATCATTGAATTCAGCATGTTTCACATGTTTAAAAAAACATACTCACTACTGTTACTTCAATAAATGGCAATTTTCATTACATATTCATATTTTTGTTCCTGTTTGGGTTCATTTCAACCGATGTGAACTATAGCAAGGTAGCAGTATAGTACATTAGACACGGAGAAAATATATTGACGAAAAATTATTCAAAGTTGAGTAAAACGAGGACATAGTGGCATTCCCGCGAAGTTGAAAATCCAGTTGACTTAAGTTTACTCAACTACAGATGAAAATCAATTCATATGTTTTTCAACAGTATTCAATTTGTTGAAATAATGAAAACATTTGAATTTAGTTTCATCTGTAGTCGAGTAAAATGAACTCAACCGGATTTTAAACTTCGCGGGAATGCCACTATGTCCCCGTTTTACTCAACTTTGGGTAATTTTTCGCCAATATATTTTTTCCGTGTACATGCATCCGTGCATGCCCAGACATTGCGATTGAAAGTTCTATTTTTATCGATTTCTTCTATGGTCATGTGTTCCGTGCATACTCAATTTCTATGCTGGTTCATCGAAAAATATGAGACCCGTGCCTGAACCTTTTGTTTCATTGTCCCTCGTTTTTGAGTTGTGAATTGAAAAAAGTTTTCTCAGGGTAAGAAGCCTGGATAAAAACTGAAGGATTTTTATACAAATCGTGGATACACTATTTTATGTTTTTGCAGTAATTTTGTATGTACAACATCAAACGAGTTTTGATAGAATTAATTAATAAAAGTTACGTTCTCAAAATTTTGTTTTCAGTTTTTAGTTTTTCATTTATTTTATTATCTGTTGTTCATTTTCCTCGATAGAAGATATTTTACTCACTGTTGGTTTTTTACCAAGAACTTGTTTGCTCCACCACAATAATTGATTGCCCGATTTTATATTCTAAATTGTTTATTATAACATTTTTATTGATATTATTTTAAAAAATTGAGTGGGAGATAAAAATACGAGCTAACGTTTTTATGGTTGGGAATGACGCGAGCGATGTATGGAGGAATAAAGAAAAACCGTTAGCCTCGTCTTGGTTGTGCGCACTCTGAAATACTCATCAAGTTCAATGATTTGGTATAAAAGAGTTGCGCGACAAGAACAGTATTGACAAATTTTACAAGATCATCGTACAGCTAATAAACCTGTCAATCTTATGAGCCCCTTTTTCCTCCACAAAAAGAATTCTAACGATTCCCCAATCAATGAGAATGCTTTTTTTTCATATCCGTCGCGATATTTTATGTTCAGCATTTCGTTAGATGTAAAATCCCTATGTTTTTTTTTATTTTTACAGCTTAAAGCGAAGATGAAGTTGAGGATTGGGTTATTTATGCAAAGAAGAACAGGAAGAAAAATCAGTAGATTTGTTGTTACTGTGGTGCAGGGGTTTTCAAAGATTTCATTCCTTCGACTGCAGCAAATTTATTCATCTCAATGTCTTGAGCGTCTGTCCCAGGTGCCTTGGACCCAAGACATGTATACAAAACCATCCAGATTTCAGTGGAATAAATAATTTCAATTCTATAATTTATGTTTCAAAGATTGTATTTCTTATTTTTTATTTTTCATTGAGTTTGCCATTAACTTCTGGAGATTTTATGATGTCTGTATCAACTCCCTAGAGTTTATAAGCAACCAAAATGCCACACTGACAAAAAATGTAGGGAAACCAACCTTGCGGCGAGATGCGTCGTATTTAAAATCGCCACGGGGTTGGCTCCACTACATTCTTCTTCAATGCATCTGATCAACTTCATTTTCTTAGCTGAAATATTTATTTGGTTTTATATTTCTTCATAAATAGGCGAAGAACGTCTCCTAATTGGTTAGAATTTCCTCTGTCGTGGGTTGTATCAATAAGAATCCTTTCTGTTCTCCACCGTCAAAATATTGTTCCTGTTTTCTTTGAATTTAAAAGCCTCAGATTTGAATTTCAAATAATGTTCATTATTTTCGTAGATGTAAAATACGTGCGATTGTTCTGATGTTCACAGTTTCAAACAAGTTCAAGCGGTTTCAAGTTGGAGGCGGGTGTTGGGCCACTGGTATGAGGAAGAAGAAGCATAAAGGAGATCACGTTTGTGAGCACTGTAGTGCAGTATATAATCGATCGCAGGATCTACAGTGTCACAAGAATCCGTATTATTCCAAAAATGCGAGTTCTAAAACCATTAAGATGAACATCAAACCGTTTAAATGCAGTCAATGTGGAGCAGGTTATAAAAAGATGAAGATGTTAAATTACCACCTTAAACATGTTTGCAACGCGTATACGGTTTGTAGAAAGTGTGGCACCCATTTTAGAATGGATCATATTCTTAAATCTCATCGGAACACCTGTAAAGGGTCAACGTGGAAACAATCTACCCTAATGAATATGAGGAAAACAGCTTGATCAATAGAGGGAGTAAGCTGAAACTAGCGGTGGATCGATATCACCAAGTGCGGCACTCATTTTGAAGGCGATTTTTATTCATCCACGTTATAAAAAACTGGTATGAGGGGCAAAAGTTCCAACGGTTTCGTATAAGAACTCTGATGAATCAAAAGATTGAATCAACTCCCTTGATTCCTCAACCAAATTCAAGGGTTTTTTCTTTTTAATGGCTGGAACATTTTCTTTTGAGTTTTTTTTGCGTATCATTTTAACATTGACAGATGTGTTATTTTTGTTCTACACATTGGGATATGTATGAATGTTTATTTTTTTATATTTATTTTATCATTTTACATTACCAATTCGACACTTTCAAATTATTCTGAAGCTACTGCATCGAGTTCATGAAATAAAAGTGAAGTATTCTGCGAAGACTTGTGAATAGTACATAATCTTCAATAGGATCCCAATTTTGTGACTGTACCATCAACAGGCCCTCGCGAAATACTTTGGTTGAATCTCGTGTCTGACAGTCACTTCACTCTTTTCGTTTCAGAATGACTTGATCGCGTCGAACTCGATCCATTTCCGTTGTACGTCCCTTAACATATTTTCAATGGAAAATTTTGCACAATAAATAAGATTCAACGTTGATGAATAATAGACATTTTTTTGTAATGTCAAATTCGTTACCTTCTGATTCGAGTATTATTCCATGAATAGGCAGCAATCTGAAGGAACCAAATAATGTGGATATCACGGCTTCTGACATGCAGAAGAATTTTTTCCATCACATTGGAGATAGATTAATGTTGTGATGGATGAAGGAGGTTACAGTTCCTCAGTCTTTTTGAAACTCCGACAATTCAACTCAATTACATTATGAGCAAATATTTCTTTTAGGCCAATTTTATTTGATTTATCCATCTTCTTCAAAACTGGAAGGAAAGAAGGAACTAAATCTTGCAACTCCATTATAGTATCTACACAGAAGATATTCTCTTTGAAATTCCACATCGGGGTTTGACAAATATAATATAAATGAATATTCAGGTGATTCCTGTACAGTTTATATCTAGAATAGTCAAAATTGTGTCCACGTTGAGTCCTTTTCAACACAATCATTCATTCATTCATATTTGATTCGAGTGTTTGAAGATCGTTTATTTAGTAAAATTGTATTCTTGATCATCTCTAAAATGTTCATGATGACTTTCTCTGTGTAAATATTCCTATATTCATTCATGTTTCAAACTGTTTGCAGTGTTAATGGCGTTTGGATTTTTCATTTGAGCTTGGAAGCTGAGCGACTATTGCTTTTTTTCCTCTTAAACTCGTGGAACTTTTGAGATTTAAGAGCTTCATAAATGCAATCGCATTTATTCTGATATTAAAATTTTGTCTAAACGTTTCTGAGAGTGCAATGTCTTGATAAAATTCATATAGGAAGTGGTAGATCTGGGAGACCGGATTGCCCCAAATAGACCCAAAAATAGACTCCGGGAAGTGTATAAAATTCAGTTTCTGTACAGTATTCATGTACTGTACGGTTTCATCCGGTTGGGGAGAAATGACGCAGATAACTTGCGAGTGTATGGTACGATATTTTACTTCATGGAGGAATTGAACCTCATATGTTCGATCCATTCTGGGCTTTTAGTAAACACCTAACCCTCTAAAATATTGTTTAAGGGGATACCAGCGGCTGGGCTTTTAAAAATTTTTTCGGGACGAACTACATAAAAACACGAACATTAATTCAAAATATCTCTCTGTACAGCATTTCTTGAACTACTGAAGGAGTGCTGTACAGAAGGATATTTTGAATTATTGCGTGCATTTTTTTTTAATTTGTCCCGTAAAAATTATAGCGCTGGTATCACGTTAACATGTTCTGAACGTCAGACATTTGAAAGATTTCATGATAGTGTAGAGGTTTCTTAGATATCTCAAATGATACATTTCCAATTATAACCACAGAAATATTCAGTGTGAACAACAGGAAGTAGTTCTACTCACACTCCTTTGATATTCTCAAAAGTTTAACAAGTCCACGTTGCAGTTGGAGATCAATGGATTTATAAATTGGAAATTCCGATCTGTCTTGAACCTAAAAATGTCCTTCAGTTTTTCAAAATCCAGGTCCATAAATATGATTTCAAAGTTTACTTGTACCAGGAATCAACAACCGCAAGATTTGTCGACACATCAAGATTAGTTCATCGATACGATGATCCATTCTTGAAGTTTCTGCTGTCCACTTCTGAGCGATGACTGGGGATGCAATTCAATTAGCATATATTTCAAGATATGCTACGTTTAGAGGAATTACCACTCCCAGGCAATGAAAAGAAAATATGATTATTTAACAAAATTCTGTACTTCCGTATTCCATGTGTTTCCTTTTAAATCCCATTATATGTTTTCAACTATTCATAATTCTGTATTGGGATTTTTCTTTCACTGTTTTTTTTTCGTATAAATTTCTAGAAAGTAAATTTTCATGCAATTACCTGTAATTTGTAAAAGAATGATCTTTGAACGTGCTCTCGTTTTTTTCCAGGCCGATTCAGACAGAATTGGCGTCATTTCTCCTCCAAGCCGCAATGTGATGGATTTTGTATCAACTTTTCCCGATGATTCGTCTGAAAAAGCATTGAATTTTCGCAGAGATGGTGAACGAGAAAAACTCGGAGTTTTGCATGCATAATTTCCATCCAAATAAAGCGATTAGATTACGACATGTTATGAGCATAAAATATTTGTATGGGTTCAACTGAATATTTACTTGACTAGTCCATCTGAAAAATTATACAGTTATATTTCAGACTTTTTAATGAATGATATATTATAGAAGGGTCTGCAAATATCTACAATTCGGCTTTTGGAAATAAAAGATGTTCGGATGTCCAAAGGATGCCTCCGGAAATCGAATAGAATTTCTTAAACTCGTCTCAAAGATTTCTCAAATGTTTTCAGGAAATGAACGGCTACGTGAAATGTGAGTGCTCATCAAAAAATACTCAGAATTTCACTCTGCGTTCGCTTTTATGGGTTTTCTTCATATAAACACTTAGTGAATTCTTCCTCCTGCTGATGGATTCTTTTTTGTAGTATCCTTATTGGAAAGATGGAGAAATTGATCATGAATTTGGAATTGAAAGCTGAATTAATCATAGAAGTTGTTGAGAGTAGAAATTTCGCTGTTGACCCAAAAAACAGTTTGCTAGCGAAAAGTGGTCCACGTGCATGTGCTGTAGATGGTCGCAGGTTGCTGTCAAACCTAGATTGAAACTCTAATCCCAATTCTAGATTTTGATTCTGAAATTTCTCGTTTATTCTTTGTCGAGCCAAAACAGGAGCTAAAATGTTTTCTTCCAGGGATCACTGAGCGAAATAGTGCTGTGGAATTATTTGAACTTGAGGTTTAAAATAGAAAGTAAGTACTACCAACCACCTTGTTCATGGACGTTTTCACCATTCGGTGCTTCCAGATTTTACCTAATAACTTGACCTATCAAATTTAGTGAAAATGTTAAAATCATTTGGCTATTGTTGGAATTTAGGTCGAAATTCAAACCACAATGAAGTATATTTATAAGGAATCATTTTTCGCCTTCTAATGATCTGAAGTTTATCCAGAAATCAAATGACGATCACTGAGGAAGAATTTGATATTTTATTACATCGCATGATGATTCTTTTCACCGCACAAAAAAAAAGAACGAAGAATCAGTAAATTCTGTAAAGTAAAAAATGTTTTAAACTTGAATTGCAGAGAGGCGAAGACAGGAGTTTCGAATTCCAAGTTCGATGATATCGTTTATGGATGTGATTTGTGCAATGTCGCTTGCAGAAGTGAACAACTTTTCGAAAAACACAAAGTACGTTACCATAGCGCAGGAACAATGGAAGATCACATGTTTCAAGAGACGTACAAGTGTCCATACTGCGGAATGGTTTACGCTAAACCTGGAAACTTGAAAACGACACCTGAAGATCGGCTGCGGTCGCGATCCAAATCTTTTAGTCTCCATTATGGGGAAAACATGAATACTGATTTTATTCACGTGAATGAAAATAAATCACTCCTTTCGTTGCGTAGACATAGTGTAACAAAAAAATCATCATCTTAGAGACTCGAACCCCTAGATTTTTCTATTTTTTTACCGTTACTAAACCCACAAAACCAACAGCAACTCTACTAATTAACGGGGCTGTTAACGAATTTTCTTGTACGTGTGTTTTCTTTTTGATTTTCATTATTTTCCACATTATCCTCTCTTCCGTCCTTGGAATTTATAAAACATCTCCCCTTATTCTTTCTGTTTTACAGAGACCACGTTCGTGGGAGTGAAGCAGGAATTTAAGTTCATCGAGGTGCCGAAAGTACAACAAGAAACACAAAGAACAACGGTGTCATCCTCACGGGAGAAGGAAAGCCTATCCGAGTCGGAAGTTCAAATTAACAAGGAGTGGTATGCTTCCACTGAAAAATTATCCGAACCTCGAAGAATCTTTCAAACGAGATTTCAGTGTCCCAAATGTAGTAACAGTTACAAAAATTTGGGTGATTTGAAAAAACATTTGAAATATCAGTGCGGACAGCAACCGAGATTCAAATGTCCGTATTGCCGTAAAACGGCCAAAGTCTCGTCCAATATGTACGTTCACGTGCGCACAGCGCACGGTGGCCAACCAATTTACATAATTGACGTCGAGAAACAATCCTCTCTAACCCAATAGATTTTTAACCATAGGAATTTAATTTATTATATCGTATGATGTGTTATTGAACAAAATAAAGATAATTGTGTTTAATATGGAATCGATATTACGATTGTTATTTATATATGTATAATAAATGATTATTATCTAATCTTGTATCATAGACGTATCGTAGCATATAAGTTGGATATATTTTATTTTGGCTTTTTTAAACAAACATCACAAAAACCCTATCAAACAAAGCATCATTCTTTTTTATTGAGCATCCCTTTGTTTTGATCCCGTTGATTGAACGTTCTCTTTATTTATATTCAATAAACAATAGGAAAAAAAACCGAATACGAGGACAAAATCAGAATATGTTGAGCGAATATATAATGCATGAGAATGAGTAGTTGAAGTTATATATTTATATAGAGCATGAGTAAATAAATGAACATGAAATGAAAACCCAATGACAGAACAGACAAACAGAAAAAAAATGCAAAAAAATATATATATATCAAAACAGAAAAGAGAAAAACAAAAGACATTCATGTGGTGCAATTATTCTTTTACAGTGAAAAAAATGTCGATTGTTTTCTTTTTCTAGATTTCTACGGACAGGTACATTCATCCATCTCTAACTCTAAAAGAATTGCGGGCCCCTTGGAGGAAGCGACGAAAAATATTTCGTACCATTTTCTGGATTCTATTCGTCAGAATCCTGGGGGATCATCGGGATCCCATTGGCCAAACAATAGTAACGTTTCCCTACCGTCGTCCGATGTTAATAAAAAATTTCAATGTCCCACGTGTAATAGCGGGTTCAGTAGACTGTCCGATATGGAAACTCATTGTCATTTTCAGTGTGGCAGACAACCACGATATCAGTGTCCATATTGTACAAAAAAAGCTAAATTTTCATCCAATATGTACGTCCACGTTCGTCGAATGCATAAGGATAGAAAATTATTGATCATTGATTTATATAAACAACTCTCTAGAATGCGTTATTGAATTCATCATATTCTTTAATCGAACGTATACTTTGATAAGCTCTGTATCGTAAACTATTTAGGACAATTATTATCGTATTTAACACAAGAATAGAATCATAACGATCAAATTAGTTGAACTTTGTGGAATGAGGTTTAAGGGTGTCAGGATTCTCAATCGATGGTGTTGATTCATTGTTCACCAGTGATACAAATTTGTACATATGATTTTCGAAAAAGCTGATTTCCGAATCCGCTTGTGGGAGTCTGAATCTGAATCCTCAGAGCAGTTGCACGGAGAGAAAAATAGCGGACTAATCCCTTGCGAAATTTCAGTAAAATGAGAGCATGCGATGTTGAAGGTTATTTGCTAACGCAGCGATGGGTGACAACGCCACCTTCATGAAATCATTCTAACCAACGTATGGAGAAATCCCATAAGCACTGCTTGCTATCGGTCCATGTTTACTAGTTAGAGTGATTGCGTGAGGTGGCAGCGTGGATTAGTCCACCATTTCCCTTTTCGTGTGGGAGAATGTTCTATTCACTGAGATTTCCAGCATAGTGAACTTCATAATTCATACTTCGTTCACTCATTTGTTGAGCTAAGTAACTAATTTCATGCGCTTTCTAAGAAAAACTCTGATTTTTTTTCTTGGAATTGTTTGATTTTAGGGTTGATTTGGTGTTTTTGTTCTTAGCCCATATAAAATGCATTCTGCGTTCTTTTTTTATGTGTTTCTTGAACCTTCTAGAATATTTTGAAAGGCTTTGTAGATACAAATGCACCGCTGAATTTGATTTGCGTTCGTGCGATACTCTTGCTGCTTACTTGATTGACATGTTCGGAAGCGTGAGGACTCAGTGATTCACATCCCTGCTAAAAATTTCCCATTAAAACATGTTGCTGAAGTTTGGATCGTTGATTGAAACGAATGGGTAATCAAATTGGCTGTTGAGGACCCAAAATCTTCCAGTTCCACTTTCTAAAATTTTTAGAGTGAGATTTCAATCTTGAGGCAGCCAGAAAGAATGCCGGAATCTGAGGTTTGTGGTTGGAAACTCACAGTCCACTCTAAAAGAGTGAAAGTTCACTCGAAACGAGTGAAATCCCACTCCAAACGGACTGGCTCACTTCTGAGACTTAGTGTAGTGAAACGCGTGATTCTTCACTCTTCCAGATTTAGAGAACAAGGAGTTAATTCGAGAAGATAAATACTGAAGATTTACCAGATTTTTGTGAGTTTGCATTTTAATTTCGTTCCTATGAACGATTTAAACTTCGAGAACATGTTAAAAAAGGAAAATTTAGGAATTCAAGGTGTGCTAAAAATCGCCATATTTTGCAGAGTTCAAACTTTACTCGTTCTTAAGTTAAATTTTGTCCATGAGAAAATTTCTAAATGTGCTATCTTTCCTTAGGAAATTCTCAACGAGTACGGTATTTTTGAAGATTTGTTAAAGTAAGGAAGAGGGACATTTATAGAGTTCGAACTCTATAAATTACGGTGTTTTTCAGTACACTTGTTTTCTCCGTTCATCAGAAAGCATGGGAATCCATCTGGCTTCATCTTGCTTAGACATACCGTGAGATAAATTTGTTTTTTAATTTTACAATCATTCTGGTTTCAAAATATTCTCCAAATATGTAAAAAAACTTATATATATTTTTCAGTACAGACTTTCGCGCACCATAGTTTGGATAGAACATAGTCATTTCCACGGACTGAGCAATCGATAATCATTGTTCAAACAATCAACACCCGATAATCAAAAAACAAGTAAATACTCTCTTTCTCATTTTAAAGGTTGTTCAACGATTGAGAATCGACACGAACTGATAATCAAATTGTGACATCATAGTGAATGACATAACCGATTATTCACTAAAATATTCATTAGATTTATATACATATATATATACATATATATGCATACATACATATATACATACATAAACGACTGATATCGATCCACAAAGTCAGTAGAGGAAAATCGATAATAACATTATAGTTGAAAGACCCTAAAGTTAAAAGTTGAATTGTGTACTTTTCTTTTTCAGGTCTTTAGTAATAAGTCATCGATCACTGCATATAATATTTTTTCATATAAAATATGCTTACAGTTGTCTCTGCGCAAATCACGAGAACAACTCGATGATATCTTCACAGGAAGAATTATTTAACACCCTTCTGCTCAAAATTCGAATACATGCGTTGCGATTACTTCCGGAAGATACGAAGTGAAAATGCAAAAAAAAAATGAATGAATAAATAAACTCAAATAAAATAACAATAATCAAATCAGTAATATTTATCGATTTTAAGAGATTATAGTTAAGGAGAAACATAATTCTCTCTTTCTCTTAGTGTATTAAGAAATGAGCTTTATACCTTAGCTTGTTAAAAGAAAGAAATGATGGAAACAAAAGTCTGTATAGTTGAAATTAATTGAATATCTAAAATCAGTCTTGTTCTTTTCGTTGTTGAATTGTTATTAAATTGTTACTAAATTGCCCAATTATTCGAGAATTGGATATATATTTGTTTAAAAATACATTTGTAAATTAATCTAGTTTTGATATATACACATATAATTGTATAATTATTTATATTCTCGGTTGAGCACATATCATAAATTTGCATTCGAATTAAATAAATCAAGTACGTGTGTACACATGTATGTATATTTTAATTTAGATATAAAATTCATTCATCACAGAAGATCCACGGAAGATGTCGATACGGTATCAACATTCTAAATATACACGGCGTGATTTTTCATTCGAAACCAAGAAACTTTTCCTTTTGGTAGAATATTGAGAAATCCATAGTTTTCGAGTTATGAGAAAAATCAGTTGATCGTTGAGGTAGTTTCCGTAATTCGTTGAAAGTCAGCTCTGAAACGAAGCAGTTTATAGCATCTTACCAAAGAAAACAGCGTCAAGAATCACCCTCTGAGGAAATCAAAGTTTATTCCGAGTTCCTCTTTTTCAATATTACTTATATTTTTTTGAAGTATTCGAAGTATTTTGATTTCATTATTCTACAAACTCTGGATTTTTTATTTTTTTATTTTCAGACATATCATCGTTTGATCAACGACAATGTGATTATTTTGCTCAACGAAACATATTGTTCAAAACTCCTCCCTTGACTCCACCACATCGAGTTCCTTTATTCGAATCGCATCAGTATTTTCTGTTGAAAACAAAAAAAAAATAAAATAAAATTTGAAAAACCATATGAAGTAAGAAAGAGGGTGACCAACAGTCAAGATTCAAATCTCTTCATTGCGATTATTATCCCAAAACGTCGGATCGATCTGTAAATTGATCTTCAGTCGTTAAATTTCATCAATTATTGAAAAAGATCATCCCTGGAAGATTATTCAACGAATGAAGTTTTTTTTGTTCATCTTTGAAGATTGTCACCATCATCATCATCACCATCGAGAAGAATATTCATGGAAAATTAATGTTTTTTTTCTTTTTTCAGGT
Source organism: Gonatopus flavifemur (assembly GCA_018340375.1). Lineage (NCBI taxonomy): Eukaryota > Metazoa > Arthropoda > Insecta > Hymenoptera > Dryinidae > Gonatopus > Gonatopus flavifemur. The sequence goes on from JAFFJZ010000023.1 coordinate 1,853,968, forward strand.
ATGTACAGAAGAAGATTTCAGCAAAAGAATTAAAAATACATCCAGAAGATACATCATTACTCCATGAAGATTTGGTTTCCTTTGGTTCGATGTCATTAGTTTTGTTCTGTTTTTAGGAGCAGGTATTTATGTTTATGTTATGGATTTGTAACAGGTAAATTTGCGTATGAATAAAACATTACATTTTCAGTGAAATAATCCTACGATTGTGTAGGAAATTTTTAATGGTTTTAATCAATGATTCAGATCAGGTCTTCGAATCGTTTTGAAAATTCCATACTTTTATTTTAAAGAAGTCGGAAGCAGATGTGTGGAATAGAAGAATAAATTAACATTTTCATGTTACATCAACTCTGTGAACAATTTATGTGGGGATTTTGCATAGTGAAAATTAAAAGTCGCACGGAAAAAAAAGATATTTTAATTAAATTTTCTGATTCCTTTTATTAGAAAAAATATAAAGACTATAAGTGTCCTTGTATATTTGATAGGTTTGTAGAGTTGCGGGAACAGTCCATGTTCAGTAAATATTGTTTCGTCACGGATAACTTTGAAGTCAGTAGATTTAATAAAACAAGCAGTTCTGAATTATATAGTATTTCTTACTACTCAGCTCATGTAGAGTGAAATACATGTTCAATGTAAGTTTCACTCGAATATCGAATCATTTCAAAACATATAATTAGTTGTATATTTATATTCTACATTGTAGTAAAGAGTACTTCATATTCATGTAAACACTACCGATTATTTGTTTCATATCCACGAATTGAAATAGAACATTACGTTCATTTCCCGATTAACTGAATCTTGAAAATTGTTGATGGCGTGAAGATCACGAACTGGATCGGTAGTTGATTATCAGTTTAATTCCCCTTGAAAATACAGGAGCACTTGGATATTTGATTTATCACTAAAATGGAATAGTGAAAATAGTGATAGGAAGTTTAGAATATATGGGAACCAAAATATTAAAAACCACTCACTTATGAAAAAAATGAAAATCTCTAATACTAAAATCAACAGCACATTCCATGCATTACATGCCAATATAACCTATGAATATGAAGCATATTTATCCGCAACGTTCGTCCCTGAATTCTGATGACGTCATGTTGATCATTAAGATTCAATTCTATGATCTCTCGCTACTATATCATAGTGTAGCTCAAGTCGGTGCAGGTTAGGCTTTAGTCGCGTAGGTAGGTACATAGGTAGGTAGGTTCGAATCACTTTTCTTCGTCGAAAAATTGGTTTCCCAACTCAATGAGAACATTGACCAGCATCATCAACAAGTGGTCTTGGAAAGAAACTGAGAAAATGATTTTTGATTGTCTAATATTAAAAATCTTTTTTATTTAATATATTTTTTCATATATTTTTTATTAAATACTTCGGATAAATCTAACTATTGATTTTGGTAAAACTGATGTATGATGATAATATTTTCCATGATTTCATTAAATATTGTATACAAGATGTATTGGTGAATTCTACTAAATAATTTTATACATCTTATCTTGAGTAAAGGGTCATGAAAACAATAAACAGGAACCTTATTCACAAATATATGTGGTAACTCTTAAACAAATGGCCAACTCGGCTGAAGTGGTAAGAGTTACTATTGAGTTTGATAATCCCGTATTTTATGAATGTCTTTAGTAGAATGAATTACAGTTCTAGTAAAATTAACTACTTTCTTTTTCCGTGCGACTTTACACTGGTGCAGTTCGTTGAAGAAGTCACCAGTGCTGAAAAATTCAAACGAGAAGTCAGTTGACTTGACAGTATTGACCTGGAGTTGGAATGTTAATTTTAACCACTTTGATTGAGTAAGAATTTGGCACGAATTTGCCTGTTCTCAAAAACCAGCATTGCCAGTAGGGCATTTAAAAATTCTCTATCTCCCTTCAATTGACGTGTAAGAAAGGACAACGTATAAACAATGCTCATTATTTTAGCATTTCGGTACTGTTTCAATGGTGTTCTAATAGTTTGAATAATAGAATTTTCATTTTCTGGTTTTTCTTAATCCTAAAATGAAAGGAGGTGATTTTTACGCTGAAAAATTACTAATTCCTTGAGACGATTCATTCACTTTATTGCTTTCTTATACTTTTCCTCCGGAAACAATTCAAATTAGTTTCATGTGTTTTGAGCATATTTAAGATCCTTGAGACACTTTAAACAACAAAAGAAGTATACAATACTTCACATCGCTTCATTATTTTCGTGTTAAAAATCAACACAGATGAGTGTCAGATTAACAGATTTTCAATGTAAACTCAACAATTTTGTGTTAATTTTTTATATCCTTCGTGTCAATATTTAATGCAAATTGTGGGTGAACCGATTGGGACATGCACGTGGATTGAAAATATACAAAATTTTTTACTGTGTACAAATTACAATTATTTTAGAGTGATAACATCCAGTTGTTCAGAGTTTTTCATTGCAGGTATGTAATCTATTATCATTATCATTTTTAATTGATATTTATCATGTGATGTGTAGAAAAAATTGATAGAAAATTAGATCCTTTTCCGTCGATGCTCAGAATTTCTGGAATCGCGGAAGCACGAGGGATTATTCGAAGCAAAATGAGTAGACCTTTCATACCCACGTTTATGTAATTCCATGTCCGTAATTTAACAATATCTCATAAACATATAAACCCAATAAAACCTTGCTAAATAAAAAACTTTACCATAAGATATTGATTTTCGAATCCCATTGTCAGCTTTTGAATTTATTCCATTATTTAATTCTTGAGATACATTCCGCTTGTATTCTCTGTAATTTCTAACATCACGTTGGAACCGAATTTTTCGAATTCCAAGCATTTTCATGATTTGAATAATTCTTTCTCCGTTACAGAATTTTATAGAATTTTCATATAAATTGATATTCCATGTGACATGTTTTTTGACTCGCCGTACAGTTGTATCGTGAAATAAATGTCTGAAGTTGATTCATTTGATTCCGAGAAAAGAAACGATTCGTATTCCAAAGGCTGTGTAGTAAATCAATGAAATGGAGTATCATCGGTCGCTACGATCGTGTACTTTTTCATTTTATTACGTATTTCAAGAGAATAATGTGATCGTCGATTACAAAGTTATGCGTTTCATTGTATCTGATTTACTATCTGATTTTTGTTACAGGTTTAAATGTGAGAACGGATCTCGCTTGCGATGGATTTACACACCCTGAATGAAGATACCGAGGGAATCAAATTAATCAAAATAGTAACAGAAAAATACTCCTCGCAAATATTAGCCTACAACAAGAGAGTTTTCTTGTTCCAATAGTTCAAAGTTTTTTCCTTTAAAAACGATTCAGCTGAGTTTTTATTGTGAATACATTTTTATAAAAAATTTATCGATTTGCAACAGTAGTTGAAACTTTACTCACATGTTTTACTTTGAAAAGATCACATTGTTTCATCTTACATTATCGATTCCCAGCAGAGAGGGATTAGTCACAACAGTTACGTACATAAAGCGAAGACTTTTGTACGTTGAATCTAGTAGATAAAAATGTTGAATATATAAATTTCGATATTGAAATTGAAGAAGATATAACAATATTCGCTATTGCTCTTTCACTATTTCCTCTTTTGCACTTGGAATATCCTTTTCTCGATTTTCAATCTTATATTTCAATCAAAATTCTCTGTGTATTAATTATGCAAGTACCGCTTCACATCCTTCAAATCATAATTCCTGGCATTTGTTGTTGGGGAATATGAATTTTCTTGAATAATTATCGTTTAAACTTCTCAGAAAAAAAACATTCATTCCATCACCTGTGACCACATAGATTCAATTGAATCAATGTCATTTTCCTCTCTATGTATCAAAATATGTCATGTAAAATTGAATAACCGCTAATAGCAAGCACGGCATATATGTTCATATTTTGATTCTTTTGCTAAAAGATTTGCTAAAAATTCTGGGTGTCGAGAGCCTGCTATCGGCAAATTATCATCATAAGTTTCAGTTGATCCTTCCATGCAACGGCTTCCTTTCTACTTGGAATGATTCTAATCAACCTTGTCATCAACGGTAACTGAAGAATCAACAAACATATAAATTCATCGTACATTGTAAAAATTGTATTATAATCAAACGATCGGTTAAAGACATTATGTACATTAAAGAACAAAAAAACAGTTTCGAAACTGTTTTTCGGCACTTACGTGGGAGACGAATAGCTGGCATTATTAATCGATTCTTCCTCGTTTGTGTTGCAGATCTCATTAGGACGACGTCTTACGTTCAACCCCAACAACACTCTCGATTGCTCACCACGGAAAATACGAATCGTCAATCGAATAGAAGTAGTGGTACAACGGTACCGATCGTCGATAACGAGGGCAAAGAAAAGAAATTCCCTTGTCCTAATTGTCCTAGTGTTTTCAGCCATAAGACCAGTTTGTGTTTCCATTCGAAATTCGAGTGCGGCCAGATGCCGAGGTTTAATTGTCCTTATTGCATTTATCGTACCAGACACGTGTCGAACGTACGTGCCCACGTTCGCAGAAAACATCCTGGAAATCCTGTTTATGCCATTGATGTTTGTAAAACTTTTCAGGGATAGAAGATATAGAAATTTATCGATTCGATGATATAAATTGATCCTCGATTTGATAATTTTAGTGTTTTGGGGAAGGAGAGGTTGGCTGTAGAAATTGTTCTTTGAGATCCACGTACATGAAATTATTATAAATAATAAATAAATTTACATTATTTGTTATAAATCTAGTTTCATGTATCTGCTATCCCCTTATATTGCCCCAAAGCTGTGGTGGTTGTCTTGGAACCACTTATGTTCTCGAGGCAAAAGTGTCCAGAGTCAAAAAGTGAAACCTGTTTCGGCTCTGCGTTGCGTAATTACTTGCGTATCACGGAGTAAATCAAGTTTGATTCGATTTTTCGCCAGACACGGTATCATTCTCCAAACGTTTCCCTCCAATCTATAGTATTCAGTTTTCATATTCCTGGATGAAGAATCATTCTAGGCGCTCTTTTTGCGTGATAGCAGACTCCAGGATGCTGCTTGCGTTAAAATCGTGGCTAGAATCATTTATACTCCCCTGGTAGACATCGACCTCCGAAAAATCATATTCTAAAAATTAAAATCTGCTCTATAATGTGAGCCTGCTACATTTTCTCCTTAATATGAGTGGTGATTCTTCTCACGTTCAGAGGAACTCCCACATCAATCCTCTAAAACTCAGAGGAGTACTCAGAGGAGTAGGTACTAGTCTCATATTTTGGAGGAAGATTCTTGATTCTAGTATATGATTTTTTCAGTGCATCATATTAGGCAGTTCATTGGCCTATATCAAAGCTAGGAATACGCCCAGTCTGCCTCGATAGTGCCAGGGATGAGACGAAGGAGGACCTAGAATGATTTCTACTACGGTGTATTGTGATTTGCATTATTGTGTATTTTTATGGTGATCACCGTAGTTGACATTTGGAAAGGGACAAAACAAGACGTGATTGATTTTCTGTAATTTCATAATAATCTCATTCAAACCATATACGGAGAAAAAGGTATCTTGAAAAATACCATAATTTATGGATTTTTGGCGTTGGTCTGATTCGAGTCAAAATATTTACGTGAAGATACCTCTAAACGTACCATAATGGCTGGGACTTTTATGAGGAAGGTACTATACTCCTTTGTAAAAGTTCAAGAAATTATGGGACTTTTAGAGGTTCGTTCACGTAAATATTTTGACTCGGGTCACACCAACGCCAAAAATCCATAACTTATGGTGTTTTTCAAGATATCTATTTTCTCAGTGTACAATAGGACATGGATAATCCGTTAATTGTAAAACCTTGATAACACTGTTAGGAAAATCTACTTGAAACTTCATAAGAATATTTTGAGGTTTCTTACATAAACAGTTTATTGAATTTAATAATAAAATATTGAATTCAATAATATAATTCTTGATGGTAAAAATTTGGTTCTTAATGTTGAGAATTTTCTTCTTAATTTCAATAACATATTTGTGAAATTTAAGAAACAATTGTTACATTTCAGAAAGAAATTTTGAAATCCTATCATTTATTGTTAAATTTACGAACTATTATTAAATTCAATACGGAAATATTTCATATAGAATTTCGTAATAAATTTAAGAACTCCTCAGAACACGAAAGAGTCACATTTTCAAAGATCCAACTTATTACGTTCGGCATTTTTTGAACGAAATACAGCCTAATAGATCACAGATCTTGAATTACTCGTAATTCAATTGAAATGTTGAAATAAGTTTGAAATCAGTCCGTATTAGAGATCCCAAAACGTGGGCCTTGACTGACATGGCCTTACCGCACCTTTGGACGGCGAAGGGAGGTCTACACCGATTATGCACTCATCGGAGAATTTGGAAGATTTTTTGTAGAAGATTTGACTATTATTTCGTTGTTTTCTTCTACTCTTGGACCTCACAAGTACCGCTCATTCCGGCATGTGAAAGTAATTAATAGAAATCATACATTCCTTTGCTGCATTTCATCTTTTTTTTTCAGTCATTATATTGTCGAATCGAGGATCAAATTCGTATGAATTCGAGAGGAAAAAAAACTCCATCGCAAATAAACCAAAGAATAAGGGTTAGAAATACGTAATGTTAACGAATCTTCGGATGTAATGATGTATAAATACCTTTGTACATATTAGAAACGAATTGAGAACAATATTTAAAACTCATTTTATACGGGAATGAGACTGAGAAATGATGGGTGTTATATTTTGTTATATATTTTTTTCCTGTAGTGTGTGATGAGTTCATCTCACTAATTTCATCTTTCGATAGCATAATTTGCTCAAGTGATATAATAAAAGATTTTGACGTTCTTTGTAGGAATGGCTAGCCTTCATTACTCTTTTCACGTGTAGTTTTTCTTTACTATCGAGTGCTTCTTTCCACGCCAGATCAGGATTTTTAACAGCAAAATATGAAATGACTTCTCACCGAGGAAGAGTCCCATGTGGAAAACATGTCCAAAAATGTATACAATTGTACACAAATTGTATACAAATCGTATACAAATTGTGTACAATTGTATACAGTATTGGACATCTTTTCCACATGAGGTACTTGAAGATCACGGAGCACGATATTTGGATCTGAAGGGCTTAAATAATATTAGATTTCCTCGTGATTTTTTTTCACATGTAACGGGGAATTCAAGTGACTCCGTTCAACTTTCAATTTTCAGTTCTGATATGAGAACTTGAGTTTACTATTTTTTTTATTTTTGTTTCATAGTGAAACTATTTTGTTCTCCTGAAAGTGGACGCATATATATCGGTCTCGAAAACGTAGATTGAAAAGGAAAATTTGTGAAATCAATACACAAAAAGCAAAAATATTACTATAATGAAAAAAAACCACTTTTTTATTTGTGCTGATTCAAAAAATGACAAATCATACAATTCAATTCAATGATGCATTTAATAAAACTCTATAGTCGGTTTATGGGAAAGAAAAAAAGAGGAAAAAATTATCATCTTTTGATATATTTTATAAAGAATAGCTCCCAGGTAGGAATTAACAAATGGCCCAAGCTTGGGCCGATCTTGGCTCAATTATGACTTATATTGGGCCAGAATCCATGAGAAAAAATTGCCCAAGCTTGATGAAAGCTTGGGATGATAACCTCGTGCCAGGCTTGGTACTCAATATTGGGCCAGAATGCAATGCCAAGCATGGCCCAATGTCTCATGATATATGTATTATGAATATTTTGGAGCTTGGCTCATACGATTAAACCGGACCTGGCCCAAGTTGTGTATATTAATTAACTTTTGCCATGCTTCAACCTGATTCTTCAAACATACTTCTTGGAGAAAAAAATGACGTCATTTTTCATGCCATCCCTGCTAAAAATTTCCCATAGAAAACGATAAGATTCTTAGCAGGGATATCGGTACAACTCTGTAAAAATCACAAACATGGAGATGTGGTGTAGATTCTCAAATAACAAATGGTTCAATATTGGGCCGATACCGGTTCGCCATGCTTGGCAGCCCAATATTTTGCCAAACTTGCACCAGTCGTCTTATTGGCATTTTCTATGAAACCCGGTATGGTTTTTAGAATGAACAACGGTTGTATATTGGACCAATATTGGTTCGCGATGCTTGGCAGCCCAGTATTCTGCCAAGCATGGGCCAGTTGTCAATATTGGCATTTCCTACCTGGGCTATATCGACTGCACCGAGATTCTAATAATATTTTTAGCAGTGTTTTTGTTCATCCGAATTGTTGTTGTATGGAAATTTTCAAATTTCCCTCGACAACACCGCAAATTCAAATGCTTTATTCTGATACATTTAGAGTGTTTGAATCGTATAGTCAGGTTCGAACACTTAAAAGTGTGCAAATCTGTCGATGATTCAGATTACATTTTTTTCAATTAAATATTTCGTCTATTTCCTGTGTATATTTACGCGTTTTTGAGTATTTGAAAAATGATTACAAGATTTTAAGACTCGGAGTATATCAAAATAGAATACTTGAATTGACATTGAAGTAGAATATTTTCCATTATTCGAAAGATTATAAAATTAATCGTTTCAGATTGGAGTTTCCTAGGTTTACAGTGTGTAAGGTGTCAGCAGCCGGAAGGATATCAAGTGCATCTAAGAGAACCACCATCACCGAATCGAGACATATTAATTTACTTTTGTTTCTCATTTTCCACACGATGAAAGTGCTTATGTAGATCTGTTTGTCCGACTGTGACGTCCTTCCCTTCAGATTTCTCAAAGAATCTTTCGATTTGCGCATCTTCAGGAGAAAAATGAATAGAATTCTTGCACGTTTCTTATGAGAGAAACAAAAAAAGATATGAAATTAGTTCAACCCATCTTGCATTCAAAATACACGGAAAGACTGGATCTATTAATATTTAGAAAGAATTGATCAATATTCAGAAAAATGATTGTCAATTTAGGGAAAACGAGGATCGCTGAAAAATATTCGTAGTGAGTCTACTAAAAATTCGTAGTCGATGTATCAACAGTTGATAGTTTCATTGGTATTTTTCACGGTGAAACTATCAATTGTTAATACATCGACTACGAATTTTCAGTAGACTCACTACGAATATTTTTCAGCGATCCTCGTTTTCCCTGAATTGACAGTCATTTTTCTGAATATTGATAGACCCCCCGGTCTTTCCATTTAGGGGCAAGCCATTGGTAGGAGAAGATGATTAGAAATTTTACGCAGTAGGAATTCTTCAAACGAACTGATATTTTTCTACTTTTAGAAATTTTCATACGTCAGGATTCACCACTATAAGTTTGAAAAAACACATCTTCAAGTTGAATAAATGAAGATTTAATCTTTCTCAAATAGGCAAAGAGAACGGCGAACTGTAGCTTGTTCTTTTTGAATGGTCCTGAAAACCTTCGGTCAGAATATTCGGAATTCAAATTTTCTGTGAATATGATGTGAGTCCCTCCTTTGCCTGCGTCTTCAATTCCTTCTTCTTTGTTCCTTGCCTGAAAGCTCTGGAGCGTCCTCAGTATGTCTACTTATAGTGATCCCCAGGTGATAGATTCTCCTGGTATGCACAATAGAACAATCTCATGTCCTGTCACGTGGGAATGATTCATGCTCGAGTTTGACAAGTACAAACCCCAACGATTTGAGTATAGGTCCTACACGTGAGCATCAATGTTGATGTGAAGACTCGAGAGTAACTCGCAATGGTAAATATACAGCTAAACGATTGCGAATGAATGAGATTTTAGAGAGAGAGAGAGAGCGAGAGAGGCAGAGGGAGAATTGAAATTCAGCAATTTCATTTCAGCCTATCCACCGAACAAAGTGTTTCGAAATGTTTCTGAACCAGGAAGATCTTGGGGAAGTTTCAGAAACATTCCGCAAGATTTTGGTAAGTGGAGAAAGCAGAGTGGATCCATGGTATAGAATAATAATAATTATTCTTATTTTAATCATCTATTCATTTTTCTCCGTATTAAATTTTTAATTTCTCCACATCTTTCCCCTGTACTCCGTTGCTTCACATCATTCTATTTCCTACAAGTCTTTGAAGATTCGTTTTTCCATTTAAAAATCATTTCGATTGTTTCGATTTATTCGAACTTCCTTTTACTGTACAAAACTCGTCAAACTCGAAAATTTATATCGTATAAACTGCTTTTATTATTAAATATCATTACTTTCCTTATTCTTGGTGGTCCAGTTCTTTTTTTCTCTTTTAGTACCGTAAGACAACACTTAGTACAAAGTTGGAAACAAAACAAAAAATTCGAAGTAGCATTTAGATATCGATAATCCAAATTAGTGGCTTTGATTTTCATCCATCACGAAGAAACAAAAAAAAACAGTTTTGGAGTAGGGAGGAAACGCAAATCATTATGGCAATTTTGTGATTACAGATTTCGAATCGACGTTGATGCAATTCGACCGTCGCGCCCCGGTCGGTTACAGCCTTGAAGATCTCGACAGACTACAGTTACCGAAGAAGTATCCTTGTCACAAATGTGGCAACGTGTTCACAAGAAAAAATAATTTGTACAATCATTTGAAGTTTCAATGCGGGCAAGCGCCGCGGTTCAATTGTCCCTATTGTTCTTATCGTACGAAACACTCGTCGAACGTCAGATCCCATATACGCAGGATACACCCCGAGGAGAGGATTTATGTCCTCGACGTGGTCAAACAATCTGATCACAGTTCGGTCAGAAAAACCATTTGAGAGGATTAGAGTGGTGAAAATCAACACTTTTTTAGATATATTTCTTCTTTGGTTGTATCAACGAATAATAGAATGCTTCCTACAGCTGCCAAAATATTTGTTATCGACTCAATTAAAGTTTCATCATTATTATCACCATCATCGTCATCGTATCGCGTATTTTTAAATCATTTTTATTTATATACATCATTTATTACGTGCCTGTTGTTTAGTATTATTATTTTAATAAAAGAGCATTTTTATCGAAGTGAATATCGGTTGTTTGTTTTCCAACCTGTCGGATTTATCGAATACATGCGTTGAATGTAATCCTGACATTTTTCAATAGTTTTAAGAAATAAATGGGATTCAAATCCGCGTGTTACTTGGCGTGGTCTGTCTCTTCGATTATAAAGACAACTTAGTGAGAAGTGAGATTCGATTGATTCGGTTCAGACTCCAAAAAGAAAGGCGAATTTATTAATATTGAAATTAAGGGCTTCTCTAACTGTCGTTTTCTCATTTTCCTACGAATCAAGTGTAGCACATCCTCGGTCCAAAATTGTCAAGTAGTGGCAATTGTTGCGTTATTTGTGAAAAAAACTCAAAGCATTCGAAATACTCATTTATATGTATGTTTGATGTATTCAAAACTGAATTTCATAATCAATGATTTTCAGGGAAATTTTGTAGTACGTTTATTTTCAAGTTTTATACATTTTGGTTCAGCCCAAACTTCTTGAAGTGTGGATTTTTTTTAAAAGTTTTGTGCTCTAAAATTCACTGATACAGAGACTTTCATAATTTTGTATCAAATTTGGAATAAGGAATTCGAAATTAATTCAATATCAAGAATATGTATCAGTCGAATTTAATTAAAAAATGTAAATGCTTTTATTCCTAAATGGTTTTTATTTTTCAGGTCTTCAAAAGTTCAAATAAATTGTAGAAAAAATTAATTCTTCCAGTGATGACCTCAAAAAAATATTTGGAACAATCATAAAAATCTTGTTAATTATACCAGAATATGCGATAAATTCACCAATTGTTTGGAAAATATTACTCCACATGATCGAATTCATTGATTCTCGACAATTTACCATAATTTTTTCCACAGTATATAATAAATAATGCATTATGGAATCCAGTGCGGGCGCTCTGCGTCTGCAATAGTAGGTACCGCTCAAGGAAACCAGACGGTCACAACGTATTTGCGCCAGATCCGTTTGGCGAATCCAAAGCAAAACATTTTAGCTTGAGTCATTTGAAAATCACAAAAAATCTCACTGTCCCTAACAGCACACTTCGTTGCATCTCCGTGGTCTCCATGGAGATAGGTGGTATCTACGTGGAGACCACGGAGATGCGAAGGAGTGTGCTGTTAGGGGTATTTTTTCTTTCAATAGGAACGGAATGGAGCAATGACTCCTCAAAACACAAGCAAAAAATTTTGAAAATTTCGTGGAAAAAATGCTAAAAATAAAGCCTGATCGTCTTTTTTCTTAAATTGACAAGGCTTTTATCGAATAGACGGATCGAATGAACTCTCGATATGAAAAATCCATCGAATTTTGGCAAATTTCGTTGAGACCTTTGTCCGATTTGAATGGATTGAAGTGAGATTAATTAGGGGTTTTCTTCGGTGTTCTTGTGGTTCTTTTTTACAAGTATAGTACAAATTTACTATTCTAATGTAGTTTCTAGAACTGCTAAGATATCTTCTAAATATTAGATTTCGAATGGGGTTTTTACGCAGTCATTGTCTTGAAAATCGGCGTCAACTGAAATCGAATGTTGGTATTCCAAGATAATTTTATCATTTGGGATAACTCGGAAAATTGAAACTGGGGTCACCGCTCGATGCACATTTCTCTAATGAATTGAATTTTCAATCTGTTGAATTTTTTGAATATAATATTCAATTTCGGACAAAATTATACTGGATTTTGTGTAATCAGGGCTGAAGGTAATTGAATTGAAGCTCAATTTAACTGATACCTACCCTGGTAGAAATTTGCCCAGTTCAGCTGGCCCCTGGCCAGCTACTAGTCGATAACTAGCCAGTGACCGACCAGAAACACCCAGTAGCTAGTAGCCAGAAACTGACCAGAAACCATGTAACGCTTTCCACCAGGGTAATTCACAATGGAAATCGAATTCCTCATTCAAATTTTTCAAAATTAACAATCCAGCTGAATCGATTATTTCTTCTTCTTATTTGTTGATGAGAAAGAATTTTAATCGAGGATTAAAATCAAATTTATAATTGTGTCTTTCTTGAATTACCTAGTCTACAATCTTTTTTCCAACAATGATATTTGAAGATATGAGCACATGTGTGAAAATCATATCACATATGTAAAAAATTTCATATCATGTTATGAATTTTCGTGTTGATTTTTCTGACATTCATGTTATACGTTTGGAACAGTGAGAACTTGTATAGCTCAGTCGGTAAAATATTTTTTCAACTCAGAGGTGATCCAGGTTCGAATCTCAAAAGGTGTGAATTGAATTTATTCCATCTCATACTTCAAACTCTATTCGTCAGGAGATCTCAATGATTAATCCGATTGAATATGAAATTTGTTCATTACGTGGTTATCAATATTTTCCATGAAATACAAGAACAATAGCCCCAGCAACCATGTTTTTTTTTTTATTAATTTTTTCATGTTTCGGTTATGTCTCAGCAATTCTCTTCTCATTCCATCGAAGGTGGCGCATTGACACTTTGATTTCATTTCTCTTTTTCCAGATTTTTCATCGATCATCGAACCTTCCGCCGTTCCTTCCAAATATAAGAGACGATCGTCCTCGTTCGGTCAAAGATACAAATGTCCGAATAAATGTGGTAGTGCTTTCAAGCAGAAGTACAATTTAATGAGACATTGGCGTTTCGAGTGTCTGCAACAACCACGTTGGTTATGTCCTTACTGTGATTATAAATCAAAAAGATCTGGCGACGTTCATAAGCATATTCGTAGGAAACACAAGGGACAAATGATCTACAGCATCGACACCCATGTTAGATAACACCACACTTTGTTCCTCCAAATTCCTGTAATAATGGGATTCCCTGTCAACAAGAAATTCCTAAAAATTGTCAGTACAGAAGAATTTAATTTCTGTACTGGAATTTTCTGATACTATCTTGTATTTTTCACGAATAAATTTATCTCGTTCTTCAAAATCTTTTCTTTTTTGCAGTCAAAATTCATCAAATCTTATCAAAATTCTAAAACAATCAATTCGTGTCCGTCTGTTTCCTTTCTCACGTATCGTTTTAAGTACCTAAATAATTCTTATTCGAAAACTCGTTGATGGGATGAAAAATAATTCATAATGAATACACAATTGTTCACAGATTCCAGCTATCTTGAGTATGAGGAGATTAGAAAAAAGAAAGTGCCAAGAGTGACCAATTCGGACGAGATGGGAAAGTGGCCTTGTCCGCAATGTCCTAGCATATTTGTGTGGAGATACAGTTTAAAGAGACACTTGAAAAACGAATGCGGTAAGGAACCGCGATTCAAATGCCCTTATTGCGATTATCGTGGGAAATGGAAGGGTAACATCAGGAGACACGTGAGGAGCGTTCATCATGATCACAAGGGCGACGTTCTGATGATTTGAAGATTTTTTTATTGTCAAAAAGACCATAAGAAATGCAAAGTGCCTGAAATACGAAATTTTTATTCTTCTTTCTCATAGATGTATATGATATGTGAAAATGAATATTATCCCTTGTTTTTTCATTGTAATACGTTTTTAACGATTGAATAAATGCTTCTTTTTGGAATATTGCAAATAAAATTTCATTTTTTCTTTCAAAGTGGTGTCTTCTCTTGTGCAAATGGAATAACAAAGTTTTGTCCTTGTTCTAACGAGTTCGAATTTTCTTTATGTTGTAGATTTTGGTGAGGATACGGGGCTTCGCAAACCAAAATCGCATAAGAAACACAAACGAGGGTTTTCCCGGTGTAAACGAAACTCTGGATTATTGAGAAAATCAACTCCATCGTCTCAAAGAAGACACAATTTCACTTGTCCGAATACAGAGTGCGGAAAAACTTTCAGTTGGAAGGCGAACTTTATTTCTCATTTGCGGTACTCTTGTGGACAAGCGCCGCGATTCAAATGTCCCCATTGTATATATATATCTAAAGTCAAGAGTAATGTTAGAAGACATATTCGAAAAGTCCATCCAAACCTCAAAGTACATGTCATTGATTTTCATGATTACATACCACTGTAGATTTTATAGATTTTGTCGGAAGATTTTTCAATTGAATACCCAAGTTATAGGAAGTCAATGAAACGGTTGATAGGAAGTGTATATGACATAGCGACATCTGAGAATATGTGTGTATGTGTGCTTTTTTTTCTAATACCACGCTTCGTTTTATTGAAACGATTAAAGAAAGCACTATCAAAATGTTAATCACGGGCGTAGATCCTTTTAACTATATATAAATATGCACTATCAGTCAGCAACTTCAGACTGATCTAAAATCATCATTGTTCGCGTTGCGACGCCTCTACTTTCACAAACTAAAATCTAAAAAAATTAGCGGAAATTGACAAGTAAATTATATTTGCAGAAGCGGATTGTTATCCCAGGTTATTTTACTTCAAATTTCATACAGAAGGACAAACTCAGCATATTCAAATAGAAAAACTTTATGTGCACTAAAATTCATTTTTTGAATTGCCGCCTTTTTAGTACCTGCAGCGGAGTCTGAATATCGAAATATCTTACTAGATCTTGGGGACAAGATTCGTACAGTATTTGGACAGGAAAATTGGGGTAACTAGCAGTCTATTTCTTATATATTCAAAGGTGGGTTCTAAACATTTTTTTTGGGAAAGGCAGTATAATGTATGGGAGTGATCCATTTCAAGTGAAATTCTATTCTCAAAATAAAATTCTAACCTCAAGCCTCGGATTCTCACTCCAAAATAAAAGAAATTCCACTCGAAAAATACAGAAACTTATCCTGAACTTCCTGAACAATGAAATTTCACTTCAACAATTTCAAAGCACAGATGCATGATTCACGAAATTTGTTTCACACTTTCCTCTAGATGACGTGACGTATTCATTCGTATCACCTAAAACCTATTGATTTCTCAATTTTCTAAATCAATGTTGAATGGTATTCTGTTACAGTGTAGTGATTATTTTGTACTCATGTGAGACCAAAAAAAAAGTAAACGAATAAAGATTGAATGATTGAAAATGATCAAATATATTTCATTTATTTATGTAAACTGTTATGGGAAAAATTGAGTTTTCAAAATCGGTTCTAAAAATTCTTCTTCAGTTACTCACATTCGATCATGCTATTTCAAGAGAAAAAAGGAATAATAAGATTTCGGGTCTGCAGTGGCACACTCGACATGTAATTCCATATCAAGTGAGAAAGCCAGACAAAATCGAAGTCCGCTATAATTTTTTTTTCAAGGATCTACAGAGTTGCAAGCGATATTTTCGAAAACAAAATACATTATTGTGAGATGTTTCACATTCAGAGGAATCAAATCGGATTTAATTTCACGAAAAAAAGAAAATGCAGAAATTTAGGGTATAAGATGACAACGCGTCGCTTCAAGTCTTTGAATGGGAATTTCTACAAAATATATTGTCAAATAATTCATGTCGTAAGAAAAGAATCTATTTTTGTCTTATAATGTGAATTATTTGACAATATATTTTCTAAAAATTCCATTTGAGGTAGTTCTCCGGGAGAATTCAGGATCAAATTAGAAAAATTATTTTCAAGCAGAGCACTAAGGTCGAAGGAATTCGATAATCATATTCGTTGGGACTTATATTCTTATTTATGACAACAAAAGAACCAACTCGAAGTATGAATAAACAACCTTGTAAAAAAAATTTTTATTTTGGATCCGTTTATGACTAATGAGGGCTCATTTTGTTCCTTGTGAGATTTAAAAAACATTTACCATGGGGATTTTTTTATATGAGTCATCATGACACTGTCACACGCTTTTGTTTATCGGGATGCATGTTACTATTCATAAACAAAAGCGTGTGACAGTGTCATGATGACTCATATAAAAAAATCCCCATGGTAAATGTTTTTGAAATCTCACAAGGAACAAAATGAGCCCTCATTAGTCATAAACGGATCCAAAATAAAAATTTTTTTTACAAGGTTGTTTATTCATACTTCGAGTTGGTTCTTTTGTTGTCATAAATAAGAATATAAGTCCCAACGAATATGATTATCGAATTCCTTCGACCTTAGTGCTCTGCTTGAAAATAATTTTTCTAATTTGATCCTGAATTCTCCCGGAGAACTACCTTGAAGACTCGAAGCGACGGTTTGTCATTCTACATGGTAACTTTTGACGTTTTCTTTTTTCCATGCGAAGAATTTCAAGTGGGAAGAAGAAGGGAATGGAAATTTTCATGGTTGTACTGTTTTGAAAAACTGCACTACAACTTCATGATGTCAATTGTGTTCATGTTATCACGAGAATGTTTAGAAGTGCAAGTGTGTAAGATATGAAAGGATAATTGACGTTTGAGTGAATGAGGTATTGTAAATAATCATGGTTTTGTTTCTCACGCGATTTTATCTTATAATCATATAGAAGTTCCTCATAAGAATGTTGTGAGGAATGTCCATCCATTTGCGTGAAGATCGAAGTGATAATTTCTGTCACCTGCTTCGTACACCCCTCATTCCTCACAGAGAGAAATGTATAATAAAAATAGGGACAGCAATAATTATTTAATAATATCTATGAGATATATAATAAAGATTATTACACAGATTGTACCCTTACTATATAATATAATGAATTTTATTGTAAGCATAATAACGTTAATTAGATATATAATATCCTTTATTATATTTTATAGTTATCCCTATTTGTATTATACATCTAATAAAAATTCCTCTAAGTGCTCGTGGATCTCGATAAATTGACAAGCGATCAGAAATTACAGCACACTTTTGGTTACATTCTAGTATGAATGTTGTTTTCAGTAACTATGGATATTGTCGACCTTTTCTTGACGAAAATTGACCAAAATCCAACCAAATTCAATTTGGTGCTTTTTTAGTTATTCCATCATAAATTTTGGATTTCTCACTTCAAGAATATCGAAAAGATTTCAAAAATACACCACATTTTTTGCTCACTTTTTGATGGATGGAGTTTCATAAGTAATCATTGTCTATTCACCAAGAAATACCTGAAAATGGACCACAAGAAGTGGCAATTTTAGAATCATCAGAGATATCACTTGAAATTTCGAATAAACAAATACTTCGAAATATTAGAAAAAAAAACATTTGATGATTCCATCACTCCAACATTCAGTGATCGTTTGAATCGAAAGGTCGTTCAGAGCAGCTTTTTGTCATCAATTTTGCATATGACTTGCTATTCCATTCCTGTAGATTTTTTTTAGTACTATTCTACAGAAACAAAGGAAACATCTAAAAACAATGTATGAAATTCCTCTTCTTCAGAAGTCGAACTGATACGTTCAACCATTGAAAAATGAATTCTGATGCCACAGTGATGATAAACAATGAAAATCAATTCATCAAACAAATAACTAACAATTTCAATAGTTTTCAGGGAATCCACGTCGCTCGTTGGGTCAAGGACGTGCGGACATCGTCAATCCAAGTTGATAAAGAGGAATAATCGATTCATTTGTCCGAGACCGAATTGTGGGAGCTCGTTTTCCTGCAGAAGTAGTTTGAACGTTCATTTACGGTATCAGTGCGGACAATTATCGAGATTCCAATGTCCATACTGTTGATACAATTCCAAACAAAAAGGCAATGCGATAAAGCATTCTAAAAGAAAGCACAAGAGTCGACTACCTGATTTGATCGATCGCTGCGAACAATCCATAGATGAAGACCTTCGATCGGAGAGAAGAGATTTCTCATTTTCTGAAATTCCTGCTCCACAATCTCGGGTTTCTTCCCCTCTGCCTCCTTTGCATTCAATTCCCATCTCTTTATCCTCTTCCGGTTCAACGTTTATCGATCAGTTTCCCTCTTCACCCCCTTCTCTTCCTTCTGCAACAGCTGAAGAATTTAAAATTGAGAATGATAATTACTCGTTCGAGGAAGATAATCCTTTTGTTGAAAATTGAGTACTGGAAGCATCAAATCGGAACAGCATGAAAAATTTGTTACCGAATCTCAATTTTTTCCTTGTTTTTTTTCTCTCCAACATTTATTGAAGAAAAAAAAACCAACAAAGCTATTTATTGAATTTTTCTCTTGCTCTCTGTTTTTTTCTTCAATAAATTCTCAAGTGTCTATGTTAATAATTGAAACCTGTGTGAAGTTATATGTTGTATTCTATTTTAGGTGACAATCAGTTCTACGTGATTTGTTGATGTATGGTTATTATGTTGCATTATGTTGCGTCTAATATGATGACACTGCTAAAAGGAAAAGAAAAAATCCTTAGGGTACTAAAAACAAAGGAATAAATGAATTAACTTGGCTATTGAATTGGATGGATTGGAATGCAGTTTTTGTGGAAAGTTTGGAATCGAGTTTCTTCATTGCTTTTCTGCAGTTTCTAAATTAGAATTAAATATATGCACGGAAAAAATCAGTGATCCAAATTTTCGTTGACTAGTCTGTCACTTTTGGACGGAGCACAATTTGGAAAAGAATTCGTACACTGGATTTTAATAATTCGTTGACTCTTTCCATTATTTCGATGATGAAAATAAAAAGTGGATTCCATTGTTCGAATAGTGAACACAGTCAACGAATTATCAAAATCCAGTATACAAATTCTTTTCAAACTTGTGCTCCGTTGAAAATTGGTATACCAGTCAACGAAAATTTTTTGGACGACTTATTTTTTCCGTGTGCAGATGAGAAATTGTATAAAAAAATAATGATGAAACTACTTTTGCTAAGTTGTTGTTACTTTTCCATAAACACATTTTTTCAAAGTCTCTTTTGGAAAAAAAAAAGAAAAAAGCAATCTATCCATCTTCAATGCTCTGTTTTACGGGTCGACTTTTTCATTTTACGCGATTTTAAAATGAAAAGATCGTCAAAGTCTGGGTAATTGAGTTGAACAAAACAACTTACCAGGATAAGTATTTTTTGTACGTGTTTAAAGAAAATACCTCAAGCTGACTAAACTAGATAGTACAAAATTAGCATTCGTCTACCGTAACTATCAAATGGACGAGTCAAAACAACGCTGAAGAAAATGGGTGAAGCATAGGACTCATTTTGTGGATTCATGCTCAACGTAAAGTTTAATTTATATCAGTCTAAATCACGTTTATTTCCTGATGTGAAAAAGTACACGAGAAACTCAAAATGGATCTAGACGAATAACAATTTCATGGGTGCTCGGGAGATCATTTCGAGTACCTTTCATCTGCATTCTTCATCCACGAAAATTTCGTGAATCAAACAAAGTGAAATTTAAGAAATACAACATAAACCAACATCAATTTGCAATCGCATGTAGATTTTTACGAGAATACGGTAAGATTGTTGTAATATGTACCACGGATTTTCATGGATTGATTTTGAATATCAATTCTGTGAGAGAATCCTATTGATCATCAATATCTAATAAATTGAATAAGTTAATAGTTACGTGGCTGCACACGAAATTCGTTCAAGATATTATTGCAAATAATTTCAAACATTTTGTGATGATTTTCCACTTCATTTTTCATCATGAAGATGCGAGAAATTCCTGATCGATCTTGAGTCAATTTCATCCCCTCATTATTTCCACTCTCTTTGAATTTTGCAATTTTGAACGTTCTGAATGCAGGCAACGCGACGTGGCGTCATCACGGAGGAACTCCACATCATCCGAATTTCACGGAAGAGAAGAAACTGATTCATCGATACTACGAACTTCGAAAATTTCCCAATTCATTTTCAAACAAATAGTGTATTTCAGTCGAATTTTTAGTAACAAAATCCAAAAATTGAAGTCACGCACGTTCGCAAATGAAATATCAGCAACAGCATTTATTTTCATATATATTTCTATCCACAAACATCTATTTGCATATTTTGTTGAAGAAACATTCCTGTAGAACCTCTGCATGATTGTCACTTGGAACAAGTTTTATTGAAATTTATATTCCACTCTTTTTACGAATTGGCATCAACAAGAACAAAACACCACATTCAAATTACAACCACCACTTTGAATGGTATTAAGTATTTGACGACACACTCATCAAAGAAGATAATGTTATATGCGTTTAGAAGAAAGACAGAAAAAGCGAAAAAAGAAAAATCTCGAGCGAGGCAATATTGTAGTTGTAACCGGAATTTGCTGCTTTTTGTAGGTTGCAGAAATCAGAATTTCTTCGGTTGGACGAGAAATTCTACGGATCCCTCGTTCCCATTCGAGAGATCCAACAAATTGGCATGTCCGAATCCCAACTGTGGCAGCGTATTCTCATGGAAGAGCAGCCTGAAGACACACTTGCGTTACGAATGCGGCCAAAAGCCAAGATTCCGTTGTCCCTATTGTCAATACTTTGCGAAGCAGAAGGGCAATGTTACTAGACACATCGTTAGAAGACATGAAAATCAAGAAGTTCGCGTTTTGGAGCTCATGGAACTGAATAAAGAATAATAAAAATACATACACATATACATACACATATACATATATATATATATACACATATATATATATACAATATTATGATCGAATAAAAACTTTTTATCCTCATTCTGAGATCAATTTTTTCTTTTTTCTTCTTCTTTGTTATTCCAGATCATCACAAATTGCATCTGTAAAATACATATTAACGTTTTTGCTGTATACACACAGAAGGGAGGGAACATATTGCATAGAAAAAAATCATGCAATCATGTCAGTCAACGCGAGCCGTTTCAGCTTGAAACTCTGCCCTCTTGATCTATCCATTTTTTTTTCAATTTCATTGAAGAGTTTCATTTCTAGAGCGAGATTTCACTTTTTAGTCAGTCAAGAGTGAGCTTGTAAAATTTTTGAGCGAAATTCCTACTCTTTTAGAAAGATAGTCTAAGGTTTTATGCTCGAAACTCACAACCACTCAAATTCTAAATTGAATTTTTCACTCCAAAAGGTGAGAGTTCCCTGGACACGAGTGAAAATCCCACTCAAAGAGGACACGCTCACTTTGAAATTCAATTCCAATCTCAAATCATAACGACAGAATTCCACTTTGGCGTTCAGATCCACGTTCAGCGGCTATCAAAATACAAATTTTTGCCCATCATATTCGCCAGATATTTCAACTTTTTTTTAATTTGATTTTATATTTGTAATTAGCCCCTTGAAACCCTCTATATCAAAATTTTCGTTAAATTTTGATATATTTTCGAAATTCCTGCTCACTATGCTGAATGCGCGATCTCAAGTTTTCAAAATCTGGGGAGAAATACAAATTCATATAAAATCATTAAAAACCCAGGTGGGATGGATAGAAATTTATCCGAATGTATCACAGTGAAGATAGAAATCCCCGGAGTTCTATTTGAAATCTTTCAGAACAAATAATTGATCAATGTTCAACTTCGATCAGGTTTATATGTCTCGAGCAATTTATTTTTTACCCTTTTTGAATTTTCTTTTAGACAACGAGGAACAACGCGCTACATTGGAAAAGAATAGACAATATCAGTGCTCAAGTCCTTCAAATTTAGAGTTGTTATAATGTATCAGGATTCTAGTTGTAGTTTTCTGAAGAAAAAAATAGATATTCCCCTCTCCCTGTACACGCTGTAAATTGAATACCAATTTGTAACTCACACTCTGTAATTTGGACCTGAATTATGTGGTTCGTTTTCCCAAACTGAACTCTGTACGTTATCACTAGTTCATCACTTTTTTTTGTTCTGTAATTAATTTTGCATCTCAGTTATTTTGTTTTAATCCAGTTTTCTACTTTGTATGTCGTCTTATAAGATCGGATCAATAATCGATCATCATTTCTTTGGTAGAAAGCAAAAGATATTTCTTCTGAATAATATTACATAAATCGATTTTCAATTTACAGATTACATAACCTCAACTTATCATCATTCTTTCTACGATTATCATCCGAATTCTACGATTGTTCAAAGCTATACTCGTAGAAGGGCCTGCAAACAATCGGCCAGTTATTACTGTCCGAATACGAATTGCGGACGAACATTTTCTTGGAAGACAAATTTGACAAGGCATTTGAAATACGAGTGCGGCGTCCAACCGCAATTCAAATGTCCCTATTGTAATTTTTATGGGAAAAGAAAGGAACACATCGGCAGTCACGTTTCCCGACGTCACAGCAATCGAAAAGCTCTCTTTATCGATTTTGCGGATCTCAATTTGGAACCCTTGTAGAATATTTGATGATGTATCAGTATCCGCAATACACTCACCGTGTGTTGCTCTTTAGAATAAAAACAGATTCGATCGTTTTTGGAGTTCGTTCCGTCAATTATCTCCGTTCACTTCATTTCATCGCGTTGAACGTAAAAAATTGAGTATGAAATTCGGTAGCATGTTGCCATTAGAGTATGGAATTTTATTATCATTTGATTATTATCGTTGTTCTCTTTTTCATGATTTTACAGATTACACGGAACAATTGGCACGAAATTATCACCATTATCATCATGAACAACGTAAACGGTCGAAGAAAGAAGGAAAATTTTCGTGTCCGAATGCGAATTGTCCTAGCGTATTCTCTTGGAAGAAAAATTTGACCAGTCACTTGCGTTATCAGTGCGGCAAACAACCGAGATTCAAATGTCCTTACTGCGATTATTTGTGTAAAGTTAAACAGGACATAAGGAGGCATATTAAACTCAAACACAAGAATCACGAGATTTATATTGTGGATATATTTCAACCTTGGAAAGTAATAGAGTGATGCGATCATTGTAATAATTATTATATATATATCCGCTGTTAAAGAGTGTATGTATATTTTTTTTAATGGCTGATATATACAAATATAACTCTACTGTGGGGTTAAATATAATAAAATACATAAGAGATACTCGTTGTTTTTTCCTGAATATATATAAATGTTTTCCTCATACCATACAGCACTTGTCTCGTACCATTCACATTGCATGCCTTTTTTTTTCTTCTATAAAAAAAAAACACAAAAAATATATATAAATGAAATAGAACGAAAGATCCAAAAGAAAGAT
This sequence comes from Gonatopus flavifemur, assembly GCA_018340375.1. Lineage (NCBI taxonomy): Eukaryota > Metazoa > Arthropoda > Insecta > Hymenoptera > Dryinidae > Gonatopus > Gonatopus flavifemur. The sequence goes on from JAFFJZ010000023.1 coordinate 1,877,909, forward strand.
CATTAATATTCAAAATCGAAATGTTCTTTTGTTTTTTTCTTTTGTTCTTCCAGATTCTCCGTGGTTCGCTTATTGTCCTTGGAATCCGAAACCGTACCAGTGTTTGAACTGTCCCAACAATTATTGGAGAAAATTTCACTTGAAACGACATGTCTTCAGTGCTTGTAAGGGGAAAGCGCCTCGTTACAAATGCCCCTATTGTCCTTACAAATCACGATATCCATCGGACACGTACAAACACGTGAAACGATTGCACGAGAATCACGATGTGTTTGCGATCGACGTGGAAAAATTAAGGAACATCATTCCCAAAGACAATCACCTTCATCCTGTGTAATGATAAATATATCGCAGAGATATATATTCATTTATAACGATAATACTAAAAAGAGTGTAAACTAAAATTGTTGACGATACAAAGATTATTGAAGAGAAAAAACATGGGTTCTTCATTATTTCATATTCACCTGATTATTTTGAACCTGATTTCTTGAAAGATTGTTCCACCATTCACTAACCAGTGGCGACAATTTAAAAAATCGATTACAAAAGCTTCAATAGTCAATCGATGTTTCTTACAAAAAGTAGCCCACTTCACAAGAGGTGATGAAATGGATCACAATCCTTTAACAAAGAGTTAACACAGCTTGTAGCTTCCTTACGAGCAGCACTACCCTGAAACAAGGAAACGATAGAAAACGAGTGGAAGGTTTGAAAATACCATAGAACATAATTGGACAGTCTCTGAATCGTTTTTACGCGGTTTTTGGGTCCCTCAATTGGTTCCTATCGTTTTCCTTCACCAGAGTACACTTCGTTAAGGAGCTGCAAGCTATGCTAGTTTCTTTAAAAGAATTTTACAATCTGTGCTGTCCTTTATAAGATAACTCGTGTGTCACGCTGCTGTTCGTGATGCATTGAGGAAGAAGTATTACAAATTTATTCCAATTGAATGAGGTTTGTTGACTATTAACAAATCTCAATTGACCCAAAGATGGTTTGTTCATAATTAATAAGCATCTGAATCTATGTGCCTGAACACCAAAATCGGTGAGAAGATAGACTCAACATGTGATTCGATGTCTAGCTTGAATAAAGTCTAGCTCTCCTTCAGCCTAAATCAAATCGATTCTCGTTCAATTTTGGAAAACATTTGAATATACTCTGATTCAAATTTAGAATTTTTATCCTTCATGTTGAAATAATACTCAAAATTAATTCCACTCCTGTGAAATTGGGATAATAATTAATATTTCGAAAGATTATTGCATCGAGAATACAGCATTTCATTAGCACCCAATTATCACCGATTACCCAATCATTTTTAATCTGAAATATCAATGTGGTGACTGTAGCTCTCAAAACATAATACGGAATTGAGGATATATTTTCAGGATTATAGATAACGACCGCGAGCTAGCAGCCAATTAATGATGTAACCTTTGATTTCAATTGATTTGAATATTTTTGATTTCAGCACCTGATCGTTGGATAGTTGTTTTAGTAAAACAATTCTCTCAAAAATTACATCGATCGGCTGCTGGCTTGTGGCTGTTAGTTTACCTCTCATTGCTCCGAGCATGGGCCATTCTCTAAAATCTTTGGAGTGAGATTTCACTCTTTAGCCAGCCAGAAGTGAGCCTGTCGAATTTTCGAGTGAAATTTCCACTCTTTTAGAGTGATATTCTAAGTAGAGATCGACCGAAATTTTTTGCCGAAACTGACTAAAATTGAAGCTCTGATTATTGGTTTCGAAAAAAACTTGGTGTTGGACGTTGGAAGTGTAGATAAGCTCCTTAATAATGCAATGATCATACTTGAGATCACATATCAATGTGATTAATGAAATAATTTCGATTTTCGGTTTAAATTTTCGGCTAATGCTTGTCGGCCGAAATTGTCAACCGAAAATCGCAAGTATTTTGTTAATTACAATGAAATGTGATCGTAAGTATGATAATTGGATTATTAAGGAGCTCGTCTACACTTAAAACGTCCAGTCCTAAGTTTTTTTCGAAACCAATAATCACAACTTCAATTTTAATCATTTTCGGCAAAAATTTTCGGTCGATCTGTAATTCTAAGGTTTGAGGTTGGAAATTCCCAACCGCTTCGACGCTAGAGTGAATTTTTCACTCTAAAAGAGTGAGAGGTCACTCGAAACGAGTGAAAATTCCACTCGAAGCGGACAGGCTCACTTCTGACACTTAGTGGAGTGAAACGTGCGATTTTTCACTCTTTCAGATTTAGAGAGCAGAGAGAGCGTAAAAAGCCTAATTCACTTTCCCCATTTTGTGCAGTGCTTTTATTCCATACCAGGGATTCCATTTCCAGTTGAAACAAAATCAACGGATCTCAACTCTGAATTCTTGTTTACTCAAATCAATTTCAATCAAAACAATATACTATGATCGAAAATGAATTTTTCATTTGTGCGTTGTTCTGATTCCACGTGCAAAAAAATATTGCTAAACGTAATATAAACTTAATATTTATTCATACGCCAAACACATTTTCATATTTCTGTGAGTGGCGGAATACAGTAGGCGACGCAGTAGAGTTCAGATTTGGATTTCCGGTAAGTAGGAAAAAAGTTCAAATCCGTAATAAGGGGATTTACTTTATATTTCATAGTTGATAGAAAGAATGAAGATGAAATGAATCAATTGTTACGTTGATTTTATCAAAAGTGAGGGCTCTTTGAAGACATGAGATCTCACTAAGCCTGGTTTCTTTTTCTTATTATTACATTCATTATCGTTATTTGCATTGTTTGAATTGTATCCTGTTTATTGATACTTTATCAAAATAACGCTTCGCACACAGCATTTCAGTTCTAAAAGATATCTCAAGCCAAATTAAAGAAGTTTTATGCAACATGAAAAGATATCTTTAAGAGATCGAAAATAGTTCTTCTGAAAAATTGACATAAGATGTCTAAAACATATAATCTTGGAAGAAAAGTTTTAGATCTTCTAAAAGATATCTTTTAGATGTCTTTCAGAAGTAAGAACTGTTTTAGACATCTCAAGGATATCTTTTCATGTTGCATAAGACTTCATAAACTTTTCTGAAGAGTGCCTCAAGATATTTTGAAGACCAAAAGTGCTGGGTGGGTTCTTGTCGTTGCACCAGCTTTTCTTTAAAACATCGCAGATGTGCCAGAGAATCATTCGTTCGAGAAAAAGGAGAAAAAGGAATTCGCTGTGGCAGCGAAATCTACTTTTGCTGAGTTCCTTTTGCCAGAGCAGCAAATTTTTTGCTGTGACAGCAAACTATTTGCTGTTCCAGCAATCTTGTTAGCTGCCACAGCTAAAAAATTGCTGTCGTAGCTAACACGATTGCTATTATAGCAAGTTTTTAGCTAGGTCAGCAAAAAATTCTGCTATTCTATATATAATACTTCGATTTGCTGTGTCAGCAAATTTTTTCTCTCCGTGCGATCATCTGTTTTTCGTTAATCAGTATATCATCCATAATATCCAATTGATTTAAAAGATTTGATTATTCATTTGATAATTATTTATCAACATTATATGTGTTAATTAATGAATATAAATTATTCGTATATCGTCAACATTTTCTCAGTGTTTGCATTGAAAATTGCATTAATCGCGGAGTTTACTGGAGAAAAAAAATTCGATTAGAAAGTAATTAACGCAATAATGAACTGATTCGGTGCTTAAATGGTGAGCATATCAGCCTCCAAACGCTAAATTTCGGTACGCTGCAGGCTCGAATCTCTTTATTGGAGTGCCAATCAAAGTTTCTTCGGAAGGGAATATATCGTTTCACGCCGAGGAGGATTCTACGTCCTCCTCTCCCAGTTCCTGAGCGCGTGAGGTGTCACGGCAAGTGATCGGGATAATAAATGACAAAAAAATATGCAGTGAAAGATGGATCTATATCAATTAAGGAAATGTTTGCTATCAGTTTGGTTTGATTAATAATAGCGAAGAAATTCAGTTATTCAAAGTACTGATTTCTTAAAATTGCGTTATCATCTTTCCGCGTATTATTGGTATGTTTTAAATTGGATTCCAAATCGAACTCAAGGTACTATTTTGAATAAATACTTGAAAGAAAATGAGAAGTGGAGAATACAATTTTTTTTGACATCACTAGTTGAGAGAAAAAACAATATCAATGAATTGATTGCATATTTTTGGTGTGTTTCAGAGGTGGCGTTTTCTTCCCTGCTAGTCCCATCATCGAAAAAAGAATACTGTTGTCCGAATTGTCCCAGTAGCTTCACTAGAGCATCCAATTTGAAAAAACACGCAAAATGGGGATGTGGACAAGGACCAAGGTTCAAATGTCCTTACTGTGAAATGTGTTCGAAGGAAATATCGAATGTTTATAGACACATCAGGATAAAACACGAAGGATCTCGTGTATATTTAATCGATATTATGACAAATAGGATATTTTATGCTCGTAAACCGTGAGATAAACGAGGGAAATTATTTACTAGTCGTTATATATTTTTAAAAGAATACCAGCCCGTTTTATTTTTTTTATTTTTGCGAATCTTTTTTCTTGTACCTCCGATTTACAAATTATCATCACCGTGACATCACAAAGACTGTCCTAAAAGTAACGAAAGATCACAAAAGGAGCTATGTACAACTTTGCGCAAGTTTTTTGATAACGTAAGACTTTCAAGGAAGGCTGAGAAAGCGTTGGAAACAAACGATCGGGACTTTCCCAACGCCCGCAAACAGTAAATGGCAGTCATCGTTTGGAAAAAAGATTCGCGTGCGTTCCCCCTACTTCTGAATCCTTCAGTTCAAACTCTAAAATCTTCCAGACAAATTTACAGACGATGGGACTGCTCTGTCAGAGACTTCACATATAAATGTACATTTTCAACTTCCTGAATTTTAAATTGAGTCGAAGCATTAGTTGGTCATGAATATGAACCGTAAAAAATCATCGATTATTATAAAAACTTAATAAATGACGCACCTAATATTCTTTAAGAATATTCTTCTTGTTTTAAATATTCTAATGAAAAAGACAAAAGTAGGAATGCAGAGTTCGTGGGAATCAATTACAAGTTTGACTCATTGTTTATATGAATGTCAATGATAGGAGAATTCTGTGATTAAAATATGTTCCTTAAGAATATTTGGAATCTTGTTCGTTCACTGGTGACTGCTAGTTTCAGCTTTATGAATATTAGGATGAAATATACCGTTGATTGAACAAAACTAACAACATTATTGACCTGTCGCAATGATCAAACAAAAACGATGTATCGGAATAATTGCAATTTGTTGTACAAGAAAAGTTAATTATTACGAAATAAATTGGAAAGGATTTCAACGGAACGCTTATAGGAGCCAAAATATAGTTTGGAATCGACATTGAAAGGTTCGAAAGGTACAGAGCCAATTTGAAAAAATTCAGATTTGAGATGAGCGCCATTTGAACCATTAAACATGCCAGTTTTAGCGTACACTGAAAAAAGGTATGGCTCTCACAGTTCTACTATTTATGTGTTCTTGCTGTCAGGAGGTATAAGGATGCCAGTATAGCCTTTTAACCTTTTTTTAAGTGTACGACGCAAATTTTATTTCAGAAAAATTGCATAATTTAAATGGAATAAAAAGTCCAAAATCGAATAAGCTGGAAAAGTCCCATTTCTTTCGAATACTCGCACAATTTTAATTTGTTAATGCAAGCTTTGCATACCACATCTTTTTTTTTTTACCAAAAATAGTATTTCATATCGATAATTGATTGAGTTAATTGCAGAGTTGTAAATTGGGTAATTGACGAAGGACACAATTAACGATCAAAATTCAATTCGTACTTGGAGTTTTGTTCCAATTAACAATTAAAATTAATTTCTTAATTGCAATTGTTTTCAACCCTGCTAGTGACACTGTACGTCTCAGAGGCGTATAAATACACGTATATTCGTATCTCTGACACGCATGGTGTTACCAGCAGGCTCAATTATCAGATAAATTTCATTGATTCAAAATCAAGCGATAATTGACGATGGATTTTTCTAATGTTTGTCTGTTTTTTCACATTTTGAATCAATTTAACCTATTTTTCAATTCAAAAGAATTTCGATTAAATTTCAATTATTAAGTGAGGACAATTTCAATTGAGAAACAAATTAAATTGTCAATTCAATTCAGTTTCAATTGAATTCCTTCCAACTCTGGTTAATTGCTAATATTTTTAATTTGTTGAGATTTTAATTGACCGTGTTGGACACAATGTTTTTGTTTTATTTCAATGTCCAACATTGATATTTGAAATGGATTATGATTATTTATTTGTACTGATGTATATTCAGTGTTTGAACACAACAACATGAATTGTCAAAAAACATTCCTTCATAAAATTTTTCATATAAAGTACAAGAAACTGAATTTAAATTCCTTTGCATTTTATGAATCATAAAAAAAGATGTCTATTCAAACTTTGTTTCAAGTTTGCTTACGATCGTTTGAATAGAAATCGTCACGTGGCATCAGATTCTGATTACCTGCAGTACCATGAACGCAATAAGCGATCGGATTTTTTTTCATATTCCTTCGAATGGTTAATTGAAATTGCATGCAACCGATGCAAATTTTGTCATATTTTTTATAATATTTATTTATTGAATTGAAATACAAAAGTTCATTCGATTAAAATTGTGATACATTATTTGAATGCTCATTCTCATGAATATTTGATCGTTGATATTAATAATAATTTAAATTCTGCTTCACCATTTGATAAAAAATCGGATACAGAAATCAAATACTATTAAAGGAATTGGTCGAAATTATTTTTCAACTATTTCCAAACGATGTTTTTAATTTTCCTGCTGGCATAGCTGAAATTAATCTGGAACAGGAAATAATACAATAAAAGGGTTGTATTAAGATTTGTCAACGCAAATAATTCACATTAACACGCTGCATATATTAATATATGTTCCTGTGTATAATTCAAAAATTATTTGGTGATACATTAATCGTAAGTGAATTCAAGTTTGCAAACAAATTCATAATTTTGCTGAGGTGAGTATAGCCTTAATTCATTCATTTCTTTTTTATTCAAAATATTTAGAGAAAAATAATCATCACTCTGCAGCACATGGATGAAAGGATTCACAAATTTTCCAAAAAATCCTCACTGCAAAGCTGATCAGAGCTTAACAATCCAAATAAATATATCCACACCATAAAAAACCAACACCGGCTGATTATATTCAAACATCCAAGTAACACTGAAAAAATTCCTTTCGAAAAGTCAAAAAATCCTCCTGGAATTTTTCACAGCCACTTTCTTCTGAATTTTCAGATGCATTTTATTATTTAATTTCAAGAAATTGCAATTGAATTTCGCAATTTATTCTAAAAATTATTCACAATTGATATTGATATTTTATATTCGTTGAGTTCAGAATGTTATTCAATAATGAGAATAAAAAAAACCTGCGTATGTTTGTCGGCACAAGAATTTTTGATGCTCACCGATAGAAGGGAAATTTAAGAACTGTCATGGAGAAAATGTTGGAAACGATAACAGATAAATCTGGGAAAAATGCCGCATGTTTTCACAGTTTTCAGGGATATAATATCATATTTAAAAATTGATAATGCAAATCAGAGTGACATAAAATAAAAATGAAGTACATTATTTTCATTATCCAAAAACTATTGATATTGTATTAATTCATCATAATTTTTTCTTCAAGACATTCAGTTTCAGCTCAGTTGTCTAAAGCACTTTTTCCATCGAGAGTTGTCACCCGTTGGAATCTCGTTCTACTTAAATTTCAATGTTTTATTATTTTTGTTATACATTTACATGGAAAATTCTTTTTTCACAATGACGATTTACTCCTCGATCAACCGTTTCGAAAACAACAAACATGCGTAAACATCCCGGATTTACTTTACCCAATTATTCATTGTTGATCATCGATATAAGAACATGAGTATTCAAACATCCATGTATTTCTGATCTTATGTTACAGCTGAGAGAATTCTTCAAAGAAGAGCTCAATGGATAAACGCGGACAAGGAAGATACTAAAACATTTTGGTGCACAGATTGTCCAAGCGGCTTCAAAAGATCTTGCGATCTACGAAGGCACAGAAAATTCGAATGCGGCCAAGAACCTAGGTTCAAATGTCCGTACTGCGACATGCGTTCGAAATGGACCTCCTCGGTTTATAAACATACGAAACAAAAACACAGGGGAATGGACGTTTATCTTATAGACATTGTAACAAACATGCTTTGTTTTGCTGGAAAATAATATTAATAAAATAATCATTTAGTTGAACTCTTCTCACATGATTTCATCTCTCACTTTTTTTTATCGTTATTTTGATTTTTTATTCAAAATCCATGTAAGAGCAAAACTGTAACTGAACTGTAAGAATTCAAAGTACAGAGTAATAACAATACTTATAAACATCATCGACCGATCAATGATGAATTAGATGAATCTGTTTTGTGTGTTGCAGTAAAAATTCAAGGAACGCGTCAGAGATTAGCAATGAAAAGATTTCCCTGTCCAAATTGTCCGAGTGCGTTCAGTCGGGCGGACAATCTTAGTTGGCACATGAGGTTCGGGTGCGGGCAGGAGCCTAGATTCAAATGTCCTTACTGCAATATGCACTCCAAATGGACGTCCCCGGTCTACAGACACGTCCGACAAAAACACGAGGGGCAAAGTGTTTTTCTAATTGACGTTGTGACACGTGATATATTTTATGCGCAAAGAGAATAATAATTATTATTAATATAATGTGTGATATAAATAAATTGGCAAATAAATGAATTGATTGATTATAAATTCCTCATATATTATTATATTTTTCATTATTTATTATTATACACTGTGTGAATATCGAATTAGGTGCATGAGATAGATAACCATACATACATACACGTACGTAAATTTAAGATATTTATCGTTTCTAAATCGGGATTTGAAAAGTTATGTGAGAAGTTGAACCATCTAAAACCCACGATACAAATTTGTTTGTTGCAGTAAGGAGGAATTCCATGGTCCTTCGTGCGCCCAAGATGTATTTCTGTCCGAGATGTCCGAGTGGGTTCAATAGAATGCAAAATTTTAAACAACACGTCCGATTAGAGTGTGGACAGGAACCGAGATTCCGTTGTCCCTATTGTGAGGTACGCTCCAAATGGAGCTCGGTCATTTATAGACACGTTAGAGCACGTCATAGGGGAAAAGCGGTTTATCTCATCGATATTGTGACCAATAGAGTGCAGTTCGGAGAGCCTGGACGACCCTCTTTGGCCAGGCGGAGATAAAAACATTCTTCCACCACGTGTTCCATATGAAACGTTGAAGCAGTTTACTTATAATGTAACTCACAGTATTATTATTTGTCGAGAATTGTTTTATATTATATTATATACAAAAAAGAGGGACGTAATTTGATCGTTCTAGGGTAATTAAGCAGTTATTTGCAAATTCTCTTCCTCTCTTTATACTTGTATGCGTAGAAACGAAAAAACAAATGTTTAATATTTGTATTTTATTTTTGTTTTTGTATATTTTGAATTTCAAGCCAAAATTTCGATTTCGATTCGATCGTTTTCATTCCAATTGAAGGGAGAGAAATTGTTTTAATTCCGAAATTGATAATATCACACTCCCCGCATCGAATCGAAATCTTCTCAGCTGCATTAATAAAACATTGTCAATTGTGAATTAAAATGTATACTAAGTCTCATTCTTCCGTTCCCTGTTTTAGCGAAATTGAATGTAACAATTACTATAATAATAACAAAAATAATCATAGTGTTAATAACATCTTTTTTTTTGCTGGGTTTTTTTTCTGTTCTTTCAGTATCAGATGAATTTTTTTTGTAAAATATTTCAATTAAAATGATGAAATTTTATCAAATGTACCACAAGAAATGCTGGTTCGAATAAAATCAATAATAAAAACAAATTTGTGCATGTCAAATCACTTTGTATTTATGGTTAAATTTTGAGAGGAGTTGAACTGGGCCTTATAACGATCTTATGTTCAGAATCACGATATTAATCATTTGATTTCCATTTCATTTGTTGCAGTCAAACATCGAAGAACGTACGTGTCGCCAAAGATGTTTTGGTGTCATAACTGTCCGAGTGTATTCAATAGAATGAAAAATCTTGAACGACACCTGCGATTTGAGTGCGGTCAGGAACCAAGGTTCAAATGCCCTTATTGTCAAATGCGCTCGAAATGGACGTCCGCCGTTTACAAGCATATAAGGGATTATCATCGGGACCAGGAGGTTTTTCTTATCGATATTGTTACGCAACACATTCGGTCTGGGAAAAAAGGGAGAACGATTCCTTAAGGAGGAGGGAAAACAATAGAAGATTTTTTTATTGTCTTTTCTCTCAATTGTTTTATTTTTGGATACTTGAAATACCTGAGTAGTGGAAAAATGTTTTTTTTTCATTTACAGAATATTTATATACAATACAATGCGAATGTTTTTTGCCACTATTGTGGTTATATGAATTTTATATGAACGGGTTATTTACGTTCCAGCGCGGCACGAAAAAAAATAGGGACAGTGTTTCTGCCAACTATTCACAGCTGTTCTTCCGTTCGGGGCACGTTAGGAGCTTCAAGTAAAAGTAGTCGGTAAATCGGATAGCTCAATTTCGCTGTTAGGGCATTAGGTTCAGAGCATTGTTCATACGAAGTCTGCTCACGGAGCGCTCCTTATCGAGTGGCTTCCTGTTCCACAATGTGTTCCGTATGTTATTAGGCACACCGAGGAAAAACTCTAGCTGAAAACGAGCCCAAGTACATATTCTTATAGTTACAGTAACTATATTTTCCATTGAAGTAGCTATGGGAATCTAAAAACTGTACTTGGGTTCATTTTCAGTCACAGTTTTTTCTATCAGTGCATTCAAGATCGCCAGCAGTTGTTTTCTCATCTCGCAAATTGAGGGTCTCCAATTTGCAACTAATGAGAAAAGACTCTAGCAGGTGTTACACGACAATGATGCCAGGTTACAGCAGCAATCACGGTAAAGAGTGAAAATTGCTTTCATCCTGGATATCATTTTATTAACGTTCAGCCAAAACCAGCCTTGTTTCAATAGACAATAAGCGATGAAAACGAATCCTCATCCAGCGGAAAAGGCTGAAATTGAGTCAGGTTTTTGAGTGAGATGCAACTACGTTTAAAACTGCCATCCCTGGTGTTACATCGGTTTTAAAGCCTTACATTTTTCTGTTGTTGTTTATTTAAAAAACTTTGAATACGTAGTCGGGCTTCTGTTTTTGAGTTATGAATTTTCTTTAAATTTCATTGAGCGCGCTAATGACCCAGATAGCAATTTAACAAGGTTGACATAAGCTTTCTAGTTGACACAAGACAAAGGTACAACGGTACTTACAAAACCCTTGCAGCAGAGTTGTAGCAACCTTAAACTGACAAGGTTGTCAATAACAAGTAAAAAACAATTGAATGACAAGTCTATCAAGCTTATGACGAGCTTATATGTTATCTGGGGAACTGTTAAACACAACGTGTCTAATGTTTCTCCGATCAACTATTATAAAGATGTGATTGGATTGAATTGAAAATTATCACACGGAAAACAAATTCACTGTCACAGCTAGCTCGATTGCTGAGAGAGCAACATGATTAACTGTAGTAGCAAAGTTTTTAGTATTATATACAGAATAGCAGACAAATTTTGCTGGAGGAACAAACATGTTTTGCTGTCATACCTAAAAAATCGCCATCATGACTAACAAAATTGCTGTCACAGCGAAAGCTATCCAGACTGGGTTTATGTTTTCTCCGTGCGGAAAAAAGTTTACCGACTCCAAGTTGGTGTAACACTCCTCGGGGTTTTGTTCTATTGATGTATAGATTGAATGCGCAATTAGTATGGCACACGTACGATCGAAGAATTCAAAACTTCTCAGTCATTTCTATTCCGAGGTTATAGGATTGTCCCATTAACCGTATTTGAAAAACTGTCTTGTCTAACGATCTTCACTAGAAATTAATTAATTGATTTTAATTTTCATTTATCTTCACCATTATCGCATCAACCTTTCCCATGTGGAAATTTGAATCGGGCCAGTACTGGCCCAGATTTTTTAAATCAAGCCCAGTGCTGGCCCGGTTTAAATCTCCACATGGTTTGGCTCCAATATAATGTTAATGAGAAGAATCTAATTCAACACGAAGTTGAAATTCATGGTTTGATAGATTTCATGATTGTTGAAATAAATAATCTCCGAATTATAGAGTGCCCTGAACGGTTTTGAATGCTAAATATTTTTGGACTATTTTTCTTCAGTTGAAAATATCGTGTTATGCGAATGATAACGAAAAAGTTTCGTATTCGTACAATCTCTGATCGCAAAGAGTAGTTCACAAATGTCGTATCCTCGACAACAATATCGGTCAAAACATTGATGAAAACATGAAACGTGAAATTATGTTTCTGTTTTTCTAACAGATCGAAACCAAATCGTATGTTTTGAATGTTATTATTCTCTCTTTCTGTAAATGTTTATTGTACGGATAATATTTGTAACACTGTTGACGTATTTGAAATAAAGAATTTGAAATTTTATTTGCATTAAAATACCGTTCTTATTTTTATTAAATTTATTGAATTGAATATTGAAAGTAATACTTCGAATGTTTTAACCTTGGTACGGGATTAAATCCCATCATTTTCAATATTGCTTCAATTGTTTCAGCGTGAGTGTTGCACTTTATTACATTTGAAATATTCGCAATTTTTTACGGATTGAGAAATGAGATTGAAAATGTTTTTAATTCGAGTACATGGATTGGATGAAGAATTCTCTTGCATTTCAAGATTCATCTCGCAATTGTTCCACATTAAATTTCTCCTCATTCGAATTGGCAACGGGAATTCATTGATCGGAAACTGTATGCGCATTTCAATCAATTGATTTATTAACAAATTGTAGGATAATTTGCCGTCGATATTCCAAAGTTCTTTCATTCTCAATAATTTCTTGTAAGTGCGTTTAAAGTAAGAAGATCAACTTCATTTGTCCATGTTAATCGAGTTCATCAAATTTGAGAAATTGTTTTCCATTACGCGTTTATCAATTCGAGAATATTGAGCAATTCAATGGAACTTTGTGAGTTGAGAATGATCGCAGCAATCAGAAGAATAAAATATTATCTCGATGCTTCTGAATTTTTTAGAATTTTATTTCCAATTCATTTGAAATTTAAAGGAAAATCTGTAAAAGATTCCAATAACATTCTACAACGTGGGATGATTTAGTACATATCCAATCATATTGTATTTGGTTATAAAATGTAAATTCGAAGGGATCATTTCTCTGTGGTAGTAAAAGCAATGATGAATGAGTTTTCAATGTACATATCGAACATTTTACAGCTGAGGTATCAATTTCGATATTAAAACCATGAAATGTCGGAATATCAAAGATCTTCTGTCTGGTAATTTATGAGAAGAAATCTCGTTTGATTAAATAATTCTAAATAAGAACTACTTTTCGCCAGTGTATGAAAAAAAACTACTACAAAATTTTCAACCTGTGTTCCTCACGCAGGAATTGTATGTGACAAAGTAAGCTGCGTTGTACTCATACTATCAGTATCAGTTCATAATATTGGTTTGTCTGGTTTGTTTTGGTTTCTTTTCATTTCCCAATTTTGAGATTCATATAAAGAATCGTGTCGAGATATTTGATATCAATTAACCTGAATATTTCATTCGATTTGTTCCAGGCAAAGATTATACGGGTCAATCAACGGCAAAAACATTTTGGTGCGCGAACTGTCCTAGTGGGTTCACGAAAATTTATAATCTCAGACAGCACGAAAGATACGAGTGCGGCCAGGAGCCGAGATTCCAATGTCCCTATTGCCAAATGAGATCCAAATGGACGTCGGCTGTGTATAAACATATTAGAGAATATCATCGAGAGCAAGAAGTTTATCTCGTTGATATCGTAACACAGAGAATTCGAAATTGTAAACGTGGTCGAACTTCCATGGTAGTGTGAAAAAAGGGAACAATACTGTTCTTTCCAATGCGCTTCATTCAATCATATACATATATAATATTTATATATTTATGATGACAAAAACTTTGTGTTGGCTTCGTTGTAATGTGAAGACCATTGAATAAATAGTTCCTAATTTTTACCATTACGTGGAGAATAACCTAATCCATTCTCTCGTTTTATTTTTATTTATTTTGTGGATTCAGCATTTTGGTCCATACTTTTCCGCGATAAAGGGCCGAGCAAAATATTCCAGGCAGTTTTGTGAACCATTTTCGGCTCGAACAAAATATTTAAATCGATTTTCACATTTGCCAAATAAGAATTCGCAATCTTTTCACTAGAAAATCGCCAAATCCTTGATCTACAGAGGATTAAGAAAATTGTATGGATTCAGGTACGCTGTATTGTATCCCAATCAGAAAAATCCGTAATATGCCAATGTTGACAACAGGTGCAGTACAGTGCCAGTATTGGGTCTTCAACACTTGGTCAACACGTACGGGATCAGTACTGGATACATAAAAATACAGTAATATGCCTGTACTGATAAACCAGTACTGAGAACTTAATACCGACCAGGTACTAACCCAGTACTGGCCCTGCACTGATTACGAATAATGGCATCAGTACTCAATCCCCAGTACTGAAAAGCATTATCATTCCAGACAAATGCCAATACCCTGCCAGTCTTGGCTAGTACTGGTGCAGTACTGCGCCTGTTGTAAATTTCTGGTTGGGATCCGTAATTTTTCACTTTTCATATTTCATCATCAGAATTGAATTTTCACAGAAGTCGAAGCACGTTTGAGATTTTTTCCCATCGAATTGGATCTTTTGTTTTGAATTTATTTACAACTAGGTAAATAATTCAACATATTCCCATAGTCATTTGAACGTGAATTTGGAAGGATTACATCTCACAGTTTTCCTATTCATCAAAGTTGATTAGAAACTGTTCTGTGTCATCGCCAACGAATAACTTGTCCGATTTCTCTTTGAAGTAAAATCGATCTTCTGACAAAAAGTAGGCGCATTTATACGTAAATTGTTCTACATTGAAAAAAAACTCATGTGAAAGACGCTTTGTACGGCGTAAGTGATCACAAAATGTTTTAATATCAGAAATACGGAGATAAATTACAAATTATAACGAAATCGTAAATTCTAATAGAGATTTCATGATTTTCCAATAGTTTCGGAATACAAATTCTTATCCAATGGGAAAAAATCATGGAAATCATCCTGTACAAGGCGACCGGAAAATTCCGATCAATTTTCAATATACGTGATAAAATTTCCAAACTCAATGGGATTTTTATCACCATTTCACAGTAAATGTCCAGTGGAGTAGAGGAAATTCCTAACGCATGTGTTTGTTAGTTACTTCACATAAATTTATAGGAATTTCCCACAGTGTACGCAACGTACGCATTTGTTCTCATACTAAAATTCTATTTCTCCAACACAAGGTTACAATAGATAACTTTCACAGGATCCAAAGTATTACATGCATTCAAAAAATTTATGACAATTTTCACTCTTTACAGCAGAAAATGAACGTTACCTCTTATTTTTCTAATCATTCGAATCGTCCAATTACTCCCAAAATATAAATCTAAGCAACAAAAATGATAATTAATGTGACACGTCTGATCCTCATCAACGATTTTATTTGATTTGTTCCAGTGATAGAGATTCCTAAACCAAAAAGGTTTTGGTGCAAAAACTGTCCAAGCGGTTTCAATCAAAGGTATAATCTTAGACAACACGAAAGGTTCGCGTGCGGACAAGAGCCGAGATTCGAGTGCCCTTACTGTGGGATGCGAACGAAATGGACGTCTCATGTTTACAGGCACGTGAGACGGTATCATCAAGGATTAGAGGTTTATTCTGTGGACACGGTGAAGAATCAGCTCATCTTTGCTCAGAAAGATTTGTATCGAGAGGGATGAATGTATATAATATAAAACGAGTAAGATTTATACGAAGAACGTGAGAAGGAGAACAAAACTGAAATACTATGATTTTTTAATTTACATCGCCAAAAAGATATCAAGATATCCAGGATGCCAGAAATTACTAATTCCGAATTGCAGTGACATGGAAAATGTGAAAGTTCTTTCAAGTTTGAGTTTTTTTTGTATTTTCATTATAACGAAATGTATATATTTTGACATGCTATGACGTGGAAAAGACTTGACAATATTCTTCACTGAGAGAAACAAATTCTCAAACCAACACTGTAAGAGATAATCGGAATTTACCAAGATACAACAGCTGGAACTGAAAATTCCAAAACTTTATGGAAATTTTACCACCATTTTACATTCAATTTGTAATTAATGTATATGGTTAATGACTTCACATAAATTTATAGGAATTTTGCCAGGAAAATTTTTTACACTGTGCGTGTCATTGGTTGAGGAAATATAAACACGGTTGAGAGTTCACCCATTTTTGTGGATTTCTAAGTGTTATTTTGCTTATCGATGTCAAGTGTGATTTCTCTGTGCTATAACGATTCGTAATTAGTGATTACACAATAAGAGATTAACTTGAACTTTTGTTTAAATTCACTTTCCGATAATTCAAGTCGCTGTGAACGACGGTGAATTTTGAAATCATTCTGGGCATTTTTTGATGCGAGAACAGGTCTTTGAAGTATGTAAAAAGTGTCTCGTTAGCTCTTTATAACAAAGCGAGGACAAGATGTACAGCACCGCGCATTTCTCCGTTGCCTCTAAGTGGAATCTTCGTTTATCCACGTAGAATCCACGAAGATGCGACGTGAACATCGGTGGTTGTGTTGTTGGAGAAAATTTGGAATTTTTCAATTCTAAAAGAATTAAATGGAGAACAAAACGATAGAGCGTAAACTTATTATTGTACAAACCGTAACGCTTATCGTCACAAAGAACAAATTATTTTACTTGAGTAACTAAGTCAATTAATAATTTTTCAATATGTAGAATACTTCGTTTGCTCAAGGGATTTTATGCTTCCGAGTTTGATCGTCAAACGAATCGACAAAACTCCTTTCTGACGAATTTCAATTTTTTCTCGATACAGGCAAAACTTGAATCTTCGAACGAACATAAATTTCGTTTGTCAAGATCCGCGAATTGAGCAATCCGTGATGAATTTTCAAATTAGTTATATGTCGATTGATATTTTAGGATTAAGATTCAATTGTTTTTATACTCGATAGTTATGTTCCTACGAAGATATTTGTTCGTCGGCCGACGAAAAGTCATGAATTAAATTATTGTACACCGAAAGTTTATGCATTTTGAAATGTGAATAAATAATTTTTTCTCTTTTTTAACAAACAGCATTTTTGCTTAAGATAACCTACATGTTGATTTTATTTGCGTCTGTGAGCTGTCTGGATCTCTGAGGAAAGAGGCTTGGATTTTGGAATTTTTAGTTAGTTCGTTCATGAAACTTCGACAGCACCGCCACTGATGAGACACGCGACTCGCCTTTACGTCGTATCTTTTTATACGGAATGCGATGCGAAGGTGAGGTGTCTCGTCAAGGATATATTTCATATCTGATTCCTAACTAGGTAAACCGATACAATTTATTCATGAAATTTTAATTATTTGTTCATAAATTTAGGTGAATATGTAATAATTATGAAGCACCGAATTCGCTATCCGAATGATAAATTTCTTGTTTCAGTTACAGAGCAGAGGTTTCGGTGTCAAAATTGTCCCAGTAGTTTCAATAGAATCAACAATCTAGAGCGTCATCAGCGATTCGAGTGTGGGCAAATGCCAAGGTTCAAATGTCCTTACTGTGAATTTTTTGGAAAACAAACGTCGGTCGTGTATAGGCATATAAGAAAACAACATGTACAGGCGGAAGTCTATCTCGTCGATGTTCTCACCAATAAAATAACTTTCGCTAGAAAGCATTGAATTTTCTGTTGTATTTGAATTCACATGTATGATGGAGTTTTTCGTAATAAACGATTGATGTTCAAATGTCGATCTTCTGTGTGGTTTAGCGGATTGACGCGATTGTTCGTTGTTAACAAATTTAATTTACGCTCAGAAACAACACAAGAATATATACATATACATATATATTTTTCTCTGCAGGATTTTCAATTAACGAAGCGTTTTATATGTTTCAGTTCAGGAAACGAGTACGCCGATGCCCAAGATGTTTTGGTGCCAAAAATGTCCAAGTGGTTTCAATAGAAGACAAAATTTCGAGAGACACGTACGGTTCGAGTGCGGACAAGAACCAAGATTCAAATGTCCATATTGTCATTTCCGAGCTAAACAAACTTCTCTCGTCTACAGACATATCAGACGTCATCATCAGGAGGCTGAAGTTTATCTCATCGATACCGCGACCAACAGGATATCGTTCGCTCAAAGAGACTCCCATCGGGAGAGTTGATGGGATTAAAATGAGATATTTGTATTCATATCATTTATTTATTTTCATATTTAACAACTTTTCAATATCTCAGGGTTCTCAGGTTTTATCTTCTAGACACATAAGCGTGTAAACATGATCGCAAGAAACGATAGATCGCGTACAAAGTAAGTTTTACGTGTCTACATCGCTACAAAGGAGTTCTACTCGCACAAACACGACGAATGCTTTCGATTTTGCGAAGCCGGAAATTCCACTATTATTCTTTTTAAACTCAAAGTTTTTTGTTGATTTGCTTATGACGCACTTCCGGTGTTAATCCTGATGATCTTCCTCCATGATCGGAACCCAGCTGAAAATTTCCGGATAGACGAGATTCCCAAATTCAAGTTCTCGTGCGGAACCACTCTGGTTCCTACCGTGCACCCTTGTTACCTTCCAAGTTCCCTTCGAGTTCTCGTCTAGCCGAAACTGAGCGTACAATTATAATTGTCCCTGTTTTCATATGTAGGTACCATTGCATCTGTGTGAGCAGGATTCCTTTTCACATTTGAGAACATTGATATGCACATTTTTAGCTAAAACAATGAGTTTGTTTTGAAATTTTAATCTCTCTTTTTTTTTTAAATTGAATCAATTCACGCCAAAAAATGTATGGAAGATGGGATGTTTTAATCTTCTAACGGTGTTATATATTTTAGAATGTGATTTGATATGAAATCAAACGTATCATATTTCCAATAGATTTTATTAAAAACGACATGAAAACAACGTTAGAACACGATTAAAATCTTTGACATAATCCACAAGCTTCGATACCAATGAATTAGAGAGCATTATTTTACTTAGTTGACATTTAGAATCATATAAAAAATGTGTTCATATATTAATCACGTAATTAAGAACAAACGTATCGAACAAAACAATTAGTAAATTTCACATCATAAGGTTTTCTTTTGTGAAATGAAACATCAGAAATTCTCAAAGATCTGATTTGAAAGCAAGAACGAAGTACAACAACAAATTTTTTAACACGAAACACCCGATTATATGTGAATAGATTTAAATATAAGATATTTTTTCCATGAAAAATATTCATTCAAATGGAACGAATGTGTTATCAGACTGAAATTTATATTAAAAATATTAAATATATTTTTTAACATATCCGAACGAATGTGAGTAATTATTCTTTATAACGATACACTGAAAAACAAATTTCTTCCAACCAAATAAATAGTTTATTTGTCCTCTCTCCATAAAATATTTCTTAGGATTAATGAAGTATTCAATCAAATAATGGAATGTTTGCCCCAAATAAATTGGTCTTCCAAATGAATAATTTATTCGTCACAAGTAATCAGTTTTTGCATCTAATTGAATATTTAATTTCTACAAATGAATATTTTATGGAGAGAGGACAAATAAATATTTTTTTCAGTGTACATTATCTTATCCTGAAGATGTATATACTTATTATTCATTATATTTTATAAACGTAATGATATACCGAACGAACTGTGGGAAATTACGACTTTATATCCGTTGACATTAGTTACATGTTTCAACGGCACGTTCGATCCTTAGATCATTGATTTTTACTATTGGTTTCAGCTTACCTGAACGACGAAAACTATCGTAACGGCAACCAAAAGAGGTTTCAGTGCAGAAATTGTCCCAGTTCGTTCAATAGATTGGACAATCTTCGACAGCATCAGCGTATCGCTTGTGGACAAGGCCCAAGATATAAATGTCCTCATTGTCATTTTTTTGCGAGACAGACTTCGGGGGTTTATCAGCATATCAGAAATCGACACAAAGGAAAGGGTGTTTTCGTTATTGACACCGTTAATCGTAAGTTTTCATTCTTTGATTTCAGTTTCATTGTAATTCAACCGATTTCGAGTGAAGAAAATGAGCATTTTGCATTGGTTCAGCTATGATCAGACTCGCAAAGTTTTATGTTATAAAATATCTTCCAAAAAATCCTCCTGATACCACACGTTGTGAACTCTCAATGGATTTTCACTTAATTTCTTCCTGAAAACGGTGAGAAAATCGGCTTCAAACTTTTGTCTTAATAAACGTTGACAGAAATCGCTTAGTTGCGTGAGCGAAAATACTTTAGTTAATAATCTTTTAGTTGATTTGAATAAATCTTTATTTGATATAAATAAAAATTGGTTTACGGTAGCAAAAACAATGATTTGACGTCTATTCATTTTAAATAAAAAAATTCAGTTAATAGTAGCATAAGTAATTTATTTGTGACAACTAACAATTCAAGTTCCTCAGCAAATAGAATTTAATTACGCATGCGCTGACTACCATTTCATCATTTTCAATTGTTTCACCGGCATTTCCACCCACACTGAGAAAACAGATATCCTGAAAATTATCATAATTTATGGATTTTCAGTGCTGGTCTGACCCGAGTCGGAATATTTACTTGCACGAATATCTAAAAGTACCATAATTTCTTGGACTTTTCAGAATAAGTATGGTACCTTCCTTATAAAAGTCTCAGATATTATGGTACTTTTAGAGGTTTGTTCAGGTAAATATTGAGACTCGGGTCAGACCAGCGCTAAAAATCCATAAATTATGGTACTTTTTAAGATACCTTTTTCTCCGTGCATGTTCATTTTTCAACGACAAGCCTGCAGTCGCGTGCAACGGCGATACGGAATTTTGGATTTTATTTTTGGAAGAATAGATTGCTCCATATCAAAAGTTTTCAGTTTCATTGGTTCAAAGGTTTTTGGAACGTTTGGTCTGAAGAATATTCGTACAAAATCTTTTTCTATGCAGTTAAATTGTGCTCAAATATGGAGCAAGTGGAAATGCAAAGAATTTTTCAGAATCTCTCCTGACCAAATATCCTCAGCAAAAATCATTCTAGTTATTGTCCAGGCCTTGCAAGACCTTACGATGCCCTTGCGAGGGACTTTCAAAGCCTAGCAAGGCCTTGTAATAACCTAGAAAACCACTGGAGTCATTTCTAGCGAGGTTGTTTAGTGATTCCTAACTAACTAATTAGTTAAAATAACATTTTCATTCACTTGGAATATTCGGTTAGCACAACATCAAAATATTTATTCGTGAGGAGTGAAAGTTTTACTCAATCCAACTAAATTCAATTACCTAAACAAAATGCGTTGATTTGAATAAAAGTCTAGCTGTCTAATATATGAACAAATTATTTTGCTGCTGTGGCTAGCATTGAGTTACAACAACTATGTGATTTTTCTCAGTGAATGTATTTTGAGCTATACCCTGAGCAAGCAGAACCCACAACTCGAGGTCTTCTAGACAGGAGAACCCCTCTCCCACAAAGAGAATCAGTTCTCATCGACTGAGTTTGCAAAAAAACCTAGGCGATACGGCTATTGTGCCGAATAATTCACGTCTGATCTTTGTCAAAATCGCAATTAGAGATTATTAGAGTTCAATCATAACTGCACCAGACCGCAGAACCGCAAGATCGTTGAATCCAGAATCGTTTGATCTAGAATGATCTTCATTCGATAAATTCATGATTTTTCAATTGAGTTTTTACATTTTACAGCACAAGCGAAACGGAGGAATCGTCCCAAAAACACATACCAATGCGTGATTTGCTCGAGATATTTTGCCACAATTGAAAATCTAACTTTGCACATGGATTACGAGTGCGGACAGGAACCGAGCTTCCGCTGTCCTTACTGTCCTATGGATTCGAGGAGAACTTCGCACGTGTACAGACATATAAGAAATCGACACCAGGGAGAAGAAGTTTATGCCATAGATGTCACTACCAACGAAGTGTCATTCGCTCATAAAAATTCCCAATAACATTGACAGTTTAGTATTGTTTCTATTCATCACATGGAAAAAAAAATGATTCAAGACATGCTTTTTAGCTATCGCAACTCAATCATTTCGATATCCAAATATCGACCACTAAAATTGTGCTGTCGTGGCTACGAATGTAATGAATGCACGGGATAAAATAAATTCCCTTTGGCAATGAAATATCATTTTGCTGGGTACCTTTTGCCGTGACAGCAATCTTCTTAGTTACGGCAGCGATTTGTCCGTTGTCCAATGGCAGCATTGACAAAAGTCAGTAGCTGCCACAGCGAATTCATGTTCTTCCGTGTGAAGCGTTTTACGAACATCACTCGAAAATCAAATCACTATGTTCTATCTGGTGATAGAAAAATTCATTCAAAGTACTCAATTGAAAACTCAAGTATTTGAATAAAAATATAACAAGAACAACCTGTTTTTTTTTTGTTTCAATCATTTATGTACGAGTTATAAAAACATAATATTTAAGGTTTACAGGATGAACGAGGAAGGAAAAAATGTGAAGAAAAATGAAAATTTGCATGAACATTTCATCATTCGTTCATATTACTGACAGATTGATATGGTAGGAGAGATAAGAGGAGTTAGGAGATGTTTAAATTCGAAATTGAGAGCGATTTTACTACACCATGTATGAATTTTATATGTTTCAGTGCAAAGACTAATGCTTTATGGAGAGCCCAAGAAGTTTTGGTGCCAAACATGTCCGAGTGGCTACAACAGATTGCACAATCTTAGACGTCACGAACGATTCGAATGCGGCAAAGAACCGAGGTTCAAGTGTCCGTATTGCGACATGCTGTCAAAAAAGACTTCACACGTATATAGACATATAAGGAGTCATCATCGCGACTGTCAACTTTATTTAATCGATACCGCGATGAATAGAATATCTTTTGCGCAAAAACAATCTCATGGTTAATTTTTTGATAAATTTTTTCACATCGTTTTGCATGTAAGTGGAAACAATAGAAAATTCGTTGATTAGATTTATAAGTCATTAAAATGATTTTTTACAAATTAAAAGTTTTTTTTACTCATCCTGTATCCTGTAAACTTTTACAATTTTTCAAACATTTATATTCATATATTTTCTATCAAGTGTTCTCAGATAATCTCTACAACAAGTAAGTAAAATCCAATTTTGCACTCCTATATGAAAAAAGAAAAATAAATAATGAATTACTAAAAGAGGAAGGATCAACTAATTTTTCAATAATACGTGTTTATTATATTTCAATGGAATAACAACACGCATGACGATTCATCGACTTACGTTACCTCGTACTCCTGACAATGCAGTTTCAAGTAATACACAATTTCCGATTTATCCTCTGTTTCAGTGGAAACCCCAGTTTATTCGGATCAAACTAAATTTTTCTGCCTGAATTGTCCAAGTGGATTCAATAGATTGAAAAACCTGGACCGACACGTGAGGTTAGAATGCGGCCAGAGACCGAGATTCAAATGTCCCTATTGTAATCTACTTTCAAGACAAACGTCAGCGGTGTATAAACACGTGAGAAATCGTCACCCTGGAGCGCAAGTCTACACCATAGACGTTGCTTCGAATAAATTTTTTTTCGCTCAAAGAACGCGGGGAGCTGCCATCAACACCCATAGAATGCACAGTTTGTGAAATTAGTTTTTCAGGATTTCCGGAATTTGTAGCGGCGAGTTCTTAATTTCAGTTACATTATTCAAATTAATTTTGTTCATCTTGCATCCGATTTTGATCACAGTTTATGTCACAAATCTTCAATATTATTTTATAGAATATAATCTCTAATTGACAAATCGATACAAGAACATTAATGACGATTGAATATTAGGGTGGTTTATTTTTAGGCAATATTCTTTCCCTTTTGTTGAAACGAAAAATTCCGAGTGGCTTAGCTCGACCAAAATTTGATTTCACATTTAAATAACATAAGAACGATTTCATCATACTCATTTTTTCAGAAAAAAAGTTTTTTAATACTGTAAAATCGAAGTGAAGCCCAGAAAAAATTTTCCCCGTATCATTTCAATGGGGAATTGAATCTGTGAATGAGCTAAGCCTCTGATTCATTTAGAATTTTTTTTTTCTAAATTTGTAGGTAGAACGGAAAAAAATACCACCCAAAAATAAAACAACTTATTAAGTATATTTAGAGATGATATACTATTTATTTACTATTCAAATACGCATCCAGCGAAGAAGCGGGAGATAATAAATTAGGATAATAGATTCTATTTTTCAAGATGTTGATATAATTGAAAATAATGCAGGATTATTCTCTCGTGGTATTCGTAAGTCAATTAATAAGATGTAAAGAAATAACTTACGACCGCAGGAACTCAATTGAATGGAACAAAATTTTTCTTCGAATCTTATTCTAAATAGTGCTGTCGGGAAGGATTTTGAAATACTTAATAATTAATACAATAATATCGTCCTGATAAGGTGCTTTATGACGTCGATTACAACATATCGAGAATATCAATGTTTCAAAAGAGTTTCATTTTGTATGTATTTATAGATGAATGAAATATATATCGTTTGAGAATTGTCCACAGATTTTTTTATTTAATATTTTTCCCCCCCATTTTCCGTTCTTGATATTTTCATTGAATTATTTGTCTACAAATCAATGGATGTCGCGTGAATTCATTTCAATTTTACCCATATAAATAATGTATGCGCGGTATGCAAACATCAGTGGTAATTATGAATAAATAATAATAAATTCAGTGAATCGAATTAGATCATACGATCATATGGTTTCAATCTATTATCACTTCAATTACAATATTGAGTTCTCCTTTCTCATGCATGATTTTGTTTTTCATGAGCCAATTTTTAGACGTGAATTCAAGTTATATATCATATAAAACTCTTTCTTTCAGAATAATAATGTGTAAACAAAAATCAAAATCGATCAAATGAAAAGCAAAAGTAACACCTAGAATTGAATATTGTTTGTTTCAGTTCAAATAAGTTATGTGACGTCGATGACAAATCTAGGAAGAAGATGGTGCTGTTCAAAGTGTTACTGTGGATTCAACGATATGCGATCGTTGAAGAAACACATGGAATCGAATCGTTGTCGGGAAATGAGATTCAAATGCCCCTATTGCGAATTTCATTCGAAATGGACGTCGGCGATATACAGACATGTGAGAAAAATACACAAGGGAATGACCGTGCACGTGATCGATATCGTCACGAATGAGATTTGTTATTCTAGAAAGAGACCGGAAGAACAGGCCCGGTTGTAGATCGATGGATCCAGGTCCCGCCAACCATCGCAAGCATCCTCGCGGGCCTCACGGCGATGTTATTAATCTCCGTTTTCCGACTGATATAATCATTTCTCGAAGGACGTGCAGAAAAAATCGCATAAACATTTTAATGAACAGTGCAATAAGAAAAGTTACCGTTAATGAGAATTTTCCTAATATTTTATCATTTTTTTATCTCCTTAGATTGGATGATCAATTGGTTGTTCAGTTTATTAGAAACAGAAGAATTGTACGTTGAATGCGTAAAAACAGTTTTAAATCAAATAATATTATACTGGGTACCTGGGAGGGATTGACGTCAGGTCGAGAAAAATGCGGGCATTATGTGTGAAAAATTGTAAATAATGAATTTTTAGCAGCGATGTAGATTGTATAAGAAATTAATATAAAAATTCTTCTTCAAATTGTATTGTTTGGATTCAACGCTCTTTTTGCTTATACATTTTTTTTGTAGATCTAATCTTCTACAAAAAACAAACAAAAATTAACCCACGATTTCTACTCTCAAATTATTACGACTCTCCCTGTTTATACCGATAGCGAATATATCTCAAATTATGTTTTCCAGGTGGTATGCGCTATATTTCGATATTTTTCAAATAAAATCAATTTCTTTGAGAATTTCAGTTATTAAATTTCACTTTTTCGGCGTGTACAACAATCCTTGCCGAGAATAATAAAAAAATCGACTTTCAAATTAAATTTTAAAATCCCTTTCATTTCATCTTTCATTTAAAATTCATATTCAGCAATTTAAATTGAGCAATCATTCGATGTACATTATTCGTTGAAAAATAAAAAATGCATAATTTTTCTTGCAGAAAACAATGTATTTACAAATGAATGAATAAACAAGTGAGGGAAAAATATTTTTTTCTAAATTGCTTGTTCTGATAAGAATTGATGTATATATATTAATTTTTATTCATAAATAACCGGTTGGAAGCTTGGTTTAAAAAAATGTAAAAGAGTAAAAATTTCGTAGAAATGAAATCCATGGATTAACCTTTTGGAATTCATCCTGTGTTTTAGAGACATACTACGCGTACAAAGAGCCATTTGGGAACAGAGGATCGAAAGATACAACTGGATATAAAACATCAGCAAGCCGTGGAAGATATAGATGCGTGAAGTGCGCTCAGGTCTTCGAATTCAAAGGGAATTTCGATTATCATTTGAGAAACGAGTGTCAAGTCGAACAACCGCGATTCAAGTGTCCTTACTGTGGCATGCGATCTAAATGGACGTCAACGGTGTACAGGCATATCAGATCCAAACACTTTGGATCGCGTGTTTTCTTGATCGACGAAGCTACCAATTGATTTGTGTTTTGTGACATACACTATATGACAATAAAAATCAATTTTCATGGACTTTTTATTGAAGTGGTGATTTTACTTGAATGAAAACAGCCAGTACAGGACCTGTCCCAAAAGTATTGATTTCTAATACTCTTAATATTTTTCAAATGAGTCTTCTTGAGAGCTTTCCTTTCAGGGTAGATTTGGCGGGACCAGGTTTGCGCTGTAGGGTGGTTGGGAGAGCGTTGAAAACTCTCCTATCTTCAATGTAGGCTGATCGTTTATAAATCCAAAAAAGCGGACGCGCTCGGAAAAATTGAGCGGAGAACAAAATCTCTTTCCGTGTCTATTATGCCAAGTTTCACACAAACTTCTATTTTGTAAAGTTGTTGAGGATCAAGTTGCATCAATGCCAAAGGTGTCTGGTGCGTCACTTGAGCAGCAAGTGTTGAGCTAGCGGTCTACATTCCTCTCACCTCCTCAAGTCGAAACATTTGTGCCTCGACGAGAAAAAAATCTTACTTTTCGAACGGATTCTGTACTCTATGGGATACAGAGATAAGGTTCGTGACTTCAATTTAAACAAGCTCTGGTATATTGCGTGGATTTAGATCATTTTCATTTGGATACGGCAAGATTAATATTCATTCCACATAAATATGGCTCATTAGCCTCGAATAAGATTTATTAAGTGTTGAAAAATCTTGACTTTTCTTGGCTTTCGATACATTATTTGAGGATAATAAGCCATGTTTGTGTGGAATGAATATATATTATCCAAAGAACGATTTATTAAATATAAATAAACCCTGCTCTGAATGTAAATTTATAGAAACTTCAAATTATTCCGCGAGGGATCAAAGTTCATTTCACAGTATAAAATTGCGGGAATTTTCGTGTTGAAAATATTGAAGTGGGTCATCTCATGAATCCAAGTTAGAGGTGCACTCGAGACTCTTGAGCAAAATTCAAAAATAGTCAATATTATTCAATTTTACAATCTTCAAAGACAAATTTTTACATCAAGTCAAGTGTGGGCATGTCATAGTTGGCAATAGCATGTCTGAGAGGATAAGATTCATTGTATCCAGGATAAAGAGCAATTTTTCTACACTCAAGACCAAGACAAGACAAGACAAGACCTTTTTCGAGACTGCAACAGTTTTGAATAAACCTTAGTGTTGAAAATCCAAAAAATATTTTCAAAAATTTTCTCACATTCCATTCTGCAAAGATTTGTACATCGACCCAACGGATCTTGCATTAGAACTGGTGAAATTCAGTTTTTTTTGTTTTACTCGAGAGTCTCGAGTGCAGCCCTAATTATCCAAGTTAGGATTTTATAATTTATGGTGTACTGAAATTTCAGTAAAATTGAAGTCAAATTACTTGTTGGTTTTTCTCATTAGAGTTTTTTTTGTTATGCAATTTCAAGTTCTAATAAAGTCTCATATTTATGTGAGTGGAAATGAGAATATTATTTTTATTAAACTCATTATGAATGTAAAAAATGTGTTATTCTAAGATCTATATTAATTATTTATGACTAACAAATAAATCGCCCAATTTCATTGATTGAAAAAAATTTTTTTCCACGTTGTATAGCATTTTTATTGAAGAATTTTAATTAATAATAAAAATCAACCACCGAAATTGTATACTCGAAATTTGAATCAGCCTTTGAACGCCCTTATTTTGAATACCTTGTGATTCAATGCAAATAGAAAAATTGAGAAAGAATTGCCCAATCGGAAAAAACCGAAGTATGCCAATGTTGACAACAGGCGGAGTACAGTGCTAGTATTGGGCCCCCAAGAGTCGGCTAGCACGTACCCAGTATGGAAAAGCGTTATCATTTCTGACGAATGCCAGTACTGCTGCAGTACAGACCACCAGTACCCCGCCAGTCTTAGCCGGTACTGGCGCAGTACAGCGCTAGTTGTGAAATTCTGATTGGGCGTATTGCGCCGGTACTGAAGATCATTACCGATTACCAGTACTGTGCCAGTACTAAGTACCCAGTACGAAAAAGCGTTATCATTTCGCACGAATGCCAGTACTGCTGCAGTGCAGACCGCCAGTACCCCGCTAGTGTTAGCCGGTACTGGCGCAGTACTGCGCCAGTTGTTGAATTCTGATTGGGTCATTTTCTTTTGACTTGAATATTCGAAATTGATGCAAATAATTTGTGACGGACGTTAACGAGTACCACAAATGACTATGACATTTGGAAGTTGACTTATCACAATTACGATCAATTTACGTGCCAGTAGAAGCGGTTTGAAAATTTCATCCACAGTGTTCTTTCATCAATTTCTATCGGTAGATTTGTTTCTATCAAAATTCATAAAATCACGTAGTCAGTATTTTAAAGACCGCGATTACAGCCTAAATCAGCAGCAGGAAAATCGAAAAAAGGTTAGCATATACATCTTCTTTTAATCCCAAAG
Source organism: Gonatopus flavifemur (assembly GCA_018340375.1). Lineage (NCBI taxonomy): Eukaryota > Metazoa > Arthropoda > Insecta > Hymenoptera > Dryinidae > Gonatopus > Gonatopus flavifemur. The sequence continues at coordinate 1,907,239 of JAFFJZ010000023.1, forward strand.
GGAATACGTACTTAATTATTTTTCATTTTCTTTTTCCATTTCTTAGAAAGGAAAGGGAAAGAATGTTGAGAGTACAAATGTTCTGAGAATTGTAAGATAACCTTAACAAATTAACTATCATGTGCAGCAGAGGGGTGTAAATTAGGTAATTGTTTGTTGAAATCTTCTTGAATTGCCAAATAAATTTAATTGATTCAAAATCTAGCAACGATTAATTTATTTCTTCGATTTTTTTTCTCAATTAAAAAATATAGAAGAACAAAAAAACAAAAAAATCAATCATTGCTTGATCCTCAACCAATTGAATTCATTTGTCAATTGTTGTTAAAAACTTCAATTGAGAATTGAATTTTCATTGTTAGCTGAACGTCACACGGAGAAAAAGGAATTCGCTGTGGCAGCGAAATCTACTTTTGCTGGGTTCCTTTTGCCAGAGCAGCAAATTTTTTGCGGTGACAGCCAACTATTTGCTGTTCCAGCAAAATTTGTTTGCTATTCTGTATATAATATTGAAAATTTGCTGGCGGAGCAAACATTTTTTGCTGCCACAGCTAAAAAATTGCTGTCGTAGCTAACACGATTGCTGTTACAGCAAATTTTTAGCTAGGTCAGCAAAAAATTTTGCTATTCTATATATAATACCTCGATTTGCTGCGTCAGCAAATTTTTTCTCTCCGTGCAATAGAATTGAGTTTCAATTGAATTTCTTCCAACGCTGGTGCAGCAACCAGGTGCGCACTGAGTTTTCTGCTGGGACCACGTGGTTTTATGCGAGCACACCATAATTCACACAAAAATTACTTTGGCTCCGTAGCAAATGCTTAAAATTGAAGGCAATTCTTGACAAAGTTATTAGTTCACAAATGTTTCCCCCAGTTATTTTTTCAAATCGAAGAATAAAATAAGAAATCATTGAGTGATGCATTTTTCTTATAATCCAAAGAAGATGCATGTGCTGAACGTTTTTGATTTTATTTGACGTCATTTTTGAGGAGACTGGGGAGAAGAATTCAATAACTCATCAAGTGAATTTTTAAAACGTCAGAGGACAACTCTTATCTTCAAAACTTTCGCTTTTTAATGGAATGAATTGAATAAAACTGACTTTCCGCTCTTCGAATCTCTGCAAGTTATATGTTATCTTATGTAAAAATCTGTAATAATTCATAGAGAATTGAGAATGATGATTAGAAGTTTATTTAACATACACTCCGAAATAGTTTCATCAAAATTAATAATACATAATAATATTTTGTTACATCTCCTCACATTTTTATATTTAAACTGCACATTTTCAAGATTGCATAATTTTATTGATTCACTCTTTTTCATACTTGAATTTAAGATCTCCTGAACTATATGATTTTGAGATAAATTACTTATTCACGGGTTATCGGCAGCTGCAATTTAGATCGAATTCAAACAATTTCCTTAACAAAACAGTTGTAATACATGTCAATTATCCATACCATTTTATTCCCTTCTAATTCGATCGAATTAATTTTTTATGTTTTAGGAACGTTCGTGGAGTTATTGAAGTATAACGAAATACACCAAGCTCTCGGCTACCAGGGAGTAGTGAAAAATATTTTAAGCAACGATATACGAAAAGAGCGCGGACCGTACAGATGCGTCAAATGTTCATCCATATTTGAATTCAAAGCAACTTTAGATAATCATTTAAGAAACGAATGTGGGTTCAGGTATAGATTCAAATGTCCTTATTGTGAGTTCTGTGCAAGATGGAGTTCGCCAGTGTACAGACACATCAGAGGAAGACATAGGGGGATGCGGGTGTATCTCATCGATGAAGCTACCAATCAACGTGTATTTATTAAATAATAATTATCCCCGAACATTGTTCACGATATTATCATCTTGAGAACGAAATCTATATATTTGTATATTGATTCCTTTGAACAAATAAAAAAAAGGAAACATTTCATTTTATCCGAAGTTTATTTTTTCAAATATACCGATTTTATGATTTCATATTTTTTTCTCGTAGTCACAAAGTAGGAATGTTTTGAAATATTCGATAGGATAATCCAATTCTGCTCCCGTTTATTTACTTCTCTTTTTTTTCATTTTAATGAACTTTAATTCCATAAATTTTATTTGATTTTATGTTTTTAGATTACGGGAATGCGCACGTTGATTTTTCAACCCACAGCAGTTGGGGAATAGAACCGAAAGATCCGCTGCAGATGGATGCCGGGGACACCACACGTTTTCCATGTTCGAATTGTCCGAGGTCGTTTAAATTTCAGAAGGATTATTTTCGCCACGTGAGATACGCTTGTGAAAAAGAAGCAAGGTTCGTTTGTCCGCATTGTGACTATAGATCCAGATGGACGTATGGTGTTTATAAACATATTAGGGTCCGACACAAGGGGTGCAAAGTTTATTTATTTGATGAAGTCAGTAATAAATATTGTTATGCTAGATAGAATTCATAATTTCTTTTTCAATAGTTTCAAATAATTCTGTGAAATATCAGAGTTTTGAGAAATGGCATCATATTATTAACAAAGAATTCATTCAATTCAGAAGACAAAAGATTTCTCCTGATGAGGTCTTAGTATACATTGGAAGAATTTTTTCCCAATTAAATAGTTTATTTGTCCCCTTCTCAACATTTCATTGCAATAATTTAACATTCGTTGAGAAAACTTAAACTCGAGTGTTCATTTCTATCCGCACCCCTGGCGAATCCAGAATTATCAATTTTTTGTGGTTTACTCTTAGTTATTTTTGGTAAGCTTGGAAAACTTTGTCAAAAAATGGTTACTTCTTGGTTTTGTCATATATTCACCAATTTTTGACAGAAAATAACGGTTCGTTAGTCTGTTCTTAACATCTTGTTGATATTTTTGAGATGAAAACCTGAAAATCAAATTGAGATTGAGTTGATTTTAATCGGTAAGGTACCGAATGCCCGAAATTGCATTTACCCAAAAGACAATGATTTGCGAATCCGAGAATAATCACCAGAAGTTCCTAGCCCTATTCGAATAGCCGCAGACTTTGCTGCTTTTGGGTAAATGGCCTTTTCGGGCACTCGCTACCTTAACATTTTAATCAATTTCTATTCAAGAAAAGTTCAAAAATACCTATCAAGTTAGCAAAATGTGACCAAAGATTTACTGTAATTTTGAATCGCTTTCCGGTTCACCGAGATCCACTATAGGCGCGCTAAGCGAAACTGGTGCGGATTTGTTGCAAAAGTTCGAGGTTTCTAGGTTTGGCTATAGTATGAACCATCATCGCTGCAATATTATGTGTCCAGGGGCAACTACTGGAACATAAATGAACATTTTAGCTGGGGAAAATGAGTGAATTGTTTATTTGATAAGAATTTTTGTAGTATGTTCTGGGGTGAATTGTTGGAGAAAAAAAACTGATATATGCATACTACACTGAAAAAAAAATTTATTCCAGTCAAATGAATATTTATTTGTCCTGTACCAAAGAAATATTCATTAGAATGAACAAAATATTCTTTGGAACCAAAATAATTTATTTGAATTAAATAGATGGTTTTAATCGTTTATTTGATTCCAATCAATTATTTTAGTCCCAAAGAATATTTTGTTAATTCTAATAAATATTTCTTTGGTACAGGACAAATAAATATTTATTTGACTGGAATGAATTTTTTTTTCAGTGTAGCCTCATAATTTCAATTGTTTCGTATCATCACTCATCATGCATCAACGATCTCTATTTTATTTCGAAAAGTTTGAAAATTGTTCAAGGATGCGGAATTTCCATGAATTATCGAAGTATTTTTTCGTCATTTTATTTCGGTTTGTGTTATTATGTATATCTCCAAACACTCCAAACGAGAACTGTTTGGCGCTCGATATAGCTTATTGCATCGAATAAGTTCCGCTTGAGAAATCAATTTCGTACAAAGATACAGAATGCATGTATCATCATTTCCTCTAAAGAATTTTTCATTGTACGCTTAGAAATTATGCTACATAATACAGTCAATTAATCCCAAAATTATTATCATTACCATTATTATCATTCATTTAAGGATATTTTTTAATTCTTCCTCTGTAATTAATTTTCCTAATTTTGTTTTTTTTTATGAATAAAAATTTCTTCCCAATCGTCTGTAATTTTATTTCATTATTCATAATTGAATATTACTGTGGAAGACGGGAATGCTTAGCGAGGATTATTATTGTAGAGATTATCACTGTTATTATTATTCTTTACAAACTTTGTGTGATAAGTGAGAAGGATATAGATTGCATAGGCAGCAAAATAAACAAAAAATGAAAATTAATTGTTTGATAGTGTGAAAAGAAGTAAAACGCCACAAAATACCCTAACCGGGTGAAGTGCAAGATAGGTTGTAATAAGTGAAGGGATGTGTGCATAAAACCTAGTAAAAATAATTATAGCGGTCGTCTAGAATCTTTCGAGGCGCTAGCAATGAAGCTAGTCACTAGAAAAGGCCTTGACATTAACTATGAGTTCGCTGGAGTTATTTCTGCTAGGGAGTAGGTGCCCTGCTGATAGAAGAATGCGGATTATGTTGCAAAGAAAATCGAATTAATTGAAAAAGGCAAACAAGGATCGGAAACCGAGAGGTGTCGAACAAAGAGTGTGTCCAATCCTTTTTTTCTCTCGACCAAGGTTTAGGAAAATTTCTAGTTTGGTGTTTTTGCATAGATTGGCTAACTTGATGTTGCACCCAATACGCTGAGAGTGTTCAGTATTGAGATCATTATTTCAACTACTGGTGAAGTTCTGTAGTCCTTAATAGACTTTGTGAAGAGCTTTGATGTTGATTTCCGGAACAGACATGGATCTAGTTCGGGAAGTCTCAACAAACATGTCAAGAATTCCCCACGAGATCAAACCTTATGAGTTGTGATGATAGTTCTGAGAAGTTCAAAATTCCTTCCTCCTCCAACATTCGAGTTGGAACTTGTTAAAATTCATTTCCACCTACCACGAATTATATATGATTGTAGTTGGTTCTAATTTTTTATATGAATCACATAAACTTTGAAAATCTATAAGAAACTTGTCGTATCGTTGTAATTGTTTCGTTCAAGCTTACAATAGTTAGAAATTCAACTTCATGTAAGCACCTTTCGGTGTATATATGCCTCCACTAATCCTGTGTTGAAATTTTATTTACGATTTGTGCTACATTTTGAAAATTAACACCGATCTGAGTATAATCTCTACACAGTCTCAGTTTTCAACAGTGTAGGATCATCTTCTATCATCATCTAAACTATATTCGCACCTATTATCCTAAAATCCAGCTGACTTGCAGGACATTCCACGTAAGTTCAAGTTTTTTCTTTACTCAACTTATTCACGTACGTAATTATCAAACAATTCCTAAAAATGATAATCATCACATCATTTAATTCCTCGACTTTTATATTTTTTGTTTTAGATTCGGCAAATTACATGACGCAAGATTTTGCTGCAAATAATTATACAGAATTCTCAGCGATTTCTCAACACGGAATGTATCCTTGCACAACTTGTTCCGCCGTTTTCAAATTCAAAGGAAATTTGGATCGTCACGTGAGATACGAGTGTTGCCAAGAGCCGAGATTCAAGTGTCCTTACTGCGATATGTGTTCGAAAGTCACATCACCCGTTTACAGACACATCAGACAAAAACATAACGGGATGAGGGTTTATCTAATCGATATCGTGTTGAATAAACATCTGTTCGCTCGAAAATGTGAATGAAATCTTTGATCATGTTACGCAGTTCCAACGAAGTGGGCGCGCGACTAGAATACAACGTGTATGGAAAAAAGCCAAGATTCGGATGTATGTTTGTGCTTTAAAAACACGAGTATAGGCAATAAGTTTAATGGAATGCGGAGTCGCTTCATTCTCGTTGCTGATCAGTCTACTATTTTTGTTTATTTTTTTCAAAGAGAATAAAAATAGTTTCAAACATATGCCTTTTCTTTCAGCTACCGATTACTTTGTGTATTAACCTTATATAGAATACTATTTTTCATTTCATTCTTCTTTTCAGATTGAGAGCTCCAATATATTCGAGAAATAGTGATTAAACGTAATTGAAAATTGATATGTATCTTCTGATGAAAAATAACAGAAAACTCAGATCAGTTGATAGGATATATTTCAATCTCATAAGATTTCCAAGAAGTTGTTATTTAGAATTCCGAATAAGAAAAAGCCCGTGTGGCTACTAAGCCAATACTAAGCAATAAAGTGTTTGTTCAGCTGGAAGAGGTTTCTGGGTTCGAATCCCTGCCCAAACAAATTTGAATATTTTCTTCTATATACATTTCATTCGTTACTTGTATCACAAATTGGTTTTAGATTCATCTCAAACTTTGTGTGTTCTAATTTCACATGTTCATTTCATTGAGTGTTGCACATATGGAGAGAAATTCTCTTATAAGTATAAATAAAAAAATGAGCTAATGTTTCAATGGAACTCATTTACAATATCATTCTATGTTGAAATTGAAGATGGATCACTTCGACGATGAAATCATCTTCATTAATCATCATCCAAACCAAATGATTGTTATTAATGTTGAGTATTTGAACATTCAAGTAGCTTAAAAATGCTTTCTCCGATATAACAGCTTTATTTGTTTTTTTGTACTAAAAAATTCAAATTGTTTCCAGAATGATTTTTCACCACATTTATCTTCATCGAATACACCACAAAAAAAAGTATTTCCCTCGGGTTGTCGTTTTTTGTTTACAGAAGCACAACCGGTTCATCACAACACACCACCGCAATCCCTGCTTTGAATTTTCTACATTACTCGAGGATAATTTTTTTCTCGTTTGTGAATTCCTCCCATCATAGAAAAGAAACTTGGATTTTTAACGTTGAAAAAACATTTTATGATTTCCAGCTTTGCTCTCGATATTTCAAATGCCGTGGTTGGAAGATATCTACTCGGTCAACTTGGATAAAAATTTCAAGAAGAATTGGAATCGATTCCCTTGTCCCCGTTGTCGAAAGAGTTATACGACGAAAAGTGCGGTGACAGCCCATTTCAAGTACGATTGTGGCAAACCACCGAGATTCGAGTGTCCCTATTGTGGGAAATTGAGTAAAAAGAAGTTCAACATTCAGGATCACGTTAGGCACAAACATCCCACAAAACCCGTGATTTGTACCACTTTATTCTAAATCTGATATATTGAAAAAATCTCTAAATGTGCCTTCTTCTTTGTCATTCTGTTCTCGTGTAACAATGTAAATAAAAAGTATTTTCGTGATGTGTTAAGATATGAATATTGGAATAACCAGAAAGAAGTCCCGTTTCAACAGTGTTTCTCTTTCTTCTATATTTTCTGCATGGAAGAGTATCGTCATTTCATGAGGAATTCTCTTCATAAGAATTAACAATTGAAAAATCACAGGCGTTGTGATTTTTTTGTTCATCGTTCATATGATTTTTTCGTAGGTATACGAGTTTTGGACCCAAGCAGATTTCCGAAGATCACTTACGATCCTTTTAATCCGAATACCGGCAAATTTCATTGCCCGAATTGTAATAACGGATACGTGAGAAAGGATACTATGGTGAGTCATTATCGTCACGAGTGCGGGAAACCACCGAAATTCGGATGTCCATACTGTGGAAAACTCAGCAAGAAGAAATTTAATTTGCAAGATCATATACGGCACAAGCATCCTTTGAAACCTATCGTTTGTAAACTTTTGTATTGACATGATCGTTTGTTGTGTGCACAAAATAACGCGCAATATTTTCGTTATGATCTGTACAAATAACAAATGTTCCTGAAAGTTCTTATATAAATTAAATATTTTTTATCATCATGTAAAAATTAGTTGTTTGAAACGTTATTTCTGGCGAGAAAAAAATACACTGTAATACGATAAACTGGAGATAGGTGGAATTCTTTTACCATTTGAGAACACGATCTATTGAATATTCTACGTCTGTTGTCACAAAAATACCAGGGATAGACGCTGTAATCAACGTGTTAATAATGACAAGGTGAGATTCCATGGACAGTCAGAATCAAATTTGGATATCTACAAGGAGGGAAAAATGGTGGACTAGTTCGCGCTGCCATCTTCATGCAATCATTCTAACGGTAGAGTGTCGCAGTCCCGAGGATTCATTCTCCCGAAAGTCCGATCTCCCAAATTGCAGAATGCCGGAAGATTTTCAGTAACTCTGAATAGAATTGTCAGATGGCTAGTAATGTCTACACTGAGAAAACAGATATCTTGAAAAATACCATAATTTATGGATTTTCAGCGCTGGTCTGACCCGAGTCGGAATATTCATTTGCATGAATCTCTAAAAGTACCATAATTTCTTGGACTTTTTGAAATAAGTATGGTACCTTCCGTATAAAAGTCCAAGACATTATGGTACTTTTAAAGGTTTTTGCAGGTAAATATTTAGACTCGGTCAGACCAGCGCAGAAAATCCATAAACTATGGTACTTTTTAAGATACCTTTTTCTCCGTGTAGGAATAATTCAGGACGGTGCACCTTCGGGATTCTGCAATTCGGTACATCGGACCTTCGGGAAAATGAACCTTCGGATCTGCAACACTCTACTCATATTAACTAATAACTCCATGCGTTGGTTAAAATATTGCGCGAAGGTGCCGTTTTGTCCATTGCTGCGGTAGAAAATAACCTTGAAACTTTTATTTTGGCGGAATTTCGCAAGGGATTAGTCCGCTATTTTCCTCTCCGTATATTCATATCGTGTGGGCTTATACAAGATTTCCTTGCAATTCCAGAGTTCAGGATCTACAACTGTTATTCTCTTTTTTGAATTTTCATATCTAATCCTTTTGAAGACCTAGGGTATATTCCATGCGTTAAATTCATATCATTTATGAGAAAAAGCACAAGCGTATCTTTCACTGATTAATCGTTCTACTGATTTTTCACAGAATTTTAAGTGAATCAGATTTAACGTACCGATGGTACATGAATACATTCCATCCCTCTTTCGATCATCAATCCGTTGAATTAATTTTTTTCCCTTGTTTGATCCACTTAGAAGATTTTGACAAAACAATAATCGCGGATCCAAATTTGTTTCCGTTGTTACAGATTCATATCATGGCCGTACGGATGCATTGATCGAGCACAAGAAATTCGTCTGTGAAACATGCAAGAAGGGTTTCAGTCATAAACAATCCTGGAGGAGACATAGTCGGGACGAGTGCGTTAGCGCAAAACCGAGATACGCCTGTCCGTATTGCGGAATTAAGAGCAAATACACAACTACCATATACAGACACGTTCGACGAATGCACGTAGATTTGGCTGTTAAGACTAATCTTTTGTATTAGGGATTCATTGCGTAATAATTCTTCGTCCTATTCCGAATTCAGTGTGCCATGATGACATTTTGCTTGACAGAGTGCAAGGAGAGAGTCCAAATCCAGTCTGATCCAAGAAAATAAAAAAAGAAAAAACACGAGAAATTGATTCGAATTAATTGTATTCGTTGTGGAAAATTTATCAAATTTTCCAAAGGGTTTCCCATACATATTGGAAATAAAAAGATCTTTAAGACAAAGTAATAGAAAAAAATTGGATCAAAAAGTTTTAAAGGTTTAAATTGAGAAATTGCGAATAATTTTGACTGAAAAAAATTGAATTAAAATTTAATAAATAATTTTGATACATAAATGTATTTCAGTCTTCAATATTTCAATAATACTTTTTTTTCTCTAGTCCGAAATAATGAATTTTATCCCATTGATTCCCAATAAATCTGAATTTTCAATGAAAATTCAACCGCTTTTCTCCCAATCGACATCATTCTGGATTGAATGCGTGTCATGGTATTTAAGGTACTCAGAACGAAGCTCTTAGTCGAAGATTCGGAGAAGATTTAAACTCTATTACCCACGGTAAGATGAAACTACGATATAATCGCAGGATACAAGTTTGATAAAAGACAAAGAAAATATTCATTTGAAATAGAACATCGATCATCGATGGAGTAAACTAAATAGTGAACCAGAAATCATGCGATAAAACAAATTGATTTATCGTTATTCTACCTCTCTTACGTCATAGAAAAATTATTGTTAAATATTATGATCAGCAGAAAGGTGTATCGCATAAATCTCAAAAATTCATCCACGATTCACGAGTTTTTGCATTTCTTTGTGATTCCAGATTTTGCACCGATTCTCCTTGGAAAGTCGTACCCGGCCGAACTGCGGGGTTTAAAGCATCGCGAGGGCGGCGGTCCGTCCCGCCGTGGATATCCGTGTCCAAGATGCTCACGCACTTTCCATACCGCGGGTGGAATGAGTCGACACTATAGGCTCGAATGCGTCGATCTTCCACGTTTCAAGTGTCCATACTGTGATATGCGTAGCAAATATACGCAAGCCGTGTACAGACATATTAGATCGAAACATCGTCATATGGAATTAAGATTTGTTAAATTGTATTGAATTAGTTTTATTTGATACTCGTTATCTGCCTGGGTAGCAGATTTTTTGTTGATTTTCCAATTGTTTTTTTTTACCATCTACAAATTGTACATCAATATATTTTTAGAAGTTACTAGGCGAGCCTTGAGGAGTGGATAAAAGATTATTCTGTTAGAAATTTATAAGGTTTATTTGATTGAGAATGTTCTAGATTTATGATTTTTCGATAAGTTCAATAGAGATGAACAGTAGAACTTGATATATTCAATTTAACATGAATTATTGGAATCAAAATTCAGAAAAAAAACATAGGAGGTGCATTCCCAAAATGTATTTCTTATTAATTATTATTGTTTTTCTGAACTCACCATTTCATTTTATAAATTACATATTATCGTATTATATTAGCGATTTGGTTTTTCTTTATTCGTTGATTGATTTATGGTGCCATTTATTATTTAGATAGCTAAATATGACTAGAAGTGGAAGATTTCATCACTAATTGAGATGTAATAAGATAAATAACCACCCGAGTAAAAAAATGTGGATCATAAATTGATGAAAAAAATATCACTCGGCGATCACGTTCAAAGTGATCACCAAGTGATGTGAACGGTGAGACTGCAGGATCTTTGTTTCATCATTGTCAGATCAATACAGTAGGTTGTGCTGATGGAATGATCATTTTTTCATCATTGTCAGATCAACAGAGTAGCTTGTAGCAGTTGATCTGATGGAATGTTAATGTGTGTGAATGATCATTTCCAAATCTGATCATGATCATTCGTTAACCGTTTGTATCAAGTTCTGGTCAAAAGTAAAAATTGAGAACTCAATTATATGTATTGGAATTTTCAATTCAAAGAATTACAAAGAATATTATATTTTCAAATAAACTTGAAACTGTTAATACACTATATACATCTTATAAATTCGATAGTGAATGGATAATCGGGTTCTCGATTTGCAATATAAATGATACACGTTAAATCAGTATAGTGTAGACAGTATTTTATACAACCTTAGGTTTGTATACATGGTTTCCTACATTCATTTAAACTTGAATTATCGTCTTCAAAGTACTTACTTCTCATCATCACTTTCAGTGGACTTGAAATGTACTAAGGGAATCCTGATCACACCGTTCCATCCTTGTCTAATGTTCCATCGAATTCCTCAAATTTCAAGGGTCTTCTAAGGCGTACGTCTTCAAAATTTGTCCAAACTTGAATTTTCTTATCCAAAGGATTCACTCTTTGTTATCGTTGTCAGTGGACTCAGGAATCTAATGAGAACCCAAGCGTGTATTGCCTATAATGCCAATGGGCCCCAGGCTGGGTCCATCCTCTTTAACCCAGTATTGGGGGATGACGATGGGGCCCATGTTGGCTTAATCTTGATCCTATCGTGCGTTCCCATACAATTATGGTTGGTAGCAAATGGAAATAATGAATCTTAGTGCGGGCACATTTGAACTTGGCCCCAATTTGGACCAGCGTTAGGCCAAGATTGAGGTGAATTTATATCTCGAGCATGTGTGTACAATCCTCAGCGTGTATAAATTTTGGTCCCACTTTGGTCCAGTCTTGGGCCCATATAGGCACGATGGGGCTCAACATTAGGCCCAAAACTGGGCCAAAGGGGAGCTAAAATTCATCCCCGCTGGGATAGAATTCAAAACAATTTTCCAATTTAAAAAAAATGGAAGGGGCTAGTGATCGGCGATATTTCACAATATCGATATTTTATATAAAATTTGTATAAAGTTTTTATCGATATTTGATCAAATTCTATGTAAACTCGACAAAAATTGTATAAAAAATATCGCCGATCACTAGGAGGGGCAGTATCGATTGCCTAGTCTGGGTTCATGCTGGGCCCATGGTGTTACCAATCCTCGGGTAAAGCAATACAGCCAAGCTGGGAACGATGTTATCATCTCAGAGTTGGTCCCATTTGTCTGTCCAGCTTGGCCCCACGTTGGGCAGCATGGGCACCCACCCTGGGCTCAGATTGGGCCCGCCGTTAATACACACTTGGGAATAAATCCCGACCTGATCGCTTCATCTGTGTGTTTGTATTCCTCCGAATACAAATTCTCCTCCACCGCTGTACACAGTTGGAAATTTTGTGTTAAATTCAACACATTTCACATGTCCCAAACGGTCCACACGTATTTTTGTGTCGATATCACATAATGTATTTGTGTTAGCTAATACCTCAAGCTCGATGTAAATAATATAACACAAAAGGATGTTGATAAAATTTTGATTGGAATTTCCGATCGTGTAAATTCAACAGATAAGTACTGTCAAATGAAATCCAAAATGAGGAATGAATCAACAGTTCACAAGTGTAATTTATGGATTTTTTTACATCAATCAAATGTGAAAATCACACTTTTTTCGTGTTGAAACAATGCATAAGAATAAATTGAAAAAAAACAGTACTTCAATGAGCATTGAACATGGATCGTCGGGACCGAATGTTGAAGCTGTATCACTCAAGCCACTGCCGGTCCTTTGATTGAGTATACTTTCTTTGCGTATATCGACTCGCACTCTATCTTCAAATTCACATATCTAAAAAACGAATTTCCATTACAATGAAAGCTAAAACCAAAATGCATGAACAGTTCTTCCGACGACTACTAAAGTTACACGTACATAGAAGTTTCATAAAAAAATGGCTCCCACCACTGGCGATCTCCCCTTGGTAGTTGAGAACAACACAATTTTCATGTTCAATCTTGAGTTGAAAAACATTTGTGTCATTTTGACATTTTTTTTCACTTGTTTGAATGATTTCACATTATAAATCAGTTGAGACCTGATTAAACAAGGACTGTCTGTAGAAGTTACACGTGGTTGTGTTGAATATTTAACGGAAAATTCATGACACACGGATTTCTTAACACATTTACACAAAATTTTCAACTGTGTACCTATTGCACCGTGTGAAATAGTGTCACCAATAATATCGCATTGAACTTGTGAAATATTGAAGATTCAAAAGTGTCACTTTAATGGAGCTTTTTGAATAGAAATGAATTTCATTTCCTAGTCTTCGGAAACATTAAGCAGATTAGGGTTATTTGAACACTAAGTTCAAATGTTTTTCCTATCGACCTAAATCGATTCCACGGAATTCATCTATGAACCTGAATATAACTGATGATCTATTGAAACATGTCACATGTTCAGTTTATAAACAGTACAGAATGCATTAGGTTAAGACCAAAGAAAATTCAATTTCACACGGTGCAATAGGTACAGCGGTGGAGGAGAATTTGTATTCGGAGGAATACAAACACACAGATGAATCGATCAGATCGGGATCTTCTCTCAATAAATTCCTGAGTTCACTGACAACGATGACAAAGAGTGAATCCTTTGGATGAGAAAATTTAAGTTTGGACAAATTTTGGAGACGTACGCCTTAGAAGACCCTTGAAATTTGAGGAATTCGATGGAACATTAGACAAGGATGGAACGGTGTGATCAGGATTCCCTTATTACATTTCAAGTCCACTGAAAGTGATGATGAGAAGTAAGTACTTTGAAGACGATAATTCAAGTTTAAATTAATGTAGGAAACCATGTATACAAACCTAAGGTTGTATAAAATACTGTCTACACTATACTGATTTAACGTGTATCATTTATATTGCAAATCGAGAACCCGATTATCCATTTACTATCGAATTTATAAGATGTATATAGTGTATTAACAGTTTCAAGTTTATTTGAAAATATAATATTCTTTGTAATTCTTTGAATTGAAAATTCCAATACATATAATTGAGTTCTCAATTTTTACTTTTTCATTACCCTAACAGCATAATGTGTCTGTGGGACGTGTTTTCTGATTATGAATATTACAGTGATCTTGGGATAATCATGTTCAGATTGTTCGTAGATCAGAACTTGATACGAACGGTTAACGAATGATCATGATCAGATTTGGAAATGATCATTCACACACATTAACATTCCATCAGCACAAGGTACTCTGTTGATCTGACAATGATGAAAAAATGATCATTCTATCAGCACAACCTACTGTATTGATCTGACAATGATGAAACAAAGATCCTGCAGTCTCACCGTTCACATCACTTGGTGATCACTTTGAACGTGATATTTTTTTAATTAATTTATGATCCACACTTTTTTACTCGGGGATATTTTTGCAATCATCTGTCCCGTTATATTATTAGACAAATTTTATACCGCCATGTAGATTCTCAGATCAGCTCAAACTTCTGATTTTGGAGCAGACGACAATCGCCATTCCATTTTTTTTCTATTTCACGTACAGTATTAGTTTTACCATCCATAAATTGTCCAGAGCGGCAAATCTTCGACGAATAGCGGTATATTATTACATAAATTATTGTCTTACCTTGTGTTTTGTTTGTAACAAACGTGGCCTCACTCACTCCTCAAGATTCTTTCAGAGATGCGTGTAATGTTGATGATATTTCACTACATTTATGATTTAGTTCTGAAATTGTCTCACTAGTTTTGCATTTCGTAGGAGCATTCAAAAGTCAACACATTTTTGTCTTTCTTCTTTTGTATGAAACGAATTTTTCAAAACAAAGATTTGAGAAGTGAAAATGAATGAAAATTGACACATAGCTATCCGGGTGTCTCATGTTATTTTCGTTTGTTCATCGTATAGACTGAATTTTTGAAATTCTTGTAAGAGAATCTCATTTCAAAACAAGACTGGAGATGAGTACTTCTGAAGATTTAGTAGACTGCAAATTTAAAATAACATTCCTCATGTACATATGTTTAACGTTCTTCAACGTCAAGTCTTCTTCATAAAACAAAATGAATTTTTTAGAATTAAAATGAATTTTCCAAACATCGGTTTTTCGGGGGAATCGATTCAAGGTTGAAGATCGCTTCCTTGTTTTTCAATTTCTTTTGTTTTTATTTATACAAAACCCACAATTGATCAAGAGATCGAAGAGAAAGGATGTATTAAAATTGTATATTTATAATGTAATATAACTGACAGTCGATTGAGAATCAAATTGATGTTTTATTCAACCATTTGAAGAGGCATGTTTTGTATCATATCATTTTCTTTTCCCATTTCATTTCTTCATTTGCTACCAGTGGCGTAAACATCAGCCCGAGCTGAAAGCACGCTTGTGAATTTTTGTTCCATTGGAATTATTCAGTTCCAAGTGTTCATTTTGTTTATCCTTTGAATCATTCAATTAATTTCTCTCCAATTTTCTGCGTGGTGTTCGAGACATGTGATTTTCAATGACAAATCTCTAACAACGACTGATTGATTTTTTCAGGTAACCACATGGACGGGAAAGGCAGATTCCGTTGTCCACGCTGCACCCATATTTTTGTATGCAAAAGCAGCCTGATACGCCATTTTCAATCCCATTCCAATGCTCAAGAGACAAGGTTTCAATGCATTTACTGCGATTACGGTTCTAAGTACAGTTCTAATGTTTACAAGCACACGAGAAGAGTTCATAAGCAGTATCCGGTGTCCAAACCCAATAAATTCTTCTAAAATTGATTCCTAGAACGAAGAATGATAAATTCCTGAAGTGTAATCGAAAACACTTCCTGGAATTAAAAACTGATCAAATCATATATTTTTGTAGTGATTTATATATATATATATATATATATATATACATCGATAAAAGAATCTCAAATTATTGTTCCTTTCCTTTATTTATGTTGTTTTGTTTTATTTGATAGTTTAAGTTATATGTATTTAATTATCTCAGGAAATAGAATATGGAAGTATTTCATCTCTGTGGTCATTGTTTGTTACGTTTTCTTTCATGTACACGCAGAATAAGATAATGCGGCTGAATTCAGGTATGGAAATATTGAAAGTATTCTTTCGACCATGACAGTAGCGCTCTCTAAATACTCAACGATTAGTCGATTCGAAATATGGCTGTGGCCCTTGGTCAATCCTTGGAGGGGGACATATCGTGTCTTCAGTGTTCCTTTCAGCGTTGAAATCAATCCGAGTATTCGTATTACAAAAAAAAAATATTTCATGTCTATTCAATTTAATCGGACAAAAAATTTCTCAACAAATTGCAAAATTCATTCAAAGATTGTTACCTATATTTTTCATTCTAATTGACTAATGTATTGTGTGAAACACCACGACTGATAGTAATAAATTTTCTCTACTTTCATTCTTCTTGAGGATCGTTTTTTGCCTATTCTCACTAAAACCTAAACGAGAATGAATAACGAATATGTATATATTTGATTAAAAATCTAAAAGCTGAGAAAAATGATGAATTTCCATTTAATCCTCGTCTCGATTTTATTAATTTTTTTTCAGAGTACATGGCCTATCATCGAGGTTTTAAGAATAACTCATCAAGGTTCCATTGTCCAAAATGTTCCAGTTCTTTCAGCAACAAAAGGAACATGATGTCACATTTTAGATACGAGTGCGGTCAGGCGCCTCGTTTTCAATGTCCTTACTGCGACAAGAGGGGTAGAAAGACTTCGAATATTTACACGCACATCAGGAAGTATCACAGGAACTGCAGGATTCAGGTGCACAAATTGTATTGAGGGGAGCGAAGATATTTTTGACATATCCGTGTATGTGTGAAAGTGAACTGCCTTGCCTTATTCTTTCATTTATAGTGTAAATTCCAGTTTTCTTTTTGCCGAATGAGAAAATAGAGAGGGATAGTAATAGTATTTAATCCATGTCTTCTCTTTTTTTTTGTTCCAAGAGATGATCGATGTATATGTTTCATATAGCTTGCATTTTAATATTCTATTCCTACCACTGGTTTATTTTTTTTCCCTCCTAGTTGTCGATTCTCCATTCACTAACGAGATCATTGATGATTTTTTCTGTTCCCAGGACGTGCCATGTCTACTGAAAATAGTATCCTAGAGATTTTGAGGAGCAACATGGAATATAGTAGCAGCAACGAGAGTAAATCCGACAGCGGGGCCTACTGGATAAGATCTCCAAAAATGTCGTATCATTGCCCGAGGTGTAACGTTGGTTACGCGTATAAAAAAACCCTCAAGACTCATATGAAGTACGATTGTGGTAAAGAACCGAGATTCAAGTGTCCTTATTGTAACAAGAGGGACAAGTGCTCGTCGAATATTTATAAACACGTTAGGGTGCGTCATGATGGATTGCCAGTGATTGTTCACAAAAATTGAAATTTCAGTTACGTTTTGTCTGATTCCTCTCGAAGGATGACTGATCGATGATTTCTTTGCCAAATTTTATAGTGATCACTCACAATGATCGGAAGATTTTATATTTTTAATGATTAATGGCGCTGGTTTTAACCTTCTAAAGACCGTAAGAAGTCGGTTATTTTTAACATTGAAGATCATTGAAGTGAGTAGCAATGAATTATAAAAAAAAAACAACCGCCGAAAGTCATGAAAATTCCTTAGAAGGTTG
Organism: Gonatopus flavifemur; assembly: GCA_018340375.1. Taxonomy (NCBI): domain Eukaryota; kingdom Metazoa; phylum Arthropoda; class Insecta; order Hymenoptera; family Dryinidae; genus Gonatopus; species Gonatopus flavifemur. The sequence continues at coordinate 1,925,132 of JAFFJZ010000023.1, forward strand.
GAATGAAACACACCTCTGAGCTTTCAAAAGAGAGGAAATTATTTATTCATTCATAGTAAGATTATTCTTGGAAATATAGTTTTAAAACATAACATTTATGCAAAGAATTTGTCGGCATATTCTCATTTTAATGTGCGACATTATTTTCAATTTTAATCAATCTAACTTAGGAATATTGATTTTATATCTGAAACACTATTCGCTTCGTATCGTTTGCGTATCCTTACGCTGGGCGTCGTGATGTATAAGAAAATTCACAGGGATGCACTGGTAATGTGAAAAAAAAAATCCATTATGAATCATCACTTCCGATTTTAATGATTTGCAAAATACTATCCCTGAGTGCTTCGTGAAGAGGGCTTCATAAATAATAGGAAACTATGAAAATTTGTTGGTTTATTCATCGTATTGATATCACGCAGCAAACAGTGAACAACTTTTTACGAACAAAGAACTTTTCATGTATACTAATTTATTTGTATAATCATTCCATATGGTTGAGAGTTCCTTTAACGTTATTCCAAACTCACGCTACTTCGAATATCTACATTTTTTGGGGTAAAAAGAGAATATCAAAATATAAAATCAAATTTTATTCAATTATAGGACTGAACCGCAAGTATTTTACAAGAATTGTATTGGAGAATTATTATGAGTTCCTATAGTATGGCTAGATATTGTACATTACACAAAAATATATACACAAATATTATTTCTTCTATGAAAAATAAAAGTAAGAAAAAAAAACAACAAAAACATGTACAAAACATGATTTATTTGATATGTATGATTGAGATCAATAAACAAGAATTTCAAATCAAAATTGAATAAAATAATTGAATTGTTTGAATATTAATTTTGACAAATAAATTTGTTTCCTCGTCATGATATATACAGTACAGTTGCATATTGTTTGCTTTTAAATGAATTTTTGAATAGAAAATCAAGATAGTTAACTCGATATCGCTTCATTTCAGATTCTATACCGGATTGGATGGATGTGGCATCGCCAGTTTCAAGTTATATCTGCCCAAAGTGTAACGCTGGTTTCCGTCGAATGTGGGATTTGATTAGGCACAAATGTGGACTGATGATGAGGTTCGAGTGTCCTTATTGTCCAAAGAAAGATAATTGTTCATCGAATGTTTATCGGCACATAAGACGATGGCATTCCAATTTACCTGTTCGTGTGAAGAAAATGTACTGAAAGAAAAAAAATCAAATTTCCAGAACAAATTTTTTATTTTTCTTAGATGATTTTTCAATTTACAGAATCATACAAAATGATATATAAGTATTCTATGAAATGCCATATTAGCCATAGATTATTTTTAATTTATTTTCAACGTTTTTACAACGTATATATTAGAACTAGGATCAATAGATTTTATATTTTGTGTACTAAAGAACAATAAATCAATATACTTTGTAAAATGTTATGTTCAAAGTGTATTTGCTATTTTCTTTTCATCCTATATCATGCGGGTGAATTCAACATTTTAAATAATATTCTAATATAAAAGATTATCATTTGTTGTTTCATGTTTCAAACACGTGGAGTGTGATAATAATGTGTGCTTATATTCAACATAAATTTATAACACACCGAAAACAGTTCCGCATTTTGTGAATTTTCAAACGCAAATCATTGCAGTGAGGCAACGAGGGATTTTTGAAATTTTCATTTCTTTATTCAAACATGTATTTCCATACAGATAACTCGAATGATTCTACGATTGTTCCTGCTATGAACGCTTCTTTGATTCTGATGTTGTAAATATAGGCATATGTTAATTCTCTCTATGTTAATTGAAAAAAAAAACAACATAAGATTATTCAAAACAATAAAAAAATATAAAATAAAAACAATTCAACTCGAATGAATTAAAAAATATCAAATTATAAAAGCAAACGGCAAAATAAACCAAAATGATAAAATTTTAAGCTGATTCTTTTTATGGGAACGTTTTCAAATTCAGATAATCTGTACATTTTTCAACTTATAAACCGAGGAAAGTAGAACCTAAATTGATTCACGTGACAGGAATAAGAGATCCCCCGACTAATAAACTGCCGCTTCCCTGCTTTCGCGGCATTACCGCTAAGAAGAAAGGCAAATTCCAAATGATGAATCTGAAATTTTCTGATTTCGATCTACCTTTAGCGAAAAATATATCACTCGCAATGCATGGTGTTTTTATCTTTTATTATCTTCGATTATCATTGATTATTGAAGAAATCTATGACAATATCAAACAATAATATAACAGCTGCGCCTCAAATTTGTTTGTCTGTCCGCCACAATATCTTTCTACTCGTCTTAAACATATTTGAAAACATGCTATCCTATTCTAACCGTATTCTGACATTTTTTCAGGTTACCGTCACAACAGACCAAAGGTTTACTCTGTGAACAAGAGTCATTATTGTCCACGTTGCAATCGTGGATTCACCTTGAAGAAAAACATGACCAGGCATCTGAGACACGAATGTGGTATGGCACCCAAGTATCAATGCCCCTACTGTGACAAACCATCCAAATTCACGCAAAACATTTATGCTCATATCAGAAAGTATCATCCAGGTCTGGCGCTGTGCTTTAAGAAACTTTACTGAAGAAGAATTTTTTCTCCCATTTTCAGTTCATTGTATTTATTTTCTTACGGAGACTTCGAGAGTAAGATTCTTGTGTAAGTAATATGTGTATAATACTTTGCGTTCACGATGAGATATCGCATGTTGTACGACTTTGATATTTGGATTCAATGAATGCGATTTATGTGTTTTAAAATTATCTTTATATTATTCATGTTTCATAGAATGTTGATATGATTTACAACAACACCCCAGTAATACGAGAACATTTGGAATATTCTGTGAATGTGCATAAGATATTTTCTAAATGCCCAGTTGAAAATATCGAGGTGGACAGGAAGCGAAATTCACATGGGGACTTAGATTCCCATCTGGAAGAACCAACCTAGGACTCGTGTTACTCTCTAGGCTCCTGCGAGTGCTTCCGAGTGGAACCCTGAAGGTTAACACGGATGTTCGGTGAGGATTCAACTGGTCTTGAGTGCTAATCTGAATCAGCATGCGAATTTCGACATCTTATCCATCTCAGGATTTCCAACTTGCAAAAAATGTATGTTTGATCGGTGAATAATCATTTTCTAATTTGACAAAAAATACGGTTCTCGAGAGTTGGAACCCTACAGGGAACGTTGACGGACCCATTTAGGAATTTTCAACAATGTTGATAATGATACTCGATTCTACCGTTTTTGTTTTCCTTTACAGTTGATTGGATTGATTTTTACATATTCAACCCCCTAAATGGGGGATCAAATGCTGATCAGAGATTGGCGTTGCCAAAGCTAACCGCGTTAAGCGTCAATGTGGCTCATTTAAATTATTGACAAACGGGTAAGACCTCACACTTAATTTTAGTGTAACATCAATCCATCTTTCAATCATGGATTACAGATCATTACAAAGATACTACTGCCAGTTCTCAATTTTTGTGAATTATCAATTGAACGAATTGTACGGTATCGTAAAAATTCAGCATCATGAACAATCAATGAAGCAGAGAGTCTTATACGTACACGTGATATCTCATCGTTCATTCAAAGCGCATATCTATTCGAAACATCTAAAAGAATTTTCGAATACTGAACAAACTGTATCATATTGTATAATATGTGATGTAAAGAAAAAATAAATTATCTTCTCTTTCGAAAATGCGACGCTATATTATTTCTTACATTCCCAATACGATGTGAATATTGAAAAGTGGAATGCAATGATTTACGCTGTCCTCGGTATTTTTTTCGTTTTGTTTTCATTTTTTTTGGCTGCAATCAAACGAAAGATTATTAAAAAAGAATGATGAGTCTTTGAACTTTCACAGCTGTACCTAAGAATTCCCATTATCCCGGGATTTATTCGGGACCTGGTCGTCCAAGGAAATGGCACATTCCATCGTACATCGACATCACTAGGCGTGGAAATTACGAGTGCCCGGTGTGTTTCAAGACTTACAAATGGTATCGCGGACTCAACAGGCACCTCAATTACGAATGCGGCAAGCCACCGAGATTCAAATGTCCCTACTGCACTTATACGGGAAAACACCGATCCCACGTTTATTCTCACATCAAAAACCATCATTCCAATCGACAAGTTTTCGCCATCGATACTCGTCACGATACTTAACCAAACTATTATCACTATTCCCTATTTTCTCTTGTACATTTTTATAAATAAAAAGAACAAAAGAAACTTTTCATGTGTGTACAAACAATTTTGCGCGCGCGCGTGAGTGTGTGTGTGTGTGGGTGTGAATTTGTATTTTATTCTTTTTGTGCTTGTTGGTGGAGGATCATCATTTCTTTCTTTTCCTCTTCTCATTCTCATTTTTCACCTTCGGTTTCATTTATTTATTTTTACTCCGTACTATAGAACAAGAATATTCAAGTAAAATCTGATTTTTATATTTTTCTTTTTCGAATTGACTTTATTTTGTAGGTTGGTTAGCTGCCATCAATTTTCCGAGTCGTCAGACACGTGCCACGATGAACGGTGAATTGAAATACGCTTGCCCCCATTGCGGTTTTCGCAACAAACGCAAGGATCACATTTACCGTCACATACGTAGGAAACACCCGAACGGCGCTGTCTGCTACGTTGATTTATCCCGCGCGCCGACGTCGTTCCCTCCCCTACAACCGCTGATCACTGGCATTCCAATGCAACGCTGATGATGCAACAGTGCCGTCAAAGATCCATTGATCGATAAATTATTTTAATACTTCAGTTTATGAGGATGAATTTATGAGTATATACAGATTTATATACATTGTGATTACAAAGAATCAATTCAAATTTCGAATAAAATATATCAAATTTTGAAAGATGTTGTACTCTCATTTCCTGAACAGGATCCGCTACGAGGATTTACTCAGGGTCCAACACATCCGTTTAATCATTTATCAAAGTTCATCGAGAAATCATAACACACAATTTTGATTTTGGTTTGACTAATGAAGAAACATTTATCCAGTGTTTTTCCCGTTAAGATTAACCGATTGACATTTTTTGCCTTCTTTTTTAGGTCTGTCCGAAAGATTGTGGCCTATAAGGAGGGACGTTGGACGTTACGTGGAAGCACGGCATAATTATGATCGCAACGATTTAAATCGGCATGCGTGCCCGACGTGTTGTCGTAGTTATAAGCATCGTAGTCACATGTTGCGTCATTATAAGTACGAATGTGGGATGTCACAAAGATTCGAGTGTCCATATTGCAAACATCATTTACGTCAGCGTACGCACGTTTGGAAACACATCAAGACCTTTCATGCCGATCAAGAACTTTATTGTATCGATATTGTTACGAACACTAAACTCACTCCGCACAATCAGCGTAGTGAATAAGGGTGAAAATTGTTGGTAACTTCATAGAGGAAGTTCTACAATTTTCAGATAGCTTCAGGGTACACAATGGAAGGTTCGCCAACTGATTGACCCGGAGTGCGAAGGGTCGTTTCTTCACATTCAATCGAAATGGAGTTTTTCAATCAAATTGTTTTTTTTTCCACCTTTTTTGTTCTCTGCGATCACTGATTTGGCCCCAACACTCCTGGTGTCCAACCCTTCGTTAAACTGAAATTCTATTGTTTTTGGTATTCCCGTTTTGCTTCAATTTTTCTGCTGTTGAATTTTTGTTTTTAGTTTCTTGTCTTAATTGTGTTGAATAGAAATCTGAATATTACTTTCGCTTCGAATATGTCCCATAATGAAATCATAATATAACAACAATTGACTTTGTGTACAATTGATAAACTTTTCAACCTTTAGACACGGTTGTGTGAAAGTTACGCACGGGAAAAATTAATGAGCTATTATTCAGATAGCTAAAAATTAGCTATGGGAGCTATTTTGTAAAACTAGTGCTGTTACAGCTCCGATTTTCCACTCTGATAGCTATAATAAATATTTATAGTTGTGAAAAAACGTGGCTGAGGAAGTGAGTAGCTGTTAAAGCTATTTCATTTGTTTGCGTGCCTTCCGGGAGATTCGAATCCCGGACTAAGGAGTTCGTCTTCCTTCTCAGTGATAACAACGCAACGTCAATTAACAAATTGGATCATAAATGAGTCTAATCTTTCTACGCGAATTTTTTCCTCCCCTTGTTTGATTTCCAAAGTTTTCATTTCTTGTGTTTGTTATTATTTTCGTTGTTCAATTCTCATCGTTCCTAGAATGTACAAACTGACTGTTAAGATATAAAAAAATAATTTCGATAATTCAATAAATGAATAAAAAAAATCACCACATTTATTTTTATGGAATTTGATTTTTTCGTATCAAGTTTTGTACGAAGTGCTCTATGTATATAACAATAAACTATTATTTTTCAGGTGTGCCAGGGTATCCTTGAAACTACACTATTTCTTTCTTTTCTATTTCCATCTTTGAATAGAAACCTTGAGCGTAGAAAATGGAATTCAAGAACCACGTGCCATAGCATAGCGGATAAATAGATTGTGAAATAAAAAATACTATTAAATCACCGAGGACAATTTTTATGTGTTTCTTGAATGCAATTAGAATATAATTCCGCATACATATACGTGTAAAAATTGAAAGACGACAAGATGAACAAAAGATTTTGTTTTTCTTTTTGTTTTCCGAAGAAAAAAGAAGAAAAACTTCTAACTAAGAAATTTTGGTTTCAGATGATCGAATAAAGTGGAGAAGACACAATCACCGTTCCGCGGCTCGAGATCTGATAATCCGAGGTCCTAACGGAATGTTCGAGTGTCCAAGCTGTAATAACCTATACAAATGGAAGAAATCGATGTTGTCGCATTTGCGAAATCAATGCAAACAACCCCCGAGGTTCGAGTGTCCGCATTGCTCGGTGAAGAATTATCAAAAAGTTCATATAATACGTCACCTGAGGGTTCATCATCCACATTTAATGCAAGCTTTCCTCGATAGGAAAATGAATACCTTGTTTCGACTGCGACCCTTGCAAAGCGAAAACGCTGGCAGAGATCAAATTTATGTGATCGAATAAATATAGTGTATATACATATATATATGTATATATATATATATATATATATATACATTTATTTTTATCAAGTTTCATATATGCGTGCACGTGATGTATGTGGTACATCATATGTATCGATTGATCAAAATCAAAGTTCAAATTGAATAACATCATTTATATGATATGTATATATATCTGAATAAAATATCAAAGAGCGATCCAATAAAATACTTGTAACTTTCCTTTCCCGGCGCAATTTCTCCGGTATCATTGTTATTCGTGTATTTATATCATTCTTAATTCGTAAATTATTCAAGTGTTTTAGGGATTTTGGTGGATCCATTGATTTCATCAGCTGAGGTCTTCGTCTTGTCAATGTTTCAGGAGATAATTCTGAGTCACCGGGACCGAACATCATTTACAAGTATCGCCCGGGTAGAGTGGAACGACGTTACCCTCAGAACGCAAGAAACAGTCGTTTGTTGGCACGACGTACAAACGCCGAGAAGAAACCGTTTCAATGTCAAAAATGCGGACGTGGTTTCACCCTGAAGAGGAACAAGGATCGGCATGTGAATTACGAGTGTGGACACGAGCCCCGTTTCCAGTGCCCCTACTGCGGTCTCAGGAGCAAACAAACTTCTCCGGTTTACGCCCACATCAGGAAGAAACATCCCGACGAAGAGGTTTTCATCTTCGACATGAAGCTTTGAAGCCCCCGTGGTCGATTCGTTCAACATTCCATACGAAGAAATTGAATATCGAGCTTATTACCAAAGAGAATTCCATGTTATATCATTCTTTTCTTTTCATTTATTTCTTCCTTTCGATAACAGCGTGATTCTTTGTTTTCTTCGATTTGCGTGGATGACTAGTAAAATATGCTTCAAAAATATTTCTGTTGAACAAAAACAGAGTACCGTCAGAGTTAGTCAGTTTATGGCAACTACATATGGATAAAAATTGTCTCTGAGGTGCACCCAAGTTCTGTCCACGTACACAAGTAACGCTCACGTTGAGGTGAAAATACAACACTGCGTATTGCGTTTTCCTGCCTTATCTGTTTATCCTTAATACGCAATGTCGTGTTTGTGCATCAACATTCACGTTCCTTGTGTGATTAAACTCAATATTTTGGGTCAAGATGTTGGGAACTGAAAAGTGTGATTCAGAAGTTCTCGAGCATAAGCAAATTGAAAAAAGAAAACAAAGAAAAATACAAGATTTACCCCATTTTTTTTTTCATTTCTACATTTTTCGCGCATCGATTATGGAAGAAACCTCAAGAGGAGTGATATTTATAAAAAGATAAACAACAAAGAATCGGCTCAATTTTTAATATTGTCAAAGTATTTTTAATACGTTAACTTTTTGAGATTCTATATAAATTATATATTGTATACAATCTCTTATTGAAAAAAAAGGAAAAAAACCCAAAAAATGAATTTAAATTCTTTATTTACTCTCCTCCATACCTGGTGAATGGGAAAAGCAAAAGAAGATTCCATCGCCCGAAGAACGTCGAATATACAGTTAACCGAAAACAATATATAGATTCTATAGTTCACATATTGTGTAGTTTTTAAAGTCACATATTCAACTGGATATATAAAATAATACTATTTTTCTCTCGTCGCAACTATCAGTGCACGACTGATCTTCAACGTTTTGTGTGTTCATTGGAAGATATTCTATGAAAATCTTTTACAAGGTAATTATTCAATTACGATGGTAACATTTTTAAAAAACAACATCCGTTCGATAAATGTGCTTTCTCAAAGTAAATAATGAAGTGGAAATGCTAATATTTATCGGACGGGTATTGGAATATGATGGTTTGATAAGTCTCAAATGATGCAGTGATCAAAATAATCATTCAAACTTTATTTCTCATCGAAGACGAGAAAGAAACGGAGTTTCTATAGCTCAATTGGTAAAGTATAGTACTTTCCTAACATCATCCCCTCAAAATGGGATAAATCATTCAAAAGTGGTAGATCTAGATTATATTGGATTTATCGCTTTGTATTTGATATTTTTCATCCAAGATTCATAGTTAACAACTTCGAAAAGTCTTGAGTAATTCCACTGTGAAAAATTTCTTTCTGCTATATCATTTCATCTGCGATCTTGAATCCTTTCGAACCCTTCGAATTTTTAATCCGTAATTAACGATTCCTTTTATCCTATTCTGTTGCGAAGGAATACTGAATCTTGTCAATTTTGATCACTGCATGCATCATTCTTTTTTACTACACATATTCGATTCACATTTGTTTTCTGTATTATTTCACTTCCCAGAAATGAAAGATACGTCATGAAACATTACGATACATATTATTATCCAAATCGAGCAAGAGAATTGTAAATTATAACCTTTTTAAAATACGAAATGATCTCAAAATTCTCAACCTCGATGTAGTCTTCAACAGTGGCGAATTCTTGATCAAATCGATTCCAAAAAAATAATGCAGAAAACAAGCTATAATCTGTTCTTTCTTTTACCTTACTCAACATTGTTTTGATTTCCCCGATTTTCATCGTTCTAGGTTTCCACAGGGGGTGCTGCTTTACTTTCGAAGTACACTTCTTCTGCAGTTTTACGAGGACATCCACAGTCATAGTTTCTCCGCAACAGCCTACGTGATATAAACTCCAAGAGTGAGCACGACAAACACATAGCGCATTTATTTTGTACACATATTAAACATGAGAATACTTGATATTTTTACTTCAACTTTGTTAAAGAAACAGAGAGATGATGTAAATTTCTTCGTGAATTCTCATGTTTGATGTACCACCTGTCGCTTAACATCGTCACTTTCATTTGAAATAATATTTGAATATTTTAAGAAATAGAGAGAAACTTGAAATGATTAATATTCAAAATTTATTCCATCTCTGGATTTGTAGATCTTCCATATAATAAGATTGAATTGAATTCTTGTATAAAGAATTCCTAGATTGAGGATTATGGAAGTTGAATTTGCTTCAGTTCATCCTCATCATTTAAGCAGTATATTTTCCAAAATTAATGATAATGATTCTGGTGAAAGAACTTTGCGATAATTGCTTGTTACTTAAAAGTTTTCGGAATGATTCTCTTCCAAGTCAGATTTGTTGCGAAAAAACAAAATAAAGTTAAAAAGGATCAAGCCAGTCCTGGTGAAAATATACGCTCGTAGAAAACGCATTCGAAGCTGAGAAAAAACGTGAAAAGGTTCCAATTTTCTCTTGCCGAAGCGTATAATAATTGCTTGTTGTAGAGTACTGAAATTATACGTTATCAATACGCTTTATAAACGTTCGATGCCGTTTTGGGAAGAGTACTGTTACGTTCCATGAAAGGTAATGCGAGTCATTTCATACAGACTTTGAGTATCGGTTTTAAACTGTCGGGAATCATAGCATTCCATGGCTGAATAGTTGAGACGCTGGATTGCAATGATGAAAATCATGGGTTCGAATCTCGCCAAGTGGTTAAAATTTTTATCCTCTTATATTGTTCATACTCTTCATGGAGCGTTGATTTTTATACGCTTTTTTTTGTTCCAAACTTCGCTTCAAGTACTCTTCGAAACCGTTCCATTTACTCTTTGTTCACTTTTCATTAGCGTTTCTGTTACGCTCCACCATACTTTTCGTCTGCGTTTCATTTCAGTTTCCATTTTCACCAGGGAGGTCTGGGCTGGTGGTTTGGAAAATATTTGAATGTTTTTCTAAAACGCATTGGTCTGTACAAAGGGTTTGTAAAACGGAGAAAGAAAGGTATCATATACAGAATAGCAAATCTCTTTGCTAATCTAGCTAAAAAATTCATTGCCACGGCTCACTGGATTGCTGAGGGAGCAATATGATTAACTAAAGTAGTGAATTTTTCGCTTTACTGGCAAAATATTCAATATTATATACACAATAGCAAACAAATTTGGCTGGAGGAGCAAATTTTGCTCCAGCAAATGGAACTTAGAAAAATTAAATTTCGTTGTCAAAGCGAATTTCTTTTTTCTCCGTGAACCTGGGCGCGGAATCGGGGTTTTTTTTCTTGCATAGACTTGTTATAACAATTCTAATTTCCTCGCGTAACGTTGTTCAAGAGCTAACGAACAATTTATTTATTTCCCTCCCTGGCCCACCTTGAAGCATTGTTACTTCAAAAACTGGCCGAAGGAAGATAATTTTCTACACTTGTGGGACAAACCCTGTATCAGAATCGTTATAGCAACAAAGCCTTTGTTAACAATTTTTGTTATCAAGACACATTGAAGGATAAATTTTCTCATTTCAAATTTCACCTACGTATTCTGTAAGTTTTTACAGAGCCGTATCATGATTCGATAGAAAGTGAGATTCAATGAAAAAATAAATTAAGAGCAAATTTTCGATTATTATGAAAATTGGAGTTACCAACGGACTATTTGATATTGAAAGAATCGTATAATGTAGAAATTATTTGAGAGAATCGGAATGCTCTCGAACACTCTTGAAAATTGAATATTCTGATAAAGATGGGATAATTTTGAAGATTTACAAAATTTTTGAACACAAAGCGTTGAACGAACGTAAAATTCCACACGATAATAAGTATGTGCTTTATTTCTTTAATGTCACAATTACCGAAGTAATACAGTTCAATAACATTAATAATAATATCCATAATATTAATAGTGATATCAATAATCAGTGTTACCTTGTGAACGTGTTAATCAACAACACCTTTCGGTGTTCTCCCCTTTTTCTCTTCAAATGTATAACGTAGTATAATTCGAGTACCCTATTCTAACATTTTTCAATCGTTGTGAATAATGCAGTTTCTTCCTTACATTTTGGAAGACAGCGCCTTGCATCTTCAAATATTGATAATGATAATTGATGGAACGGATCAATGTCGTTGAAGTTTTGTGATCGAATATAAAAAGTTCTTACCAATTCTATCTTGAATTTGGTCCGATAAACGATTCAAATTGCAATGATACACAACTCATTGATTAGGAAGAGAGATTTCGGTTTAGAAAGATCTGATTAGGGTAAGATGTGATGCGAAATTTAGTGATAACCTGTTTTCGTTGCTGTGATACGTAGAAAAAATCGTAGGATACAGATAGCTGTAACGATACTGTTTTCACTTTCGTTTAATTATTATGCTTGGAATTGATTCCCTAGAGTGAATTATTCCCGCTGTGAAGGAAGACCCATTTGGGACATACGTGATAAGATACGTGATACGTGATTTTATGTAATCTATATCGCGAAAAGCGTATGATATCTATGAAATATTTGATAGATATACTACGGGCTTGATGATCTGTAAGATTAATAATTATATAAAAATATGATCTAGGTATTCAATAGATGATTTTTTGATCTAATAATAATTAACTTTGAATTCGAATATTACGAAAATGTTCTTGCAATCATTATACAAATTTTTTCAGAAGAAATTGAATAATATCTGCAGGGTTATTTTCTTAATTATTCGATGCAGAAACTCTTATCGAATTTAATAGAATTAGGTGTTTCTGGAATTAATATTTCTTCTTCGTTTAAGCTAATTTCAAACATTTTATTTTTTCACTGTAGTATAGGGATTAATAATATCATCCTTAATATTCAATATTCCTTGAAAGAGGTGAATATCCTTGAGATGAATATCTCTTTCGTGAATCTCTTTCTTGGCACTTGATTTGTTATTCCACTTTAAATCATTCTCCACACGATATACCCGATAGAAAATAATTTCACGAATTCATTCCAATTAGAAGATTACATTAGAAAAAGTGTGATACCTTCGTAGATTTAAGGTTGAGAACATACCAAGTAAGAGAATAGCAAAATTATTGAACGACAAAGACTTCTGAAAAGACTTTATTTACACTTTACGTTAATGCGAATTTACATTGATGGATGTTGGAAGAATAATGAAAGTAATGAGAAAGAAAGAAGTAAATAAAATCATGTTCTGAAATTGATGTGTTTCCTTTCTATTCAACCTGAAATACTCTGAATCATCCTTCCCATAGTATAAGAATTCTTGTATCATATTATTCAAATATTTTTCTGCATTTTTCAGATCTCTTTCTTCCTCGTAATTCAACATTGAAGATACCGTTTGGAACTCGTAGCAGAAACGCAACCATGAAGATTTTTGTTTATTTTGATTTAAGATTAATTCATGATTCCATCTTTACGCTTTTTTTTATCTTAATTCATTAATTAACGTAGAATTATGTAGAGTTATTTCCACGCACGGTCTCCAAATGATTTTCAAATCGAAGTTAAAGTAACTTTTTAATGAACCGCTCTACAAAGCATGTTCTTAATAATCATATTAATAATAGAAAGGAAAAAAATGAGAGAATATTAACAATCGAAACGACGAAGAGAAATAGAATTGTATCGAAACGCAGAGACATCATTCGAAGATGGGGAAAAGTATTTCTCACGATGAGATTTTCTGCTTACAGGACTAGCTATGATGGAGTCGTTCATGAATATGGTAGTTCCGCAAACCAATGTGATTCCAAGTAGCGGACTCTTGTCGGTATCTGTCAAAGATCTCCAAGATCCACAACAGCAACACCCGCCACTACAAAATCCAGAACAAAAACCGCTCTTTTATTGTCCGAAGTGCCTACACGGTTTCACCCTAAAGAGTAATCGTAATCGTCATTTGAGGTACGAGTGCGGTCATGAGCCGAGATTCAAGTGTCCTTATTGTGAATTGAGAAGTAAACAGACGTCCCAAATCTATTGTCATATAAGAAGAAAACATCCCGACGAGAGAATCTATGTTGTAGATTTAAAATCGACTGCTCATCCTTCCAAATTAGAATCAAATTAATTGTTTTCTTTTTGTTATGTTTTTCATCGACGATCATTGTAAACTTATTTATTATTTCATTCGAACATCTATTTTGTTAAAAGTATTAGGAGTTGTTTGATTCGAGTGATATATATATACGAATATTGTATATTATATCAAGAATTATTATCAAATGGTGCAATAAAAACTTTTCTTACATAAATCATATTATTCGTTACGTGTTATATGATTTATTAATTTTCAGCACGTGGAGATACATCAGGTACATATTATTAAATTCACTCTATTCATTGAATTAAGAGAATTAATGTTATTAATGTTTTTCGTTGCATTTGAATTCAATGTCTGAAAGAGATTTTGGAGGATTATCATTTAATTTTCATAGTATTGCTCCTTTGAGAATGTTACAAGGAAATTCAAATTCATTCATGTTTCAGATTTTTCTATCAAAGTTAAATGGAAATTCCTCACACGAATGTTCTGAGGAACTTGTATCCAATAAACTTGATGAAATCTTCAATTATCATATAATTTACATTTGGAGTGATTGAGTAATCAAATGTAACTATTTGAGTCAAAAAATCATCTTTTGATAAGATTAAAATGAAAAAGGTACATACAAGAGTAAATTCTCTTGTGTTTGATTTAATTCTAACACTCGTTTCTAATCTGTTTTCAGGAATCCATCCCTGGCAGTACGCGGCAGCATCTTACGACAATGCCACTGCTCCCTCTTATGATGCCGTACCGTATTATGACGCCATAAAATCCTTGGTAGCGTCCACAGGGACGATCCCGGGAGAAGGTAGCACTTCTTCGCATGGGAATAAAAAACGACACAATTATACATGCCCAAAGTGCGGAAATGGTTATACCGTGATCAAGAGTTTGAAGAGACATTTGCGTTACGAGTGTGGATTACAACCGAAATTCAAATGCCCATATTGCGGTTTCAGGAGCAAACAGAAGACTCACGTTCACCAGCATATACGTAGAAAACATTCTGGCGAACGTATTTATATTCTCGAAGTTGGGTGATGATGATCGATTGGTATGATTCTTCCATTCATTTCTGTGAAATGATTTGAATTATTCATTTCCATGTATTTATCAATTGTATTATAAAATACAAAAAACGAGATATACCTTTTCTGTTCTAATATTTTGTTCATCTTTGTATGTGAAATAGCAAAGGTTTTATTATCACTGAAAGAAAAGATTTTTACCCTGATAACACACGGAGAATTCTTTTTCAAAAACAAGCAGGGAATTATTGAAGAACTCTTTCCTAACGAATGAATACATAAAGAGCTGTGGAGGAGTTCAATGTTTGGGACATTAACGAGTTCTTTGAGAGGACTACAACAATACGTTCAGCTCCTCAAAGAACTCGTTAATGCCCCAAACATTGAACTCTTCCAGAGCTCTTTATGAATTCATCAGTTCGGAAAGAGTTTTTACAGAATTCTGTTCTAGGTTTGGAGAAGAATTCTTCGTGTGTTATATCTGGGTAGTGAGTTTTGTTTGAGCAAAACAAAAAACAAAAAGCTCAAACACAACTCAATCCTTGTCGAGGCTAGCTTTTTTAAAGCGTGCTCGACTAATCAATAAATGATTCCAAGTATTCAGTTGGTACTAGAGTGGAACTGGTGATTCCCGACGATTTCTTACTAGTCTTTCTTGAGTGTCAACGCTCGGACTGAAATGATTTATACGACAGTATATAGAAATACAGAAGGAGTGAGAATAGTGCTTTTAAGAAGATGCTATTTTATTATTTTAACACACAATTCATGCTATATTGTTGTATCGAAGTAATAACAACTTATAACTTGAATATTTTACCTATCCTATTACCTTAACGGAAATTAGCCAAGTTTTACACTGCAATATTTGAGATGTGAATGAGAATTTTACATAAAATTATATGAAAATTCATATTTATTTGGAATTTTCTCCCATTTATTGTTGAAGAAATTCTATCTATAATGAATTTTTACTGTCCACTTGCAGAAAAATTTCGCCCGAATTTTCCGTATTGCGAATGAAGTTTCATGTTTCTTACTTCAATCTTCCAGCGTGAATACAATGATGTGCCGATACGTGGACTGAAATTTTCCTAATTTCGGAATGATTTTGCTACACGAATGTACAGATTATTTGCTTCCAACACGGTATCGCAAGTTTTCCGTAAATTTTTTTGACAGTGAATATTACGGTGGCGCAAAAAAAAACGATTCTATTTCGTCCTCGTGTCTCATATGAACATTTGTTGGTTGTTTATGTTTTAAGAGTCCTCTCTAAAGGTCCGGTCGAGGAAAAAATTATTTCAATGTCACTTAAGATTTTTTAAAATTCTAAAAATAGTGAAAATTAATTCGTTTTCCATTTTTTCTTGTTGCGGTAAAATTTAAACCTGAGAAAATAGTAACTTCTTTACAATTACAGCTCAGAATATTTATTTTGAAACATTGCTTACAATTTATGAACGTTTTTGAATCTATTGCTCTTGATGTTTTTAAGCAAAAACCCGCAAATTATAAAAGAAATAAAATTCCTAAAATTTTTAAAATTAACTGATCAAACTAATTTATTAATTTAATTTATATTCTTGTTATGGAATTATTCTTGGTCTTTTCCATCTCATGGTGTATTCTTATCCATTCAGATACTAATTGAAAATAATAGTGCATATTGAATGTTGATATGAATTTTTAAAGGTCGCTTCGAAACATCGAAAGCAACAAATTTAAAAATGTTCATAAATAATGAATATTCTGAGTTGTAACTTCGAGGAAGGGACTATTTTTCAAAATACTAAATTTTATCGCAACATGAAAAAAAAATGAAAAATAAAAAAAAAGGTTTGGACTATTTTTAGAATTTCAAAAAGTCTTGAGCGACCTCTAAACAATTTTTTTCGAGCTGATCTTTAGGGAGGACTTTTAAAACATGAAAACTAACATATTTCCATATGGAACACGAAAACAAAAAAAAATTGTGTTTTTTTTTGCGCCACCCTAGGGAATATCTTTACGCTGAGAGAAAAAATTTCCGAGAACAATAAAATACTCAGTTGAATAATCGCCATAAAATACGTGATTGATGTGAATAAACTTTCATTGGCTCAATTGAATAACTGTTTCCATTGATGAAATATTTCATAGCATATTAAATATTTGTTTGATTGAATAAATATTTAATCGAGTCAATGAAAGTTTGTTCAAATCAATGTAGTATTTTATGGCGACTATTCAACTAAATCTTTCATTGTTCCCGGAAATTTTTTCTCTCAGTGTACATATTGAATTTGAAGTTCACAATGGAAATTTCTTACAATGTAGTTTCCCATTCTCTGTCACGATTTGATTTATTTTCACGGAATGGTATATTGTAATACTATACTGTTCAACAAGGGGGAAAAATGAGAAATTTCTGACGAGTAAGAAGTAGTTGCTTTTTTTCTTGAGCTGAGCGTGAGAGGAGATTATCACAAAAGTGAAAATCTTCATTCCCCTTCAAGATGAACATACTCAATAAATATAATATCCAAAACTTTTCCAAAAGTGTCGCATAATAAATATTTCAGATATTCATCGAGTATCTTCTACACTGTGCATTAAAATATGTCTTATGCAACGCTTTCAGATGATTTTCAAATGTTATATTTATTGGGGACTATCTCTTCCCATACCTGCAGGGGAAGAGTAAATTATCTTTACTCTCTTATATGGAGTGTGCAACAGATGATCAACAGTCTATGCGTGTATATTTCACAGCGGGCCGAAAGTTGGTGTTTTCTCCACGCTGCAGTTAGTGGAAAGTGAGTAATTTCCTCTTGTCCTGGAGGAAAGTAGAATTTCAATTGTTGAAATCTGCCCAGAATGAATACCATCCATCAACAACATAATCAAACTGAATTAAAATTTGTCAATCAATCGAGAATTCACATTCATTTTCGTGTTGGCGAACCCAAGAAAAAACATACAATTTTTAATTTTTCCTAGTGGAATAAGACTCGAATACTACAATATATTATATTTGAATCCAGTACATATTCTCACCTTTTCGTAATAAAATCTTAGAAAAAAGTGCTGTTGACGCGAGTTTCCGTTCTTAATTTATGTTCAGCTGTGGTATTCGATTATTCGGAAGGGATCATTTTATTCCAAGGTTCCGAATCCATCAATTGATCATTTCAATTCATCTATCATTTAACATTCCCTGTGCTTGTTGAAAGGTCAACAAAGTATGAATTCTTAAAATTATATCAATTATTGAGCGCTCAATTTTCATTGCATAAAAAATGAAAAAAATATTCCGTTATTTTTTGGGCTTTGCAGAAACTCTTATTGACTTAGAAAATATTCAACGCAACGTACCACAGAATATTGCTTTTAATATATACAAATTTGATAAACGTTTTTAAATCAAGTTTATTAAATTTGAATAATTATTATAAGCATAATGTTGCTCTTGAAGAAGAAAAGAGCTATGTCATTGATGTACTAATAATTCTTTGAGCATCGCTGATTGGAAAAGATATAATCAAATTCAAGCTTTCCGATTTCCAAAACCCAAAAATGTTCTTCATGATCGAACGATATAAAGAATCAAAATAAAATGTATGTACATAATTTTTCATGCCGTTTAAAATCGGGTGATGGGATGAAATAACACTTTGACAATGGTACCTTTGTTTTAAGATTCTTTTTTTTCTTTAAAAATATACATACATTTGTATATGTACGACGCAGAGTTAGGTTCCCGTTTCTCCTTATATGCGTTGTGTATGCTTCTTTTTGTTTTGCAGGCAAGCGGACGGCTATCAAAGTAGAGAACATTTGTTCGGTATTGATGGAGAGGTCATTGACAACGCAGTCGTCGGTGAAAAGAAATATCGCTGGAGATGCGAATCACAGACATACCTGTCCGAGATGTTCCAAGAGTTACATTCACGCGTGGCATTTGAAGAGGCACATCAAATTCGAATGCGGTCAAGAACCAAAGATCCAATGTCCCTACTGCGACGCCAGAATGAAACAGCGGGGTCACGTTTATAGGCATATTAGAAAATGTCATAAAGGGCAAAATGTATATGTTATAGATTTGAATTGAAATGATGTTGATAAAAAAAAATATGTATATACAAACATGAATATATATATATATATATATTTTCTTGATTTTTTCAAATAAAATAATTTTTGTTAATTTTTGTATTTTACGAATATGAGTACTTCTTCTTTCCCTTATTTGATGTTTATATGAAAAACGAAAATAAGTGAGAAGACGTTGCATGATCGAGATATTTTGACGTTTAATTTTGTAGTTGCTTGTTCAAAAAAAAATATATATAAAATGTATAAAGTGGATGTCTTCATCAACAACTGAAATATAAAATGGTAAGAATCAAACTTTGAATTAATTATTTGGATTCGATGTTTCGTTATGTATATATAATATTGAAATTTGGGGATTGAAGAATATTATTTATTTATTTTGATTTTTGTTCTCACCGTCGTAGATATGAGATTGCCAGTCACCGCTGCACTGTCCAAGAATTATCCAATACCATTGATGAAAGACTTGGCGACACTTTGGATGGCCAAACAACGCGTAGACTTCCCTTATCGTTGCGACAAGTGTGGCAAAAGTTATCAACACAGAGCCACTTTACTGAGGCATACCAGACACGAGTGTGGCAAGGAACCACAATTCAAGTGCCCATATTGCGTCCATCGTACCAAACAACGTGGAAATCTTTATCAACACATTCGAACGAATCATCCCGGAAGAAATGTTTTTTCCAATAGTGTTTGAAAAATTAACAAACAACATATGTACATGCATTTGTTTCTTTTTTTACTGATCATTTGTTTATATATATATATATATAAAAAAATACACAAATAAAAAACCCCAAAAGTTCGTTCTCACTGTAAATTTCATGAATCGCTAAACTTCTGGTGTAAAATATAATATGTTTATAATATTGGAGAGTATGCGTTTTATAATCTAATGCTTTTTTTTCTCATAATACGTTTTCATTAATCAACGATAATACCAACAATCGATCGTTTTGAATGTTTTTTCCCTTCTAGAAACTCTTACAATTTTTTACAATTCCAAAATCGAGCTACCGCCTCATTGTTATTTCCTTTTTTTCTTTTTCTTGTTTTCCAGATACCACAGCGTTCTGGTTGAATTGTCGTTACAACTATCCCCGACTTTACGAACATCACAGGATCAAGGTGGAATCCGATGGTGCTCCAAAATACACTAGAATGCCACGCTGTTCGGATAAGAAGCCTGGGTTTTACAAATGCCCGCAGTGCGACAAGAGTTATCGTTGGCTTAGGAACATGAAGAATCATTTGAAGGTAGAGTGCGGTCAGGATCCCAAGGAATGTTGTCCGTATTGTCCCCACAGAACCAAATACAAGAGTAGTCTTCAGAAGCATATACGAAGAATTCATTTAGGTTTATAGTATTCGTAAAAGAAGAGTTATGTGAGATTCGTAATAATAATTGTAACGATAAGAATAATATGAATAAAATTATTGCGTTCGACATTCAACCAAAGAGTGAGAACTTCTTCCCATACAGCACCGGGAGGTTTTCTGGACGTTCCGAAAACGTGCTTGGTTACACAGAGAAGGTGCAAATAATGTTCTAAAAACGTCGCATGTATGTCGCAGGAACATGCAAATGTCCCGTTTAGTTCCATTCATGTCTTCTTGCAATGTTCTTGGGACGTATTCAAGGAAAGGTTCTCACAACGTTCCGCGGCGTTGCACATATGTTTGTAAAAGGTTAGTTTTCATGGAAGCACGTTTAGAAAACGCGGAAAGAACGTCCCGTAGTATATGAAAAGAACGTGCTCGGTACGTATTCATGTGCATCAAAAGCGAAGGTACTCTAAACATTTGGAAAATATGTGCCTTGGGCACCAACCAGCCCTATGCCACTGCCACTTAAAAGTAGGACTTTTATTGTCTTTCGCCACGAGACGTCGCTAATAGTACACTGGGTACGCAGGGATTGGGTTATAGCTCATAATATAACCTCAATAAAAGATTATTTGGATCAACATTTTCAAGCAGTGCTGATATTGTTCCAATAAATTATTCAAATTATTCTTTCTATTCTGTTTAACACGTATAATATTCTTGAAGCTACTATATCCTCACTTGAAAGGTTAAGTTCGCATCTATGTTTATTTCGCTCCGTACCCACTGAACATGAAGCGCCACCTGGTTTGGGTCTAGTTTCAACGACAATAAGTGACCTCTTTTCGAGATAGGTTTTGTATTGGAGTGGCATAGGGCTGGCACCAACACACGCGGAACCAAGATTATGTTTATAGAACATCCAGAGAACTTTCTGTACTGTCTGGGCTTTGTACCGTAAAGTGAATTATGTTTTTTGTTTTTTTTTTTGGGGGGGGGAGTAGAATTTCTATAAGTGCGGTGGAGGTAAAAAAAAACATTAAAAAATTCATATTGAAATGAGTTGTTTCATCATTTTTATTTGATCCAAATTTTCGAGAATCATTTCCAGGAATAAAAGGATTGAGAATACATATGACAGCCTTGTAACGAATTTCCATTGATGCTTCAGGCGCTTTACGGTACTCGATATAATTAATTTTTTTTTTTTTGCGTTTTGTTTTTCAATAATCAAATCGAATGGGAGTGACGAGTTTTAATATATCTGTCCGTTTGTAATTTAAACATAATCATGAAAATACTTTTATATTTATTATTTATATTTGAACACAATAAAATAATATGATTAACCTGAAACTTCGTTGATCATGTTTTATTTGGAGCTATGAAATTTGTAAATAATATTCTCGGGAGCATTGAAATTATTCTATAAAATCTCATAAAAAAATTGAATTGAATTGAATTGGAATTTAGCCCATTTATCATGGGATTGTATAGAATATTTGAAATGAAATGTTATTCGATGTGGATTTAATTATAATTATTTTTAAATTTATAATTGGAGCTTGTTCATTTCAATTTTGAAGTATCGAATGAAATATTATATACTCTAATGAATCTGTAATTTGAAGGAGTGTTGGGATAATTTGAGTGCATCGATGCATCAATCCCTTTGCGGTTGAGGACAAGACGTTGATTACATTTTCATGATCTCTTCGAGAGATCCTCAAAGGGATTCATCATCGAGAGTCATTTGACGAGGATATCGTTAATCATAAATACAGGAAAAAAATACTCAGAGCAAAATTCAAATCGAATCACAATTTCTTCAAGGTCTGCTCGGGAAATTTTTGAAGAGTTTGAGATTGCGAGTAATATTAATTATATGACTTTCAAACGTCGTTGTGAAGTACTTTAATGGCAATAAACGTCAAAAAGTATCACTTAAATTCCTATTTATTTACTCATCTATTCATCCACACATCCTTAGTTATTAATACATCTGTATTGTGCGGTTAAAATGTCATTGATCATTTCATTTGTTCGTACTAATTTATCTATTTTCTTTTTTAGGTGAATATTTGTACTGATTTATCCCAATAGATTGTCCAATCGTATTTCTGAATACAGGGAGAGGACCGGGAAGAAATTACCGCCATAGGAAATGGTATTGAAAAAAAGAACGTATTAATATTGATTGAATTTATTCATCAGCACGATTTGAAATTAATTTTAGTATCATTTTTCAGGTTCAAGTGAAAAGCGCGGATCGGAGCCATGTTTTTTGTCGTCCCATTGCCGATATTCGAGGTTGTATCTTTCAGACTGTACGCCGTAATGTTTGAAAAATGTCGGCAATCGAGTGAAAAGGAACGGAATTTGAGTGGTCGTCGGAATTCAATGAGAATGTTTCTACAATATTCTTTTACATTGAGTTTAACATGTATTATGATTTGAGGCAACGAATCAATAGAATAAAAAAAATACTTAATCAAAAATATATACGAAATATTGTAAATTAGAGACATAATTGTAACAGTTTGTGTAAGTCGAACAATAATTATAATTGCGAGGCATGCGCTTCGATGATTTTGTTAATTTTCGTCTAATAATTCTTTTTGTCAAATTGAATTTTTAATTTATAGAATCGATGCATCACTACATGAATATATTTTCTCACAACGTTGAATGTCTGCAAATCGGATGACTGGAGAAATGAAAACTGAATTAAATCGATCATTTGTTTGCAGATACTCCGCTGTTCCCAATCGTCAAGCCAAGATTCCACGTCTGTCCACGATGTGGACAAATGTACTCCTGGGCGTCTAATTTGAGAAAACATTTGAAGATGGGGTGCGGTATGGTAACGTTCGAGACGCATTTTTCTTGTCAATATTGCCCTTATAGATCAAGAATCGAAGCCAGCTTCTTGAAACATTTACTCTCGGTGCATAACATCAAATAAAATTGCTGTGAGCATTTTGGCGTGGATGATAATGTCCTTGACCTTCCTATGAAATAGAGGTTCCTATTTGAGATTTCTATTTACCTTATAACGTACATATAGGATATGTATACAATTCAACGATATTATGAAGCGTAGTTGTATAGCAATAGCGAACATATTTCATAATAAATTCATCACATATCGCTAGTTTGTGATATTAATGTGTAACGAACGTGTAGGGGCGAATTTATAATTCATGATCCTGCTTTAATTTTCTTTTCCCTAATTCATGAATTTGTAGTTTTATAGATTTTTGTAGAGAGATAATGACGATGACAATACACGAGATATGCTCAAAATATATTAAGAATAGACCGTAAAGTGAGTCACGCGCTCCTTAACTCCCTTGTGAAGTGACGTTTCAATTACAGTGATTTATAGACATTTATTTTTAATTTCACTCAGCAATGAAGAATTTCATGAAACTTTGAAGATTCAATTTAATTAATCTTAACCCTCCCAATACCACGTGCACATACGGCGTGTCCCAGAATTCGCGAAACGGATTTCACAGGCATATTCTGCAGCCAAAATGCAATAATTTCCCGTTTGAAAAAAATTTTTCCGACCCTTAGTTTTGGAGATATGAGCATTTTTCGATTTTTTTTTCAAATCCAAATCATTCAGGAACACTGTATGCTACATACTTGAGCTTAACATCATTCGCTAAGTTGGAAAACGGCGGATCTATGGAAAGAAAATTAAACTCTTTTATCATTGATAGTTCCGGAGCTATAGCGATTTGACATTTTTTAGCTTCCAGCCAATCAGAATTCAGCAACTTCAAATCGCTCTAGCTCCGGAACTATCAATGCTAAAATAGTTTAATTTTTTTTTCACAGATCCGCCGTTTTCCAACTTAGCGAATGGTGTTAAGCTCAAGTATGTAGCATACAGTGTTTCTGAATGATTTGGATTTGAAAAGAAATCTAAAAATACTCATATCTCCAAAACTGAGCGTCGGAAAAATTTTTTTCAAACGGGAAATTATCGCATTTTGGCTGCAGAATATACCTGTGAAATCCAGTCCGCGAATTCTGGGACACCCTGTATATGTGCCATGGGTTGATAAATTTTTTATTAAAAGTATATCCGGTGAATTTCTTTTTATTATAGTTTGTCTCAAAGAAGGTTCCAGTATGCACTGTGATTGTTTGTTGCTGAGAAAATATATATTTGTAATGAAAAAAACTCAACAAATTAATGAGATTTCGAAAATTATAATTTTATCCATATTTTATCAGTAAAATATCAATATCAAATTGTTCTTCTCAAAATCACTTAGAACATATTTTTCAAATGTCTTCGAATTTTCAATTTCAGCAATGACTTGTGGTAGAAATATTCGATATTCGCCTTGGCAAATTGAGGACGGAACCTTTTTTTTAGGACGATAAGCCCGAATATGTAACCTACTGTATCTGCTAAAATACGAGAGCTAAAAATTCTAATGTATCTTACTTGGTGGGGTGGAGATTGAGAAAATTTCCATTATTTCTCTCTACTAACAGCCGTGATCTGATGGTCCTGAAAGGGTTGATAGAAAAGGTAAAAAACCTAGCATTTTTCGTCCAGCTTTTCTCTTTCAAAAGTTTCAGAGAATTCAATGTATTCCATGTATATCAACAATT
This sequence comes from Gonatopus flavifemur, assembly GCA_018340375.1. NCBI lineage: Eukaryota > Metazoa > Arthropoda > Insecta > Hymenoptera > Dryinidae > Gonatopus > Gonatopus flavifemur. The sequence continues at coordinate 1,950,111 of JAFFJZ010000023.1, forward strand.
GTAGAGCCAGGGAAATTTTCACAGTAAAAGCATGATCAATGTTGAGCATATTCCCCTTGATCGATGATCTCTGCCAGATCGATTTGTTTTTCACTTCTTCGTCTTTATTTTGATAAAACGAGAAACGATGTGACGTACTTTACGGGTAATTTCTGACTTCTAAAAGTAGGCAAAGGTTCCTACCGAATCAAACTTAGATTGTATAATATTGAATTAAATTTAATCTAGTCTAATGGCTGTTGAAGACTCATCATTTTTCAATTCACTCAGAATTAACGTGCAATTGATATTTGTGTGTCAGAGATATACAGTTTTCTTGAATAATTTGTTTCGAATTTTGTTCATAATATGAATTTCATGTTATTGATTTGAACAAAATCCAATTGATAGTGGCGACTATTCAAATAAAGACGGTGTGAAAAAGTTCCATAGTACATCATACGTGTAAATATTTATATATTGAAATAGCAAAAATATATGTTTTTTTTTGTAATTTTATACATTAAACAAGGAGACAAAGATGTTGTATGAAATATTGTCACGGTTCATGTATTTATTTGTAAGTAGTAAACTTTGATCGTAATGATGTATTTATAAGATCAAAGTTACATCCCGCTTCAAACAAGTTATCCAACTGTTCACAGTCTAACAGAACAATATATGAATGGCTGATTCTATTTCTGCCAAAACAGTTCCTATCTCTGAAGAAAAATTCAGATGTTGAAAATCAAATTGTTCTGAATTTCTTACATGTCATGAATTTGTTTCACATCAAATACTCGTGAATCCTCGAGAACTTCATTGGTTCAACATTTTAGCAGTGAAGCTAATATATCATTTTATCTTTTCGGCTGGGATTCAATCTTTCATCCGTGTTGTATTTTTTTTCGCCAACTATTGCTCTCGTTCAATGAAAAAGAAAATACAAAGCGGAAATTTGGAAAAAATTTATAATATGTGGATGGAATATCAAAAAAGGCAACACTTCATGAATTGTTATAGAATTTTATATAATATACTTATATCTTATAGATTGTACATGCAGTCTGTATCAAAACTACCTTTGACGGGTAACAATCCACATTCAGGATGAAAACTTGCAAACCTAAGTTTTATAAAATCTCCAATTATTTCAATTCAAAGCGGATTTTCTTTTTTCACTGTTTCAAAAATAATTTATGATTATTCAAATGAGTATTCCCCAGTATGAAATATTGTATGAAAATTATACCGAATAAGGAAGTTAATTTGGAGTTATTTCCATATCGAATCTTTCTATTTTTGTCGATGATTGGACAAAATATGTGCCTCTTTAGTATTAATATTGTCATGTTGTGCAGTCGTTTCTCCATCTCAGGGTGTGAATAAATCTCTCAATGGCTCTGCCCTGACAGCAAAGTGTTGAACAAATATGCAGTGAATTGTTGAAAATTCTCCACAGTAGTTTGAAACAATTTGCAGGGGCGTTGCGTTTAGCTTCAGTCATGAAACTCTCCATCACATGCGAAAATAAAATAACATAGCAACTTTTTTTGGAATGGCTACCCACGTAAAAATGTCTTGCTTCCGCCAACGCTGACAATAGAATATAGCTTGGGGCAAGGCTGACTGAAATAAGTCAATATTGATTAAAAAATGATAAAATGATGCACCATGATTGGGAATTAGTGAATTGGTTTCGTGAATTTATGATTGTCTCAGCATTCGTTCAGGCCTGGGGCAAGCTATCGCCAATCCTGGACCAATATAGACTGGATGAAATATATGAGTGTTGCACCAAGCATTGTCAATAGCTAGGCGCAATCTTGACCGCGATCGTCAATCTTGGCCCAAGCTTGGTCCATCATTTCACCAATGTTTGTTCTATGTTGGAAAACAGGCTTGGCAGAGCGAAAAATGATGTTATCATTTCACAGTTGCACTTTCCTAATGTCGAAGATCTTGCCAATCTTGAGCTACGTTGCGGCACCTTAGAACCGATAGTCAATTTTTATGTGGGTACTGACGAACTGATTTAATGGACACAAAACAACAGAGGAAGCTTACAATCCTTTTTCCCGTTCCAATACTTAAATATGAATCGTTGCGTGTACTGTTTATGAGTTTACAGATAAACTCACTATGAATTCATTATTTCCTATATATCAAATGCCAGGCAAATCCGGAGGGAATCAGCAGGTTTTCCGTGCAGGATCTGCTCGCTTTTATCCAGATTTGACTGGCATTTTCCGCAGAGTTGTGCATTTCTGTTGAACGTGCAATAAAACTATGTATGCTTAAAATGGCCGAGAAGAAGTTGCATTGAGAGTTGAGGAATCCATACAATAGACACAGGAAAAGTTGAATGAATGAAGGATTAGGTACTGCAAGATAATTTCCTAATTTATAATTCTTTGAAATATATATTTCCCACACTTCTTCTTTGTCTTCTTCTTCACAATCAATAAATTGAAGAAGTTTTTTTTTCCATCAATATAAACGTTGCATTCATTGTGGAGAATGCAAAATAATATAATATCAATCCTAACACATATCAAGCAGAATGTATATGGACATACGCCGAGCATCTTCGAGAAACTGTCTGACATTTCTAACGAAAATCACATAAATGTTTGATTATCTTTTAGAAATTAAGAAAAATATATCATAAAATATTTTCACTGGACTTAGATGAATGAAATCATTGCCTGAAGAGTATATCTGAAAACATTAATCGTGAAAGATAAGTAGATTACATAGATTACAAGCATAAATCATCTCATACGAGTAACTTAGACGTAGTTTATCGTAAATAATGAATTTGTATAACAGAACGTAAAATCTGTATACCGATGTTCCAATCACAGAACTCATGTTGTCTTAATAAACAATAATTCCTTATGTAAATATTCAAAGTCCAATATCCATATTCATTTTTCCAAAATCTGTTTCGTCAAATCACCGCTGAATTTAATGCTAGATCGGGACAACACGCCAAGGGAGTCGCACTACACGACGAATACCTCCTAATCCCACTATACTCATTCTCCGGATTCTCTCCTCACTTTACATCATAAATTGTAAATTTCATTCTCTTCATTATTCCAAATCACTAAAGCATGTGTCGTGAATTTATAAATTGAACACATCACATAAATAAAATCTACGAAAAATGTTATTGATTTGTAAAATCCTTTGTTTCAGATAAATTGATGGTTTGGGATGATTATCAAGATTTTGTCGGTGACTATGGCAACGATATCGAAGCAAGTCGAAATTATTATGACAACCACGACGATCTATCGGAGACGAATTCTATTAAAGAACAAATAGCCAAGTCCGTTGTGTTTAGATATCAATGCGTCAAATGTTCCAAGTTTTATCGGAGAAAGCATCATTTGTTGGAACACATTAGACTTTCTTGCGGACAAAAGACCGAGTGTTGTCCTTATTGCAGTTACCGTAGTAACCGCAGATGGAATTTGAAATCCCACATGAAAAGGATCCACGGGAAAGTTTGAACGACCGCGAAGACGCTCCAATATACTTTTCGATATTAGATTCCAAAACAATTATCCAGTTTTTCATAAGATCGTACCTGACGGGGAACAGTATTTCTTGTTTTTATCTTATTCGCAAATTATAATTATTGTTCAGAGATTGTTGATATTTGAATAAAACAGAGAACTTATTCGAATTTGTTTTGTTTATCATCTGTTTCTGTATTGATGAAGCGTAGAGAGAGATTTTTATAAATTTCGGAAGTCTGTGTGTACTTTCGAATTGTATTCTTCTCATTTTGTGCATCTTATTTACTTGTTCCAGTGCTTAGGAGCGGTAAAAAATGGACTGACCCGAGGCGAAAATCGAGACACGATCCAGAGAGGGCCCTACAAGCTGTCGATGCTGTTCGAAATGGGGGAATGTCTATTAGAAAAGCCGCTCAAGTATTTTCTATTCCAAAATCTGTTATTCATGATTACAGCAAAAAGGGCATTCCTTCTTACATGAGACGAATTCGTGTGAGGAAATTTTGAAAAGCCACTTGCGATTTTATTCGTAGGTATTGCGTGTTGTGCGTGTTTTCAATCGTCGAACCGTTCCTCAAATAATCTCTCATTCTTCGTTTTTTTCTGAAATTTTGTTTCAGATTGCGCAAAGATTTCGAGATACAATCTCAGACGAATCGATAGAAGTTCCAAATTTTTTGAAGATGATGTCTCTGATGACGATTCCTCGTGGTCAAGAAGAAGTGGTAAAAGAAGATACAAGAGCGGTCAGAGAAGACGTTACGGGCTACGAGAATCCCCTGATAGGAAATCAGATGAGGATTATGATGTCGCGGCAATGGAAAAGTTCGCCTGTATTTTATGCTCTTTTGAAACTTCTCGATCTACCACTCTTAAATATCACATAGTGAATAGTCATGTTTAAATGTGTGGGGTTTTGGATTTCAGATTCTTTCAGAAAATTTGACTCCAATTTTGCGATAAAGTCATTTGCAGAATTGTATAAACGTAACTTGAGGTGGATTCACGACGTAATGCGACGTGGAAATGACGTTTACCTTCATTGGCGGTGCCTCACGGCAATTCCTAAGCGTGTTCGTAGGATTTTCCAAACACATTTTTAGCATTTTTAACATCCTGCGTTGTTTGGATTGAATCACAAATCGTCAAATGATTCCTCCATCCGTGGATGGAATGAAACTCTCGGAGAGCTCTCGGAGAATGTTTTGAAAAGCTCTATTCAACTGATCCATGCATTCATTTGGAAAATATGTTTTCCAAGAATTGAAAAAACATGAGAATTAAATTTTTGTTACGAAATATTTGTAACCTCCATGTACTTCAAAATAAACTTTGAACAACACTCCATAAGTCTACTGGTTATTTTCCCAATCATTTTGCTTTGATTGATTTTTCCTCCTCATCACGATTACAGTGTTTGTTTTCATTGTCTCATCATTCGATAAATCAAACTTCATGTACTTTCAATTCCGAATAAATTCTACTCTATCCTCCACGATTTTTTTTTATTTTTACAGAAAACGAATTGAGAATAAGGGGATTGCAGTACGCGAATAGCGAGAAAGTGACGTATTCGTGCAGAAATTGTGGCAAGGTCTACAACTATCAGTCTAGTCTGGCCAGGCACTTGAAACTCGAGTGTGGCGTGGAACCTAAATTTCAGTGTCCTTTGTGTCCTTACAGGACCAAACACAAATCCAGTTTGAACACGCACATGAACGGCAGACATAAGAAATTATTTAACGATATTTATAGTTTATCCAATGGAAGTAATACAATCGACAACTGACGGTAAAAATATATTCTTTTAAACGATAAAGAATGCATTCCTCGTCGTCGAAAGTTTTGTATCATTGTGAAATTATTTTGTATTTATTATCCAAATTTGTATATACGAATATATATACACATATATTAGAGATATCATTATTTATGTTTGTGAAAATGAAGAAATAAAGTTTGGTTTGTTGGATATTTGTTACATTTGTTCTCTCCTCTCATTCATCGTTTTGAGTGATTGGAAAATTTTCAGTTTACAAAGGACTTCGTTGTCTTTCTCAGGATCGATGAACGTGCGGTGTGATGATGAAAAATACGAACATTCTCTTTCATTTGAACAGTTTGCGATCATCCCAGATAACACAAAGAGTAATTCAATGCATCATTTTCTTTTGGGGAACAAAATCGAACTGATTAATTAAGAATTTTAATTCTTCGAAAGAATCTACCTCCTCGTCTGATTACAGGATCTCCCTCAAAATTCATGGAAATAATTCTTTTGTGGACCATCAGGAGCTTCATGGAGCAAATATTTTGATTCGGGTAGGTGGTGGAGTCTTTGAGCTTTCACAGAATGTAGATTTCTCATTTGTCGAATAAGGTCTCAACGCAACATCAATATTTGACATTCAGTCAGTCAATAGTTTGAAGAAAAAGATCATGGGTGGCCAAAATAAAGAGAATTCTGAGGCTTTTCCAACCCTCTTACAACCCAGATCTGCCCTTGTGCAATTCTTTTTCATTTTTGGTATTGGCTCAAAGCTAACTCGGAAGAAAATTCTGCTCGGCATACAGACTCTCAAGAGAACGATTGTGAAAAACGCCAAGTGTATTCGAATCTGGATTATTTTCATCACTTTTGAGGCAGAGTTTGTGTCATATAAAAACACTCTAATCACGAGTCAAAGAAAACCCGAATTGAATGATTCAGTCGGAAAAGACAATTTCAAAAATCAACCCACTTGAGCCCATTTTTTGCATATCTTTCCGACGTACACAAATGTTTGAGACCAAAATAAGTAAGTTAAGAATCAATATATATTATTAGTTTAAGTCATTGTCCGTCTGGATTTCCGCTCTGCTTCAAGAATCTCTGCTTTCCCTTACTGTCTCTCACGCGATTGTGTTTGTACATTTTGTATTTTTGGAGTTAAGAGAACGCGATAAAATTGTAACATGAAGATGATGAGAGTGTTGACAAATATTCCACAAAATTTTGGTTAAACTCAGAATTTGATGATGAGTAGATTTATCCATTGCGTTTACCTTCTTGGTGAATATTATACAAGTTTTGAAGAGTTCTTTTAAATAGTTCCGTGATATCTGGGATGTTTTCACATCATCGACGATTCAAATGTATTTGTTTCCTTTTTTCTTCTCTTCAAATCGATTTTCTCTAGTTTTTCCTAACAATTTGTTTAATTTCAGAACCGTGGCTGAGGACTTCAATGCGTAGCCCGTTCCAGTGCCCGCAGTGTTATCGGACCTATAAGCTCAAGAGATCATTGAGACGTCACCTCATAGTCGAATGTGGTAAAGCACCGAGGCACAAATGTCCCTACTGTCAACATTACAGCAAATACAGAGCTAGTATATTGAAACACATTATCAACATACATCCAAATCTTCCTTATCGATGATATACAATTTTGTTATCAGATATCGATGAATGATGTTAATAAAAAGTGATCTTTATTTTGAAAGATGTACTTCTTCATTGATGAATAATGGATTTCGATTGATTTCTTCATTTTTTTTTTTAATTTCACTTTGTGCTATATAATTTTTACCTGTTTTGTTATACTTTGACGCGATATTGTCATAATTTATCTTCAGGTTTATTTCACACAAGTGATTTGTAAACGAATAATGAATTGGAACCAGGAAAGAATAATATTGTAGATATCATGAACAGATCGTGTAAACGCATTTCAGGGTCTCACTCTCCACAGTTTTTTTTTTTTTTTGTAAAGGATCCTCAGTTGAAGGAAAGAATCTTTTGTAGCAACTTTCAATTCCAAAACTTACACTTAAGGCGAAGGTTCAATGAATCGCCCTACGATTTTTCGCAACGAACACTGACGTTCTGTCATTCAACGTTGAAGACTTTCAGTTAAGAAAATTCCTAAACCCGCACCAAGACATCAAATTTTTGAATGCCGAAAAAATTCAGTCTTTGCAGAATCAGAGATCATGCATTCAAATTTGACATACAAAGTTCACTACCTATAATGGGATTGAAAAGTATGGTGTCTACACGAAGAGGGGAATTGTTTCTAGAAATCTCAATATCCATTCGAAGATAAGTTGGTAAATACTTATTATAGTCTATTCAAAATTGTGTTGGGTTCCTTAGTTCCAAGAATTCATTAGATCTGATCAAATCTCATTGCAGTTCAATCGTCGGTCATTGATGCTCTCGAGAGTTTCTTCTCAATTGAATCAGATTTGGAGAGGGTGAATAGTGTCTTTTAATTACGATAGCTTCTATTTGATTATGCGTCCAGAGGAGGTGAACAATTGGGACACCTGATAAAATTCGGAATTTTATTTCTGGTACACTGTAACAGTACTGTAAAAAATAGTGGTGGGATATATTTGTCTCTACAAAATAGTGGCAGCAAAAATCCTCCACGAGAAGGACTTTTCTCTCACTTTTCGGAAGATTCAACACCCAAAAAGTGAAATAGTTCCCCGAAATGAAAGACAAAAGTCTTGTATTCTTTATGAAAACGCGATTCCCTTACGATCAGGGGCTAGAATCCACCACTGGAGTAAGAAAAAATTCCCTGTATTTTTTACAGTGAGCCTAAATCACAAACTGGATGAAACCCAGATGAGGTTGGAACTGTATACGGATTCATCCGAATGGCGATGCGGTTTTGTGTGGTTGATTTTGATCTGGTTTTAGAAACTGAATCCAGATAAAACCTGCAGAAAGTTCGGACCGTATCTGGGTTCGTCTATTTGTCCATACGGCTCTCTACATTGCTTGGGATGGAAATCCGCTCTTATGGAGTGAATGTCCACTCTCTCAGGAATCCTCACTCAGGGAAACTGAACTTGAAAAATTCCATATGAAATTTGTTGATAACTTCAAAAGTTCTAGAATAATTCTTGCGCGTGACTGTGTTCATTCGTTGGATTCAATCTGAACTGAAAGTGAGTTGAACTATCGTTTCGCTCGTAGAAACTAACATGAATTGCGTACTTGAATTGGTTATGGATTGTTAAAAATATCGCTGCGGGTTTTATGATGTACAGGCAAGCATGACGGAGGAACGTAAACCTCAACGCAAGGACAGGTTGGAAATAAAATGGTTTGATACCATAGAAAATTCTGAGCAATGAGGATCTGGAAGCTGGAGGGAAACATCCACATATTAGTTTCTATCAATATATTTTACAGAAATTAAAGTCATAAGAAATATCCTTCTGTAACTGATATCCCCCCCCCCCTTCGCCTCCCTCCAACAGGAAGAAAATTTCAATAATCACAAAAATTGTCCTCATTGAAAGTTGAAATCTGACGCGTGTGCTTGCTTCACGTACTACGATACTTCAGTTCCTACTTCCAAATAATGTTGTCTGTAACCCACATCCGCACATCGGAATTGAATAAATCAACTCATAAAGCGGTAGCAAAATCTCGATTTAACACATAAAACTAAAAAATTACCTACAGTCGGTAAAACAGTTGTAGATCTTTTTATCCAGATTTCATCATCCGTCGATCGGTGGAAACCCTAGTGTAAATAAAACAGAACCTCCATATTAAAATTCGGTTGCACAACGCATTCTTTTAATCGATTTCTAAAGCAAATGACTCTTTGTTTCAGATTATTCTATGATTGGATTGAAACATACCTGCGTGACCTGTGGAAAAACGTACAAACATAAGCATCATTTGAAACGACATCACGATTTTGAATGTGGAGTCGATCCTAAATTCCAATGCGCCTTTTGTCCTCATAGAACCAGGTACAAGGACAGTTTGATGAAACACATTCTCGCGAGGCATCAGCAAATTTTGGAACACAATTCGTCGTATGGGAATCGTCCCCTGATGTTCGATCTGACCACCGATTTGGATGGCACCGTGCATATTCCGGGAACTACTTTCAGCGGATATTCGGATTTTTCATCGAATTTGTAACATAAGAGAAAATTTATATCGAGGAATATGATTGCTCTTTGTTAAATAAGAACTTTTGATAACTTTTTAGTGGTTTCTAAATTGAAGAAAGTGTATCACCTCGTCGACTGAAGGTAAATCAAAGATAAGTCAAGTATTAGTCAATTTGTACAAAGATAAATTCAGTGACTGATAGGAAATTTTCACGATACATCGAGTATCGAGTATCAGAATTCTAATTCATCTAACGGGAACGGTGAAGACTTTAGTTGGAATTGAGTGAAGGAGTGGACAATTTCCAGAGACTCGCTCATCAGTTTTCATTCTAAGGATTTCATGAGAGATCTCGATCATCTTTTATTCGTTTACTACACTGAGAAGAAAGATAGTGGACTTGACTACGTAATTGAGTCAACTAAAAATCTAGTGGAATAAAAAAAGGACTGCATTTGAACGTATCCAACAGTCGCGCGTAGTTGGGTCCATTATATATTTTTTTTTTCAGTGCACTCAGAGAACAAAAGTTGCTGAAACAGCAAACCTCGAAGATTTGCTTTGCTGATATGGCAAAACTTGTTGCTGAATTAGCAAATAATTTGCTATCACAGCAAAAATCTTGCTCTTTTAACAAGCGCTTGCCATTCAGCAATCCGAGATTGTAGATATACAGACAACTAGGAAATTTCGCTGAATTAGCAAATATCTTGCTAAAATAGCAGAATTTTTGCTGTAACAGCAACCGTTTTGCTAATTTAGCAAAGCAGATTTTTCGTAATCGCTTTTTCAGCAAGAATTTTTCTCTGCGTGTGTAAAAATATTCATATCCAATTTTATGATAATAAGAAAAGTGTATGAATTGAATTGGTTCAACTCGGTTGTTGGTAGATATTTTTCATTCGTCAATGGCTGATTTAAACTGACCGATTGAGGATCAATCACAGAGATCTCCCGAATGGGAATAAAAATTCATGTGGCGAAGATTGTTCGAACATAGCCAAGAGAAGAGCCACATATATGCGCAAATATGGTACATGTATGATCTCAAATTCGGAAATTTAGAATATGTGTGGTATGTTTGTTCGTCACTTGGAGGATATACTCTCTAAAATTTTTGGAGTGAGATTTTACTCTTTAGCCAGCCAGAAGTGAGCTAGTCGAATTCTCGAGTGAAATTTCCACTCTTTTAGAGTGATATTCTAAGGTTTGAGGTTAGAAACTCACAACCACTCCGATGTTAGAGTGAATTTTTCATTCTAAAAGAGTGAGAGATCACTCGAAACGAGTGAAAATCCCACTCGAAGCGGACAGGCTCACTTCTGACACTTAGTAGAGTGAAACGTGCGATTTTTCACTCTTCCAGATTTAGAGAGTATCACATATCAACTAAAGTGCACAAAAAATTAGTTATCAGATGTTTGTTCTTTCATATTTAAAATGATTTTGCTATTTTCCTTGATGGACGTTAGAGATTCCGAAAAAGGTGTGTTTCAAGATCGATTAGCTGATAAGATAATTTTTAATGACAAAGGTGCTTTTTCTCGATTGTCACTCACGGATTTCCTCTTTTGGGAATTCCTCAGGGATCCGCACCCCTTTCATATCTGCCAAATATACCCGTTGTCGTGGCACAATGCGCCATGTACTTTTACCGCAATGTTTTTAGAATGGGAGCAATAATCAGAACAAAGATAGTATTGAGTACCTTCACCCCATGTTCGCAAAAAGCAATTTCTTTGAGATAGAAACGGCGCTTACTCGAATCGCGTTTCAATATCACAGTTTTCTAATTCTTGGATTCAAACTGAGAAATTATCTACAAGTTGGATCATTGAAAAATTATCAACTAGTTACCAATTAGATGTATTGGTATTATCTGGATGAATAATCAATTGTTTTTCCTAATGTATCGAAGTTCGTTACTGTACCTTATTGAAAAAATCCAGGTGGATTCCTATGTTTTCTTGTAGGAAATTCCGATGGTTTTCTATGGGTTTGCTCGACACCCATGGTTTCCTACGTAAATTCCGGGAGTTCCAATTGGATTTTCAAGTTTCCTATGAGGATTTCGGATGGGTGCCTGGATTCCTACCTGGATTTTTGCAATAAGGTAGGGGCGATTTTACAGTAAACTTTGTTATCAATATGGGATCAAGAGTTGTTCAATGAAATGGAAATTAACAAACAATTATGAGAATTGTGATTATTTTGAAGTTTTAGGCCATTTGGATTCATTTCATGTTCATTTGATTGAATAGATTGATCATGAATTTGAATTCTATGGAAAGAACACCTAGAAAAGATTGGTTCGAAAAAATTTGTGAATTATTATATTTTAATCTTTTTGTACGTTGAAAGTTTTTGAAATGTTAACCAAATATCGCTATTATCACATAACTATAAGATACATGAACATTAAATACCAAAAACAAAAAATATGTGTACATAGTATGTATTATATAGGTGCGAATAAACAAATTGTAAAAACGTTGAGAGAGAGACAGAGAGAGAGAGAGAGAGAGTGAAATGAATGATTGTAGAATGCATAAACTACAACTTCAACTATACATAATGTATTTTTATAAATGTTATTTATTAATCAATTAAACGAAATCTCATGAATTCATTATTGTACTTTGAATATTTATTTTTCATTTTGTTGAGACAATAAATATTCAGTATTGTCGAGCTGAAAATGTGGAAAAATTATAAATTGTATCTTTAATATTCTTCTCCATATCAATATATGTTTCAATTTGAATATCGTTAATCCCATCCAATTGAATCCCATAAAATGATGTGAACTTTGGTGTTTTTTTTTCTTTTTACAGAAAAAGCATCGAGCGCGTTATCAGTTTCGACGGTGGTGCCCACGAGACGTTTGCGTTCAATGACCTCGACGGATGGTGAAAATTCGAGTAACGTTTGGAAACCGAGAACTTATATTTGTTCAAAGTGTAATATCAATTTCAACTTGAAAGTCCTGTTGAAACGGCATTCGAGCGAGTGTAGTGGAGTCAGCGAGAGCGCCGCGCACCCCGAAAAAATTGAACATAAAAAAATCGTGAAAAAATCTTTCACCTGTACGGCCTGCGGGAGTTCATTCAGTCATATCGAAATACTGAGAATGCATCAATCGTACTACTGTGAAGCGGATCAAAAATATCCATGCCCGATATGCAAGATAGTATTTCCAAGAAAGAAATACCGCGATCAACATTTTCGAAACAGACACCAGCTGTTGGAGTTGGAAATCGGGAATGATCAATGATTTATTCAATACGTACGTGATATACACATCATCATCATTGTAGACAAATAATAATACATTTAAATTTTCTTGTATCTCAACTGTTCTTTGTTGATAACAATAATTCTCAATTCAATTTGAAGTATTTGAGCAAGTGCGTGAGAGGCGTGAGTTGTTTTTTTTTGTCTTCATTATCATCGAGCGAAAAATTCGTTGATATTAAGTTAGTTGGTTCACAAGATTCTCGTTCAAGCTCATCGTGAAATTTGATCTTGAATACACCCAATGGAGCAAGTGAGTTCGATAATAATAATAATAATAATAATAATATCAATAATAATGATAATAACAATAATATTAACAACATTTTGGAATAAACTCGATTTTCTTTCAATCCCCTCAAGCGAAACTGTGTTCTCATTGATTTTCAAATTTGTTCTCCTTTGGTTGTTCCTCGATTAGTTGTTTTATTGATATTTTTCATTTCTTTCCCTCTATGTAATTGGCAATTAATTTCAACGATTAACCTTGGATGACATTTTGTTTCTTTCAGGTTTCTATCTGGAGAGTTTCTTCCCTATCGAGAAAATTGACGATCCTGAATTACGAAGAAATCACGGAGATTCGGCGTCTTTGGGTGCGGAGGATCTCCCTCAGTGTCCCAACTGCGGCAAAAAATATTCCTTGAAACATAATTTGATGAGGCACATTCGGTTCGAGTGTGGTGGTCAAAGAAGATTTTCCTGTCACCTGTGTCCTAACAAATACACACAAAATGTCAGTCTACAGAGACATTTGATCCATCATCACAATGTCGTTGTGCCAAGAAGAAGATTCAACGAGCAGTGGAGGAGGAGGAAAATTGAAGCGCAATTGTATTTCGAAGAGGAGAGAGGACAATCTATTCGTCGTTGAATTTTTCAGGAAGGATATATGTGAATTAGAAAGTGGTGATTTTCATGCGCTCAATTTGTGTTGAATTCCAATGGCGGAATCGAATCGAGGGTGTTATATTATACTCTTCTGGTTTTCCATGTAAAAATATTCCTATATTTCGATATCATGTGGAAATTCGTTTATTTGGTATCAAAAAATTCATGAATATTTGCTAGTGTGTTTTATGAACTAAAGTCAATGAATGTTCCATTGTTAACAAAAGTGTTGAGGTATGAACATTTTTTATTTTAACTGAATAATGATAATTTCTCGAAATTTAATTTACAGGAGATATGTCGTTGGAACGTGGCGTGATCTTTATCTATCAAAAAAGTACAACAATGATTCAGAGTACTATAATTCACGGCAATTTCCCCTCATTCTTCCTATGAGTTTAATCAAAAAAAGCGCGAATTTGCGTAAAAACTGTTTCACGCGTGATTTTATTGCAAATTTCGATTTATAAACTGACAGAAATACGTATGAATTTTTCTGGCTTGTATTTTTCTTTGTCACTTTTCACAATCATAAGGCATCACATAAAAGTGAAATCCCTAAATATCTGGCAAATCTTTAGCAGTTTTTCGATACAATTACTGAAAACCAAAAACAGTATATTTACCATGTTTTTTGGTATAATTACTAAAATTATCGTGATTCTTCCAAGTTATCCTTCAAGTTAATTCCTTCTTAGACTACTCAAAAATATTCTCGATAAATTTGGCAATTTTTTGACAATTCATGTTCGGTTCGGTAGCTAAGTAGAGCGATCAATTTTGCGATCTATCGGTTTCTGATTTTGTGTCTTCAGAACATAATGAGCCGCAAGCTCGTTTAAGCGTGGCAAAGAAAACATGAGTTGAAATAAGCATTTTTGTTTATTAGGATAACAATTTTTTTCATTGATTCGACTAATTTCCACAGAAAATTATTCAAAATCGGTTGAATCAATAAAAAAATGTGTTATTTGAACTGAAAAAAATGGGTCCATGTGCGCTTGCAAGTTGAATAATTACTTCAACTAATTGTGTGATATATTGAAAAATTATCTTTGAAAAATTGAATTATTCTGTCCAAAATCCAACTTTTTCTCACTTGAAACCACTTGAGCCACTTTCTTAACAATCAGAATTGAATAGAGAAATGAATACGATTTTGAGTCCGATATTTTTTTAATTCCGATAAACCGCTTTTTTCGGCTTTTTTTTATAGAACATGAAGGTTATTTACAGTACCCATAGTATTAACACATTAATAATTATATTAATCAATTATTAATTCTCATTGCGAAATTCTCCGGTTCATTCAATGTCTAACAAATAAAAACTCTTGTTTTTGGGGAAGTAATGAACAAAAAAAAAATTCCAAGGATTTGGTACTCTCAGCTGAAATTCCTTTATTCGTTTGAATTATATTTATATATATAATTGATATGAATAATTCTTTCATTCAATGTTGTTCTAGTCAGAGTTATTATTTAATTCAGAATACATCTTCAAAGTATTTTTGCTATACGTTTCTATACATTGTTAGAAAAATCTGTCTTGAACTTAACAATACTATTATGAAGTTTTTTACATAAACATTTTATTAAATTTCATACGAAATTTTGTATGAAATTTCATATTTTCATATTAAATTTCATGTTCTCATATTAAACTTAATAATCGTTCTTAATTCAATATGGAAATATGAAATTTCACAAAAAATTTCGTATGGAATTTAATAAAATGTTTATGTAAAAAACTTCATAATATTATTGTTAAGTGTAAGACAGATTTTTCTAACACTGTATACATTGCTGATGGCTAAAGAGAGCATTGCATGAATTAGAAATCAATGAAATTATTTTTATTCCAACAATCATCAGTTTTATGCGTCACATCAAAGCATACTTTTAAATTTTATTAAATTTGTGAGGATCTGATGTTTTAAAAATATTTTGATAATTGTGAATAATTGAAGCCAGTTGATGTTCGAAATAATTCATGGAATCATAATGTATTTGTAATAAAACAATGAAGTACCTATTGGATTCACTTTGAGATCCAAAAATACACGCGTATCAAGGTCTTGATGCTGGGTCGTGTGCCGCTCTCTGAATTTGAGAAGTAAATCTATGCAATGTTCGAATTATTTTATGATTAATTGGAATTATTTTCTAGTGTGGAAATTTATTTGAATCAATTGTGACCTGATTGTGGAGTCTAAATATCAATATACGAATATGAGTATCAATCATTGAATTATTATTCATTGATCCAAAAGTTGGTATTATTATAAGTTGATTGATAGCTATTTATACATATTATTTGGATAGGTTTATTAATTTAAATGTCTCTATAATAGAAAATAAGTGAAAATAAATGTGAAATAATGAAATAAGTCTCGTTGAAAAAATGGAAAAATAGTTATTGTTCAGATAGATTTGAGCATTGACATTTAAAACTTTGAATTGCCTTAGCCTCAATCCCTCGCTTATGATTCATTAATTATTGTAGGGTGAAAGTTCTCGAATATGCTTTTATTTTCTTCATTTGATTGATTTATCAAATAATTGCAACATTTTGTCAAAATATCTAGTTTCACCATCAATTTTATTCCAACAACTGATTCTATGAGAAAATTTGAATGTTTTTTTGTAAATAAAATAAAAGTACTGATATGGTATGAAAAGTATTCAAGTATTCAGTATTGCACTTAAAATTCTGAAATTTATGTTCCAAATATTTCCAAAATTAATAATGAAAAAAGGAAAATCGCCACATTCTAAGGAGTATATGTTGACAATATTTATACACCTCAATTATGAATGAAATAAATTCGACGTTTATTTATATACATATATATTCATTTTCAACAACTACCTTAACGTGTATGTTCACGTATACTAAGATTTTTGTTAATAATATTTCTTTATCATTCGAAGAAATCGATGGCAACTGCGGATCTCAACCATGTACCGTCTGAAAAATTTTTATTAAATAAACAATACTGATCCATTCATCCACTTATTCTTTCATTCATCCGCGAAAAAAATGTGTAGTATGTTTTTTCTCTTCTTCATCTCTTCATTTCCTCACGACTTAATATTTTTCTTGAAATTATGATTCTCGAACAAAAATTGAAACATAGCGAGAGTGAAAAAAATAAATGAGAAGAACATATACACTGCACCTCGTTAACCATTGATTTTCCGTTGTTCTTCTTCCAGGGATAATCGTACATCGTCCACGGTTCATTTGCCCACAATGCGGTCGTAATTACACAATGTTCTGTAACCTACGGAGACATCAGAAATGGGAATGCGGTGGGAGACGTGGATTTTTTTGTCGTTATTGCAACAACGGTTTTACACGAAAAACGAGTTTGTTGCATCATCTGATGGTGGTTCACAAAATGAACGAGCCCACCGCTATGGAGAATTTGACATAAAAAGGATAATAAAATATTTTTATTTATAATTTTATGTAAAATAATACATATTAATTTTTTTTTCATTACAATGACAAATAAACGAACGTTCATTGAATGTTTCATCATGCGTTTGTTTAATTCTTATGCATTTCCTCGCCCCGATTCTTTTAAAACTATGGACATTTCAGATGAATCCAGGATGTCAATTCGAAGAGTGACATTCCGATAGCTTTTAATTATTTTACTAATAAAATTTGTATTTAATTTTATTGTTGCAGGTATGAGTGCGGCGTATCGCAGATCGAGACACGCGAGTTACTTAAATCAAGAGGATTTGCCGTTAAAGTGTCCTATGTGCGGAAGATGTTATAAAGTCAAACACAGTTTATCGAAACATATGAAATTCGAGTGCGGGGGAAGGAAGAATTTCACGTGTAACATCTGTAGCCGAAGTTTCACGCAAAATGTTAGTCTAAGACGTCATCTTATGCACAATCACAACGTTTATCAACCACCAATGAAGTTTTGTCCTAGAAGAATCTACAATTGAAGATAGAAACAAAGGGTATTCTACTCTAATGATTGGGTCGCGTATAGTGGTGAATAGCAATAATGAACATTTTAAATGTACTTAAAAAGGGTGAATTGAAAGTGTGATACGTCAAATCAAAAGATAACTTTTTAAATTCTTCGAATAATTTTGTTTGTTCAAACGTGCATTTTGAGAAAGGATCGAAACCAAGCGACCATGCATCTTAACCTGTATGTTTGAACAGACGGAGAAAGGTACAGCTGGATAGCTGCTTACATGCACGGGATCCAAATTATGAAGATCTTCGAGGGAGCGCAGGGAACAGTTTTTCTATTTTAATTTTGTGACAATCAGCTTGAGAATTGATATCAAAATTTGGTATGAATTTGGTATTTTCCACCTTGTAAGATATTGAAAAATGAAAAATTCTCCCCACCAGCATGATTTTTGAAGATTTACTTGATTTTTATGGATGATTCAAGTGAAGATCGGGGGATCAGTGGATAAAAAATTCTATTGTGGTGGTAACAAAATAAGAGGGAACTTATGTATACACTGATCCTATGGTTCCATTTGAATTCTCCTCAAAAGCAATCTGCGGTATAGCAATGTCCATAGCAACTCTTCAACCCTATCTGGCATCTTGAAAATTATGAGGCTTATGGCACTTTTCATGACTGTTCTGTTTTGTTTAATAAATATATTGAGTACTACAGCTTCAAACTTTGTACATTTATTGAAGAATGTTTCCGATCTTTTTTCAGGGTGTTTCCGATAACTGCTCCTAACAGAAGCAAGAACAATTTTCAACCAATCAAAAAATTAAGACAAACATTTCGAGTCTTTGATAGGTTAAGAATCATGTTCCTCATGTTCCTGCCCGGAGCAGTTATCGAAAACATCCCTGAAAGAAAAAATCAAGCAATTAATCAAATTACATCAGACCCGACGTAATTTAAACTTTTTTTTACCCATTCTTTGTTATATTTCACGGCCTCTAGAGAATTCTTAGACGTCTTTATGCATTTTACTTTAACATAATTCATTGGAATAAAAATATTTCCTAGTGAAACCTAGTTCCATGCTCGAAAAACCATCTACTGGTTGATTTATTTTCATTTCTTCATATGTTGTCTCCATAATTCTTCATGGAAATGCAAGTCTCACATAATTATTCTTAAAACGATAGAGTTGTATTTTTTTGTTTGTGCGAAGAGCGTATGCGTTTACAGATTTACTCTTCGAATGATCTCCTTTCATTTGGAAGATATATTTCGTTTTTGAAAACAAGACTCTCGAACATCAATGAAGATGCATCCCTGCATATCAAAGACGCATCATTCCAGTGCTTATAACATTTAATTGAAAATCAATTTAATTTTCAATCATTATTCCTCATCCAACAAAATTTTTCAATTTTTCATCATTTTATATTTAAACAATAGTGAAAATAATAGAATTCATTTGATACACAACATACAGCATGACAGATTTGTTTAAATATTATTCTTATTCCTCACAGCAACATCGTGTACCATCGACGTACAGTGAAATGTATGTATACATAAAAATTATCATAATATTTCCAATTTTCCTTCAATGATTACTATTCTACGTACAGAGGAAATTATTTCAAGATATTCGATTTTTTGGATGAATAGGGTATCATCGATGTCATAAATTGGTAGCTCTCTTGGATTGATTCATTCGAAATTTACTTCATTCATTCGAAAGACATTTGAAAATATAAATTATATTGATGCGTTTCAAACGACAGTTTTTCAAAAATTGTTCCTTACGACATCCTAATGCAAATGTGATTTGTAAACTGCTAATGCCTTGTAGATTAAAGATTGGAGATTTCAATTTTTAAGAATATATGAAGAAACAAAAAAATATAAATAATGTATCGAGGAAACCAACAAAAAATATGGATGTTTAATAATTTTCTCTCCGTATCGCACACATTTAAATATGCACAGGATATCTAACAAAAACTATTGTTTCATATGTTCACAGATCCATGGAATGCAACAAACTTCGAAAAAGTAATTCTAAACATGGATAATTCCGTCCTCATCATTCGAAAACATTCATGAAAATTTCTGAATTCGATTATATATTATTTATTAGAGCAGAAGAAAATATAACATAAAGTTACGGTGTCTGAACTCAAACAAAATTAATCATTGAATATGACCAAATTCATGGTGAGTTATTCAAGATGGGAACTCTTAACTTGGATTGAAATATGGATTATTAGTTCTACACGGTGAAAAATGTGGTTAGAAAATATAGTACTTTTTTTTCTTCAATCTTGAAATGTGTCGGAGTTATTTTGATGAAGAGACAACTATTTTGATTTTCATTGAATTTCATTCATACACAATGAACAGTTATTAATTCATAATAAAAGTTTGCAGAAAATTATAAACCGAAAATCGAGGATGGAATTTTATTATTTACTTTTTTTAATTCATCAATGTTTTCTGATATTTAATTTTCGTCGAAGAAAATTTCCAAAAAATTCAAACCCTTTCATTCTTAATAAAAAAAACTTAGAAATATTCTCAGATTTTTTGAAAAATTACGTCATATTCTAGTCGCATTTTTCTCCTTTTAGAGGACCGAGTGTCATGGAATTCTTTTAAAAAAACAATTCGATGTGCCGATAGAAAATAATTCCACTTCACAAGCAAATATTTTCGCGTTAAGGGGATTCATTACTCCCTGCAAAAGTTACTAGATTCCAAATTTCTCCCCCCAGTTTTCTCAGAAACGAACACATAAGATGAAAAATAATGAGTAGCTGCATTTTTTTCAATAGCCTAAGAAGATGCACCTGCTCATTAAAATTGATTCTATTCATTGATCACTGAGAAAACTGGGGGAAGAGATCTAGTAACTTGGCTTGTGACGAATCGCCTTAACTCTGAATGAACTTGAACTTCGTTCAGAACCACTTCGTTTGATATTATGAATACTTCTAGTTCTTCATTTAATGGAAAAAACAAAATCGTCAACGGTCGCACAACGGTATATTCCCGGAGAGAAGCAAACTTCCATATTATACAACTGTGATAGCAATAAAATTGACTATAAGATTTATTAATAATATTCTGAATTGTGATGTATGTTTCTCTTACATATCTTTTTAGGTTTATTTATGACGGAATAACTGATATTCCCGGTTGAATAATAATCTGAATAAATCAAATACTTTTCGAAAAATGATCTACAAAAAAAGTGTTGAATATTTGTATCCAAATTAAAAAATTTAAACATAGTGAAAACAAGTCTTTTTATGCTGGGCATCGATATCCTATTGCGTCCTTTGATTATCTTTTGACATTTTCGATGATCCCATGAACAGATTTTTTTCCAGTCAGATTCAATGTAAAAGCACAAAAATTGATGCGAGAACAAATGCAAAAGACACTACAGATACTTGATCCAAATAAATCTTGGGGCGTGTTCTGTATGGAAATGAAATTTTTAAGGGTACATCATAGGCAGTTCACCATTTAATTGTACGCAATATTGAAGGTTTCCTTTCTCATTGGAAAACAATTTCCTTGAGTCAACTATTTCGTATTTCTGATGACAAAATCGATTGTGAAGATAATTTTACGAAATCGTCAAGTGTAACTGTCAATCATTTGATTATTTATAGTCGAATCCTTCCCCAACTGTTCTTATGTTTTCAACTATTTCTTTTCTCTTCTTGTACCGAATATCGTTGTTGATTATATAAAATATTTCCGAGTCGAAAAATTTGGACGGTTCTTGTCCTTATATTCCGTTTTCAGACTGATTCTGCACCGATTGTTGAGAAATGCGGACAAAAACAGTACTTTTTCATGATTTTATCCGCATTATTCAACAATCAGGACAACAGCAGTCTGAAAACGAAGAATGAGGACAAAAACAGTTCAATTTCTTCGACCTGGGTTATCAGACGGGTCGAATTAGATTTTTGTTCTGCGATTTTCATCCTCATTCATTTTCATTTGATCTGATTTCATCCACTTTAATTCCATAATTAATAAACCCGAATTTTCCTATTTAATCCGATCTAAAATTTTATATTGATTTGAATAAGATAATTCACATGACTTTGTCATTCAACCAGATGAGATCCAATGAGATTAGATGAGAAAATTATGTGACGAAAACCTAATTCAAACCGATCGATGAATTAAACTGGTCTAAATTGGGATTTTCCTTCAAGCGGAGTCGAAAAGATCATTTCAAGTGATTTTCAGACGGAATGTAACGCTACGAAGTCTTTCAAAATGACTTTTTTTAAGAGGATGTAGCTAAATTTCGCGACTTCAATTGAAATATAAAGCGTTGACTTTCATTTCCAGATAAGAAGAGCGCACGCCATCGCATTTAGTATGGAATCATGTTTAATTTTTCAAGTTTAATTCCAGACACTGATAGTATCGATACAATTCAGATGAATTCAAACCTTTTACACCGAGTCTGTTTACCCTAATACAAAAAGATCCATTTCCGTCATGTGTTCGAATAAGTTCCACTGAAATTTGTTGAAATTCATTTGAGTAAATCCATACAATTCAACAGAATGTCTGATAAAGATTTCTTATCAACGTCCATAACTCAATTCATTCTTCACGTATTCTCAAAATACGTTGTGCCAGTTTGAATAAAGCGAAAAAACTTTTTTTTTTATTCTTCTTCGATTTGTTATTCAATTTATCGACGCATTAATTAAATTAAAAATTTTCCAAACCATTCGGTGATCAGAAAGTATTTACACGAATATAAATAGTTCATTTCATGACTATTAGTTTTTCTGTTCTTCATGTGATCATTTCTTTCTTTTCGTGAGTATGTAAATTATGTTTACTTCACAACGAAAACTGCTTATCGCTACTGTATCGTCGTGCTTCATGTATGATCAATAAATATTAACCTTTTAAATAATTTAGTGTTGTGAATTTTTATTATTCAAAATGAGTTGGGATTTTGTAAGATTAGATTCCAAAAGAATGACTCTTTTTTTCTATGTTTTGTATCAAAATCCTAATTCGTTATCTCACCAAATGAATTAGAAATTGAATCATTCGGGGACTTCCCACAAAATTATTTGAATATTTGTCTTTGATCCATAAAGTTATCTCAATCTCTCAGTGTGTCAGAGTATTCTCGAGTTATTTACTCAAAGAGAGAAAAGTTTGTGTTGAAGATTATTTGACAAATGTTCGTCCCCGACAAGTATATTTGATTATGCCAATAGAAACTATAACTTTATATTTTCTCATCACTCCGCACATTGAATTCTCAAATAGTTGTGATAACTCGTAGCATATTCATGGTTTTTCCACCACGTGGAAGGTATGTCTCGCGGCTGCGATATAAATACTCTAATTTTGACTGCATAATTTTCTCCGTGTATCAAGTGAACTGAATATATTACCCTGTGCTGTACGTAAGTACACCAACGTTCCGAAATATTGGAAAACCTTTTAGAAAGAGGTCACAGCTCCGAAGTATTAGGAACCAAAGGAAAGTTGCTGTAGAAGAAAAACACAAAATGCTTGGGGGCAAAATACGATAGTAAAATCCCCAGATTCAATAAAGTATTCCTCCTCCTTCAAAATCCTTTTTTCTTGTTTTGTCTCATTGTTTCACAATTTTATCACTGAGTTGTTGAATTTGTTTTTTAAGGTCGTTTTTTTGAGAAATTTCTGTACCTGTGGAACTCTCGAATGATCCAGAAAATTCCAAGCTCTTTCATTTAGAAATAATTTGCAATTTCTTCGCGCTTAAACATCTTGAGAGAAAAACTTGTTGTCTCTTAGAATTTATATTTGGTCATTCGAGGTCTCAAGGGATTGAAATTTTTGTGGAAAAATGACTTCAAAAACAGAGTTCAATGATTTGTTGAATGGAGAAGAATCAACGGGCAGTGAAGTAAAACAAAGAGATTTTTGAAGCGTAAGGAATGCTCATTGAATGGATATTAAACATTTCTCACCAAAGGTTAATGATTTATATTGTGTGGAAAAAATTGAAGAAAATCAGTTGAACCTACGCGGTGAGAATATTTCATTGAATATTACAGTGTACCACCGGATCAGGGCGCCATATCGGTCTTTTCGAGAAAAATTACTGTGCGATTGCATAGAAACACACATTAATTTTTCTCGAAAAGACCGATATGGCGCCCTGATCCGGTGGTACACTGTAATATTTCATGAAATATTTTCTCTGTGTATTTTGAAGATCATATTTTGCCGTTCCAATCTGCCTCCAGAAGAAAAATATTGTAAAATTTAGATCTTGTAAAGTCAATATTTGGACGATTTCAAAAACTAGTTTGAGTTACCACAATTTTAGTTGATTTTACAGCTAGGATTGTCAGATTCATATCAGCTATGGTACATCTCACATTCGCGGTTATAGAATCAACTTGAATTCGAACTATCTTTGAAATCATCCAAAAATTAAGTTGGGGAAAATGTGAATTTTACAACTTATTTTTTCTCAGTGTGTTATTACCTTTCTTCAAAGGAGCTTTCAAAATTTTGAGCGGTAGTATACACATAATAGTGAATAGAGGGATTTGAAGAGTGTTACTGAAATCTGTTGACTTCTATAAAACCTCAATAAATCGAATTCAGTTGTTGGTTCCAATCGTTTCAAATTTCAGATTCAGATGTTTTCATTTTTGTTTCGTTTATTTCGTTAATCGAAATTTTCAAGTATTGATCTGAAGTATTTGTTTTGTCCTCCTCTCCTCCCAAAAAAAACCCTCAGTTCATGAACGGAATGTAAATTCTGTGAACTTTTCTATACCTTTTAAAAAGATTGTCCGATGCAAGGGAGGGATTCAGCGATTCCCACGTTACGGTATAGTTGATTTGCAAACGATTATTACTGAACAATGCAGCATGCTCATCTGTTTATATTTAGTTGTTTTGTTCACATACATGCATACAAAAACACAAACATACATATATACATGAATTACAAAACCATATTTTTAAATTCTCGAGACCCATTGTAACTTGAATGTCTGATTGTTTGCAGGTCGATTTCGATTCTTCTGCGATCAACTACCACGAGAAATTTGGAAATTATGCAAGTACGAACTGCGCTGTTTAAAGTGTTCGAAACGTTACAGCGATTGGAGGAGTCTGAGAAAGCATATGAATTATTTTTGTCAAGTTGAGCCGCTCTATCCGTGTCCGTATTGTAGTCATAGGGCCAGAATACCAACGCTGCTCAAGTACCACATTATGAGAGAACACGCTGGGACTGCGACGTAACAAGAGAGGGAAAGACGCAATGCTTTGATCCATCTGTTATTTATCCTTTTCATTTGAAAATTATTTGAAATTGTTGTTGATATACTAAGTATATCAATTCATTCGTTCAACATAGTCCCTAATTTTTTATCAAATGATAATTATTATTCGATAGATGATAAAACTCTTTGTTGTTTGTTCCTCTACTGAGGTTATACTGAAATTTTATTGTATGTTTTGTAAATTTTCCTCTCCCCGGTGCATTATAGAATTTTTAATAAAAGATATTGCAGAAATCTGCAGTTGTATTGGAATTTCAACGATCGATTATCCCTGTGCTTCTTTATTTTTGTTGGAGAGTGTTTCGAAACGTTTCTCTCTTGCCCTTCAACTTTTCGTATTTTTCCAATCATTTCCAACAGAATTGGAAGAAGAAGGTGTGGTAATTTCGGAATATTTCAGATTACTGAGAAAGTGAATAATTTAAATTTTCCCTATAGTTTTTTTTTTTTTTTTTAATCAACCAATCAATTACTGAAAATCATTGGAAGCTTCGTAAAGAAATTCACCAAATGATTATTATAGGGCCTGAACAAGAATTAAGCTTATTCAGCCAGAAAAATGTTTTCGAATATGATTGAATATCAAGTGGAAAATGCGAGTCCACTGCAGATATCTCCTATTCGGAAAGTTTGAAAGAAAAATATTCTACTATCACTCGGAATACTTCCTTGCTGCAATTGGTTGTCATCAAAGGTTACAGGTTTACCCATCAACGCCCAAGCGCCTCGATTTTGTGTCAACTTTGCGACACGATTATTTGTAATGTTATCGTCTTTGAAAAATTTCAGTTTTCATATATTTTGGCGTGAAATTTTATGCTCTTTCAGGATCCGTGGTCAAAATTATGATTAGACTTATAGGAAAAAAGATATGGCCAATTTAAACTCAAAAAACGTGAAAATTGAAAAAAAAAAATTTTCTTGATTTTTTTTCATAATGTTATCGCCAATAATTTGTGCTCTAATTATGGACAAAGGTGGAAAAAAGGCTTCAGGTTTAAGAGGAGGTTTTTGTTATCGAAGTGAAATCGCTTTTTTTACAAAATGGCGGCAATAACGTAAAAATTTCATGAAAAACATTACTTATTTTTTTGCTAAAAACTATGGACTTAATCGAAAAATTCAAAACAACAAAAATGTTTTATAATTAGTCAAGGAATACTCAAAAATTTTTTCAAATATTTTTGACATGTTTTTGAAAAATCAGATTTTCCGAATTTTCAAAAAAATCTAAATTGTCTCAAAAAATTCTAAAAAAATTTGTGAGCGTTCCTTGACTGATCCTAAGACACTTTGGTTGTCATAAACTTTCCGATAAAATCTAGTTTTCGAG
The DNA here is from genome assembly GCA_018340375.1 of Gonatopus flavifemur. Lineage (NCBI taxonomy): Eukaryota > Metazoa > Arthropoda > Insecta > Hymenoptera > Dryinidae > Gonatopus > Gonatopus flavifemur. The sequence goes on from JAFFJZ010000023.1 coordinate 1,976,341, forward strand.
GAAAAAAAATAAGTAATGTTTTTCATGAAATTTTTACGTTATTGCCGCCATTTTGTAAAAAAAGCGATTTCACTTCGATAACAAAAACCTCCTCTTTAACCTGAAGCATTTTGTCCACCTTTGTCCATAATTAGAGCGCGAATTATTGGCGATAACATTATGAAAAAAAATCAAGAAAATTTTTTTTTTTTCAATTTTCACGTTTTTTGAGTTTAAATCGGCCATATCTTTTTTCCTAGAAGTCTAATCATAATTTTGACCACGGATCCTGAAAGAGCATAAAATTTCACGCCAAAATATATGAAAACTGAAATTTTTCAAAGACGATAACATTACAAATAATCGTGTCGCAAAGTTGACACAAAATCGAGGCGCTTGGGCGTTAATGGGTTAATGGCCTTCAGTAAAATACGCAATTTAGCTCGCCCATGTCTCGCGTTTGATATTGTATTGAAAATATCTTGGTTCATGGACTGAATATGGCTAGGTATTTCATGATAATACAAGATAAAATTGGAACTTTAAACGTGTATCCAAATGATCCGAAGAATGTAAAAATGCTCATTACACCAACCTCGGTGGTTGAATTGGGAGAGTTTCTGAGCCAAGTCGGAATCAATCTTCACCTTAGATCGAATCATGATCATGGAAAAATATGGAGTAACCAGTAAAACTTTGTAAAACAATCGATTAATCAATAAGTTTCTACAGAATCTTTTTCACATAACATCCTCGTGAAACGTACTCGTTCATACACAGAATGTGGGAATGATATCCCAAGTGGATACCAGTGCTCTTCAATTTGACACGAGAACCCTATTCACACGAATATAACGGTACGTACGTGCATCAAAGGATTAATCTGACAATGGCAATAAAATCCAGTTTTCCTAGGTCAATTTCAGCTTCATGCTTTTACAATGCGTGAATGATAACAATTTTATACACAAGTCGAATGACGACATTGAAATTCCACTGTACGCGTCGTATGGATTATCATTTATTGTATAATTTAATAAAGAATATTCGTAATAAAATTCTTCAGTCTCATAATTGAGAAGATTATTTACATCCTAGTTCGTATATCTTATTCTGTGCTTGACCATGGATGATAGTAATGATCATTATAAGTAACAATTGCGAATATCCCCATCGTTCTGATACGGGCCATTTTTCCTTTTCAGGTTATTCATATCAGCAGGCCTACGTTAACGCAAGGGGATTTCAATATTCTCAAGAATCGAAGTTCGCCTGTCATTGGTGTGGCAGAACCTATCATTGGAAAGGAAACTTACAACGTCACTTACAAACCGAACACGGCACAGTTACGTTCGTCTGCGATGTTTGCGGTTACGAGACTAACAGAAATGACGTTTTGACTAGGCACAAGAAAACTAAATTTCATATGAAATGATTTTTTTTGTACCACAATTTTGATTCCAACACTTTTTTTCTTTCTTTCTTTTATTTTTACTATCATTAATTATGCCTTTTATGTCCTCATGTAGAAAATAAATCAATTTTCCACCGATGAGATATTTTGTATTTCAGAAATAATTCTTCTTATCCCTTCACATTTGGTAAGTCTCCGAATTGGAATATTCGATTGTTGAACTATAACCTGGAATATACCGCACATCTAATGATCTGAATCCTCTCTACCGTTAATCTTTGATCGATGCTAAATATACCTCTCCAATGAAAAAAAAAGAAGGTAACACCACCAGAGATCACAATCTTCATACGCAAATATTTTTATATGTTCTAGGTCCGGGAGACTGGAATATGGGAGGTTACGTGGGCAATTATGATTCCATGGACGATCAGAATTTTGACCAATTGTTAGAAAAATTCAACATGGGGGAAACGGAATCTCAGGATGAAATCGATCAAACCTCCTCCGCTATGTACAAGGAAAACGCCCAACCTTCCGCCAGGAAAGCCTACCTATTGAAGAACTTACCTAAGGGATCTACGGAATTGGATTGCAAAACAAATTCAAGAGCAGCACAGTTCTCTTGCTCCTTTTGTCCTTACAAAAGTATGTACAAGGCAAATATGGAGAGACACGTGCGGAATGTTCATGATACGGGTGATAAAATGAAATTCCGTTGTCATCTTTGTAATTTCAGTAGCGGTTACTCGTTTTGCGTGAGAAGGCACATTAATACCTTCCATCGGAAATCTAATAATACTCAGAAATAATGCGCAGTGCGATTGATTGTTGATTTTTATAAACATTCCAAGAATGACTGCAATATATTTTAGTATGATGTGAGATCAGTTATTCAAGTATGCGTTTGCAGTGGAACATGTGGGATTTCACTCCGACTCCAACGGAAAACAGAGCAGCGAGTTTTGAACATATTTTTCCATTTTCAAAGTGTCAAGACAATCGATTTAGTCATTCTTGAATGATGGAGTAGGATGAAACAGTCCCACTTTCTCTCTTGGAACATGATTTGTATGAATGGAAACGGTAGTTGATCTTGAAGACTATCCATCTCTTCAATATCCATCCGTGAGCGCATACTAGCGAACAACGGGATAGTCTGTTCGAAAGATACTGGATGTTTCAAAATTTCTGAATGGATCCCTAGTTTTTTTTACTCCAAATCCGATTGAACACGAAAAGTCACGTTCCCTGTATCCTCAGTCATAACGGTATACGGACGGAGAATACTTGACTATGTCAATCCCACCGCAGTCACCAAAAATTTGCTCGATAAAAACAGTCCGTTGACAGATTTCGGAGAAACCAAGGTAATGGAATTCTTCAGTGAGAATGGAACTTCAAAAGTATTGAAACTCCACCCATCAGAATGTGGAATGAAATTTTACATTTCCCCATTACCGAGATATTTTATACTATGAATGAAGCGATAGGATTCCATTTCACTATCATATGTGAATATCTTAGCCCCGCTTCTAAAAAATTCATTTTATCTTTTATATTTCAATCATGGTCTCGTACATTCTTTTTTTTACAATTTTACGATGTAGAAATGTTTTATACTTCACCAATCAAATCGTAATTCCTACATCTTATGAGAATGGAGAATCGTTTATTTCTTCGAGATTTTATTTTTCCCGATAGAATCGAGGAAAAATGATTGTATAGAATTTTGGAGAATATGTACTATAGAACGAAATATATATAATACAAAATTGATGAATACAATGTAATTGTGTAACGTTATTTTCCACTTCGAATATTTTGAACCAGTCTTGGAGAGGTAAGTGTGATACTCGCAGTGATCAATTCTTGTGCAAATACTGATCAATATAAAAAGTTGAGAAATTGATGGCAATCAGAAAAGCCTATTGTTCCACTTCCAGAGATATTCCATTGTTTCAACAAGAGAAAAGTGTTATTTTGTTTTTTCTTCACCCCTTTGCTTCCTTCGTTTGTTCCTTTGATATTGGCCCTTATTTCCTCACATTCACTTGCAGAATCAATCCGTTCTCGAATGAGAATTCATTTAGCTGCAGTCTCGGTGTAAGAATTGTTGAGAAATTTGAATTTTGAATCCTGGAATTCCATAACAAAATTTCACCACCCATAATCCGCTCGACTTCCTCCAAATTTTCCTCCTTCCGATGAACAAACTCGAGGATAAAATAGAATGTAATTCATTTCCTGTTTTAATATCTCAATCATAGCGATGATAAACAAAAAAACATCATCGGATGATTTGTAACGAAGAAGGATTGGTACATTTCCATTATCGGAATTCAAGTTACATTGTATAATTATCGAATCAGCTCGAGCGGCTGGATTACCAAATGATTTGAAAAGAAACAAAATCAAGAAGTCAGGCAACACATTCGTAACGATAGAGCTATTGAAAATGCTTATCTCCAACAATCGATTTAATGTATTAATTCCATCAATCTTCCCATTGTTTCAGCTTCTGCGTGGCCTTACAAAACATTCTACACACAGTACGGAGCAACCAGTGGTAATGATACCGAGAAAAACTCATTACCTTATCAACATCCGGATCAACAATCGAATCCAATGTCCGGTGGTTCTCACGTTTGTCCTGATTGCGGCAAAATTTATGCTGTCTATAGATCTCTTTGGAGACACCGGAAGTTCGAATGTGTGAATGCCAAACCAAAATTTTCGTGCGACGTTTGTCCTTATAAAAGTCCTCATAAATGGTGTATCGAGAATCATAAGAAGAGGCATCACGTGAACTTTTTCAGAACTTAAAGGATTGTGCGATGGAAGGGAATTTTGTTTATTTTCCAAAGCCCTAGGTTATTTTTATACGATAGATTGTGGTCAAAAGAGAAAACATTGATGATGTCATGAATTCAAGATACGAATCACTTCGTTGCGCAGTAGATTTGCGCATTGGGCTTATTTATTATACATTATATATACGATCTGATACAATTGATTCTCCCAATGGACTGAATATTTGAAAATCCGTACTTATTTGATTCAATACTATATTTAATCATTGTGATTACTGTAAATATAAACTTTTGTATAAAATATTATTTATAAGAATCAAAGACTTGAATAAATACATATATATATATATATCTTCTCTCTCAAACTGGGTCATGATTCTGTAAAAATTATGTTGGATTGCGATTCTTATTTTCTATTTTCAATAAACTCTAAAATATGAATAAACGAAGCAACATTAGGACCAAAAAGTGTCGAAGGTGTCGTCGGATTCTCCAAATTTTAAAAATACTTTGATATTTCTTCAAACACTCCAAACGATTCTTATAGGATCAAAATTACTGGAACATTAGATATTAGGCTGATAACGTTAAACAACTTTTGTTCAATAATATTAGACCGCTCGAGTCGACAAATTACGTCACGAATGATCAACGATCGATGAAGCAGGGAATTATTATACAGGCAGACATATTTCTACATACTTGTTCAAACAGAGATTGAACATCAAGCAAAAGTGAAAATCATACTAAAACTGATTGATTTCATTTTCAAACTTCCCTCTTATCCCTTAAAATGATTCTCCCAGCTTTCGTAGACTTTGCTTTTTACCCCAACCAATTATTTTTTTTCCTTACTTCGATTGTTCACATGAATTTTTTTCTTCTTTGAATACAAGTTTTCCTTTTCTTTTATTTTTTGTTTTTTCTTCTTCTTTGTTTCTTGTACGTTGTTTCGTAGATATCTTGAAACACCTCCATTATAATTTTCATTACGATTCTTTTGTTTACAGCCTATAGAAAAATGTACATCGGAAATCAAGTTGTTGGATACACGTGCACGATGTGTAGTAAATTCTACAAAATGTGGAACAACTATGTGAAGCATAAATGCGAACCACCGCAGTTTAAGTGCCAGCTATGCCCATTTGCTGCCTTCAAGGCGTTCATTTTGCACGCGCATCAGGCAGAACAACACTTCAAGCTCGTCACCACGTCGTCATCGTCCAACACGTGAATCTCGAAGATATATTTTATATAGATGGAATCGATTGTTCCTAAAGATTGCCTTGTATTTCGTTATACGAGAGATCTTTGGTTTTTCTAACTGAATTTGTATAGAGTTGATGTTATGATCTTTTTCGTGTGATCAAGTGTTGATAAATAGAGGATAAAACGATATGTGCTTGAAGTGGAAAGTGAGAATTTGTTTTTTCTTTCTGCATTTCACTTCATGAACTGTTCAAAATCTGTTATAACAGAATAGGAAGGAATGATTGAAATACAAGGGCTCGATGGATGAACTCTGACATGTTCTTCATAAATGAGTATTCGCATAGTGAAACTCTATCAATTATTCGATTGGAAATCTGAAATTTCAAGAATATTTGAATTTCAGAGTGAATGTGCATAGGTTTGTACAAGGTCTGTTTCAAAATGGCGAGAACGATTCAGATTACTTGGAATTCTTCAGGTTCAATCTCCTTGAAATTTTATACTCCGTGCCGGGAATTCCAAGAGCGAATATAATTTCTCTTCAAACCAGATATGAGCGGAAAACCAATGGGTAGATCACGCAGAAAAATGCTGCCCGAAGATTCAAGATTTTTTCTTAGGCTTTTAGTCAACCAGAAACAGCCCAGTAAATAATTTTTCGGCAAACATTGGGAACCGTCGTAATGTTATCTGAAGGATGTTGATATGATCTCCAATGCGTTGATTCCTCCCACCTCTTTGATTCCTTCTCAATACCCAACCAGAAATTTACAACAGGCGCAGTACTGCACCAGTACTAGCCAAGACTGACAGGGTACTGGCATTTGTCTGGAATGATAACGCTTTTCAGTACTGGGGATTGAGTACTGATGCCATTATTCGCAATCAGTGCAGGGCCAGTACTGGGTTAGTACCTGGCCGGTATTAAGTTCTCAGTACTGGTTTATCAGTACAGACATATTACTGTATTTTTATGTATCCAGTACTGATCCCGTACGTGTTGACCAAGTGTTGGAGACCCAATACTGGCACTGTACTGCACCTGTTGTCAACATTGGCATATTTCGGATTTTTCTGATCGGGTAGTTCTACATGCTATTCAAAAATCATCCGTGATATCTCGTATTCCATCTTTATTCAACCAATATTGGTGAAAAGACACCGTGCAATGGAATAAAAAAAAGAGGTTTCAAACATGCCGATATCGAATGGATGTTGTATTTTGCGATCTATACGCTGTAAGAGTTCAGAAGTAACTCGGTATTGGACTTGCCACTCCTTATTACTCGTTGAACGCTCCCATTGGTTTAAAACATCGTTCTCGTCATTTTGTGGACAGATCCTGTTTCAACTGATGTTTCTTTCTCCAACAAAGTATCCAAGTTTTATTCATTACCTTTTCAGTAACGACTTTGATATCTACGAGCACCTTTTCTCGAAAGTATCAAAAAATTCAAATGGGTTTTAATGATTGATGATGATTGAATATAATTGCCTTTGTGTTTTCTCTGTTCAAATGTTGAAAGTGTGCAAATACCTTTTGATTCTTCCCGTAACATTTTTCTCTGTACTTAATATGAACGGTAACTACATTTCCATTCATTTTCTGCTGTATATATTTACGATTCATCAGCAATAATGGATAATACTCACACAAATCATTATCTTACATTACAAATATATTATAATTCACTATTTATAAACACCAATGTATTTTTCCTAACGTCATCGTTTTAATAAAGTTGAAGATTAATACCGAAACTGATTTATTTTTCATTTCAGAGGGATAATGATAATTTTTGATTTAATAAAGAATATTCGATTGTCGTTGGAAGTTTGTTTTTACCTGGCAGTGAAACAGTATGGTTCTATTCTTCACTGATCATCTTGCTTAACGGTAGATGTCTTCTATTTTAAGTCTTTCAATACGAGAAAAGTGCAAATCTTGCACAAAAGATTCTTCCTACAAACTACTCCTGCACGGAGAGAAAAATGATGGACTAATCCTTCGCGAAATTTCAACATTATTCTCTCCGTGTGAGTTGTGGTGTTACAATTTTTGAGATCCGGGTTGCACTGGCATCAGTAACCAATACCGAGCCAACATTGGTGTCCATGTTAGACTAGCATTAAATTACAACATTGGTGATCAATACTAATTTCACTACTTTCTTTTTCCCAATGCAGCTAATCAAACACCCTTATCTGAATTTAATAATGGAATGTATCAATTTTATTCAAATATTGCGATGGTTCAGTCTTGAGAGGAATTTATCATTGTTCCCAGTGATACCAGAATGGAGGGCAAGGACCTTCGAGGCTACCCTCTCTCCGTTACACAAACGTACACAAAATTTGATTGTGTGCGTACCAGAAAAGGACCGCAGGGGAAATATAACGGAGAGAAGGCTCCTCGCCCTCCATTCTGGCATCACTGATTCTTCCTCTCGAATCAATTGGTGTTCATTAATTAGAGAATATTTCAAAGAATCTCCAATCTCTGTACATTCTTAAATACCCATTAATTCAAAGTAATTGCGCTGTAGCAAGTTTCGATATAGTTTGACAAATTGTACGCTCGATACAGCAATATAAAACTGCTCAATGAATTCAATACTGAAAAGATCCTGCAAGAAAAGAAATTGTGAACTCCATGTATACTCGATCAACGGAGTATCAAGTATGTATGTAAAAAATTCATCGTATCAGAAGGATTCATTTTTGAAACCTGCCCACATGGTGAATATTGTCGATAATAACGTGACTATGATTTGTTTGTTTCAGGCGGAACATTTGATTGTAAAACATGTGGGAAATCATTCAAATGGAAGAAAAGTCTTCGACGTCACGAGCGTGAGGAGTGTTGTCAGAAGCCATACAAGTGTCATCACTGTCAACGATCGTTGAGTTTGCGATACAGTCTGATTCGCCATCTTTGGTTGAAGCATGGGGAAGATTATCGTACGAGGACACGAACGCCTCGACCAAATATCTATGTACGTTTTCAAATAAAAAACAAGGGAAAGAGTTATGGTTTTGCAGAATAGAAGTTTCCAATAACAACATTGAATCATTCAAAATCATGTTTCCTAATGAATTTTATCATGCAAGGAATCAGTTGATAGAGAGAGAGAGAGAGAGGGGGGAGAGCGCTCGCTTTGGCTGACGCTTTTGTGGGGTGAAAGCTTGCTGATCGTGATTCTCTAAAATGAAATGAACAATCCCTCCATTCATACGATAAGACACGTCGATATTGTTTTTAACCCAACTTTTGTGTTTTCTTTTTTTCATTTCTAGGTTTCCACACGTGTTGCGAATGTAAAAAAACGTACAGGTCGAGGATGGCTCTGAACAAACACGTGAGAGAGGAGTGCGGAAGATTGTTGTACACTTGTCCCATCTGTCACAGTATCATGCCGATGAAATTCAACTTGTTGAATCATTTGAAAAAGGAACACGGTTGCGAGACGGTGGAAAAATTTTGAAAAAGGAAGAAACTTTTTTTTGGTATATGATTCGAAATTTGATACACAATTTGGACCCTCTGCATGGAAATTTGTGTATAAATTATATAGACAGGAATTCAAATTTCGAGGTGTCAATTTTGCAAAATTGAGTCTTCCTTGGTGGAACAGCGTGTGTGCGCTCTGGGAAGTATTCTTGTCGAGAAAGATATAGTTGGAAAATGCTCATCATTTATTTCTTACTTTCGTAGAAGCATTTTCTAAAGTTACCGATTAAAACATCCGATGCTCATTCGAAATTCAAATTTTCCCAGCAATGTGTCCATCAATTCAATTCCTTAATTTTGTTTCAAAAGTTTTAGAGTTGAATGAGGGTCATGAATTTTTTCTGTATATAAAACCACATGTATATCCTTTTTATCAAAGAGAAAGTATGCTAATGGAAAAGTAATGGACAAGAATATTGATAAGTTTGCATATTTTGAAATATTTTAATTGTGTATTTGATCATTCTCGCCAGCCATAACTTTTCGAATTTTCATCAAAAACAAATGCTGAGTATTCTTTGATCCTCATCAGAAAAACTATTCTGCAGAGTGAGAACCGATCGAAATTAAGGATAATAATTATTTTCTACTGTTATTTTAAGATTTATTTTGTAAAATCACGAGTTGCGGAATTCTACTCTTCTTTTTTGTAATAGAACTGTTGAATCAAGCAACTTCAATGATCAGAATGATCAATGATGTTGATTTTGAAAAAAACTTACCTGAATTTGGCGGTGATGAAGCGGAGGATGCAAAGGCTGTATGTTTGGGAGATCAGAAGAGAGATGATGGAGACACAGAGAGTCTCTTGATCCAATAAATATGAACATTTTGAGGATATCTTTTGAAAGATATCTACAAGACATACCCAAAAGACATCTTAAAGACATACCGACAGGATATCTCAAATGCATCTTTTCGACACGTCTTGAAGATGTCTTCCAAAGGATATTCTTAAGATATCTTGCCAAATGTACCTTCAAGATCAGCAGTTTTTAGATTATGAGTGCATGATTATATGGATCACACTTTGAATTTCACAAGCGAATTGAAAAGGAGATGAATTCGTTCATAATTTAAAAGCTTGAATAATCCATGTATATACCAAGAAATTTGAAATTCTGCAAAAAGTACGATTTGTAACCTTGCAATGCCAGCACTAAAAGTAACGAGTCCTCGGGTTACAATATTCTGCAAATTATTGAACTTTTTACACTGAATTATGTCATATTGACAATTATGAGCGCTATCATCAAATTTTCCGGATGGCTCAGGTCAATGAAACGCACGTAAGTCGTGAAATGCCTGGGATCGAATCCCGCAACCGCAAGGATCCTGAACTCAAGTGAGATACATGGGAGTGGTAAAAGAGTCATGAAAGGAAAGAGGAAAGGAAGAAGAAGAAAAAGACTTGTTGCGTAAGACATCTTTTATATATCTAAAAGATGTCTTTTTGTTTTTTGGGTATTTCTAGGCGGCTAGGTCATCACTAGATTCACTTGATCACTGGGATTGGGGATAATTCGTGCCCCATCCTGTATTATAGAAGCATATTTTCATCACCGAACGTAAGAAAACATGTCACAAAATCAAGAAACACGGTAGCTAATTATCAATCAAAATGAAATCCAAATCATACGATTTAGTTATTCCAAAGTTTGATTAAATTCACAAATGTAAATAAATATAGCGCTATTTATTGGATGCATAATTTTTACGGCACATCGCTATACATTCTACATATACAATTTTCGAATCTCTGTATATTCTTTGGAACGAAGTTTCAAATAATCTTCTTTTATAATATCGATAACACCCTAGTATTTTATTCGATCAAATAACTACCTACTTAAAGAATTTGTATGTATATTTGTTAACTTTGTAAAATATGAAATTTGTTATATAATTTATAATAAGACACTGCTTGTCGCTGCTAAAAAAAAAGATAGATGAAAAAATATATTGACATATTTATTTTTAATAATTCCAGACTGTATAAAGTACTAGTGTGAGAGAGTGCATTGATTCTTTCTATACTTCCAGTATTTTTAGTGATACGAATTGATTAAAACTCGTTTCAAGGGGCCAACAAAGGGATAAAAATTGAGTTAGCGTTCTAGTGCGCAGGTGAAAATAATATATGAAAAATGTACATATTCTGTACGAGTTTTATTCAATTTATATACATTTTTCATATAATATCATCTCAAGATTTGTAATAATATCTTTGATGGTCTCGCGTATAAAATTTGTGTTTTTCGAAAATGTAAAATCGTATAAAATATAAGTGCAATTCTTCAAAACAAAAAGAATGGATTCTCAATTAAAATTGAACCTTCCATAAATTTCTATCATTGTCTCATCAATTCACTTTTCATCACATGCACACTATTTCCAATTGTAATGTATACACTTGTAAACTATACACGCAAAAATATATATCATTATAAACTATGTGCATTCATTATGTTTCATAGTTTCGTTTAATTCCAGGTTATACACAAGATTTTGAGATCTACGAATGCCAGGCTTGTGGGAAAGTGTACAAATTATACAGCTCCTTGAAGAGACATCTTCGAGAAGAGTGTGGACAGCCCCCCAAGTATCAGTGTCCCTATTGTCCGATGAGAACAAAATTACATTGCAATTTGTTGAAACATTTACGCGCCAAACATTTGACGGTGTATAGAAGTGGAAAGAAAGACAATTGTTCTGATTATAAATAAATTGTTTGAACAATGTTTGAATTGTTTTTTCATTCGCTTCTGTCGTAATCTATAGTACCTATAATTAACGTATTATACTACAAAAGTGTCACATTTCATGACCGTGATATCCCCTGAAACGATGATCCCTTTGTTTTCAGAGATCAACACATGTTTGGCCTGCTCGAAAACATACAAATGGAAGAAATCGTTGCATCGACATATACGAGAGAGCCCCGAATGTTGGCCAGTTCTTCTAAATTCCGGCAATGAAGAATACATACGACAGATTCGTTATAAAATAGTTTTCAATGTTAATAATTGAGGAAAAGGGAGAAATGAAAACTTTGTAAATCAAGATATTTTTTCTATACAAATAAATATATTTATTATACTTAATTTTTTTTTTATCTATTCCAATTCGAGGGTCGTTACATCACGTTTGATTAATTTAATTGTCGTGTATGCTAGAAATAACCGATATATCATCGTACTCTATGTAGAGTATGTGTATATTTTTACGGAAGGCTTTTAATCGATCTAATCCATTCGCAGGTTGGCGTCGAAGAAGTAGAAGATCCAAGGGAAAATCATCGATATCGTCATCCTCAAGAGCAAACAGCGTCTACGTATGTCATCAATGTCAGAAGATTTATGCCTACGCTTCAACACTGTATCGTCACCTGAAGCTAGAATGTGGCCTACCACCGCAATTTCATTGTCCTCATTGCGATTTCAGTTCGAAGAGAAAATCTAATTTAAATTCACATATCGCTCATAAGCATTATCGATAAACAAAAAAAAAACGAAGAGAAAAATAATTTTTATTAATAATAGTGAAAGAAACCATGAATCCGTAAAAATCAATCCTTTTTTTTCTAAGTTTAATTTCTGTGGATTTGAGAGTGAATAAAGTTTACGTTCTGCACATGAACATTCAATGTACGAATCGAAAAACAAACTTTCAGTACATTCTTTTGTCTATTCGAAACAATTCTGCATCAAGAGGTTACAAAATTTGTCACCACATCCTGTCACTACTCTCCGGAATCGGTTCCACAAGTTCTCGATATGTTGCGAACGAATCTCTCTATGCATGAAAATGTCAGTGCGGAAGTTACATCGAGTGTGTAAGTTTCTCATGATGTATGTTTGTTTGTTTTACAGACGGCGGGGACGGCGCTTGCAAGTTCACTTGTCCACGTTGTGGTAAAAAGTACTCTTACTATTCGTCATATCAACGCCACGTGATGAGGGATTGCAAACAGGTGCCGTTCTGGTATTGTCCTTTGTGTAAATTCAATACCATGCATCAAGTCAGTTTGAATAGACACATCATCACCAAACATCGCTGAAGAGTTCATCGCGCGTCTACTACGTCCCACGAAGTACTTTGGACGCTCGATAAATGCCGTTTATAAGATACATAATTACATATTTTATTACATGAAATACAAATTATATTGAATTTCAGTGTACGAATTTGTTCGTTCATTTTCGTTCTTATCAAACGGATTTATCGAGTGGCTGTTAAACGCATTTACCGGAAACTACAGCCGAAGACAAGGAAACTACGTGACACCTAGCGTCATATCGGAAGCAGGAAGTATTACTTGTACGAATATTGTAGTATCGAACAGTTTAAAAAACTGTAATCAAATTGTTACTGTAATAACGTATGTTCTATGCCAATTTGATATTACCAAATCTTGAGGTTGGGTACCTTTGCAAACAATAGGGAAAGTATTTTATTGGCTGGAAACCGCACCGATTGATTTGAAATATATTTATTTCTCCAATACATGTTCGAAATATCAACGATATATTTAAAATTAGGTTTGTCGGGGATGTGATTTTTGATCCATTGTTACATCCGAGTAATAAGAAGGTCACGAGGAAAAGCACTGTTATGCAGGAGTGGGGAGGGAAACGAACGTAGAGATTGAGAAAAATACAATCAAACACTTGAAGAAAAGCATCAACTGTTCGAATGACAGACTTCGAATTACAGGATTATGACAGAAGCGTTGATTGATATTGTCGGGAAAGTCAAGGAGTGACAAATTTCCACGCTGTACGGAATTCTGAAGCTCACCAATGGTCTCAGATTTCCGCAAATTGAAAATGACGTTCAACACCAAAAGTTGAACAACAGCGAATCGCATATTGTTAGCGAGTGGGTGTGGTATTTTTCAAATACTTTTCACAATTTTTACAAAGCGAAGGAGTCACGCTGAACTCTTGTTATCGATCTTTCATCCCTGCTCTTGGACAAGCTGACGCCCCACAAGGCAACCTATCCTGCGCCAGACTTCTGGTGGATTTCTGTAAAATTTTCTTTCAAATCCAAACCGCCAAACTGAAGCCCGGCGATTTAATTATCATCTAAACTTCCAGTTGGAAATTAATTGCATTTTCTATGATATTTTAACCCGAGGTGACGTTACGGAAGACTCAAGACTATTTGAGAATATTTGATACGGTTGCATATGGCATCGGAAAGCATAAAAATTGTTCAATTGTTATTCAAGATTCGATTTGATGAAACTTCTGGGATTTCCCTGGGAGTCGTATTTTCCCCAACTCTTTTTTATCCGCTTTCTCGCTACCCTTGCATTAGTTTCGAACTTGAAAGAGTACTCTTTTTTCAGCCACATCACATATTCTTCTTCGACACCACCACATTTGTTTGTTCTCACTCGGATACATCCGGTGTAATACTTGATATCCACCTCTTGAAACTAGTGAGCAGAATATAATTCATTGCTTCCTTCAAGGATCGTATGTTAGAGAATACAAAATATATATAGTAATCATGATATTTTACACGTGTAATACTGCTACAATATTTATAAAAATTATTCCCATCAGAATTGATGCGATTCTCAGAAAAAAGCACATCGATTCAAATGGAAATCTTATCATCGAATAAAGTTGGAAGAGTTCGACATTGATGTATATAATAAATTTGTTTACAGACGCTACGGCGTCTCTCAATTTTTCAACCATACAATAATATTGTAGCATTATTGCATCATAAATGTAATCCTGTATACGACTTGACAAGCATTATCGCAGCAGTATTACGTATCATATATTATAACTTTTATATAGGAAACCATTTTTTTTGTAAGAATTTTTGTACATCGATTCGATTGAGTTCATCTATGATTTTTCAAAAATCTCTTTTGTATTATGAATTATATTTTGTTGTAAATAAAACACCATTCAAATCGTATTTCATCCACGTAACTTATCACGATATGCAAAATTTCGTTCCCGTGTTTCTTCGTCCATAGAATTAGAGTGAGTATTTTTTCATTATTTTGACAAAACTTTCCAATGTGCATAACCTAACCGATCGTTTGATGTATTTCTGTTTCAGATTACCGTTTGGATTTGCAAAATCAGTTCCCGAAACCGTTTCCCTGCCAACACTGTGGCCGAAGCTATAAGAACAAAAGCTCTCTCAATCGACATTTACAATACGAGTGTGGAATGGAAAAACAATTCACTTGTCCGATATGTCAAGAGATTATGATTCAAAAGAGTAGCCTCCATAAACATCTCATCACAGTTCATGGACTTTAATTTTTTTCATTATAGTACGATCGACTCATTGAATTTGACTTATAATTTGATTATTTAATAAAAGGAAGAAGGGACTATATATGAATTATTATTTATGTTTTTTTTTATGTATTTATTTATATGTCATCATTAGATTGGGAAATTTACTTTTGGCACGTTTGGGACAGGTGGTGGCAAATCTTCCTGCGATTTGTATGGGGAAGTATTGTACATAAATTCTTCCAGTTCCTTGCAAAATTTTTATTTTGAAATCTATCGAAGGCTATTGGTTGAGAACGTGCACTGTGTGTTGGGCTGGTTACGGGTGTATTATCATTGATTTATTCTAAAATAGAGCGAAAATGAAGTTGGAGAATCATGAATATTAATCGATCTTTTGCCATATTTTCATAATTTTCTTTTCCTTTGTTTTATTCGAATTAATTGATTTTACAACATTGGGGAGATTCTTTTCCATCGTTTAGTAACATGATTGTTAATAAAGTGTGTGAAAATAATTACATCCTCGTAATTAATGCGAAACTCTATACATCATGACATCCCTTCGTGAATCTCATCAGATTCGTCTATTTTATTACTATCCCAGGTTGAAAAATCTCATTGAACCGATTGATTCTTATCGATTCCGATGCAGAAAATTACCCATTAAAAATCGATTGCAGAGGTATTCTCTTTTGGGAATTGTTTTGAGATTCTCAAACATACATATCATGTACGTTGACTCTTTTGACAAGTATTGTACATTCATTTGTTTCGAATGTGAACGGAGCGCAACTAATCCTTGCTCTTGCGCTTGGTTTCTCAAATTGCTGTAAAGTAAAGTAACCAGTGATGGTTATTTTGAACAGTTGTTCATCCCCAAGACATGTTTATAATGTTCCAATAGGTTGTTGTATGTCCATAGTTACATCCGGAACTCATCACATCGTCTCCTAGAGATGTATCCATACGCGGGAGTATCGAATGAATGAACAAATGAATGAAGTTTGTGGCGGGAGAAAAAACGGGAAGGACATGTCGCGATTTGCATGCAGTTCTTTCGATTACAACGCTTTCCACTCATTAATCCAAACATTGGTAATGATCACGTTACTGAACGATCAAACGAGGCCTCTTCAACATTTTTACCATTCAAACGTCGATGATAAAAGATGCGATTAACGATTCACAACGACTCTACAATTCATTTTCACATCCTATTCCCACCTCTCGATTTTTCATTCCTTTGTCCTTTTTTATTTTCTTTCTTTTTGGTTAACCTTTCGCGTCTACGTTGGGCGCCGTAATTCTGTTGCAGGTGTGGGGGCTCTGTTATCCTTACTTCGTTCCGATTACAAACAACAACGGCAACAAAGATCCACGAGCACATCAAGAAAAACACGAGGCGCGAATCGTTCGAGCGTCAGCATTTCCCCGGGATCTCAAGGTGCGAGACACCAGCAGCCGCATCGACAATCATCCGGTGTCCAAAATCGTCGTCACAGCACCGGCGGCGACAACAATAACGGTAGTTACGAAATCGTTGGCCATAACGACGCGACAAGATCGTCCTCGCGGGAAGTCGTTTTTCCGGATTCGTTCGAGGTTCTGCCCCAACCTCGCGATTTGAGCGTCGTTTATATGGCCGGGGGAGTCTCCCACGAACAGCAACGAAAATTCAGATGTAGGTTTTGCGGAAAAGGTTATCGTTGGAAGAGTACGATGCGTCGTCACGAAATGGTCGAGTGCGGCGGTAAACCACCGGCTTTTCAATGTCCCGATTGTCCTTACAAGGCTCGACAACGCGGTAATTTAACTGTTCATTATAAAAGACATCATCAGAAGGTTACTGGTGAGGATAGCACTTAACGGATATCTAATATAAATGTTTTTGTGCAGTTAGGATATTTATTTGAGTTTATAGAGGGAAATTTTTCGTGGAATTAATTTTGTGGATTCAGCTTGCCACATAGAATTTGTGCCACGTTCGTGCAGTTAAGAGAGAAGATTTTCGTTACTATAACATTCCAGGAGGAGATTTGATCCAAGATTTCGATCACTATCAATCAAAATCTGAATTCTTGATACGTATCTCCTGAAAAGTTTGGTTGAAACGTTCTCTGGTGAATTTTATAGCTATTAAAAACAAAGATAATGTTCCGGCGGATGGGGGCTTTCTTTATTTTTGTGTATTAAATATGATTTTTGACTTTTTTTTTAACTCAGATCTTTTTAAAATGTTTTTCCCTCTCAATTTATTGATATAAACAGCATAAGTTTATTGAGTAGAAACACAATCGATTCTGATTTTCATTGAAGAGAGTGGTTTTGTTCATTCAACTCTCTTAAGAATATTTCAGAAAAATGGAGAAAAATAAGGAACGTTAATCGTGCATTTCAAATTGCTTTGACAATAAAAAAATATTTCATCAATTGAGTGAGAAATGTGCCTTTGAGGATACTTTTGTAGGAAAAATAAATTACCGTTATTGAATCAATTTATTTTGTTTTTCAAAATTCTTCCAATCAACATGATTTGAGAAAGCGAAAAAAAAATTTTCTAATTGACTTTCTAGTTCTACATGAAAATTATGTAATTGATGTTACCAAAAATGCTGTTCTGATAATTTTTGGTTTTTGACAAAATGAAAAAAAAGTTTTTCAAATATGTACGGCGCATAAATTGAATTC
Source organism: Gonatopus flavifemur (assembly GCA_018340375.1). NCBI lineage: Eukaryota > Metazoa > Arthropoda > Insecta > Hymenoptera > Dryinidae > Gonatopus > Gonatopus flavifemur. Next base: position 1,994,236 of record JAFFJZ010000023.1, read on the forward strand.
ACTTTTCTTTTCTGTATTTTTCACTTCTGAAGTTTTTAATTCATTAGGTTATTATTCATCAAATGATGGTTGGTTCGTTAATATCCAAAAATCACCACAATTTGAAAAAACAAACGGAAGGCCCGCGAACTTCATTCACTCACTGGGCATTAAGCAAAAGTTAACGAATCAGTATTTAAAAAACAGAAAAGCAATTGTGGAAATATCTGTTGCCGCTGAAGATTCAACATGATTTCAAAATTGAATTCGTGCCTTTTACAGTATTGAATTATACAGAATTATACAAAATTTTAATTATTTCGTACATGCTTTTTATGCTACATTCGTTTTTCGTTTTTAATTATTTTCTTGAGGAATTGCGAGCCCTGACTGAATTTTAATGATCGATCTATCGATTGATTTCATGTGATATAAAAATCATTACTTCCTAAAAAAAAAACTTCATAAATATTTGATACCTGAATACATTATTTAATGTCCATATTATTGTATTTTTTCAGTCTTCATTCCATCAAAAATTTTTATTGAAGAAGTATTTGCATTGAAAATGGAAAATCTCGAAATGTATATTCTTCGGTAATTGATTTGATTCGGTAAGTTAAAATTCGGGTAAATGATTATGTCCAATATCTCCAACATGTTCCAACATGAGTTTAAAAACAACTCGAAAATAATGATTTTTGCTTACGATATTATTAAAAATTTGTATACACAGTTCTATAGAACAACAAGGCCCCGCAATCTTTATTCAAGTTTCGCATAATTCGATTCTAAAATTCAACAAATCTTTGTAGGTTGCTCGCATTTCTAAGGAAATATTCCCTTGTAAGAATAGTAAGTACAAAATTGATGGATATTACACTCACTCTTGTTACAAGGACTAGGGTTTATTTTATACATCGACATCAATCTTTGCAAGTTTCTTTCTTTTAATTTTTGAGCTCGAACTAACATTGGTTCAATACATACATTCACAATTTTGATCAAACGAATTGCGAGAGTATACATTTTTTTTGACAGTTCAATATTTTGAAATCGATAGAAGTTGTTGGTGGTTAATTGTTAAGTACTATTGTACCTTTGAATAAAACAATTATAATTGAATATACATATCCGTATTCGCTCCAGGGAACGAATAGATCGATCCCCTCTTTTGTCTCTTTCTTTTTCACTTTGAATTTATTTTACAATCATTTTTATCATACACACCATGTTATTATTTATTCATATCACATCAACGTGAATTCAATCACTCTGCGATTCGATATATAACGGGTTCTAGAAGATGATTTGTACGCTATATTTAGGGATGAATTTTGATCAAGCGCTTATCAAAGATCGATCAATTCGTTCCATTATATCGATCATTGATACTCTTAGATTTTTAGTTTAATAAATGAATCATGCGTTTTTGATTTGAATATGTATACACATTTATATTATTATTAAATTGTAAAGTAATAAAAAGTTTATATATGTATAATATTGTATGGAAATTAAGGGCTAGTTGGTTCTCGAATGAACGTGAGAGTATTTTTGATATCAGTATTTGCGACAAATGGCATGCGAGCCGATACTCGTAAGTTGAAGATATATCCTGTGTACAGGGGGAGAATAAAGTTCGAGTCAACTCTATTGTAGAGCACGAGCTTTATTCTCTCGCTATACTTGTATCAACTCAATTCCTATTTCGTTACCTTATTAATTGTTATTAATACCTATTAAGCGACTCGAGCGTTCTCATAATACGATATTCATTTCATTTTTACATTTGTATTTCTTTGAAATTTATTTTTTTTCCCTTATTTTTATCCAAAAGGTTTGTCATTTAGATTTTATCGATTGATTATTATTATGAATAAAAAGGTACACTTTTGTTGTGGGTTCTTCATTTTGTTATTATTTTACGCCCTGGAGTATCATATCCGTCCCCATCTTGTAACTTTCAGTTGTCAAGTATGGAAATTCTTGGAAATTAGATAGGACAGAAATGTGGATGTCTTAGAACTACTATTTTTGAAAAATCAATATGAAAATTGATTGATTTTCAAATGTATATGATTCAAGTGAGGAGTGAAATATAGTTTCAACCCTCTGGAAATTCACAAACTGATTTATTGGAATAAAAATTGATTATTAATTTCATTGAAATCATTTATTCTTTATTTATCATAAATTCTTCATCAGTATTGTTTATATCATAAATGAATTTGTCAAATTTGTTAGTAATTTATCAGAATTTTTTTTTTGGAAATACAAATTTGTATAAACACTAATGTTGTTCTTTTCTGTTGGATATAGGATTGAATATTATACAAGAACCTGGAAGAGAAACATGGGAGTTCCAGAAGCAAATGTATATGAAACGTGACAATGAAACAAGCAACGTATGAATTCATATCCATCATTTGAATGTTCACTTATTAAAATCTTTGGAACCTAGAACTAGTGTTACATAAATATTTTCTTTTTTTTTCAGGTTACGAAAGGGTTACCCTCAGACCATCGATGAAGTGAAATAGCATTTTGATGTTTTCATCGCTCATCATGGATTCTCACAGATAGAGCTGTTTATTGTGCAAATTAGCAACTAACGGTAAGTTACAAATCATGTCATTATTTTCTATTGATTTCTAAAGTTATTATACTAGTGATACGTATTCCAGAATTTCATCACTTTCCCATTATTTCTATGATATGTGTGGATATAAATAGTTGTCAGTTTAAGGAAATTTCTAAGGGAATCTACCAATAAATTGGCCCCATTGAGTGGAATGGCCAATGAAGAGACCCTGGTTCTCCCTAACCTGGCGACCGTGTCTACGCGAATGATTGACAATTGTTTGTTTATACATCATGAAGGGGGAAGACTCATGTAAAACACTGTTTTACAAATGATTTTCAAATGTTTCATCACAAAAAAGAAGGAAAGAATTCAATGAAGTGGAATATAGTACATTATAATGTTAACTTTAAAAACTATATGTACACATTTGTTTTTAATAAAAAGAAAACAAAGTGGCGGCGCTGCAACTTTTGGAATGGGACTTCTTGATTTTTCTCTTCATGCAATGCTCATGTCTTTGCAGTCAACAAATAAAAACTTTTTTCGTTGAAAAAATCGAAAAATTAATTTTTTTTTTCCAAATTACCTGACATTTCAAATTTTCAATTTTTAATGTTCAGTTTAGGTTCATGCAAACGAGGAAAACATGATCTAACGAAAGAAAATTCTATTCTTTTTATTTTTGTGGACTACAAAGCGACTATAGTGTTTCACGGCGATGAAATTAAGAAACCACGCGCGAGCAACTCCAGTTTCACCATTTTGTTTCTTTGTATTATTTAAAAATTTTTACATATAGTTTTTAACGTCAATATTATGATGTCCTTCTTTTTACTTCATTAAATCGTTTGTTCTTTTATAATAGAATATTTTTAAAACCCCCAAAAAACAGTCTCTTACATGAGTCTCTTTCCTTGATATGGTTGATACTGTTGAGGAACAGGTTTGTTACGGGTTTCGTTTTCAAAAAGAATGCCTCACAATGATTTTCGAAATGAATCCTAAACAGCAGAACAGCTCAAGACGAGTTCATAATAAATACCTTTGGAATTATAAGAATCATGGACTTTGGAATCGCCAGGGCGGACTCCAGAATCGCTAGCTGAAGCTTAAATCACATAAATACCCTAGTTACTTCGACCCGCAGTGACTTCATGAAGAATAAACCATACTAAATTTTGAAAAATTGTATCAAATAAGATGTAGTTTTGTATTCTTTTCCGTACATTTTTATCTGGAACTGCGTGGAGCTTACAGAGATTCTGTTGAGTTCCAATCAGGAGTACTGGTGAAGGATTTCTAGTTGAATCATCATTCTAATGAATACCGTGTCTTGAACATGTGTTGAAAAGTTGTACAACACATTTCTTGAATTTGAACAAAACGAACAAGACAATATATTGAATATGTAATTGAAAACTGATGGAAACTCGCTGCCTTATCGCTTTCATTAGAGACTCTTCTGTACGATTTCATGACATCTTTCTTCCCCAACTATAAAGGATGAAAGGATACCATTCTGAAAATCTTTAGATATAGTAATGAGAATCAATATATTCATTATCGAATAATATGGTCACTTTGATTTCAGGTTTGTGTTTGCGTTGCTTAAGATTAACACTGAGAAACCAGACACCTGTCAACTTACGTGTGACAACTAATACAATACGGAAGATCGAATACTGGAACGTGAACGAAATTTGTGTAACAAATAATACATTCCTATGAACTCTCCTACCATATGAAAAATTCACAAAAACAAAACGAATGGCAATTAAGTGAACGAATGATCATTAGTTCTCGTTTTCTCATTCTTCAATTTTCCTTCCAATAATCGAGAATTCCTACAAGACATTTATTTTTCTCCTTTTTTTTTTCTATCACGATTTCACGATTACCGACATTGGCATGGTCTCGTATGAATTCATTCACGATTTTTCTTATTACTACTACCACTATTTACTACTACTATTATTATTACCACTCCTACACGTTCTCTGTACATGTGAATACAATGATTTTTCTCTAATCGCTAACGCGACTTCGCTTTTGTTTGTTTTATATTTTCCAGATATTTTCTATGATTTGACACTCCCGTCTCTACGGAATGGAACGCAAAGAAAATTTCCTTGCAGCAAATGTCCCCGTTCTTACAGCTCTATGCGTGCGTTGAAGTTCCATCAGACTATCGAGTGTAATCGGGAACCAAGATTTGTCTGCGATTATTGTCCGTATAAGACGTTGAGGCGCACCAGTTTGCGTAGACACATGCTACGACACAAGAGAATTCTTAAGTATAATAGTAAAAATATGAGAATGCATTGATGGTTTTGCACTATGAATATTTATTGGTTGTTTTTTTGACTCGAGCGAACAGACATTCTCAAATTCCTCCAAACTTTTACAGTGGATCTAAGATGTTGGTACTTGCCTGTTCATTTAGTTATATGATTTTCATGGAAAAATTGAACAAATCACTCGAGAACAAATTCGTACCAAATTTTAACGTACAATTTATAGTAAGTACCGGCGAATTTGCTTTTAACATCTTGATTCGCTCGCTCTCATTTTGAATATGCTCAATCACAATGGAAAATGAACGGAAGTGGTTGTTGAAACAGTTGTAAAGAAGATATTTGATCAATTCGACGTTGAATCCATCGTAGATGTATGAACAAGAATTCATTATTCGTTGTGCTGCGACGGTTCCACGAATTCAAATGTACGTTTTCTTTTTTGTATTTTGAGTTCAATATTTATGAAGACGAGGGCAAACTGATTCTAGTTATTTATTGAATATTGTTTGGACTGGAAAGATTCGGAGTATCGTTGAATTGATGAATATTAGGTTGGTTATAAAAGAATTGAATATTGAGTAGTACACTTTGTTCTTAACGCCTAATTGAAAATACTCTAATTAAAAGTCGAATGAATGATATATACATATGTACATTCTAAATGAATGAATTATTTTGTCATTTAACACAAAACAAATAAGCGTGGCTCAATTCTGGAATGAAAAACACCAAATCCTGTCGAGTTGAAAGTTATAAAATAATTCACTGCTACTTTTCCATCGCTATGTTCAGATTCTTTCAATGGGTCTTGCACTGGGATTAATTATATTGAATTATTAATACAAATTATGATGATAGAAACGAACAAATTTAACATTATATTTGAGTCATCAACCTAATACGAATTGATTTCCATATGAAATTATGTATATGAATAACAACTATTTATGTTAACAATATGGAATAAATTGATCGATGAAGTCGACTCCGATGAATCTTTCCGTTAATGTGATAAAAGTATTGTAATTCTTTGATTTTTTCATTTTTACATTTGAAAATCCTCATTTCTACACGCTGTTTTATGTACCTCATTCATGATGTATCATACGAAATAAATTTGATATTGTGTAACGAATGTACATTTTTTCAATAAAGTATATAAAATTTCAGATATTAAATAAAAGAAGAGATTCGAATGCAAGTAGTTTTCTTTTCATTTCAATCACATAATATTGTATCCAAATATTTTACATCCAAATGATTCATTTGCATTCGAAATATTACTTATGTATCGAATTTAATAATCATTCGCATCTCCGTAACTCCCTGACAACAATTTCTATCATGAGGCTCAGTGTTATTATTTCAAATAGCCAATTTTCTTTCAGCAGCTGAGGATTCGAATTTTCTTTCCTTCCGTGGATTGCAGTATTTTTATACAACATGGAGATCGGCTGAAAGGAAAAAACGCAACGTATTTTCTGTTATTGTTATTTTGAATATTTCACAAGAAGTTGCTCGTTGTCATTCCAGTGTTCGCACGAAAAATTCCGAAGTTTTCAACAGATTAATTTAAAATAATCGAACATGGTTTATTATCCATTCTGATTTTTAAAAAATGGACAAAAATGTTTTCTATAAGAAAATAAAATTCAATTAAGAGGATACGAGTGTACCGACTCATTTTTTCTCGCTAAATTACTCGAAACTGACTTCATAAAACAATCCAATATTCTCAGGAATGATTATACGGAGTCCGAATTTTGAACTTCGAAAATTTTTTCCAAGAATATGACAAACAAATACAAGATACAGTTACGATATTATCCCTTTGAAAAGTTGTTCTTGAAAGTTGAGAGAATGCACTAGGAGTCTTTTGAATGTTTGGGAACCCCTGTCTGTTTTGAAAATTCAATGATTTCTTAGAGATCTAGGTGGTCTGATTGAGCAACGAAATACAGACAGTGTGTGGAGGATTGAATAATAGTTTGAGCTTCCGGACTTGAACCCTGAATGTTCTGTGTTTTAAAAACGAGTCCGATGTTCGCGAAAAATGACTTCAATGAAGAAACTTAGATTGAGAAGAAGTGAAGAAAATGTGATGTACCCTAAGTGGACAGAGTTGCCAACAAAAACTCGCCAACTCCAATGATTGGCTTTTTCTTATACAACTGATCAATCATATTTTTGATTCTCAAAGATATTACCAATCAACGAGAAGTTGGCGGTTTTTGCTGGTAACTCTGCTAGTAGAAATCATTTTATGCATTTTTTTGGCGCAACAATGAACTCCAGTATTCCGCAAAATATCTCAATAAATGCACTAGTAATTGACTTTATTGCTGAATTAGCAATACATGAAATATAAAATAGAATGAAATACCCCACTCGATCCCTTCGTAGGTTGCAACGGAGACTAAATTAACTTCCACCAAGGATGTGAAAGATAATATCCCAATTGGAATTGATTTATAATATACTGCTCCTTGAGAAATTCACGTGCTTTCACCAATTACGAAGAACAATTCAGAGATGGATGAATTATCAAAGTCATTTTTATATACCGATTCATTTATTATTCATTCCTAAATTTATCAGCGATACAGAATAAACTACAAAATCACTGAAAATAATTTTGGAGTCACTGTTTCAATTTTCAGTACATACAATACGAGGGCAAATTTTCATGGTAAATTCTGAGTTATGATACTTTACATGAAGTGATTAGTTGTTTCAGCGATGGAAGATACAAATTTTGAGCTTCCGGAATGGGGCCGTGTGTTGTAGCGGTTGGTTTTCATCATTGCAACTGACTTCTTTAAAGCGATACGAGTCTACGTCCCATTTCGGACGCTTTTATGAATGGAATGGGTCGCCATGCGTGACCGGAATTTTAGTTTTGTGCGGTCACCCGTGACTCCATTCCGGAAGCTCAAAAACTTTACGTGCAATGCTTATAATTATTTCCTAGTGGAGTTTTTCAACGCATTCATATCTTGAATTTGTTTTCATGAGTGATGACTGTTATTTATTGTCTGATGAATCCCATTTCCATTATACAGGGTCTGTTCCAGAAATGATGTGAATAATTTTTCCACGGTTACTAGAAGCGTTGGGAGGCAAATTATGCAGTCACTTTTCAACTTTCACAGACCGTAGATCAGTTGTTGGATGAAATCTTGTGTGCAAATTTGGTCGCATGCACTGCTGAAAAGCCTGCTACAACGTTCGCAGGGCATTCCATTTTTTTCACTGATATTTTGTTCATTCTTTTCGTGATTTTATCTCACATATCCCAGTGATGACTGTCCATCGGCATCGCAGGACCATCAGAAATCATTGTTGAATTATGATGAAAACAAAAAAAACCTCTTGCCAGCAGTTTTTATCGCTTCAGGTTGTAACAAATTCTTCTTTCCGTTCAAAAATAGCTATCGATTTTTCATTGAAAATAGGATTCTTTATGGGTTGTCCAAGTATTACGTCATGTTGAGGTAATTGCATATTTTCATGATGAATTGATGTGCTCTTCACAATAAATATAATTATTTCAGTTGGATGATATGTTCATTTGAACATTCTTATGTGTTCACGGTAATCATTCACGGTATTCGAAGTTTGTGATACATCTGATAAATTGCTCAAAATGAATGAATGATCGAGTCTGAACTGAATTTGATAAATTTCAGTTCTGCACAAATCAAATTTTTCTTATCAATGCTGAAAGAATTCTATTTTTCTATTCGGAAAAATTAATGTATAATTTTATCACTGTAAGATATTGAAGTATTCACTCAATATATATTTCACAAATTTATATTGTTAATTGTGTTCGTTTTCTGGACTTGAGGAAAAAAAATGTAGATTACGGTTATTTAAAGACAGCATTGAACGATTCATTTACATCCTAGACTTGGTTTAACATGACTTTTTTTTGTTTCACAGTATCGAATTTGACTCAGAAGGAAATTAGTTTAGGAGCATCAGAAACTCCCCAGCAGCGAAGATGAGAACTCTGGACAGTTGCGGCATCCCTGTGTTTGAACTTGATCTCAATAAAAGCATTTTTTCCAGAATTATTCTCTTTACTTCTGGGACAGACCCTGTAGAACCCCGTTAGATCATCTTTCACCACAAATTGAAGTTTGTGATACAAAAATTAACGAAAAAACAAGAAAATATTTAGTCAATGCCTCTTCTCTCATTACGCTAAGTAACAATATGTATAAAATAGATCATTAACATGCGGTTGTTGATTTAAGATGATGCAGTGTTAATCTAAATGTTTGTATTCCAATAATTCTATGGTTCACCCCCGATTGTATTCAGTTGTTGTCAATGCATATTAATAATCGGCTCATTTTTATCGTTTTTCAGGACGTTCTCGTTCGAATTACACAACAAACAATTCAACTCTGGAATTCAACTCTGCCCTGCTGCGAGGTTACGATCCATTGTCTATGTTGGATTTCCAACGAATAATTGATTCTGGTTTAGAGCCAAAATACGCGTGTGTCAGGTGCAATTATAGAACCGAGAGAAGATACAATTTGTACAGACATTTCCGACGCAGGCATCAAGATGGACTTTTATATTTCTGAAATACGGATATCTAGAATTGAATTTAGGAATCATTTTTCTGTTTGAAGGAATATCAAATATCAATATCCAATTGTCATTCTCGTCGACCGGGTTTGCGGTTGTTCTGACGAGACAACTGAAAATGTTTTTAGAAAAGTGTGTCTATATCAAATGGAATGAATGTAAATGTATGTATGTACATATATATGATCAAATAAATGTAACATCATGTTTTCAGTGATGTAATAAAAAGAGAAGGCAAACTTCAAAATTCGCGATACATGATCTATAAAGCTACTCCAATCATTGTCCTCCTTCATTATACTTTTATCAATGTTTACCCCTTTCTCAATTATTGTCTCTATTTATCTTTCTCTCCCTGCCATGTATCTTTTAGGAATCACCTCATTTTTCTTTTATTAAGAGAAAAAAACAATACACTGAATCTAAGAATAATATCAGCTGACAATATTTAATCGATGATTATTTTATTTTCCAGTGCATTTCTATTCGGTTTACATGCCACCGACGAATTCTGTGAGGATGGACAATAATATGCACGAACATGACGCCCTGGCGACGCCAAGCCTCCAAAGAAGATATGTCAAATCTATTCATTCCGAATTCAAATACTGTTGTGACAAATGTAACTATAAATCCAGAAGATCTTATAATTTGAGAAGACATTTGAGTAGACATCGCAAAGTTGGTCGGAAATCGAAAATTTCTGATTACAACGTTTTGCCTTGAAACAAGTCATTTTGTAGCTGATTGAGTGATATTGTGGTTTTCATACTGACGTGTGCACACATATACGTACGAATAATTGTTTTCTTTTTTGTTTTTTGTTTTCCCATGAATTCTGTTTCGCCCAGCGTGTAGTGTCGGAAATTAAATATTACATGTACATACAAATATACACATGCAAATACATAATATTGTAACGTACCGATACGAGTGAGAAACATGAAGATTGTCCTCGTTGTTCATGATTAACGTGTTTACACTTAAAGCCAAATGACATTCCAATTGTTGAGAGAATGAGGAAGAGAACGATGAGTCTCCACAATGTAAGCGAATATAAGAATATTTGAAATTTTCATGATTGAAAACAAGAGTAACCGAATTTGAATGAATGTTTTGAATAAAATATTACCCTGAACTTAGAGGATGAATGTTTATTATTTGCCCTCCTCCTCTTGTTTCTCAATGCTGAATGGAGGTAATTTTTGAAACATTCTGTAAATTTACGAATTTTGAGGTTACAAATCCTTGAGGATTTTAATTTGGTTTCTTCATATTTTAGCAATGTATCACTAACTTGAGTTGGTATGACGCAAATGAATTTTCGAATATGAAACCGAAATTTTACTTCCGTGAATTCCGTATAAATTGAATGAGAAAATGGAAATCAACTAACTGTAGTTGTGGGATTTTGTTTGAATTTTCACAGGTAATCGTATGAGAAGGGAAGCCTCGATTCTGGAGGATCCCGGAAGTATCGTGTGTACCTCGTGTGGTAAAATTTATGGATCTTGGGGAGCTTTGAGGTTTCATCGTTCCATCGAGTGCGAAAAAGAACCGAGTTACGGTTGCACGTTTTGCAACTACAAATCACGTAGACGAAGTAACCTTCAAAGACACATGGTTTTACATTACAGAATGAACAGATAATTGCACTACACGTGCACCGCCCACGTAGTGTAATTTTGTTGTAATTTTTCGAATTTGTAACGAACGCTTTTTAATAAATCTAAATACACGACGAGGTTTTTTGGTTTCATTCAATCATTGTATATGAATAGTTTACAATCATCAATCTTTGAATATGAAACGTAAATATATGTCATTGTAGCGTAAGATGATTGAGGACTTTAATACATCTTACAATAATTTTTATTTTTCAGGTGATCCAATGATGAATATGGATTGGTCGAGGATTCAAGTGACACCTTATCAGTGCCCGAGATGTTATAAATACTTCAAATCGTCCAACTCGTTTTGTAATCATCGTAAGATTTGTGGAAGAGATAAGAAATTTCAGTGTTCCTACTGCAGTTATCGATCCCATCAAAAATCCCATGTTTTACGACATTTCCATACCCGACACCCCGAAGGAGTAAATCATCGCGAATTATCGAAATTTGTTCTTCTGCATTCGCAGGACAAGAAAGACACTTTTCATCCAACTGATTCATATATTTAATCATCTTTTCATCATAATATCATTTATTTCTTCGTCAGTGTTTATTTGTACTTATTTTCAAAAATGCTAAATTCAAAAATATTTCATATAATATATTTCAAAGGTCTTCTTTTGTTTAAATTCTGTAAATTCACTTCGTTCAATATAAATGTGCTCTAACTTTAATAACTCACTTGATATAGCAGACATTTTTGTATTCCGGCGTTGCTTATTTTCACATAGTATAATAAAATCAATTCCTACACGGAGACAAAAATGGTGGACTCATCCCTTGCGAGATTCTATGTCGTGTATTCACTCGACTCGTTCGGTATTAACATTAAAATCACCTAATGAATCCTCTCTCCATATTGGAATACTATAGTACTATCTATAGATTTACACCGTAGTCATCCTTTGATCAAACGTCTTTCAAAATGAGGCTTCCTAGACAGCGAAGTGCTAGAAAAATTCGCAACAACACGAAACAAGCGTTGTTGGGAAGTTGTTGGGAGGTTGCGTCGCCAAATGCACAGCAACATGCAGCAAACTTGAAAGTTGTTGTCATGATGCTGCGAAGATGTTTGGATACATAGAGCTATGACGAGAGATCAAACAATCCTCCAACAATGAAACACAAACTGGTGAAGCAACAGTTGCACTGCAACTTTTGCTGTCAGGGTTGATACATCCTCGTGCAGCAACTGAATCATCTGGTATTTACATCGACATTACCCAATGCAATTTTCTCTCCACATTTAACTGCTAAGAATACCCCGTAGTTATGCCTTGTGTATTTTGAGTGAACGTCAAGTGATGAGCACTTGACATCATAACGGCGAGAAATGGGTGTGAATTCGATAATTCCTCATTGTGGGGGAATGGAATTGGTGTGAAAAATTCACAAAAACACCGTGTATTCATGGTGAAGTACCAAAATCCCACTGATTTTCCACTTGATTTGCACGGATACCAAATTTACACCAAAAAAACACGGTATAACATTTCCATTAGGGAATTCCATGCGTTGTTCGCAATCGCTCCATGGTTACTAGTTAGAATGATTGCGGGAAGGTGGCGACTCGGATTAGTCTACCATTTTTCTCCTCATGTACGTGGATCATTCACGATTAATATCTAGCATATAATATTCAACAATTATCTACAAGAAAGGATAAAAATCATAGAAAAAGTTTTATTAAATTTTCGTTTTAGCTATTTATGAAAAAAAAAGAAATACTTTTCCAGTTGGTAGTCTGTGTGCACCTCTTGTGAATGTTAAAAGAATTTGAATTCAATTACAGAATATAAATGGGTGGTATTGGCACACAGTCCACAGGCCCTGGACGTTAAAAGATATCTACAACGTGGTTTGTCTTTCTTCGATAGATATGCTCTAATGTCGACATTTACGAGTTTACAACGAAATTACCATACGCTTTCTTTTGTAGCCGAAGAATCTGGGATTTTGCCTCTTTGAACATTTCTTAATGAATCTCCAAATATTTATACCTGAAAATTTCTAACATTTTATAGATATTTTTCGAAAGTAAACAATCAGCATACAGAAAAGGTGATAAAGAAACGCCAAAAATATCAACGCCAGTATAATTTTCTTTCTCTCCAGAATTATCCAAAACCCGCGCTTTCTTTGGACAGGTTTGGCATAATATTTCAAGTATTTCTGAATTTCACATAAAATTTTCTCCCACTTAAGAGGATACCAGAGGCGGTGATCGATGGTTAGAATGATAAAAAGACTATTCCCGTACCGACATTAAAATCTTCTTGATGTAAACAATGATGGTCTTCAGTGAGGCAAGTATATCAGTTGAATGAAAATCAATGTACCAACAGATAGACACGTAAACCTCCTTGATGTTTAGTTCATTCTGAATATATGGTCTTGGAGTTGGAAGTATGCTAATTTATTAACACTCGAACTTCACAATGGTAAGTGTCTTCATTTTGAGCTTGGATGTGAATTTCACAAAAGGAGACACGTAAAAGAAAGATCATATAAGTTGTATAAGGTAAGTGCAATAGGAATAAATTTTCTGATAATTCAGATTTTTAATCTAGAAAAAAAAGAGGATTGGCATTCACCTCCTCCTCATCCAATTTCTCCAATTTTCGATCCACCATTAGGCAAATAAATGCATCCTGAATATTGGGAATCGTATTAGTTTCTTTCTGAATTGTCGATGAAACATTCGAGGGGTAAAAAAGGTAGCATGCTTTTCTACTGTTTTTGCATCGAAATGAAGTACTTGTGAATGCGATTTGACTTTTCGTATTTGTAGGTTGTGGATTGGAACATAAAGTACAAGATATTCCAGTTTGTTCGAATAAAATGTACGTTTGTCTTATTGTAGATAGGATTCGAGTGATGGGTGAATCGCATGAGGAATATTAAATCAAACAAAAAGATACTAACTGATTCAAACGAGAGAAAACCTCCTCTTGTGAGTATTTCAGGAGAAAGTATTGAGTTCGAGGACCAGTTGTTTACTACAGCTCTGCGTTTTATGTTTCTGTTTGCAGATTTTTACTGGATGCAGGGTAAGGTACAAGGAAAATCCACTCCACGTCCTCCAACAGCCGAACTGAGAATTCCAAAAGCTGGTAATTATATCAGTAAGAAACCTAAAGGGATATTCGAATGCGAAAGATGCGGCAGATCTTACAATCGCAAAGATTCTTTGCAACGTCATTCGCACTGGGAATGCGGCAAGGAGCCCCAGTTTCAATGCCCGTTTTGTCCACAACGTTGCAAGAGGAAGGCTCATTGGTTGCGGCATATCAGACGTCAGCATTTGGAAAAAATCGGAGATATGCAGAATTATTTGTTGAATTATAATCCTAAAGTGGAAATTGACTAAATTATCCTGGGAGATATTATTCCAGATGCTCTGCCTTGGAATTAGTCTGCCCTTAGGATCATTCTAAATCCTACTGAACCATCAGTAGAAATTTTTGTTCGACTCTGACTGTTATTTTCTTTTACTGTTTAGACTCATAATATTGATTTGAACATCCCTTCGAGATGATACTCGCGTGTTCATAGCTCAACTTTAGATTCAATAACACTGTTTTGTTTTCTAACGCCGCTGGCTGGAAACGGATGGAATAGATACATTGGTATCATTTTGTTTTGTGTGATCTTGAGAACAGAAAACTCAGGTTCTTCTCACGGAATATCTAGTTTTGAAATGGAATGCGAAGAATTTCAATTTGAACTTTTATAATTTACTGCAAGAATCAAGATGTATTGCTAATTGTAAGTTCAGAAAAAAATAATTTCCCTTACGAAACAAAAACTAGACATCCCACGTGATTTTTCGTTGAGTTCTTCAGGAATTTCAGTAGAGACAAAATTATTCCTAGGGTTATTCCGCCTGTTTTTCAGAAAACAATTGAAGAATTGAATAAGATGATTTTTGATTGATGAAAATGATCAATCTCAATGTTTTGAAGGACTGGAAAGAGTCTCGAAATTAATAGATCTGTTCTCCCAGTTATCTTTCACAAAATGAGAGCCTGAAATTCGACTGGTTATAGAAGGGCGGTGCTTTTACTTGGTTTTTTCTCAACAAAAAGGCACTAACCAATGGAAATGAGAAAAGGTATCCCAAGAATTTTGATGGTGACCAATCCACCCCCTGGAAGAAATACCATGCTACCTTGGTAATCCGCTTATTTTTCTTTCCGAACAAACTAAGAGCCGAGTACTGGAATTTAATAATTTCTCTAGAGAACTGCAAGTGGTCCTTAATTCAACACTTAAGAATTTAATATTTGTATTTGAGTACATAAATGTTGTTACACGTGTGCCTTATGTATGAAATAATCAATTCTTGTACTCACTTTTCTTTTTTATTCATAATTTATACGCTTTAAGTGCTATTTATGTATCTTTGTTATTTAAAAAATGTAAGTTCCTAAAGCATAGACTTTGATAGAATATTTAGTGGTTAAGTTTTTGTATTTATCTTCACTTAGATCTGCCTATAAACATTTCCAACCCCATAATCCCACCACCTTCTAGGCGAACATCTTATATATTCGATTGGTTTTAGGTATTGAACTGTCATATTTATTCTCAAGTTGATAATTCCCCAGATTCCGAATGACCACTGAGTGATTCCTATGATATTTCAATTACTTTCCGAACTGAAAACCAATCCTCTATAAAACATCGGCTTCTCAAGCAACACAGGAGGTTAAAAATGCTAAGAACGTATTTGAAAAACCCTACGAACATGCTTAGAACTTCCAAATGAGACTATTTCGAATAATTATGTGCTATGCACCTTCATAGAATATCTGGACAAATTTATCCAAAATAGTCGCATTTGCACATTCTTTGCACATACACTGTATCATCACAGCATATTTGAGAAATTCTTGTGTTACTTGGGTTGGGGTTGGGTTTGAGAGAAAACGGCAAAGAGCAAAGGTATCGCGGAACTTTTGTGACGTTAAAATTTGGAAACGCCTGTCCTGATTAATGCATCCTAGCCTCTTTCATCTCCATTCGACTCATTTCATGACATGCTTACTATGAAGTTAATGATAAGGGTCAGGCTGAATACTTGACGAAGCTTAGCTCTTCATATAAATTACACGACATCCAAGTTGATTTTCTTTCTGTTCGACATTTTTTCCACTGTTCTACATTTTAAATGAAATTTTCTTGCATAAAATCTAAAATTCAGTCAATCATTTTCTTTTTCATCAATTTTTCGATTGCACTGTAGAACATTGAAAAAAATCCACACGAAATGGTGTTGCGTCAACACCGTATGTTGTCGTTCCAACGCCATTTGGAGCTCCGAATTTGGGTGCGAACTTGTTTAGAATCCGCAAGATGTCAATTCTGACACCGGATTTTCACAGTGTATAATCTATAAATATTGATTATACATCACTACCCGCTTTATGTATTTTAATCATTATTATCATTACGAATCTTTCAAATCAAAAGACTGATTTTGTATGTTATGAATGTAATGAACAACACATATAATATTTTTGATAAAGAACAATAAATATTCGAAACTTACATCGTGTATTGAGAACCTGAATTCAAGCAGTTCCTTTTCTCAAAGAATTTCCGATGAAGAAAACAATATATATATATATATATATATATATTTATGAATAAAAATACATCTGGCGTGATTGATTTTATATCATTAGACACTCACCTCTTCGATTTTTCCTCGATTGACACTCCAACCGTGGGAGTAGCATGCTACAGCACTAACTTTCCTTGAAAACTCTTGTACATAGTGACATCTTCGACTTTCATCGCTTGTGCCTTGAAAGGAACAGCCGGAAGGACTCCCACGTATAAAAGAAAAGCGAAACAAAGAAAGAGGGATAAACAAAGTTAAACAAAGTGAGAGAAAATATGGTGGTGAAATCAATGTGGTGATTGCTGATCACACCGGTGTCCTGTTCCTTTCATCAGGCTACTCTGCTCCTTCCTCGTATGCGAACAAAACTCATAGCTAAACGCTGCTTGGGGCTAAAAAGTAAGGATTATTATTATAAATTATTAAGGAACGTTATGCATTATTCTGTATCTATACTATTTAAACAATTTTTCCTTTTTCTCCTCCACAGGAATCGACAAAAAATTGTATAAATTTCAAGAATCCGTGTTAATCAAACGAACTTATATGTTTCAGCGGAAGATTTAAGCATGACTGGGTTGAAATGGGCAGAGACGTGGCAAAGATGGAGCGTACCGTCGATCATGTGGAGATCCGGAGGGAGTCTTGGAAAGAGTCTGGGAACGTCCGCCGCGACTAGCAACGGAGAAGGCTTCAATTGCGCGGCCTGTGGTCGAGTCTACAAATTGAAGAGCAGTTTGAGGAATCATCAAAAATGGGAGTGCGGCAAGGAACCGCAGTTTCAGTGTCCACATTGCGTTTACAGAGCAAAACAAAAGATGCACATCGCCCGACATATGGAGAGAATGCACAAAGAGAAGATCTATAAGCAGGAATTAGTATGAAAATTCTCTAATGATTATTTTCCTCGAGAGAAGATTCTCCCGCTCTATTCTTGAATTTTATTCCTTTTTTTATTGATATCATTTTTATTCTTCTTACTTTTTAGGAGTTATTAACGTAGTAGGGCGTTCCGATTATGATTTGTTTTAGAATTTGTCTTTCCTTTTGGAGAGTATTTTTCTTCGGTTAGTTATTGATGTAAGTTTGATAAGCCGGAGCTCTTCCATAGCAACCATTCTGGTCACACTGGTTCCATAATTTTAAAACGGACGCAATGGCATGCGAGTGGCCCCCTGGGGACATAATAAAACAAAGCATATGTACATTATTTCACTAGGTACGCGTGTTCAAATGGAGACATCGTTGAACGAGTTTTCTTTAATAATTTTCTGAATGTACTCCGTGGAAATTTCATTCTTTATCAAATTCTGGATTTCGTAATCTCCCGTGGCTGCAAAAAGAAAAAAAAAGATATGAAAGAGGAAAAATACAGTATTATCCATTAGGCTCTCCTTTCGCCTTCTCATACTTTATTCCCAATTACGCCAAATGATGTTTATCGCTTGATAATTGTTCCTTCGTTCTTTGTCATAATAATACCGTAGCGCATTTAGCAATGTGCGAAAAGTCACAAATACGTATATAATACAAATTCTTAGACTGTATAAATATATATGTACATATATTTATATATATTCCGAAACATTCCTACGATAATTGTGATCACAGACTGCCAGATATTACACAAAACCGTAGTTTCCTATGCGTTGCATTTCGATATATGTATGTATATATCATTCATATATTTATATTATTACTTTGTGTATATTTTATATAGTAGAAAATAGTTTTTCGAGTTTCAAGGCGTCGTCAGGGGACGTGAGCACCATTTTGAGACATTTTTAACGATGTTGCGGAAAATTCACGAAATTCTAGTTTTTTTTTATTCAGGATTGATATTTCATATTCAGAATTGTCATGAACTGTGAAGAGTTTTGAAATTTTAATCCCCGCCTAGCACGATTTTATTACAAGCAATTCAGCAAATTTAGTTGCGTAACGTCTTTTTTTTTAATGAATTTTTCATACCCCCAATCCTCAAATCAGACAGATCTCGACTTCGATACTCTGTCTTCGCGTGAGAAGACATAACATACCAAGATCGTCTTACAAGAATTTTCCTGAGCCTCCATCCCTGGTCGTGAACTAATCAAAACATTGATGAATCTTTCGAAATAAGAGGTGAATTAAACACAGAATTCAATCAATTGGAAATGACTTTTTATATTTCAATGATAATTTTGTTTCAAGTTCCTGCATCGTTTACTGCAATCACAGTATTTGAATTGCAATGAATGACTTGCGAACAGTCTCGTAAATTGAGCTGTAATATTCAAGATATTCTAGTACTTTTGCATTTTACTCAACACATTTTTTAGGATTAATAAATACATGTAGATTTAGTTAGAATTTTTCTTTATTAATTTTATTATTATTATAATTATCATCATGATTATGTTATCGATTCTACCACCATCCTAATAGCCGCAGTTGGAGATTTTTCCCTATAAAGTATAGATAAAAAAGTTGAATATTTGGAATAATTGTTTTTCAATCGAGACAATAATTTTCATGAAAACAAAATGAAAACTCGTTCAACTTTCAGGCACTTTCGTCCCATATTCCTATGCCACATGAGATTCGTGCCTTACATTGCGTCCGTGATAACTATTACTACTACTACTACTACTACTACTACTACTACTACTACTACTAATACTACTACTATACTACTGCTACATTTCATGAATTTAGACAGTATTTATCAAACAAGCTCAAACTGAAACGAAAAACAAAAATGCAAGATACTTGACGAAATAATCAATCACAGGACGTAGTGAATAATTTTTAATTAAGTGGCAAGAGAATAATTTTTTATAACTCCAATCGATTTAGGTTCATCTTCTCTTATGTTTTCTCCTGTATCCAAAGTATAGTTTTGCTCTAAATGGCACGTTGAGTTCTCATTGTTTTCTTTTCCATGTCAAAAAGCATAGCGATCTTTCGACGCGAATATTACAATTTTTATTTATAAGAATTCTTCTGAAAATTGATAGGATGTAGGACCAAGCAATCAATAACCACAGCCCAGTGCATATATATATATATATATATATGTATATATATACATAGTTTATTTTGTTCAAGATTTCAATAATATTCAATATTTTCTAGAATTCTTAGAGCGTTTATTAGTGATTTGAAAAATATTTTTTCCAGTACAGCAAAATATTACTTAATTTCTGTGCCATTTTTTCAAAATAACAAATTCCAGTATTGCTATATTCTACAGTTATTCATTTATATCAATTTATTTCAAGGATACGATTTATGAAAATAGAAATTGAAAATGTTTCGAATTGAAAAGCTTTACGAATTTTCATTATAGATTATCACTGAGTGTCGCTTATTACAAAGCGATACAAGACAGGCCAGCTACAATTTTTTTCCCGTTTAGTGCAATAACGTATAGTGATTCATATTTTTATTTACTTTTTTCTTCATCATCCGCGCAACAAAGAAATGCAGGTGTATACAGGAATATTCCAGTTCTTAGACTCTTCACTTTTTTTTTTCTTTTTAATTTCAAAAAATATTGAGTACTGCATAATATACATAAGCTACTTCATATGACTTTCTATGAGATTTTGGAGCAGTTTCTTCTTTAAATCGTGCGAAAGATCAATCATATTTTATTAATTCTGATTCCGAATGAAGAAAAACAAAATTCAAATGTCTTTCTCGAAGCTTTTCCGTCGATTTTTTCCGGAATAAATTTGTCCTCGTGATTCTTATTTTGCAGTTCGAAAAGGAATATAAAATAATGATATTAATCAACGTCCGCCACTAACGATAAATATTTGAAAGAAGTTCTTCAAAAATGACTTCTTTTCGTGTATTTTCAATGCCTCGAAGAAAATTTTGAAAAATCTTGGTAGGTAAATAACAAATCGATGAATCACAACTTGATATGTGAAAATATATAAACGTTAGTAATGATAATAATGATAAGTATTATAAATTATAATTTCATATCTAATATTGCCCTACGAGGTCTTATCGATGCACGACGACGGTTCAATATTAAAATTCTGTTTTGAATTTTAAGAGTGATTATAATACATAATAATTGTGTCTGAAGTCAAGGCTGTAGCTAGAAAATCATTATCCTTCTTCAGTCGGCGTGTAACGAAGGACAACTAGGTGGTTTCGGGCTTCGATTGAAGAAGGATAGAGTAGAGCAAATATCATTCATCCCCCTTTCCCTCAGTTTTTGCAAAGCAAAACGGAAGGGAAATTCTTCTTTGGAGATTCTTTTGTTAGATTTCTTAACGATGCTGCCTCTGTTTTTCACAAAATCGAATCGATCAGTATACTAAGAATCATATTATGTCGCTCGAAAAATTAAAATATCAAATTACCGTCGTCATCACAACAGAGATTATTAGATTATTTACAGTAGATTAAGTTTTAGAACTAAGGATTCTCAAATTTAAGTGCTCCAGAATTTGGAGTGGTTTATCTAAAAGTTGCTTTGTGGCTAAGATTCCATATAATTGATTTGAAACATTTCAAAAAAATTTCTGCTTTATAAGGATTATATGAACATTATACAGGGTGTATATAATAACTCTGATTTTGCTCTGCTATTTGGTGACGTGAAATTTATGTGATAAATTTCCCAGTCAGATTTTGATGGACGAATCAAAAAAATAATTGCAAATTGTGATTGATTGTTGTCTAACGATTTTTCTTTTTATTTTCGAACAATTGTATCTTTCATCGCTTTAGAATAATTAGATTCTAGAACAAAGGATTCGGTCAAAAGTGAAATAACTCGAATTAAAATTTGAAAACGAAAGCCACTATTCTGTGCCAATTTTTTGCATTCATTGATTTTGTCATCTTGATTTCTTTGGATTGAATCGTAATTATATTCGTCCTTTGGGCATCTTTGACGAATTATAGATTATAGATTTATATGATGATTATATTGCACGAAATTTGTTGAAATTGTTAACGTATTTTATGATACGTGCCTTGTGCCCGATGAAGAAAGGAAAATATTCATGAAGGAAAAGGGAAAAAACTATGGTTTCAAATGATTTTTCGAATTTGTTGTAATTCACAAGAATGTTTTCAATGGTTGAAGATATTTTGAAGAATGTTGATTGCCATATGTTTTTCCTGACATCACGCTAAATCATGAAAAGCTTTGTTTCAAACAATTTTAATTCGAATTTTTAGCACTTGATTCGACTTATCGCTAATCTTAGTAATTTAATTGATAGTTTGATTGATGTATCTATACGTACGTATATTTTTTGGGGTGTTGGTTTGAATTTAGGACCACTCGATTCGAGAGAACGAAATCAAAGTTTTCGTATTACGGGAAAAAAAGGAAATTGGTTTATTGAATTTTTGGCATAGCGACATTTGTTGATTTTCTATACTTTTATCGACATTTTTTTTCTTCTTTTTAGATTATATATTCGAGATGAAATTTGTGATAAAATTGTGCTTTAAATACCAAATTTTCCGATTAAAACTCGTCGTTTTTGTCATTTTCAATTGATTTTCAATTTTAAAAGAAGAAATGTATTCGTTCAAAAATAATACGGAAATTCACATAAGCGACGAATCAATGAGAATTGAAAAGAAATATAATTAAGAAAAATAATCCCTTCTAAATTTGTTCTTTGATGAGATATTTTACATAAATCGATTATTATCGTATTTTTGAACCGTACTAATTTTTGTGGATATTTATATAAATCTATGTATGTTAAATTATGGATACGAATATTATATATGGAAAAAAATGTTAGAAATATTATTAGAATTCAAAATTCTCAACATACCGAACAGTACGCGATGGATAAACAGTACCCGAATCGGATCTATGCGAAATTGAAAATATTTTCACCCTGTATTATTCATATCTGAGCATTCGGGTATATTAATTGGAAGAAATATAAGTAATTCGATCAAATAGTTTGTACACTAAGGGTAAAATTTAAGAACTACATTTGAATTAAATTTAGAAATTACGCATTATTTTTGAAAATAAGTCATTCAAGTAAGAGAATTACAAGAAAGGGATGAAAAAAAGCCTTGTGTCAAGTGCCTTGAAAGATTCTTAGATTTAAGAGGGTAGCATGAAAGAAAAGAGAACGAGAGGCGCTGGGCGCGTTCGGTGAAGAATTAATTGTAAAGTTCAATTAATCTCAATGATATTACGTATGCACCTTTTTTTCCAAGTTTGAAACTTTATTTGAAACCAGTGATATACTTTTTGGCACTTTTATGAACAGTTGAAAGAATAAAAGACAAGATAAATGACACGAACATTCACATTGATATCTTACACTGCCAATCTTATCTTTAATAATTGAATAAAATAATTTTAATTTAGAAGTTTAAATATAGATAGGATATACATAATCTTACGACCGTATTAACTGCGCATGACCATAATGTGATTTCAGCTTTCGATTTTCTCTTATTAATTATTTATTCATTTTTTTTTCTTCTGTAAATGTATTTTACTTGTATCTGTATTTTAATAAAAATCAAAAAAATATGTATCCTCCTCTCACTTACTCTACAAAACACTCTTGATACATATTTATGACAATTCAATGTTTACAATTAAAAAGATTGAGAGAAATAGGACAAAGGAAGTCGCTCAGCGCCTCAATCTTGCAATCGCTTCATCGCCATTCATTTGTCAACGAATGTTATGAGTAATCAATTTCTTCTCTCTCGAATATACTTTTTTTTCAATTTTTTCTTTCTCTTCAAAAAAGTAAAAACTGAAAACTCAAGAATAACTTTTGAGCCGTAAATGATAATCTTTCTAGACTATTATTAAAAATTGTATCTTCATCTCCTAGATACATGCGTTTTAGATATTGTAAGGGAAATAAAATACAATCTTTGTGTTTTCTTTTCTAGAATTCAACGTACATTGTTGATTTGTCATAGCGACATAGAAAGTAAACATTCCAGACAAATGTATTGTTCATTGTTTCGATTGGTTTGTAACGAAAAAAAAACGATTCTTGTACCGAATTTCTTTTTTTGATGATAAATAAAGTCTAGAAAGACGATCGAATATCAAAGTGGGTACTTCATTTTCTCTTGTATACGGGAGTTGGAGAGCAAAAGAAGATCAAGCGTTGTTGCAGCGAAAGGTAAGAATTGATTTTGATTATGTACTAACATGACATAATTCATTTTACAGGTGCTCTGGCTGTGATTGAACGAGAATCAAAATCAATCTTATGGAAATTCGAAGACAGTCTATCATCGCAACCATTCTCGTCATGATCGAGAGAAGATATGTAAATTCAATCAAAATTTTTCTAATAAAAAATCCTCGCTGTTCTATTCTTTATTTGTGAAAACTATCCATCTTCATTGATGTCCCTTAATTTTTTATCACTTCTTCTTATTGTTTCTCTTATAAATGTTCATGAATATTCTAATTCTATTCACAACTCTCTTCTTGTGTCATTCTTTTGAAAAATTTTGGAAATTTTTTATGGATGATATCGATTTCCACTCGTATAATGCTATTTTGCACTGAAAACAGCATTTTCTAAAATAAAAATTTATCTGAATAATTGAAGAATCCCAATGTCTGTGAAGTCGAATCTGACTATGTTCGAATCAACCCTAACCAGCATTCGTCAACATAATTGAAACAGTTTTGATTTCAATCATTTACGAAGACAAATCAGAAGAAAATGTAGCAAAATAAAATGCATGAGAGTAAAGAATTTAATTTTCGTTGTTGTTTTAGACATTCAACTCTCTTTACGTGGATCCTGTCTCCTCTTTATTTCCCCCAGTACCATAGAAAAAAATGGATTCGTCAGCATGTAACATCATCGTTGTATATATTGATATTTAAGTGTATACCAAAAAGAAAACCAACGAAGTAGCTGAAAAACGATGAGAAACGCACATTTCACGCCACGATTCATTTAGGTAAGATCAATTCTCATTGTATTACATAAACGAAAATTTGAAAAAAAAGAAAAACAAAACCGATGCTCGTTGTCGCTAAAGCTTGATCATTTGAATGTTACATTTATGTAATATCATTTTTCGTTTGGCATGAATATTGTACAAAATATACCCTTTTGTGAAGGAATCAAAACAATTCGAGGAATCAATTTCCATCGTATATATCATTTTTTTTCTGTTTCATGCGTGTGAATGTGGACTAACAACCCCACATCCTCGAGGACAATGAGGAAAACTAATATTGATACTTGAACACCTTGTTCGATGGAATTTTTGCAGGATTTTTCGCGAGTCTTGGTTGGGGTAGCGGTGGATCTCTCCGTCGCAATTCATCACGAAATTCCGGAGGAATGGATCACGAGGTGCCGGAGCCGTTGGTGCCGCAGAGACGTGCACGTCTGCATCACGGTTCGTCAACGCGTCACGTCGCGCGAAATAATAACAATAGACCGAGTTCTTTGATCGGTATGAGCTCCTCCTCATCTTCGTCGTCTTCTATACACGATCGTCGACATAAGTGTTCGCGTTGCGGTAAGAGCTACAAGAACGCTTATATCTTGAAACGACATTTGTTGTACGAGTGCGGTAAGGAACCCTCGTTCAGTTGTCCTCATTGCGCCTTCAGTTCCAAATACGAACGTAACGTGAAAGCCCATATCAATCATCGTCACGTCAACGTACAAAGCTCCCAGTCGTCCGCGTCGGCCCAACAAGACACTTCCGGATCATCGGCTGGTTCGACGAATCGGAGAACCTGAAGAAGACACGACGATGGAGCGTCATTGGGGTCTTCGTCGATCGATCGACCCTTTGCGCCACGTCGGGTACCGTCTCTCCTTCGAATTGGATCGAAAGTTTTCAAATCCAACAATTAATTTTTTTATTTCATTTTCATGAAAAGTGTGGAAGGTCGCTAGTTCCAAGAAATACGAAATCTTCCGGTAATTATGCAGAAGCACAATGGTTTTTGGGTGGAGCAACGTTTTTTCGCTAACTTTTTTCTAGGTGAATGGAATGTGTTGGAATGGATTTTGGAACACTATTCGAATGAACTTCATTGAACTTCTTAAGAATGAATTTTTCAAAATTTGTTTAATGGGGGATGGATATGTGCCAATTTTTTGGAATGGATTACATAACAATCCTGCGGAACTTCTAAAAATCAATATACGGAGAATTACATCGATCCCAAATTATATGTCTGCAATGTTGTTTTCAACAATCATGAAGAAGCGGAACATGGTATAAAAATGTCTGTGAAAGTAATTTCATTAGAGAATTCGAAATGAGGTAATAAAAAATTGAGATGCTCACTTCGGCAATTATCACATAAGCTGTATTATTGATGATCACTGACTTCACGGGATATTGAAAGAGAAACAAAAAGAGTGTTTACCGATATTGTCCCGACCTGCTGAAATGCTGCTGAACGTGATACACAAACCGATTGCTGAAAACTTTACACTCACATATCAAACTGTTGGTGAGCATATTATTGTTTGAAACACAAAGGTAACACTTTGCGATGTAGGTATATTTTCAACTGACGAGATGCACAGCGAGTGATTTTCTTTATTCCAGGACTGCCATAAACATTGTGAACATATACAAGAGAATCTAAATGAAAACAATTAAAATTCCAGAAGACGATTTGTTCAAATTTTTCAACAGTTCCACTTATTGAAATTATACAGTGGTACATATTCAGAGACATTTGGAGAAATAATTATACTTGAACCGCCATTCCTATTAAACATTTCTGTCAGAACCGGACAACATTTTTATAGATTCTGTCTGACATTGTTTAGTGTGTACATCAGTTGATAGACTTATGGAGTTACCAGACGAGACCAGACTTGAAAGAAAAACCGACCAAATTCAGAAAGAAAAGTATCTGTCAGGTTTTGTCAGACATTTGGAATAGGGATTTTTTTTGTAATCCTTACTCATGTTTTCTATAGAATTTCCCACAGTTCCTTCCCATCTCGGGGCTCATACACAGTTGAAAATTTTGTGTAAATGTGTTAAAAAATCCGTGTGTCATGAATTTTCTGTCAAATATTCAACACAACCACGTGTACCTTCTACAGACAGTCCTTGTGTAATCAGGTCTCAACTGATTTATAATGTGAAATCATTCAAACAAGTGAAAAAAAGTGTCAAAATGACACAAATGTTATTCAACTCAAGATTGAACATGAAAATTGTGTTGTTCTCGACTACCAAGGGGAGATCGCCAGTGGTGGGAGCCATTTTTTTATGAAACTTGTATGTACGTGTAACTTTAGTAGTCGTCGGAAGAACTGTTCATGCATTTTGGTTTGAGCTTGCATTGTAATGGAAATTCGTTTTCTAGATATGTGAATTTGAAGATAGAGTGCGAGTCGATATACGCAAAGAAAGTATACTCAATCAAAGGACCGGCAGTGGCTTGAGTGATACAGCTTCAACATTCGGTCCCGACGATCCATGTTCAATGCTCATTGAAGTACTGTTTTTTTTCAATTTATTCTTATGCATTGTTTCAACACGAAAAAAGTGTGATTTTCACATTTGATTGATGTAAAAAAATCCATAAATTACACTTGTGAACTGTTGATTCATTCCTTATTTTGGATTTCATTTGACAGTACTTATCTGTTGAATTTACACGATCGGAAATTCCAATCAAAATTTTATCAACATCCTTTTGTGTTATATTATTTACATCAAGCTTGAGTTATTAGCTAACACAAATACATTATGTGATATCGACACAAAAATATGTGTGGACCGTTTGGGACATGTGAAATGTGTTGAATTTAACACAAAATTTCCAACTGTGTATGCTCCTCTTTGAAAAGCATTCATGAAAGAAAAAAAGATGAAAAATGAATTTTCCCAAACGCTTTGCTTCTGCATAATTATCAATCTTTTCTGTTGTGTAAGGTATTATCTTGAACGACCATATACTACACAAATATTCGAAAATCGTTTCATTTTTAACGAAGGATTGAATGAATCAAATCAAATAACAAGATGTATATCAAGAAATCAAAATCAAGAGTAATAATGATAATACAAATATTTCAACACATTGAAAATGTTGGGGAAATATTGTTGAGATATATGCGAAGAAATTATTAAATGGAAAAATGAGATGGGAGAAATATCATCTTCGTTGTAATATCCATTGGAAATTTTTTGTTTATTCTCTTATCCTATTTATCTCGTTCACAAAATAACATTATTTTTCCTTTCGAATTACAAGACAGTTTGGAAAAAGGAATATATATTTGTACGCGTATATAAATTAAATTTTTCCATTGGGTATCTTCGATTGATTCCAATCGTGAGTACGAAGTGAAAATAATCCCATAACACAATTATTTTTATACTAATATTAAACGACAAACAATTTAAATGGAATGTGTAATCAAGCATGTTGCATTACAAACATATTTCCCTGAATATGTTGTCTTTCCAACTTATTCTGAGAAATTTATTTTGACGAAAAGGGAAGGATAGTCGGATTGTTGATTAATTAGTACGTTAATTCAATATGAATATATATATATAAATATATATCTATATACATATATTTACAGTGTTTTCAAAACAGGAATGATTTCATTTGAAGTCGACATCAGTTCAAATATTTTGATTTCAAATGAAGATCGAGTGGAAATTTTGAACTCGATACCGAAGCAACGAAAAGCTTGAGAAGCTAAGCTCTCTAGTGTACAGTTTAGATTCGAAATCTAGTTGATGAATCTAGTCGTATGAAAAAGACACAAAAAATCAAGAAATGAAGCCATGAAAATGACTGCAAGAGATTAATTGTTTTGCTATTCGCATTAATATTATATTCTAGTCTGAAAAAAGCCTAAGCCAATGAATAAATTAATATATATAACATATAATTAGACATATGGAAGAGAAAGATTGAATTTTAGATGGGGGAATCTTGTGAATTGAATTTATCGGAGATATTCCCTATTGATTCCTTGCCTATACCACCATATTTAAAATCTCTCCAAACCACTGTGCGAAGTTGTCCTAAGGTGTTACATTCAGGTTTATGTTATCGGATTCTACTTGTAAATTTATCGCATAAAAAGCAATTTCTTTTGTGCATGGATTTTAGTGCATCATCGTGTTATATTGTCATTGGATTTTAACAAAACTACGAAGTTTAAGGATTTTACAAACTACTCCAAACGAAATGATGATTTTGGGCTTCCGGATTGGAGCGACCTTATTCGTGGTTCTATTGGAGATTGGTCTTGAATATTGTACCGTGTCCTTTTTTCTATACAGTAACTTCAAGCTGTAAATTCTTCCTTGAAGAGGTGAATTACGGTATTTATGAAAATTCCTTCACACTTGATCAAAATCCGAAATTGAATAGAAAGTCTGAAAACGTCAACCGAAGTCAGTTTGTGGAGAAGGAAGGGATCACTGAAGGGATGTGTTTATTGGAACAAGAATTTCACTGTGAGTGATTGATATATTGAAAAATTATTCTCTAAATTGGAATTTTTGCCTTTTTGATTCTCTTCCGAGTGTGAATCAAACATAAAATTCTCCTACTCTGTACTCTGGAATTCGAATTTTATCATCATATTCGTCAGTAAATTTTTATTAGATTCGCATCAAATTGGAAACAAGGTGTATGAGATTTGCGCGTCAAGGGTCAAAGTTTGTAAATTGCACAAAGAATCTTCGCACAATCGAAGGTGAAGTACTCGATCAAAGGACCAAACAATTGCAATGACGACAACAACAAATTCAAAATCAAAGTATAAAGAAAAGATTTAGAAAATATCTAGTCACCCTCAAACGTTTTCATTTCAAATCTTCCATCACAGAACTAACAGTTAAGAGTAGAATATTTATATATAAATATATGTAAATTATATAGTTGAGATATTATATTTAACGTATAGCCTGTAATGAAAACAATGGCAATGACGATGATTGAACCCAAGGAAACTAAAAGCATTCTTTATCTCATTCATTACTACTATCGTCGTTTCCAAATCTCTTCCACTATTATCTATTGAATAACAATTATATTAAAAAAAAATATGTATAAACGTATACATAGAATGATACTTTAACCAAACTCTGTAGCTGAAATCTCACATAAACAAAACATTAGTACGAGAATGTATCTATAATTTGATGTTTCTCCTCGTATGAAATATCACTTTTCTTATCCTAAATGTCACGTTTCGCATCTTCGAAAATCAATCTAGATGCCTATCTCTCTAACTTTTCAACTCAAAACCAGTGATGCCAGACGCCAAGTTTTGTCCCCTCCATCAAGCCCCATCTATATAGAAATCTCACACACACAATAAAGCTCCCGACAAAAGAAATTGGATTGTGTGGTGGGTATGGAAGGGGTAACAGTTGGCGATTCTTGAATTTTCTGGCATCACTGCTCAAAATAGCAAAACCTCACTTTTGACTGTTTCGAATAAAACATAAGCCATAACCGTTTCAGCGGTTCCAAATCATCGATATTTTGGCTGCCAAGAATAGAGAAAAATATCGATGTATTCGACGTCGTTGAATTGTATCTCAAGAACACGGAATATGAAATCTCTTTCCTAAAATGCTGCTGACTCTCTTGTATCACTATTGTTTTTTTCCAAATTTCCTTCTTTTCCTACGAGAAAAGTTATGAAAATAAATGTTCTCATGGGTTCTTCTTTCTTCTTCTACCAAAAAACAAAAAACTTCGTTGTGCCAAAGAAAAATGGAAAAGAATTGATCATCGAAGAAAAAATCCACTCTCGCGTGTCGTTCGAGGCGACTCAGATTGTGCCTGAAATATTCTGAAACAAAGTAACGTTTATCGAACAAATAGATTTAATAGAATGATTAGACAATAATGAATTATATGAGGGAGGATATGAGATTTATCATGATTATCAGTATCGAGATAGATTTTCTGTTTGTTTTTGCCTCTGCCTCACGCGGTAACGTTGATCTCGCACGAAACGTGAAAGTAAATTGAGAATGAAAGTCTTCCATGCGCTCATAGCTGATTAAAATAAAAAATGAATAAATAAATAAAAAATAGAAGAACGAGATGAGTATTTGTGGAACAATTTTTGATTTATATTCGTTGATTTATTCTTTCTTTCTTGCATCTCTTGAGATTGAAATGTTGATCGAGGATTGGGAGTGATTGACTCTTCCGAGTTTGAAGCCCACCAAAATGAACATTTCGCTCGAAGAGGATGGTCAAAATCATAGAGTGATATGGACAGAAGTTTTAATAAGAAAAATTGTACAGCAGCACAAAGACTGATGACAAAATAAAATAATAAAAATGAACAAATTGAACACGTGAAAAAGTGAGAGGCATATATAAATTTATTGAACATATACAATTATATAAATAATATATACATACATACATACATACATAATACATATATATTGAATTATCGATAACGAGAAACATTATACAAACTTTCTCGAATTTTAGAATACAAATGAACATCATACTATATATTATATTCGAATTATTTCACTTTTGAAGCAAAGTTCAACTAATGAGATAATATAATTATTGTCTTCAAATGCAATAGAAGAATACGTTATTTTTATAAATTGTTGATAATTTTTATTTTTCAAATACGCGTACACAAATGGTGATGCTGGGAGAATGCGGAGGAAATTCTCTCACCGCCAATAATCATGGAATTTGAACGAAACGATTCGACAAAAGGGTTAAAACGTGGTTCAAAGACGGCAAAATAGCGATTAATAAAACATTAATTCCCACGACTTATCTCTCTGAATTTACGAATGATTTATCAATTGTAGTTATCGATTTCGTTATTTCATTCAATTCCTCTAAGTTAATTATATTTCGTTCTATAAAAAAGTGGAGGAGAGAATTTTTTCAATTAAGAAATGAAAGCATCAACATCAGTGGATACGCGTAAGAATAATTACATAATTTGTGTGCCAATAGTAATAATAAAAAAAAAATATGTATAAAATACCAAAGATTGAGGAAAAAAGATACTTGCGGTGGTGAGTTGATATACACATTATTATGAATATAGAATTGAACATACATAGGATGATTCAGAATAAATCTTCTTTAGTATTCGAATTTCCAAACAAATTGAAGAAAAAAAATCTAAAGTGACATATGATATTTATTCATAATTTTTGGAAATTAGTTTTTCTTTCATCAACACTTTCGAGCAATCCAATAACATTTTTTTCCATCATCGTGATAGAAAAACATTTTCAAAATAAATTCAGAAAATTCGAGAAGGATAAAGTAATTTATATAAAAGCTATTGATAATTAATATCTCAAAATTCATGTTACACCCATTGAGAGGGATGGGTTATGATTATCTTCATTGAAATAAATTGAATAACCGTCTTTCATATCCAATTTTGTGTTTGTCCCTCTGAAAGTTATCATGAGAATTTTGTATTAAATGTTTCCTGCTGAGAAAACATACCAGAACAAATACCTCAAATTTTGAATCAGCCTATGCGTTGCTGAATACCCGAAATATTCAAGGTACACAACTCAAGCTACCGGCATGATAAGTCGAAGAAAACGATTCGAGAGTGCCATTGAGTCACATTGATTGACACAAATATACATATGAAACAGTCTACACCAAAAATTAGATTATAAGATCAACGATAATAATTAGCTCGTAAGCGTTTGCTCTCTGTAATAATTTTCTCAACAATAAAATCGAGAATTGAAAGAAAGAATTGCTATTATAGCAATGTAGTGGAGGAACCGATACATTAGGAGATGGACATTTGTTTATGCATAATAACATTATGAGAATCAGTTAGAATTATATTATATATATAAAACGAAAAGATTGCTGATAATTCATGAACATCATTGTATTTAGAAATGTTACACCACATATACGTACAACATTCTTTATCCATGATTTATGAATTTTTTGGTGACATTCGAGTTGTAATGATTGTGAATGTAATTGATGATAGCTCTCATGTCAAAAAGATTTGATGATTAAAAATGATAATAATAAAGGAGAAAATGTGAAAAAAGAAGATGTTCGGTTTCTCGTGTGATAAATTTTCATTTTTTCATCCTGTTCAATTTTGATTTATTCTGTGAATTTTATCGATATTTTTGAGGTTTTTGTCTTTCGTTTCGGATGTGCGCTGAAGAATTCTCACTTCGGGGGATTACTTTACGATTATTTATTTTTCATTAAAAAATCAAAAGGCAACTAGGTTGAGGGATATGTGAAATCAGGAGAAACAAATGTGCACTTTTGCAAAATATCGGGAATATTGTTGTTTTTTCACAGGAATGTTCTACAAATTAAGATTTTTTCCACAAATTTGAGGATATTCTGTAGAAATGGAGTGATTAACGAACCACCACTTTATATTATTATCATTATTTTCAGTGTTTACTTTTTCATTTAGGGTTATATTTCTTATTCAGAACCTATTATTCATGTATTTTTATGTAAACCGCATGCTCATGTGAACGAGTCTCTACTTACACGGGGTTCTGAAGATAATCTCCGGGTTACATTCTTGTTTTTTTTTATCAGCAATTTGTTCTGGTCTGTCCCAAAAGTAATCATAATGATCTTTCCTCGACTGCTAGCGTTGGGCTGATGACGGAGGAAATCCAAGACTTGTATCCACGAGATTGGAACAATAAATTTCATTGAGTTTTTAAAGAGTGTAGATGGCTAGTTAGATCAGCTGTTGTTTCAGTTTTTAATAACATGACCCGATAAAGTTTTATATAAAATTTGGGAGTTTGTGAAAAGCATTTCCTGCTCCGACGCGCAAGTCACTGAATGATCCTTCATTGGGATTCAAACGTCTTAGCTCTACAAACACCCTATCCAGTTCATATAAAGATCGGTGAGCCGCAGGGCTCCCACTCAGTTGCCTTTTCCAACGAAATCACCCCATCGCGTGATCTTATGAGGTAGAATAACCAACCAGAAAAAAAAGAAATAGTAACGTTGGGAACTATGGTGACCTGGACAGACTCTTCAGGCAACTACTTTACAACATACCAAATGATTTTAATGGAAGTATGTTCTTTTCCAGAATCATTCTTATTACTTTTGGGAGATGTCGTACATTTCGTTATGCAGGATTACTAGAACGTTTGTCTTACGGAAGGGTGATACATTTTTCGTAGTATTCCGCTAGTTGCGTACGTGATGCCACTATTTGTCAAATCTATAACCCTTGTTTTCATGTTTTTTAAACTTCCGTGGCATCACTTTGATTCAGGGTTCGTAACAAAATGATCGTACACTCGGATCATTGACCTCTTTCCATAGAGTTGAAGATATTTTTGGGTCTATCCAAAACAATATACCAATTAACGCCCTGTACCATAATTCGTTACGAACCCTGCTCTGATTCGAAGATAGTACGATGAAGTGAGAAGGGAAAATCAGGTAATCATGAATTCAAGTCCTGTTTCCCAATCACTAAAACGATTCATTAAAAATCACAACTAACCAACGAAACTTTCGGATTCTCCTTCACAATTTTACTGACCAAGATACGATTTTCTGTTTCTTTTTCAGGAAGACTGGTCTGCGATGGTTGCAGTCGTCGATTCAAACACATGTTCTCTCTGCTCTGTCACCAGCGTGGAGAATGCGGCAAAGAATACAATTGCGGGAATTGTGATTTTCGTACAGACAGATTGAATATATGGCTCCGTCACGTCAAGGAACACGATTGCGACTTTTATTTTGTGGATAGCTCGTTGTGTGTCGAGAACGAAACGGCCAAGCAGGTCGAATGAATCCATATTCTAGTGTTTTTTCTCCAAAACGTGTAACTTGTTTTTTGTAAAAATCTCCAAAAAATAAAAAACGAGTACAATAAAATATACTTCGAATATATAAATGATTATTCTCTTTTCTGATTCATTTAAAGATTCATTTGCGGCAATGTTTAACAGAGCTTTCAATGTTTCTTCTTTTCTTTTTTTTTTTTCTTCTATCTCTGGTAACGTTTGTCATCCTAGCATGTTTGTTATAAATCAATGGAGAAACAAATAGTATTGTGTTATTTCGATTCTAATAATCGATTCATAAACGATATCAATACTCAAACAATTGATCTTTATTGTCGTTATACCATACACGATATTATTATTCGTATTTTTGAGAATCTTGGAAATGAGAAACGTTTTGTTGAAAATGAATATTCGGAAAACAACAGAACAAATCTAAAACATTTTTTTTGATTTATATTGTTATGAAACTGACAGGAAAAAAGACGTTTACGTCTTCTAAGAGCACAACGATAGAAGGCTGTAGAAATAATATCATTTTAATGTTTCCATTTCAGATGGATTTTCATTG
Organism: Gonatopus flavifemur; assembly: GCA_018340375.1. NCBI lineage: Eukaryota > Metazoa > Arthropoda > Insecta > Hymenoptera > Dryinidae > Gonatopus > Gonatopus flavifemur. The sequence continues at coordinate 2,029,355 of JAFFJZ010000023.1, forward strand.
ATGTTCGCTCTTCATGAAACCAATGAGAGATCAGCGTCGACCGTTTGGGCAAAATACATTTGCAAATGTGGAAAGGGTTATTCGCAAAAGGGCTCTCTCGATCGGCACATTAGATACGAGTGCGGAAAACTACCGAAACTACCTTGTCCACATTGTGGAAAGAGATTCAAGCACAAACATCATGTTACTCAACATCTGAGGAGTTATTGTCCATTCCTGAGAACATAAAAAACTATACGGTGAATGGTGGAATTTCTTATCATTTAATTATAAAGTTTCTTATCGTTATTGATGTTATTGTGGCTACTTTGGATAGTTCCCTTGTTTCCATTGTTATCGCGCAACGGAAAATACATTGAACTGCTTTGATTTTTGTTTTCATTTCCACACATGAATGGATTTTGTTTCAATCGGTGTGTTTATTTGGTTTTATGAATGAGTGCATTTTATTTGGATATGCGTATACCGCGATGAAGGTGGTGTGATATTAACACGTATGATCCGCATACAACCCCCGTGCAGCTCATTTTTATCAAGCTATGTGTTGTAATTTTCAACTTGATATTTATTTTTAATTGCTTGTACAAGCCATATGTGTATTATGCGCAGTGTGTGGTTCATATCCATTTATCAATATTTCGATATTTATAGATTTGATCACATTTATAATATATTTTTAGGAATCAATGTTGTGTTGAATTGAAGATTTTGATACTGAGGAATTCACTTCTTCCCATTAATTCTCTCTTTGAGAGATTATCCGTCATCGATTCGCCATTACAATAGATTTTCTATCATATTTTGTAACATTTCATAGTAATACAAGTGAATTCTGAGTGAAATACACACAATTCCATACAGTTTTCAGTATTTCATGAATAAATATTCATTAGACGCTTGCGAAAATGAACAGCCATTCGTTTTAGTATCAAACAAAGGACCTATCCCCGATTCCTTGATTGATTTCTCAGCAAACACAACTGCGGGCGTTTCAAAAGGTCAGTCATGGCTCTTCATTGGCATTGCTGGGCTATCAGCGGTCGATTGAAACGCCAGTTATCACTGTGTGTAGGGTTTCTGATAGAGCTCTTACTTAGTAGCGTTAATTTGTATTCGCTGGGTTTTGTAGAAAGATAAGAACAACTGACATTCGAGGAATTCCTAATTGTTGTAATGCAAGTTAAAAGCTTGTCTCGTCAGACTTGTTTGTCCCTTATCATCGAACCAGGATGATTTCTTTTCCATTGTGATACTAAAACCGCGATAGGTGCTTGTAGATTTCCTTGCGCCATGGAAATCATCGGAGCAGAAAATATCTCCATCATCTTCAGCAACCCACATAGTACAAAGTAGGGGTGTGCGAACTTTGAATTTTTCAGTCGAACCGAACTCGAACCGAACTTCAAATATATTTTTCAAATCGAACCGAACCGAACTTTGAAAAGTCGAACCGAACTCGAACCGAACTCCAAATTTTCCCAGTCGAACCGAACCGAACTGCAAATATATTTTTCAAGTTGAACGGAACTTTGTAATTTCGAACCTACTTCCAACTTCCAAAACGTCTAATCGCAAAGCCAAAACTAAATCAGAAATACATTTATGAAAACAGAATCCATCATGAATTCATTTTTTAAAGTGACGTTTCATATACAGCATGTTGCAGTAATAAAACAATCTACCCTAGTAGCACCAAAAGTACGTGAAACATTTTGAGAATGTTTATTAAACGTTTGGGTAATTTAGAAACGTTCGGAGAATATTCTATGGGTCAATTTAAAATTGAGTGCAGATAAATTTTCCTCTGTTTCCGAATGTTCAATTGCAGCGACTAGTATTTGAATATTGATAAAATGGTCGCAAATTTGAGGCAAGTAACGAAGAACACTTCAATTCTTCAATAAATCACAGAAAAGTGTCCATAGTGAAATCTAGTGTTGATTTGTTACCATATTTCTGGAATAACAGGGTTGTCCCTCTTGGTAACAGAGTGGTTTTTTATGTAAGTTTAACATATCCCACGTATCTAGATGAATTTGAAATTGGGTGCAGAACACTTTTATCATAAATTTCAATAATCACGAAGTAAAATTTCCTCCTAATATAATTATTTATATCCTCATGCAATATTTGGAACATGATTAACTCACATTAGAAACCACTCTGTTACCAAGAATGATTACTCTACTATTAAAAAAAAATGGTGATGAATCAACACTATTTTGAGGTTTGTGGTAGCGTTGATTATAAACCTCTTTGCATGAAAGACAAGGACACTCACCTCACTGCATTTTTCTCTCTTTCTTTTGTTTGCAGCTGTCTCTTTTTATTTGTGTAAACCTTATGTTTACTGACTCGTCCTCCTAGTATAATATCTTTATAGTTTAATCACGCAGAACTTATGGGTTCATTATATATATCCCGCGCATCTGAGGAGGCAAAATAATGACGCTGCGAATAGAATTCATTATGAATATATTCAATTTCATCTAATCCGCAGTATTGTCAACAAGGTTATCCGAAACATGAACTTTTTCAATTATTCAAGTTTGAGACTTGAAACTGCACCAGGAAAAATCACAGATTCAATCAACTTGCGTCTATCAAGTACCCAATATCATGTCAATTCGACTTGGAAACAAGTTGTTTCTGCGTGTTTACAAGCAAAAACAACATGGGAACGCCTGTATGTGTGTTCTCCATCACTTGAACTTGGCATCGATATCAGATCAACTTGATGATAGGTCGATTCAACATCGTCTTTTTTTTCCAGCGTAGTCGAATTTTTTCGGGTTTTGAGTCTAAAGTTCGAAGCAAACCGTGGCAAATCGAATCCCGAGCCGAACGTTTTCAATGGATGCAGTTCGAAATTTGAACCGAACCGAACTGTTTCTGTTATCCAAGTTCGAAATTCGAACCGAACTTTTTCTGCTAATCAAGTTCGAAGTTCGAACCGAACCGAACAGTAGGAGTTCGGTTCGAGATTCGAACGGTTCGCACACCCCTAGTACAAAGACTTTTAGAAGATATCTGAAGCAATCTTGCGAATAAGCATTCTACGGAATGCCTTATCGGACACATTCAGAACAATTTAAGAACTTCGTAATTCTTCAAGAACTAAGTCTAAGATGAACCCTGCATAATGTCTAAAAATTCAATTTAATCTAGTCCACACTGGAAAAAATGTGTGGTTATACTAACCATCTGACGTATGGCTAGAAAAGACAGCTACAGTGGCGACACTCATATCGTTCCAGAACAATACAGATTTATATAGCAATCTGTGTTGCGCCTAGAACTATCCGTTTGGCTGTGGTAGCAATGCCGATGTTTCCCTACTTCAGATAGATAGATATGTTTATTTATGTTCTAGGATGAAAATCCTTTGGAACAATTGAGAAAGAAGTATAAACAATAACAAAGATATTATATACAAAAATACTTATATATATACAGCATTAAACCCACAGCCCGAAAAGCAAAAAGAAGGCAGAATGAATGAACTTAAAAATGAAGATGAAATGAGAATGAGAGTGAGGATGAGATTACAAAGGTGTGAGAAATGAAAATACAGATATAAGATAGAGGTACAATAGTTATAAATGCGCAGAATGAAGATGAAGGCAAGAAAAGCGTAAGATGAACCACGATGAACCTACTTGAAAAGGAGTATATGTCTATGAGTGAGAAAGGGTGGAGGTGAGCAAGAAGTCATAATACCTCTTTTTGAAGACGTTAGGGGAAGAGCTACACTTGATGTTATCTGGGATCGTGTTCCAGAGTTTACTACCTGTTATCAAAAAAGATTTTTGATATGTGGTAGTACGATGCAGTGGTATTTTAAGGAGCCCCCTATTTGATCTAGTGCAACGAATTGCATCAGAGGTACCAAAATTAAAACGATCGTAAAGAAAAGGAGGATCCTTGAAAGCAAATAGTTGATGCAAGTACGACCCCAGGAAAAATTTCCGTCGTTCAGAAAGTTTGAGCCAGCCGAGGCGCGTGAAGAAAGGAGAGATGTGGACATCTGTCCTGAGATTGAAAATAAACCGCACGCAGGCATTCAGTTTACGCTGCAGACGTATACTGTCTCCTTTGGAGAGATCAGTGAGAACTAAGCAACAATAATCAAAATAGGGTATAACTAGCGTTGAAATCAGTTTAGTTTTCATCTGGATAGAGAGTACGTTGCCATTAAGTCGCAATTGGTAGAGTGCGCACGAGACTTTCCTGCAGACAGAAGTTACTTGCTCATTCCAATTAAGAGAAGGTGTCAGGATAATCCCAAGCGATTTAAGCGAAGAGACAAGATTTATAGGGGTGCCCTGAAGTATGATGTCCGGTAAGGAGCGAAGAGAAATATCGTTGACGTAACGTGGAGAACCAAGGATCATGTAATTGGTTTTTAAGGGGTTCAGAATTAGGTAGTTGGTGGAGCACCAACTGGCAATTCTCTGTATATCGTCATTCAATTTCGAGATACATACGTCTACGAGAAAAAGTGAAGTATGCAGATAAATATAAAAGTCATCAGCGAATTTAAAGAGTTTACAATGGTGAATAATCGAATTTATGTCGGTAACATACAGTGCGAATAAGAGAGGGCCCAGGCGAGAGCCTTGGGGAACACCTGAGGTAACTGGAGTCCATTCGGAGCAACCTTTAGAGCTTCTAACTGCTTGCGTGCGACCAGATAGATAGGACCAAAACCACTTCAGCACGGGGGTAGATATATTGAAAGAAGCGAGTTTTTGTATAAGCAAAGAGTGGTTAACGGTATCAAAAGCTCTTGAGAAATCAAACCCCACCAAAAGAGTGATAGATGGTATAGGCAAACAGTATTGTTATGAGACCAATACATTTTTTTAAGAGCATTCCAACAAGCCTGTTCCTGAACTTTTCTGTCAAAAGATGTTAATTTTGGCAAACATTTTTACAGAACTTTGACTTCCTGTTAAACCACCGGTATGAAAGGACCGGCTTCCTTCTCTTTGTTACTGCGTGGTCGAGAGTTGCTTGTATTTGGATTCTTCATCATTTGTCGTGTACTCCGTACACTGATGTAACCACTTTTATTTACAAAAATTGATCCAAATCGGTTTACTGACTTCCTCTAAATTTTCTGGGTGTTCAGAATATAAGATCTATCACTGCGTAGTCGCTAAAACTTGAACTCAGATTGCTTGCAAGGATCGCTGTTTCTTTTCTGGGTAGCTCCATTCAAATGCCTCCGTTTTTGTTGGGTACAAAAGTATTTCATCTAAGTTGAAGAGAATCTTATTCAACCTAAGTATAACTCCTTTTGTTCACAGAATTCTGAAATAATCTGAAACAAATATTCTCTAAATATACTTTTGCAGAGTTCCTAAACGAACTCATGGTTCATCATCGTCCTTCGTCGTGCATTTATATGCTGCTCGGTGAATTTAAAATCTATAGCATGTTGTAAATGGCTGCAGTCCTTCCAGTTGGGTGATTTGAATCTGAGATAAGTGCAATGCAAAGGTTATGGAAGAATGTTTCGGACTGTTCTCGACTGTGGAGTTCTAAGTTGTCTCTACGCTATATCTAGTTTAGATTTTATTCATCTGGCACAAATTCACGTGATACGATGTGAAAGGAGGTCCTTCGATGTCAATGCTTCAATTTTAATACCCAACCCCGAGTACAAGTACATAATACATATAAATAAAATAAAATTTCGCCGATCAACATTGTTCCTGAAAATATTATGATATATTAAACAATGGACACCTCATTTTTATATATTTCAGGTTTTAAAAGGAACGTCTTTTTCTCTCTCTCTCTCTCTCTCTCTCTCTCTCACTCTCTCAAAATTTCAAGTTTAAACATAATTTAAGAAAATATATCTTTCGTATGGAATATTGATATCCCATGCAAAATTCATATAAATCAATTTTATACCGATCATTTGATATCGTTACTATAAATTAACAATCGCCTTTATATATTGGACATATCCGAAGAAAGCACGTATCATCGACGACTCATAATTATCTCTATTTATTAATCTCTCATTCTCTTCTTTCAATTGTTATTTGCACAGATTCGATGTTTCATCGTCAGTACAATAAACAGCGCGCTACGTCTTATCATCAGCGATCGGTCCCCGGGGATACCGTGAATTCACGAGATAGACGATTCACCTGTGAGAATTGCGGTAAAGTTTACAAGTGGAAAGAATCATTGAACAAACATCAGAGGGTCGAGTGCGGGAAACCACCTCGATTTGCCTGTGAGATATGCGGATATCGATTCATGCACAAACATCATCTTATCAAACACCTGTTATGTATTCACCAATTAACAACTTCGAACGAAAGCGATGTATTGTTCTTCCAGTAAGGATCGTTGGCTTTCATGTTCGTCCTAGTCCATAAGCGATTTTCATTTTATTTTTACGAGGATTGTAATAACACGAGTTTCTTTATTGCGGGTCAATTATTCGATTAACTTTAGTCTAAGTAATGTAATTGATAACTATTTCTATGTTCTTTGTATTGTTATTTATGAATGTTTATCAATATCCTGTGGATATTCGATTATATGTTCGAGTATTGTTCGTTTTTATGTTTTAATACTGAGAAATATTTTTCACCAACTCCGATGATCTCAAAATCCGATTTGTAAATACATATATATTATATATATATATATATATATATACATAGAAAGTATAGAATTATATACCTTCGTATACTTCGAATTTGGGATGATGAAGATAAGACTGTAATCGGTTTATTCCAATCTTAACATGTTCAGCGATCAGGCGAAGTGTAGTACGAAATTACATGATGATTGTTTTCAAATCGATATTAATTTATATGTAATGTAAATAAACAAATGTGAAAGTTACTGATTAAAGTTATTTGTGATATCATTGCAACATCCGTGAGAATTTCCAATTTTATTCCAAGTTCTTGAATCATTTTATTTGTATGTGAGTATTCGATAAATTCGAATATTGATTCATACCGTTGGATTTTCAAATGAAAGTCCGATTCTTGAAATTTCATTCAATTTATCATATTAAGACACGAGAACTAGTGAAAGGACGTGGGTTCGTACTTGGATGATTCAATTATTACTCCTGACAGGTCTCGATTCTACGATTCAAGCGGGAAAATAAATTTGGAATAGAAGAAAAAGAAGAGGAAGACAAAAAAAAAGGATTATAATGATGAAGAACAACTGGATAATCATTCAAATGAATCAGTTCTCCAATTATATGTTTATGATATCATTCTAACTCTTCATTTCTTTTTATTTACAGGTTGAAGAAAGTCGGACAAAAAGTTGACTGGTCGTTGCATCAAATGAGATTTGGATAATGCACAATGGAAGTTCCAGTATCTGGACCTGACAAAGTAACCCGAATCAGATGTGTAATAAATATGAACACGGATTTGTATCGCTAATAAAAAAATCCCGCACATTCAATGTAAATAATAATTCCTATATAGAATACCATAGTTTCTGTCAATAATTATTTCATATTACTTTTCAGAAAACAGGAGATAAATGATCAGGTATTCTCAAATTAATATGAATTTTCAGATTTGATTGGTAATTTTGTCAACCCCCCTTCAACTGAATGAACAAATTTTTCTCAACTCCCCCAAGAATTGTTACCATGAAAAATTTTCACACAGAATTTTCAGAGAAGAGTTGAAAAACTTCATGAAATTTTCTCAATTTCATCCAATGCGATACTTGGTTATGACATTCGATTTCTCGATATTTCACAACGAAATACCATTGATGAAACGCTGTGCTATAGGATTCGCTGTATAATATTTGCTCGTAGAATGCTCTAGTGTCACGCGTACGATTGTACTATTGTGTTTACTTTCAAATATTCGCGCTCTCTGGATTTCATCGATATTTTCAACCCCTTTCCAGGACGCAGGAGACAACAAAACAAGGAAAAATGGTTTGGCTGTCAGAGGTGTGGAAAAAGTTACGTATGGAAAGAATCGTTGGACAAACACGTGAGGAACGAATGTGGAAGAGAACCGAAATTCCTTTGCACTATTTGTGGAAGAAGATTCAAGCACAAACATCATCTTATTTCCCATCTTGGTACCGGGCATAAGATGTTGAATCGATAAAAAAAACAATGCTTCATAAGTTTCGATATTGACATGTGAATCTTTCTCAGATTACAACTTCGTATCGTTCAATGATTCGTTTCATAATAAAATTTTATGTTGGTGCTGATGGAGTGCGTTTTCCAACTGAACTTGATGTTTTGTGTGAAATTATTTAGCGGACCGATATGAATTAACCCACAGAGCATTAAGTTTTTTTTTTATTATTGAATGCTATGAAGTTTATAGCCATATTAGTATTGAGAATGTAAATATAACTCTGACTCGGTTTTCCTAATAACTCCATCATATCTTTGCGTCGATGCTAGTAGCGAGCACGGAGAAAACAAAATTCACCCCCGCAGCAAATCGACGTATTATATACAGAATGGCAAATCTTTTTGCCAACCTAGCTAAAAATTCGCTGTCACAGCTAACTTTATTCCTGAGAGAGCAACATGATTGACTAGGGTAGACAATTTTTCGCGAAAAGATTTTTCTGGAGGAAACAACATTTTTCCTTCTCACAGCTAAAAATCGCAACAAAGTTGCTGCGATAGCAAAAAAATTTCTGCTCCAGCAAAGTCAGGTTTCGCTGTCATAGCGAATTTTTTTTTCCCCATGAGGAATTTTAGGCAGTTATAGAGCTGAACTTCACGTGTCATGTGAAGGGACCGAATTCAATTCCGAATAAAATGAGGTAGATTCGTCAAAACTTCACAGAACTCAACCGTCTCAAGGGACCAACATATGCCAAATATCAATATTTTTATTGCTATTTACCGATACCTTTCAATGTCCATGAATGGTAAAGTGAGGAATTTTAAAACATTCAACAAACCGCAGATGTTACTTTTCTTTCGGTTTTCATCACTGATTTTGCGAGTGTCAGGATTTTTCTCGCCTGAAACAATCGCATCTCTCTTCCCCTGTTTTAGTAGAAATCAAATGAATAAACTCCGTTAACTTTCAATATATTTTCCAAATAACAATTCCAACCAAAAATTTCTAAGTTTAGTTAACAATAAAAGACATTCTTCTGTCAATATAAGACCACTCATTCCGTTCAATATGAAGCTGATTATTATTTGAATGGATATTTCAGTCAACAATAGTCAGTGTATCCTCCTGATAAATCATGTTTCTATCAGTCGCTCTCACATTTTGTATGATTTTTATGCAAATATTATTAATTGACGTGTCTTTCTATAAAATTCATATGGAGCATTCTTCTCTGAATTGAGGTTGAAATTGAACATACTGGAAATAAAAAATCCCGAGAGAATTTTATTCAGGCCAAGGTGGCAATAATAAATCATTTTTTTCTTTGGATCAAAACTGTTCCAAATTAGATTCCTTTCAATAGTGACAAAAAACAAACTTATCATCATTAAAATTCTAATTTGAGTTACACGCTGTGTGTGTCGGTTGTATTTTAATTTTCATGTTCATTAACAGCTCCAATCCATGTAATTTTGGTATCACTTTTGTACTTGAAAACGTATTGCAAACACTCGCAAAAAGAGCAAAATGAGTTTGTCAAACAGAAATATCTCCATATTCTACTATTGTCACCTTGATCTCCACATTTCACGTACTTTCCTCATTATGAAAAAAAAATAATATCAATGAAAATGTAGAAAAATACAATCATGCTTCATATTTATCCAATACAATAATAACCATTGTCTGTTACGCGACTGTGGGTGAAGGAAGCTTCAAAAAACTTTCCTATTTATTACATTTTTGTTCTCCTCTACAAAACTAAACCAACAAATACAACAACAATAATAATAATAATAATAATAATATTAATAACAACAATAATAAGAATAATAATAATCGTCTTGTGTGTGATTCAAAGGATACGAAACCATTCAAGTACTTTTCTTCATATAAATACGTTTGTCCTTTGTTTTTTTCATTCCAGATCCAGGGAGATATATTTATCGAACTCCACGACCACCTAAAGACCGTAGAAACTTTATTTGTCAGCTCTGTGGTAAATCTTACGTGTGGAAAGTATCGTTGTGTCGTCATCTGCGCGAAGAGTGCGGAAAACAACCGCAATACAAATGCAACTTGTGTGGAAAAAGATTCAAACAACGAAGCAGTTATCAACGACATGTCATGAATCAACACGTAAGATCGCAAGGATTTTTCAGTTCTCGTGTGAAAAACAAAGCACGGAGAATTGACACAGGAACGATTTTTCTCAGCAACATTGAAATGATTTGGACATTTTCTTGATTTTCAGATGGCGCGTCGGAGATGAAGAAGATACTTCTACAAGTTTTCTCACATTCCACAAGTATTTGAAATTGACATGTTGTAATGTGTAGAGAGAGATTTGTTCTTTGCTCGTTATAGATTGATAAGGGGTTGTTCCGTTCAGTTCGGGGGTAGAAGATTTCTCGAAAAGTATTTTATACCGAAGTCTTTTTCAAATCCATTTACTGATAATTTATACAAATTTCCTGATTTAGCAACCGTTCATCTTTTTACGAATTTTGTGTAAGTCTCCTCGGTTACTAGATTCTCCATCTTGGCAAAATAAAAGAATTTTTCTAAGCATATGCGTAGAATTGCTGTGCGGAGGAATATTCAATTTCCGAATAGTGAGAAATAAACAATATCGGTGATATCACATTTGCTCGTATTCCCTCAAAGAGATACGGGAAGAGGAAGGCAGGGGATAAATTTTAATTTGGTCTTATTTTTCGTAGGATATTTTTGTTCAATTAACACAATTCAATATTGAAAAAAGGGAGCTTAGTTGACGTATCCACCTCAAATATCACCGAATCACGGCATACTAATGTCAAAGAGATGTCACCATAGATATGTCAAAACTTTGGGTACTGCGAAATTCTCTTGAAAATAAACAGTTGAAGGATTTGGATGTTAAACATTCAGCTATAACAGTTTGTAGTAACGCGCAAGAGTTTTATCAAATGATGATTATCAACGGCTGTGTCTTTTTTGACCGGCAGAACGCTGGAAACTAAGTATCATAAAAACGAAATCGGCAGTGAATGGAACAGTAATTAGATCCCAGGAGGAATCATTCTAGGTATTTTTGTCAAAAAAGAGGGCATACTGTTTCTAGGAGAGGTCAGTTTCTAGGAGATAATTCTGAAGTTCAAAGAGTGATCCTTGTGGAATACATGAACACACAATTTTATTTTGAAAAATTCCAAATTTTGAATAATTCTTCTCTATACAGCAATTATATCAACGTCAAAAAACTCGATCTTCTTTCATTACTTGTTTTTCTTCTCTGTTGCAACTTCGAAGAACAATATTCATCTCCAGTACGAAGATACTGTCCACCATCTTCCTCTGCTTCTGCTCGGAAGAGTTCAAGAAGGAGACAAAAAAGAAATTATTCAGCTTGAAAAATGTTGACAATAAATTCTGACAAGGGCTTCTCCTTTTTATGTAAAATATTGTTTTTCCACGAACAAAAAACATTATAAATTTATATATATATGAATATATATATATATATAAATTTGATGATTATTTATAATAAATGCAAGAAAAATCAATCCATCCCATCGTTTTTTCACACCTCAAATTCCTATAAAAAAAAACTCAAACCCCTATGAAATCGTTATCGCTCGAAGGTTTTGAAAATATGATAAAAGGTAAGATATCTTTCATTGTTCAGTTTCAAATGAATACTTTTATGATTTTATATATACATTAAAAATGAGCGAATTAATTGATATCATGTTTTGTATATAAATATATGTTCATACGTTGACATCTTTACTATCTGTTCTGTAAATCCAGCGTTTTAACTTTTCGTCAACTAATCGATTAAATCGCTTTTTCAACATTCATCATATTTATTCATCATAAAATAAGATAAATATTAAATATATTTGTCACATCTCGAAGGACGATAAGCAAACTTTCAACTGATCAGCCACTCCTGGGCATCTTTGCTTTTTGTTTCAGTTCGAAGACCAATATTGAAGTACGATGTGAGAGTTCACCGCAAACCGTTTCCTTGTCAAAATTGCGGACGATCTTATACGCGCAAAGATACGCTCAGGAGACATATCAGGGACGAATGTGGAAAATATCCACAATATATTTGTTATGTTTGCAAAAGAGGCTTCAAACAAAAGTGCAATTTTCAACGACATAACGTAAACGTTCATGGATATCAAATGCACGCTAGAACCAACGATCGGCAAATTTGAAAATCCAGGGATGAAAAATGGAATAACGAAATCAGGGAATAAAGGGAAGATTTTTCTTATTTTATATATAATATAATTTAAGATAGATGTATGTACAAAATATGTCTAACGCTCATTTTTTAAATATTTTTTGTATTTATATGAAAGATTATATAAATATATATGTAATATATATATATATATGTACATAAATGTACCTTAATATATACTTTCATACGTTTTGAAGAATCTTTTGAAAGAATTAATTTCATTTGTTTTCAGAGCATTTCGTTCTTGATATTCACTCTCGATACTTTCGATAAGAATTCTTGATCAAGCTCATATGATTACACGGAGAAAAATGCAGCTCGAAAGGATAGTAATCTTTAATTGAAAATTGGAGAATATTTCTTAAAATCTGAGAATTTTTCTCAAGTTCGTAATAAACATGAAACGATTCAGATTTCTCTTGAATATTGCTCGAAAGACAATGAAAAATTATCAATACTTAACAAATCATATAAACAAATATGAAGTATCCAAAAGTCGCGAATGAAATTTTACAAAGTGAATAACAAAATTCTGTAATTTGGAAATAAGATTCCAAAATTTTGTTATTTACTTTGTAAAATTTCATGCGCGACTTTTGGAAACTTCATATTTGTTTATATGATTTGTTAAGTATTGATAATTTTTCATTGTCTTTCGAGCAATATTCAAGAGAAATCTGAACCGTTTTATGTTTATTACGAACTTAAGAAAAATTCTTAGATTTTGAGAAATATTCTCAGATTTTAAGAAATATTCTCCAATTTTCTATTAAAGATTACTATCCTTTCGAGCTGCATTTTTCTTCGTGTAACGGCAAGAGAGCGGCGAGAGATGTCTGTGCTCAGTTGGCAGAATGGCCTCCAACGTCTCTGGATCGATGTTCCGACATTTCTCATTCAAAAATATCTCAAAGAACTCAATTCCATTCGATTCTGAATCAACAAAAATGGAGTGAGAACACTATGCGTCGATCTTCTTCACACTATTTTCTGTATTTTTACTCTCTAAATTTCTGAGAGTGAAAATACTGCAAGTCCAACGAGAGTGAGATTCCACTCATGACTAGTGAATTTTCAAAAACTTCACTCTGTTGGAGTGGAATCTCACTCTTCCTGGACTTGCAGTATTTTCACTCTTCGAGAGTGAATTTTTGACTCCAAGGGATTTAGAGAGTACGAATATTTCCCGTCCAATAAATATTCTTCGCAATTTGATTCGCATTGTGCTTTTCCCTTCCGATCTGTCCAATATATTTCTTGAACTTCACCGTAGAAAAATTTCACCGGAAAATTCCAGTACATTTACTGGAAAATTTTAGCACATTTGTACTGCAAAAATTCAGTACAAACGTTATGGAATTCCAGCATCAAAACTGGAAATTTTCTGAGCCTCAGTACTGGAATTTTTCAGTACACGAACTGGACTTTTCCAGGACATGTACTGGAAAATTAATGCTGAAAATATCCATGAAAATTGAAAAAAAATGATTTTGCAGGGTACTTGTGTTTCAAGATGATTGAGAAACTTGATCGTTCATTTGGATGGACAGAAACTCATGTCTATCTAACGGGATTTGAACCTACACTTTTCTACCTGCCTACCAACTGAAACCTGAGACCTAACCGATGAGCTATAGCGCGACTTGTTGGAAGGCCAGCTTGGGTTACTACATATGCTTTATACCTAGAATACACAAGAGAATAAGTCTTTGAAAAACCTCATATATCAATTTTATTTGCTACAATCACAATTATTATTCAAAATCTCAATCAGGAAATTTTCAATATAAAGCCTTGAAATTTTTCCTGCCAGAAATGACGAAGTCCAATAGAAGTGGAAAATTTCAGTGCAACAGTGATTAAATTCCAGCATCACTGGAAAATTCCATCACACGACCTGAAAATTGCAGTTCAAAACCTGTATAATTCAATTGCATAGCAACTGGAAAATTCCATCACAAAACCTGAGAATTGCAGTTAAAAACCTGTATAATTCCAGTATACCAACGATTAGGTTTTTTTTTCTAAATTCCAAATTTTTCCCATGTCTTTTTTGAGGGGATACTTTTTTCTGGTGCACAAGGACTATAAAATTTTAGTACAAGCCAGTAAAATTTCCGCGAAATCATGGCAAAATTTCAGTACAAAATCCCAAACTTGAAAATTCCAGTACAAGGACTGAATTTTCAGTTATGCTTGGTAAATTTTCAGTACCGTACCAACAAAATCTCTGTACATGTACTGGAATATCCATATTCCAGTACTAGCACTGGAAATTTCCAGTCCAGTTGCACAGTGAATTTCCAGTTTTTTTTACAGTGTTCCTTTGTACCACGCTCTATCTGTATCTCTGTTACAATTTTCATACCCTGATCAATCCTCAAAAACTCTGAAAAATCCTGGAACTGGACCTAGGACTGAGATGTCAAATTTGACTGCGCACATCGATGAACATCGACCTGAGAATTCTGTTTCTGTTAACTATGACACACTGTAAAAAAAAACTGGAAATTTACTGTGCAACTGGACTGGAAATTTCCAGTGCTAGTACTGGAATATGGATATTCCAGTACATGTACAGAGATTTTGTTGTTACGTTACTGAAAATTTACCAAGCATAACTGAAAATTCAGTCATTGTACTGGAATTTTCAAGTTTGAGATGATGTACTGAAATTTTGCCATGATTTCGCGAAAATTTTACCGGCTCGTACTACAATTTTATAGTTCTTGTGCACCAAAAAAATATTCCTCAAAAGGACTTGAGAAAAATTTGGAATTTAGAAAAAACCTAATCGTTGGTATACTGGAATTATACAGGTTTTTAACTGCAATTCTCAGGTTTTGTGATGGAATTTTCCAGTTACTATGCAATTGAATTATACAGGTTTTGAACTGCAATTTTCAGGTCGTGTGATGGAATTTTCCAGTTGCTATGCAACGGAATTTAATCACTGTTGCACTGAAATTTTCCACTTCTATTGGACTTCGTCATTTCTGGCAGGAAAAATTTCAAGTCTTTATATTAAAAATTTCCTGATTGAGATTTTGAATAATAATTGTAATTGTAGCCAATGAAATTGATATATGAGGTTTTTCCAAGACTTATCCTCTTGTGTTCTAGATATGAAGCATATGTAGTAACCCAAGCTGGCCTTCCAACATGTCGCGCTATAGCTCATTGGTTAGGTCTTAGGTTTCAGTTGGTAGGCAGGTAGAAAAGTGTGGGTTCAAATCCTGTTAGGTAGACATGAGTTTCTGTCCATCCAAATGAACGATCAAAAGTTTCTCAATCATCTTGGAACACAAGGACCCTGCAAAATCACTTTGCGTGAGCAATTTTTTTTCAATTTTCACGGATATTTTCAGCATTAATTTTCCAGTACATGTCCTGGAAAAGTCCAGCTCGTGTACTGAAAAATTCCAGTACCGAGGCTCAGAAAATTTCCAGTTTTGATGCGGGAATTCCATAACGTTTGCACTGAATTTTTGCAGTACAAATGTGCTGAAATTTTCCGGTACATGTACAGGTTAATGACTTCCAGTACATGTACTGGAATTTTCCGGTGAAATTTTTTTACAGTGCAGAAACTCTAATGTTTAGGGTATGAATTGTTGAATTAATCGACATTCAGTTAAGAATACAACACTTTATGTCCATCAAAATCGTATTCAAATTCTATGAATATCCAGAGGTTTTGAAGGTTTACATCAGGCCATGGGCCGAAATGAAGAAACAAAGACTACACTTTTATATAATGTAGCCTCCAACTATACAATGTAATCCCCCTTTTTCCCATAAACGCGCGCTAAACTATGGTAATCTGCAAAGGCTGTATGACGGGGACCACCAGTTCCTGTATTTTGAGGTCACTGGACGTGGAATGCTGCGTTCCCGTTTGTCCGATCGTTAGAAGCTTCTTGTAGATTTTCGAGCACGCCCGGAACACAAAACAATGCTATTATTATTTCAATCGAATCAAATATCAGGTTTCCAAAGGTCCCAGCAAACACTGTGGTCAGGTTCTTTGAAGGACCAACATTGGCAGTGCCGGTGAAATTCTGGCATTGGTGAATATGTATTGGGCCCTTCAGGATTAGCAATGACACTCGATACATTGTTCTCCATCGAAGGGCCAATAATGGCATCACGTTCATTTCTGATATCAGGAAATTACGGCAGAATTGTAATGAGCCGATATGTTGCCAATAATGGCTCCCCGTATTATCGTACTGCTATCTATTGCGATTCTTATGAACTTTGTTGTTGTTGGTTTTATAATAAATGATCAAACCCATCCCATTAAATTAATATTTTATGAGAATTCTTCATTCATTCGAGAATGAATTTCTATATTTCACATTAAAAATTAAATCATACCTAATATCGTGTATCGAGTGAATCATGCAGGTTGTATTTTATTGGAATATATTGTGAGGTGATGTGAATAAACGAAGTGATTAGGTTACGTGATTCACTATTCAATAACAACACATGAGAACATTTCATCAAACTTTATGAGTAGTATAGACGTCTTTACCTGACAAAAAACTTGATGAAGATATTCTTTCCAACATTTGATTCGGTGTAAAAGTAAGAATGAATCAGCGTGTGGTTTCAAGTACCATATATTCATGATCAGGATATATTTTCAATAATTTTTCATTCACTACAACGCCAATTAGTGCTTCAACGAGAACGAAGAACTGGCAGCAGCGCGTCAACGACTTCTGAACGTGATCATGAATGTGCAGCATTCCCAGGAGCGGTAGAAGTTTGGATGGGTGACCGTGGACACAAAGAATTTCTCAGGATTCTTTCACGTTGGATTACAACGACATGTTTTTGATTCTTGTTCAAAATAATATTGAATTCACAATGAATTCGTGTCTTGACATTCATATTCAATCAGTGGATAAAGTTTGGCGATTCAATGAAGGCAAACGGTGTTGGTTGAATCTTATGTGGCCGAATGCTGGTCGGTGGAACATATACGCGCTGGGCCACCAAAGGCTGCCAATGGAGGAGACCATCAAAGTTATTGCTGGCATTTATCAAAGACCCAGTACAGGGCCATCAGTGCAGTGTTTGCTGGGACGTATTTCGAATCGTCATTTTCAAATTTGCTTGACTGTTTGAAGAATAATATTTTTAACCGAATATTTCAGAACCTTGGATGAGCACCGACTAAACGTGACTGATCGTTGAAAGGAATGGTCCTGTCCAGCATGTTCGAAAGCTAAATTTAATAGAAATTCTAGAGTCCATGTATTTATTTCAATAAAGAGAAATAGAAGCTACGAAAATCGACTGTTCAATTTTCTTGCCGATAAAACGTAACTAGAAATATATGAGCATATGTAAATCATTGTGTATAATTGAAGATTGTTTCAGAATTCAGTCAACCATGAAGATCATTCATCTAGAAGATTTTGAAATTTGAATGAAAAAAAAATTGATTTCATCCAGGGTATGTCTGTTTGAAAATGCAAGTTATCAATTTTATTTTTTTCGATAAATAAATTAATTGTAATTCAATAATTTTTCTGAATAATAGTAAGAGAGATTATTTTTTATTTTAGTCTGTGGTTTGTAAGACTCCACGCTCGAAGACTCGCTTGTACTAATTCTACACGAAGAACCATCATGAAGATAAGAAGAACGCTGATTATCAAGAGAAATTTGAAAATTAAATTGAAAAATCGATCAGAGTGAATTTCAATTTGAAATAAGATGACAGAATAAATTTTTGTATAATAAAGTGATTACAAAAGAAAATCGAATTTTACATCTTCATATCATTTCCTTTCATTCAACTTGGAAGATAATTCTACAAAAGGAAGAAACATTTCTCTTCGCGTTCTGGATTTCAATCGTAGTCTATTCACACTGATAATATTTGCTCTGTTCTCATCTATCTTCTCTAATATTATATAAATACATCCTTATTGAATACTGAACGATTATCATCATTGAAGAATAAGAATGAACGAATTTGTCAATGAAGAATATCAACTATCCTTAACGAATCTTTTGATTTTTGTTCGCAGAACAAAGGAGCAAAAGGGCGAGAGTATCTAATAAAGAAAAACCATATGTTTGTTATAAATGCGGTAAAGCGTATGCCAAAAAATATACATGTAATCGCCATCTACGCTTAGAATGTGGTCTTCCACGACGTCAAGCTTGTCATTATTGTGACAAAACCTTCCATCAACCAGACAATATGAAACGTCACGAAAGACATGTTCATGGTGCTGATATTGCTCGAAAAATCGAGCCTGAATCATTGGATATGGGAATGTTGCTTTATTATTCTCAATCGGAACAAAAAAAATGAGTACAGACTTAAAAGTAGCGTAAAAGAATTATATG
This sequence comes from Gonatopus flavifemur, assembly GCA_018340375.1. Lineage (NCBI taxonomy): Eukaryota > Metazoa > Arthropoda > Insecta > Hymenoptera > Dryinidae > Gonatopus > Gonatopus flavifemur. The sequence goes on from JAFFJZ010000023.1 coordinate 2,048,084, forward strand.
AACAGAGAAAAGACAAAAGTGAGGTACTTAATTAAAATTGTGTTTGTGTGTGTCTTATGAGCAGTGATACTAACACGGTTATCGAATTCATTTACATTGAAAAGCATCGAGTGCGTCTATTATAAGTTTATATTTCCACGTTCGGCGTTTCATAGGCTTTCATGTTCATTCATTCATTCATGTATCGTTGACTCTCCCTTCGCTGATGTTTCTTTCGAAAGAAATTGATGATACACGAATGAATGTTGAACAACATGGAAATAATATGTGGTAAAACAATACTCTTTGCTGATAATATTAAGTATAGTCTATTCATATTAATATAGAATACTTCTCAATTTTTAGAGAAAAAAAAATATAGAACATTGTATATTATTTTTACTAGTTCAAGTTTACAAGTTCTAAAATTACAATTAAAATTGTAAAAGATATTTTATGAAATGTTCACGCGCGTTGCGTTGGAATTATTTTTACATACTTCATAAAATATCTTGTTAGAATAATACCTTTCATATTATTTTATGAATTCAAAAGTATGTTGAACATATAAAAACAACTTTTTCGCGTCTTTCATTTTGCTTTTTACTATTCGAAGCAATTTGACTCTTTCGAATGATATAATCATATATATATATATATATATATATATATATATACTTTTTATGGTACAAAATATTATAGTTTTCATTTATAATGAAAATAAGTTTGCGCGCAGAATCGAATTCTTTGATCGAAAATATAAAATTGAAGAAAATCACAGAAATTGTTAGCGCATCACAACAAAGCGAGTGAAATGATCAAAATGATACCGAATCAGGTTTCACGATTACAGAATTTTATCTCGGCAGGTACGAGGTTCGAAACTTAGTGTATCATGACTTTTTGGTATTCTAATTAGGATTTATTAAAATTAAAAAAAAACTTGTAAGACTGTCGATAAATCAAAAGATATACAAATTATCTTTGACCCCTGCCGGGTATATTTATTTTTTAGAGGAGTGATAAAGGTTGTGAAAAGGAAGTTAGTTGGTAGTTAGTTGGTTAGTTTGTTGAAACTTATTTTTTTTAGATAATAATAGTGTATTTCAATCCCGAATTACTTATAAGTTTTGTTTGCCTCCTTTCATCATGTTATGTATAGATGAAGAATAAAACATTTGTATACAAATATAAAATAGAACAAAGGAAGTTAATTCGATTCCATCACTTCCTCCTTTCATTCTTTCAAACCTCTTTTTTTGTTCCAAAAAAATTAATTTAGCACAGATCACAGGGCAATAGATTTTCATACTATGTTGAATTTCTATCATAAAATTCCCCACTCCATACAAATTTCAGTATAAATAATTTCCCTCCACGAAACAGGGCAAGTGAGCAAATTCTGAACAAATGAAGTTGTATGTCCATTCGTTTGAGAAACTCATCTGAAATCTTTGCTCAAACACTCCGTAGAATCAAGGTCACTCACACAAGGTGTGTTGAAAAAGTTTGGGAACTTTTGTTTGACTGTATAGAACGATTATTTTTGAACTGATGTATGCAGTTTGTGAATATAAGAACTAAACTACTCAAGAGAACCGAAGGGGACACATAAAACAACGACTCGACGCTAAATTTTGTACGGAGATTGGGAAAAAATGTCAGGAAATTCATGAAACTGTGTCTTCGAAGTGGATCAAAAAACTCCAGTGAGAACCTCTCAAATATTCACAGCTCGATACCTATGTACCAATCATCGATCACTGATTCACTATTCGGACGATTGCTAATGCATCAAGTTCGGGGAAATCGTCTGGGGTTTTTACTGGTCAACCCAACGTTTGGAGTTGAGAGAATTAGGGACGGAAGTTATCCCATATTAAGCAGCTTCCACTTCGTCCACTGCAGCAGATCACTTTTCTTTCTCATCGAACATAGTTCTCCTGCAATTTGTTTTTGTACCTGAAATGACAAGATAGGGGGAGAGTAGGTCTCCCGGGTCCTTCCAGGAATGTTTTGAACAACAGAAATGGAGCCAAACAAAACCATTTGAAAACAATTTGAAAGGAGTTGAGATTGATGAATTCTGCATTTTTGATTTTGAGAATTAGAAGGCCTTCAACCACGAACTTGAACGCATTCTATCTCTGAGGAAATCTTTGATTTGCAATCAAAAGAATATCAGCAGCAGAGACGTCTTTGGAAGGAGGCTTGAGGGATTATAGTCCAGGGCGGCAAAATTATAGAAGTTTTTCATCATCATCATGAAGTAGTCAGTCTTACGACTGGTTTGATGAAACCCTCCACCCCTGTCTATTATCCGCCAAACGTTTAATTTCTACATATCTACTACATCCCTCGTCTTGTACGATTTGCTTCATATAACTTGCTCTAGGTCTACCTTTACCAGCTTTACCATTCATTTTCCCTTCCAATATTGTTTTCAATAAACTCTCATGCCGTAATGTGTGTCCTATAAGATTGCTTCTCCTTTTCACGATGTGTTTCAAAAGATTTCTTTCTTCATTTATCTGCTCGAGTACTTCTTCATTTTTGACTTTCTCTATCCACTTTATTCTAAGCATCTTTCTATAACACCACATTTCAAAAGCTTCAAGTCTTCGTTGATCAGTTTCCCCCATTGTCCAAGTTTCGCAACCATATAATGCTGTGCTCCAAACGTAACTTTTCAAGAATTTCATACTGTTCCTGAATAATATGAATGTAAAAACGCCCCTGATCAGGTCATCAAAGTTGGAATTCGTACGAAATTACCTAATTGCAAGGTTTTGATAGGATATTCGAATTCCGCCTCAACTGAATATGAACCATATTTGGGACTCACATCGCCATGTATGATTTTCGATTTGCCTTAGCGAAATTATCGTCATTCGAAAATTACTGGAGAATCCGAATACATCGAGGAATTCCGTATTGAGTAGAGATTCATCTTTTGAAGATTTTAATCCCTGCAATTTTAAGCGATATAAAGATGAAGGATGCATCTCGTTAACGGAGAAAACATGCAGGAGTGAATTGACCTGTAATAACATTGTAACTGACTATCGTGTTTTACTTGGAACTGTAGCCAACGTCTTTGGACTGTATCTTGCATCCAAGCTCGAATGTTTATGGCCTAATCCCCAAAAACTCAGTACAAAATGACATGCCTGTCGTTTTTGCGCTACTATTTCCACCTAATTTTCCGTCTGCAGGCTTTCCTTAATCAAACGCTGGGGAGAAAATCTCGAGAGAACATAATTTTGAATAAATCATAAGGATATTTGAAATAGATCTTAAATTTGATCTATCAAAATGTATATACCAACTGCAAGAAAAGATATGACAAATTTAAAATCCTTGTAACGAAGTTCCAAAACCTTTTGAATAAACCTTGTGCTTTATATAAAAAATCAAAATCCTTCGAAATTATATTTCCGAGTGTCCCCTACATAAGTTTTATTTTTGAGATCATGAACACAAAGGTGATTCGATATCAGAGGAAAAAAGTGAGATTTTATTTCATTTAAAAAATTTGTTTTCTCTACTTTTGGATGCCTTGCATCATCTGTGATGGAGGAAGAAGGACAAATAAAAGGATTTTCTCGTCGATTTATGAATATTTTTTGCATATACAATTTCAAACAATATCCTAAAACACGTTACGCGGACCACATATCTTATTTCCCTTGATTTGACTATAGCTCCCTTACGTACAGTTTTTTTATGATCAATTCTACGCGATGATTATCGATAGAGTGAGAAAAAATGATCAATTCGATGTTGGAGAGATTTTAATATTTACGAATAAGATTTATAGGATTTATTACTAATCAATCATTCATCTTTTCAGGTCGTAAACCAGGATCAGGTGGTCGTAGATCAACTTATCACAAACGTTATCGGGGATGGTATACGTGTGAGGCCTGCGGAAAAGAATACTCTTGGAAACCGTCTTTAACGAGGCACAAACGAGAAGAGTGTGGGAAGGAACCTAAATTTCCTTGTCCAATGTGTACCGCAAAATTACGAAGAAGCGATCAGTTGAAGCAACATTTAATAAACGTGCACAATTGTATGACGGTCTACAATAAAACAAATGAATTCAATAAATATGTTTTGTAAGAAATGTTGATAAATAAAAGTATTATATTGTGAACAGTTTTTTTAAAAATTTGTTCAACTTCAGCCCATTCTTGACTAGAGATTGATGGGTTCGTCTGTAAGATAAACTGTGGTCAAACTTTATTTTGACGATGTGTTGTGCCAACGAAGGATCTCGGCGTTGAGAAAGAATGGGAAGATTTGATACATAATTGGAATATTTTTAGCACTAATTATATTTTTATTTGAACCGCTATTTTTGAAGTTTCTGAAGAATCTTATCGTTCCAGATGTCACGACGCCTTACGCCATAAGTAATTCCTTCCTACTCTTCGAATTTTAAGAAGAATTTTTACTAAAATGAGGAATACATGTTTCGAAATAATTTAAAATTTTATGAAGATTCATCGTTACAATATTTTTCATTTTTACAGTCAAATTATTTTCTCAGTGTTCAATGATCTTTGCATGAATGTATGTATACTAAACTAAGAACCTAATGTTGTGTATTTTTAATAAACGCTTTATCATGCAAACGTAAACAAATTCATAAAAAAAGTAAAAAGGAAGAAGCACTCTGAAGTGTAATATAAAGCTTGTACAGGGATGAGGGTATACCGGGGTGAGATGACGCACTTTCTCGCTCCTTTATAGCATGAATTGATGCACCAAATCTCGTTCACTCAAGAGAAATATAACGATTCCATTACAACCTGTAGATCCTCCTTGAGTAAATAAAGTCTTGTATATTATTTTATGCTGCAGAAGAGCGGGAAAGTATGTCATCATACTCCGATTTACTCTATCTTTATTTCGACCGATCGGTTGACACGGTGGAATCTCCTTACAAACACTGATTACTGGCGTTTCAATGGACCGCTGCTGGCCCTGGGATGCCTGTAGTCGTGTTTGCTGGGTGGGTACAGGGGTTCGAATCCCTACTATGTCGCGTCGACTTTCTTCTGACGTGAATTGGGACGACGATCGGTACTACGGGGAATCTGACACCTCTGCTACTGCTCTGTAGGTTAAGTATACATCAATTAAGGTGAAGGATTGCTCTTCAAGGCTTAGACATTCTCTTATATAAAAACAAGAGATATGTATCAAGTGGGGAATTTTTCAAAAACAAAAATCAATGTTTCACATGTTTATTGTTCTATGATTTCAGAGTACGGAGCGTACTCGTCGCATCCGATGTACACTTGCGCTGGTTGTGGTAAGGATTATGAACGAAGAGAATCCCTCAAACTTCATAAACGTATGGAATGTGGTAAAGAACCGTTGTTCTCCTGTCACTTATGCGGTAGGAGATTCAAGTATCAAAATCATTTGACGAAGCATAGAAGAGCAGTTCACAGATTCCACAACCATTGAGGTCCTCGGATCTGTCATTCCTTGAGGATTTCATTCTAATTAAGTTGATAATAACTATAGTTTCTGATATGTTTTTGATAAAAAAATTTCAAGGGGTAAAAATTTTGGACGAAGTCTTATGATTGTATATTGACATTGGATATAAATTATAAACATCCTTTGTTATTTTTACTTTATGCACTTCAAAGAGATACATGACTGTCGAGAGTTTTCATTATATTCATCAGGTTTTAGTACGATCACGTGCGGGGCCAATTTTTGGATGTGGATTTGAAATTCTTTTCAACTGAAAGTTCCCTTCTCAGTGATTATAGGGTAATTTAACGCCTGATTTCAGTCTGGCTGTGAACCCACTTGGCTATAAAATGCAGTATTTATCGAACAAACTCTTTGCGGACATTGAAGAGCATCCGGAAAGTTATTTTTTTTTTGTGCCAGCTTTGTCGATTCTTGAAAATCTTTTAGCTCCGAAAAACTTCAGCACCGGGCAGAGTGCATGTGATACGTTGTCTCTACCCATCTGTGTGATTGCTATAAACTTATTATGAATGTTTGAGGGTGTGCAAATGTTCATCCGCCCCCAACGTTTTCCCGGCCACCTTCGAAAGGTTTATGTTATCAACAAAACTTGAGTACTTATTTGAGTCCTTATTTTCTTTTCAAATATCATCCAGACTTTCATCGCGTAACTGTTCCATACTATATCCATAGTTACCAAATTGATTTGGTTTAATATTATCAAAAACTATTCAATTAAATTGAAAAAGAGGATCGCTGAAAAATATTGGTAGTGAATCTACCAAAAATTCGTAGTCAAAATATTAACAGTTGATAGTTTCATTGGTATTTTTCACAGTGAAACTATCAATTGTTAATACATCGACTACGAATTTTTAGTAGACTCACTACGAATATTTTTCAGCGATCCTCGCTTTCCCTAAATTGACAGTCATTTTTCTAAATATTAATAGACCCGGTGTTTCCGTGTAGCGTGTGGTATTGAAACAGAACCTGATTCAACTAGCATCTAAATCTTGCCCTCAAATTCGTTCTCCAATTTTCCTAACGAGCAAGGAAGAATCATCCTCATCAGTTTTAAGACAATCTTAAAAATATGAAATTTCGTCCGAAATTTTATTCTTGAATTTCTGTTCTGTCAAAAGATAAGATCTATTGTAAGAAATAATTAAAATTCTCGTAATATTATATCCATGTATAATTTGGAAAAAACAAAAAAAACTGTAAGGTATCGAGTATTCAATAGAAATATTAAGAAAGTATAAATCTCAAGGATAAACAAAAATTTACGTGTAATATTCTTATTTGCGATGTACTGATATCAACATGTATTCATGAAAAAAAAAAAACGAGAAGTGTATTTTATATCTCCTCATCTTAATTGAATTTATTTGAATTGTCGTTAAATTTATATGTAGTTTAAAAGCAAATTTTGAGAAAATATTTATGATGGTGAGTTCATTGAAAATACATATTTTACAGGATACCTGACAATGGACAACCATCCACGTACTCAAGTTTATGCTTGTAAGATGTGTGGCAAATTGTATACCAACAAGTACACAGCCAGCGCTCATGAAAAGATTTGTGGAAAAGCACCAAAGTTCTTGTGCATCCCTTGCGGCAAGAGATTCAAGTATAAAAATGTGTTGATGGATCATTTAACATCGAATCAACATTTCCTCCGACAGCGACAACTACAAGGGCTGGATTATCAAAAGTGAATCAATCACAATTATTTATTCAATCTTTCATATATCTTGATGTACTCGTCATGACCATACATACACTGAATATACAATCATGAAATATATTAAAATATTCATTCGATCCATCCCACTTCCTGTATAATTTATCGGAATATTTTATTTCAAGTGGAAAAACTTGGTTTCTTCATCGTACATAAATATGTTGCAGGTGTTGATCGTTTGGTACGGAATAATTTCTATCAAAAGCGTCAAAAGAATCATACCGATAGACGTATTTGCGGAGAATTGTGCAAACATTTTTACGATCGGAACTTCTGTGAAAAACTCCAATCTTCAAAGTCGATGTGCCAAAAAAATGTATTCATCGAATAAAAATGTCTTTGAGTAATGAAAATTATTTTCATATTTTTAATATACGTACACATGTATTTTGTACTGTTGATGGAGAAAAAATGTGCTTGTCCAACCAATTTATTGAAGAGAGACAAAATAATATAATGAAAAAAAAGGTGACAAATATACCACTCGCGAGCCCTTAATTTGGAAAAATCTTTTTTTAATTTCCAAACTCTGATATAAAATGACTTTGCCTATTTATAGTGCCTTTCCCAGGCCTCCAGAAATCCCTCAACTGAATTTCCTAAGGAACTTTCTAGTTTGAATTTTTTCCCATTATGTTTTGAATTCACACGATTTTTTCAGCGCTGCCAACTAAATTTCCCTTTTATAGTTATTTGACAATATTAAAGGTTAAAAAATAATTATGACTTGTATAAAATTATAATACAATGTACCAGATCAGAAGATGTTGTACAAAGAAATACAGATTACTTCTCGTGCAGTGCTCGTGTTTACACCCCTGTATCAAGACCAGTTTGGAAGAAGACGAAGAAAATTGTTGATTTTTGAATAATATTCTCACGATTCTTTACATAAATATCACATGTTCCAAATCACAGCTGAAGATTCATCATCATTGAAGACGATATATTTCTTATTCCAGCCGTAGAAGAATCATTTTACAGATAATTCCACAGCCATCCAGTCTGAAGATTCATCATTGAAGAGCTTATCCTAAAATCAGTACAAAAATTTGTTTATTTTGCAAATCAGTTCAATTTTGAGTCCATTCGACAAACTAGAATTTCCGTTCCTTTGATAAAATATATGAAAAATTGCCAAAAAAAGAGGAAAAATGTAGATACTTTGATGCATCATTGAAGACGAATTGTTGTTGTTCATCGTCCAGTTATTCTTCGCACGAATGACACTGTTCTCTATGCTTTGAATTCCAGACGGTTCGTCCAGAATCGTCGTTGAAGTTTCACCATTTCTAATGAAGCCGTTCCCCTGTGGGAAGTGTGGATGATCCTACATGAACAAAGGAAGTTTGAAGCGTCACCTGCAGGAAGAGTGTGGCGTCCCGCCCCAGCATATCTGCACCATATGTAACAAGGGCTTTAAACAAAAAAGTAATTTTCGACGACACAACATTACCATTCACTCACATCTTTTCTCATCAAAACGATGATTAAAGCTGCTAAATGAATTATTATAAAGTGTGTATGGAATTTCTCAACGGTGTGTGTATTCGTTGGAGGCAAGAGACTGATTTAAAATGAAGAAAATGAAATTAATGTTGTTGATGTGAATTATCGTTATTCGCTTGAATTTTTGTTTTTCAGGGAGTAGGGTGCAAGGGGATTTAATCTAAAGGCATGTCAAAGTGCGTTGAGTGTTTTGCTGGAATGGAATCCATGTGAAATAAGCCTGGCTGATATTCTAAGCCAGGGCTTCCCAAACTCTGACGTGACAAGAACCACATGTCTCTCCCCCACCCCCACCTCCTTCGCCGGTTTTCCTTCGCCTCCTGCGTGCGGCAGCAGGGGGTAGGCGACGAGAAGGAGGTTGAGAACCGAGAGCTGCTTCTAAAGCTCACATTGGAGGGCCCTGTTTCAACCAATTCTCAGATATTTTGTACTAATTACTCCAAAATTTTCGATTGAATTCTTTCAAAACTGAGAATTCGCATTCAAAATTGGATTCAAGTATTTTTGAGGATTTTCAATATTTATTCAAGAATAAATTAAGTCTTCGAGTGCTTAGGGGACTCGAATAGAGACATAAACCTATTTTCGTATGGATTAAATTGAGGCTGACGGATTCATGACATTAATTCCTTGCTCGATATTCTTCTCAAAAAGAAAATCTCAATTTGAAGAAGTAACGTGAGCTTCGAGTACATTTTACGTCGTATATTCAAGCTGTGATTGAACAAAATTATGAGAAAATTTACTATGTTCCAGCAAAAATACTCTCACTCACTGATATATACATTCTGTCAAAAAAGTACCGGGAATTATTATTGATCATTTAAAAAGTGCGGCTAACTGGTTTGTCAACATTATTTTTGTTGTTAAGTTGGTACATTCGTCCTGTATATTGACGCGAAGTTCGACTGTCATCTGTCATTTGGTTTGTTTACAGTGCTCGATCTTTTCAGTTCTCTCAAGTGTATCCCACGATTGTCACAATGGATACAAAGATTGAACAAAGAGTTTGTTTTGAGAGAACCCTACGAGGCACTTGCAAGCGTGTAGTTTCTGGCTAGTTAAGCGTTACAAAACTCGTCAATTACTGGAGCATTTCTACTAGGGTGGAATTTCGTGTGCCGAATCGCTGAAAATGTTGGAGAAGGCTTACGGTGAATTGACTCTATCAAAAACACGTGCATATGAGTGGTACAGTGCATTCAAAAGTGGTCGAGATGTGGTGGAAGATTTGCCTCGCTCTGGTCGTCCATCGACGTCTTTAACTGAAGTTAATATCGATAAAGTGAAGGAAATGGTGACTGAAAATCGTCACTTGAGTTTGAGAGAGATAGCCGGTGAACTTTCTGTGTCTTACGAATCAGTTCGTACTATTTTACATGATTGTTTGCGCGTGAAACGCGTTGCCGCTCGATTAGTTCCGAAAGACTTGAATTTTTTCCAAAAACTGAATCGCGTACAGGTCGCTGAAGACATGCTAGAACGAGTCAATTCCGACCCCACATTCATAACACACATTAGAACAGGTGATAAGACATGGGTTTACAAATATGACATGCAAACCAGTCAACAAGCTTCGGAGTGGCGGTTTCCAGCTGAGCCGAAACCGAAAAAGCCAAGCCAAAGCCGATCAAAAGTGAAGGTAATGTTGACTGTGTTCTTTGATTATCGCGGTGTTGTACATTCGGAATTCTTGCCAGAGGGTCATACGGTGAATAAAGAATATCATCTAAGCGTTAGGCGGCGTTTGAGAGAGCAAATTCGGCGAAAAAGGCCAGATTTGTGGAAAGAAAATTCATGAATTTTGCGTCACGATAATTCACCATCTCAAGAGCTTTCATTGTGAACCAATTTTTGGCCAAAAACTCAACAAATATCATCGAACAGCCACCGTATTCACCTGATCTGGCTCCAGCCGACTTTTTTCTGTTTCCAAAACTTAAATCACCACTTCGAGGCACCCGTTTTGAATCGATAGAAGATATTAAAGAGAATTCGCGGCGAGAACTGAAATCGATTCCGGAAAAAGCGTATAAAAAATGTTTTGATGATTGGATCGTTCGTTGGCATAAATGTATCATTTCGGGAGGGGACTACTTTGAAGGCGATACAATAGATTTGGAAGAATAAAAAATATTTTGTGTTTTATCCAAGAATTCCCGTTACTTTTTTGACAGGATGTATGTAGATGATTTCTAATAATATTCGACAGTGCCACCTGATCACTTCCAATGATGTCGAAAGTTGCTAGAACTTTGCTGGTGAAAAGCTTTTTTAACCAGAGTAAAAGTTCATTAGTCTATCAAGAGATACGATAGTGTCTGGAGCCAAGTACGTGAGAAGAAAATTTGAAAAACAAATCGAGGCGCCACCGTACATACGAAACGGTAATATACCGGTAATTGAACCTCTTTGAAGAATCCTTGATACGCGATAACTCACAAGATATTGCACATCAATAACAGTAAATAATCTCACTTTGATAATATAATTCAAGTATGTGGTTTCAATTGGGCACTTTATTATTTCAATTATATCATCATTTCAGTTTTTCTTCATGTAAAAAAAATCCTAAATTCATTCAAGTTCTCCCATGGATCTAAGAAACCCTGAATTAGTATTATCAAAGAGGATCGATCCTTGAACTCGATGGATTGTTTTTTTTTATAGAAAAAATGTCTCCTTTTTATAGATTTTTATAAAGTATCGATAATAATCTATAAAAACTGAATATGTCTCATATAAAAAAAAAGAACCGATTGAATTCAAGGACCGATCCTTCTTGGCATCACTACACAGTAAAAAGTAAAACTTACTTTCAACCTTAAGGTGATACCAGCGACCCCTGAAGATGCAACCAGATCCATTTGTTAGAAAAGGACACAACCAAAACTATTTTGACAATTTACTCGAAAACGAAGGGATAAAATCAAAATATCGCTCTGTACAGACCTTCTTCAATGAATGAAGATGGTTTGTATAGACCTACGCAGAAATTCCGGTACTGAGCCGATGGTGACGAACGGATCGATACTGAAAAGGTATGGGTGACCAACGGTTGTCTGCCGATTGCGGATCGGTACTTAACTGACTTCATTTTAAGTTCCTGTCGGTACTGGTTCGATATCTGAACCAACCGTTATTGACCACTTTTCCACCAATGTTGGATTACTAACGGCACAATTTTAGCACGCAAGCGTTGGCCTCCAACGTTGATTCGGTACCGAACCAATGTGAATAAATATCTCGTGTACTTTGAGAGAAGACTTGGTTGGCCACGTAGAAATTGACGAATGGTCCAGTACCGGCTTGATACAGGCTGCCAGTTTGCAACCGTTGGCGGTCATCCTATGATCCGATAGTAAATTTCACTCTAAATTCCCCCTAGTGCAGAAATTTTGATAATGCATTCAAAATCTTCCAAAGTTACAACAGTGCGAATAACGGTTGAGTAACAGTCTGATTTCTAGTACTGAATTGATATTGGTAACCGGTACCGGATCAGAGTTATTTGGCGTTATCATTCCATAGTCCGACAGACACCGGCCGCGAACTGTTGCACCTGGCAGCCTGTATCGAGTCGGTACTGGACCATCCGTCAATTTCCACGTGGAGAGCGATATCTTCCTTTTATTGCTTCATTTTCGAATAATTTGGCAGAAAAGATTTGGCTCGGGTTGCATCGTCAGGGACCACTGGTATCCCCTTAATATTAGCTTATTTTAAGATGCTGCCAAAACTAGCCTTATTTCAGCTGAAAGTAAGCATCGAAAACAAATGCCGACACAATGGAAAAAACTGAATTTCAGTCAAGTTTTCAAGTAAGATACAGCCACTTTCAGTCGGACTTTTTACAGTGTACTCTGGATGGTCACTACAAGGAGAAAGTTTTGAATTCAGATTGTGTCATGACTTGATTCATGACACAGCCAAAAGAAGCCTATTTTGAGTGTAAAGTAAGCAGCAAAAACAATCGCCGACACCATGGAGAAGGCTGAATTTCAGTCAATTTTCAAATTAAGACGCACACGGAGAAAAAAGGTCTGCTAAGAAGTACTATACTTTATAGTGTTTGAGCATCAGTCTTGTCTAGATCAAATTATTTACGTGAGAATACTTCTAGAAGTACCATACTGGCTTGGATTTTTCTAAAGAAGTATACTACTTTTGTAGATATTTTCATGTAAATAAATCTTTTTTCTCCGTGCAGTCAATTTAAGCCACATTTATTTACAGTGGGGTATAAAGACGCGGCCATTTTTACAGAAAGACGAAAAGAGGTTGTTCGTAACCTTTTTTCAACTCCCCTGTCTGTGCGTACATAATAGTTGGAGCCGTTAGTAGTCCCCTGACTGATATTTGTAAGATTACAGCAATATTGAGAGACGTTATTGAGATATTTTGTGGGGACGTTAAGGGAAATTATTCGAATGTGCAAAATGTGGAGTGAACATTTGGTAGCCATCTTGTTCTCTGAAGGTTAAGATATGAAGGAGCGAACAACTGTTTTCAAAGTGCTTCTTTAGAGCTTTTTCATGCACTTGGCTTCAAGACGCCATCCCGTCTTCTGATAAATTCATAAAAATACGTGAAACTCAATGAAAAATTATTGGAAAAGTAAAACATAACGCCAACATCATAAAAAAGAACTCCACTTCCCTCAGAGTTTCACTCATCATGACGAATATACAATTTGGGAAAAATCATTTGAAATTAATCTGGTTATTCAAATGGAATATTGTAACTTTAGTGCGTCAGTGCACAGAGACGTAAAAATGAAAATCAGGTTCCTTCCGACAGTACCTACTTCACCAGCACTTTCCCTAGTAAGAATTTTGGACGGGAAAATACGAGGGCCTGATGAGGCATGCCTGATTTCCTATCAGGTCCTCATCAGGTTTTGGTTTTACGGTTTTCCCTTGTTTGCTCGATTTTATGCAAATCTTATTCGAACCCCATTGTACCCTCGCGTTATAACGCTATTTGAATGCTATTAGGGAACTCGGGTAAGGCCTTCGTAAGGGCCTCATGAGATTTTCCTTCTTTATGGTTTCCGGATGCTAACCTGATCAGGACCTTATTAAAAATAGGGAATGCCTGATCGAATTTCTACTAGGGTTCGTGCTATTAAAAAATCTTGGCAATCCATAGTAAGTTCAGATGTTTGTTTCCCTCATAGTATATCAAGAAAATTCTAGGAGGAGCAGAATATTTTTCATACACTTGGCGTTATTTTCCACTTTTTCAAAGCTTTTTGTTTCATTGGGATTCCATTGTACTATGGTTTTTCAAAATTATGTCTGTGATTGAAAAATTTCGAAATTAACAAAATTTATTTTTTCAAAATCATAATTTTGATGATAATATTGTGTAAGAACCAAAATTTTTCGAGTGTTGAAAAAATTATTTATTCGTAGACGCGACAAGAAGTTTTCTCGCATTGATAATGTGGAGGACTCTTTTTATCCTCCATTTTCCTGTGGACAGTGCCACAGTGAAATTCGTAAAAAAGGTCTAATCTTAAGAAGATTTGAGACTGAATTTTGTCCCCAATCCGGCACTGAAACTTTTACTCGCCTTACAGCTTCATCTAGTGACTGTTGACACTGATAAATCTCATGAGATTGGAGTAGTTGTTTCAAAAAATGTTTATTTCATATTTTTTACACTTATGAGTAGATTCTTGATGAATGTTTATCCTGTCGTTTGTTCATTATTTCTTCTTCAATCAACAATCATGCATAGAAAATGTTATAATATTGGAAAAAACACTGATTCATACCTTTACGTAGAGTAAGAAAAAAACAGTGACTTCATCCGGTAAGATTATTCATTTATATTAATTTTGTTATAAAATTTTTCTCATTCGTGTTTCTTTTGATCATTTTGTTAATTATTCATATATGTATTCATTGATCTCATTGCCAACTTATCATAACTTATTTATTTACATTGATTTTTTCATTAGATTTCAGCTACGCGTAATTTTTGCGATTTATATGTAAAATCAATAGAAGCATATGCAAAAGTTTCTGTTTTTACTTGAACCGTGAAATCCAATTTGAAAACAGAAATTTTATCATACAAGAATCCATATGTATTGTTCATTTTTCATTATTTTTCACGACTTGTACGACTGAATGCAGATCAATACTATGAATCCCCTCATCTTAAACATAAGAGATAAAGAACAAGCCGAACAGCTGAGTCTGACCGAAGTTCAATGTCCTCATATGAATTCCCGTATGTACATCTGCTCGTATCTATATGCCCACGTTACACTCTCTCAAGAATATGAAATCTATCAGAGAAGCGTGAGGTTTTGATAGAAATTATGTGATGATAATTCATATTGAAAAACGTATTCCGGAAATATTTATATATTTCCTTGGAAGTGAAATCAGGATATTTTGATAATTTTAATGAGAGAATAAATAAAAGAGCTGAAAAAGTTGAAATGTTGTCCACGTATTGTACAATCCTGTTGAAAATGACTGTTATATCCGCTCAAAAAACACACTGAGAGAAGAGATTATATAAACATTACCAAAATTTCAGTTATAGCTACTGAAAAGTATGCTAATTGAGTGACACATGGGGATTTTAGATAAACGTTCCTTTCTTCTCAATTATAATCATCCCATATCTAATATACCACGCGATATGAAGAGAAAAAAGGATTATTTCATATACATTGGAGTATAAGCTACGCAATAAAATATTGTCCATCACTTTACAATATAGAGAAGTATGTAAATTCGGTTGAACGAATCCTCACTAAGTACTTTAGTAAAATTTCACCATTATGGTTTTGAAATATTTCGATCCTTATTTATTGAAATATAATGGTCTACTTGTTGATTTTTGCGGCATATTTGATCAACCAATATCATGCAGTAAGAGAAGTGAAATTCTAATGGATTCAATAATTGAATATCAATTTCAAAAGATCGATTTCCTAACACAAATAATAATAATTGCATTAATGTGACACAAGCGCTAGGACTCGAATCAATTTTTTGTGAATAATATGCGCAAAAATGCGTGAGTTTATTTAAAATATCTCTCCGTACAGCATTTTTTCAGTGTTTCAAATCATGTTCTAAAAACCCCTGGACAGCAATACAGTTCAGAGAGAATTCATATTCAATACTCTTTGGATTCTGAGAATTCATAAAGAATTCTATATGAATACGGGTGGAATTTTTGTGTTGTATGGGTTTTAAATAAACCTAATATTGCGTAATATGTAATGAAACAATTGGCTCAAGTTTCAGTAAGATGTTGAACCAATTCTATCCTTTCGGTACGTGATTGTCAAAGCAAAATTAAGCAAATCTTCCTTTGGCGAAATACTGTGGGAGGCTTTGTCTTCAAGTTATAAGAAAAATAAATTTCAACGAGAAAATCAAATTTTCAAATCAAGACTACCCTCTACTTTCGACATAGATTGCATCTAAAATATGCCAAAAATTTATATACTACACTGAAACATTAAGAATATGCTGTCAGTTCAAAATGAAGATCTGAGAATGAGAGGGAAATATTCTTAAAGTTCAACACAAGTCGATGAGAAATGAATTAGAAGCACGCACTGCACGCACAAGCGTTGATCTAGAGTAGGTGGTAGTGGGGATGAGCGCAGATTTTAGTGAACTAGACAATAATCTGTACTCAAAAGGTTACGAAACCAATCACTGGAAAATATGAAAACAAAAATGTTCTTGAAAGTTCACTAATATTTCCAAAATACGTGTCGTAGATAATACATATTTATATAGGATAGAGGTACGCACGACAAAGCTACATGAATATATAATGTTTATATTGAACATTGCTCAGTAATTTGGGAAAAATAATTTCACAAGTAGGAATGAAAGCTACAAGGTATTCAAATATTTTACTCTTTGATGGAATTATTATTCAGAGTTATGTGACACTATTATTTCTCACATCATAAGACTATCAATTGATGAAGTGTTTACTGTAGTTTATAAGAAATATCGTTGTACATCCTTTTTAAATATGGAATGATTACAAAACTGAACGTATGATAATATTTATTAAACTTTTTAAGAAAGTTTTGCATAAGTTGGGTAAATTTGGATGAACTTATAAGATCTATTAATAATATTTCAGCAATTGATAATTCTACTGAATAATATGAAAATCAATGCTGTATTTCACCAATCCATTTCTCTCAGTGTAAAAAATCGGGTAGAAAGATTGTCAGTTTCTGACTGGATTTCCAGAGACAAAAACCACTCAAAACCTAACTATTTTTTGACCAGACAGCAATTTTTACAGCAATTTTCAACAGAGAAGGTATTCTATTTAGAAACTCACACTCATTTTCCATATACTGAAATACCTGTTCAAAAAAATACCACAATTTCCATCTGGAATTTTCTGCCTAAAAATACTGCGCTTGAGATATATTTGACGTACAATATACAATAAATATACACTGAGAAAACAATCTATCTATAGTTGAGAAACTTTTATATTCAATTAAGGTGACATGAATCTTTATTTGAATTAAATACATTCCGTTAATAAAAAAACAAGTGATATTCAGTAGAATCATGATAGATTTGGGTGGAATAAATACTTATCTCACCATGAACAAATATACATTTGTTGACCACGAATAAACCTTTTTCTCTGTATATACGTGTATTTGACGTCAATACTCATGCAAATATGTAATGAATGGAATTTCGTCCAGTAAATGGCATCTTGTGCCCTGCAGTATACATTGTAAGATTGGTCATTTCCATCGGGCAGAGAGCAGAAGGGAAGAAGGATCTCATGAAAGCAAATACATTCATTTCAATCATACGATTTTAAATCGACTAACAGGCAGCTGTACAATGCTGACACGCTATCATACCAATCCACTGTTCCTACTAACCGGTTGTTACGACCAACAGCTGGCTCATTATTCTGTTCCCTCGCCAGTGTACAGGTTTCCATTATTGAGTTGCCAAGGATCAACCGTTGATCGATATTTCACTTCAAAATCTTCATACGATTCCTCGGACAGAAATCACTGGCAAATTCATAAGTTTTTCAAAAACTGCCATGAAAAACCATAATGTTTGGGTTTTGAAACCAATAATCAATTATAGACATTGAACCAGTATGAATGAGTATGGAACTAACATTTTCTATGCATGATAGCATATTTGTTTAATTATTCATTTCGGGAATTGACAATCAATATTTGAGTTTAACGAGACAAAAGAAAATATGTTAAATATGATTCATTGATTTCCTTTCCTCAATGGACTCTGACAAACTTGCATTTTATTCGAACAAAATCAAATAGAAGGAAACAGGTACTTTACAAAGATAAACATGTATATTGATGCTCCACAAACTCAACAGAGAATCATACCACGTACAGAAACGTTTTGGGGATGATTGTAAAAGAGTTTCAAATCTGTTTGGAATTCTCTTTTTGGAACTTTTCATCTTCAGCATATGCTTGGGTGTAAAATGTGATCCTAGATTCCAGTTTACAATATTCAATATTAATACACATGTTTATCATTTTCTTCGATCGCAGAGTATATTACAGCAACATGATTCTCTGTTGAGAATTCGATTTTACAGCAAATGAATGACAGCAGCAAGTTTGAAAACAAGTAATATGAGTTCCATAGCTGAAGCAATACGTGTTTACGAGGATTATAATGATGATGATGATGATGATGATGATGACGATGATGATGATGATGATGATGATGATGATGCTAATAATCATAATATTAATAATAATAACAACGATAATAATAATAATAATAATAATAATAATAATAAATTCGCAGGATGGGATAATTGAAACTCGTAGTGAAATTAATCGAAAGACGGAGATGAAAAATTGTGATATTAAATTTTTGTAGTGATTAAAGGAAAATTGACTTGCGACCTATTTCTGTGATAACTTAGGTAATTCCTGATTCTAAATCGAGATTTCAGAAAGTTGAATGTTATTAGGAAAGTAAAAGAGAGAGTCGCGCAACTGCTACGAGTGCCATCCTAATTTGGTATAATATGCAATACAAGTGCGAATGATAGTATTGAAATATTACATGCGTAATTGTATTCGAACGGTGCGGTAGAATCACGATTTTTGTATGAAATTATTTATTTGAAATAACTTATGGACAGAGCCTGGATCCTTCAAGTGACGAAATCTAGATCCACATAATTGAGATTCAACTAACTTCATTTATTACAAAATTATAACTAAATGCACTAACGTGAATAGAAAAATCGAGATTCTATCGAAACGATTTTTCTTTTCTATACTCCATTATGTCATAGTATATCTAATCAATTATATAAACTCATATAATCTTTTCACCCTGATTATCCCTTCAAATATGATATGAATTAAGCGGACAGTTTATAAGGATTGATGACGATTTGTAATTTCAAAATTCAATCGATATTATTGAGCTGAAAAAATGAAACTCGAATCGTCATTGATGAGTTCAATTATTGACAGAATAATACGTATGGAAAGAGTGGAGAGAAAATACTGAAATTGTGAAAAATTTTATTGGTAAGAGATAAGAAATTCTTTTCAACAGAGTAGTTACTTCAACTTTCCGATTATCGCTGAATTTGAGGAACTTTTGTGACGTATTAAATTGCCGTCCATATCATTTCAGAGACGAAAGCAGGAACCTTTCAATAGCCTGACGTGATAAATGCATAGATTCCTAATTATCGTCGTATAATTACTTTTGCGCACTTGACGTAAGGAGGAGAGAAAAAGAGAGAGAGAGATAGAGAGGTCCAATAGGTATGGATTTGAAAATCGCCAAAGATGTATATACGGTCCAGTACTGGCAAAAAGATTTATTCGTCAGATTTTCACGGAAACAGTTGGGTGGATACTATCCCAGCCAACCATGGATTGGTTCCAATCATTGGTCAATTTGATTGATTCCAATGACATTTGCTAATAATTGATCAATTATTTGGGAATTATGTAGGATCTTTATGCGTATGTCCATTCATTGGATAATGACTGATCAAAAATTGATCATTTTTGAAGGGCCAATTGTTGGTCGCTGATGCGGACATAGAACAGGACAATTATTGATTCATCTCGTGGTCCATAGAATTGACCAAAAATTGATCATTCAACATACGTCGATAATCGAAAATCTGGAAATGTAAAAAATCACTTATTTTCTATCGGTAATATGGAATTTTGCATTGGTCATGTCATGTTAATAGGATAGAATTATTGATTATGTATTGTTTATTACAAAAAATTGTTGTAATTTATCGATTCATTCATCTCAGTCGTATCAGTGATCGCAACTTGTCGAATTTTATATTATTCGTGGCGCGGTAAAATTGTCGCGATGAATTGAGGTTATTCATAAGTTCAATTTCGGTTTGAATTTCAATTTCAGAGCATGGATGCAAAATCCTATTATTATTATAATTGAGTGAACCGATTGAACTCCATTCCAATCGAAAAGTGTGGTTTCGGGTTATAATTTCTATTTGAATTAACAATACGCAAATTGTGGATAATTATATATTATAATGTTAAATGGATGGATTCAGTTTCACAGTGCCGTCATCACAGTTTTGAAATTAAAAAATTAAAAACAAATGTTCAACAAATTTGAACAAAATTCTTTCACACTGAAGTTATTGTATTAGTATTTTAAAGTGATTCAAAGTTTCATAGTATATATCAATCAATAACGAATTATCGGTCAATTTCCGATCATTTTCAAACCAAAATAATTGTCCAATAATTGCCAAATTATGGGTCACATTATTCCACAGCTGATGGCAGCACCTATGCCCATGCCATTGACCAAAGATTGCCCTGCAATTGGGAAATCTAATGGTCCACTGAAATTGATCAATTATTGGTCGCCAATGCGGACACAAAAATGGACATGCAAGTATTCATCAGTTCCACCCAATCTCATTGGGTAATAATTGACCAGTTATTTATCAGCTTTGGTTAGCTGGGATGCTATGATTGTTCCTCAATTGATGCAGATTGTCTGATGGATATTAAACAGCACTAGGTCTTGAAAATAACCAGATTCGTGCTGTGCTCTCGTGAATTTGCCAGTATTGGAATTTTTGAAGGTATTTGTAATGAGTTGACCTCATAGGTTGCATTGAAAATTATAATTTCAAAACAATTTTTCCTCCTTCTAATGAACATTCTTATCAAAGGCAACAAAAGCGATCTTACCTGTTTCAATCATCACCAAACTCTCGATTGATTGAGATGTATTCAAAACAACTCTCACCAATGAAATTTCGGCGTATTTTTCGATTTGTCCAAACAACATTGAGATCTACTACATACGCGCATGATAAAAATTCCATCAAACTTGTAGGATTATTATTCATTATCTTATAATAGTCAAACAAATCCTCAATTGGTTGAAGATTCATAAAATCTTTATGCAGCGTATATAGTAATTTGATGTTGGAACTACGCTAAATACTAAAATATATACGCAATAGGTAGTTTTTATTCATTCTTATTCCATAAACAATAACAAAAATACTTCCCAATGAGATTGTACGTATAATAATACCATAAATACTATCGAATTCCCAATTATTCTATTAATAGATCTAGTTCACGCTATCGATGCAATAAAATATTTGCTATAACGCTACTATTCAGCCAGTTTAGTGTTCAAGATTAGAAATTCTTAAAAGATTTCACCTAACGTCAGTTATACACTTATGTATATCAATAAGTAATTATTCAATAAGACAATGATAATAAACATTGATTGTAATCTTATGTGTTGTAACAATTACACGCGTCCCGCAGTTTGGAAGATCATCGATCGAATGAAATCATTCGTAAGTACTTCCGTTCTTTTAGCGTTATATTTTGAGGGGTTTGAACGATTACTTCCATTAGCGAAGATCTTCTGCGTGAAGAAGAATATGAAAATTAAGAGTGCCTAACGTGATGTTGTAAATTTTAATGTTATATGGAAAGAAAAAGTATTGAAAATTACAAAGTATAATAAAATTGAAAATACCAATTTTATTGTACTTTGTAATTTTCCCACACTGAGAGAAGAGTTTACTAATATTAAATGAATACATTTATTTGGCGTCTGTTCGAAAATATTCATTAATTATCAATAAATATGGTAATTGTCAATAAATATCATAGTTGGCATACATACGATTGATTTTATGTGACATTCAGAACAAACAAATCGTTCATTTAGTCCATTTATTTCATGTGAATGATTTTATTTTTCTCTCAAATAATAAACGATTCCTAATTTACAAATAGACGGTTCGATAAGTACAAGATGTTCATTAGATAAATGATAGTAAACTAAGAATATGAAGAAAAGAATGGTTGATTGACTCAAATTTCAAATTAAATTTCAACACAATAATCCAGTTTCCCAATATGCATACGATTCTTTCCTCTCAAACACAGATTTGTTAATAATTAAGAAATTTGATTCGACATGAACACCTTGAATTTGATTCGACTCTCGATCTATATTGCAGCAGAATATATAGTTCAGTTTCTTGTTAGAGTGTGTTCAATGACCGTTAGGTCGAAAAATATATATATTATTTATAATCGTGAGAGAGTGAAAGAATATGAGAGACAGTCTTGTAGGCTGAATTTTCCTACAAAATCATTAAAATATTTCACCGTAACTTTTTATTCATTTTGTTCAACTTTATAATCACTGTTAGAAAATTTCTTGAATTTAATATAAGAATTCTTATGAAATTTCATAAGTGCATTTCAAAATCAATAATATTCTGGGATTCACAACTTTTTTAATGAAATTTCACTTTTTCATGAATTTTTTGTGATAGAATCCTATTACATGTATGATGTCATGACGTCAGCATATATGATATCTAAAACCACATCGTATTTCTCAATCGGTTTCTTCAATCGTAATGTAGTCAAGGTGGTTGAAGCGTTAGGTCGTAATAGGTTAGGTTAGGTAGGAAAGCAGGTTCGATTCCCCGTTAGGTCACAAAACTTTGTGCTTTAATTGCTTGACTTACATTGATGATTACAAACTCACTCTAGAGGAATCTCGGGAAAATAAAATTCACGAAGCGTGAAGAAATTTGGTGATAAATCAAATTTCCAATCTGAATTTTTTTGTATTTTGGCAAAAATTCGTAACAGTCATTGAATTTAATACACAATTTTTATTATAAAATACATAGTCAAATCTAATAATAATATTCTGTAAAAAAAATTTTATAATAATTATCATTAAATTTAAGACATATTTTTCTAACAGTGATAGTATTCTCCCGCATAATTCATCATTTCATTTGATTAATTCCAGAGTGTTATTCCAATTTTGTTTGATTTGACTCATTCTCGCGAATATTCCAAGCAAATTATGCGACAATTTTCTCAATCTTATATCACATTCAGGCAATCTAATAATGCTTTGATGTACATTCCCAAGTTTTAGAATTGTAAAACAGGAATTTCGCACAAAAACGCGGTTTGTTGATAGTTAACAAATATGGATTTGATACAAAAAATGATCTCAAATATGACGCTGGATCAGAACAACTCAATATTTATTTCCCCATAAGCAAATATAGGATTTGTTAACTATTAACAAATCTTGTTCACTATAAATAAATACTTTTCTCAGTGCATAATTGTGATCACAAAATTTGTTAATTTCACATACAACTGTAGTGGGAATAATTGAAAATATTTATTCTAAAGAACATTGTATAGGGTGAATTTGCTCTCACGAGTTGCTCTTTTTCCGCTCTTTTAATGAATTAAATTTTCGCGTAGGATAATTATTTTCACAAGATTCTCAATAGTCATAGAATTCATTTGATGATAAAATTTCGACATCAGACAAATCGCCCTAGTGTTTTAGAAGAATCTATTATGTTTTCTCGATTACTTGGTAAAATCAATACTTTAGTGTGTGTGAAAGATGGAAGATGGATTGCCAATACTGACGTACGAGAAAAAAATGTCACCTATGGAGCGTTTGATCATTATTGATGGATGCAGCACACAAATATATTACACAATATATGTAGCGATTCTATTCCCCTACAGCATTATATCGATGGATTATAGTAAAATAAGTTACAAAAAATTGCATTATAGTGCGAGCAAAACCATCAGCAAGATTTTTCCCTCTTCTTTTTTTTCGAATGATAAATACGAATCAATTATTGTTGATGTAAAATAAAGTAAATGAAAATACAAGTACATGATTAAAATGAATTCACGATTTTCGTATTGATTCCCCGCACTGGATATCCCGATCCTTGAAAATGAATAATTCACAATTTTGTTAACAAATTGAAACACCTTTGTATTGTAGATTAGAACAAGTATTGTAATGCATATTGTACTAATTTTTAAATTTCTTATTTCAGGTTACAAGTCAGATTATCACAAACGATATCGCGGAAGATTCACTTGTGATACTTGTGGGAAAGAATATACTTGGAAACCATCGTTGACGAGGCACAAACGAGAAGAGTGCGGAAAAGAACCGCAATTCGCTTGTCCCATGTGCTCGGCAAAATTACGCAGGAGCGATCAACTTAAACAGCATTTAATGTTCGTTCATAATTGGATGACAGGGAATAATAAATATTTTATGTGAATCATCAATAAATCGTCTTTAATTATGATTTGAAATTTGTTTCATTCTCACCTCGCATTGTCACCAAGGATTTGATTTGATTTGATTCGATGAATAAAATCCATGCAAAGTGTAAGCTGCTGATCGATGTGTCCATAAATTTTGCAACTTGGTAAACAAAAAAATATGTGCATGAATTCTTAACGCGTATTCTATTCTTTTCAGGAACAAAACGTGTCCTTGAACGTGTGATAAATTCAAAATTGGTTTATTCTTTCTTTTATTTTTTCAGCCAAGCTTCCTTGGGCGTGCCATCAATGTGGCAAACGTTACTTATGGCGTGGTTCATTGAAGAATCATATCAGAGTCGAGTGTGGAAAAGAGCCGACCTTCAAATGTCCAGTTTGCGGAAGAAAATTCAAGCACAAACATCGGTGGCAGTCGCACGCCAAGGGCATGCATAACTTGACTTTGTAAATTGATAAATTAATTGATTTTGTTTTTCAGGTGAATAAATGTCTCATTGCGCTTCATAGTACTGTAAAAAATATATGCGATGTAATTAACGCATACAAAGATGAGCAGTTTTTTGTACTTTTCTGGAAATTAACTAAGAATTTTCACGTCAATCCAAGGTGAATTTTTGTACGTAAATTGGAAATGTATTTTCCATTCGATTGATAGAGAAAATTTTTGGTTGCTGGAGAGAGGAAAAGCCCGATTCTTGTCATCATTTTATGTGTGTATAAATGTGTAACGATCAGGATTTGACATCGTATTACAACTCATTCCAATAAATGACGTAATTTTATGATAGTCTGGGCATAAATTCAATGGTGATTAATCGGTTCTACCTTCGTAAAAATACTTATTTACACTAGTTTATTCGATTTTCTTCCGCCTGACCTTCCTTTGTCACCAATAAACAGAAAAAAATTGAAGATCATGGTTTCGCGGGAGCAAATTCAGACAATTTGGCGGCTTGTAACGCTGTTCTAAAAGCAAACTTGAGATTAACCGTGGTTTAAACCGCTTCAACCAATTTTATATCAGGTTTTTCTCTGGAATAACGTTACAAGCCTTGTGAATTACTGGAGCATTTTTACTGGAGTAAGATTTATCAACTCATAAGACGACTTTGTAATTTCCATGAGATGAGGATGAATATTCAAGAATTTATGCATTTTCAATTTTCTCAAACATTCGATTTTGGCGAAAATTTCGGGTTTTCGATTACCTCTAAACTTTCCCCTACCTGCAAACTTTTTCTCGGTCTCTGAATTATGATTCTCAAAAAATGACATATCTCTGCTACAAATGAGTCTATAAAAAAGAAACAAACATAGCATTTTGGAGGTAAGAAAATTCTCTAATGATTTCCATGTTCGTATTCCTGTGTTATAATCTCCCTCCGAGCTGCATCCGTTTGAAAAACTAAGAAAATACTCGTACTCAATTCGATGTAGATTGATAGACCAAAGAGGTCAAACTCAGTGGCTTTTTAACGAAAAATCAATGATTTTTTTTATGTTCAGTAAATCTCGGTTTGGATAATGGTGAAATGGATATTTGTTTTATGAAAATATGTCTCCTCCCCATCAAATGAGATTCCCAAACTATCCAGCTAACCGAAGTTGATTGATCAATAATTGTCCATTGTTTCTGGGTCCGCATTGGCGACCAATAATAGACATCCAAGAAATGGTGTATAGAGTGACATTTTCAAAATATTCAAGTCTTGTGGAGAAATCTTACACGAAAGATTCAGCTGAAGTACCGGCGTTGGTATTCCCTTGAATGATCAATTTTTGGTCATTTCTATGGACCACGAGATTGATTACTGATCGTCCATTTCTATGTCCGTATTAGCGACCAACAATTGGTCCTTCAAAAATGATCAATATTCGAGGAATCATTATCCAATCAACGGACATGCGCATAGAAATCATACATAATTCTCAAATCATGGATCA
Source organism: Gonatopus flavifemur (assembly GCA_018340375.1). Classification (NCBI taxonomy): domain Eukaryota; kingdom Metazoa; phylum Arthropoda; class Insecta; order Hymenoptera; family Dryinidae; genus Gonatopus; species Gonatopus flavifemur. The sequence goes on from JAFFJZ010000023.1 coordinate 2,074,444, forward strand.
ATTATTAGCAAACGTCATTGGAATCAATGAAATGGACCAATGATTTGAACCAATCCATAGTTGGCTGGGTAATAAGGGTATGGAGTCTCATGAACAAATGTTCCACAAAATTTCGGGATGGATTATTCATCATTAATATTGGAAAATAAAATGTTGCAACATCATTGTTTCTAATGACCCGAAGGGAACATGAAGCTCCGACAAATGTTCAGAATAGATCATGATAGATCAGACTGAAGCTCTGTTGGAGCTCAAGTTTAGATTCGTAAACGTTCGACGAAGGTCCGATGAACGTTGAAATGTCCACTTGAAAATAGTTTGAATGAACGTTTATAAAACGTTCATCGAACGTTTGCTAAAGGTTCGTTCGAGTTGCAATTTTTCGATCAAAGTTTTTTTCAAAGTATATTTTTCCACGAAAAAATGAAAGATTGGGGAATTTCTAACTATAATTGTAATTCCGTCTGAAACATAAAAAACTGAAGGTTGAATGAATCTTCGTAGAATCTTTAATAAACGTTCTATGAACCTTCATTCAAGCTATTTTCAAGCGGACATTTCAACGTTCATCGGACCTTCGTCGAACGTTTCCGAATCTAAACTTGAGCTCCAACGGAGCTTCAGTCTGATCTATCATGATCTATTCTGAACGTTCGTCGGAGCTTCATGTTCCCTTCGGGGAGCAATTCACACTCCCATAATATGAATTCTCTCAAATACCAAATGATTCCCAAATTAAATTCTTTCTCAAAAAACAAGAACGATTTTTACTGAATCATTCTAAAACATTACAACGATAATTTAAGATTTAAGACTTAATATTCAATTTTTTAAATTACTTCGTTGCCTTAAAAAATAAGTTCACCCATCTTTGAATATTTAAAATAATAATGAAATTTCCATCCACCAAGATGAATACACATTATGATTTATTACATTGAAAGAAACTTATGTTTTGTTTCCCCGAAGAATTCCCCGTAAAAAAGAAAAAGGATTCGATTTTCTGAATGTTTTTTCCATAATTGATCGAACGTTACGACCCATTTAAAGTATTCATACTTGCCGCCTATTCGTTAGTAATATACCGCCTTTTCAGAACGAACTTATAGCGCAGTCTATCGGTGACAAAAGAAATCTCGCAACACTCCATTGTGTGTAACACCACGTGCGTGATAGGATGCGTCGGTGAGTCACTTTTTTTTCTGTTGTTTTTTCTGTTTACCAAGGTTTCTGATACTGCGTAGCTAAACTTACGCTTTCAAGTTGATCGTACGATCTTATATTGACAGCTGCCTGTACCGATTTCTGTATTTCTTAGCGCACTGTGTAATTTTTAATATATATATATATATATATATAAGTATATTAGTATGAGGTTTTGTTTAGAATGGTGGGAAGAACGAACCGTGATAACCATTGTTAATTAATTGTGGTTATGATTCAGAAGCGTAACATGGTTATGTCAATGTTGTATATTCAAGAGGTTGAATATTGAATATTTATACCCTGAATATTGAAATTTTGATCAAATCAAAATTAACAAGAATAAATCATGTGACTGTACGTGACTGATTTTTGCCGCCATATCAATGTTTATTGGAGAAAGTAATGTTTCTTCCATGTGATTGCATTTGGTAATCATTTTGTTTATTATTTCTTAGTCAACGGAATATTGAATTGGAATATATTAAGATTTTTCTTGAATTATTTTACTTCAAATTGTAACCATGATATTGTTCAACAGAATATTAATCAAACTTAAAAAATTTTTGAATCCCCCAAAAAAATGTACACTGTAAAAAAAATGTTCTTTTAATTCCAATACAAAAAATTGAAAGCATTCAACAGGCATTTTTTGTATTAGATCTCCTACACTATTATTAAAATCCAAACATGATATTATCTTGAAATGGTTTTCATAACAAATTTGATTTGAACTCTCATAAAATATTCCATTGTGTATGAAATTTACAAATTTTTCCAACTGTATCATTCGGAGTCATTTTGAGCATGTACAAATAAAATTTCGTTGTTTGTTTCAGTATTTGAATATACAAGAATAAGAATTGAAATAGAGAAATAGTCTAGAATCATTCAATTCCTAAGAATCAACACGATGGTTGCCAGTTTTGTATGCAATATTAGGGAGAAGCAAAAATTGCTTGCATTGAAATATGAATTAATTGGTACAAAGGCACTTACCGTTACATTCACGTGTCGTGCAGCTGTTTTGTACCTTCTATTCATCCTGTTAACCTTCCTACCATGTGCTTTTTTTTCATGTTGATTTCAGCATTATGCATACTTCGTGAGAACCCAGTATATTCTCATTTAAGTTGCATTGTACCATTATTTATAACCGAATGTTGGAAAATCTACATCAAATGCGATTTGACTTATTTCATATTGTCTTTGAATACCATAATCCACTGAAGTCTTGAATTGAGTTTCTACCCTTTACATAGCACCAATGTTCTTGCGAACAAAGCATTTTAAAATATATCTTTTACAATCAGTATCCAGTTTCACAAACAATCAATATTCTTGAATTTATCATTCTATCGTTTTTCTTGTTATTCGTCAAAATCTAAAAATTCGAAAACCTTAGTTTTACATGTTATAATAAATCCATTCCTCCCCTGTTCATTCTTCAATTCCTCTCAATACGTGATTTTATTTCATGATATTCATGAATTACAATGTGTTATTGACATTTATTTAGTGGGTATACTGTAGATATGCAAGATTTAGTACTAAATTCTTTCCGTGGATAATGTTCCGTTGTTTATAAAGAATACGGAATATACTTCCGTGCTTCTATTTCGTCTTTTCCTAGGTAAGGTCTTCAATTTATATTGCTTCATACAAGCAACCTGTTTTTTATGCTCAAACGTGTGAATCTTATATCTTCCAAGTAAATTAAATCTCTTCCATTCAAATGAACTCGATTGGGATTTAATTAAATTGATTTAAGAAAATCCACACAATAAGATATGATTGATTTGAATGAAAATCGAACAATAAGATTTTTGATAACAGACTCGATGTGGGATACCTGTTTTCTATCTTGATTATACCTGAAAATATTATTTTCCCGGTCAACTATGTTGCATTCACGATTATATACGTTCTTTCAATAACACACTCAGTTTGTAACCTATAGAACGTTATCTTTCTCATTCCCCCTGGCTTTGAACGCGAATGAAAAAAAATAGCTGCAGTGTACAGACCTACAATTAGAAAGAGGTTAAAAACATCTTCATATCATGATATCTCATCTAACAAGATTAAGTATTATCGACAATTTGTATTCTTTGTCAGTAATTCAGTAAATGCTTTTTATAGATTCCATATGCTTTTGTCTATGCAAATAATTGTTGAGACACGAAGTTGACAAATGTCAGAAGTTATATTATTTGGTATCAGCATTCAAACGTGTTCAAATACTTCCTCACAGTCATGACACTTTTCTATTCGTTTAACCTTGCAACTTATTTGCCAATTACACGGAGATAATATAAATTTGTCTAGTTAGTTTTTTTTTGTATTTGGCAAAGTGAGTGACGAGTAAAGCGAGAAGAAAGGCCAATAACTGTGTGGAATATAGAACGTGCCCAAACGGGAATGATTAGAAATGAAGTAGATTTGGATTTTTGGATGAGCAGAGTTGATAAGATCAACTAAAGTTATTTGCCTGTACATACCACGTTGTCAAGAAATTGCAGTCACCAATCAGGAGGAAAACATATTTTTCGAAATGAAGAACAAAAAACAAATCAAAACGTAGTAAACTGAGAAAAAAAGCAAAATGGCCACAGAAATAATTCTCGCATGGTAGAGGATTTATGGTTACAGCAGGGTGGCGAGTGAACTGGAAAACCTGGAAAACCTGGAATTGTCAGGGAATTTGGAATTACCGGGAAAAGTCAGGGAAAAGTCATGGAATTTTCACCTGAGTCAGGGAAAATCGAAATTCCTCTATTTCCTGATATTATACCCAGAGAAAAATATTATATAATGTTTTGGGATGAAGATTAATGAATAATTCTCAGCATGTACTATTTTAACCTTGGGTTTGAAAAGATTTCATTGAGTTTGACAATAATTTATAGTAATTATTCACTAAAAACAATATAACCGATAGCTTTTTCGTCAAAATGAGGAAGTATAGAATAAAAATGATTTCAACTTCCCAGTCAGGCTCATTTGAACGTTTATAATGGTTCAATCTGAAATAACTGATGTCTTATTTTTCAATATCAATAGTACGAAGTGAACTAGATAAAAATCCAAATTAACTAACCCTAGAATACCCGAGAGGGTCGATTTGACTACTTTGTATTTTCTCTGACATTTCATTTTTCTTCATTTTATATAATTTAAAAGTTTAATCCTCGTGACTTTCATTGATTGAAATAACAATTGTTTCAATCAATACTGAATATTGATTGTTTGGTCCCTTTTGTGTGATTTAATATCGGTCTGCTTCCAGTAAAATTCAACATAAAATTGAGAACAATGCGATGCAAAAAAATGTGTATTGAAATTGACCCCCTCGGGCATTCCAGTGACAAATAAGGTGTATACACCCAAAAAATCATTTTGTTGAAATCTGATCAACAAAACAATTTTGTTATCCCAGCAAAATTTTTGTGGATCCATCAAAATTTTTGTCATATTAACAAAATTTTGTTGTTGTTTTGCTTTACAGTGTAGGTGTCCCATACAGCACATGAGAATTCTCAAAGAAGTCCAGAAATAGAACTGCTCGAGAGTTCTTTCAGAATACAAATTATAGAAGATAAATTTGTTGAAAATTCCATAAGGAACAAAATGAGCCCTCATAAGTCAGGAACGGATTGAAAATAAAAAAGTTTCTACTAGGTAAACGGTGAAAATTTGATTTGGCTATTACAAAGTTATTTGTTTATATTTCGAGTTGATTCTTTTTTTGTCATAAATGAGAATATAAGCCCCAACGAGAATGATTATTAACTCCCTTGGACCTTGGTCCTCTACTTGACAATAATTTTTTCAAATTTGATATATGTTGGCGTATGAACGTCTTCAATTCCTCAAAAGCTTGAAATAATAACATTTATTATGTCGTGATAGCATCACTATTCAGATTTTTTTTACTGCATCATAAAAAAATAGAAATGGTCCTGATTTAGATGTATAACGGTGATAAATAGTCTTAATAATTCTCATAAATGATCAAATGAGGAATATAAAATTGAAGACAAACATAAGCGAAAATGAGGACGGAAAGTCAATACCCATAGATATCGATATGAATTTACTCATTATGCTTGTTGGAAAATTGGCTGAGAAACATAAGTAAACATTGGATTATAAGCAAAATCAATATTTCTCTCATGCATTTTCCTGTTTCAGTTAGTTTAATTCAGTTTTATTGATGCCTGAAGGCCAGATTAAATGAAAATCCCTTGTAAAAATGATTCCTATAGGACCACATATAAACCACATATGGCCGTATATGGAAGGCAGTTTCATGTATGACCACATATGATCCACGTATAATTCATATTGATTGCATATATGGTGCATATAGGGCGCATATACGGCCCGTATATGTCATTTTTACGTATATACGGGCCGTATATGCACCCTATATGCGCCCTATATGCAATCAATATGAATTATACGTGGATCACATGTGATCATATATAAAACCGCTATCCATATATGGCCATATGTAATCTGTATGTGGTCCTATAGGAATCATTTTTACAAGGGATGTATATCAGGATTCAATTGGAACCAAATTGGTTCAATAAGTGTGGAAGAAATTGCGTGTGAGAATATTGATTTTGCATATAATCCGATGTCCAGACATAACAGTCTTTGGAATTCACTAATGCTCTATGTTGGAAATTTGTTTAGCATGAAATTTTCTAAAAAACTGCTCTTGTACAATCCTTACGATCAAAAGACATAGTTTCAGTAGTTAGTAGAAGATTGATATCAGTTGTTTTGAGAAAACTTAATCATTTCTTGTTGGTCAGGGAATTTTTTCTAATCACCTGGAAAAGTCAGGGAAAAGTCAGGGAATTTCCATGGTCCCAATTACTCGCCACCCTGTTACAGTGATTTGGAATTTGGTTATGATAACCAGGAAAACAAAACAAAATCACATAAATCTGGTTGTGACAACCACATGACATGGTCAAACTCGAAAACATGGTTATGGAAACCCAAATTTTCTCTCGGTGTATGAGTTGGTGGAATATTTTGTATTGAAACAAAGAATGGAATGGATACAAATGCTGTCCGAGTGGTATGCGTTGCGAGTTTGGTTTTGTTAATACATTAGCATAACTTAGCACATTCAAGTATCGGATTTATGCAGGTTCGATTCAATTCCAAGTGGAAAATGAGTGAAAATTTGAAAGACAGGAGTAGGTGAAGAAATCATTTTGACCGGTAGAATTTAGAGTTTGATTAGTGACACCCACCCCCGACAGCACAACTAGTTCTCAAACAGTTCTTAGAGAATACCATTTGAATGCCACGCTTCTTGAGGGAATTCTTTAAGAATACGCACAATCGTTCATTTGAATCCAAAAATAATTCTAAAAGCATGCCCGTTATGTTAGTAGAAATGAAAACATATAGAAATTTAGAAAGAACACATAATCTGCCCAAAAGAATTCATAATGCATTTACATCTGAATTCATTGAGTATAAATAAATCACACCACTGAACAAGCATTTTGAATTTTCTCATAATTCAATAAACTTTTGTAATCAAATATCAAGGTCTTTTACAAACTCCCTAACGGAAAAGATAGAGATCACAAAGTTTTTTCCATCGTTCTCCATAAGGGATTTTCCACACTCGATACAATCGATTAGTTCTTTCACACATGAAAGATCGTTTGTATAAGTACATTTTTACAGTCGATATTCACATATTTTGAGTTAATAAATAATTTACTTCATTATCCACGAACAATTCATGAATTTTTGCACACTTCTCTTCTTTAGAGTTACATCACTTTGTTGTATATAAAACTTTAACCTTCAAATCATATGATATGTCATTTATTCTCACATATTATATGTTTCTTGCACCGAAATGAATTACCAACCGATTATTACATTGCATAATTCACTTCACTCTATTAAATCAATTTATAAGAGAAAATATACTACTAATTGTATCTTGGACATTACTTTTATTCAAAGACTTTTACAAATTCGGAAAGACTCTGATGGAATTCTTGTTGATCGAAGTTCATGGTATTCGTTATAAGTTCTTTTGGGCAGAACAGGACTACATTTTGAACTTCCTCGAAGATTTATATTCACTGTCATAACGGGTAGTCTTTACGAATACCTTATGCATTTTTGATGTGTATTTTGAGAACTCCCACATGTATTCATCAAGAACTCTTCAAGAATTCTTTTGATACTCTATGTGTTCATTTAGGATACTCTATGAATTTATAGAAATGAATGCCATAGGTATTCTTAACTCTGAATTCTCTGCGAACTCAAAAGGAACTTGTGTGCTGTCTGGGACGTGTATATGAAAGGTAAAGCCCACATTAGTCTAGCATCAAACTGAGACTGGAAAGAAATGAGTGCTAGATCATGAATCTAGCACTGAATTTTTTTTAATGAATTTTTCTTTAGTTACAGCATTATTTTCTTTTAGTTTCAGAATCCATTGTTGAAAAAATATTGATTAAAAATTAAGAAACAAGTTCCCACAAAGCAAGCACTCGTTGTCTAAAAGATATCCTCAGAAATCATTGAGAACAATGCAAGAAGTCATCTGCGACATGAATAGACATCTTTTAGAAGTCTTAAACTGTTCTTACTTTTAAAAGATATCTTCAAGAACGTTCTCAGGAATCTTTTAGAAAATTTCTGAAAGATGTCTTTTAGGAAATTCTACACGCAGAGAAAAGTTACCTAAAAAATTACTATACTTTATAGTGAAATAGGGACAAAATCACGTTTTGGGGTTATGTATTATATGTTGTCATTGAAATTACTATACTTTCTATCAATAAATAACAGAATTCCATCACTGCTTACTAGAAAGTATAGTAATTTGAATGACAACATATAATACATAACCCCAAAATGTGATTTTGTCCTCAGTTTACTATAAAGTGTAGTAATTTTTTAGGTAACTTTTCTCTGCGTGTAAAAGGTTTCTGAAGATATCTTTTAGAAGTGGGAACAGTTTAAGACTTCTAAAAGATGTCTATTCATGTTGCATAAGACTTCTTGCGTTGTTCTTAATTATTTCTGAAGATATCTTTTAGACAACGAGTGCTGTGTAGGTTTCAATCCTCTTTTATCAGACAAATTTGAAACTTTCTTGAAATTTATAAATTCTTTTCTATACGCTTAATAAAATTCCTCTGTGCAATTTTTTCTTATCATTTTACGATTTTTCTTTGACCAAGAAAAGCGAGTGTGGACACAAAAAAACCAAACAATATTTTTTGTCACACTGTCGGTTATGCAAAAGTTCCTCGGCGTTTTGCATAGCATTCCATGAATTTCATTATCATTCTATTTACACGAATTGAAAATTACTTCTAGTTCAATGCTGGGAATTGTCAGTAAATTTTGTGCATAGTGTGTATGTGATGGTCTCATTAAGGTAGTTATATCGTTAGTTCTGTTTTTGAACTTGCAATTTTTACAAAGTTAGGCAATGGAAAATCCTTCCATGGCAAAAAGGTGAATGTAATGGTTGAAACATTCTGTCGTCATAGAAGTTTTCGTTGTATGATTTCACTGTTCATGGGCAGGACGATAAAAAAAGATTTATTTGCATCAAGGTGTTGGAAATTTCACACGCAGAGGAAAGTTGCCTTAAAAATTACTGCACTTCATAATGAAGTAAGGATAAAATCACATTGTGAGGTTATGTTTTATGTTCTGTCATTGAAGGTATTATCCCTGCTTGAAGAATCTCACACGGAAAAAATGATTTAGCTGTAGCAGCTAAGTGGCTAGCACGGACACGGACAGCTATTAAATTGGTCCCTGTAGCTGAATTTTAGCTGTGACAGCAAAAAAATTTGCATTTGTAGTTAATTTGTCTGCGGTAACAGCTGAAATTTAGCTGCAGGAGCCAATTTAATGGCTGTCCGTGTCCGTGCTAGCCACTTAGCTGCTGCAGCTAAATTATTTGTTCGGGGCATTGAACCGATAGATTCTCATTAATTCGATACGGAAAACCGATTCAAACCTATTAAAAATTGATTCTTAATGGGTTTGAATCAGTTTTCCGCATCGGAATCAATGAGGATCAATCGGTTCATAAAAAAATACATACCTGCTGAATGTGATTTTGTTCCTACTTTATTTTAAACCATAGTAGTTTTCAGTTAATTGTTTTCTGCGTCTATAGATTGCCGTATCAAGTGTTTCAAGTGTTTGATTTTGAATATAGGACTAATTCTCCATTTAGTTTTGAGGATATTTAAAATGACATCCAACATACCGGGTGTTTCATAATTCGCTGAAAACACTTTATAGGCGTTATTCTGCATCCAAAATGCAATAATTTCCCGTTTGGAAAAAATTTGTTGGAGGCTTGGTTTTTGAGCTATGAGCATTTTTAGATTTTCTTTCCAATTCAAATAACACAAAAGCATTATTATACTTAACACTATTCTTTAATTTGGAAAACGCTGGTTCTCTGAGGAAGAAGTTCAACTATCCTATCATTCTTTGTTTCAGAGCTACAGCGATTTGAAATGTTCTGGCTCCTAGCCAATCAGAATTCAGTAACTTTAAAGTACTATAGCTCCGAGACGAAGAATGATAAGATAAATGAATTTTTTTTCTCAGAGATCCGGCGGTTTCAAACTTAGAGAATGGTGTTGAGCCCAAGAATGTAGAACATAATGCTTCTGAGTTATTTGCATTTGAAAAAAAATCTAAAAATGCTCATAGCTCAAAAACTAAGCCTCCAAAAAATTTTTTCCAAACGGGCAATCATTGCATTTTGGCTGCAGAATAACGCCTCTGAAGTATTTTCAGTGAATTTTGAAACACCTTCTATACTGTAGAAATGTACAGTGTACGTTGGGTGCAGTTCTAAATATTTCGAAAATCAAATCGTGAAATGTCTTATACTTTGAACCACTAATTGAAAATACTTGATACAACAGTCTATGAGATTTCGAAGAATTTCGTTAGAATTGCACCTTTCTTATCAGAGAGCTAGCGATACAATTACTTGAAGAGGATACCAGCGTTATTCCGGACATTTCTTTTTACCGCGCTCAAGGAAATTTATGCCATTTCGACCGAAATGCTTCATTCTTTCGCCAAAAAATTGGAGGAAAAATGAAGCATTTTGGTCGGAATGGAGTAAATTTCCCTAAGGGTCGTATAGGCGTATCCTCTTTTGAACAACGTACTCGGATGGTAAATTATACAACAAAATACCAATGCTAGGATCAAGAATAGTACAGGAATAGTAAAAAATGTTTCTCAGAGTCGAAATCTAGTAATTTAATATTCTATGATAAAAAATTGACCAAGACCTCATTCTCCCAAAGAAAAAGTCACAAAATCACCATCAGTTAGATATTTCTCCTGTGATAACTTGTGGAGACACCAACATATCGACTGAGTGAACATTTCTTCAGTAAGAAATGTCCAAACTGAATTTTGAAAAAGGTCTGAAATTTTGAGAAAATAATTTTCAGTACTCCATCCATCGCACACGGGGAAAAATCTAGGAACTAGCGCATGAGCACCGATCACATATCAATCGCGAGAAGACATTCTTGAAATAAAAGCATGAACCTATCCGTTCATCCCATGCGGCAATGCGATAAGTGCATAGGTTCATATTCTTATTCCAAGGAGGTCCACGGAATAAACTGGTGAAACTTCTTGTGATTGATACGTCATCGGTGCTCATGCGCTAGTTCCTAGATTTTTTTCTCCGTGCAGTAGCAACCCCAAATATCGAATTTTGAAAAACAAATTTTGATTGTAATAACCTGCCTGAACAAATCAAACGCAATATAAGCATTTCTCAATAATTCCTCCACGTCAAAATCTCAGTTCATTTTGTGATAACATGATTTGAAAATGATGAAACTTTGAATCCACTTTTCCTTCCTTCGTATTCTGGAAATTCACATGAAAGTATTGTACTCTTTTTTCATTATCATGCAATAAAAATGACATTTGATTCTTATTTGATTTGACTTTTCTTCCCTTTCAAATTCTCATGGCTTTTTCAAGCGTTACTCACCATTTGAGTCATCATTCGAAGACGGAAGGAAAATTACAAATTCAAATCTTCTGTTCCGTCTCACGATGACAATGAAAATTCATCAAATCTAATCATGTATCATAAGAAAGACAACAAAAATTACGCACATATCCAGCAATATCGGTTTAAATACGCTTACATCTGACTAATAAATTGATATTCTATTGCAGCTTACTCGAAGAGGACTTGGGTCTGCTATCAATGTGGCAAACAGTACATGTGGAGAGATTCGTTGAAGAAACATCTTAGAGTCGAATGTGGCAAGGATCCGGCATACCAGTGTCCCATTTGTGGAAGAAAATTCAAGCACAAACATCGGTGGCAATCCCATGCCAGATTGATTCATCATGTCCATATCGCGTGACTGCACGTAATTAAATGTCATGAGATCAGTGTAATAAATGATGATGAAATGAAATAATGTGATAATGAATGATATGATACTGCGCTTTTGTTATTTTTCAATTAATCAATACGTGCTTTTTGGATTTTTATTTGTTCATATGAGAATTAGAAAGGCAGCGTTCTGTTATGAATCCATTTTCAGAAAACTCCTACTAATGGGATTTGATTTCATGTTTGATGAGTATTCAATGTTTTGACAGCTGTTGTAAATAATTCTGTTAACTCCAATTTTAAACGCTATGTATTACGATACAGGATCTGCCCCCAAAGGTGAAGAGAATCGGGTTCTGATACATTTAGTATTTTTCATCGTTCCTAGCGCTGTTCTTCAACGCAGACATAGTTCCAACTTCTTGTCACAACCGTTCAAACGTTTCTAATCTCTCTAAAATTTTTAGAGTGAGATTTCACTCTTTAGCCCGCTTGTCGTGGTCACAAAAGTGAGCTTGTCGAAATTTTGAGTGAAGTTTCCACTCTTTTAGAGTGACAGTCTAAGGTTTGAAGTTAGAAACTCACAGTCATTCCAATTCTAGAGTGAACTTTTCACTCCAAAAGGGCGAAGGTTCACTCGAAACGAGTGAAAATCCCACTCGAAGCGGACTGGCTCACTTCTGAGACTTAGTGGAGTGAAACACGTGATTTTTCACTTTTTCTGATTTAGGGAGATGAATCTAAAATAGTTTCCTTTTAGTTCAGATTGAGTATGAAGAAACAGAAATTGCACGGGGCTAGAATTTGAGTTTCAAAATGGTTGGACTTTTCCAACATTTTCTTGAAATGTTCTTCAGTGAAGAATTTAAAAGCTCTTCTACCGTTGACGCAGGGTGATTCAATACGTTTCAGTGGTGATAATCTGAAGCGTGATGTGTTTCTGGGTGAACGCGCCCAACACTCTTTTCTTCGAACAATCGAATACTTGAATGTGAATCCCAGTACTCGTTTATTGCGGTTATTGTGGTGAGTAAAAACTTTGAGAACATGTCCGATAGAAAAATTTGAACAGAGGCCAAAGTTTCCTTCACATAAGTATTTCCGCATCCATTTTTCTCAATTTTTCACAAAATTTTATTGCTGCATTTCAGTGTATGACATATTGCTGAAGAAAATGCTTCATAGACTGTTAAAAATTTCTTGAAATTTCATGTACTTTTCATGTACAAATGGAATGAAAATACAATTTTTGTGAACTGAAATAGGAATCCAAATACATGTTATTGAATTTTCAAGTTATTGTGCATGAAAATTGAAATTAATGTACAGGTGATTGAAAAAACTTAGAAAAATTGAATCCATTATAATAACATAATAATATCATTATAATTATAATCAAATCAATGGCATCCCACTGAAAATACAAGAAGTGATCCAAGTTGGTTTGGATTTGAAAAAGAATCTAAAAATGCTCATATCTTAAAAAGTAATCTTCAAAAAACGGGAAATTCTTGCATTATGGCTGCAGAATACGCCCTTGAAATACAACTTTTCTCACTTGGGTCGACCTGTATACTAACGCTTTGACGAAGTCATCCACGTATCCATTTCAACTATGTACTAGTTAGATCACACGATTTGCTCAGTGTTTTTACATCACGAGTACATCTTGATTCACAAGTTTGAAGAATGAACGTGAGGTCATGTAGGCAGAAAAATATTCCCTTCCACGTAAGTGGCAGTGGCTTGAGTGATAGAGCTTTGGCGCCCGGTTTCGACGTTCCGCGTTCGTATCTTGTTAAGGTGATTTTTTTTTTCAACAACCAAGAACATGTGCATGAAATTTGAAGAACTGGTTATTGGATTTTCAATACTACTGTAAATTATTCCACGTCAGTGGAAATTGCTTCCATTACATGTGATTGAAAATTCAATCAGAAATTTATAACAGTGTATGATTGGATTAGCTATCTACAGGCGACTACATCGGGTTTCGGGATATACCTGTTATCTTTCATTATCCGTCCAACGCTCTTGGCGGTTAAAAACCAATTATTCTCATCACTTTTGGGACAGACCTTGTAAATTTGGATAGAAAATTCTCTTACTTTGGTTAGATAAAATAATAAATGGGATTTTGGATCTTCCAGTGGGCATGAATATCAACATTTCCTACACGGAAACAAGAAAACAGCAATGGTTACTGTGAATCGCAGTAATTCATTGAAAAAAAATGAAAAATCAAATTCACGCCGTTCATTACTGCGTATCCCAGTAACCGTTAATGTCCAAGCAGCATTGACGAATTTCACTGCAGTACACATCACTGTGATCACGCTAACCTCTATCACCCAAGCGTGTTTGCATTTGTTTTTCAACTGATTGCTGTTATGGACAGTAACCAGTGCTGTTTTCTCCTTTCCGTGTACGGTAGTCTTCCAGCCCGGAAAACATGAAAATTGGGAATGACGGGTTAGTCGACTTCAACGAATGTGGTGTACATGCATGGAAGTATGAGATGAAAAACACAGTGATATTCCATATCATATTTTGACTCAAACTTTGATCCCCAATGATGGACCAAGCCTGGCACAAGACCTGCCGAGACTTGTCTTAAACAATTCACCAAACTTGGCCCAGGCTTGGGAATAATAAGATCAGGTCAAGCTTGGGCCAGTGGTTTTGCCAGGCCCGGTCCAATTCATTTACCAAGCATCAACCAATGCTTCTTTGATCGCAGATATGGATGAAAAAGGATTGATTAATATTTCAGTTCATGATTTTCTCCCTCAGAATACCGTACATGAATTATCTTAAAACGATAGAAAAAATGTGACAAGACTACACGGAAAAAATAATTTAGCTGCAGCAGCTAAATGGCTAGCACGGACATGGACAGCAATTAAATTAGCTCCTGCAGCTAAATTTTAGCTATCACCGCAAATAGATTAGCTACAAATGCAAATTTTTTTGCTATAACAGCTCAAATTTAGCTGCAGGAGCTAATGTAATGGCTGTCCATGTCCGTGCTAGCCATTTAGCTGCTGCGGCTAAATTATTTTTCCCGTGTAGGACAAGCTTGTATGATCATTGGAAAATTTGCATTCTTTGATATTTCAATCACTTTTGATTCTATTGTTGAATTATGCTCAAACTAAACTAAAGTGTGTGGTATCAATTATGGCAGGAAGATCGGGCCAGCCCTGGTCCGATGGTTATTCCCAAGTCTTCAGCCATTGTGGATTCAAAATTCAGTCAATATTTATCAACATTGTACCACCCATGTGGGCAATATTGGCACAATTGTTCTCAACGAATGCTCGATTTTTACACTTGTGCCGAGCTTGTACCAAATGTAGTGACCATTTCAAAAATATTAACAAATGTACCATGACTGACTATCCTTCGGGAACAACGGGACAGTCATGGAACAATATTGGGCCAATTGTTCTTCGCGGAGGTTTGTTTCTGACACATGTGCCAACCTCTGGACAAGCTTGGGTTTTTTTCAGTCTTGGCAATACCTGCATGGGCTGTCACGTTATATCGTAATATGATTTACGAATCACTACGGTTTGTTACCGAGACAGTCTACTTTGAAATGCGTCTAAATGTTACAGGTAGATGTTTCTTGATTGTGTGATTGATCATGTTTTGTTAATGCCATCACTCTTCTTTCGGGCTTTTAGTTGATGCATTAACTGTCATAATGTTGTTTGCAAGATGTCGAATTCATCTCTAATGCAATCGTTCTGATATCTTCTCAAGAGTTCTAAATGCTGTCTAAAAGTTATTCGTGTTGTCTTTTATATAGCATATGGAACTCTTGAGAAAAGCATGAAAAAGATGGTTTCCACTGGATCTTGAAAAACTTCAACTGAATTTCGGAGCATATTCCTCAAATTCAGTGAAATTCCTCTGAAAATTTAGAAAAAAGTGAAATTAAAGAATTACTGTCACATTTTCTGAATTTTCAGAAGGAATTTTTTTTACAGTGCTCGACGAACCATTGCTGAAACAATCGATCATCTTCTGTTTCAACAAATCGTTTTGGGTCTTTTTTTTTCTCTAATACGATGTACAATATAACTCTATCCTTATTTTCAATCATGGATAGTCTGACTTGTAGGATGAAATCGAACGATTATGGCGACAAAGTTACGCTTTACGAATGTATAAATATTTATTTGCCATATTCTGCAATACGATTCTTTGCAAATTCAACAGATTTTATATTGTTCAAAGTGTCATGAGTTACATGAAAACATATACTATTGTTCTTTTTTTACAAAGAAAATTAACAAATTATAGGAATATTTGACATTGTTCGTGAAAATTTTATTGTAATAATTCGCAGAAAATAAATGAAAACTTTAATGAAAAATCATTAAATTTTGTACAATCATGTTCTTTTTGATTTTATTTTTTCAATCATCTCCTTGTGGTTTCGGGGAATGAAATGAATTATTTATTTGCCAATAAACGCTATCTGGAATATTTCCAAACGACCTCATCAACTTTTCATGATTCATCCTGAAATTGTATG
Source organism: Gonatopus flavifemur (assembly GCA_018340375.1). NCBI lineage: Eukaryota > Metazoa > Arthropoda > Insecta > Hymenoptera > Dryinidae > Gonatopus > Gonatopus flavifemur. The sequence continues at coordinate 2,090,616 of JAFFJZ010000023.1, forward strand.
ACAAAAAAAACTTTGATGAAATAATTTTGTATATTAAAGTTTCCTTATGAAGACGAATATGTATTTATTCTATCAATACAGAAATATATTAACTCATTTTCAACTTATATACTGATTTTTTTCCTTTCAATTAGTTCAATAATTTATTGTAGAATTTCACTCATTCTTGAAAACAAATTTCTCTGAATCAAACTCTAGGGATTCAAACTTCAGTACTTGGCAATTAATTGTATAAAAGATTATCATATCTCAGCCGTTCACCTGCAAATCAATCAACTCTACTCATCTTTCTGCATTCTTCTTCCACGAAAGGAAATATACGAAATTATTTAATAAACAGCATAGGACGCTGAGATTGAAAATAATTTTTCTGATTTTAATTGATTTATGTTACATCTATAATTATATATGTTTTCTACAATTGTAAATAATTAATCACCGAATTTGTACCATATATTCACGCTGTATAACAGAAAAGGGAATTTGAAGAGATAATAATTTCTTTTGAATTGATTCTTCATATTCATCGATTTCTTCAGCACTCCATAAATAAAAATATTTTTGTCTTTCACTTTTGTTCTCCTTTGTCTATTTGATTTGTTCTTTGTTCTGTTGTTCTTTTCAATTTTCTTTGCAAAATAATCCGTTCGAAGTTAATTTTTGTTGTTTTGTTCCATGTCTTTCAGAATACGACGAGTATGGTCTGAAGATGACATCGCCATTTGATTTCCTCGCTGTCGGGGTTATATGTCCTAATTGTGGCCGCAGTTACAAACGCAATGATCTCCTTCAACGGCATCGTAAGGAATGTATGAAGGAGCGCTTGTTTGTGTGTCCCATATGTTACAAAAGATTCAAGCGCAAGTATCATCTGCAGCGGCACATGAGTGGAATGAGACACGAGAGGGACCTAATGGGATCATGATAATGCGATTAGAAATACATGTAAATTATTATTATTATTATTATTATCATTATGATTCTGTTTTAATTATTACAATGATATTGAGAGAGATAATATTTGACGCATCTGCATATCTTTTGTGTACAAGTGAATTGAATTGCAGGGCCTATAACATCTCAAATAATAATGCTGGAGCTAAAATGTTCATTTTGTCTCGCTAGATATACACAAGTTTTTTCCACAGCACGTCTGTACCGCCAACCTCATTATTCAGCGAACTTACATGAACATTTTTATCTATGGATTTATTTGAGAAGTAATTTTTGACTCCTAATCGAGTTCAATCCGATATATTCTTGATTGAAAAAAAACATCTCATCAATTAATATGGAGGGTACTTTCATTCGCTCCATTCATTATTTTTATTGATTGATTCCTAATTAACTAATGAAGAATCCCGTTGATGGGGAATTGATGAGAATATATTCGTTGTCGCAGCCATTCTTCTCTCACATCTTCCGCAAACTCAATGACTATTTATAGTAACAGAGTCGTCATATTCATCAGATTCTCCCAAAAACTCAATTGTTTCTAAAAATCATTCAAGTTTGATAATTCCTGGTTGCGGAGAACAATGAATAGTGATGATTCCAGTGTCATATATCTACAAAAGATTAAGTCGTATAAATCCAAACGTTTCGTACACCGTTAAGAAGAACTGGAATTTTCCGGTACCCAGAAACTGGAAAATTTCTGTTCATGACGAATTTTTCAGTTTACTTACAAGAAAATTCCTGTTGTACCGGAATTTTCCCGCATTTTACATGAAATTTCATGTTTTTCACGATTTTCTGATATGTGTACTGGAATTTTTATGATTTTAATGTAATTTTTCAGTACAAATGTACAGGTTAATTGTTTCCAGTACGATACTGGAAGTTTTCTGAAGTTCTTTTTACAGTGCTATAGCACAGCCTATCTCAAGAAACAAGGGACATTTTTGAATGATCGGATTTCCATATACGCGTAAACATTGCGCTAATTTCACCACCTTCTCGGCCTAGTTTTTTCAATTTTTAGGAAAATATACTGAATAAATTCATATTCAAATGTTACATTAATTTATAAATAAACTAACAATCATTAGCCATGCCTTTTGAGAGAATTTTTATCATTGTTATCCCTCTGTTGTGCTTATTAAATAAGAACAATAAAATTAAAATGAAGAACTTAATATTATTAATATCCATTAATATTAATCCTTGTTTATAATTGTAGAATAATTATGTATTTGGGAAAAGATATCTTGCACGTTTCCGTTGATTTTCAATGCATCGTAACCGCCAACCTTTATACGTTATCTAGAACACGGACATTAACACGAGAAGTTTATTCCGTGCGAGTGACAGGCATTTGTGGTTTCAAACATCGCGACGTTATCTTTGAGAATGTTGGAAATTTGTATTTTTTATCCTACATGTATGCCGCCTACATATAAACTCATGAAAATTACTGGACCGATGAAAAATAAGTTATATTCAATTGTCCTTAAGAGTTCCCAACAAAAAACGATAAATTTTCTGTACTGTTCTCAATGAGGTTTCTGAATACGACATTTATATCGTTATTAAATGATAGAACTCTATCGTTTCTTCGTATCGTATTTTATAAGATTTAACAGGATGTATGTGATGTTATCGTTGAATTTCTACAAAGAAAGTACCAAATGTTTGAAAAAAAAATAGTCATGTACTCCAGAGTAACTAGTTTTCTTCAAAAAAAAATTTTATGATACCATCACATAAATTTTATGATAAATTCCATAGAATACCAAAAGAAACGATAGTTCTATTGTTGTTTGATACACTGAGAGAAAAAATTTCAGAGAGCAATGAAATATTTAGTTGAATAGTCGCCATAAAATACTTAGTTGATTGAATAAACTTTCATTGACTCGATTAAATATTCATTCAATTAAACGAATATTTAATATGCTATGAAATATTTCATCAATTGAAACAGTTATTTAATCGAGTCAATGAAAGTTTCTTCAAATCAACTAAGTATTTTATGGCAACTATTCAACTAAATGTTTTATTGTTCCCGGAAATTTTTTCTCTCAGCGTAGCGATATAACATTGTAAATTCCATATTCAGAAACCTCATTGAGAACTGCAAAGAGAATTTATCGTATTGTATCGTTTTTTATTTTGTTCTATGTTTTGAATATGAACAACAGGATACGTGATTGATAACTTCATTCGTGATCAGTCAAAGGAAGCTTGAGGGATGTTGGGGAATATTGATTATGATTTTATTAGATACGATTGACCGGAAATGTGAGAGATGAAATAGTGTTTCGTTTGAATGACTCCCCCTCTTCAGTTCCATTAAATTGTGACTCAATGAAAATTCAAGCAATTATTCACTGTATGTAATTGAATAAAAGAATGTAGGACCAAGAAAATAGAGATAAATGATCATTATCTATATTATTTCTCTCCATTTCATAATACATATTGAAATTTTTCGGAAATACTTTTCAGTTCTTCAATTTTACCAAAATTGATATTCTAATGGATCAACGAAAACAATGATATAGCCTTTAAGATAAACGCACAAAAATAAACAAATAAATAAGTAATAAAAACAAATGGAAAATATTTGAGATTTAGAATCATTCGTGAATTGGAAGAAGTGGAATCATTCGTGAAGAGCTGTCGGCCGCCACCATAGCAACCAATTGTTCCAACTTTTGATGAAATGTTGCTGAGGCTTGATTTGCCCTAGGAATCGATTGAGTGGCATTCCCCTAAACTTTTCGAATGCTCAAATCCATAATGAAAGTTTCCTGCAAAGAGTTATGACCATCGGCCGCTAGCTCTACAGCCGACAGTTTCACTTTCATGAATCATTCATACATTTCTTGGAATATAGTATGTGTATCATTCAATTTCCATGGATGATTTATTGTTGTAATATGTTCGATAATCTTCCATTGATTGTTACAATAATATTAATTATGATCAGAATTATTATCTATCATTAGGAATTTATTTATGTAACAAAAAGATGATGATGATGAATCTTTCTCAGGATTATATGGAATGAAAGAAATTGTGAATGGAGTTTTTATTATATAAAAATATATGTGTATATATCATTCATCGAATTGTATAACTTGAAAAATCAAGAAGAAATTCTGTAAAATAAAGTTTGCTGCACTGTTTAATACGAACGGATTTATAACTCCCTATATTGTTTCATCTGTATTATTTCCTGTAGTTTGGTTTTTATCATGCACTAATTTTCAGGTTAAATTCGGCTATTCTTGCTCTCCAAATATTGCGGGATGAATTTTCAAAATAACTTGGAAATTCTTGGATAGTAAGTACGTTTGATATTTGTTCAATTTTTTTCAAATTCTTTCATTTCAGGGTTTTATTCTGAAACGAATTGTGTGTATTCAATGAATTCAAAATGAAACTAATGTCGCTTTTGTTTTCTCATTTAGGAGATGGGCTGACACAGGGAATGCTAAATCGTCGTGCATCAGGATCGATTATTTGAGAAAATCTTTTCTTCTCGTCGAGTCCCAATTGTGACGAACCAAATATATGAATAAATTAGATATAGGGCGTCCATATACATGAATATCCATCTTTATACATAAGTTTACAAGGAAACAAGCTAGGGATGTGGGTTTACGGGAGGTATAATTCAAAAAGTGGGCGACGGAATAATGCACTTGGGAATTCAAATGTCCGATATCCAGAGTAACAAAAAATCATGTTGAACTCCTGCACGGGAAGAAAAATGTTATCAATACTTGAATAACATTTATTAACATTGAGAAAAATGACTGTCAATTTAAGGAAAAAGAGCATCGTTGAAAAATCTTTGCAGTAAGGTTATCAAAAATTCGTAGTGAAAATACTAAACGTTGATGATTTTATTGTTATTGTTTACAGTGAATTTACTACGAAAATTCTTCAGCGATACTCTTTTTCCCTAAATTGTCAGTCATTTTTCCAAATAATCATAACCTCTGTCTTTCCGTATGGAAAACTTGTTTATCCTTTCAGAGATGAAGATTTAAGAGCTGTCAGGTTTTGTGAAGACATTTTTTTGTCCAAGTGATTATTCCAGCGTTGCAAAAACTTCTAAGTAGTCTTCAAATATTAATTCCTGAAAATTTGAAATTTTTTCTGAAGCTAGTTTGGTGTAATCTGTGTTGGCATGCTCTCGAAAAATTTTGTCATAGATAAAAACTCCATGTTGGGGGATAATTCGAGAAAATGGTGCGAATGAAAATACTTCCAAGTCGGTTCAAATGAAGAATTTTTGAGGCCCGGGGCTGTGAAGGCATTCAAGGCCCTCACAAGATAAACAGCGAAAGGGAGGGAATGTCCTTCACGGCGGTATGCACAATCAGGTCTTAGAGTAGATCTGGTCCGAGCTTATAAGTTTATACATGGCATAAGACCGGTCTCGAGGGGATACGAGCGCTCTTTGTCCCAGAAACTGCTAGGATTCATGTGGATTTGCCTGGCATTTTCAATAGGGTGGTCAGGGTACGATTAATTTGGGTGCCGTGCCCAAAATTGAATGATGTTTTTCCGATTTCAGCATCTTTCTAAGAGCTAGTGTGATATATTCTATAAAAGTGTGTTCATAATATTCAAATGACCAACCAAAATTTGGCCTTCGTCAATATGGACATTCAGGGTTTTCTATCAACTTCTATTCATCACAAAATTTTACTATTGCAAAATAGCTTATTCTCTATTTAGTGCATTGTAAACATCAGTAACTACAACAGATTGCCGTGATCGTGAATCAGTAGGACGTTGAGAAATTTGAACATTCCTTTCTCCAATCTATTTACACGGGAAAAGAAGAATAGTTGTAGCAACTACCTAAATAGTTGATTTTCAACCATCTACTTAAGTAGTTGCTGCAGCTACTTAGTAGTCAGGACAAGTAACACGTTAGCTGTCTCAACTAATTCTCTTGTATTTACGTTAGATAGTGCAATTATCGAGTCACTTGTCCTAACTACTAAGTAGCTGCAGCAAGTACTTGAGTAGATGGTCGAAAATCGACTGTTTAAGTAGTTGCTGCAACTCTTTCTTTTTTTCCGTGTAGCTCTGAATTTGTGTAAAATCTCCCATTGAAAACTCTCTTATTATCAATCATGATCGTAAAAATGATTGATCGTACTAACCCACTGGACACAATGTTGCAAAACGTTTCAGGAACATTTCAGAGACTGCCAATGTTCTACTATTGTAACGTTTCGAATGGAACATGAAACGTTACAATGGCAGAACGTTAGCAGTCGCTGGAAAGTTTCAGAAATGTTTCGCAACATTTTGTTCAGTGGGAAATTTCTTTATCAATTCTTTCATTTTTAATCTGATGTTTATTACAGTTGTTTGTTGAGATCAAACCATTGCAATCCCCAAAAAGCTCAGCAAACAGCACTAAAATTAATTTAGTAATTATAAAAAATGAATGATCGTTGATCTTGGGTTTTCTAGATGAAAATTAATAATATATACTTATTCGAACAGCATGATTCCTGTAATTTATCACATCGCGTAATATATTCAATAAAATATATATAACAATTGCTGAAAATATTTATTAATAATATTTTTTTATATCAACAGGTTTCGTGACGAGCAGCTTATGGACCGTTCAGTCCGATCCCAAAGGTCTTCCAATGATGGATTTATTTAATGAAAGAAATTATGAGGATCCAAATGAGAGAAAAACTTTCGTTTGTACTTTGTGTGGAAGAGAATATTCTTGGATGTACAGTTTACGTCGTCATCAGTTGCAGTGCGGTAACAAGGAGGCCAGAAACAAATGTCAATACTGTTCGAGAAAATTTTATAGGAGGGATAGATTAAAAGAACATTTAATGACACATCACGCTATATTGTAGATAATTCATATACGTGCATATATATACATTAATTGAATTTCCAATTTGATTGAGATTTGAAACTTGTATAAAGTTGTAAAACAATAATTGAGGATTAAGGTTGTAGTCGAGGAACAATTGTACCACAATAAAAACAGGAACATATATTCAAGTTATGATTGCTATATTTCTTCTTTATAATAATTTCGAGAATTTAATGAATTTACTAATAATGTATGCGGTATGAACGTGGAAGTAATGAAATAAAATCTGTATATTATTGTTCCATTTCTGCATATGTTTTTGTTCGTTTTGAAGGACTTTCAATTGATTCATTGTTCACAAATGATGCACGGAGAAAAAAGGTCATGGAATGATCGCTAGAAAAGATAGTAAACTAGCGACAACTACGATTTTCCATGCACAGTCGACAACAGAAATTCGTACTATACTTTACTATCTTTTCTAGCGATCATTCCATGATCTTTTGTGTGTGCATTAACGAAGTTCACATAACATTTTAACATGATGTTGAACATACACCATAATCAAAAGATGTATTATTATCTATTCAGAGCAGGATCCAAGTAACACCCGAGTATGTCTGAGAACACTAGCGGACTATGGCCTACGCCAACAACGCCATGCCATAGAGGCGGCAGGCCGTGAAAAGGCGTCACTCGTGTCGGAAAAAAATTGTTTTTTTAATTTTAATAAATGAAAAATAATAAATTCTAAGCAATACAAGAAATTTTCTGGTAATGCAGGTTTTTTAATTTCTTGAACAATTAATTTCTGCTGCCTCATAAGGGGCGGTGAAAACATAATTTGTGAAGCAATATTTCTCCATATGATATGTCGTATGATGATTATTTTCAGCCTAATTATACAAGTATGCAAATGATCGCATGAAATATTTATGTCGAAAAGTTCAAGAGTTGCGTAACAAAACTCAAAACGTGTTTAGAGCATATTGATTCACGATTACAAATTGATTTTTGTTTTATGCCACAAAAGTATCACCTCATGAGTCGACTAACTTCATCAGTCGCATCGATTTTTGTGTTCTAATCAAATGGAAATTCCTCAGAAATATGAAATGAGGAAATTCCAGGCATTGAAGTGAAACAAATCTTGGATTGACTGGAATTCAAAATAATTGGTGAAAAGTTTGAAACTATGACACTCAATATAGCTATCACTAATATTGTATATATTGTATATATCGTCGACGAAGAATTGGAAAAGATGTCCCTGCAACACGGAAAAAAAATCTAGAAACCAGCGCATGAGCATCGATCATATATCAATCGCAAGAAGACATTTTTGGAATGGAAGCATGAACCTATCCGCTTAGCCCATGCGGCAATGCGATAAGTGCATAGGTTCATATTCTTATTCCAAGGAGTTGCACGGAATGAACCGGTGAAACTTCTTAAGATTGATACGTCATCGGTGCTCATGTGCTAGTTCCTAGATTTTTTCTCCGTGAAGGATTTATTTATCATATTATTTTCACATAAAAATCATAGAGGTCATTCGAAGATTTGATTTCGAAAGTATTTCACAGGTGAGTTTCACAAGCACGTCATGTGATCCAATATTTCATTTCCTTCTATTAGTCACACATCATCATCAATGGATGGAACTACGATGTGAATTGATTAACGAACACAAAAAAGTGAATTACTTCAAGTTTAATCTCAAGCACTCTTTGACAAGTGATTCCTTTATTCTAATTTCAGCAGTTATGGAGGAGTTGAGGGCGTACGAGGTATCTATGACAGATTTTGATTTAGTCGGTAACCTGCCAAGAACGTCGCATCGTGGTCAAACAACCCCCCCGGAAGATCAACATTTCATGTGCGGCGAGTGTGGCAAAGGTTACAAGTGGATGGATAATCTTCGCAGACACCAGAGACTCGAATGTGGCAAACCACCTAAATATTCTTGTAAATTTTGTTGTAAAATGTTCTATCGAAGATACGAGTTAACGAATCATGCGATTTCTAAGCATGGAATTTTGTAATTTTTTTTTTGTGATGTCAGGTGAAATGGGGTGACTGGAGCCAATTAGGATGATTTGGCCTACCGAAGCGACACTGTTTGCCTTTTAATTTGAATCAAAATTCGATCACTCAAATATACAGTGATGGTCTAGTCATTCTTTGGATCCAGTTATTCCAGCTTATCTCAATTTGTTTTCACGAGACGTTGTATTTGTTATTAGCTACTGAAAATGTTCTTATTATTACACATTCGGAAATAATCATTGATTTCAATGGAATTGGTATACCGAATACATGAACGAATTTCAATGAACATGTATATATTGTACACATCATTCCAAACATTTTTGAATTATAAAATATGATATTATCGGAATTTCGTTATTAATGTTGACTTTCTTATTACACCTCTTCTTCAATTATATGATTTCCACAGCTAAGAAGGATGAATTAAAATTGAAGTACGAAAAAGTAATAGAATGAGATTATGATCTTTCGATTCCTCGTTTGTCGTTACGGATTAAAAATTGAGTAGAATAACATATGATAACGAGTTGGAATGCATGCTAAACTTGATAACACAACATGTTAATATACAAGAAGAAAAACAAATCACGAAATATCGTGATCGTATTGTTGCAAAGCCAACAAGGTCTGAAACGCCTTATCAAATCAACCTTTATCATGCTATTTCTAATAAAATAATATACTTTTGGCGAAGTTTTGACATAATCCTCGTTCATGTGCCTACGTCGATCTTGAAACTTTTTTTCCATTATGTCAATAAAATTCCGTGAAACAATTCCCTTCCTTCCTAATAAAATCCCATAACCCATGTATTTGAAAAATCATCGGGAAATTTATTACAACCAACTAATAGATTTTTTATTTTTCTCCAACAGGTAACAAATCTATTTCAAAGATGAGAATACAAGAGAAACGACAAAAAAGAACAAAAGAAAATTCTTTGGCATATCTTTCACCGATAGAATTTGTGGATGTATCCAAGATATCGCCAGTACAGTTGAAAAACATTCAAACACGGCCCAACGAAATCGATCGGCAACCAAAAATCCTGGATTTGCATGTGTGTTTAAAATGTAAAACTGGATTCACGGACGTTGAGAGTTTGAAAATCCACATGCGACATCAATGCGTTGGGAAATCAATTGCGTCGGAAGAATCAAAACTTGAGGAGTTTATTTATTCGAATAAAAAGACTTTGACAATGAAGAAATTGAAGGACGATGAAAAAAGAGAACAGAGATGATATGCCTTGTTGATATATATATATATATATATATATATATATATATATATATATATTTATTCATTGATTTATTTAGTTTTTGTTGATCGAGATTTTTCCTATTGGATATAGTTCTATGTAGCTCAAAACATGTTATTATTCTTGTATTTCTTTTTCGAGTCCCTAGATCTTTCAGTTCGAATGGTTCTAGGGTTTTCTCTGGCGCTAAAAAAAAAATCTTGATAACCTTTTTGTAGTGAAGACACTAAAATGATTTCTACCGGTATTAATTATTTTTTTTGTCATCATTGTTGAAGGCTAACGAAGAGGTTTTCTCATTCGGACTAAAGAGTCAGAGATTCATGACTTTTTGAAAAGTCTTGAAATAATGAACCTTCTGAATTAGTTTAGTTTTGAAAAAAAAAAACAATCAAAAAACGTCTTCATGATCGTTATGAAGCCATAGACCAAACTTTTCCAAAGCATACTTTCAAAGTTGAATTTCAGTATTGTTGAAATCTTATAGAGAAAAGAGGTGGAACGCATTTTAGTGGGACCGAACTCAACGAAGCAGATCGAATATGATTGTTTTTTAATGAGAGAAGGAACTCATGAAACGTAAGCTTAGCTTTGCTTTCACCTTGTTTGGTCCTGAAAAGGAAAATATGCTTGTGAAATACTTTGTTGAACGATTTAATAATATTACATGGTATTTACAGATTTTTGTACAATTTATTATCCCATTCCTTCAAAAAAGTGTTGAAAATATAATAATGTATTCGAATTGATTTTTTTGCTTTTCAATGGTCTTTATAACGTACCTAAATTCCAAAAACTTACCCAATTGATTTATTCGTTGCTGTACATATTTCCATTTGAATGACAAAGAAATTTGTTTCACATTTCCCCGTCATTTATGAGGTTTAAAGACTGGAAGACTACTATTGCCCACTTTTAGCAGTTTTTTAAATGAACCATCTAAAAATCCTAATAATATCAATATCCTAATGATATCCTCGTAATATCAAAGGGACTTTTTACAGAGTTTGGTTCCAAAAGGTCCATTCGAAATGTTCCAAATGGTGGATGCTTATAAATAAATTACTCATTGCTACAAAACACCCCCGGAGTATGATTTTTCCATAAATCAACTGGGAACAGATTGCTGGGGATGTTTTGAAACAACGTAGAATATTCATCCCTGCCACAAATGCCAGATGGCATCGGATTTAACTGCACAAAAACTGAATTGAAAGTCGAACTGTTTCAATCCATTTTACTTCGTTCCCACCTGACATTCGTGGTGGAGATAAAATATCTCTCCATAGGGGTATTTGGAACCGAGAAGTCACCAGACTCTGTTGCATTTCTCTCGGGATTGGATTGAGATAGATTCATTGAATTACTGTTACTGTAGTTGTTCACTTAATCGACATTATATGTTCACAGATCTTCAGAAGAGGATTCCAGAATAAGTCGAATTCTCAGGCATCATCTGAGAATCAATGTGTGTATCAAATTCCCCAGATTGATTATTTTGATTCAATATAATGAATTGAGAACCTTGATTGTGGATGTGCATGTTTGGAAAGGGAAACTCAGGTAGCGGCTTATAAATCAGCATTTCCTTGTTCTCATTGACTTGATTTGTTTTCTTCCTCCTCGCATTACTTTTGATACACGAATACGATAAATTTTTATTCCATGACTGATTAAGACATCAATGCATATCTATACACGTATCCAGATGGAATGCTTTATTCTAATTTGCTACAACTTAATATCCGAGTGTTTTCGTATTAACAACGAAAATTAAATTCAATTACAATGCTATATATAATATTCCTCCTTTTCTTTGATTTTATGTCACTCAGGAACGGAAAACTGGCTGGACGCCACCACCATCACCTACCAGGAATATCAGACGATGGAGATGGAGAATCCTTTCGCCACAACCACCTCTTCTACGACCACCGCCACCCATGGATCCCCGAAACAAAATGACCGTATGACTCTTCGCAGTAAAACCCTAGTTCATCCAGCAAACAAGCATAATAAACTCACAATCAATCCGATAACCTGGAATTTACCGTGTCAGAATTGTGATCGCGTGTACAAAACTGAAGAGAGTTTGAAAGAACACATGCAGTATGAATGCTCCATGATATTCAGATACAAATGTCCCGTGTGTCACGAGAAGACCAGATACAAAGGTGATTACATCACCCATTTGAAAAGTCATCCCGAACAGGAAGCCAGAGACGAGCTGGAACAATTTTTCTTGGATAATCCGTCGGTATGCGAAAGTACAACGACTCAGCCAAAATTTAATCTCGTTTGGAATAAGAAGAAAAGAAAATCAGTATTTACGAGAAGGGGTAAACATCGTTGCCCGAATTGTCAAAAGAGTTTTTCACGAAAGTTCAATTTTATCAATCATTTGAAACATTATTGTACCGGATTAAAGGGTAACACTTTGTTCAAGTGTACCATTTGTCAGGAGAAAATGAATTATAAGTGGCAATTCATCAATCACATGCAAACTCATTTGATAACGAAACGAGCAATCGAGGAAAACGAATCCGCAGTTGTCAGGGAGGAGGAAGAGGACGAGGATGATGAGAGAGAAGCGGAACAGCAGATGGAGGAGGAGGATGAGAACGAAAAACAGGAATATCGACGTTTCAGACTGCGACGACGTCAACAACAACAACAGCAACAACAACACCACCAACACCAACAACAACCGCCACAACGACAAGATGAGGAAGATGAAGATGAGGAAGACGAAGAAAATGACGGCAACAACGACGATGGAGGAAATTCGTATTTGGATCAAGACCAAGCTGAATCGATTGATTCAAATCAAACTGTGGAGAACCAAGTGATTCGGAGAAGAAGAAGACGTCGCAGAAGGGGCAGCAACAAAGGCTACGCTTGTCATCGATGTGGTAGAGCTTACAGCCAAAATTACAATTTGACTAAACACTTGAAATACGAGTGCGGTATTCATCCAAGATTCCAATGCAAAATCTGTGGTGAAAAGTTCCGGTACAAGTGGTTGTATACAAAACATATGGAAGACGATCATCAGGAACACATCTTCAATCAAAAGGTACACGATGGAGATTTGTTAGAACAATCCATGGAGGTCTTACCTCAAATTCCTCTGAATCGGAGCATGAAACGTACTCCTTCTTCCATCGCTACTCTCGCACCTCCCGCGACTGTGCCTATGCTCAAACGCAACAAAAACTTCCATCCCTGTCCCAAATGCGGAAGAGTGTACTCTCGTAATTTGAATTTAGTAAAACACATTAAATACGAATGTGGGATCGAACCGCAATTCGAATGTAACATCTGTCATGTGAAAAAACGTTACAAATGGGCCTACCTCAAGCACATGCGGATGCATCAAGAACCCAAATCGTTGACCGATGACGTTTCTTCTCCACGGGAACGCAGAAGATCCACCACCGAGCTGCAGCAGGTCGAAGCTGAGGGAACCCAAAAAGAAGATTCTACAACACCTGTTCTGAAACCAAACGAATTGTCCTTGCAGAGAAAAGAAAAGGTATACCCCTGTCACAAATGTGGCCGAATTTATAGCAGAAATCTGAATTTGGTCAAGCATATTAAGTACGAGTGCGGAATAGAACCTCGATTCGAGTGCCATATTTGTCACGAGAAGAAACGGTACAAGTGGGCTTATTTGAGACATATGCAAAATCATAAACATCGACCTTACCTGCTGACGAATCGAGGAACTCCTGGGGGAGTTGATGGTAACGATACCGTCGTTGAAGATTCCAACGAAATTCAAGAACAAATTGACGCAAACGAGATGGAAAATAATATCGATCATTCGCAGAATATGGAGACAGAATCGATAGAGACGGAGAAAAAGAAGAACGAAGAAGACGCCCAAATGGAAAACTCCATGGATTCTTCCATGATCGCTGAATTCTCATCCAACTATGGAACAGAAAATCAGGGCAGGAGAGCGAGAAGAAGAAAATCTAATATGCCAAAACACACTTGTCAAAAATGTGGCAGGATTTACAGCAGGAATTTGAATTTGGTCAAGCATATTAAGTACGAGTGCGGGATAGAACCTCTGTTCGAATGCTCGATTTGTCATGTTAAGAAGCGTTACAAGTGGGCATACCTCAAGCATATGAGAAAATTCCATCAGGATGCAGCATCCAATTTACTGGAACAGAATGCCGAAAGAGGTACCGAAGATAAGATCGAAGAAACCCCGAACAATACCGATGCTCCCAACGATGAACCTGTTGAATCCAATTTCGATTCTGTGTCTAAAAGAAGAAGACTCTTACGACCCCTGCGTACAGTTTTACACAAGAAGAACACTATTGTGACTTCGAGAACGAAGCGTGGGTTTAAATGTCCCCGATGCGGTAAAACCTACACCTATTTGCACACCATGCAGCGACATTTGAAGTATAGATGCGGAGTGGAACCGCAATTCGAATGTCCCATTTGTCACGAGAAAAAACGCTACTCGTGGGATTACGTCGAACACATGAGAACGCGTCACAATAGGCAAGATATACTCAGATTCTCCAGCGAAGTATACGAATACAACAAGGGACAAGACATTCCCAAATTGTCTATGAGGAAGAGATTGTTCTATTGCCAAACTTGCGGGAAAGGTTATAAACAAAAACGCAATTTATCGTATCATATTAAATATCATTGTAACTCCGATCATTTCGACCGACAGTCCCTGAATAATCCCAATTCTTTGGACATGGATGAGACGGTGCCAAACGCGAATCAACAACAGCAACGATTTTCAAAGCCTTCCAGTAAGAAAGACACGGTTCATTTGTATTTCTGTCAGAAATGTGGCAATGGATACGCGAACAAGCATAATCTGATGCGACACATCAAACAGAATTGCGGCACGGTGAATGAGGATGAGATACCTAATCCCGCCCCTACCTCGGTCTACCAGTACCCGAAGCGCCAGCAGAAAACCTCGAAGAAAAAGAAAAAGCGTTTGAGTAAGAAAGATAAGGATCCATCGGAATTATTTTATTGCCAAAAATGTGGCAACGGTTATATCCATAAGCAACATTTGAGTCGACATATCCGACAACATTGCGGTGTCGAGTCGGGACTTTAATTCAATAAAATCATGTATTAATCATTCTACACATATAAATTTGCGCGATATGTAATGAAAAAAAAAAAATATATATATATATATATATATATGTATATGCATACAATTCCGAGTAGAAAAAAGGATTTTTCAGTAGAGTTTCATTTGATATGAAGTAAAAAATATATTTCAAAAATACCCTAGCGTGTATGAGTATTGGCTCGATCTTGTATCTAGATATCCATATATGCTTGGATATTTTACTATGCGCTGTTCTTTTTTTTTTGCTCGGTAAATGTTGAACCCTGTTCGTACTCAAATAATCAAAATTAATCAAATCAATTTCACATTCCCAGTGGTGTATCGAATATTGATATAGATGATTGTGAAAATTATTGAGAGGAGAAGTGGAAGCCTAAGTCATAACTTTTATATGTTGTGATTCTTTTCTCATTCTCTTTGTTTTCTAATGTAATTTTAATCCCTTTTCTTTGTAGTTCTTTTTTATGAGATAACGAATGATTATTGTTAGCGTAAGAGAAACCAGAATTGTGCCACAACTTCGAGTTAATTTAGATATCAATTTTTTTAATTCAACGATGTAACAATAAATGAAAAAAAACAACAATGATGTTCCTTGTCACATATATATATATATCATGTACGATAATAAGAAGAGAAGAAATGCTTAGTGTGGATTTTTTCGATGATTTACTCAATATTTGATTTGCGTTACGATTTCATTTAAGATTAAATGATAGAAACGTTTCTCCTTTTACAAAGGAGTTTTCTTCTTAGAATAAATGTTGATTTACAGTTTTATGATTAGATATCTGTATTTTCTTTTGTTTTTTTTATCTTTACGGTGAGATTTATACGAGTGTTTCTTTGTTGCCGAATTTTAACATCATAAGACTGCGAGACTGTTCTTATGTTTCCATGTATGGAATAAACATTTGACGTTACTTGTACTACCTGTAGAACGATATCAAGTCGATCCAAAAATTATTGGAGATGAATGAAATGATACGATAATGATAATAATGATAATAAAGAAACTCAGTAATCAAACAAAGTGCGTTCTTTTTATTGCGGAATTATATCTGAGTTTTATTTTTCAGAGTGTTTTTTCATGGCGATGGCCGTGGATGAACTGTCAACGTAGGTGGTCTGTAAACGCGGACAGGCTGCTTAAATTCAAATTTCTCTCTCATACACGGAAGAAATGAGTGAGAAGGATAGCAATTTTTTCAACTGTCACAACCAAATTTTCCCTGCTGCAGCAATATTTTTACCTTCATCAGCGACAAATTTGTCTGATGTTACTGAAAATAGCTGTCCTACGGTGTGTTAAAACATTTAGTTTTGGATAAAGTATCAAAAATTCTCATTTTGCTTGGGAAAGAACTCTACCGTTTGTCATAGGAGGGTGTAAATAGAGAAAGTTGATGAAATGGAGTGTGAATGATAGTATAATTGATGTACTGCTGACAATTTTTCTAAAAACTTCGTTGAATTTCTCTAAAGAATACCTCATTCACAAATTTTCAATTTTCGTGACTAAAGATTGAGTGAAATGAGACATCGAATTAAAATTCAGTTGTCTCAACAAAATGTTTCAGTTCAAGCAACTCAATTTATTTATTTGATGCCGTTTCTGGCTGTTGCAACGAAAGGGTCCTTTTGCTACATCAGAAATTGAAACACGTTAATTTTTCAATTGGGCAATTTCCGTGAGTGTTGTTTTACATTCTCTTGATGATTCATTCTTCCTGAAAGATTCAAAAATAGATACAGTGTAGCAATCTGAATATACTCAATTAGAGAGGCATTCGGGGGTTCGCGTTCCACAGTTGGTTAAAGCACTATTCTAGCAAGGTATGCTTTCAGTTTCGAGCCCAACCACAGGAATCCCACATTTTTTTCCCATTTCCATTATATTTTCTTTTACAGTATGCTTCATATTATATTAGATAACGAACCCGGGTAAAATTTGGTGTGACAAATGTCAGTGCCTCATCTGGAAAAAGGCTTAACTCATAAAACCACCACCAGATTTTTCCTCGGAAATATGTTTCCCAGGTAGGAATTAACAAATGGCCCAAGCTTGGCCCGATCTTGGCCCAATTATGACTTATATCGGGTCAGAATCCATGAGAAAAAAATGGCCCTAGCTTGGTGAAAGCTTGGGATGATAACCTCGTGCCAGGCTTGGCACTCAATATTGGGCCAGAATGCAATGCCAAGCATGGCCCAATGTCCCATGATATATGTATTATGAGTATTTTGGAGTTTGGCTCATACGATTAAACCGGACCTAGCCCAAGTTGTGTATATAAACTTTTGCCATGCTTCAACCTGATTTTTCAAACATACTTCTTGGAGAAGAAAATAATGTCATTTTTCATGCCATCCCTGCTAAAAATTTCCCATAGAAAACGATAAGATTTTTAGCAGGGATATCGGTGCAACTCTGTGAAAATCACAAACATGGAGATGTGGGATAGGTTCTCAAATAAACATTGTGTGTACAGGGGCCCGATATTGGTTCGCCATGCTTGACAGTTTAATGTTTTGCCAATCTTGAACCACTTGTTGTATAGGCATTCCTTATGAAACATGGTGTCGGTTCTCAAATAACAAACGGTTTTATATTGGGTTGATATTGGTTCGTCATGTTTGGCAGCCCAATATTTTGCCAAGCTTGCACCAGTTGTCATATTGGCATTTCCTATGAAACCCGGTATGGTTTCTAGAATTAACAACGGTTGCATATTGGACCAATATTGGTTTTCGATACTTGGCAGCCCAGTATTTTGTCAAACATGGGCCAGTTGTCAATATTGGCATTTCCTACCTGGGTTGTCAAGATTTATGGATTTTCAGTGATCCAAATTAAAGTATTCAATTTCAATATAGCGATGTATCTCGGATGCAACTGTTTGAATGCCCTCGAAGGTCGGTATCCGTAGGTTTGTAAAGTAATCACAAGTTATACCAAATAACAGACCAAGATTGTCCCTGGTTTCATAGAAGACTTTTCTCATTTTTCAAAATTAAGAAATTTGTTCCTATCGAATTGAATCCATCGATTTAAGAAATATTTCTCATCATCAGCCTCATCTTTATTCAGCGAGTGTTCATTTCATTCGATGGATCTGACGAAGAATGGAAAGAAATATGAATTCACGTCCATGTTTGAATTCCCAGGTCAGCATTAACGCTGAAATCAAAGGGTTTGATCATGAAAAATATCCATTGATATTACTTCACTGTTCATAATTCGAAAGATTTTTGAATAAACTGGTGAATGAAAAATGATCCAAGTGTCCCCTAAAGATGATATTCTTTATGAAATGAATTACGGAGAGGTTTAAAACTTTCAATCTTTTGTTTGAAAAATAATGTTTTTTTCCAGGATATTGATAATTTGGATTCTGCATGGGTTAGAAAATCAATTTCATGTAAATTCTGTAGTTTTCTGTTATCCTCTTTTCTTCTCTGTTTAAAATTCAAAAATTCAACACTGTGGTGCCTTTTTGATACAAAGTTCTTCATTTGAATTCAATTCGATTCAGATTTTGTAGGACGTAGGGGTTTGTAAAAGTATCTATGTGGAATGTTCATGAAATTTTCTACGATGGAATAATTTTCTTGCATTGATATGAAATTATGGTTGAATAAAAAATAATACACAGTTTTATATAATCGTATGAATTGTAGAAATTATATATGGAATTAAAACTCTTCATAATCCACAATAAAAATTATGTTATCTATGAATTAGAAATTACTTCATAATTTCCACCAGATTTCTACAGTAAATTTTACAACAAAATTTTAAAATATAATTCATTCAAGTATTTTGTCTATCATATATTCAATGAAAATCTATCGCTTATCTCTCCTGGTCAATGATCTATAAATTCCTGAAACTAATTCCTCTTTTTTTTTATGAATCTGTTTATGCAGGTATGGAGGATTTCTTGCATCAGACCCTAACGATCGGACATTGGATTTCTGAAATATCGAATTCCACGTTTCGTGAATCAAATCGACAGAATGAAAATAATAGCTGCGAGGAAATGGAGATGGAAGATAACTACGAGGATGATGACGAGGAGGAAGATGAAGACGATCTGGATAATCAATTCAATTCGAACAAAGAAAGGAAAAGATACTCATCGTCGAGTTCCCGCAATTGCGAAAGATGTGGAAAAATGTATCGATCTTATAGTTCCTTAAAAAGACATCTTGATTTCGAGTGTGGCGTTGAACCTAGGTTCAAATGCCCAATCTGTCCTGAGAAAAGAAGATATAAAAGAGAGTTTTTAAAACACATTAAAACACATAAGAATCAAATTTCTTTGTATCACGTTATTCCATCAAAAGTTTAAACTATTTTTTCATTCTGTTATTCCTTTGATGATTCAAAAGATCGATCGATGATTATTATCTTTGATGATTATGTTAATCAATCGTAAACTGCATGATCTACGAATATTATACAATTTTCAGACTCTTTCAACGTAATTTTGATAGTATAGTTTTGTTCCATTATGATTTGAAAAATAAATGATTGTGGATTTTCATATGAATATTGATATCTGGATTTTATAAAAATTGTTCCAACATTGATTGATTGTTATCTGTCCTTCTCTTCTGACTCCTTTTGATTGAATTTGAAGATTCTCGACGCAAAGTACGCGATCAGAAACTGCCCAACATTGCAACGCAGTTGCAATTGTCCTTTCGTCGCAATATCGGATTCCGAACTCTCGGGAGATTCAGGTTATAGATTTTGAATGGGAATGGATTTCACTCACATGAAGAACAATCGATTCAAAATCTGTTGTCATCTGATGACGCATTCCAGTTGAATATAACAAATGAAGAAAAAAGAACTGTTCAAAAGGTTTTTTGACTTCTGAATCCAGAAGACACGATCAGGAAAATTTAGCAATTTGTTTTTTATTGTTTTTCATAGTTGAATGTTCCTCTCATCCACGCTCCTCGGTAGGAAAAAATAATTCCAACACCTTACTAATATTGTATTTCATTGTTTCCAGGTTGGGCGAAAACATCCTCCATAAATTATCTCCGATATCGTAGTTTGAAGAACGAAAGTAATCCATTCAGCGAAGTATGGTCAGGCAATAGAAGTGGATTTTCGACACTAGGGAAACCCGCGAGAGTTCAAACTGACAAACAAGGACGTTCTTCGCTAACCGACGATGTCACGTCGAAAATGTTCTCCGCAACGATGAGTGCCACACCTTCGGATATCAGTTCCTTGGGTTTGGGCCTGATGAATCAAATGGACACTCCAGGACAACAATCGTATTTTGTTGCCAGAACCGAGATCGATGAAACGTTCAGTAAGAAACATCAATGTCAAAGTTGTGGAAGAGGATATTTCCACGAGGGAAATCTTATGAGACATATCAGATATGAATGCGGAGTTGAACCGCAATTCGAATGCGCTATATGCGATAAGAAATTCACAAGTAAACAGAATTTACAAAAACATATTGCTCGTACGAATCATTATTAGTCGTCATGGAGTACATAGAATACTTTTTGGAATTCACATCGGTGATAATTTCCTGGAAATTAGTGCTGAGGACTGATTCAATTATTGAAATAATTTGAACACTATTTTTCAGAGGAATTGCACTGATTCTCTGTACTTTTCACGGATTTAGATTCAGAGAGTAGATGAATTCACACGAATCAAACTGAATACAGCAGCAACAAGAACAACACTCAAATCCCTCTGTGAGGATTTTTTTAGGATATAACTATATTTATTGCTTTTATTGCTTGAAAAGCGGGCACAAATGTCTGGTGAGATCTATTTTCATAGAGTTCACAGCACTTCTTCTTTCAGAAACTACTGAATTTTGTTGAGAATGACTCTCCTGATGTGGATTTTAACCTTAGGACATCCATTAAACGCTCTTAGAACGTTTTGGGACTGCATTTGAATGTTTTTTATGTGAGCAGCTTTTTGTAAAAATTTTCCGGAAGTCTTGAAACAAAAAAGGGGTCAGGTGAGAGCTGATTTTGTAGCATCATTGAGAATTGGGTCTGACCTGACCTATGTTTCCAGAATTTCTGAACTGAAAATCCCGTCAAAATTTGACACGAAATTGACATCACTTTTCATCAACCGTTCCAAAAAATTGCTGTCCATTTCTAACGGAATACTTCTATTCAGAAATTTCGGATAAAACTGAGAAGAAAGTTGATCGATTTACAATCGATTTTGACGAGGAAAAAAACTGTTCACAGCCAAACCATAATTTTTTATTCTCACTCCCTAGAATGTAGAATGGAGATACCGTGGAGTGTTATCTTTTCCATCATCTATGAACTTTTTTCACTTTGGTAAGGGGCAGTATTGTTTATACTTGAGGTAGCTATCTCCTGAGAACTTTTTCTCATGGCTTTATATTAGAATAAGAATTGCGTTAATTAATTCGAATGAATTTTGTGAACAAATCCCAAAGACTGATGTATTAATAAATCAAAAACTGACATTCCTGTGAAAAATACCTCATCATAACTTAGAAAGTCAAAGTATATGCGATTACGTATTTTAAACACGATATATATTGTATGAAATTCTTCAACTCACGAATAATTTTATTTCGAAAGTATTATTATTATCATAATTTATGTAGATTTATGTGTATTTTGTGTACCAAATTATAATTACCCAAGCAGCAACAGAAGTTCAAAGTATATACGAAATAGAAACGTTCGTATAATATTCGAGTCAGACTATTATAAATATACTTAGAATGTACATAGTACATTCGAAATATACGATATTCACTCAATCGACGTTCGATTAACTTACCGTCGTATATTCGTCGTTTTACATACGTTCGATGGATATGCATAGCACCTATGAAATGATCTCATTGGGATGTGCATATCACAAATTTCGAATATTCGAAGAACGTTCATAGTATATTTTGGTGCTACTTGGGTAATGTATCAGATGAAGAAAGTATTTTGGATGTTAAATAAATATTCCTGTACACAATTTGCGATGATTTGATTTCAACACTGTGAATAAATTCGTGATGTTTATTTTTTCTTCATTTTCTTTGTTTTCTGATTTTTTCAGATTGAGGTATACATATGATTTCAGTGTGTTACCGACTGAAAAAATTTTGTTTGTTCGAAATTAAAAATTTGGGCTCTGTACAGCAATTGATAAAGTATCAAAGAATATTTCCTGAGAATTTCAGACAATTTCATAAGTTCAGTTCGGAGAAATCTTGCTCACAACATCTTCACTCGGATGTTGAGCTGGCATCCCTTGGAAATTTTTTGCGATTAACAATCAAATTCCATCCTAAATTGAATTTCTTCTTGATTAACAAATGAATTTAATTGATTCAAAATCGAACAATAATTGATCAATTTTTCTGATGTTTTTTTGTTTTTTTTCTCAATCAACAAATACAGAAAAACAAAAAAAAATTAACGAAATAATCAATCATTCCTTGATTTTGAATCAATGAAATTCATCTGTTGAGTGGATATTGAAGCTCCGGGCAAAAATGAAAGCAGCGCATAAATACAGAAATGGGTTGTGCGTTGTTCGTCTTGCTCAAGCTCTTCGCGGCGGTGTTTCATTTTTGCCCGGAGATTTCTGTGGTTGCTCTTTTGTTCCGAATTGTTGGTGTATCGCTTTTGCTCGGAACGTTCGACGTTCCTATCCTGTTCTCCCTTCACAACAATTTGAGTGTCACTTTTTATCATTGGCATTCAACCGAACTATATCCTAACAGGGTAATATAGGTAAAACGGTTTACATTTTTGTTGGATTTCACCTGCAAAAGAATGAAAAATTATCAATACTTAACAAACACTAAGAAAAGTCGCGCACGAAATGCTACAAAGTATAAATAATAAAATTTGGAAATTTTGTCATTTACTTTGTGAAGTTTCAGGGGTGACTTTTTGAAAGTTCAAATTTTTTTTTGTATTCTTTGTTGAGTATTGATAATTTCCTATCCTTCTTCAAAGGAAAATCAACAAAAATGTGAACTGTTTTATCTATATTACAAATTTAAGAAACATTTCAAATTTTTAATATATATTACTATAATTTCGACCTGCGTTTTTCTCCGTGGAAAATCCGATACTAACATCGCAGCGATGTATATCGTGAAAAAACATAACTGATTTATCATATTCCCTTGAAACCAATCTCAACCAGACATTGTACATTGAGAAAAAAATGTCATTCAGAGAAAGAAATCATTTCTCCCAATAGTGACAGAGAAATATTTTTTTTGATTCGATGTATATTTGATTGTTCCGATAACCATATAATTGAGGTGATAAACCATACTTTGGAATAAAGGAATATGCATTTGAACGAAAGAAATATTTCTTTATTACTATTGAATGAATTTTTCTCTCAATTTAACATTCGTCGGATCTTCGTCGTACGTTTACAAATCTACTCTGGTGAAGGAAATTTCTCTGAAAATCTCTTCAAATTTCTTCGAATTCTACTGCGGAACTCTGAATCTCACTAAAGAATTTAAAAAAACTCTTACTTATGGGGGCATAGTTTTCCACTGAAAAATTCTTGAATATTTATGAATATCTCTGAAAAACTCTGAGTTTTTCTGAAACCACTGAGAAACTATGAACACCTCTGAAATCGTCTGAAAAACTCTTTGCTGGAAATCTCTGAAAATGTCAGTAATTTTCAACAAAATTTTTCCACCAGGGTAAAGTTTGGCTCCAACGGAGCCTTCGGTCTGATTTACAGAATCCGACTATGCAATAAGAAAGGTAACGTATTAATAAGATATTTATATTTGTGTGTTTCTTCATTATTGTAATTGGACAAACCGTTTGGAAATTTGGAAACGAATCAGAAAATTGAAACAAACTGCATGTTTTTTTTTCATCGCTTCGTAAGAATTCCCAAAAATACCGCACATGGATACAGAAATGTTTCCTTCTGACAAGAACGAAATATCATTCTTGTCCCATCGACAGAAAAGATTTTCTTGAATCAAATAGAATTACAACTTGCATAAAAAAAAATTGGTCTCATCGGTGGGACAAGAATAATTGTTCATCCTTATCGGAAGAACAGATTTCTGTGAAGTACAAAACTACAATCAAAGTCTAATTGAAGTCTGATTGAAAATTCAACCGCCGGTTTTCGAGGAGACCTTCGAGAAGACCTTGGAAAATATCTCTTGAAATCTGAGAGTTTTTCTTAAATGCATAATAAAGACAAAACAGTCCACTTTTTTGTGGAATTGTATTCGAAAAACAATGAAAAATTATCAATACTTCGTAAAGTATAGAGAAACATATGAACTTTCCAAAAGTCGCGCATGAAATTTTACAAAAATAGTAACAAAATTTCAATATCCTACTATTCAGTTTGTGAAATTTCGTATGCGACTTGTGGAAAGTTCATATGTTTCTTTATTCTTTATTAAGTATTGATAATTTTTCATTGTTTTTCGAATACAATTCCACAAAAAATTGGACCATTTTGTCTTTATTATGCATTTAAGAGAAATTCCCAGATTTTAAGAAATATTCTCAAATTTTTATTAAAGATCACTATATTTTCGACCTGCATTTCTCTCCGTACAGAGTTGCCACCCCTCCCAGCGGAAGTGCCAGCTTTTGTTGAATTTCTGCAGGTTCTGAGATTGACAAAATCCTCTCCGCCTCAAAAGAACATGAAGGTTCAAGGAACATTCGATAGAAATCTATCCACATCTGGACATTTGAAGGTCCATTGAACGTTCTATGAACGCAAATTTAACCTAGAAGCTTTGTGTTCTCTTGGGGCGGGTTTTTCTTATGATGTAAATCCCTGAGGGAAATTTTCCTCGTCCTTGCAAATTTTCTTTGTTTTTTTCTCAAAACAAGCACCAAAATTTTGCAAGTTTATGGAAATGGACAGGGAAAAATTTTCTGCGGGATGTCACACATATGAATATTCAAGTGTCACAATCCTGAAAGCCCTTGAACTCGAAATTGCGACATTTTCGTCAAGCTGCGGAATGAGGCATTTTCAGAAAATTTCCACCGTTCCTCCCACTGCCTTCCCTCCCCCGCTTTTTTCTTGTATCATACTTTCCAGATCATGAGTGCATTCGAGTGGCAATCCTGGTTTTTAGAATATTCCTGCTCCTTTCTTGTGCTAATGGACTGAGAGGAGTAATACTTCTTGACTTATCAAATGCTGTTCTGTTTAATTCCCCTCTGGTGGATGCGCCAATCACGATTTTCTTCCCGCGGTATAACCGCGGGAGAGACACCCGGACTGATTAGACAAGAATTCAAATGCCTGGAAAAACTTGGTAACATTTTTATCAAATATTGAATTCTCAATGAAAAAAAATTCCTCTTCGAAGGATGCATAGAATATAAAATATTCACTGTGGAGACTTATTATTTTTAAAGAAATTATGATCCCCTATAATCAGTATTTTTATATTGTGCGAATTTAGTGATGGAAGGAATAGTAAAAAGTTGTAGTCATTGTATATACAGGGAAGGATACAATCAGGCAAATAATTCGCAAAACTGCGTAACAGAATTATTCAGTCCAAACAAAAATATCAAGACAGTTCTGAAATTCGAAGAACCTGAAAGTTTATATACCTATCCAAATGTTATTCTTCCGTTCCAACCTATTGTATAAACATACATCTCAATAAAATAATCATACTATGATGTATTATATATTTTGTTGTTGTTTTTTGATTGACAAACAAATGACTTCATTTCATTCCGATGTTTCCTTGTACATATTGTACATAGAGGGAGGAGAGTTAAAATCACAATATTACTCGACTACTTTAGGCTTCTCATTCGAAAGATTGAGAAAAACCTGTCTGACCTTTTAATACATTTTCTAGGTGGAGAATCGTGGTTGGATCCGAGTTCCATCGGTTACATGCAGTATCAATCCGCTTCGATGGTTGAAAATCTTTTTGGTAAAATCATGAATCATCCTGGACCATTAAATTATGTACCTGAATCTGCCAGCCAAATGAAGGGAGGAGGAGGAGTAGGAGGTCAACGTTTTCGTAGGAAAATTGTTCAAGGGAAGAGAAAGGATATTATTTTCATGTACAATTGTGAGATGTGTGGAAAAGCTTATATGCAGTTATCTTCGTTGAACAGACATATTAATTTTGAGTGCGGGGTTGAACCTCAATTCGAATGTGAAGTGTGTGGGAAAAAGGCGAAACATAAATCGGATTTAAGCAAACATATGCGAGTTCATCAGAAGTGAATTTGATTCAATGATGTGAAAAGTTACTATCTCGAAAATCCTTCTCTCACATGCATTCGTGGATCATCAGTTTTCATCTCATTTCCCATTATTCCCCTGAAGATTCAAACTATAATGAGAATTTTGTTTTCATTCCCTGTAGTCTTCTCATAAAAAATTTGAGGGATTCACCAAAAAATTGCAAAATTTTTACATAAAATTTTCAGATATCAATCTGAATGGGTGTCGTTCAATTTCAATATAAGATTTCAAATACACTGTATTGAAAAGGGAGGGCAGTTTCTCCTTATTTCAGTTGTGGATTCCAACCTTTTTTTGAGTGAGTAGAGGATTTTTTCTCTATTTTAAGAAATAATTCCGCTTTTAGGGTGTTGAATCCTCCCAAAAGTGAGGCAAAACTTCACCAAATCATGGACAAAAGCTCCCCTTATGGAGGATTTTCGCTGCCATCGTTTTGTGGAGGCAACTTTTATCATTATTTTTCAGGATGTAATGATGAAAAATATTTTTTTAAAACTGAATGATTCACAGAAAAACAAGAAAATTCCACGATGATTCCAGAAAGAACAGTCACAACATTTCGAAATTATTCGAAGCCCAAGAAACTTGTTCCGAATGTGAAATGTGAAGAATACTTCGATCTGAATAATGTGAGAGGAGGACGAAAAATAGTAATTTGCGAATTTAGATTAATGAATTGCAATATATTACACCCGTTACAATACATCTGGAATAAAACACATAAAAAAATGTTGGATTTGATTAAATCGAATCAATCTAATTTGAAGTGTCGGTAAATTTTCGATGTCGATTCGAAGTCTTGTTAGCGTTGAGTTTTCATCGATATTCAAAACTTGTTCCTTGGGGTATGTTTCTGAATTTTATTTTTAATGACATTATATTTGAACCTAGTGTCAGAATGGAATAGTCAGTTTCATAGTTCGATGGCAAGAATCATTGAAGTATGGAATGCTCCACAAAATAAAATATTATTAGTGAGTTTTTAAACAGGAGAGGTTAGTATAGGAGAATTTTATTAAGTTCTTATTGAAATTCTTGCATCGTGCAAATTTTCATACAGCATTATCGATTCTATGCAATTAAAGTTCCATTTTTTGTCTTTCAGAAACCCAAAGTATATCTCAAACTTGAAGAATCCGTTTTCCACTTGGTGCTGTGGATAAGCGAGGAACAAGGGATAGTAATGAATGTTTTTTCTCTTTGATCTCATTAGCTGTTCGCAGAAACAAAATGATGTAACCATTACATTCATGATTGATTTCCATTACACACATTTTCTGAATATTGCAATTTATCAATCTATTTCCTGTAATTTATAGAATTCAATACTTGAAATCGAATGGTTTCCAATGAAATGTTAAGTGATGGCAAAGTTTAAACACAAAGACTCCTCAAATTATTATCGCGAAGTGCAGTTTTACTTGAGAAATTAAATGAATGCCTAATACGAAACATATTGGTGCTTTATCCAAACCCAATAGGCGTCGACTGTAGTGTAAGTTAACTGGTGCATATATCCGTGATATGGTTGTATTGTTAAGTTTTGCTGAATATTTAAATCATCAATCAATAATATTTAACGTCACTCTTTCCATGATGTTTTTGCAAATTGAAGGGAGGAGCTCGAACGATGTGCATTTTTTGTATTAAACAGATTCGTTTATTAATATTTTGAAACAGTCTTTTAGAATCTGATCAACGTTCCGTTGGTGAGCTCATATGCGTTTGAAAAGATTCATCATTGTATTATATTGTGTTCATAAACGGGGTGATGCATCGATACTTCACATAATTTGGATTTTTAATGTTGTTGTTATCGAATTATTTTATTCATCGAAATTATTCAAATTTCATCGTTCTGTGAATTCGAAATATTTTGATGAAAGAATAACAAGTGATTATTTTACACAAGAAGTGCAATAAAAGTTTCAGTTAAAACAATTGTTCAATTTCTTGTTGAATTTTGGGAGTTACGATTGAACTTCTGAACCTTTAAACCTTCAACGGTGCTCGTATTAAACATAGTAGTTGATGAAGAAATGTGATTGCATTACTGCAAATTCTATAAACCCCGTTGCATTCACCATTTTGAATTTTGAAAGAGCTGAGCTGGTTGTTGTTCACTCAACAGTTCAAAATTATTCAGTAGAGATCGAACGAAAGTTCTCGGTGATTTGAAAAACGGAATGAGAAGAATTTTCGATATTTCCATTGATATATTCTTTGGACCCTGTTTTTGATTATATATCGGAAGTTGGCACGATAAGGTTGGGCGCCAATTGAATGAAAGTTGGTGGTCATCCGTTCTTTCTACTCATTTTCATAATATACGGGGTTGTTTTGACTGTTGAAGAGAGTGCTCTCAATACCGTTCAATATAAATGAAAAGTAATGAAGGGAGGGATGGAATTTATGGTTGGTGTTTACACGAATATTGTGAATCAATTGTATCGTTTTTTTGTTCTTCAACTTTGTTTGAATTTAATTGGATTTCATAGATTTGTTCAATCACAAATTTTTCCCTTTTATAAGACAGGAAAAATTAAAAAGTTTTTCAGGATGGAGGAAAGCAGGCTTGGAATCACAATGCTACAGCACCAGTGAATTCACAACAACAGAAGAATAATCCTACGCAGATTTGAATCCTTCAACTCTCGAGTTCAGATCAATTTAAACAGAATTCTTTTTATTTTGAATTTCAGTTCACCCTCATAGCCAACTCTGTCTGATCTCAGCAGATGGAGCAAACTTCTAAACTTTGTGATGGGCCCAGTTTTTATGTTTTCATAGATGATTTTGAGGACGTCTTAAAGGTTTGGCTCCAAAATTTGTATAAAAATCGTGAGAATTCATTCAACATTAAAAATTCCATATACAAAGAAAACGTGAGTTTCGATTTCAATTCACGAACCAGACCTACTGGTCCGGATTGAGTTGTTGACTTCCCTTCAAACAATTATTTCCATTTCTCAATCTTAAGTTATAATGTACATGGACGTTGACATTTCGATAAATAATAAACCGTACTGAAATTCGAACGATACCAAAATCTGTTGACAAATGAATACAGTTCAGAACAATTTTCCATTTCTTCCTATATATTTTCCAAATTCATCCTCCTTTACATAAATGATAAAGATGTGTATATAAATTTCTTTGCCGTTGGCGTGATGTTTTAGAATCATTTGTTTGGTTGAACGCAGTGTCCATTAGTGACGACCAATATTATTCAACGTCCCTTGCGATCAAGTTCGAAGAGATGCCGCTATTAAATCGAAATTCACTGGACAACGTATCGGTAAACAATAGAGCTCCTTATTCTATGGCGATCCCTTTCAATGGAAAAACGAAAGTCACGAAAACTAAATTCAATTCGCGTGAAAAAATGATCTCCGAAAAATCAAGGAAGCGTTCGGATCGTAAATACGCGAGCGCATGGAATCCACAAAAATTGCGTAAACCGTTGAGAGAAAAAACAATATTCCCCTAAAGAGATGAAGTCGAACGTGAAAAACAAACACGAGTGCCAAAATTGTGGCAGGGTTTATCGTAGGAAAATAACTTTGAATAGACATCTGAAGTGCGAGTGCGGTGTTGATCCGCCCTGCTTGAGGAATCTCATTGAACCGATTGATACTCATTGATTCCGATGCAGAAAACTGATTCAAACCCATTGAGAATCAATTTTTAATGGGTTTGAATCGGTTCTGAATGCTCCGTTTGAATGCGTCACCTGCGGTCAGAAATTTACGAGCAAACAGAATCTACAGAAGCACGTTTCTCGTGTGGAACATTAGTTCTCATGAGATGTTTTAGATGTTCCCTGATTCTGAATCAGTTCAGCTTTCCGACATTGTTCAGTAAATTCACAAACACTTTTTGGGATGTCACGAAAATTGTTGGGAAATGCACAGAAAATTTGTGGACGCAACAAATAATCTGGACATTTACAAATCCATCAGTTTTTGACCATGCTCTCCTTCTTGGAAATTCATAAATATTTTTCACAGAATACTCAACATTGACTGACTATACAAGTACGAAATTAGCACAGCGTGAGTACTGTCCAATTTGAGTCGCATAGCCTAACCCGGAAAATTTCTCTCTCTATAGGTTCCCTGTTGACGTCTGAATGAACCATCATATACTCATCTGTCTGGAAAATGTGAACGGTATTCAAATCAATGTATTTGTCCATTTATGTAAATTCTAAGAAAACAAACTAATAAATGATGGATTATATCAATGACAGTAATAGTCCCAATGGGAAAAATAAGTCCAAATTTTTGCCAAAGTGATCATTTTTTTGACAAGATGTTCGGAAACTCTTGAAATAAAAAATGGACCAGGTGGGACCCCATTTTGCATGATGCCCCAAAATTGGGCCTCACCTGACCTATTTTGTGTTTCAAGAGTTTCTGAACATTTTGTGAAAAAAAAAGAATCACTTTGGTAAAAATTTTGACATGATTTTGATTCATCGTTCCCATTGGGAGTATCGGTTCCCAATTAGCACAAAAACTTTTTCAAATATATTATAATTATTCTGAGTGTATGTAAAGAATGTGCAATTGAGACTATTTCAGACAAATTTATTAGAGTAATATATGACGATGCATAACACATCATTATTTTTATCAACCTCTTGTGTTCCTTGGGTTATTAATTCCTCCTACCTTGCACCTTATAACACCACATTGAATGAGAAGAAAGAAGAATCGTTCAACACAAATAAACAAATCACAAGATTCGTTTGGAATTTTCTCAATTATATTAACTTTTTTTGTATTGTCTTCTTTTTTTTCGTTTCTTTTCCAGAATATTATATGGGAGTTCATCTGGAGAATGAACCTTCTTCGCAAGACCACTTGTTGATGATGGATCAGGTAGATCCGTTGATGGTTCCATCGCTCGTTTCCGCCGTTACTCAACGAATTTCAACACAGAATCATCATCATCCAACAAGGAGAAGAAGAAATGTCAAATTAATAAAACATTATTCGATGCATTTCTGCCCCAGGTGTGGAAAGCAGTACAATCGTAAAGAAACTTTGACTAGACATTTGCGATACGAGTGCGGTATCGAGGGCAAATTCGAATGTAAAATATGTGGGAAGAAGAATAAACGTAAACAGCATTTGGAGAGCCACATGCTAATACATAACAGAAATCGTGTGGTCTATATGTAAATAATGTTCTTGTTTCATAAATTTATATCTATTTATAAATATATATTTATCATCTAAGTATTGTAAACTCAAGAATTTATAAGATATATTATTCGTTTTTATGTTTGATATCACGAGCTTTGTTGCGTGGTTAAACAGTGTTCCGAATCTCGGACGTTTCGTGCATTTGTAATGCTTGCTCACCAGGGAAGGTCGCAAAGTACCCGGCACTAATTTTGTTCAGTCTAAAATATTTTTTCAAACTCGTATTGTTCAGAAGTATGTGTGCCTGTGTGCCAGTGTGTCCTTACAGAAGCTCAGACGCGCTTCAAGGGAGTAAATGAAAAGTTCCTCACGATAAACATGAAAAACAAAAAATAAAAAATTCAAAATTTCATTTGAGATTTTTACTTTTTTGTCATTCTTTGGAGGAATATTTCACTCTTTTGCAGTGCGGCTGGGCTGAAATCAAAGTATGTGTTTTTTATCGTTGCAAGCTTTACAAAATCCATGGTGAAAATTTCACTCGTGAAAAGCGAATGTTGGAACAAATGAAACGTTTCAATTTCCGCTCCTTTCGCACTTAGACAATGCTTCGTTTACTCTTCCGCGTGGCTTCGTATGCTTCATTTTCACTAGGGATCTTTCACTTTGAACGAAATCAGTGCCGGGCGCTCTTTAAATTTAGAAGAGTGAGATTTCCATTTGAACGGTAAAACAGGTTCCTTTCAAGCTGCCTAAAGAGTGAAATTTCACTCTTCCAGATTCAGAAAACACTTCGTGATTACCTCGTCAGATTGAAAAAAGAATTGCTATGGGAAAATTCGTATATATTTATGTGAAATGATTATTAACACATACATACGTGAGGAATTCTCCGAACTCGTCCGGAAATTTAATGTGAAATGTTGAGAAAAACCCCATAGAGTTTGGAATTTTCAGATCAATTTATGGGAAATTTCATATAAATGTATCGGAAATTGATTTCCCAATCAGAGTTTGGAACTTTCTGGTTGATACATATAGGAAAATTCAGATTTTTTTTACAGCGTAGTTTGGTCCAGTCTAGGCTGATAACAAGTTTGTAATAAAAATCAACCACTGTACAATGGAATCCTTTATGAGATATTAAAAGAAAAAAATCCTGAACAAGATGTTCAAATATCGTTTGACGATATAGTAATATCGTCCTTATTGAAAGAGTCAAAATTACCATTGGTTAATTATAAAAAAATTCTCGATTCAATATCTGATTTACATGAATCAATGCATTTTCTGATTGTTCGCCAATTACGAGTTTTATAAGGCTCATCATAATGTTCTTACCATTTTATACCCAGAAAAAATAATTGAGGATTTTTTCTATACTTTTCTTTAAAGAACAAAACCCCCGAAAGGCAGAATAATTCGTCAAATTGGAGGAAAAGTTTTCTATTTCTCAAGAAAAAAAGAATGCTCTTGCGATCAGGGAACGGAATTCACTACACTGGAAAGAATATTTATTTGTCCTCTCTCCATAAAGTGATTAAATATTTCATGAATCCTAAAAAATATTTTATGGAGAAAGGACAAATAAACTATTTATTTGGTTAGAAGAAATTTTTTTTTCAGTGTATTGAAATGAGGAAAACCTTTCCATAATTCTGCCAATACTCAGCCAATCTTCATCTAAATAGCGTCATGCCGTCGGCACTGATGAATTGTTATCTGATGTATTATTGTGTTACATTCTGATTTATCCATACTGCGAAATTTGTTCCAGATAGCAGGTTAACCTTGCTGCAATGTCCTCAGGCAAGCTTGTGACAAGGTTGACATGAGCTTCCTAGTTGACACACGACAAGGGTGCGAGCTTACACTGACAAGATTGTCAATAACAAGTCAAAAATAACCGAATGACAAGTCTGACAAGCTTATGATACACGGAGAGAAAAAATTTGCTGACGCAGCAAATCGAGGTATTGTATATAGAATAGCAAAATTTTTTGCTGACCTAGCTAAAAATTCGCTATAACAGCAATCGTGTTAGCTACGACAGCAATTTTTTAGCTGTGGCAGCAAAAAATGTTTGCTTCGCCAGCAAATTTTCAGTATTATATACAGAATAGCAAACATTTTTTGCTGCCACAGCTAAAAATTGGCTGTCGCAGCTAACAAGATTGCTGGAACAGCAAATAGTTTGCCGTCACAGCAAAAAATTTGCTGCTCTGGCAAAAGGAACCCAGCAAAAGTAGATTTCGCTGCCACAGCGAATTCCTTTTTCTCCGTGTAAGCTTACATGTTATCGAGCTTACCACGATACTCCTAAGAAAATTCTCAAGATCATGAATGAAATCATCATGTACAAATTTTCGTTTATCGAGCATATTTGAAAAAAATGATCCGAGAGTTTTATTTGGTGTATAAACCAAAATTTCACCCTCTCCCTGCACTTCTTGAAATATCACTTTAATTTCCATGGTATGATGATTTTCTGTATTGTAAAAAAAACAAAGGACTAATAAAATCTATATACCTGAAGGGAAAAACGAAATTTCATTCATTCAGTATCATATTATATTATTCTAATGATATCAATATTAAACAATAATAATTGTTTTTTGATTCTATGTTTTTAATATTGAATCATTTCCTTGTAAAATACTCTGTACATTATTCCTGTAAAAATCGGTGCTTCTCGTTGATCTTTCGGAATAATTACCGATATTCGATTGCACTAAAATAATTGATACTCTGGTTGATTTTTCAGAAGGAGAAGGTGGGTACTGGATAGACGCACAGTCTCTGGATTACATGCGTGAAGGCTTCGAAGATCCTCTAGCAATTTCGTATGAGAAAAGAACTGTGAAATGGCGTAGTAATAAGACGAAATCATCATATAAAAAAGACTTGTCCAATAAATCGTTCAGCATAAACAATGATTTTTCGATACATCCGTGTCACAATTGCGGCAAAGTTTATAATCGTCGTGGAAACTTGAGAAGGCATCAAAAATACGAGTGCGGTGTTGAACCTCAGTTCGAATGCGGTGTGTGTAATAAAAAAATGAAACGTAAGCATGATATGGAGAAGCATATATTGATCCATGAAAAATATTGAATATCGATGAAGAATAAAATGCTTGATTATAAACATATAAGGTCGTTACTCTTTTTGGAGAAAAACGATGATTAAAATTTATGAATAACATTGAGAATAAAAGTGGAATAGAGTTCTTTCTACTTTTACTTTCAATTTCATCAAAAAGTTCGATCATGATACTTGAATTCTTGTGAGATGAAAATTTTGTTGATTCGACTGAACTGTTATTTTTAAATATATATATATATATTTAAGAAAATTATTTAGAATTTTAAGATGAATGTGAATGAATGGTTTTACGATTGGAGGCTGGGTGTGTGTTCTGTTTAAATTGAAATATATATTTGTTCTTCGAAGTGGTCAGCGAAATCCGAACAGGGTGGAGATATCTTAACCCTGCGTTTGAACACTGGGTCTGTTGAGGAACGTGACCCATTGTACACATCGTTTCTCAAAAAACAAGTGTACACACGCAGGGTTGAGTTTCTTTGATGCAATAGTAGTTTGAGAAAAAAATTTTTTTTCAAATAACTTGCAAAAATAATTCCCACATGGCACAAATGCCTCAGTAATATTTTCAAAATATTCTGCAACATTCTGAAATATCACTGAAACATTTGTGCTATGTGGGTTGGAAGTTCCAGGATTTTATTTCAATTTTTAGTATGTGCACTTGAATTTTTCTAATTCATTTGTGAAGAAGTGTTATCCAAAAACTGGATACAAATTTACCCTAGTGAAAGTCCGAAAGTGAAGTAAGCGGGTATTGAAACAAATGAAGCGTGAAAACGTTCCAATTCCCTCCTAAATTATGCCTAGATGACTCTTTGTTACGTTTAGATGACTTTCAACTGACGCTTCAACGCTCCATTTTCACCAGGGTATTTCTGGTACTGCACTTTTTATTTCAATTATTATTCTACCATTTTTTGGGAGTAATTCTTATGGAGACATACAAAAAATGATCCATAAAACTTCTTATTTGATAATATAAAATATAAGAAAAATTAAAACAAATTTTCCAAAGTGATGTTTACTATAGAAAAGATTGTAAAATGATGGATAACGTGATGCACAATACGTATTTTAAAGAAGAATGATTATTACTTACATAATATATTGATACTGTAGGTTTCGTCACAAGATTTATCTATCTAGATATTATTAATTCAACAAAATTATAAGAAATATTTGTATTAAATATTTTATGAAATTTGTGATGATTGAAGTCCAAACAAGTTCAAACAAATATAAAAAAAAATACTCTATTCCATTATGTAAATACATATTATAAAAAATACATATCTCTGTATTGTAATTCACTTTAACTTTGAAAAAAAATATATATATCATTCAAAGGGTTGCAGAAATAAAATTTTATAATAAAAAAACGCCTTGAATTTTTTTACATTAATTTGATATCACACAGGAATCTCTTGCACTCGAGACATCGATATTATTATCCTCGTTGTAGATTTTACCATGCAATCACAAATCGTTTAATTCAAATATTTCATTTTTTATATTTTTCAGAGGAAGGCGCGTACTGGACCGAGTCAAATTATGTGGATTTTCCTCAAGACAGGACTTCGGAATCTTTTCGGAAGAAGAAATCGAAAAGAAAATCAGGATTGATTGGAAATCATTGTTGCGAGGATTGTGGAAAAAAGTATAACACCAAAGGAAGTTTGACGAGACACGTGAAATTTGAATGTGGAGTGAAACCAAGATTCCAATGTCACATATGCGGGAAAAAAATGAGTTACAAACATCATCTCGTGAGACACATGCAAGTTCATTCCAAAATATATGGAGGTGCAATTTCTGTTAATTATCCTGATCATTGAGTTTTTCGATTCAGAAGGATTTTTATCATCATGGAAGGATAACAATTTGAACAGGGGAATCGCCTTTGACTCAAAATACCTACGGAGTTGAATGAATTTCATCTCTCTTCTATCCAAACCCGCACGAGATTCAAAGTACATCATCGAAGGATCACGCATTTATCAATCGCGTGGGAATTTTTATTTTCAGAGAGAAAAGAAAAAATTTGAATGTTTTTATGTACTGAATGTATGGAATATAGATTTAGAACGTAGCGTTGGGAGATTTTTATTTCAAATTGTATCCTTCCTCCACTCCACTGAATACAAATGAGACGCAATTTAATTGGATATTACCCTAGTAGAAATCACTCTAGTCATTCTCTAGGCGATTACAAGGCCTTGCAAGTCCCTCACAAGGGCCTGGCGAGGCCTCGCAAGGCCTAGAGAATTACTAGAGTGATTTCTGCTAGGGTAGTTTGGCGTATTTTGCGGAAAGTCGAGTAGCAATAGATTTCAAATAGCAGCTAACAAATCCCATTCATTCTCATTGAAGGTGCATTGGATTTGATGCAAGAAAGAAATTGGTAGAGAAAGACTACCTTGTGATTTAATAACCTCCTGTAATTGTACTTTGAGCATTCTACCCACCGAAAATGTTGTAGGTTTGGAAAGAAACCGAGATAAACGACTTTTTCCTATTCTATGGCAGTTTTTTTTCTCATTTTTTTTCGAAATATTTCCAACATTTTCAAGGGAGATTTGACGCGATTAATACCCTACTGTTCTCAAAGTTGTTCCTATTCTCCTCATTCCTCATACCTTCCCATACTTGCCTGTTATGTGCAATATTTGTCGAATCATTGGAAAATTTATACTAAAAATGATTCATCTACCGCACATCTACGTAATTTCTAATTCTTCAGTCGTTGTGTCTCAATTTTAATCTTTGTTGAAGAGGTGTAAATTCTACACAGTACTATTTTATACCAAAAAATATCGTATTGTACATAGATCCAATTGAATATCTTTTCTAATCTATGGCAGTGTTTTTTCTTTCACAAAATTTATAATTTTTTTTTTTGGGTATATAAAAACGTAACGTAGAGATAATAATAAAATGAAATGAAATAAATTTCATATTCCGAATCATTTGATCAATATTGTTTTTTTGTATTATTTCTGTTCATAGAAGAAATATGGATCGACGCTTATCCGATCGACATGTTGGATCACCATCACCGTTACGACCCACTTCACGCGATCGCCGGACCACCCATCATTCCACCTTCCAGTACGATAAAGGATCAAAGATCAAAGTTACGATTTTCCTTGAAAAGTTACGAACTTTTTTATAGAAAAAATTCGATGAAGAGAAATCGTGAACGTTTGATGAAAAATATGAACGTTATGGATGACGAGACGAGACATTTGGGACCGTACACGTGTTCCAGATGTGGAAGGTCTTATAGCAAGAAATATAATCTTTTCAGACATTTGACCTACGAATGTGGCGTTGAACCCAAATTCGAGTGTATAATATGCAAAAAGAAATCGAGACATCGATATGATTTACAGAAACATATGCGAACACATCAATAGAGATAGTAGCAACTGCAAAATATAGATGATTTATATGGTGGGGAAAATGATAATGTTGTGAAATAGAAAAATGTTGTTATACAACTGCAAATGTTATTTATTTTGTTCAATTTTGATTCACTGAAATAATAATTCTCCATTTCGAGTTTCTTTCGGTTACAATTCTTTCCAGATCATTCTAGAACATTTGTAAATTCGATTACTAGAAATTGTACGAATATAATGATTACACAACTATATATAGAAATATTATTACTCTAGACGTTTTAACACAATCTATGCACTATTTAATTAAATTGCAAAAGATGGAAAAAGAATTTATGAGAAATACAAGATATTATTCTCAATTATTTGAGGTGCAAAGTTAACCGATTCTACCTCGCATGTTATTCGAATTTTTTGATTGAAAAAACAAATAGGGTAGCGCAGGAGCTATACATGTTGAGACAAATTGATCAAAAATACGCTCGTAGGTTTAGAGGTGATGCACGATAGAAATCGATGTATTAAAAAAGATGATTTTCAATTCACTGAGGTCCAAATGCATACCAAAAGAATTTATTTTGTTCTTCATTATCTGAATCAGGAACAATAGACACAGTAACAAATACGACTAACACCAGTAATAGCAGTATTTTTTAACACGTTCATAAGTTATCGCAAAAATAATATAAATATTATAATTTATGTAAAATCTGAATGTAAGAAATAAATTAATTTTATTCAAAGAAGAATATTTTCTGGAATTATCCTTGACCGTTCGTTAACATCCATAGTATCTCATGTTATCCAAGGTATAATAATACACGTAATACGAATTGAATTTTTCATGTGATTTCATAAAACAAGACATAACTGCACGAATTTTATTATTATTATTATTATTAATACTGGCTTAACTTAATATATCCCAACGTTTATACCTGTACCGAGTATATCGCGTACTTAATATGTTGACAAATTCAATATTTTTCAGGGTTATATTGGTTAGAAGAGTCGTCGTATCGAGTTTTGAAAAGGGACGAGTCATTCGATCCAACTTCGATCCCGAGTTCCTCATCCGGTCAGACTCAGATGTTGAAATGGGCATCCTCTACGACGCAACAAAACTATCCCGATAGTCTGTTATCGGGACAAAACGAGCATCTCATCTACAGGAGACGACCGAAAGACGGTCTTTCGAGGAAACATCGGTGTCACAATTGTGGAAGAGTTTACAGTCTTAAATACAATTTAACGAGACACATTAAATTCGAATGCGGCGTCGAACCGCAATTTGAATGTCGGATATGTGGTAAAAAAATCAAATACAAGCACGATTTAAACAAACATATACGCATTCATGAGAAACATTGAACACTTTTTGTTCCATCAACTTCACATTGCGTAGAATTAGAGTTTATGTATCAACGCTGTTGTTATTCTATTGTTGGTTGTTTATTCATATTTTTTTAAATATACCTTTTATCACTAAGCACAGATGTGCAGTGTTGTATCCTGCATCCTGCGAATCGATTGTTATAAAGCAGGTTGAAAAATCGATCAAAGATTCAAGTCGGCCTGGTATGTATTATATTAATATATTCCCCGTTTGCGTGTACGTGAAAGAATAAACCGCTCTTGAAGTGCAATCGCAATGTCGTTCGTTATTCACTTCCTTCCTCAAAGTCTTTACCTTTGAATCCATCGATTTTGAAAATGTGTCCCAGGTTTTCTATATTTTAATTCCATTCTTCTGTTGTGCCGTAATTAATAACTGATTCTTCACACTTTTTCAGGATTAAATTACTCGTTAGAAGCAGCTGCGATAACCTTGAACGAGTATGAAAAAATCGCTGAGACAGAGTCAATACCGAAATTCGTAAGTAAAACTCAATGTTCGACGATCAAACGGGAGCCGCCGTCTATCTCTTCGTGGGATTACAATCTTCGCGCCACCCTCGATTTGAAACGAGAAGAAGAAACTGCGTGAAAGGAAAAGAAAAAAATCGAAGAAGAGAAAGAACCTTCGTCGATTAATCGGTGTGGAAAATGTGGAAGAGTTTATCATGTTGCGAAAAATTTGACAAGGCATATCAAATTCGAGTGTATGAAATCTGGGAAGTGACTCATCTATAAAGCTGATTTGAATAGACATCTGAAGATTCATCAGGATTAAGAGCTCTTTGGTATTTGAAACTTTTCTTTCATATTTTCCATACAGAAA
The DNA here is from genome assembly GCA_018340375.1 of Gonatopus flavifemur. NCBI lineage: Eukaryota > Metazoa > Arthropoda > Insecta > Hymenoptera > Dryinidae > Gonatopus > Gonatopus flavifemur. Next base: position 2,131,053 of record JAFFJZ010000023.1, read on the forward strand.
TTCTTCTACATGACTGAATTATCCTCCAACGTATTATTAGTAGGGAAAAGCCGCAAGGATCTGTTGTCTAATCATTGTAAGGAACTAAAGCAAACCATTATCAGTGACATTACGATGTCGAGATCATCTTATTTGAAAAATCATTCTTAGAACATAATTAAGATCATAGGAGAATTTTGAAAAAATTACCTAGTCTGGTCCTAAATTGTAGCATTCACTTTTGGTTTATTGTCAATACACGTTGGGGTACTGATTTAAAGATCTGTCACTGAAACATTATAAAATCTATGAAATGCAAAAGAAATCCGAAATGAATTTTTTGTTAAAAAACAAAAAACAGTCCGATTAGAAATATTCAATCAATTGAAGTTCCCGCTCGAATTAAACATTATTTTTCTAGCATTGTTAAGTGATAGTTGACTCTTCATTCAAATTATCATACTAAAATTCTTCAATGTATTTACATACATTTTTTCTGTGATGTAAATGAAACGATATAATGAAACCTATTCAATAAAACTCATGTAATTTTAAGTGTTGTGTATCATAAAGACGAATGAATACATCGTACTGTAGTAATCACGAAAATAAATCTTTTATTGTTCAAAATTGTAATTAGAAGCACTTCGAGTTCTGCACATTCCAAGCGCACAGTTTAAGCATCTTCTCTCTAAATGTACAATTGCTGTTGAAAAACTGTAAAAATCAAATATCTCGTTCAATAAAAAATTATGGATTCATTATTTCCAATCAACGACCCTAGAATCGCACTGAGAGAGTAAAGACACCTCACGCAATGTCCCTCGATCGATCAAGTATCCTGCGTTTCGAGTCACGCTCTTTGAACCATGGTACCATGTTAATAATTGAAAAGAACAGAGCTAGAAGTGCTCAATACTGGAAATGATTTTCGAAAATCAATCAGAAATATTTGAAAATCAACGGATAAGTCTGAATTTTAAATTGACACACGGAGAAAAAGGAATTCGCTGGCTTTTGTCAGAACAGCAAATTTTTTGCTGTGACAGCAAACTATTTGCTGTTCCAGCAATCTTGTTGGCTGTGACAGCAAAAAATGTTTGCTATCCCAGCAAAATTTGTTTGCAATTCTGTATATAATACTGAAAATTTGCTGGCGAAGCCAACAATTTTTGCTGCCACAGTTGAAAAATTGCTGTCGTAGCTAACACGATTGCTGTTATAGCAAATTTTTTGCTAGGTCAGCAAAAATTTTTCCTATTCTATATATAATACCTCGATTCGCTGGGTCAGCAAATTTTTTCTCTCCGTGCATACAGTAAGCAGGAAAAATGAAAACAACTGAACAGTCTTCTATGGAATGAGAATGAAATATATCAAATTTCAATAGTTCCAATATATTCACAAAGCCTTAAATGAATTTGTGAAGAATATTATTCAGGATCTGAAATTTCGAATTAGTTTCGTACGTTTCGTACGACAATGCTGCATACAAATGAGACGAAAATGTTGTGAGCATATATTTCAACCTGTCAATATTCAACAAGAATTTTCGATAACACTGAATTGAATTTGCATGCATATTATCACTGTAGCGCTCGAATAAATTCAAGAACTCAGCACATGATATCGCACGGAGAAAAAGGAATTCGCTGTGGCAGCGAAATCTACTTTTGCTGGGTTCTTTTTGCCAGAGCAGCAAATTTTTTGCTGTGACAGCAAACTATTTGCTGTTCCAGCATTCTTGTTAGCTGCGACAGCGATTTTTCAGCTGTGGCAGCAAAAAATGTTTGCTATCCCAGCAAAATTTGTTTGCCATTCTGTATATAATACTGAAAATTTGCTGGCGGAGCAAACATTTTTTGCTGCCACAGCTGAAGAATTGCTGTCGTAGCTAACGCGATTGCTGTTATAGCAAATTTTGAGCTAGGTCAGCAAAAAATTTTGCTATTCTATATATCATACCTCGATTTGCTGCGTCAGCAAATTTTTTCTCTCCGTGCGATACGTTGAAATAACTCATATGGAATCGCATTTTATGGAAATGTAATTCTAAATCATCCATTGGATTTTTCCCAGGAGGAGAGTATTGGTTGGAAGCTTCTTCGATCGATTTTTTGGAATATGAACAGCAGTCGCTGCCACAAAGAAGCGAACACGAGGATCCATTGGCAGGAACGTCGGACATACTATCGAATAGAAGAAGCAGCGATCGGACGTCCAGATTGACGATAATGAGAACAACGATGCAACATCAAGATCATTTACGTTCGATTCATAATTGTGAGAATTGTGGAAAAGTGTATTATCATAGGAGAAATTTGTTAAGACATGTACAATATGAATGTGGAGTTGAACCAAAATTCGAATGTAAAGTTTGTGGCAAGAAGATGAGGTATAAGCATCATCTTGATACCCATATACGATCCATACATATGACACATCCTTTCAAATTATCACTGAAGGATTAATTTTATATTAGATGTGAAGTTTGTATCATTACTTTGCGTTTGTGTTTTTCGTTTTCTCGATTAATTCTTGTATATTGTCAAAAGTTGAAAGAACGGTACATTTAATATTCTAACACTTGATGGCACGCGGGGCTGTGAATTTCCACCCCCCGTTCTTCACGGAGAAAAAGGAATTCGCTGTGGCAGCGAAATCTACTTTTGCTGGCTTCCTTTTGCCACAGCAGCAAATTTTTTGCTGTGACAGCAAACAATGTTTGCTATCCCAGCAAAATTTGTTTACTATTCTATATATAATACTGAAAATTTGCTGGCGGAGTAAACATTTTTTGCTTCCACAACTAAAAAATTGCTGTCGTAGCTAACACGATTGCTGTTATAGCAAATTTTTAGCTAGGTCAGCAAAAATTTTTGCTATTCTATATATAATACCTCGATTTGCTGCGTCAGCAAATTTTTTCTCTTCGTGTTCATAATCAATATACTTGATAATTAATTGTTTTCAATGTTTACACCAAATGGCTAATTGAATTCCAACACCTACTACACATTTTGGAACCTGAATTTGGACTTTTATTGATCCTGACATCAGGTCATTCATCTTCCAGGAGTATCACATTTTTGGAGCAATTGTGGTAGATTGTGTTCTTTCCGCAATTTTCAGGAATTTCATCATGTCAGATGAGTCAATCACTTGAACTTAATTGTAGAAAAAAATGTTGATGCTTTGAAGAGCAGAATAAACAGGGGTAAAACTGCACTGAGAAAAAGGTTTCCTTCTGACAAATCAACGCATTTGGTTGAGCATTTTCAAGAAGTATCATTTCATACAAATAAGATATATTGATTATAACCAAACATTGTGTTGAGTCAAGAAATTCATATTTATTAACTATAACCAAATCATTCATTTGATTCAAAGTGATTGGAGTTAATGTAAATGAATATGAATTCTTGTCAAATTCAGATCTATCGAATCATAGTCGGTATGAAGTTGACTCAAAGAAATATGTGGTGTATTCAACAACTATGTGATAAAATGAATATTGGTAAATATTTCTTCGCTCGTATCCAAATATACGATTTATTTACTGTAAACAAATCTCATTTGAGTCAACGAATCCTTTTTCTCAGTGTGAATAAATAATCAGTTGAATATCATTTACGAATATTTTGGAGAGAGAGAGAGAGAGAGAGAGTGTGTGTGTGTGTGTGTGTGTGTGTATGTGTGTTCGATGGTTCTTTTATGATTTCCTGTAAAGCCAGACTTGCCGCAAGGAAACAAAAAAGACTCATACGGTGTTAGATCTGAGCACCCTAGTGGTAAGAGAAGTGTTGGAATGTTATTTGTAGCTCAAAACTCGCTTGCCATTAAAGAGATTCGAGCATCAAGAGGTGAGGGAGGAAGAAGTCCAATTTTGCTGAAACTTTTTTTCAGAAGGTACGTAATTAATACAAATTCAAAGTGAAGAATAATAAATTATATACTTGAGATTGCGCATTGTCGCACACTTTAAATTTCTCAATGATTTCTGAACACTCAAAAACTGAAATTGTAAAATTTTAGCCTCCACACGTCAATAAATGTATACATTTTATTTTTTAGCCTTCAGCAATCATTCGGAAATTCAAAATACGTCACAACCCTTGGTAGAAATGGAGCATTGAAGCGCGATGAAAGTGTAAGCTAACAGTCACCTACGCGTCGCAGAGAGTCATCTAGGTGTAATTCAGGAGGACATTAGAATATTTTCCCGCTTCATTGGTTTCAATACCAATTCTGTCATTTTTGAATCTTTACCAGGGCATATGCGCAATCTCATGTATATAATTCAATATTCTTCACTTTGGATTTATATTAATTAAGTACCTTCTGAAAAAAAGTTCCTGTAAAATTTGTTTTCCCCTTCTCTCCCTCTTGACGCTCGAATCCTCTTGACGAATTGTTGATGCAGGGTTAATACAGGGTTGTTCGAGGCGAGCTGGATTCTCCGGCAGATGCATTACTTTTGAAATATACCTTCCATACCCGAAGTATGGATTCCCTATTTAAAATACCTGTTAGGAGCAGTAAAGGAATTTTTGCCTGATTCTTACCAGTTTTTGTTCTTGCGAAAGTCATCATAAACTGATAAATTTCTTGTCTTCTTCTACCCGATGTTCCCAACTTGAAAAATGCAACCAGAAACTGAGAAAAATTTTGAAAATTTCTGACTTGGATAATCCAGTCAAACATTATAATATATAGACAGAAAATATTTCTCAACCGATGACCAAAAGTTTGGAAAATTTTATTGAATTTTCCGGACCATCAACTGGTGGAAGTCGAGCAAAAATTCCCTGCCCAATTCTAATAGGTATTTCAAATAGGATTCTATCATTCTCTAGTCATTCTAGATTGATTCAAATTGATATTGAACATCAAACCACAAATTAACATATCTCCAGTTCGATCTCCAGAACTTGAAATATATTTTTTTTACTATTTTACTTCATTTGCGCGAACAATGTTCAGGGAGATTCTTGGTGATATGTAAATTGATCGCGATATTAATCATTGTTAATGTTGAATCAATTGTGACTAGATATCAACGATACTTATGTGATTATTATAACACAGAATGTACATTAATTTTATATTCAAAAATAATAAAAATTCCTCCCATACAATATTCTTCTGTTTTTTTTTCAATGTCAAAGCGCTCTGCTTCAGCACTTGAGAGAAATTTTTATGGATAATTTTTCGTTTTTTTAATTGACCTTGTGTACGATGTTATGATTTTCAAATGGGAAACAATAAACTAACATCCTCGTTATTCTTTTGTCTCATTTTCTAGAAGCTGGATATTGGTTAGAAACGTCATCGCCCTCATCAATAAATTTTCTCGAGTACCAAACGATCGGTGCTTCGTTACAACAACAACAACAACAACAACAACAACAACAACAACAACAACAGTCACAACAACGGATACGATTATCAACGCATCCTCCACGCGTCTTCCCTAATCAAGAACCACACTCAAAATCATCATCTTCCCACAATAACGTTGTCGACAGGCGAAAAAATGTTTTCTCGCGAAGTAACGGTGATGGAATATTCATTTATTCGAGTGTTCCCGATAAGGAAAAAAATCAGGAGAATTTGAATTCGCATAACACAGGAGAGGCAAATTTTCATCAGTGTCAGAAGTGTGGTCGAGTTTATGGTTATCGTCGAAGTCTTTGGAGACACGTCAAATACGAATGCGGAGTCGAAAGAAAATTCGAATGCTACATATGTGGGAAAAAATCAAAACATAAACAGAATTTGGACATTCATATGCGTAATATTCATCGAACTGGATGGGAGAAAGGGGACTGAGTTGTATTATGAATTCATTTATATTTGCTAGTCTTGTTTTACGAATACCAATGATTTTTTTTATAAGTTTACTGAATTTAGATTGTAGGAGTCATGAGTCTAAGAGGAGTGTGATTTTTATTTTGAAATGATTAATTACAATTTTGGGTCCTCAGAGAGATCTTTGGATACGAATTACGATGCTAATAATAGCGATTTTGAGTTTACCAAACAACGAATAAAAAAAACCAGCTACTTTGCGCATTTTTTTCACCCAAATTCGAACCATAAAATTACCGAGAAGGATTCCCGGCCATTTCCCGGTCATTTCCATGCAATGAATTGTTAATTACAAAAATGTAACCATACATTAAAAGTAAATTTTCAATTATTCTTTGGTGTAAATAGTGTGCAAAGTGAATCTTGATTTTTTTTTTGGTAAAACTGATTAAAACCACACCAAAAAGATACCAAAAAATAATCCATAAATTTATTTATCAATTTCCTGAATATTTATAAAGTTTGTCACAAGTTAAGCCAAACGAATATATTTGAGGTAACCGGGAAAAAATATCGAATATCTGATACGAAATCAAATTGACAAAGAACGATTCAGAATATTTTTGAGTTTATTATAAGATAGAAGAGTACTACGAAGAAACTTATCATTTATATTTCATATTTGTGATTTCAAAGATCGAACTTTTGTACTATTCACTTATACTTTTATATTCACTATAAAATATTGTACAATAAGAATGAATTATGAATTATGGATCAAATAAATTGTCTGACCCATGAAAATCTGCGAAACCTTTTAGCAAAACCAACAATAAATCAGAAAAAAAATGTGATTTTGCATGAACGCACAAACTTTTTGAAATGTTCTTACACTGTGGAATGAGAAATTAATCAACGCCGATGAATTTTTCAGGTAGAGAATGGTTGGATGCATCCTCGATAAGTTTTGTGGAGTATCAAAGGATGAATCCGATGTCAAGCGGTTACGACGAAAGTCTTTTGTACGGTAAGCCTTGGAGCGTGAGGAATCGAGAAGTGCTGGAGGTACCTCCGACAGGCAATTACAATTGTGAAAAGTGTGGAAAAGGTTATCAACATCCGAAAAGTCTTTCCAGACACATCAAGTGGGAGTGCGGAGTTAAGGGCCTCCTTGAATGCGGCATATGCGGCAAGAAGAAGAAATATAAACATTATCTAGATAAACATATGCGTAATCAGCATTCGTATTATCAGAGATCTAGTAGAAAATAATAAAAGCCTAGAGTGCGTTTTGTTGTTGTTGTTGTTGTTATTATTTGTCATTATCTTCATTTCGTTTATTTTTCATAGTGGAAATAGTTTGAAAGTGATTGGATTATGAAATAATTTTCATAGAATTGTATGAATCTTGGGGAGATGAGAGTGCTCTTTTTGCGAATTTTTTTATGATCATTCTCATTCCTCGAAAAAAAATTCCTATCTCGATAACTATTCAAGAGTGTTTCTCTTTACTTTAGGGACGACATAACCTATCTCCCGTTTATGGGAGGAAAAGAACTTTCCTCTACTTATGAGAATTTTGTACCTTTTCTAAGGTTTTTTTTGAGTGTCTTGATCAATAGCCGTTATGAATTTTTGGTGCTACATTTTTTAGTTTTATTTTTCAGGTGTATGTGATTATTTTGAAAGTTGACAGAATGCATTTAAAAATACACAGGGTATGAAAATTAAGACAAAATATTGTGAAAATTACGTTATGTTTATAACAGGCAAACTGGAACTTTATCAAAATTATATGAATTAGAGTGTATGCGTATGATTTGTTAATCGATTTGAATCGAATGGGATTTTTGCAATGAGTATATTATTCCAAAATTCTCAACATGCTCAATTTAAAATGTGAAATCATGAACATGAGTACCAACGTCACATGTGAAATTTTGGTTCACAATCTAAATTATATTCAAGTTTATTAAGTTAGAGATATTCGATTTTCAATAGTTCTCCAACAAAATTATTCAATTTTCAAAAGTATGTGATCGAAAAATGAATCTGGAATATTCGTAAGTGTTGGAAGTGTAATTAAAAATAAATTATATGCACTTTTTGGAATAATTATTATTGGTACATGAATATATGTGTATGTCCCTAGTTCACAATTCACTGTCCGAATCCCAAGATCTTTTTGAGAAGATATCCGGTGTTTGTCATGTTTTCAAAATATTCTCTATCAAGATGTCTTGGAATTTTTTTCAGATATTTTTTAAATATCTTCAAGATACCTCAAGAAACAATTCGTCAAACACATTTCATAACATTGCATAAAACATTTGCATTAGTTATCTCCATTTATCACACAATTCTGTAAAAAATTTAATTCTTTGTCTCCAAAAATATCTTAATTCCAGAACTAACATATGTGATGTATATAGCCTAATCTAATCCTATGTCCATTGGTTTTTCATGTGCAACTCCACAAAATGACTCATTTGATTTATCTGGGAAGAGGAACGTAATGGAAAAAGAAAAGCTTTCAACAAACTGCACGAGATCATGAAATTCTCATAATATTTCCTCTTTTCTCTGCCTTCAGGATTTTGGGTAGAAGAAGTCAGTCCTTACGATGTGTCGTCTTACCAGCGAATGTCGATATATTCGGAGCAACAGGATCCTTTGGGTGAAACATCGGTGTATCCAAATTTTAGTGAGCATCCCGATGGTAACTTAGAAAGAAGACAGCGAGATCGAAGGTCAAGAAATTCATCTTTTCCGATATCTGCTCGTCGTGGAAGACCCAGTACCTATCAACATTTGGGTCGGCAAATCTGTTGGGCGGACCTACCAAAGAAAATAGTAAAAAAAGGGACGAAATATCCATGCGATGTATGTGGAAGGGCTTATAGCCACAAGGAGAATCTCTGGAGACATCTCAGATTCGAATGCGGAGTCGAACCGCAGTTCGAATGCTCCGTGTGTCATAAGAAAATGAAAAGAAAACACGATATGCAAAAGCACATGCGCATTCATCAACGGCGTTGAACCATATATATTAGATTTGTATTCAAAGTTATGAAATCACATTGTGGTTCCACACGGAGAGAAAAAATTTGCTGACGCAGCAAATCGAGGTATTATATATAGAATAGCAAAATTTTTTGCTGATCTAGCTGAAAATTTGCTATAACACCAATCGTGTTAGCTACGACAGCAATTTTTTAGCTGTGGCAGCAAAAAAGGTTTGCTCCGCCAGCAAATTTTCAGTATTATATACAGAATAGCAAACAAATTTGGCTGGGATAGCAAACACTTTTTGCTGCCACAGCTAAAAATTCGCTGTCGCAGCCAACAAGATTGCTGAAACAGCAAATAGTTTGTTGTCACAGCGAAAAATTTGCTGCTCTGGCAAAAGGAACCCAGCAAAAGTAGATTTCGCTGCCACAGCGAATTCCTTTTTCTCCGTGCATGAATATGTTTATGATGTCAAGTACAAATTCGTTGCTAGAAAAACATAAGTTTCACATACACGTTGAAAAAAAATTTCAGAATTCGTATTCAAAATCGTAGTTTTGATTCTACATAGCTGTATTAAAACTTGTTTCCTGAATTTCGATTATTCTAATCAGAAATTCTAGTATATCTACCGACATCTGATGATTCATGCGAGACTTTGATTTTCAAAATCTATTTTTGCGATGTTGATTGAGGAAAAGTAGGAACAAACATTTATATAAGTACTGAATTTTTGGTTTACTGATTGTTTAAACCCCACAATCAGTTGTGTCTTCATTTTATTTAAACATTTAAAAGTTCATGACAGTAATATAATAAGAATTAGCATAAAAGACTGTGGTATTATGTATGGTATTATGCAAATTGAAATCCTTATATTTTTCTTTATATCGTACTACGTGGTATCTCAAGTTATTTCCAATAAATCGTAGCAAAGGATCGAATTTTTTCATTCATCTATCCCCACTCATATCATTTAGGAAAATGAATGTTATATACGAATGTGGAAATGTATCCTCACGACTCCAACTACCAACTTCGCTGTCCTAAAATGATCAACCGAAATGATCCTCAAATGATGAAGATGACCATTCACGAATGAGTTTAGCAAAAAATCTATCACCAGATTCAACATTTTACGTAATTAAAACTATCCACGTACATCCTCGTTTTACTCTGTTCATTTATTTTACAGATAGCAAAGACAGTTGTTATAAAATTGTATGAAATTGCGACAAAACACGAAAATTTGATTTATAATAATGGAAATATGAATTCTGCATTTTTCAGGAGTGGAGTACTGGCACAATACAGGTCCGGTGTATTACTTGCCGTATCAACAAAAAATGCCAGAAGATCCTTTGGCCGAGACAACGACGACAAGACGACCCACAAGGATCTCAATGGGGCATCAAATGACGACGAGCTCGTCCAACGTGAACCGATTGTCAAATTACTATCCACCGAATCAGGATGTACCCACCATGAGAAGAAATAACAGAAAATTATATAAAAGATCAATAACGATGGTTCCCGATAATACAAAATTTCAAGTGACGAAAATCCCTTCCCGAGAACATCGATGCCAGAATTGTGGTAAAGGATATAACCAAAGGACGAATCTTTTGAGACATTTGAGATACGAATGTGGAGTTGAGCCGCAATTCGGTTGTGAGTTGTGTGGATCGAGGTTTCAACGTAAAGATAAACTACAAAGACACATGCTGACGTGCAAAGGATGAATTTTGTACCCATATAATATTTTACGAGTATTTAATCGTATTTTTTAGGAATTGAATCTGATTAGATGTAAGGAAAACTCATGAATCAGTTGATTTATACATTTTTTGTTGGTTTGATTCTGCGTAATTTCTCGCTTAAAATCCAATTTCTTGTGATCACGTCAAAGATCCGCGGGCACTCGGATCAAGCATCCAACTCCGATCATGTTGTCAAGATTATGTAAGAATCTAACCAGCGAATGTGGTACACTAAAACTTTTATGGATGAAGTCTTTAAGATCAACACACCAGTTAATCACTCTTCGTTGTATTCAATCAGATGTTTTATGGAATTCAATTATCACACTTTTTCGGTTCGCAACACCCTGGTGACTTCGAATGATAGAATAATAGGGTTGATACTATTGGATGCGGAATGGAAAATTGTACATACTTGATGAATGGTGCACAAAATATCGAGAAGATATATTGAAAAATTTGACTTTTTTCATGGAGAAAAATTGTATCTCGTTCAAACTTGAACATTTTTTCAAATTTTCTGCGACCTTTCAGTCGTCATGAGTTGTTTCTCAAAAATGTTACTCGTTTTGGTTTGAAGATTGGAGTTGGAAAGTACTAATGAAAGAACAGTAGTTCCTATATTTTCCTATGAGAATAATTTATTTCTGTTCTTAATTTTTAAAGTGACATGTTTAAAGTAAGGTTACTGGAAGAATATCATGAAAATATCATTGGAACATGAAAAATCTTTTGAGTCTGTCAAATACCTTCCAAAAGGATTCGACAGTTAACATCATATTGTCATGTTCATGCTACTACAAATGTTTTAAAATAATTTAATACAAATTATGCATATGTGAATCCTTATGAGTACAATATTTTAAAAGATAAGTATATAATAATATAATTAAATATGGAGTCGTCCATAAAAGTAGCGCGATGCAATTGGATTTGTGTAATTAAATAAATAAAACTCAAACTTGATTGGAACATTCCTCTTAGTAGCTGTTAATGACAAGATCATGTTAATCATTCATCATTTGGGAATTCCACCGATGATTATTACTTGAGTGTAATAAAATAAGTATTGTATTATTTATAACTTTGTTAGTTGTGCCCTGACAACTGAACCCCGTAGTCTGATTTATAATTATCGCATCGGCTGAAAATTATATACTTTCTAATTCATTATTAAAATGTTATTACAACGTTGAACGTTGAAACGTATACGTCAAACGTTACTCTGCATTTACATTGGACTACCATTTAAACGAGTACAAATACAACAGTTCTTGTACACTGAAACTATGTGTGATTCAACGATTGTCTGAAAATTATTATGAATGATTTGTTACTATCGTACAGGATGTTCGACAATGTGTAACGAGTGTTTTGAGGATGTATTTTTGAAGTGAAACTCAAAATTTTTATAATATCGATGCTCTTTCATTGATTTTGAAATTCTTCTAGAATTTCCAATTGCAAAATTGAAATAGATTGCAGTTCTCACTATCTTAGTCAATCAAAATTCACTGTAATTTCCAAACTAAGAGCGCTACTGGAGCTGTTCAATATCAAACTGAAATAGTATAGGTCAATAATTTTGCAACAATTTTTGTTTCCACTTCAAGAATATGGTCTTAGAGTGACACTTTGGATATTATTGGATTTATATATTTGTGAAAATAATCAATACTCTATCACGTGAATGAGTCGATGCTCATTATCCTGCTTAATAAATCTTATTATGACCGATTTGAATCTTAACTTATTTATTCTCATCAATAAAAACTCCAAAGACTTATTTTTTTAATGATTGTGCATCGAATTAAACTTGATTTATATCGGTTTTAATCAGTTCTTTTAAGCAGGTAAAACTCCCCATACATCAACTATTTTTATGCTGTATACGAATTGAAACGACGGAATTTCATAATAATAAATCACAAATGTACAGGATTTTCGCTGCCATTTTTCCTTAAATAACAAATTTCCCACTTGTTCTTTCATTTCATCATGTTACATTCGCATGATCCCTGTTGAAATTGTTCCATTCGCTTTGTTCACGATAGTAGCGGCGTAATTTGAAACGTGTTACAGATTATGCTAATAAATGTTACTTATTATTTTCCAGGAGGAGAGTTCTGGTACGATTCATCAGCGGTGAGTTTCATACAGTATCGAACGATGATCCCTACTGAAGATCCATTAGCTGATTTCTATGTGAGGGGTTACAACAATCCAAATCCAGATGTCAAGAATTCAAGCCATCATCGTCGACGTGGTAACGATTGTTCATTTCTCAGTCTTACAGATAACAAATTTGATTAAGTTGCTCAATGCTACGACAATGATTTGGTTGATTCATTCGATTCAAAGAGTGGCAATCTTGCATCTCTGAAAATATAATATTGCTACGCTCAGTCTTAGAAGTAGCGATTCAATTTGAAGAGAGCCAACACAATTTCACACTTTTATACACATTTATGCCTTCTTTCTATGAATAACACAATTGTCATACAATATTTTCTATCTTTTTCGAAATGTATGTTCACAGATGGCGAGAAACGTTGGTTGGAAGCACGATCGATAAGCACTTTGGACGACTTAGCGGAACAACAGCCTTCCACCTCTGCGACTCTTGCAAGTGCGAAACACTCTTCCGCAAAGTCTGCTCCCCTGAATTCGGTTGCAGGTGCAGACACCGATTCATCGAATATCCCTGGAGGAAGTTCCACGATTCAGATATCCTGTATCACCACATTATCTCAGAAAGATTCAAATCAGATCTGGATCCATCAAAAAGATGACGATGAAATCGTAATTTTGGGGACCACGAAAGATAGGACACAGACTGTCTCTGTGGCGTCCAAAAAGCAGCGTGAAATACAGGGTACTGATAGATTTTCCGGTCAACTCGTGGCTTCCAACAATGATTCCCAGGATATAGCCTGTTCTATTGAAAAAGATCCACAGAATGAGCAGAAAAAGCACCAACTACAACCGTCACTCGAACCAAATGCATTCTCCGCGCCGCACAACGGAACTCCACATTTGGGAGAGGGAAATGGCGACGAACCTACAACCTCGCACTCCGCCTCTCTAGATGTTGCGAACAGAAGACGAAGAAGAAGAAGGAAAAAGAAAAGTGCTATATGGACCCGCCACAAGAAACATTTCCAACATTTGACACTACGTCCCAAACAAACCGTACTAGATGAATCCAATTCATCCTCCGGCTCCGTTGCAAGGCCGCGGAAGCGAATAAGAATACTTTGCACCAAGGGAGAAGTATTACGAAAAATGTTCCGAGTCAAAAAGAGACCTGGTCGTCCAAGGAAAAATCCCCTACCGCAGGATTCCATAGAAGTTACAGCAGAAAATCAGTTGCACGGCACGCTTTCCCTTCCGAGACATGATCGAAATCTACGGTCTAATTCGTATTCGTCTTCCAGTCAACAAGTGCAGCCAAAGAAAGAAGTAGAAGAAACAGAAGGAGAAACATCACACATCCCAGCACCGAACGCTTTCGAAATGGAGTTTCAAGATCAAAAACCTATCATAACGCATTTTATGGTACCGACATCTCCTCAGAATTCTCTAGTGAATCCCTCTCCGACCTGTCAAATTGAAGTAATCCAAGAAATGAACCAAGTCAAGGGAAAACGTGGTCGTCGAAGGAAAAATCTAGTACCGCAGGATTCCATACCTGCAGTTGCCGCTCGTGACTCTGTAACATTGTTTCAGCAAGGTTCAGATCAGATCTTGAACCGTCGACAATACGACAATGAAATCGTTGACTCAGTTGCCCCAAAGGACAGAATACAGGCTACCATCGCGCCCTCTGAAAAGCAACATGAAATTGAGGTTAACGACAGAAATATAGACTGTTCTGTTCAGAGAGAACAACAAGATGAGGATGGACAATCAACTTCATTTTCCGCGCCGCACAATAGAATTGTAAATTTGGGAACTGGAATCAGAGAAGAAGATTTGACCTCACAATCCGCCTCTCTAGATGTCATAAAACGTAAAAAGAAGAGAGGAAAAAGAGGTGCCAACTGGACGCATCATAAGAAACGTTTCCAACATTTGAAACTGAATTCCTCACAACTTGACTCGGATGATCCTGATCCATCCACTAAAATATCGCGAAGACGACTGAGAATACTGCTCAACAAAGAAGAAGTTTTACGAAAAATGTTTCGAGTCAAGAGAAAACCTGGTCGTCCAAGAAAAAATCCACTCCCGCAGGATCTTATAACCTCGGTCTCGGCTCGTGATTCTGTCCCATTATCTCAACAAGATTCAGACCAGATTCTCATCCATCAACAATGCCTCGACGAAATCGTGAATTCGGAGGCTACAAACGACAGAACACGGGCTACCATTGCGACGTCTGAACAGCAACATGAAATTGACGTCATTGATAAAACTGCCGGTCAACCTATCGCTTCCAACAATCATTCCCAGGATATGGTGAATTCTATCTCAAAAAATCAACAGACTGAACAGGAACAACACCAATTAAACACATCACTTTCACAACCAAATTCATTTTCTGCGCTCTATAACAGAATTCCACACTTGGCAGAAGGGAATGGCGAAGAACCTACAACCTCGCAATTCACCTCTCTAGATGTTGCGAAGAGGAGACGAAGAAGAAGAGGCAAAAAGAAGAGTGCTGTGTGGACCCGCCATAAGAAACGTTTCCAACATTTGAAATTGAATCCCTCACGACTCGTTCCAGATGATTCTAATCCATCCACTGACTCCGTTGCAAGGGCGCGAAATCGATTAAGAAAACTGCTCAACAATGAAGAAGTGTTACGAAAAATGTTCCGAGCCAAGAAAGCTCGTGGTCGTCCAAGAAGGAATCCCCTATCGCAGGATCTCGTAGCCTCATTGTCGGCAACTGATCCTGTTACTGCACCTTCTTTCAACATACAAGATCCAGCACGTGATCACCTGTCCGGCACGCCTTCCCTTCCTAGGCATAATCGAAACCTTCGGTCCAATTCGTGTTCGTCTTCCAGTCCACTAGTGCAACCAAAAAAGGAAGTAGAAGAAGGAGAAGGAGAAGGAAAAACATCATCCATCCAAACACCGAACACTTCCGAAATGGAGGTTCAAGATCAAAAACCTAACATAATGGATCTTATGGTGCCGAACTTCCCTCAAAATTCTCCAATGAATCCGTCTTTGACCTTACAGACTCAAGTATCACGAGAGATGTACGGAGTCAAGAATAAACGTGGTCGTCCAAGGAAAAATCCACTACCGCAGGATTCTATACCTGCCGTTTCCGCACGTGCCACTCCATCTTTCTTTAATATGCAAGTTCCAGAACGAAATCAGTTCTACCGCACGCTTTCTCTTCCGACGCAGGATCAGAACCTTCGAACCAATTTTTATTCATCCCCCAGCCAATTACTGCAGCCAAAAGAAGAAAAAGTAGACGAAGACACATCAATCGTTCAAGCACCAAATACTCCCGAAATAGAGATCCCAGATCAAAAACCTCTTATAAAGGATTTCATGGTTGTAACATTCCCTCAAAATCCTCCCTCGAATCTTTCATCGACTCTACAAATGTCATTCGCCAACCCGGATGGAATGTTGAATTTGTACGCCATGGGGCACGTGAATCCTCAAGAACCTCAGGAAATTCACACGTCAAACGTTACTCAGCATTTACAATAGACTACAACTCAAATAAGCACAACGACAACAGTTCTTGTACAGTAGAACTAAGTGATGTAACAAATTTTTTCAAATATGATATTTAATGATTCATTACATTTATTCAAGAAGTTTCAGAATATGTAATGAGTATTTTGAGGATATCTTTTTACAGTAGAGATTAAAGGTTCTATTAAAACATAATATCCATGTTTTTTCTATTGTTATTCAAGTTCTTCAAGCGTTCCCAGTTGCGGAATTCAAATAAATCGAAGTTTTTGTTATTTGAGCTCATTATAATTCCACAACTGGGAGCACTATAGAGATTATTCAACAACGAAATAAATTAGTGCGGGTCAATACTTTTTGAACAATTTTTTTCACTACTCCAAGAGTATGCTCTTAAAGTGACCCTCTGGATATTATAGAATTCATATATTTGTAAAAATAATCAACAGTCGATACTACTTATCCTGCTCCACAAGTTTGATTATGACCAACTTCGATCTCATCCCATTGATTTCCATCAATGGCGAACAAAAAATCTAAAGACTTACTTTTTCTAATGAATACGCGTTAAACTTAGCTTGATTTATACCGGTTTCAATTACTTATTTCAAGCAAACCCAGTGATTTATATTTTTATCTTGTATATGAATTGGAACAAGAAAATTTTAACAATAAAGAATTACAAATGTACTGAATTCTAATAGTAATTTTCCTTCAAATAACGAAATTCCTATTCGATCATCATCCATTTCATCGTGTAAAATTTGCTTGGTTCCTTTTGAAATTTTTTCATTCATTTTGTTCACGATAATCGTAGCGTGATTTGAATTCAGTTTATGTATATCATACTAATAAATTTCATTTATTATTTTTCAGGAGTAGAGTACTGGTACGATGCATCATCGATGAGTTTCATGCAATATCAAACGATGATGCCCACTGAAGATCCTTTAGCTGATTCCTCCATGGGAAGTTACACCAATCCAAATCCAGATATGGAGAATCCGAGCAGTCATCGTCAAGTTCAATCGCCTTTGACAGCGAATAAATTTGAATTACCCGTTGGTCAACGTTTCCCTCGTACAAAAAGGAATAGCGGTAACAACGGTAGTGGGAGCAGTGGACCCACATCCACTCATCATCGATATCCAAATTATGAACACGCATTCAAGAGAAATCGAAAGATCTTAGCCAATGACAATCTGAGGGAACATCGATGTCAGAATTGTGGCAAAGGATATCACCAGAGGAGGAATCTTTGGAGACATACAAAATACGAGTGCGGGGTTGAACCGCAATTTCAGTGCACCAAATGCGGCAAGAGAATGCATAGGAAGGATCTGTTGACTCAGCATATGCGTAATCATACCAAATGAAAAGTGGAAAAAGTAAAATCATGTTCGAGGATTCGAATTCAAATCCCTGGGTTAGGGTTATGAGTCTCGACTTTCAGTAACGTTTCATCTTAGAGATAATAATGATTTTGAAAGATTTTCCTAGTCAGATGATTTCATCTCTCGAATATATATAATTTGGAATCTGTAAAAATCTGTTTTGAAATACCACATACGTAATTTATGTTTTAGCTTCTTACACAAAATATTTTTTGATATCTCCCGACGAGACAAATTATTCATGCATGTTTAATAATATAAGAAGAATAAGTATAATCATTTGAATTTCACATCTTTGAACACATGAATTGTATGATGACTATTATTTTTATGCTCTGTATAAATAAAACACAAAATTTTAGAGTAATTGAATTCAATAATTTTTAGAAAATTATATTTCAATGGTGCTGAGCGCGTCGTCGCCTCTCCTTTGAATCTTTCAATTTCGCTGCATTGAGCGCATATCTGGAGAATCAAATTGAAAAACTCGATTTCCGCTCCGCTGCATGTATTTATACTTTTCAAAGTGTACAGTAAATGCTGTCAAATTGATTGAAAGATTATTGGATGATACGAGAACATGTATTTAAAAATGTATATATATATTTCATAGAGAAAAGGGTGTCTGATGTGAATACATTCCTTTCATACGATCACTCAATTTGCAATCGACATGAAATCTATATTGAAAGAGACTGAATTTTCAGGTATCATTTGATAATTCGATAACATTCGTTTCTCATTTTAGAATGCACGTTCCCTTCCTTCAGAGAGAATTCATATCAGAGCGAATAATTCCACCCTGCTCTAAAAATCTATGCCTTCTTTCTATAAATACAACAGTTTTCATACAACATTGCTAACCTCGTGTGATACGTATGTTCACAGATGGAGAGGAATGTTGGTTGGAAGCACGATCGATAACCGCTTTGGACGATGTAACGGAACAACCACCTCCCGATCTTCCGACTCTTGCGAGTGAAGAACACTCATCCGCAGAGCCTATTCCCTCAGATTCGGATGACGGTGTAGACATCGATTCATCGAATATTCCTGATGAAAGTTCGACAATCCAAATTTCCTGTATCACCACATTATCTCAACAAGATTCAAATCAGATCTTGGTCGATCAACAATGCGACGACGAAATCGTAACTTTAGATTCCACGCAAGATAGAACACAGACGCCTATTGCGACTTCTCAAGAGCAAGATAAAATTCAGGATACCGATGAAACTACCGATCAAACCATCGTTTCTAACGATAATTCCCAGGATATGGTCTGTGATGTCGAAGAAGATGAACAAAATGATCAGGAACAACGCCAACCACAATCATCACTCGAACAATCGAATTCATTCGCTCCAGCCCACAACAGAATTCTACTCTTGAAAGAGGAAAACAGAGAAGAACCTTCGACCTCGCAACTCGCCTCTTTGGATGTAATAAAAGGCAGTAGAAGAAAGTACAGAAAAAGAGGTTCCAATTGGACCCCGAAGAAGAAACGTTTCCAACACCTGATAGTACGTACCCCACAACTTATGCCAGATGATTCCAATCCATTTGTTATTCCCGCTAAAAGATCTCGAGGTCGACCAAGAAAAATTCGCACCAAAGAAGAAGTATTCCGAGATATGTTCCGAGTTAAGAGAAAACGTGGTCGTCCAAGGAAAAATCCATTGCCGCAGGATCCTATAGCTGCAGGTTCAGCACCTGGTCCTGTTACCCCATCTTCCTCCAATATACAAGTTCCAGAACCAAAACAGGTGTACGGTACTCTTTCTCTTCCAACACAGGATCAGAAACTTTCATCCAATTCGTATTCGTCTCCCAATCCTCAAGTGCAGCAAGAAGAAGAAGAAGACGAAGAAATATCATCCATTCAAGCACCGAATCCTCCCGAAATGGAGGATCAAGATCAAAAACCTATCATAACGGATTCTATGGTCGCGACATTCCCTCAAAATCCTCCAATCAATCCCCCTCCGACTCCACAACTTATTCCGTTCTCCAGCCCGGAAGGGATGTCGAATGTGTTCGTGATGGGCCACATGAATCCCCAGGAACCTCTTTTCTTCGGTGATAACAGACCTATCTTCCCTCCACACAGAATTATTAGGGAATACCGGTGTAGCAATTGCAGGAAAGTATTCGCCGCTCAAAAGAATTTGACTAGACATCGTAAATACACTTGTGGCGTAGAACCGCAATTTAGCTGTAAGATTTGCCATAAACCCTTGAGAACGGAACGTAGCGTCGATTATCACATGCTGAAGTTACATCCCGTTGAGTTCCGTAGCATGCAACAACCCTCGTAAAAGCATTTTATCATAAATACATTTTAATTCTTATTGATATTGAATACGTATATCAATTTGTGTACTGTACTTCTACTTCGTAATAAATGTTTTGTGTAAGTCTCATTCAATATATGTGTATGGATACACACACTTCAATTGAGTTTATTATTTTTAGACATAAACTCCTCCTGAATTTTTTTCACAATTTTCTCAAATTTACATTTACATTCACTTTCTCTCCAAAGAATTTCTTGAAGATATTCGAAACCTGTACATATGAATTCTATAGCTATAATTTCAATTCTCCCTCCTTGTCGTCAAACAGTAAAGCGATTCTTAACACTTTGGTAAATTCATTTGTTTTAACTACACAGAAGAAAAACTATCTTGTATCAAGACAATATTGTTTTCGTTATATATGAAACACGGATTGTCTCAGTTGAATGCAATTTGCTTTGAATCAAGAATTTTGTTTCTTCCTGTGTTTGATTCAAAGCAAATTGCATTCAACTGAGACAATCCGTGTTTCATATATAACGAAAACAATATTTTCTCAATACAAGATGAAGTTTTTTTTTTCTGTGTATACATGAAGAATGCGAGTTTTTAGTTTTAAGAACATTTTCGTGTAAATATCGGGGGGAATTTAAAAATTACTCAAGAAATACCGGAGTGTTAGAGTTATTTCGTTGGTGAATGATTGGGGAGTGTGTTTAGAGAATGGAGAGGAATCTGAACAAAATCGAAAAGGGTTCCTTTGATTTCGATTCTCTCTTTCTAAAAGAAACAAAAAATACTTTTTAATTTGGAAAAATGACTTCGAGAAACATTTTTTAAACCATTACTGTAGCACTTTCATTTTTCAGGACGAAAGTTGGATTACGAAATGGGATTACAAAATTGAAAAAAAACTCTTAATTTATTTTCTGCTTTGTTCCGCTCCTCGTTTTATGGCCATAATCAATATTTCTCTAGCAGAATTCTCCTGCACATTTCGGAATCAACTTCTATTAATCAAAAGGTACAAGAAACAACTATATTGAGAAATAATGAAAAATTTCAGTTGTTTTTTCGTGATATTTGTTATAATTACTTCTGTGAGTGCACTGGAAGAATTTTATTTAAAAAATTACCGTGGAATTACGGTGATGGAGGGACAAGTGAGAATTCTTGAAAACATTACTGTGCATTTTATGAAGTTTCAAGAAAACATCGTTTTCAACTGTTCGAAAACTAACTCATTTTTACAGGCTGCCAAAGAAATTCTTTGGAGAATTCTTACCTGTCCTTCGATCACTGGAATTTCACGGTAATTTTGACAACAAAATTTTTTCAATGTGATATTAGATTCTACACTCCACATGCACTGGAACTTTTCAGGATTTTGCAATGTACTCTATTTATCATTCTCTGAGTTCTCTGGATAAAGCTTGACATGGTGTTTAAAAAGATAATATTCCATTGATTTTGTATTTCCACTGTCCCTCTTTCCCAATTAAATTGTCCAATCGCGCATTCCTGTTGAGGACAATGCTCAATTAAGATTTTATAAAAAGCAGTAAATGGAAACAACAATTGATTATCTGTTCATTGCAGGGAATCCATAATGTCCGCAAATCCAATGTTGTGAATTTGAGTGATAAATGGAGGATTATCGACTGAAGACTTGTTGAAAATGAAAAACTACTGATATAAAGTTGGAGGTTTCAGGAACGAAAGTGAGGAATCAAATTATTTTATCTTCAAAAGTAAATTTAGACTAGTACTCACCCGAGTGAGGAAGATAAGTCTAATGTTGATGCAGCGATGATGAAGCTCTGATCTATGAGCGGTCTTTTGAAAGATTTTTGACGGACTCTTCGAATTATCACGTGATACAGAAAGACATGAGTTATCTAGTTAGAAATTTAACTGGATCCCAGATAAACCCAGGATACGGATGAATTTGTGCTAATCCATAGATTAGACACTTTTTTAAAGTCCACCAAAAGTTCCATAACTTTGAATTCTCGTTCATTTGTGATAATCCCCTTTGGCGATAAAAATATTTTGAAATATTTCCAATATTTTCAAACATTCACCAAAGCTGTTGCATCTTTTATATTTGTCAAATCTGAATTTGAAACATATTTCCCATTTCAAT
Source organism: Gonatopus flavifemur (assembly GCA_018340375.1). Classification (NCBI taxonomy): domain Eukaryota; kingdom Metazoa; phylum Arthropoda; class Insecta; order Hymenoptera; family Dryinidae; genus Gonatopus; species Gonatopus flavifemur. The sequence continues at coordinate 2,153,122 of JAFFJZ010000023.1, forward strand.
GAATTCCATTTTGAATATCTTCAACCTTTCCACCTGTTATCAATAATTTTCATCTCACTCCTCTTCATTTTTGAGCACCCCTCGAAGTTTCCCATCAGATCCATTAATTCGATTCGAATCGAACTGAATTTATATTTAATTCGAAAAGAAGAGTAGATGAATCGATTATTACTTCATATATTGTAAAAAGTGTTGGATTTATAATATAGTGTCAACAATAAAACACCTTTGCATATAACAAAATTCTGTAACTTTGTAATCTTTTTTCATCACCCTTCCTCGGTATTATTAGAACATTATTCTTCACGTTGTTACTCACGCTAAACGTGTCAAATTACAATCCATAAAACTGTTTTGTCTGTACATGACTGCATTTTCATAAAAAATCTGATAAACATGGATTTTCTAGGAGGAGAGTACGGATCGGAAGCTTCGTCTGTCAATTATCTACAATATTATTCAACGGGAAGTGAGTGTCGTTATCTGAATACAACCCCTAACAGCACTCCTAGTGACACTACTGTACCCAGGAGAAGAGGTCGGAAAAGCCAATCCAGGCGTGGGATGTCAAAAAGACGTCTGGGGTCGGCTTTGCATCGATGCCAAAATTGTGGAAACGGATACAAAAGAGTCGATACGCTCACGAGGCATATCAAATTCGAATGTGGAGTCGAACCGCAATTCGAGTGCTCTATATGTCATAAGAAATCTAAGCATAAACACGATATGTTGAAGCATATGCGTGTTCATACTAAAGCGACTGACCCTTCTTTCAATTTTGTATCGATTTAATGTGAAGTAACGCGTCTCGAAAGATAAATCCGTACCATGTACATATTAGTGTGTAATATGTAATTCAATTTTTATGATATTCCATCCCAATTTTTGTATATTTTTGTGTTTGTTTTGAATATTTTGTAACAATATATAGTATATGTGCTGTTATCATAATTATTGGTAGAATGATTTGAGAAATTTTATATTGAATAGATTTTATACAAACTTTTGGAAATCTTCACATGAAAAGAATTTTATTCTTCTTCATCGAGGTTTATATCGATCACATTATTTAATTTCTTCCAGGCTTTCAGGAGACTTTGAGTTTTTCTCTGCAACACTGGAATGAGAATTGTTTTGCTTAAGAAATAATATTCCAAACAAGAGGGGAAATTATTAACAATTCAGCTTAAGAAATAATTTTATTGTGGTTCTCAAACATAGAAATAAGCAATGAATCTTGTTTTGAATACAAAGTTTCTGAGAGTATGAGATGAATTAATCATTTCACAGACAGAATTTTGAGTGAAAATTATAATTTGAACAAAATTCACTGAAAAGAAAAAAAGGTTTTTGTTCAATATTGGACAAATAGGAAATTTAGTGACTGTAAATAAACATTTGGTTGAACCGAGTAAATCTCATTGATGACAGTTCAGTTTGTTATTCTCATTGAACAAACTCTTTTCTTTTCATATTCCAACTAGACTTTTATGCACGCCAGTTAGGATTCAGTTAGAAATTTTCTGCCCTAGCAGAAATACTCTAGACACTGATAAGGCGTGTAACATATTGAATATGAATACCTTTCAATTGTAATGTTTTCCAATTCCTCCTCGAAGGTTCAAATTTCTGTTTGCGAATTGTTCTCGATGAAAAATTCCTCCGAACCATTCAAATTTGTGAATTTCAATTCCTCCTGAAAATTGGAACAGTTCAGGGATTGATCCTCTCTTTCAGAACTTGAATCTGAATAGTTAGATGAGAATTGTGCAATCAGTGAGCTTTCCTGGTTTGTATCTAGCAATCGTATCGAGTTTTGGCTCGAAATTACCCCAATTTCAGCATTTGGAATCTCTTGTAAGCCTGGAAAGAAAATTATGATCATTTTGTAATGTGGATAATATTATACAATAAAATATCTAACCAACCACGTGTATCGTAATATCCGCGTTTTTTTTTCAATTTCACTGTAAATTTCTGGAGTATTGTATGAGAATTGACAATATCTTTATCCCTACTGTGAACAATTTTATCGGAAAATTCTTATATATTTATGTGAAGTAATTAACACATACATGCGTTAGGAATTTTCCCAACTCATCCGGAAATTTACTGTGAAATGTTGGGAAAAATCCCATAAAGTTTGGAATTTTCAGGAAAATGTATAGGAAATTTCATATAAATGTACCGGAAGTTGATTTCCTAATCAGTGATTGGAATTTTCTGGTTGATGTACACAGGAAAATTCCGATTATTTCTTACAGTGCCCTCTATATATAGAATAATTTGAAATCCGAAGGAAAAGTGTCTACGCAAATTTGTATGAACATGATACATAAATGTATCATTTAATTCAAAAGCGAAATAATGCGCAAACAATTAGTCATCAATTTTATGATATACATTTATCGAATCAATTTTGAATCAGACAAATCAGCTCTGAATCGATAGTCATATACCCTAGAGAGTTCATACGATTCATAAGAAAAATATTGATTTATTGCAATTGTTAATAATCTCAAAACGATGAAATCAAATAAATAAATACCATGTTTTTATCCGATATATTGCTTTGAACATTTGTTTCATAAAAATTTGTTTGATTTGAAATTTCATTTTGCATGTTTATCTATCGATAACTGAGAAACACATAAATAAATAGATGAATAACGGAATAATCATGAAATGGCCGCGATATATTTTTGCATGGCATCGAAGAAAATTATGATAATTCAAAATGGAAAAAAAAACATCATGTAACTAATGGTTATTTGATTAATATTTTCTCATTCTCTTGATTGTTTTTTCCAATTTTGCATCAAAGAGAAATAAAAACTAACACAGAATCTCCTATTCTTTTTTATTTTCTAGGGATGAACAATTGGTACGATGGATCTTCGTACAATTATCTACATTATCAATCGAACGTGAAACTGGAAAATCCATACGTCGATTATCCGACGTCAGACATGACTGGATCGATGAATCCTCAGAGAACATCAAAATCAACGTCGAATCTACATCTACAGTTGTCTTATAGGTTTCCCAAATCCAAAGTATTGAATAAAAGTACTTCGAAACATCGTTGTAAAAATTGTGGGAAAACTTATTCCCACGGGCCATCCTTGTACAGACACATCAGGTTCGAGTGTCGAGTAGAACCGCAGTTCGAGTGCAATATCTGTCACAAGAAGATGAAACTCAAATATAATCTGATGCATCATATGCGATCTATGCATCCCAGTTTTGTTCCGTGAAAACAAATGAATTGTTATGTACTCTGGAATTATATAGTGTGTTTTTTAGAATGAGGAATACTCTCAGAAAAGTGTATGGCGAACAGATTGAATCATTATAATAATTTCCAATTTAGTAAATACGCATACGCGAGAAACAATATACGAACAAGTTTTCTCCGTAATTCAATAGAGCAAATAATAATATTTAAAATCGAATACGCTTAAATTATTTAACAAACGTATCTCATGGTGAAATTTGAATGATAAGTTATTACGTGTAAATATATTCGATTAATCGTCTATAACGTGTAAATTCTATTTTTCATGAGTCAAATAGGAAATATATATAAATGTACATATAGATATAGAAGATAAATCGAACAATTGTATCCGATTAGCTGAATTTGTTAAACACATCCAAATGTTTTCATATATTCGCTGTAGCGAAACTCAAAAGATGTAAAGGAATAAATTGTTGAATCATTCGGATATCGAACTGTTGATTCATTGTTACATGTTTTCCCTTGATCGAATTATTGATGTGAAGAGCCACAGCGATTTTTGCACAGCGTCTGTACGTTGAAATAACGTTCCTCTTTCAACGAGTACCCTTGAATTAATATTTTCTTTATGTATTTCAGGTGGACACAGGTGGTTATTAGATCCTTCGACGAGAGCTTATTTGCCTTACACGACGATAGACGTTGAAAGTCCATTCACCGAAACATCTTCGTCCGCGTCTTCTTCGATTGTTCAAGACCAACAAACCAGGATAAAATCACTCATATTTCAGCCGAAAAATCAACATCACTCGCCGTCGGCTACGTCATCGTCGTTGGATAATCCACAGCACGTGCATCGTTGTGAAAGATGTGGAAATGTGTACAATAGAAAACATAATTTAACAAAACATATTAGATTCGAGTGTGGAGTTGAACCGCAATTCGAGTGCCCGCAGTGTCATAAGAAATTGAGACACAAGCATCACTTACTATATCATATGCGCAGCATTCATAAAGACATTATAAGAGTTTAGTGTTACAGTATTCATGTTTTGTTTCCTCTGTTCATTTCATTTGCTGTGTTGTTGTAAAAATCAAAATACTTGAGAACTAAATCGTTTCTTTTGCTCGGAAGTATTTGGAGAAGGCTGAAAAATAAACCTTGTGAAAGTTAACGAATCGCATGTTCGAATATTGGGTTATCAAAATCCTATGTTATCTTTCATTCCATTTACCAAATACAGTGGACTGCAATGGAAGCCTTTTATCAGCGATAGAACTCGAGGATCCGACGTGAAAAGATCGTATGCTACCCTTTACGACTGTGAATTGTATCATAAAACTTGTTATAAGCAATATCGTTTTCCAGTTCTTCTGGTATGACTCTTCAAATTGAATTTGGTGGGTATAATATTAGATTTTTATGTGAATTCTTTCGCATCGCCATAAGCTTTTTCTTATAATATTCAATTATTTTCCTCTTCAAAATGTATAACAATTTTCTTTTATAACTACGCCATCGATGTCTACAAATTATGTATTTGAGTTTATTCCCTGTGTATGTTTCCACGTCATTGCAGCATCGCTTTCATAAATCTTGCTCATGTATCTTGAATCCACGCAATGCAAAGTAAGAGGGCCGTAACTTTGTTTTACAATGAAATGATATAATAACACCTGATTTGCGCTCATTCGAGGGTCTCCCTTGGTTGATTTTTTCTCCAGAAAACTACTAGATCGTTTCAACCGTTTTACACCATCAATATTCAATTCATGACAATGATCTTTAGATAAAAAATTCAGAATAAATCAGGGAAGCCGACTCTGATCCCAAAATAATTGTACATGAGGTATATTTGTTATAATATGAAAAAAAATGGAGGTTTCTAATTGGCTGATAACGAAATTTCGTTCCAATTAATCATAATGATCTAGTTAAACAACGAACAGACCAGAGCCGGTTTGTTTGATTAATTCTGAATGTTCTGATCCAAAGTTTGATGTATTAAATTGAATACTGATCACGAAAAACGATTGACACGATCTAGTTTTATAGTGAAAAAATTGACCAGAGCACTCCCTTAACATTGATATATTGTACCACTGTACTAATTACTGATTTTTGAAAACTCGTCCATGTCTATCACATTGCAGTAGGACCTGAATTGAGGCGACATAGTATTCCGTTCTTCTTGATTTTCTGAAACATAAAAGATTTTGTCTGTCCAACTGTAAAAGATGGAGTGAAATTGACGATAACGGGATTGCTTATAACGAGACTCTACGCTGGACACTTACCGCACTAATAAATCTCTGGATATGGAAGGTGACAAATTGTTGGACTTTTGGAACTGGTTTTCCTCAAAAGTAGAAAATTTTCCTCTCACCGCGAGGAACCTACCTGTTCTACCTTTTGGATGTTGAATTCTCTATAAATGAAGTAAAAATTCACCAAATTTTGTTGTCAATACTTTTTGGAAGAAAACTTCAAAATTATTCTTTGCAGGTTTTTTCTTTTACATGTCATAACTAATAGTTATGGCGATACAAGTTGTATATAAAAATTGCCAATGCGGACACCGTTGTCAGTGAATCCATTAGCTCTGCGCAAATGATTTAACTTTGCCAGTAGCAATAAACCCGGCAACTGCACTGCACCAATTGCAAATCGGTCAGGTGTCAATTTCCACATGGTAAAATATAAGGCACTTATGGATTGAATATAATTTTGGGAAAATTATAGGGAAGAAAGTTCACTTTCCTTTGGGAGCTTCAGCATGCCATGTGATTTCAACTGGTTTTTTCATACTCACCTGAGGATGGAGTAACGAAAATTTCAGATTTCATTCGTTCTTCCTCGCCATCTGTACAATTCACTCCATTTTCACGTTTCAGACACACAAGGTTATCGATCTCAGTACTTTCCAATACGTGGAAGAACTGTTATGATCGCAACTGTACTTGAATCTGGTTAATATCACGTTTAATAAAATTTTGGAATGGATTATCAAGAGAAGATTTTCGAATGCATTACTCTTAACAGTCACTTCATTTTCTGGAATTTAATTTGAGGAGAATGGTCGTTTCATAAATTGAACAGAGACGACATTACAAAGCATCGCTCAATTCTTTCCTCCGCTTCCTCGCTCTATATCTTTGAATATTATTACGTTAAAACGTTGATTCCAGTGAACTGAAGAAGCGGGTTGAAGTTGGACCGCGATCTGGAAACGCAAGGAACAAGGATAACAAATTTAAACATCAAGGTTTGATTCCCATTTGAAATCAAGTTCATCTTTTTTGATCAAACTGCTTACTCCCTTATACATCTACACAACTGTTATCGCGAGCCTTTAATAACCTTGTTTTTATTTCTGCTTTTGATTTTCAGAGAGCAGTTGTTGGTTAGACGCCTCCACGATCAGTTATCAACAATACGAGACTTTAAAGGAAGACGATCCGTTTGGCGAGACATCGTTACAGCATGCCGCGTACCTGAACGAGGATAGTCAGCTCTCTCAGGTTCCACTCCAACGAATGTTCTGCAGAAAATATTTGAGGCGGAGGAGTCAACAAGATCCTAATAAACCCGTATCCCCAATACGTTGTCCAAATTGTGGGAATTCGTACAAGAGGCCGGATATCTTGACCAGACATATTAGATTCGAATGTGGCGTTGAACCGAAATTTCAATGCATCATTTGTCGTAAAAGAATGAAGCACAAGCATCATTTGACCAAACATATGAGAACTCATTCGCATTCTCAAGAAGCCATGTTTGCGAGTCCCGTATCCACTAATCGTTTCAAAATCGAACCTTCTAATCGATAAGATTGTATTTATGTACATGAGCACGCCGATGAAAGAGAGGATTCACAATTTTATAAGGTTCGTGTGCTCATTTCAAGACAGTCATGCATTAAAGGGAATGGAGTCGAAGCGGCTAATGAGATATCTGCTTTAAAGTATCGACCAGTTTCAACCGCTACCACTCGGTCAGCTACCGCGGCCATCCGCTTTAAAGAGACTGTGTGAGGAACTCGTCTTGTTGTTTACACATCCTACTATTTTCAGTAATTTTGTATACGTGCATCTGCTGATCACCTTTATGAAACTCAATGAAGGGTGATAATTATAATCTCAAAACTTGCTCTGAATTAACCAACAAATTATTTAATCGTAATTTATTTATATTTGTCATTATGGATTCATCATATTTAGCGCTCTGGAATTTAATTATTTCTTCATAAATTCAGAACCGACAGTTGAAACTCATACTCGCTTCGTCGAAGACCTCTGTATAATTAACATAATAATTTTAATGTAAATCAATTATATACCATGAATTGTATGTAACTTGTAACATTTTGCAAAATGTTGAATTTGATACGAATCTCCTCTCCTTTGCTTTTTATTTCAATCCTGTCTACCAGATTGTAAATAATTTTGAACTCAAATTGCTTATACTCAGACAGCATTATGAATACTGTAAAAATTCATGAAGAATTCTTTATGAATATATCAGAAACTGCCGTACTGTCTGGGTAATGTAGTTGAATACACACACATTCCTTGAGGAACACCAAGTAACAACAATTCTCAATGAAATGTATAAACAAATATGTAAAGTACGCAAAAGCACTTATAAATAAATCAATAAATCTATTCTTTTGACAAATAAAAGGAAAAAAATTAATACATGACAGTCAATTGATTATATCCATGTAACGTTCTCTTTCTTTTTTTTTCTTAAATTAAATTTGTAAACACTATCGTTTTATTGACATATATGCATTTTTTAATAACCCATGATTCTTTTTCTTCCGTGTGCCATTGTAGATCGAGAATATTGGCTGAAGGGATTCTCGATCAGCGATTACGAGTATAACAAGGTCAAGAACGACGAGGCCGAAGATTTATTTCCAACGGTTTTGTTAAGCCCAGTTAAAGTTCCTCCTCCGTTCGGTAGTCAACGCTCGCTTCGCTCGAAAAATCTGGCCAAAAACTACGAGTGCGTGGGAGATCAATCGGGCGATGCTTCTAAAACCTGTCCAAATTGTGGTCATACGTACACGAGATCCGATATTCTGAGGAGACACTTGAAATACGAATGCGGCGTCGAACCAAAATTTCAATGCCAAACGTGTAATAAAAAATTCAAACACAAGCATCATTTGAAGCAACACAACGCGACTCATGGGAAATTGTTAACATAATGAATTTTTATGTTTATATTTTTAAGATATCGAACAAGATTGTCTTTTGAGCGAGTGAATTTTAGCATACTTTCGCGTGGTAATAAATCGAATCGAAATTCGAATTGACTAAAGATTTTAATAAAGATTGCTGAGAAGAATGCTTAAAATACTGTGAACCACTTCAGCTCTTTTGAAATGAGAGGATTTTTCAACTCATTGTTATCAGTATTCTCATATCAGAGCTTCAACAGCTTTTCTACCGATTTTTACTTTGCATTGCCGTGGATTCCACGTATATTAGGGGGATGCAAAAAATAGACTATGTTTTTCTTCGCGTTTCGTATGAAAATATGTCAGTTTTTCATGTTTCAACAGTCCTCTCTCGAGATCAGCTCGAAAAAAATTCTAGAAATAGTCAAATTTGCAATTCCAAAACAGTCATTGTTTTTATTTTTCTACTTCTTTCCTCATTTCCTCCAAGTTAAAGCTCCAAATATTTATTTTTAAAGGTCGCTCACTTCCAAATTCATTGCTTTTGATGTTTTCGAGCAAAAACTCAAAGATTGTGAAAAAAAAATGAAATAAAATTCAGTAATGCATTGATTTGATTAATTCAATCGAATTTTTGAAATTGATTTAATTTATTTATTAGGAAGATTTATACTCCTGCAATGGATTAGATTTTTTTCCCATCTCGTGGTGTATTCTTATGCATCAAGGTGCTAATTGAAAAAGTACTCATATCGAATGGCAATATAAATTTTCAAAAGTCGCTCGCAAGCATCAAAAATGTTCGTAAGTTTTGAGAAATCTTTAAAAATAATTATTCCAAGCGGTAACTTTGATAGAGTTACTATTTTTTTGAAGTAGGTACTACCTTTCACCGCAACGAGAAAAAATGTTTTTAAAAATCAAAGAGAAATGAATTTTGACTATTTTTAGAATTTTTAAAATCTTGGGCGACCTCTGGAAGGATTTTTTTGTGAGTTGTTCTTTAGAGAGAGATTTGAAAACACGAAAAACTCACATACTTCTATACGATACTAGAAAACAAAAAATCGTCAGTCTTTGGACACCACCTTTGCATTAGAAATTTTTTGAAAATCTGATGTCAAATTCGTGACAACTACCTCAGAGACCTTCAACTCCACCGAAGCTCAAGAAAAACTCTTTATATAAGAGAAAAATGAATAGATGTGTTGAATTAATTGTAAATTTTCATAATTTTGTAATATTGATTTTTCGTTTTTATTTGGGATAGGATAGAAATTCCAAAATCTCCCTGTAAGGACATTTTTTTATTTTTTACCAGAATCCAAGTGAAACAATGGAAAAATGTTGTTCTATTTCGAGTTTATCAATTATTATATTCTGTGAAATGTTCATGTATCATGGTTTCAGAATACTTTTGTCAATAAATTTGAATCACATAATTAAATTTATATCGTATCGTGTATGTATTATTTATAAATTATTATACTCCGTCATTTTGAATTGTAAAATATTATTGATGAATATATATGTTTATTCATTTCTTTTTCAAATGGGGTTTTGTTGGAATAAGATCACACAAATGATTTCTGTACTATGTTTGTGTGTAACAATACGTTTATATCAAACTGTGTGTGTGTTAAAAAATTCTCACGTATTCAATAGAAGTATCGTAGATTGGATTCAGAAAATATTTTTTTTAAATTCGGTACATTATAAATGTATATATCTGTCTGTCATCGCAGTGTTTTTAAGATATAAAGACATATTCAAATCATCACGCGTATATCGGAGAAGAAGATTATAAATATATCACGTTTGTATTTAGGAAAAACTGTTGTACCTTGACGTGATTGCGCCTTGAAAAATGTACTCTAGGAGCTGTAAAGACCCTATCTTTTTTGGTAGGTAATGAATACCGATTGAACTCACAAAATTTAGTTTTTCCCAATTCCAAAAAGTGCATTCCGTATGGCTTGTTTCAAGATACGAGTACAGCAAATTACAACAGTTTCCTCTATTTAATGTTTCTTAAAACAGAGAATCACATGAACGTTGTCCATTGATTCATTAAATAAATGAAGAAAGATACAGAAAACGTTTTCCAACTTGGAAAAAAATGGTTTTCAAGTAAATTCTGTATCTTTCCTCCCTTGCTATACCCATCCTCTACCTGGAAGGCATCTTTGCCACTATTTATCATGGATTCAATTTTCACAATAAATATTTTATGTCAAAATCAACTTTTTAACTCTATTTTCTCTTTCCGAATCATATAACACCCGGGGTGAGCTTCAAAAAGAAGGGACTTGGCAAATAACAAATCTCCCACAAACTGTCATGTTGTTGGATTTTTTCAGGGATAAATAGGCAAGAAGAATTTGAAAATCTTGAAGAAGAAGAAGAAGAAGAATCATGAAACAAAATAAAAATCAGAAAAATTAAATGTCGTCCAACATCAAAAGGAAGTAAGTATGGAATTCTTAAACCAAATTGCAGCTCAAAAATACATAACAAATCATAAAAAATGTTCCACATGCTGACTTTTAAACTATTATTTGCAGAGAGAGAGAGAGAGAGAGAGAGAGAGAGAGAGAGAGAGAGAAGGGAGGAGAGTGTGGATCAACAACGACAGCATTTAATATAAAAGTGCATTCAACTTCACCAAGAAGAACCAAGGACAACCTTGAAATAGACAAAAACTTACGAAACATAAGCAAATTTATTGAACCGCGTGGAATTTTTTATCGGTATTACTTCCCTTATTACTTGCATTTTTGACACGTTTCAACTAATCAATCCATCATAACTTTCAGGAATCAAAAAGCATCATATACATAAACGAATACACACATTTTTCCTACTTGTCTTTCTTTTCTATCGATAAACATATATATGTATAAATTCCAAATCTATCTCGATGTATTTACATTTATCTTGCATGTGCTTACACATTAGTTTTCGCCATTAATTTTTCCTCCCGTCATGTGTCACGATTCTCACTATCCGCTACTAACGAATTGTATGTTTATTTTTATTTTTCCAACAGGAGAACTGGCTTGGAAGGATTTTAAAGAATTTAAAAATTGGTTCGTGAGAATGGAGCACGACGACGATGACATGACGGGAAGTCTGTTTGATTTGGTTACCACCGATTATAGCGAACACCCTACCGAAGAGTTGAATTTGACGAGTCCGCAGCGAGTTAGAAAGGCCGTGGTTTGTGACGAATGTGGAAGAACGTTCTCTCGCGTCGACAGTCTCAGGAGACACGAGAAGAATTATTGTAAAGTCAAAGGGGAAAGGATATTTTGCCGATTTTGTGGCAAGAAATTCATCAAACCTCTGTCCTTGATCAATCACGTAAAGGCGGCTCATTCGTCACGAATTGATCCTTGCAATGTGGAGAAGATTATTTAATGTAATGTTTTTTGATAATTGTATTCTGAATGGATGGATGAGAGGGAGTGCTTTAGGTTCAGATGTTTATATTTATCATTCATGGCCTTTTATCTTCATTTAGAGAATGGAATGTATTGAAAATAAAAGTGTCCAGAATATCCCAAAATCATTTTTAGTATTTTATGGAATACCTCGACTAGATACTTTTTACACTCTTAGAATTTTGACGTTCCGTAACCATTTTTCGGTGTGTATATGCGTCCCTCGATTGTCTTGAAATTTCATTTTCCATTTTTTTCATGGAGTCATCGGCCAAGAGGGCAACGTTTTCGAATTATAATGAGTCAAACCCCGTCAACTGTGACACTAAATTTTCGTACCTACTTGAAATAAAAAAAAAAAGATAACTCGAAACAGGTGTCCAATAATTTGATGAAATTTTCATGGACGGTATAAAAGTGTATGCCAAATTCCTCAAACCACGGTAACATCATCTCACGATTTAAACATTTTAATAACAAGTTTATAAACAATTTGAATTTTTACTGCTTTCTACAGTATCCTCCACGCTTTGAGTTTCTGAAAACGAATTTTTGTATTCATGACTTTGACTTTGGAGAATTAATTTGTTTTTCGCGTGATTTACCAACTCAAACGAATTGTCAAGGTTGCTGGTGGGTTTATTATGCGAAAAACAATTATCTTTCCACTTATCAATAAAGTGGTATTAATCCATCAGTTTATACTCAAGTTGCCCCCTTTGAAGAGATCGACGTTGAACCTCGTACACTCACAGAAAGGATTTCTTGAAATGAGAAAATTTTTCTCATTGCTGGGACAAAACTCATTTTCTAGGCTCAAGAAACAAATGAGTTTTGTCTCAGCGACAAGAAAAATTTTCTCATTTCAAGCAATCTTTTCTGTGAGTGTACTGCGCTAAAGTAATAAATACAACATTTTTTTCTCCGTAACTCAAAGCGTAGAAGACACTGTACATTTCGTATGAATTTCATTTGAATCGCGTATGTAGGGAGCAGTGAACATTTGAATTTTTGATAAAATTGTCATTAAGAATGGGTTATTTTCATACCGTTTTACGATTCGGTTTATCGAATTTGACATGCATTTTTATAGTGTTCATGAGAATTTTATCAAATTATTGTACATCTGTTGTGAGTTATCACTTTTTGAGAAAAAATTGTTCTATAATCTTCAATTATAAAAAAAAACTAATAACAAGTAGGAATTTTGTAACCAGTTAGTTGAAATAAATATTCAACTTGTAGGCGCATATGCACCAATTTTTTTATTCCAAGTATTTACCCAGACAGCACAACAGTTCAACCATGAGAATTCATAAAAAAACCTTTATGGATCCATCAGGGACTGCTGTGCTGTATAGGTAAAAGAATTTATTGCTCCAGTTGACGTCCTTTGACTCAATATATAGAGCCACTGGTGGTAACAATTTGAAATGACGTAATTGGAAGGGGGGGGGGGGGGGGGGGAATTCGCTTACCGGCTCGAATTGCGATAATGAGACGATCAGCAGTCCCATTCTTGGCGGCGGCTTAAGCATTCAGTTGTAGAAGTTTAGTTTTCTGTATGCGCTAAAGTCACCACGTGCAGCTTGAATACGTTGGTTATTTTGGACAAATTCAACCACGAGCGGGTGAGTTTCCTCTGAACTGTTAGTTTATTGAAATTGAATCGGAATTGAATAAATCTCAAAATAATATCCTCTCAAAGAGTTTGTTTGTTTGAGTTTGATTGTATTCTGGCAATCTCTTATTTTCCTAAGAAATCAATGCATCTGATAACATTCTGATATCTTTATGCTGATGTTCTAGAGTTCTATCTCACTTCTTACACATATTACGAAGATCTTTCAGAGCTCTTCATGATAACATATTGTTCATTGAAGAACAGAGGAATACGCATGGCTATACTATATCAGGGCATGTACATACACTGAGAGAAGAGGTTATTTGTGACAAAGAAGGCTTATTAACCATAAACAAACCATCTTTGGATTAAATAAGAGTTGTTACAAACCTTATTCGAATGGAATAAATTTCGAATACTTTTTTTCTCTTAGTGTAAAGAAAAAGCTTTATGCATAGTTAATGAACGGGTACTTGCACCGAAAGAATTTTATTTGAAAAATTACTGCGCATCTTGTAAAATTTAAAGAAAATATCACTTTCAACCGTTCAAAAACTCATTCATTTTCACAGGATGCACAGTAATTTTTTTGAAGAATTCTCACTTGTTCTTCGATTACTGGGATTTCAAGGTAATTTTTACAATAAAATTCTTTCAGTGTGGTTATAACGGAATGAATATTTATTTCACGCAAATGCACCATTATTTTCATAAACATGATTCATTAACGTTTATTTCTACTGAATATCACTTGTTTATCAATATCATGTCACCCTGGCAGGCCTGCAAGGGAAAAATAATTTAACTGCATCAGCACAGTGGCTGACACGGACAGTCATTCAGTTAGCTCCTGCAGCTAAATTTTGATTATGACAGCGAAAAATATAATTTTCGTGATTCCATATCCTGCAACATGGAATCAATTGTAATGACAAAATTTGTTGGAGAATTTTCATCTATTGTATCTTACTGTAATATCTTCATACCGGTTGTTGCATTAAATTTGCAATTTGAACACGACGTACAGATAGAAAACCTCCATTGTACTCTTCGAAAATGATTTCCAATCGAAACTCATCTTTTCGACTCAAGTGATGAGTTCCTTCAATCTAAATCACTCTCCTCCATAATAGTTCCATTTGATTCTCTTATAAAAATTTCATACCGTTCATAACTAATTATGTGTAAAATTGTATATGATTTACATAAAACTTTCTTCAGTCTTTGAACGTCCTGTTGAGAATTTGTTTGTTCATTGTGATTGTATCTACAAAGTTCATCAACCATTCGCTATTTTCGACCATATCAAGTTTCTGAGAATCCTTCGACTTGGTTTTCCAAACACAATTTCTGTAAAATCGTAACGCAGAGCACGGTATGGGCAGAATAAGATTGCTCTAAAATCATGGAAAAAGAAACCACCCTTGTAAACGCGCAATGTTTCAAATCATGTTTCATGTTGTATCGTATGATCTATATCAATTACAGGTTGTCTTATTGTTCGTTCTATTTTTTTATAATTAGTATTTGATATTCAATCGTTACTTTTTTTTCATCCAATTTCATGATGAATTTTGTTCTTACTTCCTAGATATATATTTATTTTCTTATATCTAACTTCATTTTGCTTCCTCGTAAGGGAGAAGCACTGTGGTCGTTTTGAGGAACCGAATATGAAGATTTTTGACACAAAAAATTTTCCCTAACTCGAGGCAAGATCTTGGTTTCGTATCTGTTTGTCTGTGTATTCGTATGGATGATGTCAATTCAATAAAACTTGGGATGTCTTCTGTCTATTATCCGATCATCATGGAGTTTCTACTATGATAAAATATAGTAAAAATCCCCTACTGGCCAGTTAAAATACTGCAAGTCCAACGAGAGTGAGATCTTACTCCTGAAGACTGAGTTTCCACTCCATGTGTATGTTCATTCTTTTGGAGTGAGAGTTTCACTATTATGAGAGGGCGAAATTCCACTCTTTAAAACGAGTTAAAATTTGACTCCGATAGAGTAGAGTGAAAACTCACTTTTGTTGGACTTGCAGTATTTTCACTCTTTAGGAGTAAATTTTTCACTCCAAGAAATTGAGAGAGTAGAGTTGATAGTGGTCCCATATGAGTTACAGCCTAATTCTTACATAAGAACGAAGGAAGTGGGAACGGGGAACATTTTATCGGAAATTGTCATTTTGTCACCGTTTATACACGGAGAGGAAAAATTTGCTGACGCAGCAAATCGAGGTATTATGTATAGAATAGCAAAATTTTTTGCTGACCTAGCTAAAAATTTGCTATAACAGCAATCGTGTTAGCTAGAACAGCAATTTTTTAGCTGTGGCAGCAAAAACTGTTTGCTCCGCCAGCAAATTTTCAGTATTATATACAGAATAGAAAACAAATTTTGCTGGGATGGCAAACATTTTTTGCTGCCACAGCTAAAAATTCGCTGTTGCAGCTAAAAAGATTGCTGTAACAGCGAATAGTTTACTGTCACAGCAAAAAATTTGCTGCTCTGGCAAAAGGAACCCAGCAAAAGTAGATTTCGCTGCCACAGCGAATTCCTTTTTCTCCGTGTATCTGTATTTCCCATTATCCGACTCCAATAAAACTTAGTGGAGTTATGAAGTAATGGCTCTATAGTGGTTCCATATCGGTATCATCTCAGTAGGTTGAGACAGGTGAGGAAAAGTTTTATGCGATCCGGAATATTCGACAATATTTTGAGAATATTCATGCCCCGTGCCTGTATCATCTGAAGTTCGCTGAAACTTATATGAAATTGTCATGCAAGCATCATTGGCGCATGGTTTGAGTTTCATCATAACTAGTCAATAAGGAATGAGGAAGCAATGTGATGATTATTAGCACAGTATTTCTATATTGTTTTCTTTATTCATGTGCTGTTTATTCACAAATTTTATTTATTCTATTGCAGTGCCAGTTGAAACATTTACGGACGTGATTTCGATCACAAAACTGGCTCCGAGGTTCCCGATGCGATCCAAACGCCTCTCAACACTGGAATCGTGGAGATACATGTCAGAGGCTAGAAAAATCGCAGGCAGATCACTCAGACTCTCGTTCAGGTCAATGAAATTGAAGGAACCCTATCAATCTACCCTATCAATCAAGATCAAGAAATGGAAGGAGACAAAGCAACATTCAAATTCACTTTTCGCTATACAGTTGAAAATGTGTCGAAGATGAAAGACCCTCAACTGTCGCCTCCCTGTTACGTTCGAAATTTACCATGGAAAATTAAGGTGATGCCAAGATCGAGTCAAACGCCAGAGGGCCAACCGCAAAGATCGCTTGGCATTTTTTTGGAATGTAATGGCGAAAGTCAATCAACGTCTTGGAGTTGTTACGCTGTGGCGGACCTTCGTTTGATGCCTTGCAAAAAAGAACGAAATTCATTCAGTAGGAAAATACAACATCTGTTCCATAGTAAAGAAAACGATTGGGGTTTTAGTCATTTTATACCGTGGCAAGATGTACTGGACCCTGAACAAGGTTACATCAAGGATGACTCTATTACGCTGGAGGTTCATGTGGAGGCTGATGCCCCATGTGGGGTGACGGAATTGGTCTGTACACCACGTGATCAAGAGATGAAAGGAGACAAAGCGACATTCAAATTCACTTTTCGCTATACAGTTGAAAATGTGTCGAAGATGAAAGACCCTCAACTGTCGCCTCCCTGTTACGTTCGAAATTTACCATGGAAAATTAAGGTGATGCCAAGATCGAGTCAAACGCCAGAGGGCCAACCGCAAAGATCGCTTGGCATTTTTTTGGAATGTAATGGCGAAAGTCAATCAACGTCTTGGAGTTGTTACGCTGTGGCGGACCTTCGTTTGATGCCTTGCAAAAAAGGACGAAATTCATTCAGTAGGGAAATACAACATCTGTTCCATAGTAAAGAAAACGATTGGGGTTTTAGTCATTTTATACCGTGGCAAGATGTACTGGACCCTGAACAAGGTTACATCAAGGATGACTCTATTACGCTGGAGGTTCATGTGGAGGCTGATGCCCCATGTGGGGTGACGGAATTGGTCTGTACACCACGTGATCAAGAGATGAAAGGAGACAAAGCGACATTCAAATTCACTTTTCGCTATACAGTTGAAAATGTGTCGAAGATGAAAGACCCTCAACTGTCGCCTCCCTGTTACGTTCGAAATTTACCATGGAAAATTAAAGTGATGCCAAGATCAAGTCAAACGCCAGAGGGCCAACCGCAAAGATCGCTTGGCATTTTTTTGGAATGTAATGGCGAAAGTCAATCAACGTCTTGGAGTTGTTACGCTGTGGCGGACCTTCGTTTGATGCCTTGCAAAAAAGGACGAAATTCATTCAGTAGGAAAATACAACATCTGTTCCATAGTAAAGAAAACGATTGGGGTTTTAGTCATTTTATACCGTGGCAAGATGTACTGGACCCTGAACAAGGTTACATCAAGGATGACTCTATTACGCTGGAGGTTCATGTGGAGGCTGATGCCCCATATGGGGTGACGGAATTGGTCTGTACACCACGTGATCAAGAGATGAAAGAAGACAAAGTCAGATCTGAAGTCACTTTTCGCTATACAGTTGGAAATGTGTCGAAGATGAAAGACCCTCAACTGTCGCCTCCTTGTTACGTTCGAAATTTACCATGGAAAATTAAGGTGATGCCAAGATCAAGTCAAACGCCAGAGGGCCAACCGCAAAGATCGCTTGGCATTTTTTTGGAATGTAATGGCGAAAGTCAATCAACGTCTTGGAGTTGTTACGCTGTGGCGGACCTTCGTTTGATGCCTTGCAAAAAAGAACGAAATTCATTCAGTAGGAAAATACAACATCTGTTCCATAGTAAAGAAAACGATTGGGGTTTTAGTCATTTTATACCGTGGCAAGATGTACTGGACCCTGAACAAGGTTACATCAAAGATGACTCTATTACGCTTGAAGTCCATATAGTAGCTTATGCCCCATGTTGTACTCCAGAAATAGCCTGCATTGTACCAGATCAAGAAATGGATAAAGAGGAAACTAGATCTCAAGCCACTTTTCGCTATACCGTCAAGAATGTATCGAAGATGAAAGACCCTGAACTCTCACCTGCTTGTTACGTTCGAAATTTACCATGGAAAATTAAGGTGATGCCAAGAACCAATCAAACACAAGAAGGATACTCGCAAAGATCGCTTGGGATTTTTTTGGAATGTAATAGCGGAAACCAATCAATGTCTTGGAGTTGTTACGCTGTGGCGGAACTTCGTTTGATATCTTGCAAAGAAGGACAAAATCCATTGAATAGGAAAATACAACATATGTTCCATAGTAAAGAAAACGATTGGGGTTTCAGTCATTTTATACCGTGGCAAGATGTACTGGACCCTGAACAAGGTCACATCAAGGATGACTCTATCACGCTCGAGGTGCATCTAGTAGCTGACGTCCCACGTTACGTGCCACTTATTTGACTCCTCAGTTTTTCCTCAAATGTTCGAATACCTAGACGTAAATGCTGAGTTCTGCACCGTCTGTCCGGTGGATGTATAGTTTTGTCAGTGCCTGTTTCCGAATCCCATGTCGAACTTCATCCGGTAAAATTGTTTAGACCGACATTCAACAAGAATAGCATCTTTTTACAACCAGCCATCTACTTCCTGTAGTAGATTAAAAGCGATGGAAGTTTTCAAAACTTGCTTTATACCTATTTTCAATTTCTCTCGCCATTTATACAGTCGAATACATGTTCTTGCAAGTCTAGTTCCTTTTTTTCTCACCTGTCATAAGCTCCTCCGCAGGAGAGAAAATTACCTACTTTTATGGTTACCGAAGCCCCGACTATTGGTCAGTATTTGGAAATGGGCACAAAAATTTAATCCAATTTTTTATCGCTTGAACACATTTGATAACGCCAAATACACTGTATATTTTTCAAATTGAAAATAAAAAGTTCGAGAATCATGATACATGGTCTTCATTTGAAAAAGAAATCCCTCCCCCAATGCCTTTCTTCACAAAATATTCCATAGTATTCACACATAGAGCACTACTCACGCTTCTTCATTCAAAGTGAGTGAAAAAACAAATAAACGAATAAATAAGAAAAGAAATAATCAATGAGTAGATTCTAAAACGACTTCAATCGTATATTTTTCAGACGATAATGAGAATGATACCGCCGAGAAAAGTGGCGACGAGGATTCAAGAATATGTGAGTTGCCTTTTCAAGGACAGTTGAGTTACTTTTTGTATGACACCTCGATCCTGAATCCAGCGGTCGAGACGAATCCTCATGTACAGAAGAGCGGGGGCAAAACCGGCCAACAGTTTCGTTGCGACGGATGTGCAAGAACGTATACCAGAATCGACAGTTTGAAACGACACCAGCAGAAATGTGAGGATTTTTTGACGTCCCTCCTGCAGGACGACGAAAGCGTCAAGTTGGAAAAAATTCAGTGTCCTTCGTATCCCTGTGATCGTTGCGGAAAGAATTACAGAAGATTAGACACGTTGAGGAGACATCAACGTCTCGTATGTAATGATCTCAATTCTTCCTCTTCTTCCTCCACGACGTTCTTCTCCATCGATCGATCCAAAGAGAAAAAACCAAATCCTAAAAGCGAATCGATTGTAGAGTGATTAGATTAGAATGTAAGAACACTACTACTAATAATAATAACAATATACATATGTATGCATAAAATATAACGCATAAACGAAAATAGATTATTTGTTGTTACGAAAGAATTTAATAAACTATCAACAAAAAAAAAATCTATCACGATATGAACTATCAATTTTTTTCGAACAGCCGAATAAATATTCAAGCACGTGAATACACATTTTTCATTTTTAACTGTTCCATTTTCTTTCAATTGTCGATCATCGATACTGAGGAATCGGTATCTAAAATATTTTATTATCGATTCTTTTTCACAGATATCGAGAACCAACAAGGATATGACGCTCTCTGGATGTTGGAAAGGAAAACTCAATTGATCGCAGAAGACTCAAGGGAGTTGTTAAGCACGACATATCCCCTCGATGAATCAAATCCTACGCCGTATCTTATGAAACATCTTTACGAAGAAAATCATCCAAACGCGCCGCAAGTGGCACAATACGTTTGCACTCGGTGTGGAAAAACGTATAAATGGCAAGATAGTTTGAAACGGCACCAGAGAGTCGATTGCGGGAACAAGGAGAGAAAATTTACTTGTCACGTGTGCGAGAGAAAATTCAAATATCGTTATGAAATGAGAAATCATATAACTGCGCATCATTGTCAATAAGAAGAAAAATACGTATTGTACATTCAAATTGTTAAATTTGCTCAAAAACTTTTTCAATCTATTGAATAAAATTGTCAAGTTTCACGGTCAACTCTTTCACTTTGCAGAATTCTTTTTATATAACATAGACCATATGTTGACCACGAGTCGGAATTAACCCATCCTTTTCGATATTTTCATTCGTCGCAGAGACCCAAAGGGAATGATTTGTGCAGATGAAAAGACAGAACAATGATTCTGCGAGTGCATAATCTGGTGAACAGGAACGCAGGAACCTAACAATATGGATGGGTGCCCATCCGATCATCAGTGACCAAAAAAAAATAAATCTCAACGCATTTCGCTGCTACAGTTCAGGTTATTTAGATATTTCTTTTGTGTTGTCGACAAATTTTCAAAATTATGGATAATTTTTATATAATTCTATATAAATTGAATATAATTTTGAAAATTTTCTCACTTGGGCATCACGATCGAGGAGCAAAACAGTCGTGACATAAAATTCATTCTAATTGTTGTTAACGATCGGTGCAACCTTTATCCATTTTTTTGCGATTGGAGGCTTCAATGAATCCTTGAGACAATCGTAGATTGACGAAACCACTGCACTAATTACTAACAATGGTACAGCATTTTATCTTGTATCGATCAACATCGACGGTACGTAAATTGTCAAGAGTTGCTCTGAGAAAAAGGGTTTAGTTGAATATTAGATAGCTAGGAAATTTAGTCAAGTCAAATAAATTGAATTTTTCACTGCTAAATTTTGTATTCCCCTCGAACAGATTGTTCCATCATTCAAATTTCAGACAACTAGACTTTTATTTATGCCAGCTAAAATTTAGCTGAGACAACTAAAGTTTAGTTGCCACAACTAGGCACCTTTCTCTCAGTGTGGCAATCAGCCTTGCATCGAGTTATATTCTATTGTCAGCGTTGGCGAAAGCGAGAAATGTTTATATGAGTTACGACACATTCACAATGTCTTGCAGGTACCAGAATATATCCTTCATAACTGTTTGAGAAATCTAAGAGGAATCTTTTGGTATTATATACACTGTAAAAAAATTCCTCCTGAAAATTCAGAAGAGATTGGCTGTAAAAAACTACAGTCACATTTTCGGAAGGAATTTTCTCACAGTGCAAGGCAACTCGAACTTGTCTTGAAATATCTTCAAGTCATGGATTGTTATGCAGGTTGTAAGTCTGAGTTCCAACCAGATGACGATGAAGAGTTTAACAATTCTAATCTGTATACTATTTTCATACTTGAGTCCGAATTCTCAGCCACGCATATTCTTTTCTAAAAAACATTTATCAACTAGTGTACTTTTCCGCACTTCATTTTGTGCTCTCCTGTATCCTTTTTCCTTAAAATCACTCCCTAGTAGAAATTAACACCGGATCAACGTTGTTCCGAGCTTAGATGGCATAGAGGGTTGTTTCGCACAGTAATGGAACAACATTTTCATGAAACATTAATTTATTGTAATTTCGAGACGATCAATTGAGAAGAATTCATATGTACCTACACATAAAATTTCTCTCAATTGAAACTCATATAATTTGTTTTCATTAATCCTTCCTAATTAAAATTTTATATATCTATGCATATATACGTTTCAGAAGGATTGTGGTATGAGTCGACTGAATATCACGAAATGCAGCCCATAAAGATGGAGACCTTTTCCGCAATCGTACCACCATTCACAACAATCCATGCCCCAAGCGAGAAAGATCAGACGAACAGAGACGATCGACAGTCAACTTCCTTTGAATTCGTTTCTCAACCAAAGCCTTCGACCGAAGGGAGCGAAAATTCTTCCTCACCGACCAATCGCTGTCCAAACTGTGGCAAATTGTACAAATCAACTTACAGTCGGGCGAGACATATGAAATACGAATGCGGTGTCGAACGTCGTTTCGAATGTCCTCTGTGCGCAAAAAGATTCAAGCACAAACATCATATGATCGATCACATGCGCGTACACAATTGAACCGATGAATTATTATTTCCCTGTAATATAACAATATGCAACTATGATAACCAACATTTTGGTAAAATAAAATGATTTTTCGTATTATCATGTGTTGTTTCTCTTCTCTATTTGTTTGAATTATACGGGTGCATGACAATCATTGACACAATAATTAATTTTTATATTTTTTTCTTTTTTAGAATACTCTTATCGACGGGAAACAAAGTGGAAATGAAGATCGATCATCCATCTATCGAGATATCGACTGAACAATGGAAATCAAAATCCAACAGTTTCAATTAACCTTACGGATACGATTACGTTGAAGAAAAAACACAGAAGTCAACGTTTGGATGAATCGGGGAAAAGTTGTCGAATGTGCTCTCTAAACTTTTTAGAGTGAGATTTCACTCTTCGGCCAGCCAAAAGTGAGCCTGTCGACATTTTGAGTGAAATTTACAATCTTTTAGAGTGATATTCTAAGGTTTGAGGTTAGAAACTCGCAGCCACTCAAATTTGAGAGTCAATTTTTCACTCTAAAAGAGTGAGGGTTCACTCGAAACGAGTGAAAATCCCACTCGGAGCGGACTGGCTCACTTCTGAGACTTAGTGGAGTGAAACACGTAATTTTTCACTCTTTCAGATTCAGAGAGTGGTATCGAACTTTAATTCAAATGTCATATGTGTGATGCTGAATTTGTAATAAAACTTCACTATGTGCCGTTATGTGCTCTCTAAAATCTTTGGAGTGAGATTTCACTCTTTAGCCAGCCAGAAGTGAGCCTGTCGAATTTTCGAGTGAAATTTCCACTCTTTTAGAGAGATATTCTAAGGTTTGAGGTTAGAAATTCACAACCACTTCGACGCTAGAGTGAATTTTTCTCTCTAAAAGAGTGAGAGGTCACTCGAAACGAGTGAAAATCCCACTCGAAGCGGACAGGCTCACTTCTGACACTCAGTGGAGTGAAACGTGCGATTTTTCACTCTTTCAGATTTGGAGAGTGGGAAACATCTACTGTAACAAATTTAAATGAATTCTTTAAGACTCATCTAAAAATGTAGAATCACATAACAATAAAAAACTACAACAACTTTTTCTGAATTTTCACTCAACAATTTTCCATGTTGTCTTTATGAATTATCTTTTTTTTTCAATAAAAGTCAATGAGATGTAATGATGAATGTGTTGAATGGGAATAATCAAATATATGTACATATTGATTCTGTCATTTGTGTATTTTTCGACTCAAAAACCAAAACCCTATGAATATCGTTTTGTGTGTTGTTTATATATTTGAAAAGATATGTTTCATGATATGCTAGAATAATTTCTCATGAAAATGGTTCAAGATGATATCAGCGATCCCTGACGATGCAACCTAAACTCAAAATCTTTTCTGACAAACTATTCGAAAATAAAGCAATAAAATCAAAATATCGCTTCATTTTTAGATAATTTGTCAGAATAATTTTGACTGTGTCTTTTTCCAACGAATGAACGGTGGTTGCATTGTCAGGCTTTACTCATATCCTCTTAAGGGCGAGTGTCATTCCAGACAATGATGTGCTGAAAGATAAATAGTGCCGTTCCAAGTAGTTATTTAGTTTCACTCTAAATAACACTAAAATTGCTAGCATGGATTTAGAGGCATGTTTTTCAATGAGTGGGAAATCCCTGGTGTCATGAACTTTTACGAAAACATACAACAAATGTTATACCAGAAGGAAATTGAAACAAATCCCCGCTCATATCAAAGTTACAGTGTTTCAATTTCTTTTTGGAATGCATTTCGATAACTTCTGATTTACTGTTTTTACCAGGAATGCATGCATGTTATATTTATAAATACCAGTCAGAATCGGTTTGAAATAAGGCCCCTTAACTGCCCTTGCGTGAAATTTTGAACGTTTTGATGCGCTATAA
This sequence comes from Gonatopus flavifemur, assembly GCA_018340375.1. Taxonomy (NCBI): domain Eukaryota; kingdom Metazoa; phylum Arthropoda; class Insecta; order Hymenoptera; family Dryinidae; genus Gonatopus; species Gonatopus flavifemur. The sequence goes on from JAFFJZ010000023.1 coordinate 2,177,819, forward strand.
AACACAACGTGAACAAAAGTACCTTACCTTTTCCAAGCTCAGAAGTCTGAAAACTTTCAACAAAGCTTTGTATATATACCATCTCTCTCATAACGTGTCAACACTATAAACAATATTTCAAAAACAGCTGATTGCGTTTTTCTTTACAACAAAAAGATCTTTTGAAATCAGATAAAATTTCTGAGAAAAAGATCATTTCTAGTAAATCATGAGTTCTCAAAGATGAATACAAGATATCTGACGGTAGAAACCATCAGGATGTGTCTCAGGAAGATATCTCATAGATTAGATATTTGTACAAAATATCTCGAATATATATATAAAAAAATCGTTCCATTAGAATTCCTAGGACATTATCTATAAGATATCTTTGAGAAAATCAATTTTCGAACAGTCACTTTTTATTAGACCGTTTGATTCAAAAATGAATGTTTTTTTGAAATAATTTCCAGCATCATATTGACTTTTGTCTTAAGCTGAAGCATTTGAAATTTCAGATGATAATTTCCAACAACAAGTACTCAAGGTACTTACTAGGATAGAATACAAAATAGATCAATTAACGGACGAGGTTCGTCGCTTTTCTCAAAAACGCCAGGAACCAGACCAGGAAGAAGATACAGAAGACTTCGTTGATGCCTTATCATTCCCATTAGAGAGTATGAAGGAGGTTCAAGTTTTGGAGGATACGTTATTGGATTCCACACAGTATAAAAAACTAGTCTGTAGATTTCTTTTTTCCTGATATTCGATGAATTGATTCTTGTATTTTTAACCCCAAAATATGTTACAGGTGCGAAAATTATCTAAAATCGGGGGAAGAGATTTCAAAGAGACTACCAGGAAAATTTTAGCGTTACTGCTGTCGGATGATTTGGCTCAGGAATATAGTTTTCGCGGCCAAGGCAAAAAACACAGTTTTTGCAAATTATTAATGTGCAAGAGCGTAACAGGTAAATATCATATTTTTATAATCAGAGATTGTTCATAAATTATCCTGTACTGAACAATCACCGATTCTCCACGATAGGTGGAGATTAGATGGAAGAATGCTTGAAATCTCTTTCGATTCCCCTCACAATTCACATATCCTACTAATCCAACTGTGTTCCACCTTTGATCTATTGGAGTCCAAAGTGGAGAATCAATGATTGTTCTATGAGTAATGTCACATTTCGTGTACGCGCGAGTCTTACTCTGCTTGAAATTTTGCTTGGAAAACTGTATTATTATGTTTATAATTATTATGTCCCTGGTAAAAATGAAGCATTGAAGCGCGACGAAAGCGTGAGCTAAGAGTCATCAAAACGTAACAAACAATTATCTACACTGTAAAAGAAAATGTGACTCAAGTTTCATAAACATATTTGGAAACTTTTCATTTCAATAAGATAATTCTCAATTTTAGGAATTTTCTTCTTAATTTTCATAAAATCCTTGTGAATTTCATCACCAATTTCTAAAATTTTATAACTCATATTAAATTCAATATGGGAATATTAAATTCCACAAGAAATTTTCCAATCAATTTAAGAATTTTTTTACCGGTGTAGGCGCGAATTTAGGAGGAAAATGGAACATTTTAATGCTTGATTTGTTTCAATACAAGCTTCCTCAACTTTTGAATTCCCACCAGGGATATTATAAAACATTACCTAGTAGCATCAGAATACGTCCTACACTGAGAAAAGGGTTTCTTTGTAACAAAAAGGCTCATTATTTATAAACAAACCATCACTCGAACTAAATAAGATTTTTGAATGATTAAGAAATCTTATTTGATTGAAATTCATTTGGAATACTTTTGTCTCATTGTATGCACTTTCATAATTCCCGTACAGCACAACCACCGATCCTTCACCTAAGACTTCGGTGGACCAGAGGTGAAGAATTGGTGGAGAAGTGGGAGCCGTGGAAATAAAGGAGAGTCTCCGTTGACGCCCTGTATTTTCGATATAATTCTTATTGGTGTATTTACATAACCAAATCTGAATGTATGAATTCACGAATTTAAGTTTTACTGAAAATACAGGGGGGCGGACATTTCTCCGTCGCCTCTCCGTTGCCTCAACGGAGACTCTCCCTTATTTCTCCCTTATTTCCACGGCTCCCATTTCTCCACCAATTCTCCACCGAAGTCCTAGGTGGAGGATCGGTGGTTGTGCTGTACGGGAAGGTATCTGAATATACAATGAATGTTCATAGGGCATATAAAAACCTTTCCTTCTCACTTAGATCAACACTTTTGAATCGGTCATTCACTATTCAATCTAAGTTAAATGACAACTGATATTTTTCAGATGCTGTGATGAAGACTTACAAGCATGTGACCAATCATGAAGTGGATCAAGTCATAGCGTACTGGTTGATCAAATCCAAAGAGCGACTTCAAGCGGAGTATAAGAAAATTCATAAACAGCTTTATGAATCCGCTGAAATTTGTCAGAGTGTCATTGACAACAGAGAAGATCATTGAAGATATCATTGACTCTGAATATTTTCATTCGCTATTTATAAATAAGAACTCTTATATCATTACATTATGTAATATAAATTTCGTGGTTTGCACTAGTAATACGTAATCATCTTGAATATTGAAAAACTTTGCATATGTATGTCATTTTAATTTTTTTTTTATTAAGTTTAATATTATATTAAGTATGAAAGAAGAATAAATAATGTGTTTGCATCAATTATTGTGAATGCTTGTGTCGTGTGTTGACATTCTTGAACCCATATTCCTATCCTGTTATAGAAAGTCTATTGAATCGCATTGATTAATGAACTTTAATACACTCAGAGAAAAAAAGTTGCTGAAAGAGCAAACCTCGAAAATTTGCTTTGCTGATATGGCAAAACTTGTTGCTGAATTAGCAAATAATTTGCTATCACAGCAAAAATCTTTTGCTTGCTCTTTTAACAAGCGCTTGCCATTCAGCAATCCAGAATTGTAGATATACAGACAGCTAGGAAATTTCGCTGAATTAGCAAATATCTTGCTAAAATAGCAGAATTTTTGCTGTAACAGCAATCGTTTTGCTGATTTAGCAAAGCAGATTTTTCGGAATCGCTTTTTCAGCAAGAATTTTTCTCTGCGTGTACGAAATTTGCAACAGTGAATGACCAATTGGAATTGGTTACATTAATAGGAATCAATGAGAATTCATCATGTTTGAGTCGTAATTTCATTAATAAATGGGTTTGAATAGAATTTTTTTAACTGGGTGACCTGAATATACAGCTTCTATGAATTCAAAATCAAAATTAAGAGTTCATGCATATCACTTGGCATTCAATGTATATCATGTTCGTCAAAAGACTACAGAACGTTTTTATAAAATTCTTGAAAATGCTTTTTATTGAAATTTGAGAAGGTTCACGGTAGCTCTTAAGAATGTTCTTATCATATTCAAAATCATATTCATACAAGATGAAAAACGCGTATTAAAAATGTCTTGAAATCAATGCTGAACAAAGCTGAAACAATCTCAGATCCTTCTAAGGATAACTCATTCTTCGGGGGAAACATTTTCGGAACGTTAATAGAAGCTTGTTGCGCCAAAATTCATTCTAGCTCGCAAGAAATTCGCTGCACCAGTGAAATGTCACATTACAGACAAATTCCGTTATCATAGTCAGTTTTTGTTTCATGTCAACAAATTGCTCGAATGTACTGCAATCTGGGAAGAGATTGTGGGGTTATAAATTATTAAATGAGGATGTAAAACATTCAGCTCAAGATTTTTGATTTGATTGGTGGCTAAAAATCAGGTTTTCACATTTTTCTCAATTTCATGACAAGTTTATCAGAAACACTATCGTTCTGTAGAAAATCGATAAGATTTTTTTATCTAGTGTTCTCACTCCCGAACTGGATCAAAGCTACGGACTGCTCCAACAAATTTTCACTAGGATATTTCTTATTGGTTTGGAATTTTTGATATATTCTTCAGAGAGAGGAAATTAGAGGTTCATTTATGTATTTGTTCTATCATTATGTTCCCTCGTTATGAGAAATGATGGTGAAGGGATTTACCCCTGTACTTTGGTGGATTCTTCCTGAATCGTTCGAGAGATTCAGCTCTCGAATAGGAGAATGATTTACAGAAGTGAGGAATGAATTTTTTCATGAATTTAGAATTGAAACTAGACTTACTTGTCCATAATTTTTACATGTTACATTGATTATTCAATGGCCACGCAAAAGAGGTATATGTGACGTAAAATTGAGAGTTACAGAGGTTCTTCCGCTTTCCCATAGAATTCCCAAAACTCAGATACAATTTGCGTTTATGTGTATTCTCCTACCCCAGATTTGAAGACTCTCTAATCGTTTTTTCTGTAATTTCTAATAAATTTATCTCATCATATCTCATACTAATTTCCATATGCGTTACATTGAATTCTATTCCATGCAATTCAAGTAAATATCTGATACTCCTGAAATATTCAAAAATATCTGACATTGCAATATTTTTCAACAGGCGAGACATGGATAGATGGATCTTTCGTACATTTTGAGCACTCACGTCGAGAACGAGCCACTTTCCAGGACCCTGATAATAATCAAACTAGATCCTTATTGAGGAAGAATCGTTGTCCGAGTTGCTCCAAAGCATACAGCCACAGAAGTAATTTGTTGAATCACATAAGATTCGATTGTGGAGTGACGCGACAATTCAAGTGCACGATATGCGACATGCAATTCAGACGACGACATCATCTGAAGAGACACGTGGAAGCGAGACATCGAGATTACGAGATTTCATAACTTTATTCTGTATAAATAATCAAAGAAAAATAAAATTACTTCCATGATTCGAAATGTGCAAAAAGGGAGAAAAAATAGATCTTTTTTAAATGGAATGTCAATGGCGTACACATTTTGAGAATGAAAATAAAAAAAAAGCGAATTATCCTCATACGTACTAATAATTTCTGTCTCTCTTTTTTTTTGTTTGAATTTCAGTTGAGAATTGGTTAGAAGCGTCTTCCATGGATTATCATCGTTACCGAAACCTGGACAACGATTTTCCAAATATTGCTGGGAGAGTAGCGGCGCATCAAGATCATTCGCAATTCGTTACTCATCGAGAAACTTCCTCTTCTCTGGTGCCAAATCAATGCCACAACTGTGGAAAAATATTCAAACTTCGCACTTCATGGCGAAAGCACTTGAGATTCGATTGTGGCGTCAAACCGCAATTCAAGTGCACTTTTTGCGGATTGAAATTAAAACGCAAGCATCATCTGGTCAGACACATACAGTCGAAACATCAAGCTTCGAAAGATACTTTGATGGGCGAAGAGGAATTTCAATACGGAAATTTCAATTAAAATATGATGATTCATTGTGATACTCAAACTGCGGATGAATTGAGTTATACGATAATTTTGAATGAATAATTGCATTCAACGTTCTTCAGCGAGAATCATCCTGAACAGGATTTTCGCCCTGATGTGATGATAGTTTCGGAGATGATTAAATTATCAGGAACTGCAAGGAAATGAATTTGAATTATTCATTCAATATTGAAACCACGATAAGAGAAATGTGAGATTCATTTTCATTATGGGAAGAAAGAAATGAAATTGTTATATTTTGAGAGCCACTCGAGTAAACTCTCATTTGAAAAAACTCAATCCTGTAAATAATTTGAATCAATTAAAAATATATACATATAATTATGAAGAATATTTGAAACTATAGGGTAGGTAAATGGAATAAAGAAAAAAATATTACAAAATCGTTTGAATTTTTCTTATCCATAATGTTTGCATTTGTGTTTTTATATTTTTCTGTGAACTTGTTATCGTTTGTGCGAAAATTGGACAACGCTCTCAACCCACGAATTAAATTCCATTCGTATTTCTTTTTTAGGTGGAGTGCTGTGTTCGAAGATACAAGAATTCAATCATCCCGCGAAAGGAAACAAACATCACATTCTTTCGTTGTCGTCATCGACGACGGCAGTGGTAGCAGAATCAAGGGATTCGCAATATTCCCGTCAATACAAATCCGAATCTCTGACTTGTCCCAATTGCGCCAAAATCTTTATGCGTGAACATTACTTGATGAGTCATATTCGATACGATTGCGGCATCGAGCCACAATTTGCATGCAATTCTTGTTCTATGAAATTTCGGCGAAAGAATCATTTAATAAATCATATTCGGTTCAAGCACTTAGGGCTTCGTAAATCGAAAATTGATTCAAAACTGGATATGAGAAAGAATTATCGGTGTAGGAAATGTGGAACACTGTTAAAACATAAATTTCTGCTTAATAGACATTTGAAATTCGTTTGCGGGGTTGAGCCTCAATTCGAATGCAATATTTGTGGATTGAAAATGAAGCGACAGGGAAATGTGGAACGTCACATAAAACAGCAGCATGGGGATCGAATTTAATTGTGTTTCAATTTTAATTTTAATTTGTTTTTCTGTTGTATGTTTTGTTGAGTGTGAAATCGTTGGAATAAATATATTTGAAGTTTTATTAATTCATACAAATTTTTTAACCATACACGGAGAAAAAGGAATTCGCTGGCTTTTGTCAGAGCAGCAAATTTTTTGCTGTGACAGCAAACTATTTGCTGTTCCAGCAATCTTGTTATATAGCTGCGACAGCGAATTTTCAGCTGTGACAGCAAAAAATGTTTGCTATCCCAGCAAAATTTGTTTGCTATTCTATATATAATACTGAAAATTTGCTGGCGGAGCAAACATTTTTTGCTGCCACAGCTAAAAAATTGCTGTCGTAGCTAACATGATTGCTGTTATAGCAAATTTTTAGCTAGGCCAGCAAAAAAATTTGCTATTCTATATATAATACCTCGATTTGCTGCGACAGCAAATTTTTTCTCTCCGTGTAATACAGAGTGATAGTGAATATGGCTGTTTCGAAAAAAGTTTCAATTGATAGTTAAGTTTCGACTACCAGGAAATGTCAAGTAAAAAAACGTACTATCAGGAACGGATTTGCCAGATTTGAATAAACTTCAGCCTACGTTGGCGAATTTTCAAAAACGATACATTTTTTACCACGGTAAATTTTCAAAGGCGACTTTGACGAGTTTTCCTATCAACCCTGTTGGTGAAATTCAACAATGCTCATATCTCGAAAACTAAGCCACAAATGAAATTTCGCTGAACAAAAAAGTTATTACATTTGTACCGTAAAATACACCTGTGGAATTCGGTCCGCGAATTCTGATACACCCTGTACGAGGAACAAAATGTAAAAGCTCATAGTACCTGGAAAAACCATGATCAGCCGGAGACAAGTCAATCATTCAATAAGGGAATTGCCTTTCCCGAAAAGAATAACAGTTTTCAAATCTGATCTTCCTAATAAGACCAGGAAGCCCTGATTTTCTGATAGTCATAAAAACTACATTTTCTGTCAAAGGAAGAAGGAAGAGCACCCTTAAGGAGTGAGGCCTGGAGGAGGAATTGTGCGTGTATCAAAGAAACCACTATACGTATATAGCGACATGATGGAATTATTTTCTCATTCTCAAATAATCTTTCGCAAAAGATTTTACTTACAGTTCAGTTGTTACTGTCGTTGAGGGAAAAATCAAACCACGTCCAGCGGAGCATCCGATAAATTGTAAATAATATCTTCCAAATACGTCCACTGAACGTGAGAAATGTTTTAGATATCTTGAAGAAAGATCTATCCCTTTTCTGATTCATTCAATTTTTTTACAGGTAGATGAAATGAATGAACCGGCGTCCGACAGCGACCCCTACCAATGCCAGTCCACCCTGGCATCTTAGCTTTTGGTTCTCTGTTAGGAAATGTGGCACGTTTTTGGATCCCTGATAAATACTACAAAGATTTTAAATGATAACATGGAGTTTCATACATCTTGAAAATTTCTCTCATGATGTTCTTTTATGTTGATGATTTTTCTTATAATCCGTGATGCGAGACATCGAAACATATCTCTAGCGTGTATGAACTCTCGCCAACTCTGGTCCCATTCTGGCCCAGTCTTGGGCCTATATTAGCAGGATGGTACATACAGGCTAGGGATATCAGGAGAAATTAAGAGTTCAACTTACTTTTGCGCGATTTGTTCCAGTATAGCTGTGGGTGTAAAATTGCTTTACTACGCTAGAAGAATTTGATCGTAAAAATCGTCGTGAAATTTTAGTGATCGAAGGACAAGTAAAAGTTCTTCAAAAACATGATTGTGCAGCTCGTAAAAAGGAGTGAACTTTTAAACAGTTGAGAGTAATATTTTCTACAAGTTTTACATAATGCACAGCAATATTTGAAAAAATTCTTACTTATCCCTCGATCACTGAAATTTTACTGTAATTTTTCGAATGAAATTCTTTCAATTTAGTCTCTGCTAGACCGATTTGGTGTGACTTGAATCAGGACAAGTATGAGTCTGTAAAATTGGCAACCTTCAATGGAACATTTAAAAATTTCAGACTAATTCAAGAAATGGATATGAAATTAATGTATTTTCGTGACACCACAAATTTTTCTTCATACGCAGGATCCCTGAGAGCTGGAAAACTGATACCACCCGTCAGGCCGATGGCTATATCTGTTCTTATATGTGTCCAGATCTTGGATGACTACGAGCAAGGCTGATGTTGAGGGAATTTCGTCACCCTGGATGGAAACAAAGAGACTGGACAAGTGACAAGTTTTTTCGAATCGCCTTGTTCTCGCACCGGCTTTCAATCAAATCTGTTGATAAATATCCATGTAAACAAAAATCGAAGATCAAAATCCAACTATAACACTCTTAACCATCATTTCAAACACAATACTCACATACGCTTGATTTTTTTCATTACCGTTGTGAATTTTTCCGATTTTCATTGAAACGTATTTGGATATTCGATTCTATCGATTACAGGGAAACCGATAATGATGGATGGAATGTATTTATGTTATACAGATCCTGCCGGAGCTTGGATGAGTTCGCCCGTCCGTATGAAGTACAGTGACATGGTGAGAATTCCACTTCCACCTCTTCGGTATCCCACAAAAAAAGAGGAGCCTCTCGACATGCCTTCATCCACCGAACGTAAAGGAAACGAAATGTTATTACCGTAAGTATTCGAATGGATACCCAAAAGATTTCCAGAATACTAACAAATTGTTTTTTCGCCACGAAGGTTTTCATTGACCACCATGCTATCGCCAACTCAAAATCCTCGAATTTTTTGTCAAAAATGTGGAGAAGTATTTGAAACTGAGAATAATCTGAACGAACACAGAGAAACTTGTGCGATGGAAGCACAATTCAAATGCGAAATTTGTCAGATGCGTTTCGCGCGCCAAACGACTCTTGGTCAACACATGAGGGAACGCCACGAAGATTTCTTCGATTTCGAAATGGATGACAATAACGAGCATCCGCAGGGTCTACAGTGTCCAAACTGCTCCTTATTCTTCGATAGTGACAACTCTCTAACGCATCATATCCGATTCGATTGCAGCATGGAAACACAGTTCCCCTGTGCGATATGCGGGATCAAATTTCAGCATAAATCCTCTCTGAGCGACCACGTCAACACCGAGCATTTCGATTCGGAAGCGGGAGGCACCCAAGACGCCGATGGAAAACCCGGAAAAATGTATCACTGCATGAAGTGCGGGAAAATATTCAATTCCAGAGGCAGTATTTATCAGCATTGTAAATTCATTTGTGGCGTCGAACCGAAATTCCGGTGCGCTTATTGCGAGAAGAAATGTAAAACTAAAGCAAATCTGTTGAGTCATATAAGAAGTAATCACAGAACAAAATGTAGAAAGTTGGAAGAGGAGTTGGAAGCTCATCAGCATCAACAACAGCATCAATAAGAATCAACGCGTGGATCGCTTTCCGATGCTCTCTGTGAATTGATAATTCTTGAGACTTCGATGTGTTGGCTTTATTCGTCTAATTCCCAACACGAGCGCGTCGATGAGATGCTTTTATCGGAACACGAACTGTATCTTTTATCACACGTGCTCGTTAATTTTGAAACACATTCGAAGAATATCATCATTACAATTATATAACTGATGACTCCTAAAATAAATAATTATTTTCAATTAATTTATCCTTTCTTCTATTGTATGCTTTTCGTCAGTTATCGGTTGTAAACATTTCTTTCCTAACAGCGTGTGCAAAATTCGGTTTTCCCAGCCTGTGTCGCGTGCGCAAAGTGAGTGATTCCCACACGGCAGTCAGACCAGTGCGGTAAAGTAACTTTGCGCACGCAACACAGGCTTAGAAAACCGAAGTTCGCGCACCTTGTTAGGAACAACTCATGCGCATTGGTGATCCCCCCACTCGCGTGATTTTGCGACGAGCTTCACGCTCGTGCGGGAATCACCAACTTTGCGCACTTGTTACACATTGTACTATATTTCAACTAAATTTTTCAAACTCACGCATTTGCAGCACAAAGTCGGGTTTTCGTCAATCTCAACACCTTCCCATGTGAAAATTTAGCGATTCCGCCAATGTTGACTTGGGCTTCGCAATGGCTTGGGCCAGGCGTGACAGCCAAGCGTAGGGGATTTATATTCACCCTGCGTCGGCAATACAAGGATGAAAAAATGATAAAACCGTGTTGGCGCAAGTTTGTCCCAGCAATGGTTCAAGACTGAACCAACATTGGTTTTATAGCAAAAGTTTTGTGTCGGCCAATCATGACAGAACCACCGTTGCCTCAGGCGTCAAAATTAAGGCTCGTTAATTGCTGAAACGATGTTATCATTTCAGTCCTGTCAGGCTTTCTCCCAAGGCCTCGCCAATGCTCGTCAGGGCTGGGTCAGCTTTGCACCACTGGTAAATTCTTACATAGAATACGATTCCTTTCATGTAACCATGAAATATCCCAAAATAATTGCGATATTTCTTCACATAGACCTTCCATAATATGTGTATCGAAGAAGGTGAAACAAAAGGAGGAGAAACAAAAGAAGGCTAAATCTTGGTGAATTAGCTCGTGCCCAGTTTCTTGAAATATTATATCGATATATTGCGAAATTTATGGCGAATTGTACGACTTGTATTTTATCTATAGTATTATAATATATGGAATAAAAAGTAACTCATAGTATTTTATCTCACATTTTCCTGCGCTTGAGCCAGATTTTATTCTACGAATATGGTTTTCAGTAATACATATAAAAAATTCACTTTGGAACTATATAACAATTATTTGTCAACGGTGATCAATCGTATGAACAAACTTGTGAGGAGTGTTTTAATTTCATCATGTATATATGCATAATTTGTGTGACTGTGGTTTGTTATAATTACTTTTCTTTTTTGTAACTTGATTTTCGTGTGGCCTTCTTATCGGAAAATTCAAATAGAATGAGTTGAACCATTAAATCGAAGTTTTTTATTTTCCCCCTTGATTGAAATTGATCTTTAAAATAATAGTAATGATAAATAATGGTATTATTCATATATATTTTATATGTATACAGCTCAATTTGGTGGCTTTTTTGTCATGAATCACGTGAAATTAGATAGATGTCCTTCATTTCCATGTGGTAGTCACTTTAAACACTCAGTTTTATCTCACTTCAGTGGCGAATGCTTCCCACCGACTGTTGGAGAATTGTTTTTTCATTGGGAATATGGGTGTTTTCCTTAGATTTGAGGAACTATTCAACCCTGTGGATGTCGAATCCCTTCAAGAAGTGAAAAAAATCCACCAAAGTGAGCTCCCGAGAATTCTTTCCGTGCTTTAGTATTACACGGAAAAATTCTAATCTTCGTAAGTTCTGTCTCATCGACCACTGGCGATGAAATTATAAATCGAATATTCCCTTCTTCGTACTAATATCTACTTCACTTTCAGGTTTGCTATCATTTGAATTGAATTGCATCGATCTCATCAATGACTGGAAAGGAATATAAGTTTGGATCTGAACATTCCAAGAACAGCGACATGTGAAGAATTACCATGGTGACGAAATACTGGGATAATCTACTGACAGCAAAAAAATATCTGTTAAATATGAACAGTTGTAAAATTTAAATAAAATTTACGAAGAATATATTGTTTTCATATTTCATATGTTGTTGAAGTTTCAATCGTTTATTGAAACGAATTAGCGTTCAAACAACACAATATTCAGTTGTTGGAGACAAAAAATCTTGCAATACATTCTTTGAACGTTGTTGTAAGTTCCAGGGAGTTAATTCGAAGTGGAAAATAACGACGGTTCATGAGGTTTTGTGAGTGTGAAACTTCGGTTCGTTCCTATAAACGCACGGAAAAAACTGTGCAGTTGGATTCATAGCATCACTGCTGTTATTCCATTCCCAGCGCTGCGATGAAATTGACTGCTGTTGAATCCACAGCAATGACTGCTGTTGAAACTACCGCAGTGACTGACGTTGAATTTTATGAGAAACCAGCCGTTAATTTTATTGCAGTATGTGCTGTTGACTTTGTATTTGAATTAAATTTTATGTCAACATCACATTTGTGCCACAGAACTGAGATTTTTCATAATGTAGAAAAGTCATAATATCATTTGGAACCTTTTATCTTTCAATTATCCCCACATTGAGATTCAACTTATTTTCACTTACGAACCATTGTCAACTAAATTTCACATAACCTGCTACATAATCGTTTAAATCTTCTCATAGTTGGTCAGTTGGAGTATTGTGTCAAATTCTGAAAAACGACTGTATATAGATATTTCCATTGAATAAACAAGATGAATTATTGGAGGGTTCAAAATCTGAATGTTCAATGTAAAATTTTGGAGAGATTTTCCTCATTTCAGTGATGAATTCTATTTCTCAGTCGTGGGGAAATTATTTTTCCGCCCGGAGGGGAGGAAAAATAATATACACACCTCGGCCAGTAAAAAAGAAATGCTCAGATCACATGTTTGTCAGCCTCGGCTTCGCCTCGGCCGACAATTACATGTGATCTGGGACATTTCTTATTTTACTGTCCTAGGTGCCTAATATACTATTTCATCAGAAATAAGGGACTTTTCTGCCACTCTGAGGAATTATCTGCCATTTGGTTGTTGAATTCATCAAAAAATAAGCAAAAAGTCCAAAAAATCAGGATCAAAGGCTCCGTATTCATGGTGGAACTTTGCTGCACCATTTTTAGTGAAACACTGTACAATTATTTTTCACAGTGTACAGTGTATGCGTCCAAATGAAAATATCATTACAAAAGATTTCTATTACATAAAAACGCGAAAAAACAGTGTATTTGATAGTTGATATCAGTTAATGGTAATTTATTCAATTTCAATCAATACATAATAGTATCAGTTCAAATTTGGAAACACAAAGTCCATGTTTAAACATATATCTCCAGACGTGACTATCGTAACTTAAAATATAAGAAAATAGTTTATAAGGCAAATCGAGTTGCAATAAAATGCATTAACTGTTTGTCTATAGTTTTCTGTATGAAAAGACATGGCGGTATATTTGGCAAATTACATGTATTTATTAAGGATTCTGCAGCCTCTTTTATTTCAACAACATATGCGTGATAATGTTCATAAAAGCCGCACGTATGAAAAAGTTCAACAGAAAAGAATATTCTTTCTCCTGTTTTATAAATACATTTGATTCTGCCGAATTAAGGAATATTGTCTTCTTCAATGTGCGTTACCAAGACAGTGAAGTGATAATATCGACTATCCGTCGGAGTTTTAGATATAACACCCACAATTCATCATCCTCAGGAACAAAATCTCCCACAAGTAATCCGAAATATCTAACAAAACATGCTATTTCAGCGGCTCACATCTTGGTTACAAAATCTAAAATGCAACTGTATTGTCTATAGAATATTTACTATTCATTGGGTTCTCTTCTAGAAGCGGTAGCCATGTGCTACAAAACTATATTTGCTTTGAACGCACAATATGAAGGGGAATGTGCCCATGTTTGTAATTTTCTTCAACTTCATGTTTATGAAATGCGGAATGAAGCCAATAAAGCGACTTATGCTAGTGTGAATTGTTTAATTAGTGATCTCAATGGATTGAAATAACTTTACAGTTGCATTTTAGATTTTGTAACCAAGATGTCAGCCGCTGAAATGGCATGTTTTGTTAGATATTTCGGACTACTTGTTGGAGATTTTGTTCCTGAGGATGATGAATTGTGGGTATTATATCTAAAACTCCGACGGGTAGTCGATATTATCACTTCACTGTCTTGGTAACGCACATTGAAGAATACAATATTCCTCAATTCGGCAGAATCAAATGTATTTATAAAACAGGAGAAACAATATGCTTTTCTGTTGAACTTTTTCATACGTGGGCTTTTATGAACATTATCACACATATGTTGTTGAAATAAAAGAGGCTGCAGAATCCTTAATAAACCCAAGCGTGTATTGCCTTTGATGACAATGGGCCCCAGGCTGGGTCCATCCTCTTCAACCCAGTCTTGGGGAATGACGATGGGGCCCATGTTGGCTCAATCTTGGCCCTGTTGTGCTTTCCCATACAATTATGGTTGGTAGAAAATGGAAATAATGAATCTCAGTGCGGGCACATTTGAACTTGGCCCCAGTCTGGCCCAGCGTTCGGCCAAGATCGGGGTGAATTTATATCCCGAGCATGTGCGTACAATCCTCAGCGTGTATGAATTTTGGTCCAGTCTTCGGTCCATATATGCAGGATGGAACTCAACACTAGGCCTAAAACTGGGCCAAAGTGGGCTGAAATTCATGCCCGCTGGGGTAGAATTCAAAGCAATTTTCCAATTTCAAAACAAAAAGGAAGGGGCAGTATTGATTGCCTATTCTGGATTTATGCTGGGCCCGTGGTGTTACCAATTCTCGGGCAAAGCAATACGGCCAAGCTGGGAACGATGTTATCATCCCAGGGTTGGCCCCATTTGTATGCCCAGCTTGGCCCCATCTACGCCCAGGGTGGGTGCCCATGTTACCCAACGTGGGGCCAACCCTGGGATGATAACATCGTTCCCAGCTTGGCCGTATTGCTTTGCCCGAGAATTGGTAACACTACGGGCCCAGCATAAATCCAGAATAGGCAATCAATACTGCCCCTTCCTTTTTGTTTTGAAATTGGAAAATCCCTAGCATGTATATACCATGGGGCCCACCCCAGGGCAGCATGGGCCCCATTCTGCTAATATGGGCCCAAGACTGGGCCAGAGTGGGACCAAAATTTTTACACGGTGAGGATCGTACACAGATGCCCGGGATATAGATCCACCCCAATCTTGGCCTAACGCTGGTCCAAATTGGGGCCAAGTTCAAATGTGCCCGCACTGAGCTTCATCATCTCCATTTTTTTTCAATTATAATTGTATGGGAAAGCACAACAGGGCCAAGATTGAGCCAACATGGGCCCCATCGTCATTACCCAATACTGGGTTAAAGAGGATGGACCCAGCCTGGGGCCCATTGTCATTATAGGCAATACACGCTTGGGATGTAATTTGCCAAATATACTGCCATGTCTTTTCATACAGAAAACTGTAGATAAACAGTTGATGCATTTTATTGCAACTCGATTTGCCTTATAAACTATTTTCTTATATTTTAAGTTACGATAGTCACGTTTGAAGATATATGTTTAAACATGGACTTTGTGTTTCCAAATTTAAACTGATACTATTATGTATTGATTGAAATTGAATAAATTACCATTAACTGATATCAACTATCAAATACACTGTTTTTTCGCGTTTTTATGTAATAGAAATCTTTTGTAATGATATTTTCATTTGGACGCATACACTGTACACTGTGAAAAATAATTGTACAATGTTTCACTAAAAATGGTGCGGCAAATGGCAGATAATTCCTCAGAGGGGCAGAAAAGTCCCCTATTTCTGATGAAAAAATAATTTCCCCACGACTGAGGAATAGAATTCATCACTGAAATGAGAAAAATCTCCCCAAAATTTTACATTGAACATTCAGATTTTGAACCCTCCAATAATTCATCTTGTTTATTCAATGGAAATATCTATATACAGTCGTTTTTCAGAATTTGACACAATACTCCAACTGACCAAGTATAAGAAGATTCAAACGATTATGTAGTAGGTTATGTGAAATTTAGTTGACAATGGTTCGTAAGTGAAAATGAGTTGAATCTCAATGTGGGGCCAACTTAAAGATAAAAGGTTCCAAATGGTATTGTAGACTTTTCTACATTATGAAAAATCTCAATTCTGTGGTACAAATGTGATGTTGACACAAAATTTAATTCCAATACAAACTCAACAGCACATACTGCAGTAAAATTAACGGCTGGTTTCTCATAAAATTCAACGTCAGTCACTGCGGTAGTTTCAACAGCAGTCATTGCTGTGGATTCAACAGCAGTCAATTTTATCGCAGCGCTGGGATTGGAATAACAGCGGTGATGCTATGAATCCAACTGCACAGTTTTTTCCGTGCGATTCAAACTTCAAGAACATATATTTCATGAAATAATTCAACAGAATTTCATAAAAATTGTATTTTCCGTAAGACATCTTTCATCTTCTAAAAACATAAGTTTGAGGAATAACTTAGAAGATAAATTTTTGTATCTAAGAAACGTCTCATGTCACATTTTGAGACATGGATCATTGATGCTCTAAGAACAATTCATTGAAAATGCCCAATTTTTAATCAGAATTACCCCAAGTGTGTATTAACGGCGGGCCCAATCTAAGCCCAGGGTGGGTGCCCATGCTGCCCTACGTGGGGCCAAGCTGGGCCGACAAATGTCCCCAGCTTGGCTATATTACTTTGCCCAAGGATTGGTAACACCATGGGCCCAGCATGAACCCAGACTAGGTAATCAATACTGCCCCTTCCTTTTTTTTTGAAATTGGAAAATTGCTTTGAATTCTACCCCAGCGGGCATGAATTTCAGCCCCACTTTCGCCCAGTTTTAGGCCTAGTGTTGAGTTCCATCCTGCCTATATGGACCGAAGACTGGACCAAAATTCATACACGCTGAGGATTGTACGCACATGCACGGGATATAAATTCACCCCGATCTTGGCCGAACGCTGGGCCAGACTGGGGCCAAGTTCAAATGTGCCCGCACTGAGATTCATTATTTCCATTTTCTACCAACCATAATTGTATGGGAAAGCACAACAGGGCCAAGATTGAGCCAATATGGGCCCCATCGTCATTCCTCAATACTGGGTTGAAGAGGATGAACTCAGCCTGGGGCCCATTGTCATTATAGACAATACACGCTTGGGACGTGAAAAGAACATCTAACGAGTCGACCAAGGAGACATTTCCAGTTCAACGTGATAAAACTATCAATCTGGATAATATTTTTAATGAAGATCGATGATTAAATCCGTCAGGTAATTCAACTTTCATCGCACAAGTCAAACTTCAATCCTACGAACAATAGCTCTCTGTGCCATCACCTAATCTAATAACGCTTTCATATATTTTCCAGAGCGGGAAGAAATTTATAGAAAATCTTTTGATCCAAATTGATCGTGAAGACTGCTACTGAAGATCACCAAAGAGAAAAATTGACAATCAATTCATAAATAAGTTTACAAATAAATCTACAAATTCCAACAATTACCATAGTTGAATTTATTATTCCCGTTACCGTGTAAAGTCTAAACCTCTTACTTTGTTGATTTGTGATTAATGTTATAAACAATCCATTTTCCACATGTTCTGTTGTTCTATTCGCATGTATGTTACAAAATACGTACATCATATTTATGAATTATAGAATCATCACAACAATGAGACACACCTCATTAATTGGCCCAATTCGAATAGGGAAAGGGAAAGAAATATATACAGTTCATTTTTTCAAACAAGTGTCAATTTTTGTTTCTATTTTCCAGAGGATGAAAGTTGGTTTGACGCTACTGCGGCTGCTTCGTCCACAATCAACTACATGCAGTATCAAAAGACCGATCATCAGTGGTTTCCCCAATCTTTTATGGCCGCGCAGCAATCGACGGATTCGGAATACACGCCGCGACGAAGAAATTCAACGAAAAATCGGATGATTCATCATCGATCTCTGCAGGAATTATCAAACCCGATGCATTCACCGAATTCGTTTGTGTTACCTTGGAGTAGAAAAACGTCCAAACAGGCGTCATCGAGGGAGCACCAATGCGAGAATTGTGGCAAAGTTTACTATCAGAAACGAAGTCTTTGGAGACATACGAAATACGAGTGCGGGAAGAAACCGCAATTCGAATGCGCCATTTGTCATCACAAATCTAAACACAGATCCGATCTCATAAGACATACTCGAACTCATGAAAAAGTTTCTAGATCGAGTGATGAAACTTTTCCGATTATTTAAAAGCGTTCAACAGGATGCAACTTCATAGGGAGTTGCATTATCTTGACCGAGGATCAAAAAGCCACTCTATTCGTGTCAGTGAAATCGATGAACAATCGAAAAAAGTTGTGGACAAGAAAATCTCATAAAAAAACATTGAATATTTTCGCATAAGATTTGGCAAATTTGTTGGTATCTGTTTTTGTTTGTTTTTTTTTTTTTTTTGAAAAAGAAGAAGAAGAATAAGAAGAAATGTAATTTATGTGATTTATTGGAATTTTCTACACTAACGAATGATTATTATTATACAAGTTTATCCATATCACGCATGTAGCGATTGAAATTGAATTGTTATAATAAAAAATGAAAATCGTAAAAAACTATCTCCATGTTTTGTTACAAAACTTCTTCACCCGAGTAATGTGTCTTCTCTTCTCCTCATCCTGCTCCTCGTTACATATTATTTCATCTCCGCACAAATTCTAACTCTGGCACTTCTTTCACAATGCATTTAACTTTGTTTCGGGTCGCGAATGATCGATCTCATAAAAACAATAAGAAAAAGGAATATTCTAATCTCATCGCTTGGCATTTTTCCCCTTCCCTACCCTGATGTAACAACACTAAATACATACGTCGACTCAAAATCCACAAAAAAATCATTTACTGACGCTTTTTGTTTTCTTTTTTTTTCCATTCTAGGTTCCGAACAGTCGATAATGATGAACATGGCAAATACCTTGATAAATTATCTATTCTGGAACAGAATGGCAAAGGACGAACCACTGAACCTGCCGAATTTCCTTCGCCCTAATGAGTATCAACAGCCACCCCCGACTCGACGCCCCGGTCGCCCTAAAGCGGTAGCGGGAACGGCTGCGCCTCCTTCTAGAAATCGTCGGAAAAAGAAGAAAGTTGTCGTCGGTTCTTATGCTCCAACGGCAATGCTTTATCCCGAAATCAAAGTCGAATACCCTACGGCCAAACGTGGCCCGCGCAAAAGAACCGCCATCGCCAATCGGAAAAAGTCCGTCAAGGAAAGTACGTCCAAGAAATTCCGTTGCGGTAGTTGCGGCAAAGGTTACAAAAGAAAACCTCATCTCACCAGGCATATGACCTACGAGTGTGGCGTCGAACCGCAATTCGAATGCGAATTTTGTGGGAAAAAATGGAAGCGCAAGGATACGTTGACCGAACATCTTCGAAATCAGCATAAAGCTACACCCTCGACGGTTTACACGGTCAAAACTGAACCGAACGAAACAGAATGATTCTTCTTTTTTCTTGCTTTCATGATTTAATAAACATGCTTATACAATATTATCTATAATTGGGATATGAGGGATGACGAGCAAAATGAGTGTGGTTTGATTTTTTGAGGACGCGATTTTAATTCAAGATTCTGGAATGATTTTCAAATGTTCAATGTTTGTAAGGAATTGGAAACGCACGCAAAAAAAAAATCACCTAAAATATTTGATTTTATATCATATAATATCGTATTATATTAATATTGATGTGGAAGGTACGATATCTTTCTTCCTAGTTTTAAGAATTTTTCTTTACCCTTTTTATGATAACAATATATAATTTTTCTTCAGATTCTATTATAAATCAACTCGAGGTTTACTCAAACACCTAAATATTAGTCACATCACATGCTTTTGTTTTATTTTAAAAAAATAACAACACACCCAAATGAACACACAAGTTTTATTGTAAAATTCACTACTACATCACATGAAAATTCTAATCACTTTGTATGATGTATGAGTTTGTGCTTTTTATTCTCAATAAATGATTTGCAATTCAACATTCGATGTGTATATTCATTAATCAAAGACTCCCCTCCACATCATATCGCTCCATTTCGATGATTCTGTTCGTTCCTTACCGTTCATAATTTGTTGATACTCAAGAAATATAACTGACTCGTTGTTTTATATTTGTTTTTTCTAGGTAAATGGTTGGACGTGTCCTGCACAGATGACATACCATACGAGACGATCAAAATTGAATCTCTAGGACCGGAAATCTCGATGATTACTTCGCAAGAACCTTGCCATTCACGGGGAAGCGGAGAATATTATCCTTCGACTATGAAAGAACCCGCTAAGTATTGTTGTAAAAATTGTGGGAAGGCTTACGCCCGTAAACATTGGTTAGACAAACACGTCAAGTATCAATGCGGTTGCGAACCAGAGTTCGAATGTAAAGCGTGTGGCAAAAAATTGCAGAGTCAGGAGTACCTCACCATTCATCTCAACAAACATAAAGAGTATAGGAGTACCTACGATTGTTCGATATGCGGTGAACATTGGGGAACCAAAGAGGAGTTAAATACTCATGTGCAAATACACGAGGGCAACGCCTGTCATAATTGTGGAAGAACTTACCTGTTAGCGTCCTCCCTTAGCAGACATATTCGATTCGAATGCGGCGTCGCACCGCAATTCAAGTGTACGATATGTGGCAAGTGTTGGAAACGCAAAGACAATCTCACTCAACATATGCGCTGTCAACATAAAAATGTTATCGTGTGATTACCTTTAGCTTTAAGCGCTTTACGAGGAAGCACTCCGAGAGTGAATAGAATTCACCGTCAAAACACAAAGCTGTCAAGTGATAATTCAGTGTACTAAAAAAGTATATAATTTCATGTTAAAGTTAAGGTTCAAAGAAAACTTGCTTGCGATATAAGGATTTCCAAATATTTGTTATTGTTACCAAAAAATGTTTCATTCTTCATCGCATGGAGTATGAAAATTTGAAAATTTCAAATAAAACAAGTGAAAAATGAATATATTAATTATAATATTACTATATAAAGATTATTGTTTGAATTAATACCAGGTGGCGATGGACTCTTTGAAGTTTGAAAACATTAAAAAAGTTGTATTATATCAATATTATGAATCAGCGATTCAAAGGTATGGATGTTAGAAACATTGATTCATTCTTTCGGAGAAATTTCCACCACAGGGAATGGAAGATGCTTAACAAATAATTTGAAAATAATATCTAGCACATTTATTACTCATGAAGCTCATCTGTTGATCATAATCGCACGAAATTAGGTCCAGATTAGCTTCGATAAACATCTTAGTGGATGGTGGTATCCGTGCACCCGATTTTTCATTTCCACCTTTGCTTTATTGCTTTGCAAGAGCTTTCGAAGGAAAACAAATCAATCTGAAAAATATTGAATGGAACTGTTAGGCGAATTCTAAATGTTGTCTAGATAAAAACAAACCGCCCACTATCGCTCCCCCAAGATGGGGAAATTCTGACTTTTGTACCTCGTTTAAGGGTTAAGTGTGTTTTAATCGTGCACGACTTGTTCTCATTCAGGCAGATATGGTACCGATCTGTGCGTCATACCTCATTTTTGCTACACTCTCTATAAAAAAACACATTTGGAAAGAATAATTTGATATCAACTTCCAAAAGTGTTAGTTTTATTGGGGAATATCTGTTGATAAAACTTCGATTACTATGATTGCAATAACAAATAAAAATCACAAAAACACTCGCTTGCATTGAGTCAGTTTTAAATGAATTAAAAATCATTCCTGTCAATTTTTTTTTGTCAGAGTTTTTTCTATTTTATTCTCACGGTCAACGATCTCGAAAGAAAATGAGCATACAATGAATATTTATTGCTGGGAAAAAGACAAATTAATTAGTCAGAGATTCGAACTTCAACCGTGCCTATCGAGTATACAGGTGTCTGGAGATTGGAGCATCAACCGTACGGTGTTGAGGAATAATTTGTAGAACCTTCTGAACCCTAACATTAATTGAAGACAGGTGAAGACTAATGCTATTTGCCATCTTTCCTCATTATGTCTACATAATCTCACAGGATTGAAGCTGATTGTTTTCAAAATTTTTATAAATGATTATTCTTTTTTGTTGATTTACGTTTTAGAACCACCATTGAGAGGAAACATCTCCTGGCCCCTTTCACAATGTTTTTGACCCGTTGTTATATACAACGCAAACAATTATTTCAAAAATACAAGAAATGTGTGAATTCGAATCAACCCTATCCTGTTCTATGTACACGGAAACAAATGAACCGTTGATTTTGCTGGAGCTCTTGTTATATTCACCAGAAACGTAATCAATTCAACAAGGTTGAACAAGTTAACAAGGTTATTTTTATATTCCTCTACGGTATCGTCTCTTAGACATTTTCGCCATTTTGACCGGAACACTTCATTTTTCCTCCGAAAAAGTAGATTTTTCGGGAAAGTGAGACACCAACAACAATGAGAATCTTTCAATGTATCAGGGTATTGGTAATAAAATTGAAATAATGAATGTTGATTCATATTGAAACAATTGGAAAAGAATATTCTGTTTCCGATTCAAGAATCGACTAAAATATTTATTTTTATATAGAACAAAAATTTGATGTAATTTTTTCGATATGATCTAACACATTATCTTGATTTGACTTGTTGTATCTATATATAATACGTAACAAAAATTATGTCTTTCAATACTTCGAGCAATGGAGGGAGACCTCACTTTCTCAATTTCCAATGTGTATTCATCGAATTTTCAACTGAAAACGAATCTTCAGAAATCAAAGCATCATTATTGTTACATAACATTATGATCACATCATTTGATCATTTTAAATATGTTGACAGTTCACTTGTGAACAAAACAAGATATCTTTGTCTATATTTGATCCAAAATTCCTGTACTTCACACACGGAATTGTAACACTATATTCAATTCATACCAATAAATAATGGATCGGATAACAGTTTTTGTCTCTTCTCATCAACGAACAATCAAATCCAAATAAATAACGAGAAGTAATTTGCATGTCCTCCTGTGCATGAGCTTCAACATTCTAGAAATCAAAACCTCAACCTCTCATTATCTTACCATTACTAACAAATAATCATTCGTTCTTCCAGGTTGGTATGGTAAATTCTCCATTAGCGACGTTCATACCTTAGACACCGAAGAGGACGATCCATTCGCGGATACCGAATCCAACGAAATGGATCACATGATGAAATGCGAGATGGAAGAGTCTTCCGAATACAATTCTCTCGAATTTCGGAGTCATAGGAAAACAAGATTGTACTGTAAGAATTGTGGAAAGATGTATACGAGTGTACAGTGGTTGAAAAAACATAAATCCGAATGCACGAGGTCACCGAGTGCAGCGGGAGCGAGAGTGTTGGTGAGAGACAGGCAGGAAACGGAACCACCCATCTTCAAGTGCGACAATTGCGATAAAATTTATATGGACACGAAATCGCTGAATCGACACATGAAGTACGATTGCGGTACGGAACGTCAGTTCGAGTGTTTATTGTGCCGTAAAAGATTCAAACGAAAAGACGAGTTGAAAACACATGTCATATATCATAGGGACGAAAAAGGATACTTCACTTGTACCATTTGTGATACTTTGTTCGTACGTAGGAAAGAATTGAAAGATCACATCAGTACTCATGGCGAACATTCGTGCGGGAAGTGCGGGAAAAGGTACTCTCATCCGGGTTCCCTCACTCAACATTTGAACAAATGCTTGCAATCGATATAAAGTTATTATTCTACCTGAAATAGACGTCCCACGTAAAAAAAATATGCATAGTTTATACATAAGTTTTGATACATAATTGATGCATAAATTATGCATATTTTATGTAAGGAAATGAACATGCATAAATTATACATAAATTTTGTATAAAATGTCCGATATGATTGAGTTGTTAAATCACAGAAATGATTAACAAAATTTACTTAGATTTAAAATTGTTAGAAGCGTAATTTGCAATTTGCATGAAGGACTGTACTATTTTATAATAACACCACTGTATCCTGATCAAGAGCCAATCAAGAGTTCACCGTGGTGGGACTTGAGTTGGAACTCACACGCTTCATTATGATATGTTACATAATTCAACATCTAAAAATCCACTGGTTTGGAATTCGATTTAACCTTGGTTAACATTTTCATATTTTAACTCTATCCAACATATTCCTTCGAATAAGCACATAGTGAACAGATGTTAATTCATCAAAATTTTGAAAATATTCAAGTATATCAGAGAAATATTTCACAAAAAATTTGGCTAAATTTCCAGTGCTTGTGACTCCTCAACATTCAACTCTGAAAAAATCATGCATAGTTTTTGCATAGATTATGCATAATGTTTATAGGAACAGGTTCACATAAATCATGTATATTTTACCCTAAATTATGTGTCAATCGTATAATTATTATACATAAAGTATGCATAATCTATATGAGCACATTTGCACATTATTTGAAAATAATCATTTCCTAGTCTTATATTATGTAATTATTAATCAGTTTTGGTTTAAGTAAAAAACGACCATCTGCAAAACACATTTTCATACAGGGAAAAAATAAGTGATCCAAATTTTCGTTGATTAGTATGTCACTTTTAGACAGAATACAAATTTGAAAAGAATTTGTACACCAGATTTGACTGATTCTTCTCGAAATTGTGTTCTGTTCCACCACGGTGAACTCTTGATTGACTCTTGATTAGGATACTGTGGTGTTATTATAAAATAATATAGTCCTTCACGCAAATTGCAAATCACGTTTCTAACAATTCTAAATCCAAGTAAATTTTGTTAATCATTCCTGTGATTTAACAACTCAATCATATCGGATGTTGATAATCGGGCGCTTATATTAACTTCACACACATTTTATACAAAATTCATGCACAATTTATGCATGTTCATTTCCATACATAAAATATGCATAATTTATGCACCAATTATGCATAAAAACTTACGTATAAACTATGCATATTTTTTTTACCTGGGGTAGCTCCTCTAATAATGAAAATCTCCCCTCTTCTGATCCTTCTTATTGTTATTTTTTCTATTCAATTTCATATCATCTCTCACAAGATATGAGATAATTAAAAAATCCGAATTACTTGAAAAACGAGTATTGTCCTTAAATATTGAAGTGTGTAATATTGATGCATATAACGAAAAAAAAAACGATATGACTATCACCACAGTTTCATCATCTATGATTTTCTTAAGGGCTCTCAAATGAATCGTAGAATTTATATGAAAATAATTGTATTTTTTGTACTACTTTTTAATGTCTTTTTAGATTATCATCATCATTTTTCGTTCTAATTAGACCTGATTGGATTTGAGAGATACCATCAACTCTCAACAGAATTCACTTGATTTCACACATCATTAGTTCGACTTCTGATGAAAAATATTAGGCACGTGGGAATTTTACAACTGTTGATGAGTTCTGTTGAAAATTATTAATGAATTTACAAGACTCTTAGTTTTTACGAGGAATACTAAAAATCCACAAGATCCTGTGGAAAACCAAAAACGTTTTACTCAAGTAAAAATATCCAACGAATCATGCTCTTTTTTTTTACTATAAGTGAATCTATAGAATTCCATTAGGTTCTACATCAGAACTAATCAGATCCCAATAGATTCCCTTGATTTCTCCGCAATTGAATCTACTATTGTTTCAATGAACTCTCAGCCTCACGTCGTGAGAGAGTTCATGAAATATTTCTAATAATTATTCAAAGATGTATAAAACATTTCGATAAGTATTCGAAACCTCGATCTCATAATTTAAAAGACTTAATAATCGTATAAAAATCAAAGAATGTTTTTTGATTTTCACTTTCTCTTATTAACACTAAAGAAAATATGCTTTCAAATTCTCTTCTAACGCGATATGAAAATATTTTTGATACTTTGGAACGAATTGGGATTGGACGTTCAAAAAAGAAAAAAAAACACCGTCTTTCAATTTTATATTGATCAAGATAATACTGGAAATTATTCTATGTCGGTATGATTTATGAAATTTTCAATTTCTCCCAGCATTTTGATATTTACTGACTTATTGTCAGGATTCGTGGTAAAAACGAGACGTCTAAATAAAGAAGAAGAAGAAGAAGAATTATTCGACATTCTTTAAAACTGCATTCTGATATAGTTCGTTTCTTATAAAAATTCCAGATATGTATCAAAGTTAAAAATTCTCATCTAGTTATAGGATTTTAAAAGATATCATGAAAGATAATTCACATGTAGAGCCGAATCTATCAACGTTCAGTCGAATGAGCTCTTTATATGATTTTTATTTTATCCATTGAATATTAATAATAATTCAAGATACATTTTTTATTATTAAATAATAATAATCACTGAATTACTGAACGATGGACATAAAAAACAACCATTAAGAAGAAATTTACAATAATTTGGAGATATTCTACGTTGTTTGTCGATGATTCTAATCATATTCTCATAAAGTAAAATTTCACAAAAATTCGTGAGAAACACTGAGTTGCAGATTCTGAAAGTGCTACCACTGAGATAAATTACGCTGAGCTCCAAAATCAAAGGACTCAGCTGTACATTGAATTACTTTTTATTATATTGCTATACCATATCATTATTAACATTAAAAAAAACCTTAATAGATGTACGAATTCATTAATAAAAATATTTTCAACAACCTTTCCGAAATGTTTATTTTCCTTTGAAATTGCTCTAATATAAATTGAAGCTTCGATGCTTTTTGCAAATTTTTTAAAAATAACACACGCTTCCAATCTGTGACATTGAATATGAATATGATTCTATAATTATTGATCCATGATTAACAGCTGCAAAATCTCCAGGTGAGACTCGAATTGATCCTCACAGGTCCCAAAAAAAATCACATTGATGAGTGGGGTTATTGAACATTATATAATTTTGACTTACCGATCAAATCGTATGGATTATTTTGAAGAATATGCTCAGTTAATAATTCTGGGATGAATAAGATTCTCAGATTCACATACATAAGAGGCAGGAATCTACGGGTTTCGTAGATCCTGAGTTTGAAAATCCTATCTATTCGGGAATGTTGATATGGATGACTTGTTAGCATTGCCCTTGAGAAAAATATAAGCTACATCCAAAATGAATATTGTTTGCGTTTTCTCAATTTCAAAACAGCAGTGCAATGAAGTTTTAATTACGTCATTTCGAAAAGATGTATTGGAAAAAGTAATTGATCGAAGTATTACAATGTAATTGATATATTACAAATTTGTCTTCAAACTCGTAAAAGTACATCTGTATATGGCTGAAGTAAGACAATGAAGAGATTAGAATTTTGCACTGTGAACCTGCCAAAAAAATTCTGTCACGTGTATCTGAAAATTCAATTCCCATACAGGAAATGTAATTATCATATGCTTCAACAAAGCTGTGACCTGATATTTTGCCATCTTGTAATGGGTTGATATTCTAATGGCTGAATAAAAAATTTCACTTTAGGAACTGTAACTTCCAAATGGGCTCTGACGCCGGTCTTTTGCTTCATATTTCACGTCCTCAATGCGGCTTGAAGTGGAAGAGTATTCGCAATTTTAAGTCAAGATAGAGGCTGTGTAGGTTAGTGAGATGATCTTTTGTACTTCATTTCAGCTATTTTGTTCTAATTAATCATAATAATCTAGACCTTCATGCATGTATTCTTCAAATAAAGTGAATTCCTCAAAACATGCGGGTTTCAATAATATCTATTTCATTTCTCTTTCTCTCGAATGAAACTATACGAATCAAAGGAAGAAAACTCTCTTTTTTTGTTTTGTCTTATGAATCTGTTCTGATTACACCTCTTTCCTTTTTTCAGATCGAATGGAATGGTCGGAAGACATCGAAAAATTACAGGACCGCGGGTGCAAAGAGAGAGAAACGATTGAACATAAGGAGCAAAAATCATTCAATATGCTTCAATCGTTTATTGTTGATACGGAAAAAGAATGGTTGGAATCTTCCATAGTAATTGAAGACGAACCTCATACATCTTCTGAATATCTTCTGAAGAATCCTGAAGAGGTGACAGTTCAAATTGAAAGAAGTGATTCAGAAATAGATAACAGAAATGTATTATTGTCGATTATTTGTAATACTTCTGTTCTTGTTCCGAAATTGAATTTTCCAAAGTAAAATCTGAAAATGAATTCGATATCAACGATCAATGTCAAGAGAGTCAGTTACCGTCAGATGATGATTCGATAAGCGAGTGTGTTACAAATTCAGTACCAATGGAATCCAGTGGAATAACAGTCAAGAATATTGATGTGCAATAAAGTTGGCGACAAAATCGTGGATTTGACTGAACAAACTCAGATCAATTCTGCAGATGATTTTGAAGAAGGAGAAGAATGCATTATGTATGAAGAAATTTTGATAGAGGAAATAGAGGAACATCAGCCGATTAAGAAACAACAAACAGGAGGGTCCAAGCCGGATCCTATCAAGTGGTATGCTTGTGAATATTGCGGTAAACCTTACACCACTCAAGGTTGGGCGAATAATCATATAGTCACTAAATATCCAAAAATGCCTGCGGAAAACAAAAAATTGACTCAAGTGATCAAGCTTCAGTACTAAGCACTAAGCTAGAGGAAATCCCAAGCTTCCACTTCCACACGGAAAAAAGAAAACAGCAATGGTTACTGTGAATCGCAGTAATTCATTGAAAAAAAATGCAAAATCAAATTCACGCCGTTCATTACTGCGTCTCCCAGTAACCGTTAATGTCCAAGCAGCATTGACGAATTTCACCGCAGTACACATCACTGTGATCGCGCTAACCTCTATCATTCAAGCGTGTTTTCTTTTGTTTTTCAACTGATTGCTGTTATAGACAGTAACCAGTGCGGTTTTCTTCTTTCCGTGCAACCTTGAAACATGTATCCGATTTCTACTTGACTCTTTTATGTAATTGAATCAGCAATGTACATTTAATTCATGTAATAAACATTTTGTACGGAATGAGTATAGATTATTCAAGTTTTATAACGATAGGTTAATGATATAGTTCCTAAATCTTTCGCATTACTTTGAGAGATAAATTCAAAGCCACGCTATTTTACTGTTCACAATTGGATGATCAATCGTATGTTTAATGAGCTTATGTAATTTTCTGTTGAAAATTTTACACATAAATATGCACACACACATACATGTATAAAACAATAACAGTGTACAAAAGTTCAACTAACCGATAGCATATTAATGATTCCGACTAAAATATTAATTCCAGACGTGATTGCAGGCGTAAAAAGATTATAAAGAGGAGGATGCTGAAAGAGTATCCACAGAGTTCTATATAATACACTAGAACACGCACTGTTGAGAAATTGAGTGAGACAAATTTCTTCAGGAGTTGAGATGATTGTGTAGGTGGCCATTTATTTGAGGAAAAATAACAAAAATATGTTCACCTATAGCAGCAGCGAAGAGGCGAGCATGGACTCGGAAAGTCATTAAATCAGCCCCTGCAGTTAAATTTTAGCTGTTATAGCAAATGGATGAGCTCTACAAATGCCAATTTTTTTATTATCATAACTAAAATTTAGCCACAGAAGCTAATTCAATGGCTGACCGTGTCAGTGCTCTAGCCTGTTCACTGCGGTAGCCAAATTATTTTCTTCGGTGTATTTATGTTTCCTCATCACAAATATGAATTTTTGTACGCGTATATTTGTCTCAGCTTGAGAAACATGTTCTACAGCATGTTCACGGTTTAGTGCATTATATAAAAGTCTATGGGTAATAGGGATCTTGTTCCCTCTAATGACGTATGCGCAGAATTCCAGCTAAGAGTGAATCTGTTGCACATGCGGCAGAGGAGCAAGTGATTCTCTGTTCTCTTTTGAGCTGTTTGACGCTTCATCTCTCCTCTATAATACATTTATTGGTTACAGATTCTTGTAAAGAATCGGAATTGGTATTCCAGCTCAAAAATTTTTCAAATATATACATTTAAACCCACCCTTCCAACTAACATCATTCTTTGTATAATCATAAGTACATCGCCAAAACATTCCCTCCATTCATATTCAAATACACGCGTTCACTCAAAATTTCACAAAAAACAAAACCTCTCCCTCATGATTGGATTGAAAGCCAATCATACTAAACAAACAATGAATAAAAAAGAGAAAAAATTGACCAACTAATACATCTTTGTTATGTTTTTCTTGTTCAGTTACAGGCGACTGGTTGCATCCGATATCGATCGAGCATTTTCAATACCAACAGAGTATGAAGATCGAAGACCCGTTGGCTCTGGGCGCGATGAGCAACGATCAGAACTCGATCTCGATCCTTCCAGGACCAAGTCAATCGACTCCACACATCATACGAAAATCCCCTCGCAAAACATTGGAGTCTCCCGCGTACATGATTCGTAAAACTTCGGTGGGATACATGTGCAATAACTGCGGAAAAACTTATGCATTGAGGAGAACGTTGAATCAACATATCAAATTGGACTGCGGCGCCGAGCCCCGGCATCAATGTAGCATATGCTATCGGAAGTTCAAGAGAAAGGAGAATCTCAGATGGCACATCCTCTTCCACCGTGACAATCGTGGATTTTACAAGTGTACGACTTGTGGAGTGTCCCTGAGAAATAGAAGCGAATTTACCAATCACATTCGGAGCCACGCACAATATTCTTGTCCCAATTGTAAAAAAACTTATATGAAACCGGCTGGGTTAACCAGACACATTAGATTCGAGTGTACCGCCGATCAAAGCTCAGATATGCTCTTAAATCAGGATCCTCTGGGCGGTTGGGGCCCCGAATCGATCGCCGGTGGTGCTCGTCAACATGATTCGTCGGAAGATAATCAACGTTAAAAAAATGCGGAAATTACATTCGAAACGAATTCCAAGACTGTTCTGAAATGAAAACAAAAATATTAACTTTCTTCGTGTAATTAATCAAATACTTAAGGATCATTATTACGATGTTCATGCTTCAAAAAATTTCTCATGTCTTCTGAAAAATAAAGCCAGATTCAAGGAATCGATCTACTTATTCCCGATTTTCTTATTTTCTTATTCTTCAGAGGGAAGCCAAAAAAATTGTGATGTATTTTGTTTGATGCTTTTTTTTTCATTTGTTCATTCTTGATTGGATTTGTACAACGATATATTATTTGAAATAAAATGTTCAACGATCAATTGTTTCATTTGATTAATTATGGCATAACTTTTTTCAGCAGTTTTTATAATGTGTTTGTATAGCATGTTTTTAAAGTTCTGATTATGTTTCTATATATTTATACTTTTTCATTCACGATTTTAACCTTCGATCAGCGGTGTTTGCTGGGGGAGCAAATATTTTTCGCTGCCACAGCCAAAAAATTTCTGTTAAAGAAATTTGCTGCTCTGGCGAAAGGGACCCAGCGAATTTTTTTTCTCCTTCGTGGTCATTTGTCTCTCCTGATTCGTTGAAATTCGTCGCATTGCCTCATGTTTCGACCGATTGAAAGTGATTTTTTCTGAACTCTGATGGAAGCAAAGAAGATCAAATTCAACTTTGTTTCGAGATTTTGATATAATTATTAGTTCCTCACACATGCTTTATTAAAATTGAACTAAAATTATTCTCAAACCTGAGGTGCTCTTACTGGCACAGAGATTCAAGTTTCTTGTTCGATTGACGGATAATTTCAGTTTATTTTCACGTTTGAATGATGGCGAAAGATGTTCAGTTTGATAAGTTATAACTGTTTGTCATTGTATCCACTACTTCCCCTATTATATCCTACGAATTCGAGGTCTTCCGTTGTCAGGAAATGGCTGCATTGAGTAAGTGGAAAATGTATCTGTTTTTGCTTTTTCATCCAAAAGCCCTTGTGATCATTTCGAAAATAGGAAGAATTTCGAATATCTATCGGTAGCAACTTACAGCAAAAATCAACTCAATTAAATCAAGCTGTTACTTCAATTTAAATTTCAGTGTTTGAAGACAGTGGTGGGAGTGATATGAAGCACATAAGCAAGATTGATTGAAAATAGAAAGTACAGGTTCGAATTTTGGGAATCTCGGGATTCGCCGTGGTCCCCTCTACATAAATTCAACACTGAGAATATTAAAATCCAATCTAAATCTCTGGGAGCTCATGATAGTGTAGAGTTTCCACCTATTCCAAATGAATGGACATCATTCCAGTCCCGTATATTGTAATGATCCCTCACATAGAATTTCTCCTCACCGAACAAATCCCTTACGGAGAATAAAAGCCCGTTAAAAACCACTTCCCCATCATTTTGAATAAACAATAATCAACGTTCTTTCTTTCATTTCTTTTGTTCACAGGGGACGAATGCTGGATAGACACATCATGCATCAACTATTCCGTTTTATATAAAAATCAAGAAATGATAGATCCATTAGCAGAATCATCGTCACCTCCCGTCCTGACCTCCTCTCGTCGGTCGAATAATCCCTGTCATCGGTCCAATACCATGATGTTTTATTACAATCAACCGATCATGTCACATCCCACCATGGAAAATAGAATCTCATCGACATCAGCCTCGCAAAGAATTCAACTGAAGACAACGACACAAAACCTCATCGTCACCGCATCGCAAATCGCTTGCGAAAATTGTGGAAAAACGTTTGCGCGTAAAACCTCATTGCGTCAACACGTGAAATTTCATTGCGATACCGAGCCTCAATTCGAATGCCCGATCTGTGGAAAGAGATTGAGGAGCAAACAATATCAACAATTGCATATTAAAAATCACAACCGAAATTGGAAATTTTACGAATGCAAAACGTGCGGTAAAAAGTTTCCCCACAAGACTCAATTGATGATGCATTACCAAACACACAGTAATTACACGTGCCCCGGTTGCGGTAAGAGATACATCAAACAAAACGCTCTGCAAAAACATATGAGATATCAGTGCGGGGTGGGCCCCGAACTCATGTGCGCCATCTGTCACGTGAAAAGAAGGAACAAAACTGCCCTCGTAAGGCACATGTTTTCTCACCCCATCCACCAATACGTGATATCCAAATGATTCTTGTCAAAATATTGAAGAACAAATGTTGTGTGGTTAGTCTGTAATCGATTATGATAATTCCAATAAAAAACATGAACCACTCGAAATCGTCCGATTAGTCTCCCTCCTATGAGCTTTGTAATTATTTCGATATTGCATTTGAATTTGATTTTTTTTTCGTATCACTGTTTCTCAGAAAAAGCAAATCGATGCTTTCTTCGATATTGTTCTTAACTTGGATTTTGTTCTTTTCAGAATGGGAAAACTGGATGAACGTATCGGCGGAGGGTTATATGCAACTCCGGAATCCTAAATTTTCCGATGACGCTGGTGGTGGTGATGGTGATGGGGGAGAGGGTAACATTAGTAACAGTGGTGGGGATGGACTAACTTATTCACAATCCAGAACGAATCCAAACTGGAAATGGCATTGTCCTCCGAACCAATATGCGCCCAAGTCGCGTCGTAGGAAAAGAACACCTCCGGTTTCCGGAACTTTCAATGAAAATCGCTGTCCGAACTGCGGTAACGTCTACACGAGAGTAGACAATCTGACGAGGCACATGAAGTTCGAGTGTGGCGTCGAACCGCAATTCGAATGCATCTTATGTGGCAAGAAATGCAAACGAAAAGACAAATTGAAACAACATATGCGCTGCCATAGAGAAAATTATTGGGATAATGAGAGAGTATAGAATGGGATGATCAATGTATTCGGATGTTACCAAAGAAAGATTATGTCAGCGACCCTGCTGGCAAGAGAAAATTCCTTCTATTGTGACTCATTATTCATTCTTCGTTTTTTATGTACTTTATTATTTATATTGAAATGTGTGTGAAATGTACAAATTCTGTTCCTCCCGCGAGCTCAAATGTTCATTTTAGTTGCAGTGCGAATCAAAATGAACATCTTAGCTGGGAAATTTCACACCAATCGACAGAATTACACCCTATGGATGGTTTGATCAATTCTAAGTACATGTGATGGATAGATGATTATGTTTGAGTTTTGACAAAATCTTTAATTTCCGAAATTCGAACAAACAAATTGAATTGATTGATACTTAGTTCATTAAAAAAATAAGTGACCAGAAGATCACAAGTGAACGTGTTCAGTTCGTCGAATGATCTTGTTATTTTATGATTTATTGATTATTGATTCGCTAAAATACCCATTATAGTACAAATGCTTATTGTATAAATGAATAATGTACGCAGAAATATATATAATATATATAAATATATGTATACGAATAAATGTCATATTTGTGATAACGTGGTATGTGAAAAATAATAAAATACATTTTTTCTTTCGAAGATATTTGTGATTTCCAAAAAATATGCATGCATGAATTTATTGAGTATCTCGAAATACCATGAATATGAATTTCCAAACAATTGTTTTGTTTTGTTTTTTTTTCAGATTTTGTAGTTGAAGAAATGAAATCTTCCTTCTAAAGGTAACCCCGTTGAAGCTATAGTCTGACAATGAATAAGTAATCGCTTCAATTATTAAGAGACAGGATGATACTAGGTTTCATTGATAAGTATCGGGGTCTACGAGATGCTATTGATGTAAAATATTCACGGTGGTACAGCGAATAATATGAGCATACAGTTGGAAAGCTGAAACAGAAGCAGGAAATTCATCAATGATTTAGAGCAGGGGAGGCTCTGAAGCACTTCCAAGATTTCTAGTTGAGGATCATAAAAGTCCAGGAAAAAGGAAATGCTTCCCTCATGGGTTTACTTACTCTCTAGTCCAATCCGATCGGTAACTTACCTGCATATAAATCAGTAATGCGCTGTGTATTCGGTGAATAGTAGTTAATTTACGCAAGCGAATAGATAAACTTAGGAAAGGAGGATTTTTGTTTTCATTCGTCTTCCAAACTTCATTACACCCATACATCCTGTTTGGATACTTACATCTTCTGCCATTTATTCCACAACATTGCTTCATTATATCTCATCGAATAGGAAGGTATAAACATTTCAAAAAGACTTCTGTGTGACCAACTATTACAAAGACAGGAAAGTTCTTCAAAATTTTATGCGCTGCCAATTGAACCGTATTTTTGCCCGCTCTGGTACCAGGTGTGTAAGTAAGAAACCGGAATTTTTGTACAGAAAAAACACGTTTATTGTAATGATATGATACCAAGTAACTTATTCAAAGTATTGTCCGTCGCTATCTGTACATTTTTTTCATCTTTCTGGCAATTTGTGGATTCCGCGCCAAAAGAACTGTTGCTCTTTTGAGGCAAACCAGTCATCGAGCCATTTTCGTACATCTTCGTAAGAAGTAAAGCGCTGCTCAGCAAGTGCGTGTCCCATCGATGCAAACAAGTAGTAATCGGATGGGGCAAGGTCCGGTGAGTAAGGCGCGTGCTGAAGAATCTCCCAACGGAACGACTCTATCGTTTCCTGGACCTGTTTTGCTTTGTGTGCTGGTGCATTGCCATGCAGCAAAATCACCTTGTGTCGTCTTTGTTGGTATTCTGGTCGTTTTTCATGCAAAACTTGATCCAAATCGATGATTTGTTGTCGGTAGCGTTGAGTATTGACAGTTTCCCCACACGGAAAAAAGAAAACAGCAATGGTTACTGTGCATCCCAGTAATTCATTGAAAAAAAATGAAAAATCAAATTCACGCCGTTCATTACTGCGTCTCCCAGTAACCGTTAATGTCCAAGCAGCATTGACGAATTTCACTGCAGTACACATCACTGTGATCGCGCTAACCTCTATCATCCAAGCGTGTTTTCATTTGTTTTTCAACTGATTGCTGTTATGGACAGTAACCAGTGCTGTTTTCTTCTTTCCGTGCAGGTTTCAGCAGCGCGTAGTAGATTACGCCCTTCTGATCCCACCAAACACACAGCATTGTCTCTTGTCCGTAGCGGTTTGGTCTTGCCGTCGATGTTGATGGTTCACTCGGAGTAACCCATGACTTTTTGCGCTTAGGATTCTCGAAATATATCCACTTTTCATCGCCAGTCACAATTCGATGGAGAAATGACTTTCTTTGGAACCTGGCGAGCAGCATTTCGCATGATGTTTTGCGATTTTCCTGCGGTCTTCCGTTGAGTTCATGTGGAGCCCACTTCCCCACCTTTTGTATCTTTCCCATGGCTTTCAACCGAAGGGAAATGGCTTCTCGGGTCACCTTTAACCGATCCGCCAGTTGTTGTTGTGTTTGAGCGTCGTCTTCGTCCAACGAGGCTTGCAGGTCAGCGTCTTCAAACTTTTTCGGTGGTCTTCCACGTTCTTCGTTCCTGACGTCAAAATCGCCACTTTTGAACCGTTTGAACCACTCGAAACACTGTGTTTTACCGAGAGCATGCTCACCAAACGCCTCCACAAGCATTCGATGCGATTCGTCTGCGGTTTTCTTCAGATGAAAACAGAAAAGTAGTGCTGTTCGCAAATCGTAATTTGTTAGCACAAAACTCAACATGTTTATCTCTAATAAACCAATGCTACTGCATGAAACTCGTGTTATTGTGAGTTGGAAATCCTTGTCGGATATCAATACAATAACAAGACACCGCTGACGTGATGTGTCATCTGTGTAAAGGAAATTTTCTATACTTGTACGGGGAAAGCGAATTCCCGTACACGTATAGGAATTTTCACATT
The DNA here is from genome assembly GCA_018340375.1 of Gonatopus flavifemur. Taxonomy (NCBI): domain Eukaryota; kingdom Metazoa; phylum Arthropoda; class Insecta; order Hymenoptera; family Dryinidae; genus Gonatopus; species Gonatopus flavifemur. The sequence goes on from JAFFJZ010000023.1 coordinate 2,214,636, forward strand.
TCCCGTAAATTTATAGGATATTCCCCAAAATTCACATCCACATGTATGTGGAATTTACCATAAAAATTTTTTACAATGTAGATTATTCGCTATCCAAATATCAACCACAAAACCTGTGCAGTACAATTTCCTACTGCGGTAGCCAATGAATAGCTACGGCCGCAATTATTTTAGCTACAGCAGTGGAAAAGGGGCGCTAAAAAAGTGAGTAGCTGTTATAGCTATTTCCTTCTTCTCCGTGTACGTTAAAACGATGAATCCCATCGGTGACGCTGTCACTCGGGTATATACAGGAGATTTTCTATATTTTTACAACGGGCTTGTAAAAAAATCTAAGCTAAACAGAATTTTTTTTCTCGGAGCCTCTCTATAATCGTATTCAGCAAGGAAAATTATAACGATTCTGTTACCCTGAGAATGAAGGTTAGTTACTGATTAGTTGATAGGAATCTCTGAAATAAAAACATTGCATTTTCTCGATTCTACACGAACCGATAAACGAAATCATGCTTTAAGGTGAATGGCTACATCTTGATTGTTTTTTTTTCTTCCCTCTCGATTTCCGTGTGAGCTGTGCCGATGATCTTGAGTGCATTATTATCCTCCCCTATTTGTTGAACGTATTTCTTGCATCGATAATAACTGCATGTATTTGTTCTTTTCGGATTGAATTGAGTAGAGAATGCCGAATGAACGAAAAACTGAATTACAGCTGGCAAAAGAACATCTTTCATCGCTCTTTCGTATAAAATTCAATCAACCTCTCTATAATAATAATAATAATAATAATAATAAAAATGAAAAAATGTTCCCTCCCTTCGTGGCGACACAAATAAAATCGTACTTAGAATTTAATTGTTCTTTCTTCTCTCCCCTGCCCCGTAGAATTATTCTGAAACTCATGGCATCGTGTTTTCACATTCTGCATATTTTAGAAGAAGAACAAAAAGAGCAGAAATTCATAATAAAAAAAAAATCAAACTAATCGTATCGTATGTTCTCCCACAGATGCCAGATGGTGGATGGAAGCGTCTTCCTCGTCCATGGGTTACGGAGGATATCAGAAAGAGGATAAATTTGGTGAGATGTCGACTCCCGGCTCGTTGCTCGGATGCCCCAACAACGACAATCAAAAGAGGTACCGTTGCGATAATTGTGGCAAGGTTTACGAAAGAAAACACTGGCTCGACAAACACCTGAAATATCAATGCGGATGCGAACCACAATTTGAATGTACCATCTGTGGCAAAAAGTTACAAAGTAAAGAGTATCTGATGATACATTTGAGCAAGAAGCATAATCAGAAATTCGATTATAGCGAGACGATGATACGCGAACAAGAGGAAGAATGGAAGCAGAAGAACGAGGCCATGTATTCGCCGCGCAAGAATGGTAAACATTCCTGCTCGAATTGCGGAAGAACGTACATGAGACGATTCTCGTTGAATCGTCATTTGAGATTCGAGTGTGGAGTAGAACCAAAATTCGAGTGCCCCATTTGTCACGAGAGAAAAAGGTACAAGCAAGAATTCGATAAACATATGAAAACTCATCACGGCATTGGAGATGGAGGAGAGGATGATCAACAGGAATCACCGACGGATGATATCACCACGCCGTTGGTCACTTTGGATAATAAAGACTCGGACACCGATGTTGTCCTCAAAGAGGGAAGACAAGATTTATCCTCGTCACCCATATTCCCTACTCAAAAACATCAGTGTGAAAATTGCGGAAGGATTTACAGTCATCGGCATAATTTGACTAGACATATTAGATACGAGTGTGGCGTCGAACCACAATTCGAGTGTGAAATTTGCGGTCAAAAGTTCAGCAGCAAACAAAATTTACAAAAACATATGTGGCGTACGCATAATTAATTATAAACGTATCGACATGTGTTTACATATATATCCTGTCTCTGTGTGTTCCTAATTATACTGATTACGTTAGAATGAGATGAGAAACATGAAATACAAAGTTTCATATACTCGATTGTGTTAAGGATAATATGTAATTTTACTTTTCAAGTATGGTATTGTATCGTTCTATTAGTTTTTTACCCAGCGTTCAACGCTGTAGCGTTGGAATACACTTCGATCAAATTTCCCTGGTTGAACTACCCATTGATTCTCACAAAATCTCATTGAATCTTGCACAATGTTCTGACCGAATCCTATTCAACCATTTTTAATGAGATTCAATCAGATGAGTGTATTTTTTCAATGTAATTCTGATTGAATCTTGCACAATGTTCTGACCAAATCCCATTAAATTTCATTTCGTCAGATTCTATGCATTTTCAACCAGGGTATTCAATCAGGAGAGTCTTCTGAGCAGTTCTTGATTTCTCGAACTTCTCTGAAGGTACCCATCAAATTGCATACGTACATGCAATGATGTGGGTTGGCATAGTATCAAATCCAGCATCAACGTGAGGGTAAGTATTCCCAATTTGAGACATAACTCCCACCGAAAAATTAAGCAAGTTAGTTTTAGGAGAATTTTATTCGAAGTATTGGGCATATAACCCTTTATTTTTTTTAGGATATCAACGAATACCAATTTTTGGTATTTTCTTATAATGTGAAGTACTGCTCGGACAGTCATTTTGTTTTAATATTGTTTGTTTATACATAAAAATTATAGGTCAACGTAATTTCGTTGACGAGAAATCAGTACGTCGTTGGCACATTATTGTTCACCTCATTATTTGAAATTCTTGTTTAGTTGTTCACAATTATGTACATTTCGAAATTTATAATGGATTTCAAGTCAATAATTCTAAAACGTGGGAGCTGGCAGCCCCCTATCATACGGCCCTTGGAGATCACCATAGTCTTATTGCGCATTTGTATGAAAAAGGGAAGACTACATTATATTTACGCAAAAAATCCTCCAGTAATGAATACTTTATACCACACGACTGGCTCGTGTTATGGAAACAAAAGGAGTCCAACAGCACCGATTTGTGTTTGGCAACGGTTTATCAATTGGCTTATGAGAAGTGAAACAATTGAAATGTTCCATCCTAGATTTTTCCCTAACTTTTATATTTTGAATGCAAATGTATATATCTGTGAACAGAATCTTCCCACAAAGATCCATAGATTATTTTAGATATTCAAACAATAATAATATAAGGTATTTTATGAATTTTATTCTGCATGTAGATTAGATATCACGGCAAATATTCTTCTATGAATTCCGAGATCTGTATCTGGATCAAATTCATATTCAATTCCAATCGAAGCGTTATCCAATAATTTTTATTATATATTTGTCAATCACTGTAATTTGACAGCAAATATATTTTTATATGATTTGACTTAATCATCGCAAAACTATCAGATATTTTTTCAAAGTTACCGCTCATGTTATTATCATTGAACAATGAGATATCGTAAACACCATCAAAATGTCTCATCGGAAATGGTAATATTTGGGCATTACTAATGAAAATGAAATACCTAAGTGTGAACAAATCGTTACTTGGAACTGTCAAAAAAGTAGTAATCGGGGACTGCAACTGTTGCGAATGGCACAAAACTAGTATTAACGAATCCCGTATCTCTGAATATCATATTTCAGTTTGAAAAATTACGGTAAAAATGAACAAACAAACATCTCCTTTTATATTTAACCAAAATATGAAAATCAAAATGAAATTATCGAACAAAAACCAATGTATTCACGAATTCCACTACGTAATAGATAGAAATATATAAGATTTCGCTTACGCTATTTATTCGAATAATTGTAAAACAATTAGGATTAGGATTAATTATAATGAAATATTTTTCCAACTGATTTCTATATGAATCTAAGATCAGGATTACTGAACCTAAAACACATGTAATGGAATACATACAAATTATATCGGCTTCCAAAATGAGAAATGAATTTCAATCAATAATTGTAATCAAATATTATCTCAATAATATTATATATATATGTTATATGTATGAAATATTGCTTTTACTTCGTAAAATAATGTAACACGAATCCAAAGAACATAAAAAATTACTCTGAAAACTGAAAAAATCGAGTCCTCTGATTTCTTTTCGTATCGAATGACAGCAACAACAATTTCTCAGGTATATCAAATGAATTAATGAACGATTTGTTTGGAAGAGATTGAAGAGGTCTCGATTTGTTTCTTGCAACAGCACACAATTCTACTACTAGATTTATTTATTTGCCATAGTATTTTTGCAATACCAGCAAAAGATGTACGAAGTCTTCTTTGAAACTCAGAGAAGAAATATTTTTCAAACGCTCATGTTTTCTTTGACAAGTATTATAATGATATGTAAACATATATTTATATAATAAACGATAGACTTTTTGTAGAAAAAAAACCTCTATATCCAAACTCGACGTTTGTATGAGTATAGTCTATGAATGCATAATTCATCGAATAAAGAACGAGTAGTTGCAACATACATTGACATGTCAAAAGAAATGTTATACATTCCCCTCTCTTATATCCATTTCCTGTTATATTTCAACCTTGTTTATGACAAATTGACGTCGAGAGTGTTATAAAATGAGAAATTTTGATACAGTAAATTCAGTCAGAGAATATCAAAAACTGCAGTAGCATCTCGACACCGAGTACAATATATAAATTTCTGGAACAATTCACAAAAATTTCCATTCGGATGAAAGAAAATGATCATTAGGAACTTAATCAAATCAAGATATACCTAATTTCGAGTAACTTGGTTCACTTCTCGTAACATCTCAGTTCATCAAAAATTGTAGAATTTCACAACACACATTTCACAGGGCAAATGAAATCACAACACACGTTTTGCTATCAACCAAGAAAGAATCGTCCGTCGTCATTTTCCAAGATCGAAATTCAAATTTGGGGTCAGTGAGTTGTTATCCGTCATGCAAAACTTGGATTTAAATTTATTTTCATATTGAATTAATTTTACCTGAATTTTGTATGCCCTCGGGTAAAAATAATTCATAGACTACTATCCGCAAGCTGGCATCGAATTTTGGAATAAAGTGCCGGTGAGTTGCGGCGCAGATTCGTTTGGAGCTTTCCTGAAATAAGAAACCGTCAAAATTGAACTCGAAGTGGAGAAAGGGTTTCACCTCAAGTTAAATCAGTGAAGGTGGATTTCAAATCCATGCCGTATAGTCTAGCGAGTCTAGTTCAAAATAATTGTTAGTTTCAGTGCTTCAGGACTTCCATACTTACATTGAAAGAGCTCGTATGGAAATATTTCCCTGGAATAACCATGAATAATCTCCGAAATTTTGATGAAAAATCTAATACATTTGGAACATTTCGTACAAAATGTTTTGAGACTTCTTTCAGAATTTATAAGTTTTTTTTAGAAAAATAGAAACAAAATTGTGCTCTAAAAAAGAGTCAGACGAAACTCTGATAAATTTCTAACATTTTTCTGGTTATTGAAAAATCCAAAAATTCTATAAATATATTTGCGTGCAAATGTCATAAGAGAAATGTCGGAATTTTATCAGACTTTTTCAGAGTGCTTGTAAACTCTAAAAAAAGTTGATAAAAAATCATATTAATCACGTATAATGATCTTAGTTTCTTGAAAGCACAAATAACCTTTGTTGAAAATAATAAAAATTTGATTCTTAGAAGAGTTCACACCCCGTTGATGGATTCTCGTTGAAAATCGGAACTTTCAAACGGGATCCCGATGATCGCTGAATGATGACAAGGAAATCACAAGATTTCAAATGAAGGAAAATCTACCATCTCAAAAAGATTGTAATAGACAAGACGATACTATTTAATAAAAGAAATTTCCTATCATTCGGTTCATGTTCGAATTATTAAGAATGTAGTGAATTACAGATTGATCATCTCGAAGACCCACACCTCCCTTGTATTCATTGTTGTTCTTGTCCTGTAGTGTTTTATATTATTTTCCACTTAACAAGACTGTTTGATGGTTTGTTGATGTGATTAACAAAGTTTAAGTTTTGCAAAATATTTTTACAGTGAGTTTTTGAGATTTTTCCATAGTTAACAGCAACTTAATCTTTGGGATAGTCTGGGGATCACAAATCCATTTCCCTTTGTTTTTGAATATATCAAAATCAAATCTGATCAATCCATGAAGTAGGTCAAGTAGTCCTTTTTTATCATTCCCTCTTCAGTTCCTACCCTAAGAACACTCATAACTGACATTTGATCGAACCATTGATCTTTTTTGATTCATAGTATCGCACAGAAGGGGATATTACTGATTCAGTGAATTAATGTATCATAACTTGAATACTGATTTGTTTTTGCAAGCCCACCCAGGAATTCGCCGCTACAGCCAATTGGATTGCTAGAAAAGAGATGGCTTAAAACGCTGTTGGATTAATAATATTTTGGTTTGTCACTATCTACTATACAGTAGACTCTCGATTCAAGCACCATCCGTGTCCTTATTCTACTTGGGATGCAATCTCATGTGAGAGAAAGACAAAGATGGTGCTTAAATCGAGAGTCTACTGTAATTCATTTTCGAATATCGAATTCATCCTTGCCCTTAGAAAATGGGTTTTTGGATTTTTTGTATTCTTTGACTGAATAAATCGTTCCATTGCTCGGAGATTTTGGACTTCAATAAAATACGAACTGCTTCTGGACGTTGAAGAGATTTGAGACATTATTTATCTTCAATCTGTTCTTGTTTATCCAAGACCCCTTATAAAATTCAAAAAATTGAGCCCAGGACAGATAATAACATGAAACTTTCCACTCGTGAATTATTACAAAAAATATAATATATCACATAAATCTTTGCAATATTACAGAATAAAACAGTTCAAGAAATTATGATCAAATTAGTGGTAGCATTCAAGATCTTGCTAACCGTAGATACATTTATTCATCATTCTCAAAAATGTTTTTGATAGCATAGCTTAGAGTTCCAAGATTTTCCACTAAGTATTTTTGACGTACTTCATGGATCTCCTCACATTCCTTTTCTCTTATAAAATCAATACACCAATCCCAGTTTGCCCCTGTTGCAGATAAAATTTGGACACCGAAAAAATAACAAGCGAGAAACAAAGGATTGGACCAACAAGATTGAAGGATAACAAACTCAACCGACTAATCATGAAATTTTTTATGTTCGCAGAATACAAAAATTGGTTAAACGCAGCGTCAACGAATTACATGAAATATTGGAAATCAGAAAAGAAGCTGGAAGAGACTGAATCGATCCCTCGTTCTCTTTCCTCTTCCACCACCGTAAATCCGGACGTAAGTAACACCACCGAATATCGTTGCGAGAATTGCGGGAGAACGTACAATCGTAAAAGTTGGTTGAGTAAGCATCATTTGAACTGTAGACCACAATTTGAATGCACGATATGTGGTACGAGACTTCACAGTGAGGAGTATTTAAAAATTCATATGACAAAGCATACGGGACAGCGGGAGATCTACAGCTGCAACGTATGCGGTGAGGAATGGGAAAACAATACCGAATTAATCTATCATATGCGCAATCACCTTGAGAAAACAGAATTTCCTCTTCCTAGTGGAAATTTATCGCACGAAAGAATTTGGTTGAAGGATCAAAGAATACCAGCCACTCATCGTTGTGAGAACTGTTGGAAAGTGTACAATCGAAAGGCCAGCTTATCGAGACACGTGAAATACGAGTGTGGCATGGAACCGCAGTTCGAGTGTCAAATCTGTCACAAAAAAATGAAACTCAAACATAATCTCATCGCTCATATGCATCATCATAAAACCACTTTCGAGTGTCAACCTCATTTTGATTGTGCCATCTGTTGTAAAAAATACAAGTACAAAGCTAATCTGTTACGGCATATTCGATCCGAGCATTGATTCGTTGAAATATTTCAGTCATGTTAGGAATAAAAATTAAATATCTATTTGTGTTATTATTTTTGCCTTTCGAGGAGTTATTTTGTTGTTGTTGATATATTGAATTGGACAATGTTGAATTTCAATAAAAAGAAAAGAAAAACAAGAAAGATATAGTGTGTTTTTACTTCTCAGTAATTGATTTACTTTCATCTCTTTATATCCATCTGATTTTACATGTTTTTGAATATACTCGTATTTAATATTACTCGAGGTGATTGAATAATATTCCAAAGTTGCACTGAACATTCCCAGATAACACACCGAGAAATCTTTTTCAAGAACAAGAATAGAATTCTTCAAGAACTCTTTTCGAGTTGATGAATTCATATAGAGCTCTGAAGGAGTTCAATGTTTTGGACATCAGCAAATTCTTTGAGAGTATTAAAACAATATTTCTGGTATTCTCAAAGAACTCTTTAATGCCCGAAACAATGAACTCCTCCGGAGCTCTATATGAATTCATCAATTCGAAAAGGGTTCTTGAAGAATTTTATTCTTGTTCTTGAAAAAGAATTCTTGGTGTGTTATTTGGGATTGGAATAATAATTGTAAAAGTCTAATAAACTTCTTTCATTTTCAGAAGAATCAGGTCATTGTTCACCAATTCAGCAATACGTTTTGTGTTAAGGATATTCAGTGAAACAGAAAAGAGTATCTTGTTGTTGAAAATGAGTTATCTCTTGAATGAAATAAACGTGGCTTTCGTGTCGGATTATCGAACTTTCATTAAGCATTTTTATTCAAAACAAAAGCCTTTTCAGCCATTCACTGAAACAAAATGCCATTTTTAAAAATAAAAACAATAGCGAAGCACTGAAAAGTACTTCAAAATTGCAACAAAACAACCTACAAAATATTGATCTGCCGTTCTTAATCTTGTCCCACACAGCACCCAATGTCTCACTAATATTTCTAGAATATTACAATATCTCGCTCGGAACATTCTGTGTGAAATACTTATACAAGATTCTATAGATATTGCAGATACGATATGTCGTTGAAAATGTTCTGAGAATCTTCCTAATGGAACATTGCACAAATAATGATCTGTAATGTTTTGAAAATCTACGACGGGGAATATGCTAAATTTGTCGCAAATGAAATATTCTGAGAATATGACAGTAACAATATTTTATGAAGCAAAATGAATTTTCATACACTTGATCCAAGACTTGGTAAAATTTACAATTCAAGATAAACAAAAACGCCTCTCATTCACTTTCCATTTCAGAAGATTCTGAATCGATTCGTCTATATACCACGGAAACAAATTTTTGAAAGTTTCTCATCAATTTCTTCCAGCACTTAGTAAATTTTGGAACTGCACTTTTCGAGAAACGCTCCTCTCAAGTGCTAATCATTCTCCATTTCAAATGATCCTGAAAAAAAGCTCTTTGTAAAATTTCAAAGTCGAGGTCGAAAAAAACCTCTCTCCCACGACCTACTGATTTTTTGTGTCAGAAGATTCTGAATCGATTGTTCTTTATTTCACGGAAATGAATTCTTCAAACTCCCATCACGATGATTACAATATATAGCACTTTGAGAGTGGTGCCGTCATCTTGGAGATTTGCTGAAGTGATAGAAGCCTTGACTCTCACTCGTCGAACCCGGGTTCAATCCCCACTGGGGGAACGTTCGAATAATCGCCTTCGGAGCAGGTTTTCTTTCGCTCAAAGTGATTCTGGCCAAGCTCATTCAACATTTGTAGAAGTAAATTCGGAAAAATTGTTTTTTCATCCCAAAGTAATATTTTGTAAGCTTTTTAGCATATGCGATTGTAACATTTTTTTCCGTACAGAATATCGCTGAAATGATCACAGCAATATTTCAGAATGTCTCCAGAATGTTACAAAGGTGGTGACATGAGACATCCTGCAGACATTCTGACAATCTTCTTGAGATGTTTTCCAGAATATTACACATTCCAAATGTAATATTCTGACAACATTGTTGGGACGCCCGGTGCTGTGTGGGGTGCGTACGTAACTAGGAGTTCAGAAAATTTCAAAGTCCTCAACACACATTATTCGTATTATTCTGCTTTCGTTATAGGATTGAAATAACTGTTTCATGGGATCTCTTGTTCAATAGGCTTTTATAACATAATTTTCTCGAATGTATCGTTTATCGAATGAAGGATACACTGATACTTATTATTTTCTTCTATACTTTCTATACTCTGCTACTGTGAATTTTCATCGGAAAAAAGATTATAGATTTTTTCAAAAATTGGAATCAATGAAAAATCAATTTTAACTCAAAACTGGAAATGACCTGAAATGAAATACAAAATCAAGCAAATCAAATTACACAACGCACAGCGTGTGAATTTTATTGAAATGTTATCTAAGAGTGATATCTTTGATGGTAAATTGAGTAAGATTAGAGTAACACTATCCACGACAGCTTCAACTAGATAATACAGCATAATACACGACGCGTTGTTGTGCTGATTAAATGGAAGCGAAGGAAGCATATTTATACGTGATGAATCGGAGATAAATAGCATTCACAATATTCTTGAGAATGAGTACTTTTCTATGTAATATCCACGGTAAATATAGACTCAAACTCAGAGTAAAAGTGTTTTAAAACTATATCTGTATACCACATCCGCGATGAGACGATTTCCCCTGCCACAGTTGACCTGTACCGCTCTATATTTGGTTCAGATCAATCCTCGTCGTAGCAGTAGATGGTTATAATACAATATAATACTTCGTGTAGTCTACCGACAGAGAGCAGCTGTAGCCAGGCGTGTGAATTTTATAAGACCTGTTATTTTTCTTCGCGATTATGATGCGATGAACTATATACATTTTATGAATATTTCAATAACTTCATTCAAGAGAAACTGAAGAAATATCTTCCCGCATAACCTGGGGTTTGAAATTGTACGCGGAATATGTAAGAATTTTATATAAAATGGACAAAATTATTGTAGTGGGTGGAAACAGGATCTTCAAATCTAGAACTCAACATAAATGAAGGTTGATGTGGAAATTATATAGAATTTGTATACAATTTTTCAATAGTTTTTATAGAGTGTGGAAATTGTATGAGAATTTTATAAAATTGTCTATCAATGAAAAATTCTTTTCCATCGTTACAATTTATTAAATCGAACGAAAGTCCAATCGATACGCCAGTAAAAATCGTGTTAAAGAGAATCTAAAGTATAAGCGTGGAATGTGCATAATTTATGCATAACTCACGTACGAACCATGTATGTTTTATACATTTCTTCTAATCCTTCCTTGGTAAAAAAACCGGATAGGAAACCGGATGAAACCCGGATGATAATCCGACTCAAACCCGGATGAAATTTCCGGGATTCCATCCGGGCGCGTATACGGGTTTTGCGGTGATTCTTTATCCGGTTCCATCTGGATCCTATCCGGGTTTTGGGACAGGATATTTTTTGGAATCCCAAATAAAACCCCAACAAGGAGACGAATGAATTCTATCCAAATTCCGTGTAGAGTTTCGAAAAATATTCAGTATTAAAATCCGGATAGGGTCCGGATGAAACCAGATAAAGAATCACCGCAAAAACCGTATACGCGCCCGGATACACCCGGATGGAATCCTGGAAATTTCATCCGGGTGTGAGTCGGGTTCCCATCCGGGTTTGAGCCGGGTCCCCATCCGGTTTTTTTACCAGGGTTGAGTATGATCATTGGTATGAGAGTGATATAAGACTAGGCTAGGATGTACACGGAAAGAAAAGTAGTTAATTCTACTAAAACTGTAATTCATTCTACTAAAGACATTCATAAAATACGGGATTATCAAACTCAATAGTAACTCTCACCACTTCAGCCGAGTTGGCCATTTGTTTAAGAGTTACCACATATATTTGTGAATAAGGTTTCTGTTATTGTTTTCATGACCCTTTACTCCAGATAAGATGTATAAAATTATCTAGTAGAATTCACCAATACATCTTGTATACAATATTTAATGAAATCATGAAAAATATTATCATCATACATCAGTTTCACCAAAATCAATAGTTAGATTTATCCGAAGTATTTAATAAAAAATATATGAAAAAATATATAATCAATAAAAAAAATTTTTAATATTAGAGAATCAAAAATAATTTTCTCAGTTTCTTCCCAAGACCACTGTTGATGATGCTGGTCAATGTTTTCATTGAGTTGGGAAATCAATTTTTCGACGAAGAAAGGGGATTCGAACCTACTTACCTACCTACCTACCTACGCGACCAAAGCCTAACCTGCACCGACTTGAGCTATACTATGATATAGTAGCGAGAGATCATAGAATTGAATCTTAATAATCAACATGACGTCATCAGAATTCAGGGACGAACGTTGCGGATAAATATGCTTCATATTCATAGGTTAAATTGGCATGTAATGCATTGAATGTGCTGTTGATTTTAGTATTAGAGATTTTCATTTTTTTCATAAGTGAGTGGTTTTTAATATTTTGGTTCTCATATATTCTAAACTTCCTATCACTATTTTCACTATTCCATTTTAGTGATAAATTAAATATCCAAGTGCTCCTGTATTTTCAAGGGGAATTCAACTGATAATCAACTACCGATCCAGTTCATGATCTTCACGCCATCAACAATTTTCAAGATTCAGTTAATCGGGAAATGAACGTAATGTTCTATTTCAATTCGTGGATATGAAACAAATAATCGGTAGTGTTTACATGAATATGAAGTACTCTTTACTACAATGTAGAATATAAATATACAACTAATTATATGTTTTGAAATGATTCGATATTCAAGTGAAACTTACATTGAACATGTATTCACTCTACATGAGCTGAGTAGTAAGAAATACTATAGAATTCAGAACTGCTTGTTTTATTAAATCTATTGACTTCAAAGTTATCCGTGACGAAACAATATTTACTGAACATCGACTGTTCCCGCAACTCTACAAACCTATCAAATATACAAGGACACTTATAGACTTTATTTTTTTTCTAATCAAAGGAATCAGAAAATTTATTTGGAAGTTTATAAACCGGCATTGGTAATTCATATAATATCTTTTTTTTCCGTGTAGGTTTCAGAATCAATCGTTTGGACACAAATTTTACATTTTCAAAGCTACTACTCTCCTAAACAGCACAAAATTTCTATTACTAGTACATTTCAGTACATGCATTTTCAAATCCATTCACTGGGATTTCATGGCTTTCGTATACTGCAAAAATTCAATTTTTGTTGTAAAATTCCAACGAATGTGCTAAAATATTCCTGCATATGAACTTTCCAATTCAGTGCTCTGGTTAATGACCTCCAGTTCAATATTTATTCTGATCGATGCACCACAAAATATCAACTGATTCTTATGATAATCATCAACAAAAATCCTAAGAGCACGATCTCCACGAATAAAATCAAAATGTCTCCAGATAAATATTTATAATCCGTCTAGAAAATATCCCGTTGATATAATATTCCATATCAAAATTATTGTCAAAATAATGTTAATTGTAATGGGAAGAAATGAGAGTCCTACGACATCGATTTCATTATGTGTTTCTCAATAGTTTCGTGTATTACAACAATGTGATGTTATTGTTGATGTTATAGACATCGTAATAACAACATGTTTGTCGTTGAGAGAGAATTTGTGATGAGGTTATATACCCATGGAATATTTCTCTGCGCTCTCTTAATCTGGAAGAGTGAAAAATGACTCGTTTCACTCCACTAAGTCTCAGAAGTGAGCCAGTCCGCTTCGAGTGGGATTTTCACTCGTTTTGTGTGGACTCCCACTCTTTTAGACTGAAAGATTCACTCTAGAATTGGAGTGGCTGTGAGTTTATAACCTCGAAGCTTAGATTATCACTCTAAAAGAGTGGAAATTTCACTCGAAATTTCGACACGCTCACTTTTGGCTGGCTAAAGAGTGAAGTGATCAATTGTTTCAGCGATGGTTCGCTGGATGTTTCTTCGCGACTTTTAAGAAGATACAGATTTTGAGCTTCCGGAGTGGAGCCGCGTCTGGAATCGGTTTGTTGCCGACGTTTCGCCATCATTGCATTATTGACGTTTCGCCATCACTGCCATCATTACCACCCTGAAGAAGCCAGCTGCAATGATGGCGAAACGTCGGCAACAAACCGATTCCAGGCGCGGCTCCACTCCGGAAGCTCAAAATCTGTAAAAAGTGAAATAGCACTCTAACAATTTTAGAGAGCGGGATATTTTGTACCTAAATGTTTGTGTTTCGTCGCACGCAAAAAAAAGGTTAGTTGAAATAACTATTCAAGTTGTAAACGCATATGAACCCATTTCTTTCAGATAGACTATCAAATCTTCTCATTGATTTGACCAATTTTCAATAATTTTCTATAGAAATTAGTTGAATCAATGAAAAACATCATTATTTCAAATTCAAAAAATGGATCTAGATGCGCTAATACGTTGATTAGTTATTTCAAAACAATCCTTTTTTCCGTGCGGGATATTTTTATTATTGAATATTTGAATTAATTGTTACGTAGCCGATGAAACACCTCGCATCTACATCCCAATCTCCGATGTCGCTCATCTACCTCAAAACCACGCAGTGCGACATGCAAGCGATGTGTCTGATTGGATTTTCAATATAACGAAGTTTTTTTCTCAAGTGAATTTTCAATATAACAATTTCAAAAACTGCGTAAAAACAGATAGCAACTGATGAGCATAAATTGACTTTCCATGCGGCTCTTTCAATCGGTTTCTATCGTTTCCTTTCACCAGGAACAACTTTCACCCCCTTCTATTGATATTTTTTGATCCCGAGTAAAAATTTGAAGTAAACGTCTGAATCTTATGAGGTAAGCCATTTTTCACATAAGGCACACTGTACAAAATTTCTATATATTATTTATGTGAAGTAATAAACACAAATATACGTTGGGAATTTTTTGTACTTGTCTAAAAATACATTACAATATTAATAATCAAGTTTATCTTATACTTCATGAATATATTTTATGTATCTCTGATAATGATTTTTGATTTGATTAACTTTGTTCACTTGTTACCAATTCAAGTATATGAAACAATATCCGGTTAATTTAATGATATTAACTTGATTTCCACAGGAACTGCGAATAACCGATATCACTCAACAAACGGAATGGGGACGAATGATGCTGGCTGTAATAGAAAATATATCGAATCGAAAAAACCATTGGAAGAACGTGAATATTTCGATTCCAAAACACGAAGATACAAGAATATCATGTACAATGAATTTCCTCTGACATATTGTTAATAAAATGAAAAATATCTGAAATTCTTCCTCGCAATCAGTTCCCGAATCCTGCATCTATTTTACGCAATTCACACTTTGCTCTGTTTGTCCGTTATTACATATTCTTCTCCCTAGTAAAAATGAGAAACAATGAATACAAGAACGAAGAGCTGCCGGTAGAAGAAAAATTCACTGACAGGTGCGTTTTGTTTTGTTTATTTTTCAGACCCGTTGAGAAAGTACACGTCGGACACGGCTATCGACTGGTACTATCAATATCAATCGTTGTATCTACGACTGATGGCAAAGGATCAAACCGGCGAGGCTTCGTCGCGAGCCAATCAAGACTCGATAGAGAATCTCCAGGGTTCCGATAACACCTCGATATCGGCAACGACGAGCGAACAACAGCAGCAGCAGGGAAGTCACGGGAAACGAGTTCTAAGATCGAAAGACGATCAACAATCATTGATAATGGACTCCTCCTGTAACGCGGGCAATACCAAAGATTCGATATACTCGTGTCAACGATGTGGCAATGCCTACACGAGGCCACATTCCTTGAACAGGCATATTAGATTCGAGTGCGGGGTCGAACCACAATTCGAATGCCCCATTTGTCACAAGAAATCCAAACACAAACACAATTTGGTACTTCACATGCGTATACATCAGAAACCCTGAAATCGGCTTTATCCTTTAATTAAAAGTAGCAATGGTAGTTCCTCGCCAAAAATCCGTCAAATCGATCATCTTCCGCGACACGATTCGCAGGATCGTGGGAAATACGTTTGTCTTTGTTGTGAAAAAAATTACACCCGACAACAGTCGTTGATCAGACACATTAGATTCGAATGTGGTCTCGAGCCTCAATTCGAATGCCCTATTTGCCATAAAAAATCTAAACACAAGCATAATCTTATACAACATATGCGCGTTCATGAATGAATATGTGAAACAAGTATCGAGTGCTTTGCTGTGAAGGGTTTATTTTTTAAAACAGTCACTTCATTCACGCGTGGAGTCTTCCAAGATGAATAGAGAAAAAAAAAGAAACTAAAATACCCACCAAAAAGAATAGGTATAAAATTATGTGTATAGTAGAGATAAAAAATTATATATATATATATATATATATATTTCCATTGTCACTTAACTGTTTGTGGATTTTTTATCTTTGTATATAGAATTGTTTTTCTTTTGCGTTCGACTTAATTCAAAGATGGCCAAAAATGTCCACCGTTATACGTAAATTTATATAAAAAAGTTCAGGTAGGAGTACTCTTCTTTTTTATTCGCATCATGTACTCTTGCATTCGTATTATTCGTTTGTTGGTTCGATTCGATGCTTGGACTGCTTATTCATAAATTTAATAAATTCGAATTCGATTTTGCGAAATTGTATTCCTCTAATTATTCGTCAATTCACTGTGGATCTGACGCGGGGAATGAAATTTGCATGAAAAACACTCGTAAAAATCCATGTTCTTGGATTGGTTTTCAAATTGGAATCGTGTTTCTCACCTTGAGGATAAAACGTACAGTTTGAGATTGCGAATTCAACTCTTATTTCAAGCTGAATGTTCTACTTTAAAGGGCAGAGCTACAATATTTGCGACAATCTACGGTTAAATTACTCGGTTCCATTCTAGATATCCAGCCCAACTCTCTAGAATGCAATTGTACACGGAAAAAAGCATCTAGCTGTAAGATGGACAGCCAATTTCTTAAGCTACAATAGCTAAATTTTAGCTAATGTTGCTAAGAAATTAGCTGTCCTGTGAGTGCTAAAACATTGAGCTATGTTAACGAAAATTTAGCTGAAAAAAGGTGGCTGTCCATCTCACAGCTAATTACTTTTTTTCGTGTAGTTCTGGTGTTTTCAATCCCTTCACAAAAATCATGCAAATCAGATAGAATTCTTATAAGATTTCCATAGTAAAGAACAGATCATTTTGGAGAGATTCAAACGTTTTGATACATGATTTCAAATTAATTAAAGCTCCAAAATACGAATACAAAGTTTCCAAATAAAAAATAGTACATGTATTTTTTTTTTCCAAGTGGGTTTCCACTATCTACGTGCATTTTTTTCATTACCTGAACTTTTGATAAGGAAATATAAGAAAGCTAAAATATTGATTTCACATGATAGTGGATGCCCTACTACGGCGTGCACGTCGCGTTCCGTCAGCCTTGAAATCAACATTTCAGTCTAATGAATTGCTGATTCAATATTTTTCAAGCATCCATCGCATTTTCTTTCCTCATTTCTGTTAGACCTGTAAGAAAACCAGAATTGTAATATTCTCATTTTCATTGACTTACTCTCAACGTTTCAAGTAAAGCGTACACCGACTGATACTGTAAAATCTTTTATACTTAAATTCATAACATTCTCAAACTGCATTCAACAATTAATTCAACAACAAGAATATTCGTATTCTGTCTCAGCACAAAACAGAATATATCCATGAATAATAAATGCAAAATATTTTTTATAAGTACCGAAAATTCTGATACGATCCGCCGCACACATGGTCATTCAAACTAAAGAGGAATAATATACAATAAGTTCCTCGAAATAACTTGCGAATAGCCAATAGTACAGTGTTTTCTTTTTTTCTTTTTTTTTATAATATAAATAAACATATCGACTCGAAGATATGGAATGTTAAAGTTTTTCAAAGGTTACAAGTTTGTAAAAGACACAAAGTTTGTGAGTTTTTCATACATTTTTCCAACTCCGATTCTTAATTCAGGCCTGTGCACGTGCTTAAGTTTCTTAAATTCCTCAAAGAATTCTCATGATCGATGTCTGTATTAGAGATAAGAATAATAGATGAAACTGTGATTTAAAAGAAAAACAAGCGCCATTGTGTTGTTACTCGATACACGATAAAAGTTTTCGTTATGTTTATGGTTTATAAGAATAAAGATTATTAATATTATTAGTATATGAATATATATATATAAATATATTGGTATGAAGTAAAGAAAATTCAATTGATAAGCATTACCAATGAAACCGATAGTCTGAAACTATAACGCTCTACGGAATGTAAATGTACATGTGGACGTATATGAGTACATAAACCAGCACTGTATACAGATAGAGTGTACATATTTCATATATATTGTGTATATATTATATATATAAATATACATATTATATATATTATATACATTTATCATGAAAATAAACATATATTTTACAAATTGAAAAGTCAACCGTTGTTCTCACTTTGAATTTATTTGATAAAAAAAAAACAGAATATAAATGTTCCATATGATTGTAATGTGCAGACAAAACAATGATAAAAATTCCAAAGACTGTTTTGAAAGCTCAAAAACTTAATTGTTTATTTGCAAGTTTGTTGAAATTTAGATGCAGTTCTCGTAACGAAATTTGAAACTTTGAAACAACAAAGCATTCATCGAGTTCTAAACAAGAGATTTTGGCATAATGTGGCAAACCTTTCAAATGACACAAACCCAAATTCAAAAAATTCCCAAAACGCATATTTTTATTCGAAGTTCTTCAAGAATGGAAATCATTTGAAATAAGGTAAGTGTTGAAAACTATTTCATATGCAGGAATTATTACTGATAAGGTATGTGTATTACAGCAGTTTTCAAAGAATATTCTCTTACGAATCAAATTCAATGCAAGAAAACAAAAAGGATGAATTTTCGATGATAAGATAGTCGAGGAAGCGTCCGAACGTTCTTTGCAACCAACAACTTTCTCAACGTTTACACAAAATTAATGAAGTGTTAATTTAGTATTGACATGATGACTCAACAATACATATATGGTCATGGTGGAGGGCTTTTGCACATTACTTTTTATCTGAAGTAATAGAGTATCTGAATGTAAAACGCTGAATTTATCGTTTGTCCAATCGTTGCAAACTCTTTGTGGATATTGGAGGACAATCGGAACATTGTTTTCTTCTGACATTTGCTCAAAGATCAAGAGTTTCAAGATTCTCAAAGGGCGATAATTATCAATGACTGACTAACAATCCATAACCCGACTAGAAATTTGGTCGGGTACACCTCAGGGCCTTATGTTACCTTATAAGGTACATGAATCGGGAAGTTCATCTGGAGCAGCATGTGAGGGGGAAAAAATTTTTAAATACTCAGTAGTTCCAGTCATTTTGATATATATAATTGAATAATCAGCCAAAGGATTTAAATTAATTCCTTGATCAATTGAGAGATTATCTTAAAATCCATCTTGTCATCTTTCTTCAAATGATTGGTATCAATCATGTATCACGACTGGGCACTGGGAGCGCAAACAAACAGGGCCGCGCTTTCAGGTGTTTGAATTAAAAGCCAAACAAACGTGAGAAGTCTAGAAAGCGGAGCCTCAGAAGGTTGAACGGAAAAACCAGCGAAATAAGCCCAAATCTCTCAATCTCTGGAAAATATACTTATAACTTTAATTTCTTTTTCAATCTGGAATAGGAATAGGCGATACTTGACAGTATCGATACTTTTTACAGAAAATTTGTCAAGTTTATATTGAACTTGATAAGATATCGATCAAAATTTCATAAAAATTGTATAAAAAGTATCGATACTGTGGAGTATCATCCATCCCTAATCTAAAATGAAATGGGGTTTTCTGATGGAATGAATAAGTAATACTGTAGGAAATTTCAGCTTCTGTTTTGACGAGAAAAACCCGCGAGTTGTGTGAGTCGACTTTGAGGCCTACTTTTGCGCTCCAGATATCCCTTGAATGATTGTTCATAGAATGTTGTATACTTTGATGACTTTAAAATACAAAAGATTCTAGCAAATCCAAATTCTCAAGTAATTTGGTACACAATGGGTATTTTTTTTCATCTATTATATAATCCGCAAAGAATCGTTCAATACCAAACTAATCGATTGAATTTCTTATTTTCAGAATGGATCACGAACCTGAGAAATTCATTGGATGCACAAGAATAAACTGTTTTGTGGATCTAATACGACGGAAGAGATGCAACCAATAAGTCCGTTTAATCATTAATAATGAAATACTCAGTTGAACATCACAAATCAAATTCGAACAGATATTTTTCATCTTTGTTAAATACATATTCTTCCCATCTTCTCCCCATAGTTCAGTGGTATTCTTATTATGCTGTACAAGGAAGATTTTGAATTATTCTTACTTTCACCCTGAAAACAAAAAAATGTAATGGTTCCTTCAAAGTTTGGAAAAAAAATTGTTTTATGTCACACGCATTTCGTTATATCTTTCTCTAGCTATCGTTTATTTGTGCAATTCCAGGCGATTTGTGCTGTATTGAAACAAACTTTCAACAAATTCAAAGTTGAGAATCATTTGAATCTCAAAAAGAATTCAGAAATAGGATGGAACGGGAGAAGAAATTGTAGAATGTACAATTCAAATTCTAGAAAAATAACGTATCGTGGAAGTTTGAATTATTTATTGGAACTAATTCGTAAACTGAGCATGATAATACATTTCTCGAAGATACCTAAAAGAAATCTTCACGATATCTCTCAAAGGTGTAGAATATGTCTTCAAAATATTCCTCCTAAGAAATATAAGAATATAGGGAACTATTCTTAATTTGTTGCAAGAGACATCTTTTAGACTTTGAGAAGATACCTTTTCGAAGACACCTCTTGAAAATCTAACAATTATCTTTTTGTTTTATTGAGAAGTGAGCAGCTATTATGGACAAGCATAATTGTAGTACTTCAGTGGCATTTTTCTGAGTTAGTGCTTCCTCAGGAAGTACTAGAATTTATTATGAGCATTGAATTTCACTTCTTATTACCATAAATTTATAAATTTGAAGAACAGCTAGCCCGCATTTTCATTCTTCATAATTTCTTATTACTTACTACAAATAATTGAACGAAGGAATAAACGGTTGAATCCGGTTAAAATTCATTCAATGTCACGTATTTGTCAAGCGCATCTGTGTCATCGAGCGATAAATAATTTCGTGTCTTCTGTTTGTCGTCCGTTCAGTTCAAATCTTCCGGGTTCTAATGAACATTCAATTCGATGTTTCAGATTGGGAGAAATCGCACAATACTGCGGAGGAACGTAATTTATTCATTTGTCCGAAATGCAATCGCACGTATTCCCACAAATGTAATCTTACGAGGCACTTAAGATTGGAATGTGGAGTCGGTCCAAGGTTTCAATGCGGCAGTTGTCAAAGGAAGTTCAAGCATCGACATCATTTGCAAGATCATGAAAAAACTCATCGATTTTTCATTTGTAAAACTGTGACTACGAATTAAGAAATCACTGTATAAAGGAACTATTTTTTCTATTGTTTCAATTACGCATGGCCTTTTTTGAGTCACTAAAAGGCTCCGACTGTTTATTTATTCTTCTTTCCTCCTCTTCAATGAAAATGGATAAATTATGAATTTCATGTATGAGATTAGTGATAAAAAGTATTTCAATGAAGTAGTTTTGTGATTTATGTATGAATATTGTTCATATTTCATTATAAATATGATTGAATGATGATAGTAAATACTTACACAGCACCAAGTACCGTAATAACTTGGAATTTCATCAAAAAAAAAGGTATAATATTTTTATATTTATTTCAGGGACTGTAACGTTATTCACTTTCGTTACTCATTCTTTATACATTTATTATATAGATTTTATGTATAATGAGTAACGAAAGTGAATAACGTTACAGTCCCTGATTTATTTATAAGAATCCAAAATTGATAGAACATTGGAGTGCATTTGCTATATCAAGGTTGAATGAAAGTGATTTAATTCTCCAAATAATTTTTCTCACATGTTTCCCTATAACCTTCTCTTTGAATTTATTTGAAGTGATGAACCGATGTACTGAAAAACTGTCAACGAAACTAGGAATTTTTACAAAATCATTCAACTTTTGAAGGAGTAATGTCTACATAATGATATAAAGGTCTTTGACTTTTCAATTTCACAATACACCTTCAAACTACTTCAATTTGAGGTCGAAAATCAGCATTAAATCTCCTCCGAACATTGTTTTTTGAAGGGACAAGTAATTTCTATAATTTTTATAATTTCTCTGCCCGAAATCTTCATCGTTCCGATTTTATTTGATATTGGCGCTCTGGAACTTTCACAAAGAGAGCGTTATGAATAATCAACATCAGGGACTGGAACGTTATTCACTTTCGTTACTCATTATACATCAAATCTATATAATAAATATATAATTTGTGTACAATATATATATTATTATATACATTTTATATAGAATGAGTAACGAAAGTGAATAATGTTACAGTCCTTGATCAACATGTGTTATTCTATTCACGTTGATATTTAGACTCAGATATTAATTTTGGTTTGTTCAGTGGGCCAGATATGAACATAACGTGGATATTTTAGAATTTTCACCGTAGACCCTCCCAGTAAACCGAAATCAACGTTTCAGCCTGCACTCTGAGATACTGCATGTGTGCCGTATAAATCAATTTTGAATTAATTCTAAATGATTTTACATCAAAGAATGCTTAATAAACCTCCAAATGTACAAACGTAGATTTTGCACTCAATTTACATTGATCGTTCCCATTACCTTTTTTATTAAACTTAAACATATTAACTAGAGAAGAATCTTTAAAGGTCCAACTTCCATGAGGAAAATTCTTGCTATTTTGGCTCAAAAAAGTACCACATTGTGTGAAATTTATGTCGATCAAACATCTTGAAGAGAGCATGACATTTATAACGTCCAAAACTGTACCCGTATTCCATTCTGACCAGAAAAATTTTCCTATGGAAAGAGCAGATCATTCGTTCCAATTTGAAAACTCACTGAAACAATAATAAAACCGATGAAAGAAAGAAAAATTAATAATCAATAACACAATGTAACAAACCGCACAACATTATCGATACTGTTGAAAAATCTAATCTTACATTCATTTTTCTTTTTTCAATTGTTTCCATTCAGTTGGGATGTACCTCACCGAATATACTTCACACGATAAATCCACGACCGGGCAATCGATGCAATTCAACCAGTCAGAGTCGCCTCAACAGTTCCCAGGTTTTATTTGCAAAAATTGTGGCAAGGTCTACAAGCTGAGCAACACCCTTTGGAGGCACTTGAAGTACGAGTGTGGAAAAAGTCCTAGGTTTCAATGTCCCTATTGTTATTACAAGAGCAAGCAACGTTCCAATATGTACTTGCACATCAAGCACAAACACGTGGATCAAGAAGTTTATGTTATTGATCTTGAATATAATAAATGAATGGTTTTTGATGGTTTGAAAATGATTGTTATTTTTCCTTCTGTAATTTTTATGTATCTGCATACGTATTTTTTCCTCCTGACAGAATACGATCTCGTAAGAATTAGCCTATCGGTGAAACGGTGAGGGCTGATCGTTTTCATGATCATTTTTGATCTCTTGTTGTGTCGGTGAAGTAAAACAAAGACTTTGTATGTCAAATCATTGATTCAACAGAAATATTAGAGAGATAGGATGAAAAATCTTATTTCCGAAATTTTTAAAATTATATATAATTTGTACATGAATTATAGATAATTTTGACCATTTCCCCACTCGGGCTGAACGGCTTCTTATGATTCTCACAGGAAGTCTAAAATATAAAAACTCGACCCGATTTGAATGGTATTTTACTGTGGCGATTTGTCTCAGTCAATGGGATTCAATACAAGTTTTTATTCAGGGCAATTATTGACACGTTGCAAGGATGTTTTCACCCCAATTTACCCAGTTGAGCCAGTCCAAGTAATACAAATCAATCCGAATGATAATATTGGGGCCAGTATTTTTACACGGAGAGAATAATCTCTTACTTTTCCATGTAAAACACAATATTTTTTACTGTGCTCCATATCAACGCCAGACCAAGTTTTGTTTTTGATGAAAATTTATATTTCCACACAGTGAAATAGTTCCCCATAAGGATTATATGTACCTTTTCCAATTCACACAGTAAAAATTCCTGTGATGAAATTCAGAAATTTATGGATTCTCAGGAAAATTTTTTATTCAGTCAATATTGCACTGGACATCATTATAAATTACTGTGGAGTTTTCTAGAATTAGATGAAAATACCATAATTTTTCTTATCAATTCCAATCTGGTCCGTGGATAATGAGCTACCACAGTAATTTCAACTGTATTTTTCTCTCCGTGTATTTAGAAAAGAATATATCTCTCAGGTTGAGACATAAGAAAACTAGAAAAACCAAATATGGATTGTAGTCCGACAAATATAATGACTAAAAGTTGATCAAAATTATTGCATAAGACACGCTGGCAAAAGTTGTTCAAGGTCCCACCTAAAATTGTCGAGAAACCCAGTGAAACCTACATCAGGATAAATGGGTACCCATGGATTCTATGCAACTTATGAAATCCATGTGGACTTTTTTTTTACTTTTTGTGTCTATTGTGTCACTCGTGGATGGGAATAATTCATTTTTCAGGTTCAAGACTACGGATGCATTGGGTGCTCTCTTAAAGTGAAAATGGAAGGCACGCAGAACTACTTGGAAATTCCAACTTCCCTCTCATAATTAGCTTCCAAGTTCAACTATTCAATTCTCGCTCATGAAAATTTTCTAATCGAGGGAACAGATCATTCCCTCAAAAACAGTGAATTTTCTCCGAAATAACTGTAAGAAAAATGCATGTATTCATCCCTTCGGAATAAAAATTTCATCACAAAAAATACAAGAGAGAAAACCCATCCAACGTAGTAAAATTAATAAGAAAATGCATCCAACGATCGGTGGGGATTTGATGAAAATGTCTATCATTGTTCACCATGGCATCCTTTGCGACAAATCGAATGTACATCGACTTTACTGATCTTTCAAATTTTGTTTCCTTGTTCACAGAAATCTGGTGGGGAGATTTAATCGAGTCTAATGACAGCATCAATCGGATTTTAAACATCCAAAGGGAAGGAGATCATTACGAGTTTCCATGTCAGAGATGTGGCAAAACTTACAACAGAAAACATAATTTGGATCGACACACGAAGTACGAGTGTGGTAAACCACCGAGATTTCAATGCCCGCATTGTAACTACAGATGCAAACAGAAACCAAATATTTATCTCCATGCAAGAAAGTTGCATCCTGGAATGGAAATTTACGCGATTGATTTATGAAAATAAAAATTGTTTTTTTTCAACTGTACGAGGCGTTCTTGTACCAAAGAATTACAATTTTTCATCACAGCTCTTAATAACGTGTCTTTTCAAATAAAATAAGTATCACTATGGCAAGGTGATTTTGTTTCTATAATATCCTGATAGGTGTAAGATATATTATGATTTTTTGTATATGAATGTTCGTTCTCACCTGCATTGTTCTAAGTTGAAATATACTGTGGGAGAAAACATGGCGACAGTGGAGGTTTTCTAGGGAACTTCCCACTATGATTTGGTGGAACTTTGTTTGCCGTTTGAACGATTCAACACTTGAAATACAGAATGCTACCTCGGAGTGGGACAAAATCCACCATTGAAACGAAAGGAAACTCATAATAAACCTTTTTAATATCGCAGTAATATTTCGACACATTACTAAAACATTTTGTTCAGTGCGGGTATTTAATTTCGGAAAGATTTTGAAGGATTATTGATAGATCTTTACTAGCACATTGAGATCGTTCGGTAATTCGTTGAAGTGTCAGGAATCGTCAGAGGAAAATGGGCTAGGAAAGTTCATTGCGGGTACGATTTGAAAAAAATATACATTCTCTTAACATATTTGCCGCAAATTTCCAATACTCAGACAGCAAAAGAATTTCGTAGACAATATATCCAAAAAGGAACGAAACCTTTTGTCTGTCTCATTTATGTAACGTACACTGTAAAACGTACACTGCTGCCTTGATTTTCCCTGAAAATTTGGTGGTAACACAGTTCCACCATGAATAGAGAACTCTTCACCCTGATTTGGGGGACTTTTTTCCTCACCTTTTCAAGAATTCAAAACCTAAGAGGTAGAATAATTCTTAAAAATGACAGAAGAGTTCCCTATTTCTGATGGAAAAACAATGCCCCCATGATTTGGGGATGGAATCCACCACAGAAATGAGGGAAAATTCTCCATAATTTTTACAGTGTATAACAATTCATGAAAACTAACGAAGCACGTCAGAAAAGATTCATAAAAAATTCAATTGAGACTTGAAGAACTGATCATGATAAAACTAATTGATGATTTCGCACGTGAAACACTTTGCAGGTAACTGTAAAATGAATTTAAAAAATTGATTAACAGCACAACGGTTTTTGCTGAATGTATTTCGAACCATCAGAATTCTTAGAACAGTTTGCCCATCCAAATTTTAAACATTCATTACCCTGCTGGAGAAGAACGAATAATTAAAATCAGGATTTAATCCATCGCAATTGATCTCAATTTTTCCAATTCGTCTACGGATTGTGATTCAGCCTTTTCAATTCACAACGAATCAGAAACGGATCTGTATCTAGGCCGACCTAGGACATGGTCTAGGGGCAGCAGATTTGAAGTTTTACACCTTGATATAATTTTTATATAATTATATAAAACTTATATATAAACTATATTGAATTACATATACTTTTGGCAATTTTTCCACTCGGGGAGCGGCATCATACATCTGGTCTGGGGGCAGAGAATTCCCAGATACGCCCTTGCAGCGAATGCCAATGCAAATCATATTGAAATATATGGATTCATATTAATTCACTCTGATTCATTTCAATTATAAGTACAACATCGAATTCATATGAATTCACAATTACAAATTTATGTGAAATAACATTATTTATTCCAATCGTTCTCAATTCGAAATACTGAAACAAGAAAACGCATTCAATTCGATTCAATTTTTTAAATTCTTTTCAATCGCACCAAATGCGTTTTCTTGTTTCGGTGTTTAGAATTCAGGAGGATTGAAATCATTCTTCTCCTTAAATTAAGAACGACTCAAATCAATAATGTTATTTCATAACATATTCATGTTTATACATAAATTCGTAATTGTGAATGCATATGGATTCGATGTTCTGCTAAATTTGAGTGAATTGGAGCGAATTGATATGAATGCATATATTCATCCGATGCTGATCCATTGAAAATGCTTCCTCTTAACATTTCAAAGATTCATTATACACGGAGAAAAGAATATAATGATGGTTATCAGACAAAGTATAGTAATCGAAGGACATAATTCATTATGACGTCAAATACTATACATTTATCAGTGTTTAGCAGAAATATAGTAACTGTTGGGAGAGTTATGATGAATTTTAATATACCTACTGTCATTTATCGTCATGATGATTCATGTCCTCCAATTACTATATTTGTATGAAAATGGTCATCATATTTTTTTCTCCGTATATTCTACAAAAGATATCAAAGAGTTCTCTAATGTGGCAATTTTGATATTCAAAACCGACGCATTAGAAAATTTTTTGATATCTTTTAGAGATTAACGCAATGGATGTGGGAAATGTTGAGAGAAAAATGTGTATTAGTTCAGCAAACCACGACTGCAGACGTTTCAAAAGCTCAGTAAGGACCCCTCAACGTCATTGCAGGGCCATCAATGGCGCATTGAAACGTCTGTAGGCATTGTTTGTACGGAGGGTTATTGCATGCACTGAGCAAAAACCCACACAGCATTCCAGTTCTAAAACATATCTCAAGTGAAATTTAAGAAGTCTTATGCAACATGAAAAGATATCTTTGAGAGATCTAAAACAGTTCTTACTTCTAAAAGATTTCTATCCCAGTAAACATTTTTCCCCTCAACATTTCGAACATTCATTATGTTCTCCAAATATCAGAAAGTTCTCTAATGCGTCGATTTCGGAAATCTTTTTGATCCCTCTCTTATGAGGTCTGGAAGTTATCAGAAAGTGCTCTGAGTTAACTTTCTGATAACTTCCAGACCTCATAAGAAAGGCATCAAAAAGATTTCCGAAATCGACGCATTAGAGAACTTTCTGATATCATTTAAAGAACATACACTGAAAAAACAATTTCTTTCAATCAAGTAAATAATTTATTTGTCCTTTCTCCATAAAATATTTCTTAGGATCAATAAAATATTTAATCGAATCAAATAATGGAATGCTTGCCCCAAATAAATCGGTCTTCTAAATAAATAATTGATTCGCCACAAATAATCAGTTTTTGCATCTAATTGAATATTTAATTTCTACAAATAAATATTTTATGAAGACAGGACAAGTAAATATTTTTTCCAGTGTAATAAACGTTTGAAATGTTGAGGGGAAAAATGTTTACTGGGATAAGATGTCTAAAAGATATAATCTCGGGAGAAAAGTTTTAGATCTTCTCAAAGATATCTTGTAGATGTCTTTTAGAAGGAGGAACTGTTTTAGACATCCTGAGGATATCTTTTCATGTTGCATGAGACTTCTCAACCTTTTTTGAACAGTTCCTCAAGATATCTTGAAGACCAAAAGTGCTATGTGGGAGGGTTCAGTTAAATATTCAACAGCTAGAAAATTTAGTCACTCTGAATACAAATTTAGTTGAACTCAATGAATTTCATTTGTCACAGCTGAATTTTTTATTTCCATTGAATAGACTGTTTCATTCCCAGCAAACACGAATGCAGGCCATTCAAAGGACCATTGACGGCCCTTCGCCGGCATCGCAGGACCATCAGCGGCCCATTGAAACGCCAGTAATCATTGTTTGTAGGGTTCATATTTCGGAAGATTACCCTGCTGAAAATGCCAGGCAAATCCGGACAAAAAATAGTTGTCAGGCTTTGAACGGTCTTTGTCCCAGTAAATCCGGCCAAAAACTAAGAAAATTTTTCTGTCAGTTTTTGACAGGATATTCCATGTTTAGTGGTTCCAGACAAAACCAACAGGTAAAAATTTTGTTAATTCTTGACCGGATTTCCTGGGACAAAGGCCGTTCAAAGCCTGACAACTATCATTTTCAGCAGGGTAAACTTTTTTAAGCCAGCTAGAATGTGGGTGGGACAACTATATTTCAGTTGAAACCTTGATCTTTCTCTCGGTGTCCTATCTGTTTCTGCCCTTCAATACGAGACGTATCTTCAGTTCGTTCTTGATGGAGGGAACTGGTATAAAATCGATTCAAATCAATCTAAACTGAGAAGCCAATGTAAATTATGTATATCTGAATCTTTCCATATTAGTGTACATTCCCCTGCGAAAAAAATTTCAAAGTTATATATAAATTATATACAATTTTGAACGAAGGCTTTGTTTTTCGAAAATCGATCAAGTGATTTGAATATCACTTTAAAAAATTATTCACACTGTCTCGACAGTCATGAATATTTTCATGAAATAAACCAAAACTATTTTCACTGAGAAGAATTGTAATTGAAAAACGTACTAGAGAGATTTTTTCTTTCGAGGATTCCTCTTACACGTAAAGCAATTGCACGTACACACAATCGAACGAATAAAAGGATAACCTCTCTTCTTTTCTTTTATAGGTTCTACGAGTGGATAAAAAACAAGGAATTGATTAAAATCGTGATCTATCCTAGTAATAATAACTGTGTTACGATGTACAGTTAATTTTCGAAGTTTCCCCCATTTTCCCCCTTTGCCCTTCCTGTCGGTGTGACCGTGTTTTCCGTGTACGGTAGCGTGTGGGTAACTGTATGATGCATACTGCGTGGCGCGCGTCGGTTGTTGATTGTATTTATATGTTATTATATATTTCACTTTTTAGATCGGTTTATAGGTTATGAGTGTTATGAAAAAAAATCATTAGATTCTCGTACATTGGTGGTGAATTTATTATTTTTTTTGTCCCTTCGGTTTGATCTGTGTCGTTCATAAGTGAAACGTTGGTTAATCAACAAGTGAGGTGTAAAACAACGCTGTTAGAAACCATTAGATGATGGTTATTTGTGTTTTGAATAATGTTTTCAATGAAAATTATGGAAATGGTGTTTGTGATTAGTATTAATATGATGAAAAATATTCCAATATATCGTCAACGTATCAACAACGTGTCAAGCTGAACGAGTTTTTTCAACGCTTGGAGGTTAGGATTGCTGTCAATACAATGCTTTGCACATTGTTTTTCATACTCCCAGAGTATCAGATTATGAAAAAGTATTCCAGATGATGGATATTCCTTCGATGAATTATTATTTCTCACGTTTCATGAGTGTATAGGGTTTTTGCGTTTAGATTTAGAAACTTGTATGATTTTGAGGTTACTTCAATTTATCATTCATAGATATTTTTTATTACACTCATATTTCCGTGATATGATTTTCTTCTCAAGTTACTGTGAAACAACGACGTTGCAATCAGAATTCTATTACAGAAAAAATTTCATTTTCTTGTCTCAAAACACTTTTTTTTCTCGCTGAGAAGCTACCAAGCTTCATAGCATATTTATTTCAAATCCAATTCTTCAACTGGATATTTAATATTCTCTATGACATGTCACGGAGGATTCTAAACTTTTGAAATCAGGATTTTGTCTGCTTTTCATTTGCACAACAACAACAACACTTACATTTGCGTAACAATGGTCGATATTCCACATTTCAAATTCGTCTCATATATTTTATGTATACAAAATTGTTGAGAAAGCATATTGTAAAGAGATATTACATAAAAATATAAACAATACAGAATTATATGAAGTTTACGTTTGAATTTGTACATTGAATTCTTGTGAAATAGAGCGAGTCGCTAGTTTCTTATATTTATCCGGTTATTGATAGATTGATACAAACAATGATGCTTAGGCTACCGATTGCTCACATTTTATGTTAAAAATCAGTTCAGGGGAATACATGAGGATTACTTAAATTGAAGTATCGAATTGTATATTTGTATTTCAAGAATAATATCAATTTTGTTTCAGAGAGTCAAAAATAGAGGAGTACACAGTTTGGAATTTGAATTCAAATTAATAATCAAAGGTAGTTGTAAGAATATAGTGAACTCAAGCGCTTCCTCTGAATCTGATCCGATAAGCATTCCAAGGGTATGCAAAATTTCATAGTGGTAAGAAAAATTTGATTTCCTTATACAAATCAGGCAATATTGGTGGAACATTTTTATTGTTCAACGTCAAAAGTTCATAGATGAAAAATGTTGTCCTTTTTCTTATAGGAGAAGCGAATGAGAATTCGAACTAGGAATTTTGCATGAATTTATTGGAAGATTCGATGAGTGATAGCGAGAAGAATCTTCCACTTTAGAAAGAGTTGGATCTAAAGCAATATCTTTTGTATGCAGTGGAAAAATTCAAATCAGTTTCATGTTGCAGAATATGGATTGGAGGAGAAAGAGCATGAAACTTTCATTGAGAGAACTATTAGTCCTAGTGAAAAATCATTTTATGATTGGTATAAATAATTATTCAAGTCGATAATTTTTTACTATTGTATAGTTCAACTATTTTTCATGAAGTTTAGAAAGTACGTCAAGTTTTGACAATCACCCAAAAGTTGGTAATCTATTGTTTTGATTTTGGATAGGAATATTGGATTAAAATGATTCAGAGAGGAAATGAATAATCAGAAGTTATATACAGCCATTGATCCATAGATCCAGCTCGATTCGAGTTATTTGCTTTGATTTTAGTTATAATCTTATCTTCAGAGAAATAAGCAGACAACTTTTGATTGGATAGTTATAGGAAAAACTCATTGAGAATGTATATTCTGATAGAGAATTGAATTCTTCAAATATTTTCTCTATCGACTCGTTTGTCAAGCAATTTAATTTATGTGGTATATGGTTCATTAATCTGTTTTATTTGTAGAAATTCACGAATGAAGCTGAAGCTAGCAAACAGGCAGTGTAAACTACACACAGGACTGCATTTGAATGAATGGATAGAATGAAAATCTGAGATCTTGAAAAATCAGTGCACTGAAATATAATAACGTGCATTAATTCGTATTTGAATTAATACGTGTTATTATTTTGTACTCGTGTGTAGATACTCACCAGTACCTAATGAAACACAAAAAATATGATTTCAAGGAGACAACTGTCTATGAGAAATAAAAATACATAAAATATGAAGAAACTTTGAACATCTATCTGCAAAAGAATGTTCCGAAGCATTTTTACATTATCCATTGAAATAAATTGTCCACAAAAAAACAACAAAGGGAAAAATAAATGTTCTTATATTCGAAATATGGTTTCATGTTTTTCTTTATTGTACATAAGTTATAATATGCTTCACCAATTTTATTGTCACATAGTTCATTAAGATTTAAAATATGATATTCGATGATTCATCAAAATGCATATCTAATTTGATTTTTCATGCTTATGTTTCAGGATATTTGAAGAGGTACTCCTGTCCCCCTGAATCTTCGATACGAAAGTACACTTGCAAGTATTGCAGCAAAACCTTCACGCAAATTAGATTCCTCAACAAGCATCAGAACTATTATTGTTACTGGAATCCTAGTTCGATGCACTGCAGAACGCAAGAGTCCAAACCGTACACCTGCATCGTGTGTGGAGCTGGATACTCCAATCAATCATCATTAAAATCGCATATTCGCTTCGATTGCGGGAAAACACAAAATTGCGAAGTATGTGGCAAAACGTTTCTGCACAGCAGCAGTTTACGGAAGCATAAACGTCAGCCTTGTGCGTAATTGAAAAGTGTATCTATCAGGAGAAAATTAAGTGTTATAAGGAAAATAGTGAATTTATCGTGTATCTGTGAGGAAAAACTTCTGAGTGTCATGGGATCTGTGTGTGTAGAATATCCGTCCTTTGAGTGTAGAATATCATGAGATTGTTTTTTGGGAGGTTCAATGAGAAGTGATGTGATGTGTGTGTTTAGATAAAATAAGGTGAAAATTGTAAGGATGAACAAGGGCTTCAGTTGGAATCTTCAAAGGTTGGGAAAACAGAGAAAAACTGCAGGGTCAAGATGAAGGCGAAACTTCAGGTAACTTAGGTATAAGATCGGAAATAGGATGTATTTACAGAATTTGGAATTCACTCGTTGCTGTAAAATACACACTCATTTGAGTTTGGTGTATGCAAGAATTCTGAAAATTTTCTCACTTATTCTCTATTTTGAAGATAGTACCTTCACATCAGAATTTTAGGAACCCTATTGATCTGATTTCAAGGTGGATTCTCACTTTGTGGAAAGTAGGGTATTTGTTTCGACTAAGCAATTCTGAAACTTTGCTGTTAGGAATGTGAAAATCAATCAGATTAGCTGAATATTTAGAATTAAGAACAATATAGTGAAAGTTGTGTAAAACAGGATTTATCTTTTGTAATTGCTTACTGTAGGTTAGAACAACCAAGAATCTGAATTTGATTTTTATTTTCTAATGAATTTTGTTGAAAAATTATTGTCCTCCTTGCGAACGTTTTGAAACCTTGTAGATTGAATTTTGCAGTTGTTGCACAAACATTATTTTTACCCAAGTTTTATGAACAGCATTGAAAAGCTGAAACTATCGCGCTTACTTTTCATTGATCGAAGATTATGCGTCCTCTCAGAGGCAGTAATTTCAAATACTTTCAGCTAAAGAGTTGAATTCTTATAAACTGGTCTGGTTTCTATTGCATAATGTATGGAGCAATTTTTGAATCGAAATCATAAACGGAGAATCACATAGGTGATTGGTCTCATTTCGGTTAAATTCATTGCTGACCATATTAAGGGGTAATATCACTTTGTGGACGGAAAAATTGACGTTTTTTTCAAAGTGTTGCCACGAAGTCAAAAAAAATTATAAATGTATGGGGTCTTTTGCATATGAAAGTACTAGTCTTTGGGTACAAAAAACACTTTTTATTCAATTTTTTCAATCCCAAATGGCGGGATTGTAGTACGGTCAAAATACAATTTTTTTTTCTCGTGGTTAAAATGGGTGTACTGCTGCAGGTCACAATTTTCAATCTACAACAAAAAATAAAAAAGTTCCTCGAAATATAGCTCAAAATCTAGCTATCTACGTAGGATGTTTTCAAAAAACAAATTTTGAGGAGAATGGCGTCATTTTGAAATTTTTTTTTCGAAAAAATCGTCCGAAAATCGGCTATAAAATCGGTAAAAAAGCTGATATCGAAAAAATCCTACGTAGATTTCTAGATTTTGGACTATATTTTCAGAAAAATTTTCGTTTTTTGTTCTACATTCATAATTGTGACCTCCAGCGGTACGCTCATGTGAAAGACCAGATTTTTTTTCAGTGCGCTGATGTGTCGCCATTTCGTATTGTAAAAATATAACAAAATGTGGTTCTGGTACTCAACGACTAGCACTTTCATATGCAAAAACCCCATATCCTAAAAATGTTTCTATCGTTTGTGGCACGTCTTAGAAAATGACTAGAAATCTTTTGGACACGAAGTGATATTACCCCTTAATAATCTTTTTCTTTTGATGGTAAAGATCGCTCCCTGAACACCAACTTCAAATTATAAAAAAATAATTCATTAGAAAAATCCAAGTTAGTACGAAAACGAATGCGAAACGAGTTTTATGCCTCCAATATTTGAAATACAAAATTGTTCATTATTGAGAAAACGAGTAAATCCAACATGGTGAACAATCTTTTTAAGATTTTCTAACACGTTCAGTAAAATACTGGACTATTAAAATTTCTCGTAATGTTTATAAGGGTTTCAACAGTGCTGTGTTTCACCACACTCGTTGTTAATGGTCTATCAAACACTTTTTCTGTGAATAAGATATGACTCGGAATGTATTATTTCCTGAAAATCTTAGAGTTTACGCAATGCAATACGAATAATATTCATAGGATTAAGAATTGATTGAAACTTGTTGTGACACAAGTGAATATTATGTACATTCGAATTGAATCAACATTTGCCTTAATAAGAATAAAAACTTGTAACAAAGTACCAATTTCAGAATATTCTTGTAACAAGAAATCAATGAGTTCCTGAATAGGAGAGACCATGCGAAAAGAAACTCTTGCATTGGACCTAAAAAGACAATTCACTGCTCTGTAAATTTGAATTGGTGAGATTTTACTAGCAAACGGAGCTAAGTCTTCCACTGGTTGAATCAATGAAAGACTTGGTAGTGTTATTTAGTAAAATTTCACTGATTTTCAGAACTTTTCACTAATCTGGTTTTAGAGAATGTAATTAAAGTGAAATTGTAGTTAGAGTATATTCCAGAAAGATTCCAGTATCAGACTATCTTGATTCAAATTCAAATGTTGTTTTCCAAATCTAATTCAGTTGAATTCACTCTCAATCAGTTCTAAGTATACCAGCCACGACTAGATTAGTGAATAAGCAAGCATTAATTCAACAGTGGTTAATATACTCATGACTGGCTTCCAGTGAAATTTCACTGATTCAGATTTAGAGAGTGATTTTCAAACAAGTCTTCAATTCTAGGAACACCTTCGGTCCGAATTTACGTTGGTTGACTGTTGGGCTGAAAGAATTTTATTTGAAAAATTACCGTGAAATTTCAGTGATCGAGGAACAAGTAGGAATTTTTTAAAATATATTACTGTGCACTTTGTCAAACTTATAGAAAATATCACTTTCAACTGTTTGAAAACTCACTCCTTTTTACGAGCTGGAGAGTAATTTTTTGAAGAATTTTTACTTGTCCTTCGATTACTGGAATTTCACAGTAATTTTCACGACAAAATTCTTTCAGTGTGGAATTCACAATCTCCGCAATTACTTCACCTAGTTGATACAACAAAAAAAACGTAGTCGTCATAACACAATCGTGGTGGATTTTGGGACTTTATTCCTAGTGTTGTTGCTTTCCAAAGTTGTTGAGAAAAACGAACTGGTGTTAGCGCAACTCAACCTAAGAAAGAAGGATCCGCGAATGGGACAGTGTTTTTATAGACATTTGCATAGGAATTCCAAATCTTCTTAGAAATCTCATGCTTTTATTCGCAAATTTATCACTCGAGTTTATGCAGGAATGAACAGACTCAATCACTTTTTGTACTTCAAGTACTTTTCCATTTCCATAGAATAACAATTTACAACGTGAAATTTGAATGAAGCTGAAACTAGCGAGCAGCCGACTGTTGTAACTTTCGATTAAACGTCGTTGAAGCTTTGTCCACTTCGGAAATCGATTGAGTAACATCCCACCAAACGTTTCAGGTGCTTCAATCGTTGATAAAAGTTTTGGATAAAAATTAATAATAATCGGCTGCCAGTTTCAGTTTCATCAAATTTGAAAGTACTTGACAGGAAAAAGTACTTTAATTACAAAAAGTAATTGAGGCTGCCCATCCTTAAGGTTGTGTCAGCTCTGGAAGTTAACATTTTACAACTTTCTCCCAAAGGGGAAATTATCTTGTTTTTTTTTACTTTGAGAATCGCTTCTTGGAAGGTGCGTAATGTTTTCTAGAACACCCTCTTGAATGTTCTTATATGTCATTCAGCGATACTTAAAATGTGATCATTGTATATGTTATACACCCTTGTATAATAAACATGCGAGATGTGTAGTTCAGGAACTTTTCTTTGGTTTTATTAGCCATTCCGTTTAACCTGAATTCATAATTGAGCAATTCCGTTGAAAGTTCTGTTTGCTGGACACTGTCATATGTGACGATTTTCTAATATTAGTCAATTAGTGGAATTCATTGATTAAAATATTTCGTTGGAATTGTGATCAAACTCGATCATGAAATTCAGCACAGATCTAAAATGAAAAAAAAAAAAATGCCTCGCAAATGAGTTGTTCAAACAGACTGCTCGCAATGGGGGACTCATTGGTTGATTGTAGAATTTTGTTGTAATAATTCCAACAACCTAAATGCCATTCAACTTATTTTCTGTTCTTTATTCGTAAGAACAGTTAGTCAACCAAGGTATGGCACACGATCCATTTTTTAAATAATTTTCATTCAAATAGATCTTCAGCCATATTTTGATGCACGTAAAAAATTGCCACTAGAACGTCTATAAACTTCTTCATAGACTTCTGAAACCGTATTTCGTCATTTTTATTTTTCCATTATTGTTTGTGTTATTATAAAAATACATGTATAATAATCGTGTGGTATGTACATATAATTGTAATCTGTTTTCGACAATAAATATGTTACCCACTCATCTCTCTATTCATCAATTTCATACGAGTTATAAATATGTGCTAATATGTGTATATTCAATCAAAAAAATCAAATTTTTTTTTCAATACGAGAAAGAATACTTGATTATCTTATGTATATGATTTCCAGAATTACAGATCTTTTCAATTGGAAAATGTGAAGGAGTGAAGGAGTTTAAATTCATTCGTATTGTACAATTTTATGTGATACGTCTACGTTTTTCACAAAATATGTATGTGTCGTTAATGTTATCGTTTGATTTCTTTTCTTTTTTTCATCACACACGGAAATTTATTCAATTATAGTGCTCCAGGATTCGGCAGTTCATAAAGAGAAGGTCTAGAAACACAAGTAACGTATATATTTGAAGTTGACGATTTTACAATTCCTCCCATGTTGTCTCCAAATTTGATTTGGAACGACCAAAGAGTAAATAAGAACATTTGAAAACATTGATTTTTTAAATCTTCATCAAATCTCGTTGGTTTTTCAGGTAATTTTAGCGCTTTCGAAGGTTCCGATGCTGCTGAATTGATGAATCGTGCCGGTATGATCGAGTGTATGACGTGCAACAGGTATTTACCTCGTCACCACTTACCCCTGCACAGTAAATACTGCAAGACCCTCGATTTTCACAGACGGACTCGAAAATATCAAGAAATAAAATCGAGTTTTGCGTGCAATGGTTGTGAGGCCAGTTTTGGTACCAGAGGAGCTCTCAATTATCACCTTCGTCACAATTGTGGTAAATTAAGACAGTGTACTTATTGTGGGGTGATATATAAAAGACTACAGGACATGAAAGCTCATTTTAAACAACAACATCCGAATTCGGGTTTTGATGTAACCACCTTCGTTAGCAGGTAGTTGAGTAATTATTTACGTGATATCCTCGTCATCGTTATGAACATCTTTGTCAAATATATTTGAAAGTGTACATTTTTTATTTATTCTCGTACCATAAAACAAATCTTCTTCTAATGTAGTATTGATAGAAAAATTTAGTCTGCGTGGGGAAGAAATCCATGTATGGAATATATCGTATGTCCGCTCCGTAAAAAATGTGGGGAGTTTTTCTACACACTGTTGGTGGATTTCGTCCCCTCATTGCGGGAGGATTGGTTTTCCATTGAAAATGAGGGATTTTTCCATCACTTGCGGTATTATTCTGTTTTTTGGGTGTTGAATCCTCCACAAATGAAGGAAAAGTCCAACAAATTATAGCGAAAAATTCCCTATCTATGGAGGGACTTTGCTGCCATCAATTTTTGGGGGAAAATTCCACAATTACACTGGTCTGCAAAAAAATGAATTTTTCGCTCCTCTGCAACTGATGATCATCTCCTGAAGTAATTTGCTGCGTAGAATCAAGAAATATTCAAGGGTGTATATTCGAAAAATGCGTTTTTTTGCTATTTTTGAGGTTATGTACAGGGCGCACAAAACTTTTTTGGTTCTTTATTCTAATTGGACCATTTAGTACTACTCTTACTCTTCAAAATGAGCTATTGATCGGTCATCTACGATTTTTTTTTAGCAAAGTTACGACCATTTGAAGTTCTGAAATATATGCCCAAGATTGTAATATTCCTAGGATCTCCTAAGGGTGCTGCCAACATGTATGGCAATAAAAATTTCAATTTTCTAATATGATCTTCTTACTCAGCGACTGGATAAACTCTCAAGCTTGAAAGTACTAATACAAATGTTCAAGGAAAATTCGCCCCTAAAATAATATATTTCTCAAAGGGTTGATAATGTGAATATGTCGGGGTGCATTTCATAATTCAGAATGGTCGTAACTTTGCCAAAAAAAAAATCGTAGATGACCGATCAATAGCTCATTTTGAAGAGTAAGAGTAGTACTAAATGATCCAATTAGAATAAAGAACCAAAAAAATTTTGTGCGCCCTGTACATAACCTCAAAAATAGCAAAAAAACGAATTTTTCGAGTATATACCCTTAAATATATCAAAATCCTGACGTGATAGCCGAATTCTGCCTCCGGATTCGGATCCTACGCAGCAAATTACTTCAGGAAATGACAATTTCATTTGAAGGAGGATTTCGTTGCCGACCAGTGTTATTTTTCGCAGGGCGGAAGAAACAAATTACTGAACACTGAATGCGTGAATTCATTCATTCGAGTGAACGAACACGTTTAAAGTTTGAATTCCATGCTTCAAAAGCAGGAACGGCACGTTTCGAGCATGCATTTCGTCAATTCGGAGGTTCAAACTATCATTGGTATCTTGTGACGATTTTGGTTTTATAGAAATATTGCCATAAAACAACTTACTCATCAGTTCGTGAAAATTTCAGCCATGGTAGCACAGTTTTGCGATTTACGAGGATGAAATTTTTGACTATTTATAATAATTGCTATGGTTTGAATTGTGATCCAGTGAGTTCCGAAGAATAATAAACTGGGTATGAGTCTATTCGAGGTTTTAAGATTCAGTGCAAAATTACATGGAATTTTATCAAGTGACGATGAAAAGCCCCTACATCAAATTCCAAATTCATTTAAAATCAACCTATAAAGACTGTATTTCTCTCAGAACACGAACACTGTTCTATTCGTCGGTCAGGCAATGATAAGTTGTGAACATGTTATCGTCTAAGCGACGAACAAAATTTGAAATTGTGAACCCTAGTGAAAAAGACCTCTTAAATCCTATTAGAACAAAAATAAATAATAGGGAATGAGGTGTGCTTCTGTCAGTTTTTATGCCTAGCTTGGCGATTACTGACAAAACCAGACAGAATTTTGATCTGAATCTGACAGGTTCTGTTTGGCTTTGCCTGGCAGTGTTATGAGTTTTTAAACTAATATACAAACCAAGACGGCTGAAAATGTTGTCCGGTTTTGTCAGACATTTTTGATGGGGTTTTCAATCGGTTGGTAAATAGGATAAATAATGTCAATATTCGGTCAGAAAAGAACAAGACATCCACAAGTATAATACATGCCCCAAAGATTTGAATTATTTTTAAATTTGTGAATCAGACTTTGTTTCCAGATTTTATCAATCATTTTGAACTCCTAATTAGTGGATAAAATTAGAGTGAGTGTGTTTTTTCAAGAGGCTATGAATGTCGCTGTGTAAAATTTTGTCCCTAATTATTAGAATTAATTATCAATCTTAATTATCTCATTCACGCGTTTGATTTCATCGAACAAACATATTTCCATAATAAAATTCGAAGATGCATTCTCAAGATCTCAATTATCGACTGACAATATAATTTTTACAATCTAATAAATGATATCAATTGTGTATATATTTGTATTTATTTGATATCATACAACTCTATATTTATATCATACATTACGAATAAAACACAATACCCCATGTTTGACAATTGCAAATTAAGTGACTATGTTTGGAATATATTGTTAAAATGTTTTTATTAATAAAAACAAATATATATGTATTTTAAAAATATGTTATAATCAATACTCTTTTCTTATCTCGAATTTTGTTTTGATGCATTTATCGGTTTCATGTACTTTTCTAAAATATAATATAATAAAATAAATATTCCAGAATGAAAAAATTATAAAGAGCTTGACATCCTAATTATTCAAATTTCGTTGAAAACTTATTAGGTATGTCGGGATTGTTCTGTTCGTTCCATGTACGTCATCGACAATGATGATATATTGAACTCTCGAAGATAATTGCTACGTAGATTTGAGTGTCCTAAATGCGGTAATAGGTACAAGACTTGAAAACACATGAAGCAACACGCGAAATATCAGTGCAGTGGAGAATTTATGTGGAGAGTGTTCATAGCGTTCAACCAATTGATATCAGCGAATTTTTCAAATCAACTTCGTTCAATGGTACAAGGTAGAACCATCGATCATCCCTGTTAGAAATTTCTGAATGAATTTCTAATCAAATGCAATGGAAGCGAATGTTATTAACGTGACTTGAAAATTCTTTTACAATTTCGGTACATGTGAATGAAATTTCAGTTACTAAAATTACTCAATGTGTGAGATAAGATGAATTTAAAATGCCATTTCTAACAGTGATTCGATCACCGTAAAATTCAATGAAAAGCTATCGGATGATTTATAAATCTAATTTCAGGATGCTAGACTGTTAACCGAACTAACGACGATAGGTTTTCGTTGACTCAAGGAACTGTGGGCACTTGAATTTCATTTGATTTCAAATGTCTTGACAACATTTTTGCTGAATTTTTATATGTATTTGAAAAACTGTGACAACAAAAATGTATTCCGTAATTGATTCAAAATGGACGAAAAACATAAAAAGCCGGGACCCGTGTTTGTGATAATATTATGAATATGGCATTTTTGTTTAATCGATTTACATTGTTGTTACATGATTGTTTATGTTTTTTTTATTCTAATTTCAAAATAACGTTGACACAAAAATTGACTCTTCTGACCGTAGAATTTCGTTTTCAGGCTTTCGTGCGTCATTCAAATTTCAAAGCAGAGGTTTCAGTCATCGATTGAGATACCTCAGTGCGTTCAACAGAGGCGTTCGATACCCTTGCGGAAATTGTACAAGTGTTTACGGACAAAAACGAAGTTTGATGACACATCTGAGATACGAGTGCGGCCAACCACCGAGATTCAAATGTCCTTATTGCGATCTCGTCTCGAAGAAGACTTCCAATATTCAACAACATATACGCAGAAAACATAAGGATTGTGCAGTTTACGTGCAAGACATTCATCGATCTATGAACAATTTACAAACCGTTTAAAAGAAGCCCCACCATTTCGAACTTGAATCATTCTTCTTTCGTTTTGAACGAATTTTATAATTTATATAATGGAAAAGGAGGAACGAAATATACAGAAATTGTAGTGATTTTTATTCATTGTTGTTGTTGTCATTGACGTGGATGTTTATCCCTCCTCTTTATTGATAGAATAAGTTGTTTTTTGTGCAGCATTGTTGTTAATTTATCATGTTTCATATGTTTCAGATACGTTTTTTTCTGAATGGGATAAGGATTTCATTTATTTTTCAGGAATTCATGGAATTATTTTTATTTTATGTTTCACTTTAAATTATATTCTAATATCAAGTCCAGCATTATAGATGGATAAAGTGGAATAATATTAATATCATGAGCGAAAGAGACATTTGAAAGTAATTCGTTGAAAAACACCGACAAAATTAAGATTCTCTGAAGTACTATAACTTCACGCTCGATGCTCCTTGATACCAGAATTTTTTATTCATCATCCTCGCTTTCGTTCAATTTTCGCATTCATAGATCAATAGATTGGGAGAGATAGAACCGGTTTTCGTTTCCTCTCACCACGATCCCTCTTGGATTCTATCCGAGGGAAACTCGATCATCATGAACTCTTCGTACCTTCCAGTACCCGAGTTTATTTCTTATTCGAGTATATTCTTCCCTCACAGGTTGCTTTTATTCAAAAATATGCATATTTTTTTGTAGGAATTCAACGGGATTATTTATTCAGTTAGATTGTATTTTATATATTGAGAGAAAAATTTAGTTCTTTTTCAATAATAATACTCATTGTACACAATTTGGTAGTGGTGATATAATAAGAGCACGTTAAATGGTGTTATTTCAATACCAAAGTAGATTTTTCTAGAACCCACGCACGGTTGATTATGACACTGCATTTTATAGTGTATCATATAATTTCATGATGAAATGAATTCCATGTCGTTCAAATACGCATTTGAGTCAGATCATTGTGGAAAAAATATCAGGGAATTATTTATCTTATGATTTTACTACTTTCCTTTGAAATTTTTCAGTGCTTTGTTGTAATTTTGAAATAAAAAGAATTAAATGGGATCATTGTGAATTATGTGATGTTTCAATTTTGATATCTTTTTGAATAATTGCTAAGAATTTTGAAAATCCATTGATGTATGCACCGAAACAAGGAATTTTTGATTATCAAAAATGAATTCGTACGATTCGAATGGCGTTTTTCACTCTTTTGAATTACTCAATTCTAAACTAAAACCTACAAGCAAGTGGAAATTTTACACGCAGAATTTACAAGCTTAATTCTGGCAGGCTAAACAGTAGAATGTGATCAGAATAATATTTTATCCTAGAGGAATGTTATTCTAATGGATGAAATGGTTTTTCACCTGATAGAATTTCCTATGTGATCACAAACCATTTCATTTATTGTAATGACATTTGATTGGTTTGAAAAAAATATTTTATGGATACCATTGGATGAAATATTATTTTATCTGAATGATTTTTTCCCTCGGTGTACTGAATTCCCGTGTGGGAATTTTTCCGCGCTTAGACCTGGGCCAGGTTTGTAATCCCTGCTTAAAATGTGGCCCTGGTTAGGACACCTGGATTGATCCCAACTTGGGGTGTTGCGCTTTTTAATCTAGGCCCCGGAATGCAGGGTTGGCAAAAACCCGGGTTTTTTAGAAAAAGCCCGACCCACTTGGGTTTTTTCAGGTTTTTTCAAAATTTCCGGGGTTTTTCGGATTTTTTCAGGCTTTTTTCGGGTTTTTTAAATTTATTAAATTTCGAAATAGTAGAAATCATTCCAATTATTCTCTAGACTATTACGAGGCCTTGCTAGGGCTTACAAGTTCCTCACCAGTGCCTGCGAGACTTGGCGAGGCCTAGAGAATGACTAGAGATTTCTACTACCCAAGTAACACCAACTTGCGTAAAATATTTTGCGAACGTTCCTAGAATATTTAAACGTCCTGCAAATATTCTTAGAATGTTTGACGGAAATTTTGTGATACTAAGGTAGGATACGCAAGCGAGGCTGTTCAGTCTAGGCGAGTGAGGCATCCCTAGATTGAAATATCCGGGGAGTACACTAGCAACCTCAACTGGGGCCCACATGGGCCGTGGATAGGAAACTCATATTGGATGCCCAAGTTATACCCTTACGGGGCCTGGACAGACTTTAGGATGCCCAGGATTGATTTCCACACGGGTTGGATTGATTACCGTAACAGACAATTTATCTGTCGATAGACTCCATCTAAGAAACTGTTAATGAAGACTTTCAATGCAAAATTAATGAAATGTCGAATTAATCTGATGATAATTTCTAGTCGGAAACTTCACCAAGAGAATTTATATTCAAGGCACTGAATCGTTGTTGTTGTTGATTAAATTGTTCAGAATCGATTCTTTTTGATTTAGTCTGATCATCTTTCGTACTCTTCAAATTCAAATAAGTGAATTCCACTGATTCGGATTTGCAGAGTACAATATTCTAAATGTTGTAAAATCGCCCAGATTAAATTGAAAAAAAAATTGCTTTCTGTTTATATGATTCTCATCTCTCCACGAAGTTACTGGTATTCGGAACCAGCTAAGAATTTTCCATCCTAAACACAGGAATGAAAAACTCTTGTCATTCTCATTCACGTACGTTATCAATCAGCTTGTCAGTCAGTTTTTATCTATTCCTGGATTGTACTTTAAAATGAAATTTTTCTTCGTAAATTATCGAACTCCATATCTAGTGTACTTTCGATACACTTTCGAATAAAATCTCAATTGTAATTGTAAATCGTGAAATCGAATGGAATTATCAATCCTCGGGAAATGAAAAGAGAAGAACACGTTTGTATTTCTTCCTATTTACGTACAATCAATTGTTTTATAAACCATCTAGTAGTTAGGACGGAAATTAAGATACTAATGTGATTCGGTAGGGAACGAAACGAAGTTAGAGATGTC
The DNA here is from genome assembly GCA_018340375.1 of Gonatopus flavifemur. Taxonomy (NCBI): domain Eukaryota; kingdom Metazoa; phylum Arthropoda; class Insecta; order Hymenoptera; family Dryinidae; genus Gonatopus; species Gonatopus flavifemur. Next base: position 2,259,609 of record JAFFJZ010000023.1, read on the forward strand.
AAAGTCCAGCTGAGAAATCGATGCAGTCAAGTTCTATTTTATGGAGAAAAGGAGTAAAAACCGGATGCAGGATTGATATGTACAGTGGAACTTGTTCCTAGGGATCGATCGGGTAGCGAAAATATCCCTCCAAGTGGCTTAGGCTGAAGATATCATACGCGTAGCTGTTAGATACATTGAAAAATTGGCAACATTTGTGAGATACTTGTTTGGAGGTAAAAAAATGAAGTCGATAACTTGCTGCATTGTGGCTCTATGCGGAATGTCGTGAGATAGAAGAAACGTATCATTTTATAGGATTTCAAGCAGAATTCTTGCTTCTTATTGTGTTCCGGACGGTGATTCTCAAGGTGATTCCAAAGCTCAGACGACTATTTGAAAAACATTTCAATACAATGACTCGCAATATCAGAGCAACCTTTGTATCTTTCGTGGGATGAAGTTGGAGCCTCGAGGAACGATTCGCAATCTTGAGATTATACGACACATTCGGTAAAAGGCATCCATGGCATCTATGTGGTATGCGCATACAGTTCTTCAATTCCACATCGTAGACAATAATTTATCAAAATATGCGCATTTTCAACAATGTTGAAACTTCTCTTTGTTGATTCGATTCCCTCTTCTTCACGAGAAAACTGCTTTTCTTTTGCATTTCTCAACAAACATAAATAACAACTTTAACCCAGCCATAAAATTCGTGTGTAAAATATTTCATGAAAAAATATCCCAACTGAACATTTATTATCTACATTTACTATTTTTCTGAAATGTCTATTTATCTGCAGAAAGAATTCAACATATACAAATGATTAGAACGAAATTTCTGAAACATCGATTGTTTTGGTTGATGTTTTGAAACTTCCGCCTAAGAATTTTCTTTTAAAGTAATACTTGAGTTTTTATCGATACATTTCAGTTGCCCCCCATCTATTTGGTCCATCGTCAATTGGAAGATCTCAATTTCTCTGATACAACTGTTGAAGACAGTCAACGAAGAGATAAATTATACGATTTGAAGATCAATCAACTTGTATTGTTTCTTGAATATTATTATAAAATATACGAATTGAGTGAAAAGAAAAATAAATCGCTCGTTGCAACATATTAAATTAAAATATTTGTCATCAGCTAGAAGATCAACTACGAAGCCAAAGAAAATCGAGGAAGAAAAGAATTGTCTCCTACAGAATCTCATCAATCAATGGAAAATCGTATGGAACTCAACAAGATTGAATTAAAATAAAATTAAATATACATACTATATCCTCTTTATGCGTTGTATCGACAAACACTTCATCAAACGAAGAAAGAGACTGTATTTTATTGAATCTTCACATAAATGTGTAACTGTGTCTGATTCCAAACAGAGTAAATCGTACAACTATTAATATTGTAATATCTGCGAACATGATCCATTCTTTAGGTGGAAGTATCAAATCGTTTATTTCATACATGTACTGAACGAAACTAAGAACCAGGGGATCCAGTACTCTTTCACACAGTTACCTGCAAAACAGCAACTCACTTCTCAAGAAGGGCTCTCAAGTGACAGCCTAAGTGACATTTTGTGCAAACTTTTCCACAAAATACATAAGAAATGAACATTTTAAGCATGAAATAACTGAATACATCCCGGGTAGAGATAATGAATCGTGACATTTCCCAGTTCTGTATACACGGAGAAAAATGCAGGTCGAAAATATAGTAATCTTTAATAGAAATTTGAGAATATTTCTTAAAATCTAAGAATTTTTCTTTAATGCATAATGAAGACAGAACGGTCCACTTTTTTGTGGAATTGTATTCGAAAAACAATGAAAAATTATCAATACCTAATAAAGAATAGAGAAACATATGAACTTTCCAAAAGTCGCATACGAAATTTCACAAAGTGAATAGTAGGATATTGAAATTTTGTTACTATTTTTGTAAAATTTCACGCGCGATTTTTGGAAGGTTCATATGCTTCTCTATTCTAAGTATTGATGATTTTTTATTGTTTTTCGAATAAAATTCCACAAAAAAGTGGACTGTTTTGTTTTTATTATACATTTAAGAAAAACTCTCAGATTTTAAGAAATATTCTCAAATTTTTATTAAAGATTGCTATATTTTCGACCTTCAGTTTTCTCCGTCCAGAGCCTCGTCAGGCCCTGACCAGGCGCTGAAAATAACTTGGAAATGCCCGAGTCATTTCTACCCGGAATCCCTGCGATTGCGCACCGAATGTTAATTTCCATCCTGTAAATTAAAAAAATGTTGACAGTTGAAGGTTGTAATGGAATCACATATTGTGTTTCATATCCAGCCCTCAATTGCATACATTTACTCTATCGTGTATATATTTATCATTCCAATTCTTGAGAAGTTTTATAGGAACCATAATTCCCAGCACAATGATCCAAGATACCAATTTATAACCCTCTTCGATAATTAATTTTACAATATTGGAGGCCTGGCGTTGAACAAGAATCAGACAATGCATTTTAAGCTTCTTCGCGTTTTGAGTGAGTACATCAAATGCAGTTTCTGATCCTTGGCGAACGCCATGTGTTTACCTGTAAATATGCTTGAATTCTCTTGTTTGCGATTGTCAAAGGTCAATTTGAATTTATTCATATTAGTTTCTAGTCTGTTGTTTAGAACATGATAAGATTAGAGATTTGAAATCCTTTGTCCTGTTTTCCAGATTTTTCATTACCCCAACAATGAATTTAAATGCTCGAATAGTTTTGTAGAACTACAGAGATTTTGCACGGGAGATTTACTCGCATTAACAACAGTATATTGGGAAAAAATAAAATACGTGATGTATTGTTGTAGAACACTCTTGACGATCAATAGAGTTTTTTTTTAGCAGTGGATTATCATTGGTCGTAATATATTCTTGAAAACACACAGTAGAAAATTTTGTGTATTTTAAACACACGTACATGTCCCAAACGGTCCACTCAAAATTTGTGTTAAATATTGAGACAAAGGATGTGTGAGATCAACACAAAATTGTTTAGTTTACATCTAAGATCTGTCAATTTGACACTCATCCCCCAAAATTTTTTACTGTGCACAATTGATTATTAACAGTGCTTTACGATTTCTTTCAATATTGATAGATTCTTTGTGGGGTAAATTGGTTAACAATAGTGATGCAATCTGTAACTAATAATACATCACTCGACATGCTTTCTTAGTTCGTCAACGTCATCGGAGTCAAGCTGTGCGCGCAATTATGTCATCTTTGTCTTTGCATGTACTTACTATTGCGTTCATACCAGTACCTCTCCCCTGTAAAGTCTCCGTACACAGTAGTTTTGAACTTGTAAAGAAGTTTGACCCTCTTCACATTCATTTAATCAAGCTTCCAGTTACAAAACTCATTCCGAACTAGAATTTGCTGATCATCATTCCCAATGAACTGCAAAACAAGTATTAAATTTAGAACTTTATTCAGCCTTGAACTTGGATCTAGTGCACTACTCGTAATCCCGTTCTCCTGAACTACACGGAAAAAAGAAAACACTACTGGTTACTGTGAATGACAGCGATCGGTTGAAAAACAAATGAAAACACGCTTGGGTAATGAGAATTAGCGCGATCACAGTGATGGGTAGTGTAATGAAATGCGTTAACGCTGACTGGACAGTAATGAGGACTGGGAAACGCAGTACTGCATAGGATGAATTTGAGTTTCAATATATTTTTGTGATTCACAGTAACCATTGCTGTTTTCTTTTTTCCGTGTAGAATTTCATTTCATATTACAAATGTCTGATATTATGAAAATTCGTCCCCATCACTTCGATCCGATAAATTAAATTTGCAAATGAGGAATAACACGCGCGAAGGTTTGATAATAATTCTGATGGAATTCACAACGAAATATTCAAACAGAAATGGGTGCTTCGAATGGTCAATCAGATCTTCATCAATTTTAATATTTGTACGGTTTACTTTTCGAACATCGATCATCTTCATTCTGTATATTTTTCTTTCATTCTCAGTTCGCTGAGAACCCAAAATCAAGATTAAACAAAAACGCAAAGAAAGAACCCGATTTTTCACTCGATATTTGCTCGTTCTTGTGTTCCAGGATTAAATTACTGTACCTTCCAAATCGAAGAATTCCCAACACCAGCAACGACGTCCGCGAGAAGCTTCTTCGTGGACTCGCATCTTCAAATCGCAACGTCCGAAGCTCACAAAAGATTCCCCTGCACCAATTGCTCGAGCGTATTCAGTCGAAAAGGCGGCCTGACTTATCATCAAAAATTCGAATGTGGTCAAAGGCCGCGATTTAGTTGTCCTTATTGCACTTACCGAGCTAAGCACATCTCAAACACTCGAAGACACATTAGAAAACGTCATCCCGAACAAGAAGTCTATACCTTGGATCTATGTCAAATCGAATGAATTATCTCATGAAACCCTCCTCTATGAATTCTTCTTCCGAAGTTGCCCTTCTTTAAGACTGATTGCTATTCATATATTTTGTAAATATCAACTCTTCTTCTTTGCATTTGTTTATTGGAAGATTATTATTAATATTATAAATTGAACCAGTTTTGTTGTGATGAAAGGAATAATATATTAAATATATAATTATCCGCAGAAGAAAGAATTTGGGTAATTTAGTATTTGAGAAATAGACTGTGGCTAGTGATAGATCAGAAACCTGCGACTGTGGCTAGAGGGTTAAGTAACTGATCCTCCATCAAACATAGCCAGGATACAAGATCGTGAGGTATGGGAGTTCGAATCTCTGAAAAATCAATTGTTTTTTTTCTTTCTTCTCATAATATTAGAGAGAAATTCCTACTACTTTGACTTCTCGATCTCAAATTTTAGATTAAGTTCTCCGCACTTGATTTTATATCGATCACTGTTTATATATATATTTTTTTTGTTAAAAAAACCGAACGACGAAGAGGAAATATATGTATTAAAAAGTACTTATTCCTTTTCTCTTTCAATTTTTTCTAGATGTCGTTTGTATTTGAGAAGAACAAACACATTCTTATTAACGAATCGTCCTATAAATTTTTGTTACAGATTTCGCATTAGCCGCCGAACTTGTCCAACAATCGCCGGACAGAAGACGAAGATATCGGCACGGTGGTGCCCATATAGATGGGGAAGATAAACCAAGATGGGCGTGCCCGACTTGTCCCAGTACTTTCAGTCATAAAAACAATTTGTATTATCACACAAAATTTGAATGCGGTCAAATGCCAAGGTTCAATTGTCCATATTGCATATATCGTACAAAACATGTTTCGAATGTGCGCGCTCACGTGCGTAGAAAGCACCCCGGTAACAACGTCTATGCCATCGATGTTTGTAAAATGTTGCAAGGATAAACTGGGGAACGAAGATCTATTCCTCTCAACGTGGATTCATTATTTATATTTATAAATATAACTTACATGATATGTGATGATTATATTCAAATAAATTTAAAGAGACACATTACGCGTGAAAATTCTCATGATTTTTCTTGATTTCATCAATTTTGTGAAAAACAAAAACGAAAAAAACAGGAAATCACGTCACGAAGAAATGGAGATATGACAGTTGGAAGATGTTCAAATACGAATATATATACTGTTCCTTTTTTCACATTCTTTTGTTTTTTTTAGTTCGGTTGTAACGAAGGTGAGATCAACGATTTTATTTTATTCTTACAATGAATTCAATAATCTTGATACCGTTTAAGTAGAATGCTTTGAGAACTGCATACTTTGATTACACAAAGAAAGAATTTTAAACAAAAGTTATTTATTCAATTTTTGTTTTTCTTAAATCCCTTTCTCAAATGATCAATCAACGAGTGTCACGGTACACGAAAAGAGAAAAGAAATGACTAATTAGAAAGGTTTTAAACGTTTTTTTTTCAGGTGATGAGACGATTGAATCATCGATGGAATATTCGTTCGATTGGAACCAAGCGATTCGGAAGGTTCAACATCCCCTCGCGCCTAACAAAGTCGTACATATTTGTCCGAAGTGCGGAAAATCCTTCAATTGGCGTTACAACGTTCTCCATCATCTCAAATTCGCTTGTGGACAATTGCCACGTATTTATTGTCCGTATTGCGTCTATCGTACCAAACATATGTCCAATTTACGTGCTCATATTCGTAGAAAACATCCTGATAATAAAGTTTATGCCATCAACGTACCGAATGACACCACTGCTCACTGTTGAAAACTTTCTTATCTGTTTTTTAATACGTAGAAATGATTTTTCAAATATTTCACATGAATCACTGTTCCTATGTTACGTTAAATTCAATTTTCTTGAATTAAAATAGGGATATTTTGATATCCCAAACGTAGTAATTACAAGTTAGCCAAGTAAAAAACGCTGAAAAACTGACATAGTGAAATATGAACGTACCAAGCACATTGGTCCCGTACTCAATCGTATCGTTATTTGAGCTGGAGGTATCGTTAGTTTATCGATCTATGCATATAGACTGAGAGAAATTTCTATAGTCACTGTAACTAAAACATCTCAACTAAACATTCCTAATGAGAGCTGCTAAAAATTCGGTTGATTCAACTATATTTTTTTAGTTGAATCAATCAAATTTCTAGTAGCTTTTGCTATGAATATTTGCTTGAGGCATTTGAGTTACAGTAACCTCATAAATTTTTCTCAGTTTATTACCACAGAAAAAATTTGCAACCCACTATCAACATAATACTTTCCAATGTCTTGATTAACATATTTTTTGTGCCATAACATTGTACTGTCTATGATGAACTAATCATGAATTATACTAACTGATACCGACGTATGAGAGGTCCTAAAACCAACTCCTAACATAAATTGAAGTTCTTTTTATAAACCTTGACATTATTGAAGTAATATTTCTTATGTATTTATTTATTTCTATTTTTTCACACATATCTTTCACAGAAAATCTGAAAAATTTCCTGCTCTTCTTTGTGCGTGCTTTGAAATGATTTTATCGTTAGAAATTAACAGATCTTCTCCTCAATTTTTTCAAAACTTACCAAACAAAATTGATTGGTAAATGTATTTTCTTGTGACTTCAAAAAACATTCACCTGATAAGTTTTGTCATAATTTTATTGTTGATCTATCTATGTAGAAACTGGAAAGAGGGATTTGGATCTAGTAACTTCCTCACAGAGTACAGTTTCTTGAAACCCTGAAACCTGGCCCAAACATATTCTGGAAAGAGAATGATTTTGGGAATACCTCTATTCCATTTAATGCGGGTCCGACGTTGCTGTCGCTGCTCTTGAATGTTCTTCGTCGACAAAATTTTTTTATCTATGATGTAGTATTAACGCAGTGTTATGAGGAGTAGCTCAATGGGTTGTTGTGATAAAGAATTCAGGCTTTTTTGGTTTCTTCACAAAAATGATACGACATCACAGTGAATTCATGACAAAAGAGCAATTCGAAAAATCATTTCTGAGCATTGCCTGCATTACGATAAAAAAAAATTAATATAATAAGTATTTTTTTATAGTAATAATTGACATAACGAGGGAAAAGTTCTACATGCAAAATCATTCACCATTGTAGTAGGTGAAACTATTCATCAAGTGCCCCTCAATCAATTCGAAATTTGTTTTACGTAGTACCGTGTACATTTGTACATATACCGTTTTGTTTTGTACATATATTCATTTTAAACTATTGAAGTTCGAATACGATGCATTTCCTTCTCATGTATTCACAAGCAATCAGAGATTTTTTCAAAAACTTACAAGCTACGATTGAAGGGATTCAAACAATAGTATCAAAAGATAATCGTACACGCCGATAATCATACAATGAATAATCGTAAATTTTCTAGTCACCATTGTACATCATAAATCAGTGAAACTGAGGTTAATCGTGAAATTTATCCGTGTTGCTATTGTTTGTATATAAATAAAATTTGGACGATAGTGCATCAAAAGTGCAAATGACTGCTAATTTTTGCTAAAATAAAATTGTAGCTGCAAAATATCGATGAAATGGCATTAATCGTTTACATAGATCGACTGAAGTAGAATAATTATTAATTATAATTGATAAGGCACAGGATAGTATTAATAGTTTTAATTCTTTTAAATTGAGTGAAAGAATCGACGAGAGCTGATTTTATAATTAATATTTTGGTATTCAGGAAAAGGTTGGTTTGTCGTTTAAGTGTCGTCCTTTGCGAATAAAAATCCATTTTGCAATCTTCGTGTTGCATGTAAAGTTACTCCTAAGAATTCAGAGATCATGAGAAGTTTGTTTTGAGTTGGATAACGTAAAACAATTTCTTTTCAAAAGACTGTGCAAGTTCTTGAGAAATTGTAATTAGAAGATTGTGATCAGAGTGTCTCAAGCAAGGAATTCTTTGAGACGCTTTCGAGCAACTCTAGAACTTTCAAATTGTTTGACATATCCATTTAGTGACAGGCCAGAACGAACATGATTCTTTTCGAACCATCAATGAAATACCAAATAAATAAATTCTCGCGAGATTTATTATGGTACAAGGCTGCGCTCATGACACTTTTGGTATTCTAATAATCGTAGTAACTTGGAGGAAAATTTACTCACGCATAAAAAACGTAGTGTTGTTGTAAATAAATTGTAGACTCTTGAGTTTCTTGGTCAATTTTAAACATGAATTTAAATTGGGCTTCTTGAAGGTTACAAGTCCGTAGATGAAATGAATCAAAACCGTGTATAAAATATGAACAATTTTTCCACTAAGAAACTTTAGATATATTATTTACAATTATCCAATTATCTAATTATTGATGGAATCCTTTCATACATTTCCCACAGTGAAGGAACAATAAAATTGCATTATGTTTATAAGGTTTCACTTATTGAAAATCTCAGACGTAAAACAGTTGAATAATCTCAAATGCAGTCCTAATAACAATGCAACGATGAATAAAGTCCAGTCGAGTGAATCAAGCTAACATGCAACTTCCAAATACGGCTCTCGTGATATACCATCTCTTACGGGCTCCTGATGCCCGTGGTATCAGTTTTAGGGGCAACGAGTTGAATTCTTTGTAATCAAGGACCCTTCGTTCACCTTGGTACCCTAGCTATTTGCACTAGTAGGCCTATGCTTCAAGTACACGGTGTCCCAACTCATGAAAGGTTTTCCGCAAGAAATCAGTGCCTTTTCGCCTAGGTCACACCTTCAATTTTGTTTTCCTTTTTTCTCAATTGAGAAGAGGAAGTATAAGATGTTTTCATGAGTTATTACTGCGTACCAAAATCCCAACGCGTTCATGTTTCCCCAAAAGAGCCGGGGTAAATGCCAGAAACCGAAACAATTACGAATCCGGTTATCTGAGTAAATATTTCAATTATATAACTCGTGTTGCCTTCGGGACTTCGTTGTTTTCAAATACCTTGAAGAAGTATCAACTTTTAGAACACCTAGCAAGGTAAAACACTGAATTTTCAACTTTTCTGCAATTCAACTGAACAAGATTGTTGTATTATTTCATCCTCATGAATTCATTTCCTCACTCTAATTATGATAATCACGTTTATTATCTAGAAATTGTGGGTACTGTCTGAATAATTTATTGAAAATTACTGTGAAAACATGTCATAAAAATTTCAGTTGAATTCTTGTTTTTCTTCAATTGTGGAATATCGCGGAACCATTTGCTGATTCACAATTACATAATGTTTATGCCTATTCATCGACACCCAATATAGAAAGCGATTGATCTTCTACTTCTTCATGAAAAAATTATTCCTCAAATTTTCAACCCCAAACGCCTTCAGAGGAAAAGGAGTCAAAATTACAACTGAATTAATGAGAGAAGAAGGATTTGATTACAATTGATTGAGCGTGTTCTCCCTGTTTTTTTCTTTCCAGTGCAGTTATCTACAATTTATCAATCATATTTCAGTGATTGATCAGAAAGAAGTATGAATTTTTCAAATAATTAGCGAAAACGATCACGAAGTAAGCTATTCCAGCACATCAACTTGATGAACGAATAATTCCACACGGAGAGGAAAAATTTGCTGACGCAGCAAATCGAGGTATTATATATAGAATAGCAAAATTTTTTGCTGACCCAGCTAAAAATTTGCTATAACATCAATCGTGTTAGCTACGACAGTAATTTTTTAGCTGTGGCAGCAAAAAATGTTTGTTCCGCCAGCAAATTTTCAGTATTATATACAAAATAGCAAACAAATTTTGCTGGGATAGCAAACATTTTTTGCTGCCACAGCTAAAAATTCGCTGTCGCAGCTAACAAGATTGCTGGAACAGCAAATAGTTTGCTGTCACAGCAAAAAATTTGTTGCTCTGGCAAAAGGAACCCAGCAAAAGTAGATTTCGCTGCCACAGCGAATTCCTTTTTCTCCGTGCAAATGATGGGCAATAGTAATTGCATGATTGATCATTCAAGAATTTTTACATGTTAAGTCGAAATCACTGTCACTTTGCCATATTTTTATCTATTTTATTGCGATAAGAAGTTTTTTCGTTTTAATGAATAAGTTAATAAGTAAAATGTCACTCGCAAACAAAATACGTTTAACCACTCAGTCCTTTCTCTTTGATCAAAGCGCTGAAAATATGTACTCGTACACGGAGAAAAAAAATTATGGAATGATCACTAGAAAAGATAGTAAACTGGTGACAAGTACAAATTTTTTTATACAGTCGCTAACAGAGACGAGTAATGGTTCCTATTTTAATATACTAAAATACAATATAGTATACCAAAATAGGAACCATTACTCGTTTCTGTTAGCTACTGTGTACAGAAATTCGTAGTTGTCACTAGTTTACTATCTTTTCTAGTGATCATTCCACGATCTTATTTCTCCATGTAGTTCGTATGTCATGTTTTTAATAGCATTTTCAATACAGCTTTTGCTCATTTGTTGTTCTCTCAAAGAAATTGAAACATCAAAACAATTTATATAGTTCCTATAATTTCGATCGAGATATCATTCCACCTTCTCTAAATACTTGAATATTTAGTTGACATAATTTGTACATATAAATCAATGTAAGCCTTACTTTAGAAATATGATTAGCATAAGTTTAGTACAATAATACTCATATATAATAACTTTTACCTAGTGCTTATATTTATCTATTATTTTTCCGATTGTTATCCTGTTTTCGTAGTGTATTATTATAAACAGTCTGCCGTAAACATTATAAACTCTGATAGAAAAGAATGTCATGCAAATTAACGCAAAATTTACGCATATTTTTAATGATAGACTACACAGTATGGTCGTGATTTTTCTCGCCACCTAAACAGCACAACATGCCACTAGAATGCTTATAGAATGTTCATAAAACGTAGGAGAGCTTTTCTGAACATTCAGGAAACGTCCCAAAGATAAATTTTACTGTTAGGGCATTTCCAAAAGTGAGTTCTTTTGGAGTAATGAATCGAAAGACATTTTGTACTTACTAGAATAGTTATTAGATCTCGATAAGTTCTAAACAATGGAAACAATGTTTCTCATCATTCCCATTTTTGTTCTTAAATCTTCTTTTCCCCTTTCCTCCATGGTGGAAAGTTGCGTTCACAAACGTGCTTTGGAAAAACGCAAAGGCACAGTTTTCATGAATTATGAATTTACATACGAGATTTCATATTCTGAGGGTCAAAAAAAGAAAAATAAGAAATAATTGAAAAGGTTTTTTCATATTGATAATTCCTATCTGAATGTGAGACACCTTTTTTCGGTTGAAAAAGAAAGAAATGTTCATGATTCCCGGGAAAAATTTTTCCCACACCTGCACGGAAAGTTGATGTTTTTTGACCTATTTTTAGAGGAGAAAGTGCTGAATTTCAAGCGAATGTGTCACAGCGGGAGGAAAATATTTTCCGCCCGCTCGCAGCGGGAGGAAAGTACTTTCTGCCCGCTCGCAACGGGAGGAAAGTACTTTCTGTCCGCTTGCAACAGGGTGTCACTTTCACTCTCCTTGCAGTTGTGGGAAAAAATAGTATGTTCACCTCGGGGAGAAGTGGGAAATTTCCCCCCTTGATGAACAATATACTATTAAATCTAATGGATTAGATCTACGTAGATCTAAATGGATCCATCCAAAACTAAATACATTCCACATAGATAAAAGTATTTCTTTGAATTTATGAAAGTGTTACTTGGACGGGTCGCAATGAATATTTCTTTGACTGGAATCAAGTTTTGTTAATTTGAAACAGGTTATCATCCGCTTTTTGTTCAAAGCATGCGTTTGTTTATACCGAAAAAATATTTATTTCGACCTATCCAAAGACCAAATTCTCAAATTCAAAGAAATACTTACATGTGTGCACATATCCCATTTTCTGGATCTAGCAAAATCCGATTAGATTGACATAGATCCAAATAATTGTTCCCTAGGTTCTGAAATGAAGATCATGGCCCTAAAAGAAACTGGTGATTGATTTGAAAATACTTCCGCCAGATTTGAATCGCATATCAGTGATTTTTGTAGAAAGTATGCGTCAACTTGCATCACATCCTTTTTCCTTCAGAATTTGATCTCCGATCTCATTTTTTCGAAATTCACTCCGATATACCAAAGTGTCATAAAAAAAACGTAAGATTCTTATTCACCCTCAACTGAAATAACGATGTACCGTAGCTCTCTAAACCGAATACCGTTTCTCGTATTCTTCATAAACTCGATTTATCGCCTTGTAGATCGTTATTAAACTTCCGAGGTACTTATTTTATTATTATCATTATTATTATCATCATTATTGTAAATCCACCTAAGAAGATATGAAGAATGCGTTCTCTATTTTTGTATTAATTATTTTGGGGAAATTCCGTGAGCTATGGGAGTCATCGGTGAAGAAATGATTGCTCAGAATAGCAAACACAAAATATTTGAACATTCTTGGTAATTCTGTGAGGGATCTTTCATAGTAATTTCCTCATCTAATGATTCATAAAATCCTGTTTTCCATTAGATTAGGATTGTCATTCTTTTCGAATTATATCAAATTCAGGATCAAAAGAAGGTCAAAAATATGTAAGAGTGTCCTTGGAAGGTCTGAAAGGAAAGTGTTCGAAGCATGATAACATAATTCCACAACGAAACCGAATATTATTATGTTTTAAAACCTGTCAAGAATGTTTTCAGTAAAGAGGAAACTGAACTTATTATTTACCTTCAGTTTCAGTGATATCCGATTAGGTTGTCGTTCTTGGTGTGAAGAAAATACATGAATTCCTCAGTAATGAGCACAATTAGACTGAAGCCTAAAAGGTTTATGCAATCTCAAACCGTGCATTTCCCTACCAACTCTCTTGACGACACAAGAAAGAGTATTGTGCCTTTCACATACGCAAACACGCATAATTTTATATAATCTCGATCTCATCTTAAAAAATCCAATGATAGAAATAATATGCGTTCCTTTAGTCTAGAAAATACTGCGAAAATCAAAGTATCTTAAATATTACGTTAAACAATATCATGTACTCTCGTATACGCATAGGAAAAAAAATTATATAATTCAAAACTGACAATGTAATGTAAAACTATTTTGACAGAAGAATACTAGTAATTAGAAATAAAATATCTCTTCTGAATTTCCTCTCACATCGATCCAAATATCACGTATCTTCCACAGAATCCGAGCTCAAAGGACACGATTTTTTTTTTTTTCATTCATTTATTCTCATTGTTGAAAGAAAAAACACGTTTCCTTTTCACGAACCATTTTAATGATTGTACAATAATTTTTTCTTTTGCAGAATTTCTCGTGTCTTACTTGCGGCAGGATATCGAGTGGCCATGTTCACCAAAACCAACATCCACCGCATCTATGATGGTAACCACGGAATTGCATGTACAAAGGTTTCCTTGCGGCAATTGCAAAAGCGTCTTCAGTAGGAAAGATAATTTGAAATATCATTTGAAATTCGAATGCGGTCAATCGCCTAGGTTCAACTGCCCCTACTGCGCCTACAGGACAAAACATCCCTCGAACGTTCGAGCGCACGTCCGCAGAATACATCCTGGAAATACCGTTTATGTTGTAGATATTTGTAAAACTGGAATCTCCTCGTAGTTCTTGTTCCTTCCCTCGAAGTTCACGTTCAAATGTTGAAAATATCATTAGGAGAAAATTTATTTATTGTAATAATTTATTGAAGGATTCCTCGATGTACAGGAAATTTATTTTTCATTTTGTTTTTTTTTAATCGATTTTCCGTTGGTAACATGACATGCAGGATAAGGCATTATTATTCATACACGCTCGGGTTATTCTTGACGTTGTACTGAGTTAAACTAGTTGAGTTTGAGTAGAAACTTTTTCCTGCTCCCGTTTTCCTTGGAAATAATTAAATCAGATGTAGAAGTACTGTTCTGATTAGTATAAGCACACGTGATTGATCAGTTTCGATGGATATCACGTTTTGATGGCACTAGGGTCTAGGACTCGGCATTTGCTCTAGGGATCTCATGTCCAACAGGACGAGGACTTCGGTGAAATAAAAATGAAACATTGGTGTTCTTCAAAAAAACGTTCTTGAAGTATTCAGGGCTCTCACCGTTACTATTTCTATTACCAACAAGATCATGCGATTGGGTGACTTTGTTGGAATAAGTAACTGAGAGAACGCCCTGAGTATTTTGAAAACCGTCAAAGTCCACCTTCGTCTAGCGTTTCAGATGAAACTTTAAAAAATAACATCTCTGAAATATCGTAGGAATGTTTCGTATTTAAAAACCGTTTCAGAGATATTATTTTCAAACTTTCCATCCGGTAAGGATTTGAGCAATCTCTGACACCGAATTCGAAACGTCAATGGAACTTCGTTTACAATAATTTTCACTGGATACATGATTTTTTATGTTTCAAATACAACCTCAATTGACCCTTAGGAACGCAATGTTTTTTGTGACTTTTTTGAAGTCACAAGTGTGTTGATAAGAATTATAAAGCTACGATGATGAAGAACACGTTAGCTACGTAGCTTAGTTGGAATTTATTTCTCAATAAATATTTACTGTTGAAGCATCATTGAATTCTTTATTATACAAAGAGAAACGGTTTGATATCATAACGCCTGCAGAGAAGTTTGTAGTACTTGCAAAAATACTCACTGTAACACCTGAGACATTACTGTTATTCATAAAAATGTTTGTTTTAGCAACAGAATTGAGTTGCATTGATAATTTTCCTTGCTCTCTTAGCGCTCCGTAGTTGCTATGCCAGGCACTCTTTCTCCATGCAATCAATCACTAGAAAGGCTTCCCAGGGTCACAAGTTCCAAAGAATTCAAACTTTTATTACAATGAACTTGCAGCGTTACAAGTGAGGAGTATTCCTTATTTAGTTCCTAAGAAATATTTCTAAAATGTTTTCAATTTGACTCTTAACTGCATAGTAATATCAATATGGTTGTGTTGTGTAGAATTCTATGGATTTAATTATCCCATGAGTTTGAGAATCGATTATTCAAAAACTACCATATAGATGAAAAATTTTGGGCGATGAATTGATCAAACCATTTCATAAATATGTTTTATTGTGACTTCCCATAAAGAGGATTCTCATAAAACCCCTCTTTAATCATCAGTCTTGGTTAAAAAAAAAAAACAAACAAACAAACAAACCCGGCCCAAGTTGTGGCAAAATCGCACATTATATGTGGTCCCTGCACTGTATTGTTCATTTCTCTCATTCCTATGTCGTAAATTATAGCGCTTGGAATTGAAACATTCTGTTGATTCACTCTACTGTAAGTTCGATAATATCTTTCACATTATTTAAACGATACGACAAATAAAAAAAGCCAAAGAAAACAGGAGAACAAGAATGACTGTTTTTATGACCTCGTGTGGATTTTTTCATAAAAAGTATAGCAAATAAAAATTGAATGTACGAAAGAAATAGTGCATATAAGTTTGTATGTATGTATGTTTGTACGTGCGTGTACAGTTGATCGACACTTCAACAAACTTTATATTATATTAAAAATTATACGTATCACGATCGAATTATCATCGATACGAAACGATGTTTGATATTTTTCTACACACTTGTAATAATTTCAATTTGAATTCTATTATGATTAAAGGAGAATGATAATGATAATAAAAACGAAAATATTTCATTTCAAATCTTAATGGGTTCTCTTTGTTGTTGTGCTTTTATTGAACTGTGTAGAGGGAAATACGTAGAAAATCGCTGAAACTTGAGAAAGAAAAGAAATATGCAAAACAATATGTGGTAAAATTGTTCACAAATTCGAATGATTGAACGTTATGATTACAGGTTATCCAGATACTTTCTTAACCGATCCAAAAGAACAATGGAGAAGATGGGATAATAATCTGAACTCTTCGGATTATGACGAGAAGAAGATGCAGAGAAGACAGTTTCCTAAAAGTTATCCGTGTCACAAGTGCGATAGCACCTTCTCGTGGAAGAGTAATCTTTACAATCACTTGAAGTTCCAATGCGGACAATCTCCGCGGTTTAATTGTCCGTATTGTTCTTACAGGACGTGGCATAAATCCAATGTTAGATCTCACATAAGAAGATTACATCCTGAAGAAAAAGTTCATGTTGTTGATGTTACGAAGAATTGAACGAGGATGAAGGAGCAAATAATTTCAAACTTAACAAGTTTGGTTGATTGATTTCTCTTGTATTTTCGGTTGAAAGGGAGCCGAAGTTTGAGAAAGCTCTGATACAGCTTTGAATTGTTTGGATTTAAAAATTCTCACCATGCCAGTTACAAAGCAAACCCTGGAAACTATAATTTTTTTGTTTGTTACAGCGAACAGAAATTCGATAACTTCCACGAGCTGTGTATTCGAATGACCTCGGTTTTAGGATTGTTTGTTTTCTTTCATTCGAATTGTCGAATGAAATTCAACCCCTCGATACAAACTGAACCTAAGACAAACTTTCCCTTCAGTTCCCGTTCATTTGCCCAATTATTCAAGTGCCTTTTTCCGTTCACTTCGTTTTTCGTTTTTTCCGACATTTCTTCAAAATGTGATCTTGTATCTCCTTTTTCTCTTCCCAAATCACACCAATGTGTGTGGAACATTGATTGAATGTTCATTGCACAGTTTCACGTTCTTTGAATTTTACCATAATGTACGTTACACCTGTTGTGCTGTGTGAGCCCTCTCTTCCCTTGTATAAAATACTTACAGAGGGAGGAGGTGGAACGAGATCATCTTCTTCGTTGCAACTTCAAAGATTTATGAATTGTAAGGTTGAATTAGGATTTTCTGTCAAGTCAGGTTCACGACAATAGAGCACAAAAATAACGCAGAGTGAAGCAGTAAAGTGGTTGGGAAAGAGTGGAAGTGTCCATTAAACTGAATGAGTTTCGAATAAGATCTAGATAAATAATAGATACTCATCCGATGAGATTTCGCGCTTTTTGTGTCTGGTTTTCACTTCGAGTGAAACTTGGATAAACCCCGAATAGATTTTGGAAGGCGATCCACTTAGATAGCAAAAATTCCGAAAACTGGATCTCATCGAATTGTTTCAGGGCTGATCTTGTCACGATCATGAAAGCATGTTTTTCTTATGCTTTGTAGTTTCCAGAGGGTACTCGAATAGATTCGTGTACGGACCCAATTCCCAAAGATTTTTCCGGACAGAACCGCATTACGTATCGCAGATTTTTAGACAACTTATCCAAATCAAGATCCCATTTTCGTCCGGTTTCCATTTGGTATTTTCCGTTAGGGAAAACCGACGACTCCACACAATGTTGTGGCAAACGATTTAGATGCGCTAGGTTTGTGGGCGGATGCAATTACAGAAGGCGCTTCAGCAGGATTCGAATTCCTTGTCTCGTACTCTCTAAAATTTTTAGAGTGAGATTTCACTCTTCAGCCAGCCAAAAGTGAGCCTATCGAAATTTTGAGTGGAATTTCCACTCTTTCACAGTGATATTCTAAGGTTTGAGGTTAGAAACTCACAGCCACTCAAATTCTAGAGTCAATTTTTCACTCTAAAAGAGTGAGGGTTCACTCGAAACGAGTGAAAATCCCACTCGAAGCGGACTGGCTCACTTCTGAGACTTAGTAGAGTGAAACACGTGATTTTTCACTCTTTCAGATTTATAGAGTAGATGGTGAATTTCTTTGAGGAGTCAATTGTCGCTATACGCAAATTTTGACCCTTCGGAATGAAGCTCTATCTCAATCCGAAAACTCCAAATTGATTGGGTTTTCAGAAAATGAGGCCTAAGATACAAATAACATATCCAATTGATGAACCTAATTCTTTCTTGTTTCTTGGGAACATCATGTATTTTTCTAAATTCTGAAATAATATTGGTTAGAAGGTTCAACCGAAAAAAGCCTATTGTGATGATTAAAGTATTAATATAAACTGGCCTAAAGCTCTGGATATTATAATATACTGATATATTTAATACATATTACAAGTTCTGCTTCATTTTCAACAAATTTGCATAACAAAATTTTTTATTCCAATAGGAATAACACTTTTTCTAGCAAATTTGAACACATATTATATGAAACATAAATGTTGTTGGCAATATTATCTCACCCCCCCCCCCTCCCCCCAGCCGAATGGCGCATACCCGCATTTTTTATATGATTTTCTTACAATTATTCTGTGTTCGATATAGGGAATATGTCGATTAATTTGATATCGATTAATTTCTAATGATATATTTTTAGAATAATTATCATGGAGTATTATTTGTAAGGCTATTTCGTTGCATTTCGATTTTTTTGTTTATTCTCAAAAGTATTATTGTAATTATATTATCATCTGAACGTTACTAGTCGATTGAAAAGAAAAACACAAAATTAATTAGAAATTTTGTCAATGAAGTATTGTAAATATTAAATGAAATGAAGTGTGTTGTAAATAAGATTGAATTCAATTGTGTGAATGTTTGTGAGATAGTTCAACGGTTAGCGTTATACACAATTTCTGAATAACAATGATCAGTTAAATACGGGAGTTACGGGAGGGCATATGGCAAAAAGAAAATTGTAAATATCTCTACATAGCACAACAAAAGCGCGCTTCGAAGCTCTAAATTGTAAATTTCACAATTTCATTGTTTTTATTATATTATTCCATTACATATTGTAAATATTTCGATTCAAAAGTCCGAAGTGATCCGTTGTCGTCCTACCAATCAATTTTCTACAATTTTCTTTAGTACGTGATAATATGGAGTATTTTCTATGCAAATGTTACGAAGTTCTGTATCATTTCCATCCTGTGCGAGTAATAAATTTAATATCAATCGTCTCATTGAGGGCTACAAAATTTTACATCCAAATTGGTATCAAATTTTGTATTTTCCTAGCAGTGTATCATTTCTTCCGAAAGGCTTGGCAAATGATTTTTTCATCGTAAGATTTATTTCGAACATTTCCCCTCGTGTTTGAAAAATCATACACTTAATGAACATCATTTTTCAAATTATCAACAACATGATTATAAATTTTTTAATAATTACATATTTACATGCTTGGGAGAATAATGTTTTCACCCAACCGGTGACTTCCATGGGGGAAATCCACTTAGAATTTTGAAAAAAAACCAAGAAAATTGTTCTTACCCTAAGATATTTGTAAATTTCCCATAGGATACGATAGTGAAAGTTTGAGAATAAAATTCTGAGTCCTATTTTTTTTCATCGTTGTACATTGAAGTGGTCGACTCAGGGGACCGTATTGTTATTGTATTTTCTTTTAAAGTATGATAATTCGAAAATTAATTTTACAATTCAGCTTGAAATTACAGGATTTCTTCTTCACGGTGGTACCTTTCATTCAAACTTGAATATAAAGCAACTGCACTTCACAAAATATGAAATTTATTTTAGAAGGTGTGGCGAAATTGCAGCGAATGATGTATTTTTTCAAGAAATTACTTCTAATGAACGAGTTAAATTTTTGTTCAAATTTTCTTTCTGGTTCAAATAGATTGTACAATCATATCTCACAAGAACATTATTAGTCTAACTCGTTGAGATAAGAATTACGGCCTGGAGAAGAGCTTGGTAATATTTGTGGAAATTTTATTTCAAATATTATTTTACATAAACCGTTCCTCAGAGTTGAAATAGAATAGTATTTCAAATAAGAAACGAAATTCCAGCAAATAAATGTAGAGCTAGAGCGTAAGATGAATATGTTATTCCCTGTCTACGTCTATTCTATTGTGTTGTGTTGATAAACATGAATTAACTGAGCAGATTTTGTTTATTATTTCAAATGTTTATTTTGAATAAAACACTGTTTGAAATACTATTTCAAACGATTTCCCCCACGAATAGAATATTTTATTTTGAAAAATACATATAGAGCGTCAAATAAAATATTTATTCATCATTTACATTGGAAGATAGTATTTTATCCAGCTCTGGCCTCGGTCTCTGAGACGACGCAATAAACACTCTCTCGATAGGCCATTTTGTATTGAAAAAAAAAAAAGATTTTCAATTCATGAAATCGATCTTCAAAACTATGTGAAGTTTGAAATATATGAATTTATCACTCATATATAAAAATAATTCATAAAGAAAGCATTATTTTAGCTATCCTAAATGGGTTTCCCCCTTGAAAGGAGAAAAATTATCATTTTTTTAGCACTGCTGAATTCGTTGCACTGTCTCCTCGTACAAATATTACTATTTTCCAAACCTCCGGCTGCACAGCTCATTTGGAACAAAGTAGATATTAAAAATGTGCTTTCATCATTTATCTGAATAGAACTACTATATTATTATACTTACCGAATAGCCAGTTGAGTGAAGTATTATATTCCTATATTTGATATACAAATAAAAAAAAATAATAAATACATCAATTTTCATTATAATTTCGTATTTTTATTCATCGACACATTCAAGACACGTTCAATCCAAACCTAACGGCAAACGAACTATCAATTCTTCGATAATCGAGTCCACAGTCGATGAAAAAGCTTCACAATTATATTTTGTTCCATTCATTTATATACCATGACTGTACATGTTGCATATCCTCATTCGATTAACACTCAATCCCATTATCCCGACATTAACATATCGATAATATCCCTTCGACGATCCATCATTATCATTTCGATCGAATTATAAGTGACTTTTGTTATATAACGTTATAGAAGAAAAATCCACTAATATATATCCAATTGATTTTGTTCACAGATTCCATGTCCGACGATTCTGGCGAGATCAAATATAAGAAGATACGGCGAAGCATGAACAATCCGGATCGATTTAAACAATTCCCATGTCCCAATTGTCCCAGCGTTTTTGTATGGAAATGCACCTTGAAGAGGCATTTGCGCAATGAGTGTGGGAAGGAGCCACGATTCAAATGTCCCCACTGCGATTATCGGGGCAAATGGAAGGCCAATATCTGCAGACACATCAAGAGGGTTCATAAAAATTGTAGTATTTATGTGTTGACGACGACTTGAATTGGAGATGGGGAAAAAGAATGAAATCGAGGTTAACTCGTTCACTTGTTTTGAACACTGAATTCAGTTGAATCCAAAGCAATATTCATATCAAGGTGTCGGATATTTGAACCGACTACCATCACTCGCACAACGCAACGCAAGCAGCGTGTCCATGTAAAGAGAGAAGATATGGTGCGCAATCATATCACCCCTCTCTCTTCATACAAGCATGCTGCTTGTTTTTTTACTGAGTATGGTAGTCGATGTCAGCGTGACGTTTTGGGAATTCTGTCTTTCTGTGATTGGTCATTCTTTTGAACAAACAAACAGAATTGGCTAATTCCAATGGATTCCGGGATTTCCTCACAACCCTGGTCGGTGCGCATATCCCAGCACTGATTCGTATCAATTGTCGTACCCTCGTAGTGGTTGCCGCTTTATTTTTGAGAGAATTATATTCGAAGGATTAGGGTTGTTGAAGAAACTCAACCCCGAGTTATGTTGTTTCCACCTGTGATTTCCACAGAATGTATACGATGAAATTCCACAGTCTGTGATAAATCCCATAGAAAACGATACGTTTTATCAGGGCCGGATTGAAGAGTCTTACTCTTCGCTTCACTCACTCCCACCGACAGGTAGCGCTGCGAGACAGGTCTGGCGACTAAATATTCATAAATCAGCGCTACTTTGTATTCCTCTTCCGTGAAGTTTGTCATTCTTGTTTGAACATTTTATTTGAAAATACTGTATGTTACTAAAAACTCTAGAAAATTATCTTAATTGAGAAAATTGAGCGTTCATATTCATTATCGAACAAGTAAAACGTTATAAAAACCAAGTGAATGAGTTAGCGAAGATTTATAGTTTCCCTGGTTAAGAAATCCGATTGAATTCCGATTGATTCCGATGCAGAAACTCAATTCAAATCGATAAAAAAGATTATGTGAATGGGTTTGAATTGTGTTTCAGCATCGGAATCAAAAGGAATCAATCGGTTCAATGAGATCTTTTAACCAGGGTTTGTATATTCGAACAATGTACATTGAAAGACTTAGAATAACATACACAAACCGCAAATAAAAATCATGATCCCGATATTTCAGTTTCAAAAATCAAGCCGTTTTCATGAAGACATATAGGAGAGAAAAAAACTGACATTAAAATGACTTTTTTGTTCTTTTTTCTTTATATCTGGGTCCTTCGACGATTGAAGTGCCTATATAAAATATTTCATTCATCCTCGTTATTCATTGATTTATAATCGTCACGTTCATTGTGACAAGACGGTTGAATTTATACAGTTGTAGGATACCCTTTTTAGTAGCATCGTGTACTATAAATGTCTGCAATGACATCTTTCTTGCAGAATCCACGTGATTATCGCATACATATTACGCACAGTACAAAGCTCACTCGAATCGCTTTAGATGATAACAAATAACCAAATACGACTTTCAAGAAAATTTTAGAGACATATCTATGTAAAAATGATTATATATATATATATATATATATATATATATATATATATATATATATGTTTAGGGAACCAAGGAGAATATTGTATATCACATGTATAACAATAAAATATAATCATTCAACAACTCGATCGACGAATCATGTTTTATGGTGTTTCATCCTCTCATTGTTTTCACTTTTTTTTCTTGATAATTCATTCAAAAATTCCTATACGATCATTGACTTCCTCTAAACGCACAGCGATTAATCAATGTTGAATATGTATTTCATCTACTTATATTTAGTGATATTTATTTTTTCTTTACTTGAGTACTTATTAGCGATCCCAAATTTTTCAGGTATCCCAACAACACAGACGATGATACCGAGGTTCAAAAAAAACAGCATCGTCCTACATTTTACTGACCAAATCCTAATTGTACGAAAACGTTTGGTTGGAAAGGTAACCTGACGAGACACTTGAATTACCAATGCGGTCTTAAACCGCGTTTCAAGTGTCCCCATTGCGATTATCGGGGCAAATGGAAGGCCAATATCTGCAGACACATCAAGAGGGTTCATAAAAATTGTAGTATTTATGTGTTGACGACGATTTGAATTGGGGATGAGGACAAAGAATGAAATCGAGGTTAGCTCGTTCACTTGTGTTGAACACTGGATTTAGTTGAATCCAAAGCAATATTCATATCAGTGTGTCGGATATTTGAACCGAATACCATCACTCGCACAACGCAACGCAAGCAGCGTGTCCGTGTGACGACAGAAGATACTATTTGATCAAAAAGTACCCGGAATTCTCTATTCAAACAAACCGCGCTTGAGATATTGTCGGAATCTTTTGTTTTCCATGTTATTTCATCTGTTATTCAGCGCTCAAATGTCTTTCTGCGCCTCATTCGTCAGAAGTTAGTGCGTGTTGCCTGGTAAACGAGTCAGTGTTTGTTGTGTTCCGCGAATTTCGTAATGACGAATTTGGTTGAGCAAAGAGTTTGTCTAAAATTTTGTGCTTTTAACAAAATTTCATGTGCGGAAGCGTTGAAGATGTTAACAGAAACCTACGGGGACTCGACGATGTCGAAAACACAAGCGTACGAGTGGTACAAAGAGTTGAAAGCAGGTCGTATTGTGGTTGATGATTTGCCTCGTTCCGAGCGTCCATCCACCAGTATCACTGACGAAAATATTGATAAAATTAAAGAAATCGTCCTCGCAAATCGTCGTGTGAGCATCAAGGAGATAGCATCCGGTCTTGGTGTCTCGTTCGGATCGGTGCAGAACGTTATGCACAATATTTTGGCCATGAGACGAGTTGAAGCACGGCTTGTGCCGAGAGTGTTGAATTTGTTGCAGAAACAACATCGCATGATGTTGCTAAAGAAATGCTTTGTTTGGGCCAAAATGTTATCGAAGGCATCATTACCGGTGACGAAACATGGGTCTATGAATATGACATCGAAACTAACCAACCATCATCGGAATTGTGCTTTTCAGACGAGTCAAAACCTAAAAAACCGCGACAGAGTCGATCTAAGATCAAGGTGTCGTTGACTGTTTTCTTTGATTGCCGTTTTGTGGTCCACTCCGAATTTCTCCCACCAGGTCAGACAGTGAATAAGGAATATTACGTGAGCGCATTGAAGCGTTTGAGGGAAAACATTCGTCGCAAGAGACCAGAATTGTGGAGAGATGAGTCGTGGTTTCTTCATCACGATAACGCACCGGCACACACATCTCATCTTGTACGCGATTATTTGACTGAAAACAATGTCCATACCGTTCCTCAAGATCCGTATTCACCTGATATGGCTCCTTGTGATTTTTTCCTATTCCCACGACTCAAGTTACCACTTCGCGGAAAGCGTTTTGAGACGATTGAGGAATTAAGTACAATTCGCAGAAGGAAATGAAGGCGATTCCGGAATCGGCCTATGCAAAATGTTTTGAAGATTGGAAGAAGCGTTGGAATATGTGTATTGCTTGCAATGGAGATTACTTCGAAGGAAATCAAGTGAATATCGATGAATAATTGAACCGTTTTCGTTTCATTAAGAAATTCCGGGTACTTTTTGATCAGAAGGTATGGTGCGCAAACATATTCCCCCTTCTCTCTTCACACAAGCATGCTGCTTGTTTTTTTACTGAGTATGGTAGTTGATGTCAGCGTTGACGTTTTGGGAATTCTGTCGTTCGGTAATAGGTCATTGTTTTTAACAAACAAACAGAAATGGCTAATTCCGATGGATTCCGAGATTTCGTGGCAACAGTGGTCGGTGCGCATATCCCAACACTGATTCGTATTGAGGGTGTCCCCTGGTCGATTTTTTCACTAGAAAACTACTAGATCGTTTCAACCACTTTACGTCATTAATACTCAATTAATCACATCGACCTTGAGATAAAAAAATCTAGAATAAATCAGAGATGCCGGCTCTGGTCTCAAAATAATTGTACATGGATTATATTTTTTATAATATAAAAAAAACTGAATAGAGGTTTCTTATTGGCTGATAACGAAATTTCGTTCTAATTATTTATGACGAGTTAGTTGAACGACAAACAGACCAGACCCGGATTCTTTGATTGATCCTGAATCATTTGATCCAAAGTTTAATGCAATTGATTGAATATTTTTGACGTAAAATGGTTGAAACGATCTAGTAGTTTTTTGGTGAAAAAATCGACCAGAGCACTCCCTTAATTGTCGTATCCTCATAGTGGTTGCTGCTTTATTTTTGAGAGAATTATATTCGAAGGATTAGGGTTGTTGAAGAAACTCAACCCCGAGTTATGTTGTTTCAACCTGTGATTTCCATAGAATGTATACGATGAAATTCCACAGTCTGTGATAAATCCCATAGAACACGATACGTTTTATCAGGGCCGGATTGAAGAGTCTTACTCTTCGCTTCACTCACTCCCACCGACAGGTAGCGCTGCGAGACAGGTCAGGCGACTAAATATTCATAAATCAGCGCTACTTTGTATTCCTCTTCCGTGAAGTTTGCCATTCTTGTTTGAACATTTTATTTGAAAATACTGTATGTTACTAAAAACTCTAGAAAATTATCTTAATTGAGAAAATTGAGCGTTCATATTCATTATCGAACAAGTAAAACGTCATAAAAACCAAGTGAATGAGTTAGCGAAGATTTATAGTTTCCCTGGTTAAGAAATCCGATTGAATTCCGATTGATTCCGATGCAGAAACTCAATTCAAATCGATAAAAAAAGATTATGTGAATGGGTTTGAATTGTGTTTCAGCATCGGAATCAAAAGGAATCAATCGGTTCAATGAGATCTTTTAACCAGGGTTTGTATATTCGAACAATGTACATTGAAAGACTTAGGATAACATACACAAACCGCAAATGAAAATCATGATCCTGATATTTCAGTTTCGAAAATCAAGACGTTTTCATGAAGACATATAGGAGATAAAAAAACTGACATTAAAATGACTTTTTTGTTCTTTTTTCTTTATATCTGGTCCTTCGACGATTGAAGTGCCTATATAAAATATTTCATTCATCCTCGTGTTATTCATTGATTTATAATCATCACGTTCATTGTGACAAAACGGTTGAATTTACACGGAAAAAAAGAAGTAGGCAACTTTACCAGAACTGTGGTTCATTTTACCTAAGACATCCATAAAATACGGGATTATCAAACTGAATAGTAACCCTTACCACTTCAGCCAAGTTCGTCATTTGTTTAAGAGTTACCACACATGTTTGTAAATGAGGTTCCTGTTTAATGCTTTCCTAACTCTCTGTTCAAGATAAAGTGTATAAAAATATCTAGTAAGATTCACCAATGCCTCTTATATACAATATTCAATGAAGTCATAAAACATATTACCACCATACATCAATTTTATCAAAATCGATGGTTAGATCTATCAGAAGTATTTAATAAACAAAATATGTATATTGAATTAAAAAAAATTGTCAATATTGGAGAATTGAAAATCATTTCACTAATTTATTCCTAAGATTTCTGATGATGCTGATCAGCATCATCATTCAATTGGGAAGTAAATTTTGCGCCGACGGGGATTCGAACTTACTTACACGCGACTAAAGCCTAACCCGCTACCGTTTGAGGTACACTATGATACAGTAACGAGAGATCATAGAACTGAAACGTAACGATTAACATCACGTGGTCAGAAGTCAGGGCTGGACGTTGAGAATAAATATGGTCCATATTCATATATTATATTTTCACGTGATTTTATTAAACGCCGTATCGCTTTTAATACTGGAATTTTTTGTTTATTTTTTTATAATTGAATGATTTTAAATATTTTGGTTTTCATATTTCTTACACATCTCATATGGGTAATATTACTACCTTAAAATTCATATAATTTATTTAAATCCATCGACTCACCCGTATACAAGTTTTCCCTGTTCATTTCTACAAACTTGCAAAATTTGCATATTGTTTTTTCATGTTTTGAGGAAAAAATAGGGAAAAGAACAAGGAAAGTTGGCGAGGACGAGAAAAACTTCCCTAAGGAGCACCCAGATGGCAAAAGTTTCAAAAAATAGATCTCATTGGATTTTTTCGGAACCACAAAATGAATCACTAAAATGTTAGCAGAATAGAGTTTTGTCATACAATATATTATTATATTGTAAAACCGTCATTGAGACTGAAAAATGTTTCATCTAATGGTATCTATAAAATATATATCTTAGGTCAATGGGATTTAACTTTGATGGATGAAATGATTTTTGACTTTCTGAAAGACTCTATGCGTTCAAGAAGCATTTTATTCATTGGAATGACATTTAATCAATTCAAAAAATATTTTTTGAGCCAAAAAAGATCGAATGTGATTAACCGCGTGACTGTATTCCACTGTCATTTTCGGTTGTATTACACGAGGTTTGATTTTATATTTCGATTCGTGGCTATGAAACAAACGATGGGTAGTGTATGCATAAGCGTGAAGTCTTCTCTGCTAAAATACAAAATATAAATATATCACCAACTACACTATTTAAAATAACATGATGTTCAAGTGAAACTCACACTGAACATGTATTCAATGTACAAGAGTTGAGTAGTAAGAAATACTATGGAATTTAGAACTACAGTTCTCGTAAAATTCACTTTCTTCGAAGTTATCCGTGACAAAACAATGTTTACTAAACACCGATTATTCCGGTAACTATGTAGATCTATCAAATACATATGGCGACTTATATTTTTTAGTCTCTTTTTAGTCACAGGAATCAGAAAATTCAATTAGAAGTTTATAAGCCGGTATTGGTAATTTTTTTTCCGTGTATACAGTTGCAGGATACCCTTTTTAGCAGAAATGTTTGTAATGACATCTTTCTTGCAGAATCCACGTGATTATCGCATACATATTACACACAGTACAAAGTTCACTCGAATCGCTTTAGATGATAACAAATAATCAAATACGACTTTCAAGAAAATTTCAGAGACATATCTATGTAAAAATGAATATATATATATATATATACGTTTAGGGAACCAAGGAGAATATTGTATATCACATGTATAATAATAAAATATAATCATTCAACAACTCGATCGACGAATCATGTTTTATGGTGTTTCATCCTCTCATTGTTTTCACTTTTTTTTCTTGATAATTCATTCAAAAATTCCTATACGATCATTGACTTCCTCTAAACGCACAGCGATTAATCAATGTTAAATATGTATTCCATCTAGTTATATTTAGTGATATTTACTTTTTTTTTACTTGAGTACTTATTAGCGATTCCAAATTTTTCAGGTATCCCAACAACAGAGACGATGATACCGAGGTTCAGAAAAAAACAGCATCGTCCCACATTTTACTGTCCAAATCCTAATTGTACGAAAACGTTTGGTTGGAAAGGTAACCTGACGAGACACTTGAGATACCAATGCGGTCTTAAACCGCGTTTCAAGTGTCCCCATTGCGAGTATTGCTGCAAGGTCAAGGGTGACGTTCGCAAACATATTATCAGACGACACAAGAACGATCCCGTCTACGTTTTGGATCTCTTCAAACCCTGGACGGCTAATCCTTGGCACAACGTCGTAAGGAGTGGGACTGGACCTCGGAATCAATAACAACAAGTTGAAATTTAGGAATGAATTATTGATACGTATATCATCTAATTTGTATAATTAATCCAACGAGGGTGATATCATAAATTAATTGAAAATTCTTTGACGTTTAAAAACAGATTCTGGATCTGAGAAAAGGAAGTTCAAGTATTTTGCAGAGTTTCATGTCCCTTCATTATAAAATTGTTGTACTTCGTTCATATTCACTCTCAACTTGTTACAAATATTTATTTTCAACTAATTCAATGATAATTGAATTTTACAAATGTCAATCATTTAATAATATTTGAAATCGTGCTATCAATTGGATCATACAATTGTGGCATTGATAGATTTTCCTCAGAAGGCTCTGTTGAGGAATATCCAAAACTCATTTTCTACTCATTATTTTGTTTTTTGTTTTTCCAAGGAAGAAAATTCCTGCTCTCAAATTGGAGCATTGAAAGCATTGATGTTCGAATATTTAGTCGCATCCATTATAATTTATCAAATATTCATAATACATTAAGAATAAATTAATATTGATGGAAAATCTTTGCAGATGGAACCTCTCAAATCATTTTCCAAGTGTCACCCTCGTGTGCTTCTCGTCTATCTCTCATTGTATAATTTTTTTTGTTCCTTCACAACTGAAACCACGATTCTTACAATTATTAAAAAAATATTTCAAATTCAGTTGCAATCTGTAAATCAAAATCAATCTTATATCGAAAATATGCTTGTACATAGAAAGATTAGAAATTTGATTGTGTGTTGTGCCATTTTCAATTCGATTGTGAAACGACGTTAGATGGTCGTTAGACGTTAGATAAAATGTTGATTTTGCAATTTTCCATTTTTTATCGAGAAAGTGTGTGGAGAACTAACTGTTCAGACGATGCCACGTACGTTGTACCTTGGTTTAATAACTTGGGTGAATGTAGAAAGATGAATACTCTTATCTTGAATAAAGTGATTGGTGGAAGAAGAGGCTTCCGGGTATTCATCGTCATGACTTTTGTAAATTTTAGATCCTTTATGTAACCCCAGTGTGTATCCATTTTGGCCCCATGCTGGGCCAGTCTTGGCCCGAAGTTGGCAGAACGGGGCCGATGTTGGCCCAGTTTGGGCCCCATTGTATATACATGCTAGGGAATGAAAAAGATTCGAACTTCTGCACTGAAGTATGAAAATAAAGAATGTTCAATGATAGATAATTGAATGAATCATAAATGTATGTAGAATTTTCATTTATTTTTCCAGTCACTAAACGAAAAATCTTTCAATTGGCTTGGAGTATTGGAATCTTGCTTGAAAGGTCAACAATGAAAAATTGTTATTGTTTTTTTTTAAACAGTCCATGATTTGATTCAAGATGTTTCAATCATGTTCACAAATGAAAGGTTTCCAGACGAGTCGATAAGGAACAATTTTTGTATAGAATTTTTTATTTTGATATATTTGTCAAAGAGCATGTGAGATTTTCATAAGTTAGATTATTATTAGTAATTGTAAATAGCGTATACATAATGGTTTCTCACTGTAGACCCCAAGGAAAAATTATGAATGATTAATAAATCTTTCTTGAGTGGGTTAACAAGAAAATCTTCACATCGTATCGAGTTGAAGCTGATGAAATTCACTAAGCTGGCTCATTCCAGAAACATCGAGTACGTGCCCAGCTTCTTTCGTTACTGCTTTTTCGTTTTCAATGTATGAGTTTTGGAAATGCTGCCAAAATGGCCACGAAAAATTTTACAGTAGTGAAGTAATTAAGCGACTAAGGCGGTGAATTAGGTTGTTGGAGGTTCTGGGTTCTGGGTGGAGCTTAGACCCACTTGGACGAATTTTGTCAACTCTGGGGTAGAACAACTCTGAGGCCAGCACTGGGTCAATGATTATGCTCACTAGGGTAAAACGTACATGAGAACTCCGTGAGAAACGCAGAGTGGACTTTCTAAAATATTTCGTCAGTCAAAGGTACGTCAAAAATTTGTGTGGAATCTAGGTTATTGAGTGTCAATGGTAACTGATTTTATGTGAATTGACTGACATTTGACTGATTTATAACTCAATAGATTCATACTAAATTCGCGTCAATCATGGATAACTCGATCACAGTAAAAAGTAAAACTTAAAGTGATCCCGAATATCAGTTTAAAAATGCAGCCAAAAGTAACGTCTATTCCAACTGAAAGTAAGCAATGAAAAAGACTGAATTTCATTGCTTACTTTCAGTTGGAATAGACGTTACTTTTGGCTGCATTTTTAAGCTGATATTCGGGATCACTTGAAGTTTCACTTTTTACTGTGATGTGAATTGTTTGGAATCAAAGCGTCAATTTCAGGATCGTTAAACGATCTATTTGAGGTCATTAACAATGGACTATTGGTATATTCCTCTTGAAATAGAAATTCATCGGCTATTTATGTTGAGTACGACGTCTTTTGAGCATAGTTTCAACAACAGTCTTACTGGCAGGAGGCAATGGGAAATATCTCATCTTTGACTTTTCGGTGGACGTTTCACGTGCTTTTGAATGATGGAATAGTTTAAAAACTCCTGTTTCAGTCTTTCACAAATATCTTTTGGAAGCTCCCTGGAAATTCCACATTGTTCACGGATTTTTATGAATGAGAAAGAGTTTTAATGGGCCCAACTTAAACTCATTCTACTCGATTTCTCGCGGGCTTCTGATCACAAATTGCAATTCCGTTTTCAAATCATCCGTCAGACGGGTTTAGAAAGGGCTCTAAACAATCGCATCCTTTATTTCCCATTGAATTTTCATATACTTTTGAGTGAGTTCCAAAAGATCCGACGAAGATTTTCTGAAAATCCACTATGAATCCCTCATAATACTTGATCTTCCATGGGGTTCCAATGTACTTTTCAGTGCCTCATAAGTGTCTAGAAACTCATCACAACTTCCACATCCTTAATTTCTACGAACTGCTGACGTATTTAACAAAATTAACAAATGGCAGAAGATTTTTGAGAATCTGTTGGTCGGTGCAGTGGAAACATTTCCTCTCCAACGTTCTTGGCAGCCAGAAGAATATTATTACTTTCTCTGATTAATAATTTTCATTAATTTGGGGATAGATCCGGTAAAAATTCTTTATTTATTCCATACAATGAGACTCTTTTGTGGAATAAACTTTATAAAAATGAAATGGCTGAAACTGAGTTACAAAACAACTCTCTCTTCTCTGTTATGAATATGAATTTTATGTTCCACGTCAAACTCTAAATATTAAAAATAAATATTTTCCACTTAAAACAGAATTTTTTTTCCAAAATAAAGTATCATTCGACTCATCTTGTAGGACAAATGATAGAACATTTTATGATATACTAGACTAATTTCAAAATACTACTAATTTTGAAATCGTTTCGATTGGTATTTTAGAACGATACAATCGGAGAGTTAATTACGTTTGTGAAATTTAATTCACTTGAAAATGAATTTTAAGTTTAAATTGACTTTCCGTTAAAACGATATTTGAATATAAGATACATCTTATTTTTACAGAAAATCATGAACGAACGTGACGAGAATGAATTTAATAACAAATTCCATTGCTTGTTATTTGCAGATTACATGGTGGATCATCAAATGATGTACAGAAATGTGATGTACGGTCCGATGATGAGACGTCGGAGACATCAACAAGATATGATGTACATGTCGCCGAGAAAGCTCGTGTGTCCGAATTCGAATTGTGGCAAAGTGTACTCGAGGAAGAGCGGTTTATGGACTCACGTACGATACGAATGCGGAAAACCGCCGGGTAGATTCCGATGTCCCTATTGCAATCATGTCTCGAAATTGAAGGGCAACGTCGTGAGGCACGTGGTGAGACGACACAGGGATCGAGAAGTCAAGGTCATCGATACATTTCCTCAATAAAAATGAAATATCTTGAAGTTCCTTGATTATTTTCCTCTTTTTCTGAACAGCAATGAAAATCATGAAAATTATTCATAAATATCGTTGCGTCAGTTTTCATCGTTCAAATCCTCACCTCTCCTTAATTTTTGAAGTGGAAAACATTTTTTCTTGTACATATTGTGCAATATTTCCGCTCTGATTTATGAGAAAACTGGATTCGTGGAAGGAAATATTGGTAGTGGGAACTAGTGGGAAATTTGTTTTCACGTGATTTCGATCAAAATATTCGAAATTTTAAGCGAGTTCAATGCGACTAAATTACAGTATTCCAACAGAATTCACTTCATCTCTTTCAATTCCACGTATGAAAAAAATTGTTTTGATTTAATTTCCGTCATTTCATCCACAATGAAAAAAACAATTCTCCTTGTTCCAAATAAACTTGCACCGGATTGAGAAAATATTGTGTCGATTTAAATTTGGGGTCTGAATTTCTCTTAAAATGGAACAATATGTCCTCAATTTAAAGCAAGTTTATTCGGAAAAGGAAATATCGTGTTTCTTGTATATGAGAGAAGAAGTATCGAATCAATACAATTTTTCTTCTGTGCAGAAATCTTTTCATAAATCGATTGAGCTTCCTATTGGAAGAAATCTGTAGTCTCGCATGAGACGGGGAATGAAAGGAAATTTTTACATTCTCAAAGCATACATAAGAAGATGTTCATGTTTTTTTTTTTACTTTTGCCAATGTTGTCTAGACGATTCGTTTTTGTATCACGATATTAAGTACATTTTTTTTGTAACGCCAAATGTGACTTTGACAAGAATTGTAAAAAAGTAAAGTATATTATTAATTTTTACAATTATTGTGTTGGAATTATCTTATTTATCACCTTCAATCCATTTTCATACTCCGATTGGATTTGCAGAAATATTTGAACAACTTCATAACAAAAATTGGATCAAATGCACATGAATCTGAAATGTCAGCGGTCGAGTGTTCGATCATTTTTTTCGCTGACATAGCTGGAGTAAAAACTTTAGTTGTCACAGTGAAAATTTTGAGCCACCTAAACTATTAATCATCAAAATTCTGATGGATACAGTGTTGGAAAATTTCTTATGAAACTAATATTCCCGTATTTTAATAAATTTCTTAGATTGAATGTGAGTATGAAATATCAGGATTTCTTATTGAAATGTGAGAAATGAATTATTGAATTTACAAAAATCTGAATGAAATTAATATCATATTATGAAATTTAATCAATTATGTTATGTAAAAAGTTTGATAATATGTTTATGAAACTTGAGGCAAATTCTTCTTACAATGTAGAGACGAATTTCTTCTGCAAAAGCTAATGATTAGCTATGGTGGTAATTAATTTAGCGGTGATAACAAAGAAAATTTACTGCCACCCGAATTAGCGGAGGGAAAAGTTCAGTGAATCTTTTCCGTCAGGGAGAAAACTGGGAACGTATACGGAAAAAAGTAATTAGCTGTGAAATGGATAGACATTTCTTCAGCTCCTATAGCTGATGTCCTGTGGGTGCTAAAATATTGAGTTATAATTTCTTCCCGTGTAGATTTTGGATTCAGGAACTTTTCTATTCCCGACTGGACGTGGACTGAGACTCGAATGAAATTTGCATGTTGAATTATAATTCTGTACAAATTTCTATGGTATGAATTTCCATGTGCCTTGAGATCATATTCAACTAATTATTGGAATCCGAATGCATTCACATGATACTCTGCAGAAAAAGAATCAATTCACGGCAGGAAAAGAAATGCGTTGGATGAGATTACTTTGCGGTTACAGCATGAATGTTTATAGTTAATCAACTTTTTCTGGCGTAAAAAAATGTTGTGTGACAACGATCTTTGCCGGGCTGTTGAGAGCATGGCAAGGACTCAAGCCCCATACCTTGTGAAGAGAGCCGTATCAGATCTCTCCCAATTTAATTTGATATCTTCGCAAGCTCGACATCAGACTTCCAGCCAGATTCCTTCGAGATCGTAGTGATATCAATTTTTTATACGCGGATAGCTACTCTAACAAATCATTATTTTGGGTTCCAACTGAAATCATAAGAGCTTCATCCCAA
The DNA here is from genome assembly GCA_018340375.1 of Gonatopus flavifemur. Lineage (NCBI taxonomy): Eukaryota > Metazoa > Arthropoda > Insecta > Hymenoptera > Dryinidae > Gonatopus > Gonatopus flavifemur. Next base: position 2,294,612 of record JAFFJZ010000023.1, read on the forward strand.
TTTCATTCGGAATTGAGTTTTTATAAACGAAGTTTCGTGTTTTCTCTATCCAAGAGTCTCTCTCTCTCTCTCTCTCCCTCTCTTGATTTCACTCCTTTTTTTAACTTTTAAAAACTGATAACAAACTGATTGGAGTTAATTACACAGGAAAATCATGGTGATTTTCGAATTTTCACATACAAAACTAGTGCCTGAAAATTTTTCTTCTCGTATAACTATATATTCTTCCTCATTAAAAACCTGTCTTATTTGGATTTTAGCCCAGTTTCTATCAACTACTTTGGCCAGGAAGGAGCACATCGAATGCTAAAATCCAGCGTAGTTTTGAACAACGAGCATATTTCCGTTACGCATCCAATTATTGTACGAAACTCGGAAGAACAGGAATAAAAAATATTTAGAGTATTGTAGCCCACCCAAAGCAAAGCAAACTCTGTCGTTGGGCAAAGTTCCTTGATGGAGTAGAGCTTTCAAAAAGGAATGAGAAGATATCAGAATCTCTCATCATTTACAGTTCGCAACCTAAATCTAGCTGAGCCGTACAACTTCTTTTCATTTCCTCAGCACTGGATGTATGGAAATTCTTCGAAATCTTTCTAATTAATCAACACAACCCCAAGTAGGGAAATTTTTTTACGCCAGAACAAAACTCCAAATGATTCTTACTAAGGATATTCAAACGAACTGTTTTTCTTTATACAAAGCCAGCATGAATCCTCGCTTGATTTGAAAAATAATTTTGCATGATATTCGAAAATTTTGTGAAAACTCGAACCGAATACAACATTAAATTACCCTTGAAAATAAAACTCTTTATTCGAAGGTAAGTTGTATCGAAACCGAAATTGATAACCCCGATGATTAGATGTGTCCTATTCAAATGCTTCTTCTTCTAATTTTGTTCTTATTCTTTCATTGCGATTTTCCCAATGGAATGATTTCAGGGATTTTCCGGATCCTTGTAAGGGCCCCCGAGATCTCGTATCAGGGTAGAGTAAATTTCACTGATTAACATGAAGATTCATTTTTTTCAGATACCTCGCACTCCCGTGGCACGGAATTGCTTAACGTACAGGGACAAGAATTCTATGCCAAAACGAGAAAATATGTTTGTCCAAATTCCAATTGCGGCAAAGTTTATTGTGGAAAAAATAGTCTGTGGAATCACGTGCACTACGAATGCGGTCGGGAGCCGAGATTCGGCTGTCCTTATTGTAATTATTTTTCTAAAGTTAAGGGAAACGTTGTGAGACATATTCACACGAAACATAAGGACGAAGGAGTTGCCGTTATCGATACGGTTAACAGGCATTTATGCGTGTAATTAATCGTCGGTATCAAATCCTCTCATACGTCATGTATTTTTCATCAATAAAATCAAACAAAAACAAAGGGTTTTCAAAGTTTTGTGTTTTATTACGAAAAATGTGGTCTCGTTTCCAAAGGATGTCTTTGAAAGCGGTCATTGACTCGACACATTAAATTTAAGCTTCCGGATTTGAAAATACAGTAAATACGGATACAGTGAAATTAAATATGTCGAAAACATCAGCCACAAAATGATTGAGATAATAATTGAATTCGTGCTTAATGAGATAATTTGATGAGATATTGTAACTGTAGAGAACTGGAGGTTCTAATCGATTTGAAAAAAAAAAATCAATCGCCAGAGTTTCGAACCTCAAACTCAACAATAATTATCACTCATTTTCATACCGAAGAAAAAGATGTTTCTTATGTATTGAATAAAATAAATCATTAAATCACTATTTTTTTTTTATTTCTCGTTACGAATTGGACAATTAATTTCTAATTTCTTGTAGATGTATCGTCTAATAATCAACACGTATAAATATCAATTCACAGCGATGCATGATTTACATGAATATACATTTTTGAACCTCCATTAACGCATGTGAAGTAATCTTAAGACCACATACAACCATGAACCACGTTTTCCGATCAAACGATTCATCATGAATTATTAATCTTTTCAGATTACAAGGATTTCATTTACGGTCGGCCGCTAACTTACCCAACTCTGAGAAGGACTAGAAGTATAAAGAAACCAATCAAGTTCTCTTGTCCAAATCCAAATTGTTTGAGCGTATTTTCATGGAAGAGAAATTTGACGAGCCATTTGCGTTACCAATGCGGCAAACAACCACGATTCAAGTGTCCTTATTGCGATTACTTGTGCAAATTGAAACCGGATATTCGCAAACACATCAAATCGAAACATCCGAATCACGAAGTTTATATCATTGATATATTTCAACCTTGGAAACTCCTTCAGTGATCCATGCTTGATATATAAAATATTATAATTACAATAATCATCATACATGTCCAAAGAATTTCTTATGTCAACCAAATTTTTTCGTTATTAATTTGAATTTAGTCAGCAAAGATTGCCAATTATTGTTTATCATTATCATTACTTTAACGCTCAATCGACTATTAATTTATTCATTCTTAGTCCAATTGGAATTATTTAGCTATAATCCGTATTTATAATCTTCGATATGTGCGGCTGATATCTGCTAATCGATTAATATACGATTATATGTATGTATTTATTGGCAACACCCGGGAATGAATCATCAGATCTCGTTAGATCTCGGCAGATCCAAGTAGATCAGATTTTTCTTTTACGAGATCGGATTGGATCTATTTAGATCTCGAAAAATCTTATCTATCTAGATATCGAAACATTTCGTTAGATTTAATTTGAGAGATATTCATAGTTCAAGTTTTCGAGATCTAAATCGATCTGTTTAGATCCGACCAGATCTATTTATTTTCTCTCGGGTGATTTTACGTTATCAACGCGTGTGTTCTCGCTGTTACGCTCAACTTATTATTGTTTCATTTCTTGTATCAAGGTACTTGTGTGCTAAGTGAGTTTAAATGAAATATAAGGGCCAAAGATCATCAAATGTTCCAGAATTTTATTTCTCTTTTTCTTTTTTGTTTGCTAATTTGAGAGATGATGAGTCTACGGGAGCGGAACAATCTTCTCTATCGAGAATTCAAGGATCGCAAATGTGCCTGGAGACTCTTCTCATTCAATTTCGAGTACAAATGTGGGTTTGAAAACGTCCGGTACGTGTCAAGATCCATGCGAAAGACGTGTGGAAAGTGCAACTTTACCGGGAATCATCGAAAAAGTGTGTGATATGATTTTGGGAGATTGGCGGATGAAAATCTTCGATATTGTCGGAACTTCGGTCTTCGCTCTTCGACCTTTCCAAGAATTATACTGAGAAAATTTTGATTTTGAAATGACCATAAAATTCCAGCAATCGAAAAACAAGTGAAAATTTCATGAAAACATACTGTGCACGAAAAAAGCCTGTTCATGAGAATGAATAAATTCTCAAACATCTGGATAAGATTGCACAGAATGAACTGTAATTTTTTGAAGAATTCACACTTTTCCCTCGATTACCAGAATTTCATGGTCATTTTTCAAGTGAAATTCTGCTAGTGGATTAATTTCTGCGATTTACAGAGCGCTACACCAGTCCCCGTGCTGATCTTTTATGGGAATGTCACTTATCACTTCTTGTTTTATTTTTTTAGAATTATTTTTTATAAATTCAATTTTTCTCTCATGTACAGTATGAAAAATTCCTACCCAATGTTTTGTTCAATCTCAAACGAAAAACTGCATGATCATGGCATACTTTTACATTTTGTGTTTTGAATTCGAATCATAAAATATAGAATCAGGAAGAAAAGAAAACTTACCGAGAACAGTCAAAAGAGTTCACATACCTCATCATCCGTACTTGCCTTGTATCGTATCGACTTTTAGAAACAAATGTTCTGAAATAACGAATACCGTTTATGTTCCAGTCGTAGGATATTTCCTTCCAAGTCAGGAATCGATGCCAAAGAAAAGATTTAGCTGCCCCAACTGTCCGAGTAGTTTCAGCAGATCGGACGATCTACAACGGCACGTGAGATATAGATGCGGTCAGGAGCCAAGATTCAAGTGTCCTTACTGCGAGCTGCGTGCCCCAATGACGTCACCGGGATACGTGCATATCAGAACAAAACACAAGGGCATGACCCCTTACCTCATAGACGTAGTGACGAATCAACTTTTTTACGCTAAAAAAAGTTCCAAATAATTATAAAGTAACATGTCTTGTCTGTGGATAAAACATAATAAATTGTCTTTCTATTTCCTTCACCGTGTTTTCATCATTGTGATTGAAGTCTCTTTGTTTCATAAGTGGCTCTCTCTTCTGAAGACGTAGAACAACGTTTCCATGAATTTCATCTAAAATTGTTGAAAAATTTGTGTGTTTCAGTGGAGAAGATGATCACGCGAAATCGAAGAGCGAATAAAAAGCACGGTTGTCCGAATTGTACGAGCACCTTCTGGAGACGAGACGATTTGCGAAGACACATCGTATACGAATGTGGCCAAGATCCGAGATTTATGTGCCCTTATTGTCAAAGACTCGCGAAACGCACATCACATATATACCGTCACATTAGAAAACAACACCCCGGACAATGCGTTTTTCTCATCGATATTATCACGAATCAACATATTTTTGCTGAAAAAACGCTTTTTGTGTATTGAGAAGGCAAAATTTTCATTGTTCAATACAAAGTAGTGACTTTTGATAAGTGGATGAATTCATCCCAGTATACTGTCAAAAGAGTTCTATAATTTGCGAATACATAAAATACAAGGGATTTCAGAAAATTTCTTCTTCTCTTGTTGTATAAATGTGTGAAAGCGCGGAGAAAACCTCAACTCCTAATCTTTTTTATTGATTCTGTGTGTAAGGCCGTCTTGAGGATTTCGATGCTGCAATTTTTTAGACAATACGAATCAATTTGACATCCATGCAGACCCTTGAAACGTTGGTTTTAGTTTTTCGTTGGATTTTTGTTCGACTGCATGCCCTTTGGTTTGTTCGAAGATTTGAAATGAACGTAAATCAATGCGCGAAGAACTTGTCGAGTTCATACGCAATCTACTATACATACAATCGCATGATGAGTATTCATTCTATCGAGCAATTCGGCATCTTCGGGACACGAATCGATGAGTGAAAACACATATAGTCGTCATGGGCCTGCTTTACCTTTTTCCACATGTGCTCACAATAAAACTTGTTGTTACCATATCAATTAACAATCAACCGTTATTTGATTGCCCAGCAAACTAATCAACCACCATAAATCCTGGTTTGAATCGTTCCCTTTTCTATTTTTTTCCCCTACGTTTTACGTCTGTTTTTTGAATGGTAGAGAAAGAATTGTTATATTTCTCGTGCGTAGATCACCCGAAATGTTCGTGTTTTTCTTTTCTATATTCGTTATTTGTTTCAGTTCTACTGAATCACGAAACCATCTTCGTGAGAGAATGGGCGAAAAGGTACGGCTGTCCAACGTGTACCAGCAGTTTTTGTAGGGTGGACGATCTGAAACGTCACATGAAATTCGAGTGCGGCAAGGAACCGAGATTCAAATGTCCCTATTGCGATAAACGTGGCAAACGTACATCTCACATTTACGCTCACGTGAAACGAAAACATCCAGGACAGTGCGTTTTCCTTACAGTAATCGCCACCAACCAACATCGATTCGCTCGTAAAAGCGGCCGTTACTGTAGATCCAATACTCGTTGAGAATAAATGAATGTTACACGACATATATGTTATATGTTCCAATACGACTGCAATAAAATATTCCAAATTTGACAAGGATTCTTCACGATAATTTCTATCTTCTTTTCATTTTCTTCTTATCATTCAGCTATTTTCTTTTCATTTCTTTTTCTCACTTTTTTCCCCTTTTTCTGTTCTCTGTGAAGAAAAAAAATACAGCACAGACATGCATGAGTGAAATGAAAGAAAAGTGTATGGATATGTAAAGTCTTTGAAAAAAAAAAAATTGAAATAAAACAAGAGGAATGAAATATCGAGTCTGCACTCTCCTTTCAAGATGAAGGCGTGGACGAATTAATAATTTCTAAAATATCGACCTTTACTTTGTGTTTCAGTGAGAAAGGAAAATTCAAGTCGACGTAAGAAGTATAAGAAAAAGTTTGGATGTCCCAACTGTCCGAGCAACTTTTGCCGAATAGATGATTTGAAACGGCACATGAGATTCGAGTGCGGCCAAGAGCCAAGATTTAAGTGCCCTTACTGCGATATGCGCTCGAAACGTACGTCTCACGTTTATACGCACGTTCGGAACAAACATTTCGGTCAATGTGTTTTTCTAATCGATATCATGACCAATCATCATTTCTTTGCCGATAAACCAACCGCTATATTAGGAGCTAGAATGTATTGACTATGAGAAAAATATGATCCGTTTTATCCCCAAACATACTCTTATTTTATGAAATTTTTGGATGAGGGTTAAATTAATGAAAAGCGAAGTCCTCTCGTTGATTTCACATTCATCCTTTTATTTGATTCAAATGAAAAGGATAGATGTTTATATGTACATAATATGAATATATTGATAAATAAATTGAATTTGTAAATAAAACTATTTTGAGATGTGTATTTGTGTGTATCGTGTGGTGTAACGGTTAGATGCTCACTCAAATACTGCTTACGTACAAAATGTTCTTCACAGAATATGTGAAATTTATTTTATTCGAAAAATCTCAATTTTCTGTTCCAGCCGAGTCATTTCCTCGGTATGATTCAGAGAAGAAAATAAATCTCTGAGTCCTTGAATTTGGAATTTCGAACACATGCTCTAGACTATAAAAAATATGGAGAGTTTTTCTCCACATGGTTGGTGGATTTCGTCCCCTTATCGTGGGGGAATTATTTTTCCACCACTTTTATTTTGTTTTTTGAGTGTTGAATCCTCCACAGATAAAGGACAAGTCCACCAATTTATCGTAAAAAATTCCCCATCTGTGGAGGAACTTTGATGCCACCAGTTTTTAGGGGAAAATTCCACAATCGTTTTTCACAGTGTATATTCAAATACTTGTGAATTTCGAAATTCGTGGTTAATTGTATAAAAATGACAATATTACGTGAATTTGAATAATTTCGTGGCTGCCGTTTTTATTCAGGAGTTACTTTAATATTCAATATTAACCGAAACTTTTGTGTTTTCCACTTTCTGATTACTGTATGAATGTGTCACTTAATTACAGTTTTTCAAGGTGTGTCCAGACTTCAGGTGATTTGGAAATTTCATGACCGTAATTTCGAATAAAAATTACCCGGCTTGTCCGTGCGAATGAAAATTCTGCTCTTTTTGTTGAACATTGGAAAAACGTGGAATTTGTTTCTATATGCTGATCTCCAAGTGTTTTTTTTTCAGTTTCTTTTCGTTGCTGTACAGACAAAAGAATTTTTGTACCAACGTTAATTGAAAAGAAATTGAAAATAGTGAGTGATTTTTCAAAGGAAGCAAAAAATATTTTTCGGGAAATTTTTGTAGGTAGAGTTGGGATCTTACTACCATCGTTACATGAAGTATTTTCCTGAGTAAAAAGAAAAATCCTGTACATTCTATTGAAATAAAACAAAATTCTTCTGGGAACTACGAACTACGATTTCCCTTGGTGAAAAGGCGAAGATGGACAATTTTTCAATCAAAAATACAATTTAGCGAGCGGAATCGCTCTTGTAAAGAATAAAAATATGTCAGAATTTCAAATTTTATCTGAATTAAATGGTGTTTCTCAAGTATCTGTGAGATTTCACTTTACTAGACGCATTACTTTCTTCTTACAATTATTATTGGGAAAATATCACATTGTGTGCAAGAAAGAGAAAAGGTTTTTGTTACTATGCAATTGAAGGCATAATTTTTTCAAGCTTCATCAGCTAAATTTTCTGTCAGCTGTCCTGTGAGTGCTGGAATATTTAGCTATGATAGCTAAAATTTAGCTGACGGAGATAAAAATTTCTGCTCATGTGGGAATGTTTAGCCTCAATTTAATGGCGACGGGAAACCTTTTCAGATTGCAAAAATTTTTATTTTCATATGATTCATTCGTGCGGAGTTTGGTTTACTTGCAAATTTTACAAATGAGAATGGGGAAGAAGGCCTTAGACAAAACAATAATAATTCTATTTCTTACTTAAATCGATGTAATTCTCAATGCGCATTTACAATTCCTGTTATTTATTTTCTGATTCATTAAATTTGAAGAATGAAAACTAATTAGTTTCATTCCCTTGAGCTTCAGGAGCAAGTCATTGAAATTTTACTCCTTTGGGTGATGTATTCTTTCAAGAATTGAGTCGACAGATTTATTTAAAAAACAGAGATCCACTCCCGAGTGTACAAATTAAGAAATCCCCCCTCCAGATCTGCGAAGAGTATCTTTCTGTGATTTGTTCTAATAAAAAATAAACAACGATAATAATTGATACACTGCTGGACAGAACTTGAGGAAAATTGAAAACATTGCAAAAGGAAGGACAGCATTTCGACAATATATTAAAAATTGTGAAGAATTCACGCTGTGTTTCTGTTTTATATATGAATCCCGGAATGCTGAGTAGTGAGGCTTCGTAAGTAAATTAAGGGGGATAGCCACTGTGATGGGTCAAAAAATGAGTGATTTTAAACATTTTCTTTGACCGAGTAAATAGAGGAATTTTCGGATCGGGTTTTTTTTTATTTTATTAAGTACACATGTAATAATTTTTCCACAAATTTTTATTAACAAATATTGAATGGTTTAAAAAATACAAATGATCCCGTAGCGCTTGAAAAAAAATTCCCCCTCCATGGCGGCATCGATTTTTCAAAAACCAGTACTCTGGAAAAAAAAAAAAGAAAATTTTATTGTAACCTGTATGAATGTAGTTATCGTTGTACGTACCCGTTTATTTTTATTTGGATTCTTCACAAAATGACGATCGGTTGACAATATTTCAATTTTTTCGACCTTATTTTTTGGGTTTTGAAACAGTGTAAAAAATGGTAAAAAACAAAATTTTCCAAATTGGTTACGCTTAACCTTAACCACTACTAAGACAAACAAAACAAAAAAAAGAAATTAGAAATCGGTTCATAATTGTTCGAGTTATTGATGCCGCCAGTTCAAAAAAAGTCGTTTAGAGAAAAACGCGTTCAAAGTTTCTAGTCCATTTCTCTCGTAATGAAATCATGTATCTTTCAAATTTTCATACCTATATTAAACTATCGAGTCCTGGACCATATGACGGTTCTTCCCCTTCATCTCCAGGGGTCTTGTTGGATTTCTTAATTTTTTTATCAATTTATTCGATGCAGTTCTCAGCAGCTTTAATCCGGGCTCTCACTAAAATCATTGTAACATAGTGAATTTTTGGAATATTGACTTGAAATTTAGTACACATATTTTTGAATATATAAACTTTGATTTAAAACAAACAAAAAAAATTTTTTTTATTTTACCCATCACAGTGGCTATCCCCCGTAAGTGACATAAAATATCATAAACTTGAATTCTGTTCCCCAAAGGTAAGCTCTCACATTGGATATTTCATCCAAGGAAAAGATCAATGTCGACGGTTCTTTTGTCATTTTTTTGTTGTTATTTTCCAAAATTCCCCACACGATAGATGTGACAAGGTAATTTCGAGATTGAACTCGATCGATTAAAAAAGCAAGAATAAAAAAAACTGAAACAGAGATTCATTTTATTTGTTACAGTAGAACGAGATCCAAGGTATTACAGAAGATTGAGAAAACAATTTCCCTGTTCGAACTGTTCCAACGCCTATAGTAGGGCTGATCATCTCAGTTGGCACGTACGATTCGGATGTGGACAAGAGCCTAGATTCAAGTGTCCTTACTGCACCATGCGTTCTAAATGGACTTCGCCAGTGTACAAACATATTAGAGTTAAACATACTGGAATGACTATTTACCTCGTCGATATAGTTACCAATCAACTTTATTGTCCTCAAAAATGATTGCCTGGAGAAGAGATTTTGTTTTTCAATACCAGGTTGAAAAGAAATTCCAAAACTTACAGATTTAGTTGTCTCCGGCGTAAAGTTCCTACAGTTTTTATTTTCTAGTTGATTTATAATGATTGATTGACTTGGAGTGACTTGAAGAATCCACATATAAGTATGGCACATGTATGGTTTAAGCTATGAAGAAATTCTAAAATTTCTAGAACCTGCGAATCATATTGGCCATACTTGGTCATCTCCAGATCGATTCATTTTTTTGGGGTTAATTTGAACATCTTTTTGTTTAGATGTTCTGTCTATAAATGAAAAATGTGAGAAAGAATAGTTCTATACAGAAATAAATTGAAAATTCTTATAGTTTTTCTTCACAAAAAATAACAAAGATCAAAAAGGGATGAATATCGTTCAAGTGTTGCGATCAACGGATAATTATATTCAGAGTCCTGTTCGTACAATCCGAATTTTTGTATTTGACATTTTTATCTTACCTTGTTGAAGAGAATTCATGGTATAACTGACCATTTGTTCCTTATGAGATTAAAAACGTAGATACATTTTTAGTTCAAACTATATAATTTGAAAAAGTACTTGAAAATTTTTTTTACTTTTATTTAATTTATTTATCATTATTCTTATCTTTTCCCCAAAATTTTGAAACATGATACACTGACAAAAGGGCTGATAACAGTTATCAAATGATATTTTTGAATATTCAATAATGTTTATAATTATCGAATATTTAATAGATATTATTGACATTTAATTAATGTTATCGAATATTTGATTGGTCATATTCAAGAATATCATTTGATAACTGCGACCTGTCTTTTTTTCAGTGTAGAATTTCCAGAAAACAGTTTATACTTTGGAACCTAAACCCTCTGAGTGAAATATTTTATGTTCATTGGAGAAATGCTGGAAAATTGAAAAAAAAATTGTAAATCATCAATTATTTTCCGTTTTTCCGATAAAATAAATATCAGCGAGATTGGAAAGGGATTAAACGCTACGTGAATATTGAAAAGTTCTGTCAAAATTTTTTTTTTTCTCAACATATCATCTCATTGACAATTTGTTGAAAATAATAAAAATATAGTGCTGTGACGAAGAATGATTATCTACATATTGTTATTCCAAAAATTTTTCCCCCATTGACTTCATGATTCGAAAAAAAAAAAAACAAATTTTTACTTACGTTAGCAAAGAAAGATAATATTACGGAAAAATGTTTACTGTTTCTAGTTCCCTTCCCATTGGAAGAAGAGTGAAGAAAAAAATGACAAGTGCAAACTCAATATGTAGTTCAATAAAAATTATTCTGCGGTCGTCTTCGATGTAAGATAGATTTTCTATCGCGCCAAAGCAGGAGCTGGAATGTTTTCTACAAGTTACTTCATTTATTTGCATGGAAAAAGAGCAGGGTCAATATTTAACATCGGATTATAATACATTTGAAAAATGCAAAACTGTAAAAGTGGTGATGGAATAATTTAATACCATTTTTCGACTTTATCGTATTCAGAGATTGCATTTAATTCACACTTGACACTTAACCCATTAGTTCCCATAGAAAAACTGCTTGGCCTACGGAAGGAGTAATTATTGGAAATAGGATATCTAGTGGGGGAATAAACATCTACAGAAAAAATTTCTTCAATTTTTTCAAACAATAATAAACAAAAGTTCTCTCTATTATATATTCATGAAGGGTGGTGAACAATTTTTCCTCCTCTGTCGCTTAAAATAGGAACAGATGGGGTTCATGGGTTAGAAAAACTTGAATTGTTAGAATATTTCATATTTCTCGCGTTTTCATCATTTTATTACTTATCCAAACAAGGAAATCTAAAGATTGTTAAACAAAGTTTATTTGCATATAATTTCAAATTGACACATAACATATTTCAGATTGAGACAAACAGTGTGGATTCCCTGTGAAAGAAATTATTGTCTGGCTTCGAACGTGTTTTGTATCGGTAAATCCACACGAACACCAATCATGTTTCTACCAATTTCTGTTGAAAGTTCGCAAACTGGGATGTCCGGTAGAAATTCACTATGAAAATTATGTTAAAATTGGATATCTTAGTCTGAAAGTTTTAAATAGATTCGTTTTAGACAATGACATCGGTTCTTGACTTGATGTTCCAATTTGTAAATTTGAACAGGACCAGCTGGAAAGTTGGTCAGTTTTTGATTGAATTCCCAGAGACAACATTTCAAAATTATACAATCATTTTTTACCAGTTCTGTTGGTGTTTTAAACAAAGCTAACCCACAATTACGAGTTGCACGTTATTATTTCCCCCCTTAATATCGCCAACCGTGTTTGAATTTTTCGTTGTTCCAGGGTGAAGTTTTGAAACACAGTGGATTGCTATGACTCGGTGCGGAAGAGGGCGATTCGATTGTACGCCATACTGGGTATCTTTTGCTGGAGCAGAAAATGTTTTGCTATCATAGCAATTTCATTAGCTATGACAGCAATTTTTCAACTGTGGCAGCAAAAAATGTTCGCTATTTTGTATATAATACTAAAAACTTTGCCAGCCCAGCGAAAAATTTGCTACTTGAGTTGATCGTGTTGCTCACTCAGCAGTTAGCTGTGGCAGCAAATTTTTAGCTAGGTTAGCAAAAAGATTTGCTATTTTATATATAATACCCCGATTTTCCGCGACAGCAAATTTTTTTTCTCCGTGTGCACCCCCGGAGTGAGCTGCAGAATTGAAATATCATTTACTGACATGTGAAACGTCTATAACGGCATTCAATAATACATTTCACGATATAATATGAAAATCCCTCCCCTGTGCATGGATATTCAATTTGAATCGACTTAACCCTCAAACGTCAAACTTCGGGTTGGTTACCGTACAAGTCACACTAGTGCGAATTGGGATTTCGTGAAATTTCAACCTTTGTATTTTCTTTGTTTTTCAACGTAAATATAAAAAATTTATATGAAATATAGGGTAAAATAGTCCGAGCAATCGAATGGCATAACTTATTTTTGAAAAAAATAATTATTTGTCAATGAAAAATGCGATTGCCAAAAAAATTTGTTTTTGAAAAGTGACATTTTGACGGTGCGAATTCGCACTAGTGTGACGTTTGAGGATTAATATGAATATCAATTTGTTTTTTGTTTGTGATTACCAGAAGCACGAAGAATCATGTACTAATTCCCACTGGAAACAGTGTATCCCTATTTTCCAACTTCGAACACAAATATAAAAATAAATTTAGGGAAAGAGATGAAATTTTATACCTCGTTCAACAAACCGATTGACAGTGTTTTGATTTTTGTCTTTGTTTTTTGTTTTATTTTCGTTGTAGTATGCGTGAGAATGAATGTTCAAAGTATCATATATTTTTTTTTCTATTCAGTTAAGCTCGGAGCAAAACGAGAATCCATGAAAAAAAAATTAACGCGAAACGATAATCGTAATTATTCTGATAAAACATGATTGACAACAACAACAAAAATTTTATATGTTACAGTAGTAGCGGTAAACGAGGCGTTTCATCTTGGAAGATTGAATAAAAAATTTTGGTGTCCGTATTGTCCAAGTGCTTTTACCAGAGGGGATAAACTTAGTTATCATATGAGATTCGTGTGCGGCCAGGAGCCGAGATTCAAATGTCCCTATTGCAACTTTTGCTCGAAATGGACGTCGGAAGCCTACAGGCACGTCAGGCTCAAACATTTTGGGACACGTGTTTACGCCATTGATATATTAACCAACAAAATTTCCTTCGCTAGAAATAAACTTGTTTGATTGAATTTTGCTTTCACGTTCAAATAAGTGATTTCGAAGTCACGACTTCAACTCTTTATAAACTTTCGTCGATGTTCCGCTTATCGATAATTCGAATAAGTTCTAATAAGTAATTCAGTCTTTGTTGTGGTACCTGTGATCGTTATTATTCCTCCACGAAGGAAATATTGTTACGAATTTTTATTTTATCAATTCTCCATCGGATTCATGAGGTTTCATATTTAAATTAACGCATAATATTTTCACAATAATTTTATTCGATATGGTGTTCAAAAGAAAATGTGCTCTGATAATAATATAGTATACTTGAAGTATATAAGAAACGCATCACTGCTATATTTTTCATTTTTTTTAACTCGGAGATAAAGATATCTAATATGAGATACCTGTCGTTATTTTTGTAATCGTTCTGAAACTATAAGAGCTCTTTAAATAAGGATTGAATATTAATCAAATGCATATCTGTCAGTAGAATGATAATTTTATCGAAACAAGTTATCGGTCAACTAATAATATTCGACTTACGCTGTTTGTAACTATACCAAAATCGGATTACAGTATTCTGAGGTGCACAAACTTCGAATTCACTGTTCTGAAATCTTACAAATCAATTAACAAAACGGTTGTTCGTCCCTGACCCTATCTTGTCGTCAAAGGTCTCATACCACTGAGAAATTTCAAAGCCCGTCTTCTTGAGTATTACACAATACTCCACTGCATCACATTGTTCATGATACGCTGCATTTTCCTTCGAAATGAAATGTTATTTGATCAGTAATCCACAATTTGTCATAGTTCAAAAGCCATTATTTCTGGTCTCGCTTTTTATATGACCTCCCCAAATTTCAAGTACATATAATAATCAATGAACTGCACGAGAAATGAGAGGGGAGCTCATGATGTCGTCGTATAAATCCAAACTACGCTGACATGAACCACCCAAAATGAATACATTCCAGACATTAATTATATGGGTTGTAAAAAATAGAATGAGGAACTATGATACTTTACAGTAGATCGATATAGCTTCACCCAAATCACACTACTCAAACTCCTATTTTCATTCCCCATATCAAATTCTTCATCGAATGATATCTACTTTTGATTGATCCATAGAAAATTCTCTGACAATTGTAATGAAATTTGTCAAATAATTTGGTATCTCATATTCGATGTTTTTACATCATGTTCTATATAATTCTCACGTTGTAAGTTTATAAAATTTCTAGCCATCATGTTTCTGTACGTAGAAAATCGAATATGATTTGAGTTCGAAGGAAAAAAAACCAAAGATCGATATCAGCATATAAGCAAGAGTTATAACGAGCGACAACTGTAATAAAATTATTATTTTTGTATATAAAACAATCCAAAAAATGATTCATTCGTTATGTTCCTTTGAAAAATAATAAATATATATGATTGAAGGAACTCATGAAATGATTATAAATATATCTCCCATATCTTCATTACAGACTATTACGTTACACGTAAACGATCTGAAATGCTGAATGCATGGAAGCGTCTTGAGCAGATACTGGCGCATGATGATCTCTAGCTAAACGCAGACCAACACTTCTCACTATAATTATTCGGCACACATGAATTATAAATACATATATATTCTCATACAATCTCAAACGATATTCAAAAGAAACTTGTTCCTCTTTTGTTACTTTACTTCAGCTTTTATATACTATTCTTGATTTTTCCATCCTCGTATTATGATATGTATTTGAAACAAAAAGAACAACAGCATTTATTCTATTATTATTATTATAGTTTTCCTCGACGATGAAAACAATTCATTGTTGCAATTAATGATTAATCACTTTTCTAAAACACGTGGTACGTCGTATATGTTACAGTGCTGTACAGAGAAGTATTTCGTCTTGGAAGATCGAAGAAGAGTTTCTGCTGTCCAAATTGTCCCAGTGCCTTTACAAGAGCGGATAACTTGAGTTGGCATCAGCGATTCGCGTGTAACCAGGAACCAAGATTCAAATGTCCGTACTGTGATAAACGTGCTAAATGGCGAGCCTCTGTTTACGATCACATCAAAGTCAAGCACAAAGGGATGAACATTTATCTCATGGACGTTGTTAGTAATAAGATTCATTTTCCCCAACAGAAAAGGGTAGCGTCGTCCGCTATGCGGTAACCGACACGTTAATCGTCCTCTGGAAGGAAATATCAAGTATTGTTTCAATTATACATGAAAAGAAAACAAGTATTACTATCATTTGTTTTTTATTTAGATAAGGAGAAAACATTATTTTTCATTATATGTATATACATACATATATATATATATATATTATATATATACAATGTATATTTTATTCCAAAGATGTTCTCGACTGGATTTTGATGATTTTTTTTTGTTTTTAGATAAATTATTCTTATTTTCCTCCTCTGAAAAATTGTTGGTGCCAAATGTTTCATCATATCATTATGAGAAGCGCGTGTATGTTTGTTTGTATATCTGAACGAGTAAATGTGCAGAAAGAAGAGCGATTGAGGTGTGAGAATCATTTAATCATTCGATTGCAGTGTAATAAAATAAATGCTCACATTCGAATGTACCGGAAATAATGAATGTCATGTTATCACAACTCGCAGATACATATTTTATAAATATATACATATGTAAATAGATTTCCCTAACTTTCAATCTGTTAAACAGATATTCTGATTTCGTTGTTAAGTATTCTATGAATATCATACTCGTTGTAGATGAAGATATTATATCACTGTAATATTTAAAACGAAATTGAGAATTGGAAATGAAGAATCATCGTGTAAATTGCATCTCTATTGAAATAAAAAACCATGTGAATGCAGAAATGTGATCAAATGAATCTACGAATTTGATTTATTTCGTATGTCAATCATCTGTTCCTTCCTTCATGAATTTTTGTCAGTTTTATTCGTGATGTTTCAGTATAGTCATCTTCCGTTCTCTCAGAACCCGCTTTGTTAATTCTGACACCAGAGAACGCATAGAATAAACACCAATCCTTTCTCTCCTTCTTCTCCTATTGTAAATAATTCATTTTTCTCAAGAATAAAATGAAAAGTGTGATGAACTAAATACAATGTTTTTTTTTCTTTTTTTTGTCAAGTTGTTCCTTCACAATTTCTTTTGAAATGACAAAGAAGATTTTATATGATTGAAATAAAAGAAAATGATATTGAATCTTATATGTTGCAGTTTACACCCAATATGGAAAAGTGTACGGACAACCGAATGTTGATGACAAGAAATGGTACTGCTGTCAAAAATGTGGTGGTTATTTCAACAATTTTAATGCTCTTAGACGACACGCGAATTCGTCCCATTGTCAGGAGCAAAGATTCAGATGTCCGTACTGTGAATTACACTCAAAATGGACCTCACCGATCTACAGACACATTAGAAGAAAGCATAAAGAATTTGAACCCTACGCCATAGATATTATCACCAATGAGATTTCTTTTGGTCGCAAAACTGGGCCTTGAATCTTCAAACTTCCTACCTCATTGTTAGTAATTCTTTTACTTCAATTGCTTGGAATTCGATCCCCCTCATATTCTTTCAAATCTACACGTCTTTATCTCCTCCCTCTTCCCAACTTATTCGATTTGTTTGAATCGTTTGCTCGATGACACGATTTGCTTATTACTACGAAAACGAATTTATTGTGATATTTTTACTGTTTCAGACGTTTATTTGAATACACGTTGTTGTTTTATGTAAATTCATACACTCTGTGGCGAATTGGATACTTCTCACAGGGTGATTTCAGATATTCAATGTTGAGATATTATGTAAACTCAAATAATGTTAATAAATATTAATGATAGAAATGATGATTTATGAATATGTAATAAATTTTCCTTGGGAACATTCGTGAATTCCATGTAAGATATATTGTAATGAATTGAAATGTAAATAAATATATAATTTTATTCAGATTTTGCAAAAATTGAGTTGAAATTACTTCGCTACTTTTTATGTTTATTTGTTTATTTGAACATAATTATAACCAAAGAAGTTTTCCCTAGCCTTTATAAGAAAATAAAATTGCTCGCTATCCACAGATTTTGAATTCAAATCCCAGTAGGAGCAAGTTCTCATTTGAAACATGTTTTTTCCCAATGATGATGAAAAAAATGAATTCTATGTTGTTTCCAGCTTCCGTCCCGGTTTTTTCCTTTCAGTTTTTCATATTCTTTAAATTTATTTCCATGTGAAAATTGAAATCCGATCCAATACTGGCGCAGTATCGTTATCGGAGTAAATTTATCGGAAAAAAATTTGTGTTGCATGCAAGTAAAGTTCCATAACCTAGTCCTGGTGATAACTTGGCTCACATTAAATTGAATCAAATCAGAAACTATAATAGGGCAATAATGGCTGAAGTCTGTTGCTAGAATATGGCATTAATTCAGGCTGGATTCACATAGACGGAGAATCTTAGGCTAGGACTGAATTATCACTGTTTGTGGCAAATGGAATCTGGTTTCAATTTCCACGTGCTATCATTTCGCGTTGCCAACTCTCGGGCTTGGAGGAGACAAAGTGAGCTGAGACACACTGAAAAAAATACTCCGGTTAATATATGGACAGCAAGAATTACTGCCATTTTAACCGGAATTCTAGTTAAATGAATCAAGTCTCCGGCAAATTTAACAAGGGCTCCGGTAAATTTAACAAGAATTCCAGTAAAAGTCACAGATATTCCTTGCTGTCCATATAGTAACCGGAATTCTGGTAAAATTAACAGTTCATTTTTTTCCGTGCAGGATCAGTGGAATTAGGAACATTCTCTGATTTTTCTGAAAAGGCTCACCGGTCCCTGTCGGCTTTCTCTCCCTTCCCTCTTCTGCCCGATGATTGGAAACTTTGGCAATTTTGTTGAATCAGTAGCAGACCGTGTTCCCATTTCCACATGGATAGTTTGAAAAATATCGCCAGTCCTATATAATAGAAATAAAATCCCACACTATTTCAAATAAATTATCATCTTCCCCTCCCAGTAGTTGCGAACAGTATTCAAATTAGTGTACAAGTATTCACAACAATTCACATTTTCATTGATTACCTGATCGATAACACGTTCATAACATTATATATATATATATATATATATTCCACGAATAAATGAACAGAGAATTAATTCTTCGAATGGTCACATTTTTCTTGTTTTAGAAATGTTCGATGACAAAACGTTCGTGATGAACTGCACGTGGCATCAGGCACAGCCAGAACCAAGTAATGACCCCATGTATAGCGAAGGGACTTTGGAATACCAACCTTATAAATGCAAACATTGTTCGTCGACATTCAAAACGAAAGAGGACTTGAATCAACACGTGAGATTTGAATGTGACCTGTCACCGAGATACAAATGTCCGTACTGCAGCTTTGGCACAAAGTACCCGTCGCGAGTTTATACTCACGTGAGGAAAGATCACGAGGGACAACGGGTTTATCTCATCGATGGAATCACGGACAGACCAGTTTACCCAAAGTGAATAGATTTGTATACGCTTTTGAATTATTCTACACGTTTCGAAATTCTTACGAAAAATGTAATAAGCTAATAACTATACCGTTGTTTTCAGAAAAACCACTGGACGCGATAATACGGCGAGGAAGAGTCAAAGGAGCGAGATTATACTGAATAAAAAATTAACTAGGAAGAGACCACGGCATATGCAAATCACATGGTCAGAATTGTTTGTGATGAACAGAGTTGGACGGGACGAGAAATATGGCAAGTGTAATATCTGCGCGAGCAATGGGACCGATTTTGTTGTCAAAATGAAACAATCTTCCACCACCGGATTGATAAGGCATCTTCAGACGCATCACAAAAAGGAATACGAACAGTTTTGTCAGAAGGATTGAGAAAACTCGATCGATTAAATTCATGTATGTTTTTTTCTCTTGTAATGGATTGAGTAATAAATGATGTATAGAGTAATATCTGTATACTTCTTCATCATTGTTTTGCAAAATTTGTTTATTTTTTCTTTCTAATTTCTCATTTCAGTGCCAGGTTTGATTTCGGTACAAGGTCTTTCCCAAGTGTAATGAGAATGATTTTAGACTGATTGGTTTGATCGGCAATTTCAATTACTTTTTATACTTTGAATAATGGTTCTCCTCTCAAGTACTTTTTTATCCCCATCAAATAGAAATTCTTAATGAAAAAGATTATTCCAAGTACAAAAAATAATTGAGGCTGCTCATCCCTGGGTTTGACGCGTTATGCAGCGAAGAAACAAGAGATGTTGTATATTAGATGACCGCGCACGATCATTTCAAACGATCGAATATCCGAACGCAAAATCCTACGTTTGTTGTCTCTCCAGTGGGGATGAACTCCTTGTAATTCGTCTCCAACATTTTTAGAGGTCTCTCTCTTCTATACAAACATTCAACAATATTTTACATTCCGCCGTGTAACTTGTCATGCAAACATCAATCTATGTCGCTCGCAAATTTGTCCATGCGGAGACATATGTTCCCCGACGCTTCTAATGGCCAAGGAAAAATCATTTGAATTACTTTTGGAATAGATCTTGATGGATAGAAAAATTATAAAATAAGTCAATAATGGTTATCAGTTTTATTTTTTCAAATATGCAACTTGAAAGATTAGTTCTAAATTCAATATATTACATCGAGGATATTGAAAGGCACTTAGCAAAAGAATAGAAATAAGTAAAAAATTCGGATATACCTGGTATACAAACATTTTGTTTTTATGAGAATTTCATTTCTTAAATCCTTTTGTATATTCTTCTCCAATCATAAAACTCATGATAAATAACAATCATGTCAGTGATTGTAGGAGGCTTTTAATGAGTATTATTATCATTAGCAGTGGAAAGTGGTTTGAAGAAGAAAATTCAGTACTATTGAGTCAGTCTATTCCGATCTTTGATACGATACGGGAAGATGACGTGAGAAAGCAACGTGCAGAATTTTTCATCATTTCAATACGTATATTTTTCGTTCAGTTGTAATCCCGTGCCATTCTGTGATACTTCACGTTTTCAGTAACCATTTTTGAGTGTATATCAATCCTAATATGATGCAAGGGTGATAAAGACAACGGCCTTAAGCCTCGCTGATGATTTTGAATCACTGCTACGAAAATTCCAACAGAGTTCAGGATTTGTACTTGTGTCTCCATGTTACAATCACATTGAAGGAAATCAAACCACAAACATTGCACTCTCGGTTATACTTCGAAATCGGAATTCAGTTGAATTTCATAAAGTTTCCTATTCGCTGATGGATATTTATGAAATATTTCAAAACAGTTACAAGTTTTGAGAAATTCATTCTAAATAGTTGAATTCAAAATTTTGAAAGATGCAACCTTTCCATCGTTACACGGAAAGAATTTCCTCGTCGAGAATTCAGTGTATACATTATATTATTTATATATGAATGAAAACTTGGTGGCGAGGAGTCTTATCTATTCGAAATTGATCTCGCCTAACACTTGAGTAAGATCTTTTTTCTTAAAATCATATCTTAAATTTTATTCAGGAAAAATACATTATATTTGTTGAATTCTCGCACGCAAACTATGGGCTGAAAATTTCTTCTTTTTCTTAGGCCCAGTTAAGGACCGGTTAATATGTTACTATGGTTAAAAAAAATCCCTTGTCCTGTACCTTTGTGGAGCTATCCTTTATGGACTTTCACCATCTCTCAAGACCCTGTTCCAATTGCGCTGATATCGGAGCATCATTTCAGTAATACATTTGGGTCCAGGGCATTGAAATCCTTTCGAATCGCCCTTTGTTCAACTTCTCTATCAAATAAATCCCAAAATAGACGGTGACTCCGAAACAGTGCACTGAGAAAAAAAATTTGTGAGCTCAACGAAAATGTAGTTGACTCAACTACGCCAGGAGGTTAGATACGTTCAATTACCTCTGGAAGTTGAATTAAATCATTCACCAAGTTGCCCGACTCCGTTGAGTCAACTACGTGGATGGTTGAAGCAATGAAAAATTGGTTCCGTCAAGTATCTTAATACATTTGACATAAAACGATACAGAATTGTTTAGACTCATTATGTGCTTGACATACTATCTTACATTTTTGTGTCTAATGCACGTAACAATTGATCCCAAGTTTTTAAATTTCTGAATCAACTCAGATTCTCTTTTCAATCGTTTTTCAAGAGTCGTTGAATCAATTCTACACTCGGTTGCAATGAATTTCCAAAAAAGTTCATTGAATCCCATAGTATTTGATGTCCAGTGTACAAATAACGAGAAAAAACAAATAAAAAATTTCGATCACACAAACCATTTAATGGAAGGGGAGTTCTTTTACCGATGATGAAGACTCTCTCTCCTCCACCAACGGCGCATAAAGAAGTACAGCGGGTTGTCAGTCAGAACAGAGAGTTTGAAGCCCCGATCGAGGATCGAACCTACCTACCTACGTGCCTACCTAACCTCATCAAATTCACGCTTTAACTGACGTAGCTATGTGACGATATACGATCCTCGTGACACAGAATGCAAGTCATTCCCAAACCCTGTTAGTATCTTGTACCTCGTCATTAGAAATAAAAACCAATTTCAAAGACATTGTTATAAAATACTTCAGTGTGTCTTCTGAAATTTATTTCTATTGAATATCTGCTGAGATTGAAAAATATGTAGAATGAATACGGAAGTAAAATTCTTTTCAAGCAAATGCTGTGGTCATGTTTTGTGGATATATTAAAAAAAAAAACAATCAACTGGACATCTGAATACCCTGAACTTGAGAATAATGTTGATTAGTTCCTGGTGTATCATTAAATCAAACAATCGAATCAATTGGAATAATCAATTATTTCCATTCAATTAATGATCTGAAGTTTGTAAACGGAAACATTTTTTGTTCATGCAACTGTTCACGTGAGCTGATTCACTTCTTGCTTGGGAGGTTGACTCAACTACTTGCGATTTAGAATAGAATTTTTTCTGATTCCTCGAATTTCATTCGCGTTGGTTCATACAATCAAGTGATAGGTTTGAAACAATGAAACGCGTTGTAGTTGATTCTACAAATTCCAAGTCGTTTCAACGAAAAATTCATTGATTCACTTAAAAATTTTTCAACTACCCTAGGTGGTTGATGGCACTTTTATTTTTTTCTCAGTGTGGAGATTGAAAGATCGGAGGAAATTGAATCCAAACTCCCCATTTTCTCACCCAAGACCTGATTAGGAAAGCGAGTCGAGCGGTTCATCCTTCTCTAGTCTTCTAATCTCATTAACTCTGCCAGGTGAGAGACTTATGAATCTACACCTCCCTCGCAATATGCTCTTTTTTAGTATTCGCTGTTCAGAGAATATGGAAAGTGGAATATGGATCAATAAAAACAAAATTCTTTCCGTGTATCGATAGAGCGTTGAATTAAATTCCAACAGAAATAATGACGATAGTACTTTAAAGAATTGATATTTTTGTTTCAGATGGCGGGTATCGGATATTCATACAGGGAAAACTCAATAGAATTAAGGATTCATTTACAGAGAACAGACGGTACGCTTGTACCAAGTGTCCGGGAACTTACAAGATCAAAGAGGAATTATCTCGTCATGTGAGAGACGAGTGTTCACAAGAACCTAGATTCAAATGTCCCTATTGCGAGTTGCACTCGAAAAGAACGTCTCCGGTTTACAGGCACGTGAGGTCCAGACAGGAGGGACTGACAGTCTGTCTCATTGATAAAACAACTAATCAACAAATATTTATTACCTAAGATATATCGAATATACGAATAAAATTATTATATAATTCAATGTTCTACGGTTGATTAATAAAAAGATGTTCTTTAAATATTCCATATCATAATCTCTTGTGATTATCAAACTTCAGTTGAATTTCTCTAAATCTTATCGGATTTTATTGTTCACGAGTGACATTGTTTTCTTCTTTTTTTTTTCAAGAAATGTTGAAACCCTATCATGATAAGTTCAATTTCATTCTGTTCCAGATTCCTTTCCGTTGATACAAAGTCAATTCCGCGTGGAAGATCTGAAGGGAATCGACATGGTGCAGGTAAATGGAAGATTCCCGTGCGTCCAATGTCCAAAGACGTTCAAGTTCAAAAAACATCTTTTTTATCACTTGAGATACGATTGTTCTCAGGAACCGAGATTTAAATGCCCGTATTGCGATAAACTAGCCAAATGGCGGGCAGCTCTATACGATCACATTAGGATGAAGCATAAAGGAATGATCATTTATATAATGGACATTGTCAGCAACAAAGTTCATTTCCCACAACAGAGGAAAATGGCATCGATATTGCCGTAAACTTTCCCAATCGGGGCACGAGTGCACGAAAAATGAAGGATACGCAAAGCATATATACGTTAGGAAATGTTATTGAAGAAGAATGAGAAGAGTTCGTTATCGTTGATCCTGTTGCTATTATTGTTTCTCATTAACCTTGCGTTCTAATATTATTTATGAAGTTACGTATTGAGGTAGCGTTCTCGTGCGTGTACAAACGAACAATCGAATTTAGTATAAATGTAAATATACGCGTAAATATGTAAGAATAAATTTATTTTACATAAGGAGATGACGTGTTGTTCAGTTCATTGAGTTGTTTTTGTAAACTCCGACCCGAAGATGCCAAAACGCCAAAACTTGAGGACTCTCTTCAGGGATATTTAGCAACTGGTTACTACAGATGAAGAAATTCATTACAATACAGTGAGAATTATAATTAGGTTTTACGATCATACTTCATCGTGTGTAATATATACATCGAATACAATGAATAATAAATTCTGCTGCACGTATGGCGAATTTGAATTATTTCACACTTGAATAACTTTGTTAGTTTCGATTGGTTTAATGCAGAACTATTTTTTATTCTGTTTTCTTTCCAGTTGTTAAAAACAAGAACATTCATAGTAATCAATCCCGTATTTTTATGAATTCAATTGGTTGGGGATTGACCAGATATTTCATTTGTTCATTATTTTCAAATTGAATTTATTATTGAGGAATTTATGTCTGCAATCTGTATATCTATTTTTGTTCTCTGGTATGAAATAGCAGAGTTTTATGTAATGCTCAATCCCTTTCGTTCTGGGTTTTCAGAAGTATGGGACTGATCCATTTTGAGCAAGGTTCTAGTCAACCAAATTACTGTTGTGTATTTTCATAATTGGATGTTCCAATCCCAGGTAGCACATAAACTTGTCAGGTGTTTCATCAAATGTTTTCGGCTCAATAACGACAACTCTTGGAACCGTTTCAGCTAGAAATTTGCTTTCCTGCAAATTGGACCATCTGAGGTTCTATTTGGGTCTAACCTCAACTTGGCCCAAGGTGGGACCTGAGATTCGATAAGACACATTTTGTGCAGGGCTTTGAGGTGGATGAAGGATATCGGTAGATGAAAACGACTTTGCATCTACGTCATTTCTACGTTCTATTCACCGAGCCCGCTTATCCATCACAAATCTACACAGGGCGTAGTCTTTTGCCGGATGTTTGATGTGCAATGTGGATTTTGCCTCTCCTGGGAAGACTATAGGCTCCAAGACTTCTATTCACTTTTGGGAGCCTGTGAATTACAAGAACGCCTTTGAATCTCGAAAAAACTCTATAGTCTCCACATACCAAGACACAGATACAAACTGACAGACTTCAAACGAATTTGGATATGCTTTACAAAACGTACATCAAATTCAAGCTGGAACACAGTTACTCCAGTTCATCAATCACTGCTCCAAGTCTGACCTGAAATCTCATCACTGTTATAAAAAAAAAATGTATTATAAAAATATCTCACTTCCGCTTTGAAACGATCGTTTTTACAGATTTGTTTTTCCATTTTGTTTCAGACCCCAGAGAATTATTCGGCATGGAAGTGCGAGTCAACGGTCGACTCCAATGTCCCCAATGTCCAAGAACGTTTAAATTCCGAAAACATCTTTCTTTTCACTTGAGATATGAATGCTTACAGGGGCGACGGTTCAAATGTCCTTACTGCGAGACACGTACGAAGACTACATCGGACTGTTACAGACACGTTAGATACAAACACGGTGGATCTGACGTTTATCTGATAGACGTGGCTACGAACGAACACGTGTTCAGTCGCAAAAGCGCGAAAAAAATGTAATGGATGAATTTCAAATGTAATAGTAAAATTAAGAACAAAAAATAATAACGAATACTTTCCGACACCATTTTCTATTATTCACGATAACAAACGTACAATTTGCGTATAAAATTGATTTTTTATAAATATATTTTACAAAACTCAAGTACATGAAATGTCTTTTCCATTCGTTTGTTTCAGGTATGAACGTCTATTTACCGCGAAATGATTATCGAGTCGAAGATCCGTTGGCGATCGAAGTGATGGCGTTTACGCAAAGATTTGCGTGTCCTCAGTGCCCCACGACCTTCAAATTCAAAAAACATCTCCTCTGTCATTTGAGATACGAATGCGGCCAGGAACCGAGATTCAAGTGTCCTTACTGCGGAAGATGCTCTAAAATGACATCCCCCGTTTATACCCATATAAGACGAATGCATAAAGGAATGGATGTCTATATCATCGATAAAGTTTCCAACGATATCCTGTATCCGCGGAAAATTCGGAATGAGTAGAGGACATATGAGAATTATGAAGAGCAATTCGATCAAATTTAGTACCGACATTCGGGTTCTTCAATTTTCATTATTTAATTTAATTTATTATTTCATAATTTATTCATTCAATTATATTATTTTGTCAATGTGTTATTCGGAATACGCTTTGAGAAATACGTAGGAGGGATTATCGTGTTTTATAGAATAAGAAAAAAGTGAGTATTAACAAACACGGTTGATGGTTAATAATTTTGGGAACAATGTGATGTTCTACTTTTTTTGTTTTTTACATCATTCGTATTAATTTTCAAATCATTCAATATCACGCGTATGATCAATGTTGGAGGGAAATTAATTTATGGAACAAGATTCTCAGTTTCTTATGCAACTATAAGTTTCATTCGCTAAATGAAGTTGTTTAAATGCCGTGAGAGCGCAACGCGAGCGCCCTGCGCCGTTAGTTCAGGTATTTATGTTGATTAACCGATGATAACTCAATTGATTCGAATGAAATAAATTTAGTTTGTCGATCTGTCCTGAAATTTCCTACTATATTTTTGATAAATTGTATTTATCATTTCCTAACGCCGCTCTCTGAATTAAATTAATTATTCTGTATGCAGTAATATTCAACACTTAGCTTGATAGAGAAATGATTGACAAATGATTCCAATTGAATTTGAATTATTAATTGACAAAGTAGGACGTTATTGATTATGATTCATTGAATACTTGAATAGAATTAGATTGATAATTTATTAATATCTTAATTATTGTATTTGTGTACAATTCAATGATTTATATACTCAGGAATTATTCTCAGGAATAAATTTATGAGCACGATGCAAGCATCTTGTGGCCCATCAGCACTGTTGTTAACTCGATACAATCGCACAAAAAAATCATAAAAATACACTGAGACAAATTGACAGTTAGATTTACTATGAAATTATAAGAATGGAGGAATATATTGTCTCCCTGGTGAAATTCACTGTAATACAGTAAAATTTACTATGGCATAACAATAGAAGCCTGATTAAATTTACAATGTTTCACAGTAAATTTCATTGGGAGTCAGTAAGTTCCTTCATTCCTAAGATTTGAACTCTAAATTTCTCTCAGTGTATAGAAATTCAAAGTATACTTGGAATTTTCACTCCCCTTTTATTCACCAAGTCTAGAAAATTTATTCATTTTAAAATTCTTTTCAGTCTGTGTGATACTTTATAATAAAACTCAACGAGATTATTCAATGAGAACACAAATCCAAATAACTCTAGAACTGCCAAAAAGCGTTTGACATTTTTTCGATCAGAAATACAATAAGGTATTTTTGTTGGGGAATTAAAACACAGCAATCGTAAAATTGTCACGGAGTCACACACAGCATTAGCAAATGTAAATTGCAATATAATAATATTATTTTTTGTTCTTATGTTGATGGGATTTTTTGAAATTATTATAATTTGTTATATCGAACTTTGATTGGAGGATCGAACAAAAAAATTGAAGAAGTGCAATGTTTATAAAATGAACAAACGAGTGATAAGTGCGCGGATTGTGCGTGCGTCCACTGTGTGAATATATATAAAAAAATCAATAAAAATAAAATAACTGACTCTTTTCCTCGCAATTCAATATACAATGTACATTTTTTATCCTGAAATTAGAAGATATGTTTCATGCCCACATTTACTTGATTATTTTTTATAATACACGGAGAAAAAAGGTCTGCTAAGAAGTACCATACTTTATAGTGTTTAAGCATCAGTCTTGTCCAGATCAAATTATTTACGTGAAAATACCTTTAAAAGTACCATACTGGCTTGGACTTTCTTAAAGAAGTATACTACTTTTATAGATACTTTCATGTAAACAATTTGATCTGTCCAAGACTGATGCTCGAACACTATGAAGTATGGTACTTTTTAGCAAATCTTTTTTCTTCGTGTAGGTTGTACTTATTTTTACGCTGATTGAATAGATTTCCAGATCGATTTGAATAGTCGCATCAGTATACTACGTTGATTTGAATGAAGTTTCAATAACTCAACTGAATATTCTATGAAATATTTTTCCAATGAGAATGGATATTCAATTCATTGAATGAAACTTCATCCAAATCGACTAATTATTTTAGTGTTTCTGGATATTTTTTCTCTCGGTGTATTTATTGTTCCAGGTCCTCATGTGGAAGATAATTTTCATTCGTGAAGAAGAACTCACTGGGATACTCAATTTTCTTCCGTTCTTCGGGTTCGTATCATTTGAAATTTCGTTTAATAATAGATATTTATTAACTGTCTTCGTTATCCACCCTGTCTCCAGGAGACACTAGTACTTGAGAAAAAAAACGTTTGTGTCTTTATGAGAATTGAACTTTTCTCTCTTTCCATTGTTCTTACCTGTTCGTGTTTTATCAATAAAATATTGTATCTTCCATTTTGTTAGTTGAACTCACTTGGAACCTATATACCTTCGATCTTGCAATAGAATTAAACAATCCAGAATAATGAATGAATAAATGATGCATGATTGTTCCATATGACGATATACGATATGTGTACTGAGATCAGCGTACAGAATTGACGGATCAAACGAAAAATGATATATCATTGAAAGGGCGGCATTGAATTTTGTGTTCACTTTTGATATATTTCATGAATTTTCTATGTTAAATTCCCTCGTACCTGTTATCAATTCAAACTACATCGTCAGCATAAATTTTATCTGTTCCAGGACTGTTCGTCGGAGATATCGTTCCTATAATCAAATCGGACAACAAGTTTCATTGTCCGAATTGTTCCAGCTCGTTCAATCTCATCGACAATTTTAGACGTCACGCGAGGTTCGAATGCGGACAAGATCCAAGATTCAAATGTCCATATTGCGAAATGCGTTCTAAATGGACTTCTACGGTTTACAGGCATATTAGAATGAAACACGGGATCAAAAACAATGCGGTTTATCTCATCGACGTGATAACCAACACTTACCTCTCACCGCGAAAACTTTCGGCTTGAATTTGTTGTTTTGTGAACTGGTTTACGTTTCCATCGAATAAGTTATTCCGAATAAACGAGAATGATCGACAACAATTGTTTATCTCAATGTTCTGTTACAAAATTCTCATTGGTCGGTGAAGTTTTATCAAATTCACTGATATGATTCTTTTGTGTTTTTCTATGTTTCAGCAATGAGAAGCTACATGGCACGTTGTAGGAGACCGAAAAAAGAGTTTTGCTGTCCGAATTGTCCAAGTGGTTTTAATAGACTGGACAATCTAAAGCGTCATCAAAAGTTCGAGTGTGGACAAGAACCTAGATTCAAATGCCCTTACTGTCAAATGCGTTCGTTCAAAACCTCGACCATGTATAGACACATTAGGGCAAAGCATTCGCATATGGCGGTTTACGTCATCGATATCGCTACTAATAAACGTTTCTTTGCTCGAGAATCTCGAGTCACGCGTTCTTACACGAGGAGAAAGGATCCTTTAGTTTGGTGATCGATTCGCTAAAATCGCGAGACGTCGCAAGAAAATAAAACGTCGGAAGTAAATTCACTGTGAAAAAAATTCCTTCTGAAAATTCAGAAAATGTGACTGTAGTTTTCTACAGCCACTTTTTCCTGAATTTTCACATGAAATTTAATGAATTTTGAGAAACTTCAACTGAATTTCGGAGCGTACTCTGAAAGTTCAGTAGAACTTTCTTGAGAATTCAGGAGAATTACAGTCACATTTTCTTGATTTTCAGAAGGAATTTTTTTGACAGTGCGGTCGATACAAAATCCTTGTGGGCATTGAGAGATGTTCAAAACTTCGCTCATCCTTCATGTTTTTTGTGCATTCTTCCGATTGGAAAAGAGCTGTGTTTTCAATGCTACCACCTACATTTTCCAACTTCATTTTCAAACCACGTTGCTGAGTTTCATTCCACAATTAGTGATCTATACTCTGTGAAAGCACAAATCACCTCTGCTCACCATGAAAAAAATGATTTTCAGTACTTTTGAGACAGACCCTGTACATGAAAATATTCACTCAAATTTTGATTCCATCCGCGATTATGATACAATATGCTTCTCATCTCGCTCAAATCTAATTCTGCATATAATAGATTTTTCAGTATTTTTCTAATAAATTAATCGAATACTAAAATTTGTGAATATTAAATCTAATAAACATTGAAGTATAGTTCACATGATCCGCTTAGTGTACAATCTACGTGTAAATAATTATGAATAAACTCCGTTTTTTTCTATCATCGAGGATATGTTTTCTGATTATTAAGTATGTATTTTCTTTTCTATCTAACTTCTGAAATTTTAGTATGTGTGCCTGAAGTTTTAGAATCGGTCTTTCAGGTCAGGTGTCAAGCCAATTGCGGCGTGGAAGATACGCCGCAGATGGGTTAAAAACTCAAGACAGGATCAATCATTTGATTTGACAACAATTCCTTGACCAACACAAAAATTTCGTGAGTGAAATGGGAAATAATATTTTACATCATAGTCCCTGCATTGAGTAATCACATCTTCCAACACTGGTTTGAATTCCATTAATTTTTGAAAAACTAATTTTGTTTCAGGTATTTGTTTATAAGCTAATGTATTAACGATGTATTTGAAGAGAATAGAAGAAAGTCAGCAAGCACCACAGGACAATTATTGAAATTGAAAGCTACAACGAAATAAAAATTTAAACATAAGTACATGTTATTTTCTTTCTATGTAAGAAGATTCGCGATCGAAGGTATGATAATTAAGATTTATTGAAAATTATTATAGATCAGATCCACCCATTTGTTTCTTTCGATTTATTCACATTCCAGTAATGAAAATGTGATTCGATCGGTACTGTTTTTCCATATGCATGCATTATCGGCGTGGATTGGTCTCCACAAAGTTCTTTAATAATTCCTTCACTTATGAAAAACAAATGCTCTAACACGTTGTGTGATTTTCTAATAATAATTTCAGGGTTCCTTTTTCTTCTTTACCTTGTAACCCTAACTTTCAATTTTCAATCTTTTTCCTCTGTTCTCGATACAATTCTTATAGAAATTTTCCAAAATTTTGGTATTTTTTGCTGTAATTTTGAGAACTCCATTAATGATTTACTAACCAATATACAATTTTTTAATATAAATTAAAGTCTGCCCTCTCTCAATTTCATAGATATAATGTATAATAAATGAGTGGAATATTATGAAACCTTTCTCTTCGAAAGATACAGATTTATTCTATATCGAGAAGAAGAATCGTTTCAATAGAGTATACAGCATACTTCAGACCCTCCTTCCAGATCTTCTAAACTTCTTGTATTTTGTAAATTATATATCTCTAAAATTTTCAATCAATACCTCACGGTTTATGAAGTTGAGTTACCTGTTCTCAAATATCCCCCACATTCCGTTGAAAATATTAGAAACATAGTGAAAATAGATTATACGAGAGTTCGCGAACTGCATCTAAATCCACTCATCTGGTTTATATGAATTAATAATTGAGATTATGAGTTCAGTTTTTAATGTCACGGTGATATAAATTTGATTTCAGGATTGCTCTATTATCCATCTACAGTTCCTTTTCGACAACAACAACAACCGCAATATCAGAATCCGAATGAAAATGGGAATAAGGATGATATAAGGTTAGTAGCAGTGCTGTCGTTGCTGTGCATAAATAATCTTCATAATACGATTTGTTAAATCGATTCATATAGTTTCAGATTCTTAATCATATAGCAAACTTGAGTACCTCCAAACTGTGTAAAAATTATGGAATGTGCATGTTTTGTATTCAACATATACATTTCGTGCAACATTTTTATTTAAGGAATACATAAAACTTGGATGCAGTATCGATTTAAATTCGACTATCATCATGAATATTTCATTTTTTACCAGCTATGGTATACCCCATTTTACGATCCCACTTGATTATCACTGATAACGTTTTACTTCATCTTTTGGGTATTTTAGAATCTCGAATCATTGGTGTGAGTTTCCAAACCAATATCCGCTTAGACTACTCTCTTTATCAATATCCTGCTTTATCAATTCATTTCAAAGTTCTGTGTACACCTTCGATGAATCTCTTCGCATCTTTGAGCGAAGTCCTACGGGCTTTTAGCTCAGAACTCCGATTAGAGCCCAAATAGAAATGCTTTAGTTATTGACGAGTTTCGCAACGCTTGACTAGCTAGATACTAGACACTCACGAGTACCTCGCCAGAACCCTACGAGACACTTGCACGCGTCTAGTTTTTGGCTAGTTTTGGCTAGGGGGAGACCCCTACATTGATTCTTTGTTTTCTTTTCGTCATTCGAATATGATTCTCGTTGAAACAAACACGCCACTCAACCGAATTTGACTCAACAATCATTTTTTTTGAGACACGATATTATAATATTTTAGCAACACGCAGCTGTGTCGAGCTTGTCACTACAGAGTGATCTTATTAAAACTTCTTTTGTATAGAAATCCTTTCGAGGCGCTCGAACGTGTCACTAGGTCATTGTGAACTTGAGTCGTTTATGTTCCACCTCAAGATACATATATCAATTGCTATCCGGGTCGATCTGAACAGCGCATATGGTTGAATTAACGTTACATCACTCCATTGGATATAAACAGCATTTCACTATTAATCTCCAACCATCATCAGGGTCGAACTAAGAAGCAGGAAATGAAAAAACTCAGCCTTGAGTAGTTCAATCATGGCAAAGAGCCGTCAATTCCCAATAAGGGTTCCACTCGTCCATTCGAAGGGATTAAGCGATGCACATGAGTGTTTTCCTCTGTATCAGAATTATTATCAAACTCTTCCGAACACCTGAAGTTACCTCAAACAAATTTAAATCGATACTGCATTTTATCTATGTGTTCCATTCTATCTCAATTGGTTTCTCAACAAAATCATAATATTATCTTCTCTTTTTTCTGAAATCAGATATTCATGTCCGAATTGTCAGAGGACGTATCGCCACGTACACCACATGATACGGCATCGAAAATACGAATGTGGAATCCCTCCGAGATTTCAATGTTCTTACTGCGATATGAAAAGTAAGCAGTCGAACAACGTATACAAACACATACGCTTGAAACATCCTGGATGCATTGCTCAGCTCAGAAGACTCCAATGAGAATAAATAGGCATCTCATTTTCAATTACCATGACTACCACAATAATACCAATAAAATACAAACATATATTTTTTTTATAAATTTTGAAAAATATACAAATTATTTATATCGATCAGTTGTTCTTATTCAACCTAAGAATTCCCAAATTCAATCTTATTTTTGTTTTTGCATGAGCGAAACTCCTACTCTTATTCCCTCGTCAAACTCTACATACAATTTTTGTACACTTTATTTACGGAGATTTCAATATTCGTTGATTATTATAGTTGAGATAATGATGATGATGTTGCGTAGATGGCACGAATATGAAAACTTCTTTCCCCACCCTCTGTTTGATTTTTTCTCCCCATTCATCGTTACGTCAAAGAAAAAATGCAGGAATTCTCCTTTTTCTTACTGTTGATGGGATTTTTCGTAGGTGGCACCAGGATCGGTAATCTACGGATTTTGGATCCCCTTGAATTGTTGGAGATATCTCAAGAGGGATTCAACCCAAACCCAAACCCCATCGTCGCCACCAGCAATGCCGGGAGTAAGAAATTTTACTGTCCCAGCTGTAATTACGGGTACTCCAGGAAAGACAACATGTTGAGTCACTATCGTTACGAGTGCGGCAAACCACCGAAATACGAGTGTCCGTATTGCGGCAAACGTACCAAAAAGAAGACCAATCTTCACGTTCACATTAAGACGCAACATCAACCGAATCCGATCATTTGGAAAACTTTGTATTAATGACAAAAGGGCTGCGCGATTCATGGATATGTTGGAATCTCAACAATTTTTCAAGTATTATGTTATGGAGGATGTATTTATTCAAGTGATATGAATGTATGATTTTTGAGAGAATGGGAACGATATTTTCTGAGAAAATTTGAATAGTTTGATGAAAACTGAAACGTATAGAAAATATTGAAAGTAACTCCTTACGCACATTTCAAGAATTTTGTTTTCCTGCAAAAATTTATTGGAGAACCGATTGTTGTAGGATGTTGACGTTCTGGTGAATTCATTTTTGAATACGTTTACAACTCTTCTTCAGTCATTCAAAATAAACAACTCGCTATCATAAGTTTAACATGATAACTTTCAGTTCGTCATTTGAGTAACTTCATTCATGAAAACAGGTTCAATATTCAGGTTCAGGAATTTCAATAAGTTTACTAAGACCATTCAAGACTAAAGCTATTCGTTATAATTTATTCAAGGTGTTCATGAGAGTCTGGAACAGGGGATCGTGAGGGTGTAACAGGGCTTCCTTATTTGTATAATCCATGCTATATGTTCACTAACTTATTTAGAATATCTATCAGAAATTATTACCATCATTTGCGTATTGAATTCATTACAAAATGACGTTTTGTGGTAAACGATTTAGATTGAATGCCGTCCCTCAGCTGTGATATATGTGATTGATATTTTTAAGTGGACGGTGAAGGAAAATTCTCTGTAGTATAATTTTTTCATCTGCCATCTCTCGAATCTTCACTTAAGACAGATTACTTCTTTTTTTTCTGATTTGAAAGGAATACTAGAAGGAGATAATCAGTATTTTTGAAAGTCTGGACAACAAATTATCCAAGTATGACCCCTATAAAACGCATCTACTTTAGCCACATAGAAACGAGTCGCAAATAAATATGAAATTCTGCATTATTGACTGAATGACTTGAATGATTTATTGCCCGGTGACCTCTCTTGAACCGATTTGTGATCACCTGCGTCTCCTTAAACTAGTTTTCAGTGTTGAATTTGCCATATAAATGAACAAAAAGATTGAAAACATGGCTGGAACATGTAATGATGTCTGATTATCATCTTATGGTGATAAACGTGAAATGCAATCTTTATGTCCTTTTGCTATCGCAGAACTTCAGCAGCGGACAGAATTTTTTTCATGCAGGCTGATTGTAATATTTGATGTATTTCCACGCTCGTTTCGTTCATTTCCACTGCAAGCTTCATCGCACGAGGTTGTTCAGGACTATGCTACATTTCAGCGTGTAACACATTTGTGCAAACTCAACAACCCTTACGTTACTTAAAACAATTTTGTTGGTGGTAGAAAAAAAATAATACTCTTTATTTTCACAACGGATCCTGCATACTATCGATTCTCAATAATTATTTTGATGCAAAACA
Organism: Gonatopus flavifemur; assembly: GCA_018340375.1. NCBI lineage: Eukaryota > Metazoa > Arthropoda > Insecta > Hymenoptera > Dryinidae > Gonatopus > Gonatopus flavifemur. The sequence goes on from JAFFJZ010000023.1 coordinate 2,330,250, forward strand.
GGAGCAAGATTTATTCTCTTATTGCACTGAATTCTGTTCTTCGAAGGGGAATTTCTTTTATACGTTTCTTTTCCATCGAATCACGCACAGTGAAACAATATAATCTTAACTGACAAAAAAAACCACTTTCATTGTATATTCTGTATAACGTACATGTAACGTATATATGAAGTTATACAAAATTCGTTCATGTAACTTCAACGGTATGAATGACTTGGATTTACATAAATAAATATATATATATATATTTTTAAAAAGTTCCGAATGTATTTAAAAACATTTTGTTTTACCGTTGAGGTATTGAAAGATGAATCTTTCGCTTTTTACCAAATGTGTCAGTTGGGATTATATACGAATACATTACATGCATAAAATTGTTTTTGGTTTCCAAACAGTGTTGGACTTGGCTGCCCGGTCTCCCTTATTTAAGGGCCTTCCCAGTATTCAGTAGGATACATTTTTTGTTCCTTATGAATTCGAGTCAATATTTCGATTAATTCTTAATTTCCCTTAATTCAAGAGGATCCAACATGGTTCCCAGCTGGAGCTTTGATACAAACCAGTCCAGCACTGCTTTTGAATTTGACAATTCAAGCGCAATTTTTTGTTTGCGGCAGCGGCATTCGCAACATTCCGATCAAAGAAGAAGTTTTTATATTTTTTCGTAGGTTCGGTAAATCTGTACAACGGCCATCGATGGAACATGTCATTATATTATCAGAGTTCTGTGTGAGATTTGAAGTAGATAAGTGAGATGTTGGATAGCACGCTTTGCGAAAAATGCAAGGCAAATTCTGGGACAAAAACCGCATTTGCCTGGCATTTCTCACGGTCAAAAAAGCTTGGAAAAAAGTGTGGAAATTCATCACCAAAACGATCCTGATAAATGTTCAAACAATTTTTACTCATTCATGAATATAAATTCCCAAATTCATGAGCTTTTCATCAAAAGTTGTATCTTTGGGAATCTATGATTGTTCAGTACAGTTTATCCACTTTGAATCCCCATAGCGCGTTGTGTAGGCGATTTGTCCCACCAGTGGCGGTGTTATTCAGGAGTTTAGGTTTCTAAATCGAGCGTAATGTAACAAATGGAATAAAATCCACATTCATATGTGAAAATTTCTTTTTCACCGCATCAATTATCACGTTAGAAATGTTCCTAATCGATTCTTCTTTCATTCCGGTAAGGAGGTATAAGAAGAGAATAATTATTTTCAATTTAAGATAATTTAGGCATCTGATTTGTAATATAAATAGTCATTGATATAATTGTAATTTTTTCTCTATCGAAATCAGAATGATGTAATACAAAATGTATATGTGAAAAATCCGAATGTGAAATATGTTGAATAGAAGAGGAGATACTCGAAGATCGAAGGTATATATATATATATATATAAAAATATATATATATAAAAATATTGTAAAGAATAACAATGTAATCGTGTATCGATATAGTTTTCAAAACCGAACAAAACAAGAAAACAACGAAATTGTCTCTAATATTGGGAGATAAAAATGAAATAAAGTCACCTCGTTATCGATATAGAATTACCTTTAGAGTTAATTGAACACATTCTTTGATTTCTCTTCTGATCATCACTCACTCATTTTCTTTTTATTTTCACCTTTTCACTACTGTCACTCTTACTTCTACTATTGCTACAAATTATTTCATTCGTAGTATTCAAGATCTCAAATAAATGTGCACAAATGTTTGTCTCTGCACGATTTTCAACTGGATACTATTCTTTTTAGGTGGTGTAATGGGGGATACGGCGTTCTTTGACATCAGCAAGTACTTCAAGAATTCGAACAACGATTACAACCAGGAAACAGGAAAATTTCATTGTCCAAAGTGTAACAACGGGTATGGAAGGCGCGACACCATGTTGGCTCATTACAGATACGAGTGCGGAAAAGCACCGAGATTCAAGTGTCCGTACTGTACATTGTGTAGTAAAAAAACATCGAACATATATCAACATGTGAGATCTATGCATCCACACGAGAGCGTTAGTCTGATCAAATTATATTGAAGTGTGTACCGTGAGGAGGATTGGAACAAATTATTATTTTATATATGAAAATTTATATCTTATAACGTGAAATCACAAAGATTTCTTATCCATTCTTGCGAGAAACTTGAATCGATGTGCGAATGATTATCCCTATCCACCATCTTTTGATAAGGAACTTTTTCAAACAAGTATTCAATTTAACTGGGTGGAAAATTGTTCTTTTCTCGTTTACACATTTAACATCCTTGAATTTCATTTCTACTCCTTCGATTTCATTATTTTTCCGTTCTAGGGGAGATAAGTTTAAAAAAAATCCATAGAGGTATGAAATGTCATTATTTATCTACAGATACAGAATAGAAAACTAATCGAAAGTTTCACAAGATATATTCACAGGTGAATTATAAATAAATTGAAGCGGTGAGGAGTGAGTGTGCAACGAATTGTTTTTATAATCAATTTGTCTTCTCAAATTGTTGATATCGTCCGATGAGAAACATTGCGATACATCAGCCAGTATTTTAGAGAATTCCATGTTGTATTTTTAAATATCTTTGATTGCCAATGATTGCCACTTGATTTGTGTTGTGTTAACTGAAAGAAGAGGGAAGAGAAACAAATAGAATACAAAATCAATTTATATGTAAATATATATTTTTCACAATTCTTCCAACTCTTTGAACATTTATTACAAACTATCGTACCAAAACTTGGAAAGAAAACTATTTTTCTTATCTCACCAGTGTTCCCAACTCGTGTCTTGTAGAAATTTATATACATAAATATATTGCATCTAAATTCACGTAAGGAACCTCTGACTCGAGAAAAAAACTAAGAAGAAAAATCAAAGCATTTATACGAAACCGTTGTAAATAGTGTATCATGTTGCTTGTGAGAAAATTGTAAAGTAGCGGTATAATTAATTTTAAGACCAAAAACTTTCCATATCTTCCAAATCGATTTATATATCATAGATATTATCATTAGTCATCGTAAGATTATCTCATTGCCACTTCAAATAGTTGTATTTAAATTCTCAAGAATAATAATTCAAGACTGCGTTGTAAATATGTAAAAAAGAAAAACACAGAAACAATACAAAGTTTTATTTATAATGAAATAAAAGACTTGGAAATTTCATTTTGTTCGTCAAATGATCTGTGCTATATGCTGTTATATGTTGTTATATGTTTCAGAGGAAATTTATATCAAAAGCCCACAAGAGCGTGCCGTAGAAGAACAAGAAAGATCCGTGTAGACGTAAAATAGTCAATTTTTAGTACATTCCTGTGTAGATTCTTGTTATGCGAATGAATAAAGATTCAACGATTTAACAAATCTTTGTCATTTCAGTTACAGAATTATGGTCGAGTTTACGAAGGTATTGTCAAACGCATCAGCAACAGCAACAACAACAGAAAACTGCTGATCAATTATCACCGCAACAACAGAAACAAGACTCTTCCAATCCACCGCAACAGGAATCAACTTCGATCCCTGACAGCCTGACAGAAACAACGGAAGCACAGAACCAACAGCAACAGCAAATTCATAAAATTTTGGAGAGTAGCTTGTCGTCTTCAGGTCGAAAATATCAGTGTCCCAAGTGCGATAAATCCTTCTCACAAAGCTATTCCATGTATCGGCATTACAGATATGAGTGTCACGATACTCTTCCAAGGTATCAGTGTCCGTACTGTGGTCACGTCAGCAAATGGACTCATTCTATTTATAATCATATAAGGAAACTTCATCCTGGTCAAAGAGTTACTTTGAACAAGCTTTATTAAATTTAAGAAATACAAATGAATTCCCTGTTGAAATTGTTGATTGTCAAATTACAGGGTCTTTCCTGGAAGTAACAAGGATGGTTTTGGAAGAAATGTTTTTTTCGAAATCAAACAGTTGCCTTGAAAGGCGACTTCACCACGTCTACATTCCACTACTATTCATGCTTACACTTCCAATGGTCTTAGAATGATTATGTATTGCGAAGAAACAGGAAGAAATCATCTGGAACTAGGTCTGAATTGTTGCAGGTTTGTGGGGGGGGGGGGGAGGGTTGAAATATTCTGCGTATAAAAAAACATTCTTGTGATACAGAATGCAGGAACCTAGGCAGATATTGATATAGAGTCTGCATCAGTTTTTGCTGGGGAATCCCAGCGTACTGGATTTCGAGGTGTGCTGTAGCATATCAGGTACCTGGACGTAGAATGTCCAAAATTATTGCTTCTCCACTCGGTACGGAGTCTTTGTAGAGCCAAAAGCGTCGAAGTTTGCATTACAATTTTGAGTGTTTGCGACATTGTTAGTAATGTCGGGTGGGTGACGCATCACTGAAACAGCACTCCATCTTTCTGCCCATCCACAGTCTAATAAAATTCGGAAGAACATTTGAGCGTTCCTCAACGCTCCTAACAGTCGACAAAAAATCATTCTCATTCCTCTTGGGATAGACCTTGTATCTTGAACTTCTTGGGATTCTCAATTTCTTCCACGTTTTTCATCGGGAAATTGAGAAGCCCTGACTGCCTTTTTCAAGATTGAAAGATAAAATTTCTAAATCTGAAAGGATGAAAAATTCCGTACTCGTCGATATCGATCGATCAAACACCATCTATTCATCTTTTGTTAACTGAGCAGATTAGAGAAAATAATAGGGTCCCTATGATTTATCGACAAGCCTGAAATCTAGTCAATGCGAGAGCGAAAGAACACGTATTTTGAATATTACAAACATAATATATATATCTTCAGAAGCATATACATACATTCCATGACACATTTTGTTTCATCTCTGATTCCAACAGGGGAGATAATATTGTACATTCGTAGAGAGATAAAATAACAGCAAGTGAACAGAGTAAATTATATCATCAATCTATAAATCATATATCTATGAAGTTAACAAATATTCTAACGTATGCGCTAAATTTTATTTCTAATGGAGCGGTTATTTTTTTACCGTGATTGTGAAATTCATGTTCATCACTTCACTTTTTGGCTGTTGATGCAAAAAACGGATTCACATCTTGCAAATAGAAGCTTCAGAGCAATATCTAACTGTTAAGTATTGAGCGCAATAACGTTGGACAATTCAAAGGATGGGAGTTTCAAATGTTTGCTTTTTTTTTTTTTTAGTTATCGCGTTGCGTATTGGGGCCCTCTTCAAGTCTTTGGCTTTGGATCAATCGAAAATGTAGCCTAACAAACTGAGGAGAATGCATTTTTCTAGATTCACAGTTCGCAATTCCATATTCCGGTAAATACATGATTAGAAAGATCCTTATTTTTTTCCACTTTAAGGGTTCACACCACCGTGGAGCTCGAAAAATAGGTATATAAACAACAATTTCTCTCTGACACAAATGTTAAGTATATAAAATGAGTCTCATGAATAATTTGGAATTATGATGAGTAAGAAAAAATTCAAAAAGGATGGAGAACGCTCTTCTAAAAAAAGGTGTACAAGATATTTCAAGCGTTACTGAACCGAATTTTTTTAAATACACAACATATATTCTCAATAGTATTATCCAAAACGTGACGTGGCATTTTTTTGATTGGGTGCCATTTTCATGAGTTATTGGTTTTATAAACTCAAAATTTCGATAAGAATTGGATGGTTTTTTTTTGCAAACACACTGAAAAAAAAATTTCTTCAAACCAAATAAATAGTTTATTTGTCCTCTCTCCATAAAATATTTCTTAGGATTAATAAAATATTTAATCGAATCATATAATTGAATGCTTGCCCCAAATAAATTGGTCCTCTAAATAAATAATTTATTCGCTACAAGTAATCAGTTTTTGCATCTAAATGAATATTTGATTCCTATAAACGGCTCATATCTCCGTTATTTTCTCAATTTTTCTTCTTTCATATTATTTTAAATTATTCATGAGATAACTATGTATATGTGTAAAATAAAGATTATTTAATACACTAAACAGGTGCGTTTAAAAGAAAATATCATTATTGTAATTATTTTTCCGAGCGCTGAGGTAGTGTAACCTTTTGATTATTAATTAATCAAATTTTTTATTTTATATATTCCTCATAAAGTTAGTTAGACGGAAGAACGTTTTGATCAAAGTTGAACGTATTTCAATTACAATTCAATTGAATTGACATTTGATAAACACTTCAAATCTAATTCTTGGTTGAAATTTGTTCCAATTACCAATCAGATTTGATTCTCAATTGATATTTTCTTCAATCGACAATCATATTTGATTCTTAATTGATTCAAAAACAAGCAAAGATTTTTTTCTTGTTCTTTTGTATTTCTTAATTGAGAAAAAGCAAAAAAAAACATTAGAAAAATTGATGAATGATTGCTTGATTTTGAATCAATTAAATTGATTTGTTAATTAAGAAGAATTTCAATCAAGAATCCAATTTACAACCCTGGTTTTGATATTTTTTATATTTGAAAACCCCCGGATATTCAGCTATACTAGCGATTGTTGTGCATGACACTGTAAGGAGAAAGGAGAGAGAAGCTGTAGAAAACTTGGATACCTTTGTTTTTGTTGTTTTACGGTGTCGCGTAACACAATTGCGGGCTTGAGTCCAACCACATTTCCGACGAAGTGACGTATGGATTATGTAATGGGCATGTGAGTGCATTATATACGGCCATATATTTCTATCGAATTAGAAATAAGTCATATATGCATCATATAAAATTTATATATTCATTTATAAGCAAAAAATCATATTTTGGTTATTAAACATATTTCAATTCAACATACAGATTCCAATTTTTCTTTCTCCCAAATTTTATAGAATGTTTGATGATGGATTTCTCATCGAATGTAATCATAACATAGTATGTACAGTCCGTTCCATCATATGAAACATGAAATGAATTTTCAATTATTTTACGAGATTGAGGAGGAAGAACAACTGAATTTTGTATATAATCTGATATGAATTCATTTTTCATACAACAAATTCATTGCCCGTATGGAAATATTTCGCTGAAAAATGTCTGCAAAACTATGAAAAATCTCTGAAAAAAATGAAAAAACTCTGAGAATCTCTGAAATTTTGATGAGAAATCTAATATTTTTGGGACATTCTTTACAGACTTTTTTCAGACTTTTTTCAGAGTTTCTCAGAGTTTTTTCATACTTTTTCAGAGAAATAGTAACGAAATTGCACTCTGAAAAAACTCTGACAAAACTCTAATAAATTGTTGGCATTTTTCTGATTATTGAAAAATCCTGAAATTCAATAAATACATTCATATGTCGTATTCAAATATCATGTGTGAAAAAGTGTTCGAAAATTTTTTAATTTTTTTCTAAAAGTCAGAAAAATGTTAGCAATCCATCAGAGTTTTGTCAGAGTTTTTTCAGAGTGCAATTTCGTTACTATTTCTCTGAAAAAGAATGAAAAAACTCTGAGAAACTCTGAAAAATGTCTGAAAAAAGTCTGTAAAGAATGTCCCAAAAATATTAGATTTCTCATCAAAATTCCAGAGATTCTCAGAGTTTGTTAGAGTTTCTCAGAATTTTTTCATTTCTTTTCAGAGATTTTTCATAGTTTTACAGACATTTTTCAGCGAAATATTTCCATACGGGTGATGTCATAGAAATTCAAATTCCATACGATTAATCAAAAGAATGAAATCAATTTTTCTGACAAAAATGCAAAATGAAGAACAGAAGGAAAATAAGACTTTTTTTGATAATTTTTCTACAAGCATAAAAATAATTTAAAAAATAATGTATAATAATATAGACTGGTATCACTGAGAAAAGTAGAGACTGAAGACAAAAGAAATAATCTACGCTTCAAATAGAGAAGATTAGTTGTAATAATGATAGTTATAATAACGCCAAATTTGTAATAAAACGAACATGTATTTTAGTACACCGATTATAAATACATAAATGCTTTAACAGTAAATTTTATTTTATCCATCAGTACATAGGCTAGGAGAAACCGCCTTATAAGAGTGAATAAAAATTGTTGTTTTGTAAGAAAACACACGCAATGAATAGTAATATTCCTCTTCCGATAAACATTCACGATTCTAGAATTCTAAAGGGTGAAGTGGCGAAACAAGTGTGGAGCTCTGGAACTTCCCTTGTACTGAGCCGTACTTATTCAACATAAGTAACATTGTTTGCTTTATATAAACCTGAAAAGCGTTGATCAACATAATTTTTTATGCATAAAATACGAATATAGAATTGTTATAATAATAATAATAATACATTTTTTGTAGATATCAATCTCGTTAAATGATATTGCGTTCAACGCTACTGTGATGAGAATTTGTATATTTCCTCAGTCATATTTATTATTCTTTTTTTTTATTCATTCAGTGACATATCTCACAGCAGAAGCGGAATACATGAAATATTATTGATATTAATAATATGCTACATATTATTAATATTATCAATTTATTAACATCATTAATATTATTAATGTTAGGAATATTGATATCACACTAATTCAGTAACTTCTGAAACGTCTGCCATAAATGAATTCCAAATAAATTTGAGGTTATAAAATAACATTGAACGAAATCCATCCCATGAGAAGATATGCATACGCATCGATATATTAATGTTGAAATACAAAAATGTCGCTTATTCGATTTCAATTTTTATATCTCAAAAAGTAACCTCAACAATTTTCATTTTCAGGTACATGTGTTCAGGTGGAAGACATGTTCTCCTGTCCACGTTGCACACATGTTTTTGCGAGCAGAGAGACCTTGTCGCGTCACTATGAGACACACTCTAACCCCAAAGAAATTCGATTCCAATGCCCCTTCTGTAAATACGGTTCGCAGTACAGTTCGAACGTTTACAAACACGTAAGAAGAGTCCACAAGACAGAACCTTTGGTAAATCAACAACGCCTCTGAAGAACAGTCTTTCGTGATCTCGATCAAATAAAAATCCAATATGTATTTAAAAAGAATATTTTTTTTTAAATTATAGAAACAACAACATTTGTCAGTGACTTTTTTACCCCCTCACGAGAATGGAATTTCAATAAACGATCATTTGATATTAATTCAAGGAACTCTCCATATTTTGTCAAGCTTACTCTGGGGGCGTCCATTAATTACGTGGGGTGTTTAGGGGGGGAGGGGGTCAAGCTAAATCTCACTAAATCTTACTTGGGGGAGGGGGGGGGGGGTCTTAGCAAATCTCACGTAATTTTTTTCTAGCAGAAAACTGTGTAAATATGCGTGAAAATGAAGTTAAAAAGGTGAAAAATATTTCTAGAATAAACTATGGCAAAATCTGACACAACAGTGTTTACACTAATTTACGCATTTACACCCAAAACACAAATTTTTAAAAATCTCACGTAGGATTTGGGGGCGGGAGGGGGTTGCGGAAAATCTTACGAAATCTCACCAAGGGGGGGGGGGGTCAAAAATCCTAAAAAATGACCCACGTAATTAATGGACGCCCCCTCTTGTATCTCGCATCATATAAAACATCTCATCAGTCTTCGTTGTATCTATAAGATCGGAAATCATTGCTTCAAAGGTGGAAGTGAAACTGTTGTATTGCAACGAGAGGTAGTGACATTTGATGTTGTCGTCAAGCAGTTCATCTATAAAATCAATCAGATTTTATGAGTTTCGCGGAAGAAAATATTATTGTTGTTTAAAATATTACATTTTTCTTATGAAAAAGCCTATTATTCAAAAAATGGAAGTCAAACTATCATAGCTATAAAGTTTGAAATATGAAATGTGAATTCCTCTCTGTAAAATCAGTTTGGCAAATGTGTTTTTGAAGTACCTTGTTTATTGAATTAATCATTGAGTTACTTCAAAACAAGGGAAAATCCGTAATTTGAATCTTGTGGTTTTGTCGTGATTATAAACTTTTTTCAAAGTTTTTCACGAAATCATGTCTTTGTTCCTTGCTAGAAATGCCAGACAGTTCCGTACACAATTTCAACCCGCCTCTGTCAGGACTTAACAGAACTGTCACATTTTGTTGAAAATTTGATATAAGAAGCTCTTGTTATACCTCGAAAAAAGATCTTGTATTCAATACACATACAAGCCAAATGAAAGAAGTGTAAATCTCAATTGACAGAAAGAAAAAATCTCTTTTCCTCTCAATAATCAGTTTCACTCTCATCCAATAAAGAACTATACAACATTATGAGACAATTTTGAGCTCTCGAGTTATCAAAGCATGCCAGTACTTGAGTTTGCATTTCTGAGTTGTGAATCAACGACCAATTTTTCACGGAGAATACGTAAAAATCTCATTGTATCCTTCAAGAAAGATTGAAAAAAAAACCGGAATCGATTCGAGGTTATCCATTTTCCGATTCCCGGAGATCCAGACTTTAACTGACCTACGTTTCTATGATTTTGCTTTTTTTCAGAAATCTTCAAGGATCGATTCGGCGAACTGAAACAGGCTCGGAGGTATCACTGTCCAAAATGCAGCAGCTCTTTCAGCAACAAAGCAAACATGATGACCCATTACAGACACGAGTGCGGCAAAGATCCGAGGTTCCAGTGTCCCTATTGCGGTAAAAGGGATAGAAAATCTTCCAATATCTACAGACACATCAGGCATTATCACAAGGATAGCAAGATTTTGGCCTACAAATTACATTGAACGTGGGAAAAACAGAAAACAAAAGGAATTCCCTAATTTGTATATATGTACGTGCGTTTTACAGCCACAAAACAGAAAAGAAATAGACAGAAATAACATGAAATAAATCAATTTTATCACGATATTTCATGGTACAAAGGAATTCTTTTATTCCTCCAATAAGAATTTAAATTTAATTTCGTTTTTGAAGATATAATCGAAAGTATCTTAATATAATTCTTTATATCAACCCGAGTGGAAATTTGAAACCTTCCTTCCACCTATGAAAGATCAGGAAATAGCTTCTGCTTTGGTCCTCAAAGCGACACACATTTCCCAATCTTCCATAAGTGGGTGGAGGTTTTGAATTCCGATACAGTAATAAGTAATGAGCGAATTCGAATTTTGATGGTTTTGTTTTTGTTTTTAGGGGATAGTCGTTCGATAAGTTACGCTTCAAGTATCACAATCGATTAAAACATTCATTTTGTTTCTGTTTGTAGGTCGGAGCGCAATGTCTTTCGACGCCAGCGGAATTTCGGAAATATTACGAAATAATTTAAGTTACGGTAGCAGTAGTAACAAACTAGTGGATGGTGGTGAGAAACAAAGGTACGGTCGGCTTTGGAATGCCGAAGAGATGGCATATCATTGCCCCAGATGCAACGCGGGGTATGTGTGTGCAAGAAAACTCTGAAGACTCATATGAAGTACGATTGAGGCAAGGAACCGAGGTTCAAGTGTCCCTATTGTAACAAAAAAGACAAGTGCTCGTCGAATGTCTACAAACACATCAGGGTTCGACACGGTGGATTACCTGTGACCGTTCATAGAAGTTGAAACATTCGTGTGCCATAATGTACAGTATTTTTCTCTCTCGATTTAATAAAAATATATCCCCCTTTTCTGTTCTTTATACAGAGTTATGAATTTTGAATGATTCAGACTTTTAAAGAAGTGAAGGTGGAATGGTCTTATATGAATCATTTTTACTAGAGTGAGGGTGGCGATTAGTCCGCCATTTTTCTTTCCGTGTATAGATGCAAATTGGAATGATAATCCACAATTTCATTGAGTTTCGAACCTTTCGTCGCATAGATTTTGGTCAATTCATGAATTTTGGCTATTTAGAAGGGTTTCTGAACCCACTGTGATGTATAAAAATCTCTGATTATTTTTCAGTTCGGGTATAGGAATTTTCTTAGAATCAATTAATACAATTTTGGTACTCACATATCGGAATTCTCAAAATTTCAGCAGGCATGAGGAAAATAAATTGATTGAATTTTTTAGGAAAGACTTATGCAACACCTTTTAATTCTGTCACTTCATTTATTGGGGGTTGTGAATGGGTATTTTTTCTACAAAATGAAAAAACAGTCGCCCATGTTCTCCTCGAAAGAATTCCGCCACTTTTTTTCGAAGTTTATCTTTCAGTTCTTATGCTGGTAATCACGGAAAATTGGACGGAGTTATAAGAAGTTGTCAAATTCGCTTAGAATCCGGTATCCGGGATTTTTCTTTTGCCCCTCGCTGATTATAAATACGTTTTCAAAACTTCCAGACTCTAAATGGCGGACCGAAGTTGTGAAATTCATAGGTTTTTCTTCAAATTCTGCACTTCACTCGAAAAGTCATGTTCTAAAAATGAGAATCTCCTTTATAATAGCCGCCAAGAATATCTTTTTCCTCAAGAGGAAGATATTCTTGCCGTCTATTATGGAGGAGATTCTCATTTTTAGAATACAATTTTCGTAGTGTTGGGGGTTTCTGAGTCGCTGATTATGAATTCAAATGGATTAAATACATCCACTGTTTTCCGACTACAACGCAGTCCTCTTTTTTCACGTGTCCACGCAGTAAAATTGTGTTAATTTTCTATTATGAGATCACTGGTCCTGAATTTAATTTGCATATTGAGGTGGAAAATATCCTACGATTTATATATCTTATCTTCAAAATTTTCGAAGCCATGATCTACTCCAATTTAAAAATTCGAAGAACCCCGATGAATTAGATGTATAAAATCCTAGTAATAATATAGACCACTTAGATGATATCAAAAGGAAATTAGCGTGTATTAAAGCTTTTGAATTAAGACTGTAAGCAATAGAGAGTTCCTATGATTTTTACAAATTTTATAAATATTGTATAATAACTATTTTAACATCAATAAACTATTGTATGAACACAGAATTCATTCTTTTCTCGAGAGAACTTGAGTGCTTATATCGGTAATCCTCTTACAATATAGCGTGTTATCTTTTATCGTCGAATGAAATTAAAAACAAAAGTGAGAGATATACCGCTCGCAGCCTCTTAATGAAAGTAGGGAATTAATAGAAGATATTACATCGGTGACGTATATTTCAGTTTGTACTGAAATCTATTTCAATACCATCCAACTTTTTCACTTCTTGACAATAATTCACGATTTCTATCTTGTAACCATCCCTCGATAAGCGGAAATGAAGATGAATTTGTACGAATAATGCTATACAAAACATAACCTGGATCAATGGTATTCTTTTGTAATCCTGTCGAGAAATCGTCATTATTTAGTTTCGTAAAATTGAGCAGTGAAGACAAAACACAAGAAAAATCGACACATCATCCAACCGAAGCGCAACACGAATTTCAATCTTGCATGCAAAACTTTTACGAAGAAGAGAACAAGAAGAAATGTATGATTTCAACACATTTCACAGGACACTACACGATTGCTGCTCGTCACACAATATCGCGAATTATTGCAAAGATAATTAACAACGGATCATCATTATTTTTCAGATTCATTATCGGATTGGTCCGAATCGACGAGCGCCTCGAGTTACGTCTGTCCAAAATGCAACGCCGGTTTTCGTCGGATGTGGGATCTCATTAGACACAAGTGCGGTCAAATGATGAGATTCGCTTGTCCCTATTGTCAAAAAAGGGACAATTGTTCGTCGAACGTGTATCGGCATATCAGGAGATGGCATTCCAAATTACCAGTTCGAGTTAAAAGAATGTTTTAAACGAAATGATGAATATTGCATGAAAAATCGATCATTATTATATATCATTCCATGTTGTAGAATACGAAAGAAATCAAAGAAACATATTTCTGTATCCTGAATAACGATTAAAATTCTTATAAACCCTGTACGTGTACGTGTACGTGTGTATGTAATGGAAAAGATGAGAACATCCCTCCCCCACATATATACATCTACATGTATATATATATACAAATACATGCATACATCTTTATATTATACAAGATAAGATATACACTGTTGCTATTTAAAATTAGCCTCTTGTCGCTATTTTGAAGTATTTTTCCTGTTTTTGTTTTGGTTCTTTTTACATCCAATTTAATTTCTTCTTATGTGAAATGCATTTTGTGCACGGTTTTTTGGGAATGACCAGTTATATAGAGAAAGTCTTTGGTCCCCGATCCTAGGAACACTGGTGAAAATCAAACGATTTTAACTTTTAGATGAATTTCTACGGAGGATCAAGTGGGATACGGGACTTCAACTAACTTCCACGTCAAGAAATTGTCTTCCGAGCTACAGGTACAATCCGAACGAGAGAAAGAGGTACGAGTGTTTGGATTGTGGACGTAGTTTTACGCAGAAGACAACCATCACCAGACATTTACGATACTTTTGCGGACAGGGCCATCGGTATAAGTGTCCCTATTGCGAAATGAGGGCATCTTGTTCCTCTAATATTTATCGTCACGTTAGGTCCAGGCATAGAGGGTGCGAGGCACACGCCATCAAATTGTTCTCCCCTATACGTGCTCGTCGTACCATGTGAAAATCTTGTCATTGTCGCGGTTATTATATTTAATCATTGATACCATTGTGGAAAATAAACTACGAGAGAAAGAAATTATCCTGAGTTCAAAAGACAAAATCATTGTGTATGTACCGTATCGAAAATACATTTTTGAGGATATTTAATTAGGTAATATAGAGTACATATTTCAGAAAATAATCGAGTCTTGTGTTTCGATCATTTCCACCCGTCCTTTTGTAGATTCTTCACAGAATTTCCAGGTGTTTCTTACTTCTTTGATCTAACGTGGATTATTTATTTTTCAGGTATTCGTGAACGTGATTTGGCAGGGATTCGACGGAAGGTAGAGATGCCAATGCAGATGTGAAAGTTGAAAAATTTGACTTCTATAATCAGAATCTTACATACTCTCTCAAGAGGAAATTTTGAAATTTCCAGGAGTGAATATTTGAAAGATTATGAAGATTTAAAAATTAATTCCAGAAGATTTTTATCTGATTATTCAATGTGTTGATATTCAGTGTTTGAAGGTTAACTGAATCTGAACAGTGTGAGAACTACAATTGTGTGTACTTACTACAATTTATTGGAAACTGCTGCGTCGCAAGGTTTTCAATCATCGAAAGGGGAATAAAACAAAATTGAGTGAACTTGCAGCGGCAGAACTTGCATGCCATTGCACTGGTTTGACGGTTCTATTCTGAAAACCCTCCATTCTTTGAAGGGGACGAAAGAGTGCTCCTGAAGTCTCATATCCCGGTTATCGGTTTAACAACTTGCGTTTCTTCATATTCTAATTTTTTACGAAATAAAATGTGTAGTTACATTTTTTGACTTGTTCTTCACTGCAACCATGGTCAAAGTTGCATCTTCTCTGGAAAATCAATTTGAGCTGGAAAAATTGAGTACTGCCCGAGTAAAAATTTTCATTTCGGGTTCGCTAAACAGAACTGGTGCGGGCGTGTTGCAGTTTTCTGCGGTACTGTTACGGATGTGATGTGCCCGCATTGAATCTGCAACAATACCGCAGAAAAATACAACACGTCTGCACCAGTCTTGTTTGGCGAACCGAAATTAACATTTTTACTCGGGTGGAAATCAATAAAAATTCACGTATACTGAATTTATTCCAGCATTGAATGTTATAGATCTTCCCGTAACAAAAAAAATGTGTCTTTTGAATTTGCCTATTATTGAACCAAGAATTTTCCTATCGGATGTGTGAATTATTTTGAAAATCAGCTTCTACCCTTTCGATACAATCAATCAAATGACCATCAAAAAAGAACTTCGTCTACACCCTGGGTCGGTGAACCAACGTGAATTTTCATGCAAACAACGCGTATTCAACAGGTTTGAATTTGAATTCTTTATAAACCGATCTCAACATTTTATAATAAAGAAGATTCATATGATAATATAATATTGTGTGACTTATATATCTCCTCTTTTATCATTATATTTTAGCAACGATTCCACAGGGAACAGGAATTTGAGAAGGTAAATCGAATGTTTCCACTTCGTTATCTTGTGTGAATGTTGGATTGTCCATCGCTAAAGTCTGTACGTGTACAATTGTTGGTCTCTTTATTTTCATTACTATTCAACATCTTTGTATTGTTTTATAAATACAGATCCCCACTAATGTTGAGTTTTATCATTTCAGCTGATTTGAAAGGAACATTTTTTCCGAATCTACCGACGTTAATACCTGGTCGAAGAAGATCTTATACCGGCATTCCCGAAAACGTCGATATCAGTGGCCGAGGGAATTTTGAGTGTCTTATGTGTTTCAAAAGCTACAAATGGCACCGTGGACTTGCGAGGCACATTAAATTCGAATGCGGCAAATTACCTAGATTCAGGTGTCCGCATTGCGATTATATCGCGAAACATAAGTCTCACGTTTATTCTCATATCAGAACTCATCATCCCAATCGACCGGTATACGCTGTAGATACGCAAGAGATATAGGCGTTATTGAATGGAATTTCAATATGAAAAATCGAAATGTTTGTTCATTATATCATCTATTTCAAGTGGTTTCTGGCAAATCGCAGATGATTTATTTTACGTTCATTCGGAAAGACAGATTTTATATCGTTCCAGTCGCTTGAACCAGAATTGAGTCAGAATGTATCACTGTTAGAAAAATCTGTCTTGAATTTCACAATAATATTATGAAGTTTTTTACATGAACATTTTATTAAATTTAATATAATGTTTATGTAAAAAACTTCATAATATTATTGTTGAGTTTAAGACAGATTCTTCCAACAGTGTATTGAACTGTTGTAAAATGTTGTATCACATTCTGATTTCTCATAGGAGAGTTATAGAGATCTTTCATCAGATGAATTCTTTGGGAGTTGCTTGCATTTTCTTTTGAATTTCCAAACTCATTTATCGGCGATTTCAATAATCATTGTAGAAAACTATCGAACGATTTCTAAACAATGTATTTTAATTCTTTATTGAGAGAAAATGAATCCAAAGGCATTCCAGTTCCAATGAGGCGTATCGCGCGACCTTTTGAAGAACCAAAATGATTGTACATTCCAGATTGGGAGCCTACGCTTCGTAAGATGAAAATTCTCACATTTGTAGAATTGTTTAGTCCTGTACAGCGCATACCGATGCGATTGAATGATAATTCTTCTGATTTCGCCAGTGCCATGCACTATCCCAAGAACCAACTGCATTTTTGTATACAAAAATTGTAAAATTTTATATATAGATGAAAAATAAATTAATATAAAACTCGTCCCTTGATATCTCTTTGAAGTAAATGTAATTGTATAACAGAAATTTCCAAACGAAAAGAGAATATCAATAAAATTTCTACAATTCACGAGTGGTTCCCTTCTCTCCCCTTCCCATCAAATATTTGTTCACATCCGCATTGTATTGCATATTAACATATATACACATATACTCATAGTTATAATTCAATGAATGATTTTATAATGAAAGGATTTCATACACATTTTTTTTTCCTCGTTTCGTTTATAATACGCTTGAATCTTCCTTCATTAACTTTTTTTCTGATTTACGATTACGATTATTATGATTATCACGATTGTTATTGTTATTATTAAGTTTTCGGGCACTCGCTGACGCACCTGCTTTCCTTGTTAATTATTTTGCAACACTTCCTTTCTCTTCTATTCATTAAAACAAAATAATAATTTCATCCATTCGTTTAAAATGATTTTCTTTTTCTTCTCGTTCTTTTAAAACGATATCTGAGTTTTTGCTTATCATTATTTTTGTTCTCTCGTCAATTTTCACAGGTTGGTTAGGAGCTGTTATATTTCCGAGCCGTCAGACGCGATCCGATATGAACGGTGAATTAAAGTTTGCCTGTCCGCATTGCGGGTTCCGTAACAAACGAAAGGACCACATTTACCGTCACATCCGTACCAAACATCCAAGGGCCGCGGTCTGCTACGTTGATCTGTCTAAAGCGCCATCAGCGTTTCGCTCTTGGTGCAATCTTTGTGAATAAACGCTTCTGCACGGAGAAAAGAGATCTTCAAAGAATAGTGAAGAAAGTTCGCTGTCATACGTAGCACAGCTGCCCCCGATATGTGAAATAGTAAATTATATCATGTCGCATTTTGATTTGTAGGCACATAAGTTTCAAATTCAGCGATGGAAATTACAGAAATTGCTAATCCTCATGGTGATTCACAAATATACCATGTGGCATTGCACTTTGTCATACTTTACATCACATAATCAGTAAATTACATAGCTGATTCTACTGAAAATATATCAGAAACGTGTGTTGCTATATTGAATAGTTTCCCAAAAAGGTACTTTTCTGCGTGTGTTAGTCTATGGAACTACTATTATCATCAATATCGCAATAACATTGTAATCGTAAATTGTCGTTGGTGAATTATCAATGTACTCTAAAAGAGACTGGGAACAATTTTCTTGCTCAAGGAAACTTTGTCCCGGTCTTTCTTTCATTATCTGTAAAAAAACACTGAATTGTGGAAAATTGTGCGCTTTTAACGAATATAATCCAACAAAACAGTTCTGGATCTTGAAACTGATTTCCCTCTTCTGATAACGTGAAATACAAAAAAAAGAGGATTATCCTTCGAATAAAGATCATTTGACA
This sequence comes from Gonatopus flavifemur, assembly GCA_018340375.1. Classification (NCBI taxonomy): domain Eukaryota; kingdom Metazoa; phylum Arthropoda; class Insecta; order Hymenoptera; family Dryinidae; genus Gonatopus; species Gonatopus flavifemur. Next base: position 2,348,805 of record JAFFJZ010000023.1, read on the forward strand.
TTTCACTTGAAATACTCACGCCTCGTACGTTGACGTGAAAATGGAATGAAATGATAATAATCAATTTTATATTTCATTATTCTCATCTCATACTTCATCTCATTCCATTTCAACGCCAATGTAAGAAATTTTCTTTCCTCTCATATCAAATTTCAATGTCACGTAATAATAAAATTGGTAAATTCTCTAACCTCAACCCGAATTGCTAATTTTGTGGAAAATGAAGTTAGTGTGCGTTCCAATGCATGACCTTCGCTATTGAAACACAAATCCTCATCTTTCGAAGAGAACTGATCCGGAAAACAGTGAGCGGAAATGTATCGATAACATATTATGTATTAAAAATATAGAGTGTCTCCTCAGCATTTACCTTGAAACGGAAGAGAATCGATTCCGTACAATGAACAACAACATCAATCAAAAACATCACCGAATGAATTCAAACTAATCGGTTCGTTATTTGTTCTTTTTTTCTATTTTAGGTTTACCGCTGCTGAGAAATTGGCCAAGTCGACGAACCCTGAGACAGCATTACAGAATAAACGATCTGAGTCGTCACGCCTGTCCAAATTGTGATAAAACTTACAAACGACGTAGCCATATGTTGCGACATTTTAGATACGAATGTGGAGTGGCTCAAAGATTCGAGTGCCCCTATTGCAAGGATCGTATGCGGCAACGTACACACGTTTGGACCCATATTCGCAATTTTCACCCGCATCGTGAACTCTACTGCGTCGATACGGTGACCAATTCGATACTCTATCGACAGGATCAACCGACTTTACATCAAGAAAAAATTTATTAATTTCAATCATGAAAATATTCACCGTTGTAACAGTTTCCAGGGGATTTTTCTTAACCCTTAGTTACCCCACGTATTTTCGTATGTTTTCGTTGACTTTCGTTGTGCTTTGCAATCAACTAAATGAAACTTTTTCCATAATCGTTTTCATGAACTTAATCCTTGTTCTGGTTACAAATCTTACCTCTCCACCCCTATGAAAAGAGGTCAGATTTTTGAAAACCTTTCACTACTCCCTTTAGACCCCCGTGGGGTCACTGAGGGTTAACTTCAATTCGAACCATTCACCGTTGGATTTTTTGAAGGGGGTTTGAATTTTGATAATCTTCCCTTTGGATTGGTCCCGTATGAACAGATGATGTGATATTGTTGACTCTTTCGGTGAGGGAATTCGAGGTATACAACACTCTTTTTGTATAACTAGTAAATCTACTCGAGTAAATAGAAAAGATGACATTCTCTTCTATCGATTCTTGCATCGTTGTTCGATCTGAAAATTCACGGAAGAATGAGATGCGCGGAAATTCAGCTCTCGATTGAAATTCGTAAATGCATCCTGCTCCTCGTTCATCTGGGGATTTTCAATAGAGGATTTAATAGTTTAGTATTCTACGGAATTTCTGAAATTTCTTGTAATATATATTAAAACTTTATTGAAATTTAATCAGCATCCAAATAGTACACCGGATTGTAAGTTGTTTCTAATAAATATTATGAAAAGTGATTTTAAGATTTATTTATGTATTTTGAATAAAAATATGTTTTCCATAAAAATTCAACTTGAATTCTCTCAAATGATTATAAATCTTGTTGAATTTCTTAGAAATTTTCCCACGTAACACACACCGAAAAAAATTGTATATTTGAATCAACTAAATTTATATATAAATTTCAACTCGATAGAGTTTCAATGGAATCAAACGAACAATTTATTCCATTCAAGTAAATTCTCATTAATTCCAAATGGAATTCATTTGAAGGAAGTGAAATTTTATTTGATGCAATGAAATGTCTATTAGGTTCATATCCAAGTATACCATTTCTCTTTTCGATATTTTCAATACAATTCGACAATGGTTTCCTGCCAGATTTTAGATTGAATGGGAGGAAGCGAAAGGAATTGTTCGAAAGCAGGTCTGGGAGTCCCTAATCGTCAACATAGAGTGATTCGACGCTTTATTACGGTAAAAGATCCATTTTGTTGGATTGACACGCGACTTGTGTGATTATTTTTCTCTAAAAATTGAATACCTAGATGTGAAATGTTACATTCACTGTTGAATCGATACAGACTCTTTGCGGACGTTGAAGGCCATCGGAAAACTTGAATAAAAATGGAGATTCCTCGGAGTGGACTCATTAAAACAATTCTAGTGTTTCCGAGGCAGCTTTTTTTAATTGGAAGTGATTGAAAGTTTTTTCCGAACTTTTTTTTGTAATTTCTCAAACAGTTTTTGTCAGTTGACAAACATTCTTTGAAAAATCAGTGGAATTGTTTGTGAATTCACCGAAAAATTTGTAGGTTCCCGAATGATGAAGTGTTTTACCACACTTTTCTTCACGGAAAATTTCGAATATTTTCACAGTGTGTTCTTTTTTCTCATCGCTCTTTCAGCCTCTGAAATCAAGAAAACAAACTCATCAAATTACAAATCCTTATAGTGAAATTAGCCAAAGTGAACTTGCCAATTTGTCAATTGAAATTCTTTCTTGAGGTTACACACCTTGAATTCCAGAAACCTAACGATCCTCCCACCTCGATCATCCTCAATTTCAATCACAATGTAAATAACGAATATTTTTTGTAAAAATTGTATATTGAAATCATGATACAAATCCAAAAATATTACAGATATCGGAAGCTTCCAGGACTCGTGAGTAATTTAATTTTTCTAATTTTGCGTTTTTATGTTTCTTTGAACTTTTTTTTATGTCGCGCACTTTGTACATACACGCTCGACATAGACGCTCGACGCCACACGCATAATGAATCCGAAATGAATTTCTGAGGACAGACAATCGAAAGTTCATCACAGTTTTTCTTCTTCATCGTGTCGATGTATCGATGTTTCAGAAAGTCCCACGTTATCGCCGGCAATGAATGTGATCTGCAAGTATCGTCCAGGTAAAGTGGAGCGTCGGTATCCACAAAATACCCGGACCAGTCGTTTACTGGCACGTCGCACAAACGCCGAGAAAAAGCCGTTTCAGTGTCAAAAGTGTGGACGTGGCTTCACGTTGAAGAGGAACAAAGATCGTCATGTGAATTACGAGTGCGGACACGAGCCCCGATTCCAATGTCCCTATTGCGGACTCCGGAGTAAACAAACTTCTCCCGTCTACGCTCACATCAGGAAGAAACATCCGGACGAAGAGGTGTTCATCTTCGATATGAAGCTCTGAACTTTACGAAAATTGCACTCGTCACCTCTTGAAGACTCATAGTGCAACTTTAGAAGATCGAGCTTGCATCCGAACGAAAAAGAAAGAGAAAAAAGAAAAGATTCAATTAATTTTATTCTGTAACCCTTCGCCGGTGACTTATTCCTGAGATTTGTTGTTGAATTCTTTGTCGAAAAAACATGTATGTGGTTACATTTTTCTTCTAATTCTCAATCTTATCTTCTTCATGAACGAAAAGAGGAAGTAATCGTTCATTCATTGATTTCGGAAAAAGTATCATATATTAAACGGTCTATCGACGGTTCAGGTCCAAACATCTTAATATTCTATTCAAATATAGATTCTAAATTATGAAATTGTTTTCTCTTTCTCAAGTTATAAATCTCGAAATATTGGGGAAGAATTGTAGATGGCGGTATTTTAACAATCTATTATTCAACGTTCTACGCTGCATCAAATTATTTACATCTTCATAAAACTTTGGATTATGAAGCAGCTTGTTCTTATATTCCACATTCCAAATCTGTTGTTTTTGGATTCTGAAAACATCGCGTTGTCATATGCATTCATGCTGGATGATTTTGAGATATAGCGATTAAGAAGAAATTCATATATCCCTTCAAAACATGCGCAAAGGATTTCAATAGTTAGAACTCATTGGAGTTAGATTGACGTGTGCCTGGAAAAACAATCGTGACTTTTTTTAGTGTAGGGACAGGATTATTCGCAAGTTTTTCTCTTTTGCAATTGGAAGAATAATTTTCGCTTCTCCGTCGAAGAACGTAACTCTCTTTGCCCGCAAATCTTGATCTTTTTCCCCATTTTATTCGCGAGTCCATAAATGAGACTTTTTTCCTTCCCGCAAATATGATTTGTAGTCTCCTTCCCGTGTCTTTTTCCGTGCGTAAATCCGGTCGTTTTCCTGTTTTTCACCGGCAGATGGGATTGCGATTTCCGATTGCGACAATTTTTCGCTTTTCATCGCACATTTTTATTGCCTCCTATCCCTGTTTCTTCGCGCTTATGACTTGTGGTCATTCTTATCCGCAGAATTTTGATCTTGTTGTATCTTATGTTCTGTGATCACATCATGTTGATTCGTACCCCTGATTAGGTATTTACAGTTCTACGCGATCAATTCGTTAATCGAGGATACCCAACAGGTGTGAAGAAAGAAGAATAGTGCATCATTATGAAGAATATAACACCGCATTGCTGTATTGAGATTTGAAGAGACATTTGGAAAACTACTCCACTGACAAAGGGTTATAACGTAAACTTATCAATATATATTCTTCAACCACGACGAAACATGAAGAAAGAAGATTTGGAGTTTTTACACTAAAAGAAGAAATTTGTTCTTATTTTTGGAGATTTTATGATATATACACGTTATTGTTGACAAAATTTCAAAAGTGTTTTTATTCTTTTTATCATGTCTCCTTTCTTCTTTCCTGAAAGACATCAATTCAGAAGAAAAGAAAAAGCAACAACTATTCAAGAACTCAAGACAATGGTTTCAGCAATATATCATAATATATAAATATTCATGTATACACACAATATATATATATATATATATATATATATATATATATATCTATTAAAATTTCAATTCCCCTATATGAACAGTAACTCAATTTACAAAGAGACAAATCTTACACCTTTTTGATCCAATAGTTGAAATCAATTAATCATTACATAATATCCCGTATATATATATATATAAATATCCATATAATTAACAATAGTCTAGACGTTTTTCTCGTGAAAGTCACACACATCTCATCGAACCGAAGTCAAGAATCGATTAACAGCAACAGCAAGTTTTTTCTTTATTCCCGAAGATCTTGCAGCGATTTTTTTCACAAAGGTATACTCTCAATCGTATATTTTTTTTCCAAAGCATGTTCCTTTTGTTACTTCTTTAATTTTGTATTGTGGTAATTTTGATTCAATTATGATTATTAATTCACATACATTAGAGGAACAAAAATCATGAATGTTAAATGTTTGAAATAATATTTGATAATAATTGAGTCAGAATTTATCGATACTAATATTCCAACTGCTTATACATTTTTCCAGAAAGGTCCTTGTATCCCAAATTGAAGAACTCGAATTCAATCCCTAACATGGATGCTTCCCAGTTTCAGGTTTTTTTGGTACCACTCCGCAACTGGACCTGAATTTCGTTCTGCAAGCCTGCAACGTAGACACGGATACATCATCCAGGGAACAACAGCAGGCGGCGATAGCGACAACCAAAAGCGAGGACGAGAGCACTCCTCCGGGTGCCCCTGCGGCGCATCTCGACGAAGGTGGCGACTTCTACTCATCGAATCGGAGAAATTTCGAAAAATCCCTTATCTCGAATTTCAAAAAGCCTTTCGGTTGTCCCAAGTGCGGGAGATGTTTCACGGTCAAAGGTAACATGACCAGGCACTTCAAATACGAATGCGGTCAAGCGCCGCGGTTTCAGTGTCCCTATTGCGAGTTTCGTAGCAAACAAACTTCCAATGTGATGTCGCATATTAGAACTAGACACATCGGACAACGCGTTTACGTCGTACATTTGAAATATTGAAATCCGAGTTTCTAATCTGCGGGACAATCGTTGATTTTCTTTTGTTAGTTTGATTATTCGGATTATGATGACTCAGTAAGTGGTACGAGCTTTAAGAGATGTATTGCTTTTTTCGTCGCGATGACGGTGATAATTCATTGAACGATGATCGTTATCGTTATATTATCGTTGTTGTTTCACAGGCTTTCGCCTCTAATTTTGTTTTGATGTGAAAAAATCAAATTATAAAATGACGAAGAAGAATGCGACGATGAGTTTAATTTTTCAATTTTTTATAAGGTGATTGCTTAAAAATTATACATATATATAAATGATATATATATATATATATATATATATATTTATTACTGATTATTCGGTTCATTATTTTTATTGAGTAAGTCTTTTTGAAAATGGTGATATTAAGAGAGTGACCCTTCACAGTACCCTGGTGAAAATTAAAGTGAGAATTCATAAATGATTCAAATTATGAGTTTATATTTACACTCTTTTCGAATATTTATTCATGGACAGGGTCTGCTCTCTGAGATAGGTAAGGGAACGTAAAATGTAGTTGCTCCAAGGAATATAGAAAAATGAATTATATTTTTTAGTCCCTTGATAGAAATATTTGTTCTGTGGATGGAATAGAAATTGAGCTTAGGAGTGCCTATTCTAAGAATGAATCTCGAGCAAGCCCTGTTTATCGAAACATTTCGCGGTATTTTCATTATTCCCAATTGGGGATATGGCACGATCGAGTGATTCCCCAAAAAAAGAGGAAATTGAAAACGCTGAAGGTTTTCGACACAAAATCTACACTGTCAGAAATATTATGAAGTTTTTTTCAATACCGTACATGAATTCAGGTTAATACACATTTTACATTAAATTTAATGTACCAAAACATTGAAAAAATATAGATTTTGCTATAGTTTACATTAAATTTAATGTAAAATGTGTATGAAACTCAATTCATGCGTGTATTTGAAAAAAACTTCCAGCAAATACATTAAAATTAATGCAGAAATTTCTAACAGTGTACTCTTTCATTTTCATTGGGGTCAGATATACGAGAAACGTCTTAAAGAGAATGATTTGCAAATATTAAAAAAGAAAAGGAATAAGAGAAGGCCATACTTCGTGGATAATAATAGATAGATAATAAAATAATAACAGTAAATCTAAACACCAAGTATCGAATTTTTTGTGCTAGTAAATCATATTATTACATTCCTCAATGGATCATAGAATTAAACGATGTAAGTCTTACCTAACCGCCGTAAAGCCTTGCTCCAATTATTCTATTACACGTTTTTCGCTTCTCGAGACATCTTGAGGGAAGAGATACCTGATTCCGAACTATTCTCTTTCTGAGAAACTAACGAAAAGAACATTTCTTTGGATGAAATCATTCGAATCAAATATCCATTCCTCTTGGTGCATAGATTGTAAGTTCAGAACCCGAGTGTTTCACATTATCCGTTTAGTATATAATACAGTTCTGGTGCGATTACGCGACCCAAGGAGATAGAAATCCACCTTTTTTCCATGGGAACAGTTGTGCATTGATGGCATTATTAAGTATAATATTTATAAGTATGAACAATGAATCATAGAAATTTTGAATCAATTTTACGGAAGAAAATTGGAGTGGATAAATAATTAAAATCTGAAGAATCTATTCCTACTAAGTGCTTGTTCCATCGTACTTTTCACTGAATTTGTAAAATGGAGAAAATGTTGAATGGATGTCCCCGTGGTTAATCCCGAGCATTTCGTCAAAACACCTTGAGACTTGATCAAAGTTCAATGTTTTTGATAATCCGGAGATATTTATTTATCTTTCTGGTCAGATTTAATGTAAATGAACAAATGGGGAACATGGCTGCGACTGGGCTGTAGGTGGTTGGAAATGCATTAAAATTCTCTGTTCAGTTGAAAACGGCTCCATCGTTGACGCAGTTTTAAAGCTGCTAGATTCCTGGGTAGACACTCGAGGGAATTTAGAATTTCGGAGGAAAGTTGGTTGGGTTTCTTCATATTTTCATATCATGTAATATTTACGAAAGTTCTTTCGGAAAAATTGGAAAACTCAACCTCCCCGTGCATGAATTTGCACTGCATTATTCATTCAAAAATTGATTTTGATCGATGTTGATTCAGAATTGTCCTTTCCAACCCTGATCCTTCATGAAAACGTTTTGCCGTGGAAACCCCATACGAAAGTGGCCCCAACTTGGAATGTGACGCTTCTCAATCTATGCCCCGTAATGGTATCACATATCCAGGCAAAACAATGATAGCCAACTCGGGGCCTATATGGGCTGTTGGTGGGCAACCTTGTATTGGATACCTAAGATATACCCCTACGGAGCTAGGGCCTAATTTAGGATGCCCAGGATTGATTTCCACACGGGTATTCCATTCACATTTCAGCCCAATTTTTGTCTATCACTTCCCCCAAGGAACCTCAAAAAAACATGTCCTTTGGGTCTTTCTTCGGCACTTCTCAAAGTAAATAATTAAAATATGTAGGAAAATCCAGCAATAAAATCTGAAATCAATCTTCTCTAAAAAATGGCCTGATTTCCTTTCAGGCGAATTGACTCGAAAAATGGTCCTTTTCATGATTCTTTGTTGAACGGGAGAACCCTGTAATTGACGTTTAAGATCCAGTTACCAATTAAGATACCAAACACTCTGGTTCTATTTTAACAAGGTTGTTTAGCGTATGTACCAGTGTACATAGTATTGTGATTTTAATGTTAGTAACCCGAGACTGTTTCGTTGCTGTGATACTTTAGGGAAAAAAAGGAAAAAGAAACGTGAAAAGTTAACGATGCATTAAGTAATAAATTTATGCGTTCTTTAAAACTAAAATTAGAAAAAAAAAGAATAAGTGAGATACTAAGAATGACTCGATATTTTGGCGAAAGTAAAAAAATGAATGTGAAAAATTTCGTCTTTGTTTTCTCTTTTACGTTGAGAATCGATTATCAAGAAAAGGAAAACAAAAGAAAATGGCTCCAAGTACGGTTTCTTTTTCATAATATATCATTGTATAACGCATGATGTAATACAGAAATAAAAGGATGTTTGAACATTCCCACGCATTCAGTTTCATACTTCATTGTTACCACTTCAAGTATTTGTTATTTTTTCTTTTTTTCAACTGTTTCCTTTTTGTTACGTGAAAAGGTGGGTGAAGGATGTGTTATTGTTTGTACGTATACTTGGCGTCGAGACGCTACAGTCTCTTGTGATTCCTTCAGAGTTTACTAACAGTTCATTTTTTCTTTTAATTCAATTCCTTCTTTTTTTGTTTCAAAGCGAATCCAAAATAGTTTCAGAATCAAAAAGTGGAACAACGTCAGGTGTGAAGGGTGAGTTTTGGAGTCATCGTTTCGTGCTTTTTGTTCTCCAAAAGTGTTGACAATTTCATGTGTCAAGCTGAAGAAATTTCTGTATTCATTCTTTTATTTTCTTTCAATCCGCTTTCAGTGAGATGTTTCATTTATTAAAAGTTTTCCTTCATATATTATAATAAAAATGGCATAAAAAGCAAATCTAGAAAAATCATTCAAAGCCATCGCTTATCGTGTCATCGATTTAACAAAAGTTTATTACAAAACCACAAAGCCTTGATTGAAAATTGAAATTCCAAGTACACATTTTCAAATAACAGTTGAAAACGGTTTGAATGTGATTAGAATTGTAGCAGCATTGAAAACTCGTCGAAAACTGAGTAAGAATTTTTCACGAATAGATTTTATGTTTTCAGATTATGACATCATGGATCCACATATGGACGTCGATTCTTTTGGACAAACCGAATTGAAATCTCATCAGCAAGGATTCACCGAGAATTCAGATAAATCGACTTTGTATTATTGTCCAAAATGTTCACATGGTTTCACGTTGAAAAGTAATCGAAATAGACATGTGAAATACGAATGCGGTCTTGAGCCAAGATTCAAATGTCCTTATTGCGAATCAAGAAGCAAACAAACCTCCCACGTATACGCGCATATCAGAAGGAAACATCCGAACGAGAGAATTTACGTCGTAGATTTGAAGCTACAAGAGGGTGAATCATCGAGATTTTCGGAGTTATCGCGTTAAAATATTATTCCCGATTGATCCGTTGAAATATGAGACTGCTTTCATACATACGTTTAATCATACGTTTGTATTGTTGAAATTAAATGGATTTACAATTCCATCAATGATATATATCTTTCGTATGTTTGATTATATTTGACTTTTAATCGATTATTACAGTTATAAGCTCCGGCAGTGCCATACATTAAAAATTATATGATTGTGTGTAAGAACTCGAATAAAATTGTATGAATCCATAAAAATTGTACATCTACAAAATACTCGTACAATGATTTTGCAATGACACAAAATAAATATATAATCAATGAATGAGAGTTATTGATGATGAATATTCAAAGAATATTTCTAACGCTTTATCTGATTTTTTCTTTTATAATTCGGTGGCGCCAGAGTCGTTCCATCCATATATTCATAATATTTGCTATAAATGTCACAAAATAAAATTATACATGAATCCCTCATCATCAATATTCAATTGAAATGTAATTACACCAGGGACGTATATACAAGGTATGAAAATTTTATACAAAGCCTCAATTATGTAAACTTTCTTCACCACGCACAGAAACTTCGATGTAGAATCGAAGTCATCGAATCATGTTCTTCTGTTTTCCAGTCCTTCGCGAATTGCAAATTTCTCATACCATCATATTCATGTATATGAATTAAAATTAACGATTTCAATTTATTTTGATTTCAGAAACAAGTACTTGGCAATATACCGCGTACGGATCTTACGGGGCTTTCTACGACACAACAACTGCGACGACAACTTTATCCACAGTTCACGACAGAAAATCCAATGAAGTATTGTTACCAGAAATCAGTCGAACAAGTCGATACAGGAGCGGCAAGAGGAACAATCATTTGTGTCCAAAATGTGGAAACGGTTACACGGTAGTGAAAAGTTTAAAACGACATTTGAGATACGAATGTGGTCTACAGCCGAAGTTCAAATGCCCTTACTGTGGTTCCAGAAGCAAACAAAGAGCTCACGTAATGGAGCATATTCGCAGAAAACATTCTGGTCAACGTATTTATATAATTGAAACTCCATAAGAAAGATTTAGATTGTATATTCTTAACGGAGTGAAGTATGATCATTTTCTTCATCATCTTTTCGCTTATTAAGAGTATTGTGTTTATGTGGTCAATAAAGACACCAAAAATGCGGGTTATTGTTAACAATTTTAATATAAAAATATAATTTCACGACTCTAGGCACATATCACGAGTCTCTTACACATTTGAAATCATCCTTTCCTCGTTTCAGTTCGTCTGCCATTCATTTTTCATGGCCAGTTGTCAATGATTGACCACATTACATGAATTCAACAAGTATCATCCCATACGAATCAATGAAAATGAAATCATGTTATTTGGAAATAAAACATAATGATCGATGGTCACCAAAAATATTTTGAATTCATGTTTTCTCGGTATATACTTTGATATAAGAATTTATTGTGATTGTCATTAGGACTATGGATACAAAGAAAAGATTGTACATACATGTTGAAAATAGCTTATTTATAAAAAAATATATTATATATGATTAGCACATATATATATATATATATTTATATTGTACACCCTATCATTTTCATCAACTGCTATGAACCACAGTTATCGAATGAAATCCAAAACAATCGTTCTCAGGGTATATTAACGAATTATAAACATTACACCATTCAAGATATGCTATAAGATTTTTCAGTAGTGTTTGCAAAAAAATTAGAATTTGCCTGTAGAGGCATTTGAGTCTAAGTCCTAATTTTAACCAGGAAGCTACTCTTGCAACAGAAATACCCCCAAGTTATCGCTTCATTCAGTATTAGACTTTTATTTTTATTTGATTACTGTGCGAGAGCAAGTTTTCTGCATATTTGCAAAGGTTTTGAGCAAAGTAATGGAATTTTAATGAACCGTTGCAGCCTCAAAATATTCAAAATATGGTACAAAAATATTCTAATATTACCTGTTTATCACAAGAATAGACAATCCGGACAATGTCTATTCCACGAGGAATGAGAGTAACTTTTCTCCGGCTGAACGTTCTGACTTGATCGGGTGATGAGAGAGGCTTGAGTAACTGCCTTTGAACTCTGACAAAGTAGAGTTATGCGATAAAGTTGAAAATTTGGAAAAATAAGTGTACGGAAACAAAGCTTTCCACCCTCTAACGGCCACATAGGGTTTATACTAGCAGCATTTCATGCTCAAGCGTTCGATTATTTAAGAAAAAAGGTTGCACGTTAATGAGGGCATGGGGATCCAACCTGCGTTAGCGCTTGTCACCTGACGCGAGTGTGGTTGAAAATCACGGGATAAGGTCACCCAAGGTCATCAGAAGGTGGAATTTTCTAAACCTATGTTACAAAGAATTGTAGAATTCAGTATATATTGTTCGACTCCCTTTTCTTCACATTCTTTTGTCTGTGACTCTGAGAATGGAACTCGAGAAAATATTATGTGAAAAATTTCAACGTGAATTATACCAAAATCATGTAAAAACGTACGGAAATCCATATTTTACATAAAAAAAGAAACAGTCACATGAAAACGAGTTTTCATCCAAAACCTTGAAACAATATCAAATGCATTTTATAATATATTTTTGAAATTTTTTCTAGCATCTATTGAATTTTGATCCAATAATATTTTAGAAAACAAAGAAGCACCCACAATATTTATTTGACAATTGTGTCTCCAACGTCATACATGGTTTTTTTCTCTCTTCTTTCCCGTTTCAGTACCGCTGATGACGGATAATTATCCGCTGAGAAACACCAGAAGTTATCCGATGACGTCGTTCACCAAAGACTTGGCGAGGATGTGGATGGCGAAACGGCAACCAACCGACTTTCCTTACCGTTGTGATCAATGTGGGAAAAATTATCAACACCGTGCCACATTGTTGAGGCATACGAGACACGAATGCGGCAAGGAACCACAGTTCAAATGTCCCTACTGTGTGCACCGTACAAAGCAACGTGGGAATCTTTATCAACACATTCGTACCAACCATCCTGGAAAAAATGTCTTTTCCAGCAACGTTTAAGTTGTCACGTTTGGGAAATGATAAAATAATTTCCCATAAAATTGTTGAATCATACTTGTAAATAACTTTCTGCGCAAAACGTGTATAAAATCGTACAAATAAATTTCTACCTTTTTTGCAAGAAATTTCTGAGGAATGTATAGAAAATACAGAAAGCTGTATTCCACCTGTACATATTTATATATAAAAATTATTCTACTCTGCATTTGACATACATGAATGGCATTAATTTGCATTACGCTTGTACAAATTTTTCGTTCGGTTTTGTTGTGTTAGTATAACTCGTTGTTAATTTATTTATTTTGATTCCTTTCAGACACCTCGATGTGGTCCAGTTACCATCGTAACTACGATATCAGACTTTACGAACAATATAAACTCGTGAACAGCCTGACATCGAGATTTCAAAAGAGATCGGATAGTTGTTTGGATAGAAATCCAGGATGTTTCAAGTGTCCAAGGTGTGGCAAGGGTTATCGATGGCTCAGGAATATGAAAAATCATCTGAAAATCGAATGTGGCAAAGATCCAAAGGAATGTTGCCCCTACTGTCCTCACCGGACCAAATATAAAAGCAGTTTACAAAAACATATTAGTAGAATTCATTTCTCCTTGTAATTATTACGAAATTGGTAAATATATATATATATATATACACTCACGTACATATAGTATATGTATATTGTTGTTAGAGAGCTATATATTGGATGGACAACTGATATCCTCAATCATTAATCCAATGTCATTAAATTATTCTATTTAGGAATCAGAATTTTATTTATTTTCCAATATTTGTTCCAGTTTTCGAATGATATAACATTTAAATTATTGTACTAATTATTTATATAGATACTGTTATTTATCTGTAGAGAATGGTTCGCATTGTTTCACTAATTCCAATAAAAATATATTTCATTATCGAATGGGGAAAGAATATATACATATATACAAATGATTTTTTACCCATCCTTCTGTGCTTTTATCAAAATTTCAAGTATCGCTTTCATCTCTCTCGTTCAACAGAGTGGTCATCGATGATGAAAAACAACGATACTCATTGTTTTACTTCTTTTCTGAATTTCAGGTTCAACCTGTCAATGGTGTGGAAGAAATTTTATTTGGGCTTCGAGTCTTCGATTGCACAAAAGAATGGCCTGCGGCAAACCACCGAATTTCTGTTGCACGATTTGCAATTACAAATCTAATTTCAAGGGAAATCTCAAGAGACATCTTTTCAAAAAACATCAAATCGAAATGGATTGAAAGACAATTTGTTTTTATAATGAAAATATACAATTATCAAACATGCAGTATACATACTTTTTCCTATTTTATCTCAATTGTCACTCAATGGTGTATTTATTATTTTGTGTGTTTTGTTTTTTATTTATTTATTCTTAATTGCGAGGCATGCGCGCTTCGATGTTTCGAGTAGATCTAAGGACTCGAGGATTGATTATGTTTTTTGTAAAAGAATTGTGTGAGTGTCAAAGGCATTTGAATCAGTAATCGATCATTTTTAATGTGATTTTTATTTTTTCCAGACACACCGCTGTTCCCCATCGTCAAACCGAAGTTACACGTCTGTCCACGCTGTGGGCAAATGTATTCTTGGGCATCGAATCTCCGAAAACATTTGAAGATGGGCTGCGGCATGGTCACCTTCGAGACCCACTTCTCTTGTCAATATTGTCCCTACAGATCCAGAATCGAGGCTAGCTTCTTAAAACATTTACTATCCGTTCATAATATCAAGTAAATCTCATAGAGCGGTATTTTTAATATCTTTTGCGGTTTAATTCTCGTCATGTTCGAGTGATATTTGAGAGAGCAACGTATGTAGAGATTTGTGAATGATTAGAATCATAGGGATGCGAATTCGAGAATTGTGTGTATGAACAAGGTGTATGTGTGGAAACGAGGAACAGTGTGTTCAATATGTTTTTTATATTCGATAATTCATTCTTGAAGCTTTTCATCCCCTGCAGAGGCCTGTTGGCGAATCATTGATATTGGAAAGAAACACTCCGAACAACAGTTCTGTTGATAATGTCGCTGCCACTATTTTCCAGTGAAAGTGATCTTTAAAGTTCTTCATACCACATTTGAGGTTTTCACATTCGTTCGAACAATAACGTAAAATATTCTCAGCCGATTGCTACCTCTTTGATTTTTTTAGACAACTTCCGCTTGGTTTGATTTCTTGAACAAACTGCCAGTTGAATTCAGGTGTATGTAATAGAAAAGAAAAGTTTGAAAGCTTTCGGTGACCAGTGGCATTTTTTTCAGAGAAAATAATTAGTAGCCCTTGGTTGCAAACTGTAGGATCCCTGAGAATTGGTTTATAAGAATTGACCAATTTCATTTGACGCATTAACGACTCAGTGATGCCAAATTACCTTCCTTATGAAAATTTACTCCACTCCGACCAAAACGCGTCATTTTTTCTCCAATTTTGTAAAGGAAAAATAAGGTGTTTTGGCCAAAATGGAGTAAATTTTCCTAAGGTCGTTAACTATTTTTTGGTATTTTACCGGTTTTTTACCAGTGCAATAAATTAAGTGAATTACGGTAAATTACTTCTGCTATGTCGAAAAGCTACAAGCAGAAAAGTGCCTCTTTGGAAAATAGCAGAGTTCACTATTTAATAGCAATGGATGTTTTTAATATGTTCTCGGTAGAATCAGCTACGTAATTCACTGATTATGTGATGTGAAGTATTACAAAGTGTAATGCCACGTATTATCTTTATGAATCACTATGAGAATCAGCCCACAAATCAAAATGCGACGAGATATAATTCCCTATCTCACATATCGGGGGTGACTGTGCCACGTATGACAGCGAACTTTACTATTTTTCGAAGATCTCTTTCCAAGATGTACTGGAATTCCCCGATGTGAAAAACTGTAAGAAATCCAATATTTAAATCACTTGGTATTTTACTCATTATGTGCTAAGTAAATTAGCTGAAGTAATTTACCGCGTCATTACTGGTACTGCTGCTACCTACATTAGAGGATTCCCCCTCTCGCCATCATAAACCATGGATGAGCCAAACGGTGCTCGGATTAATTAATAAAAATCAAAAAGACATAGAATAATATAATATTAATGATATTATGTTTCAATTTCAAATCTGCCACACATAAGGGATGAAAAATTAAGTAATACAAAGACTTCCCTGTAATAATCTGGATTTTAAATAGCAATTGAGTTGTTCCTTTTCTCGGAATTGAATAAAATTGAATCACCAAACGTATCAATGAATTGTACGTACATACTCTTGTTTGTGAGAATCCTCATGAAATCAAATGTTTCTCATAAGACTAGTTCCTAAAATTCTACCGTTCGTGTGCAATAAATTGAATGAAACAAAACATAATTGAATCAAGAATTTGATAAGAAACATTCAACATGTTTTCAATGAATTCTAGTCTAGTGGCTGTACTATTAACTTATGGCTAATTATTAGATATTCTAAATTATAAATGGAAGAAATAATAGATTGGAAACGAGTCAAAACAAATATATAGTAACTATCGAGTATGAATGAGTGCGAGTAAGAGAAATGTATGAAATAGTTTTGTAATTCGTAATTTAATATCATAACATTTACAATTATATCATATCATATCGTATATCTTAGCAATAATATCTTGACGTATCCCCAAAGAATATTTGCAATATTGAAAGGAGAAACAAAAATCGTGTTGTGTGAAGCATATTACTATTATTGTACATTAAAACAAAATTAGATTATACTAAAATAAGCGAAAACGTATTTGTAACTGAAATTATGAATCATAATACGTAGATTATATATTGCAACGATCTGCTGAATGAATGGAATAATCTCAAGGCCAGAACGATATATCTTGTAGAATCTACAAATATAAGAAAAGTTTGTAAATTTCTTTCAGTGTTGTGTGCAACGATGTTACACTTACAATTTATTATGCTCAATAAACCACTCATGTGTATATACAACGTATGTATGCATTGTATACAAAAATTGTCGATTCCACTTATTATTCATCATTTTTTCTCATAGGGAATATCGTTAAGAGATAAATCATTGAGAGATTCGTTCCAGGAATCCAATAGAAATTAGGTCGAATATTCTTTTCTAATATATTCAAAATCTCTTGTTTCAGATGAGATGAGCCTTTGGGAAGACTATCATATGTTCGATCCATTGTTTATTTCGGACGATAACACCAGTACTTCCAACGATGTTCAAAGTTACAGCGAGGAATTGGGAATATTCAAATCTGGGGAGATGACGATCCATTCCTTGGGGACCACGCGATATCAGTGTAACAATTGTTCTAAATCTTATTTGAGAAAGCAGCACCTGATGGAACATCAAAGAGCTTTTTGCGGACAAAAAAAGGACGAGTGTTGTCCGTATTGCAGTTATCGAACTGATCGAAAGTGGAATTTAAAAGTACACGTCAGGAGAGTTCACAAAGCACCGTGGGGTAATTCAAAGCACAAAGAGAAGAGAATTCGTATCGTGTTGAGAGATGATGCTTGAACACGTTCGCTTGTACTTCAATTAATTAGAAATTGACAGGAATGAGGGTTAAGTTCTTTATTATTTCAGTGTTCACGACGTTTTTATTGTCAAATTTTATACAAATTATGTTATTGAGGGGACAAAAACTTATAAGAAGAAATAGCCACAGTAGAGATTCCTTCTTATGGAAACAAAATATTTGAGAGTTTGTTATAGTTTCCTTTTTTTTTATTTTTCACGTATCATGTACAGGTCATATTTTGAGTCAAACCTGTACATTCTATGCGTTAAGATTTTTTAATTGTTGAATTTTCTCAATAATGAATTAATATTATTATTTAAAATTTTGTATCATCGAAATAATATATTTCTGGAAAATTTCTGCTCAATTAATGGTATAAAAATATCTTTAGGTGTAGAATATTACAAGAATTATTATTGAAGAATAAAATTCTTCAAAGATATAATTCTCAAAAACAGGAATATGTTTTTAAATATTTTTTCAAACCAAATTTGTTGCCTTATGGAGTGCCCATCATTGACCCCCGTGATCAAACATTAGATTGTTTATGATGCTTTTGAAATACGAATGAAAAAATATTTGAAAACATATTGACAATATTTATATTAAATGTTGACTTGAAGTTTGTTCTATGTTTAAAAAGTGATTTTTCAAAAATAACGTTTGTCACAGCGAGTAAGGTGTGCAAAAATCATTTAATCAGTTAAATATCTTTTCAGAGGCGTTCTAACGTTGTGGTGCATTATTAGGAATAATAATTATAATAAAATAAAGTTTGCACTTCTGAAGTGCTTTCAACAATGCACAATATTATAATCATGAAATTTTTGCATGTTTATAATTGAATAGTGGGTCCAAATGATCATTCATAACAGTGATATAGGGAGTATTAATATTTATTATTTTCATATGTACAAAAGGTGGAACAGATTATCAATCAGTGTATTGTATGATCCAAATTCAGATTAGATGAAACCATTTATATAATTTATAAAGGTTTGTGAATCATAAGTGAATCATTTTAATCAAAGTGATTTTGAGTTGAGTGAAATTTTATACGGTGCTTCTCTTCCCACCTGTTGAAATATTTTTCCTCAATGGATAATGTACTTTATTCCCTGAGTTGAATTTTATCGCTTCGTTTTTCATTATCTTACAAATGTTTACACATATAAATATCTATGTATTGTTATTTAGATTCATACAATGGGTTAAAATCGATTTTCATTATTCTTTCTTGCATATATTTCATGTTACATGAATTCATGACAAAATAAAATAAATATAAAAATATATATCATATGTGAATACGTTTATTTCTACCATAGATTGAATCGTAGAGAATGAATGATCTTTGTTGATTTCCTCTGCAGCCTTTTTCAACAAATAGAATTCGCTGGATACGTGTATCGTAATTTTATTGCAATGCAAAAATCAATGTAGCGCAAAAAAGATTCCAAATAGCTGTTTTGTTTTCAGTTTTCATCATTCTTTTCAAACTGACTTTTATTTCCTTGATAATTGATTCGTATTATTTGACATTATAGAATTGAATAATGATTTATCAATAGATGGATCATCCTTCTTTATTTTTGTTTGATTTTCTATTATTGATTCCTCCACTTCTTTATTTCTGTTATTCGATGTGTGTATAATCGAACGCGTATCAAACGTTATTAAAACATCTCTGTATATTGGTTGCAGATTTTTTAAAGGCGCAGTATTATATGGGAGCGATGGATCATAGGAGGAGTCGAGGTCAGGGTCGTTTTGCCTGTGACAATTGCGATCGACGGTACCATCAAGTGAAAAATCTTCGAAGACACGTGATGAACGAATGCGGGAAACAGCCTAAACATCAATGCGCCTATTGCCCTTACCGTGCAACCTACAAGTCTTATCTTCAGGTTCACATGATGAAACACACAAGGATGAACTTCATGCCGAGGGGGGGACCTCTGAGAGGACCGAGAAACTCTTAAACGAATCTTACCAATCGTCAATGTATTATATGGCGTAACGGGATGGAATTAATACTCCTCGATATTGGTTTCATGCTCTCTAGTTTGCGTATTCATTTTCTTCGCCTTTCTTTTTTGCATTTCACAACGATTCTAATTGTTATCCGAATGATTCTGTGATTAAATCGATCGACGCATTTGACCCCTTAGTACAAGGATGTTGATCATTACGGGATGATATTGTAAATAATTTGTAATTATTTGGAGGAATCTCCGAAGATCCATGAATGCTCGATATCGTTGTATTAGGATGTATAGAAAGAATAAGGTTCTAACTTTGCTATGCTACTATCTCAATCCGTAAACATAACCTTTCTTTCACCAACCCACGCAAACACACATCCGAACACGATATTTTTAATTCAGATTTTCTTAATTCAAATTATTTCATATGGACATCGAATTGAATTTCAAAGTGATTATGAATCAGTGCATTTTCATCTTCATTAACCAGTATTTTTCATTGAATTCATGAGAATTCATAACTTTTAGATGTCATGCAAGTATATTGTATCATTTTCTTGGAAAAATTCTTCAGAAAAGATTGGAACTATCAAGATTGCACAGTCAAATTGGCACAATACAGTGATCCCAAAACGGGGGAATCAGCGGCATCCGCTATGCAGCTCTTGAAGATTATTTTTACTATAGTCAGGGGCTACAGTGCACATCTGAGAGAATATACTTGTTCAATCATCCCCAGGCCCGGCGAATACTCATTTAAAAAAGTTGTTGATACGAATATTCGTAATGAGAACAACCTGATTTTCCCCGAAAATTGGAGTTAATGAAGTTCCTCCATGAATATAAACTTTTCATCATGATTTGGTGAACTCTCCCCTGCATTTTTGAAAGGATTCAAGGATCTGATCGGATCAAAAATTCTCTATTCTAAATGAAGAAAGCAGTTTTTCATGTTCGGCTATTTAGCACTAGTTTACGAATGCCAGGATTTTGAATCTGAAAAATTATTCCATTGAGAAACACATCGACATCCACAAAGTTCTGAAATTGTTGGAAAGTTTGCACGCAAGTTATTGGTTGGGAGAATGAATATCTCCTCAGTTGTCTGAAAAATAGTAATTTCTAACAGAGGAGGATATTACAAGAATATCACATCAAATGAAACAACGTTGTCCATTCCCAAATATTCCAACATATGTATAAACTCTTCGTAATATTCATATTCTCTCGAGAAAAGGAGATTTCTTTGTTCCAAAGTTTCATTCGATTGTACCAATTTGGCTGTAGCTTATTGAAACATGTCTCTCATTCAAACCTTCTTGTGTACACGATTTTTATATACAATATTGTGATTCATATTTGAAATCCTTTTGTCATACTTTTCATTGTTTTCTTTGGGCATACATTTTTGGACCACTCTTTACCAGGTAGAAATTTCCCCGATTGAAAAGTGGCCCTGTCCGGGCCCAGACCTTCTTAACTAGGGCCTGAACGGGGCCCTGAATGGGCCGATTCGCATTTCTACCCGAGTTGTGTCCAAAATTGCTGAAATGCTTTATATTACTAGAATTAGGGCGTCTCAGCTATGGCATGAGTCCCGTAGCTGGCAACATCGTACCGTCCTATTGCAAAAATACAAGTGGGAATCCAAGTAGCCATCCAAAATCCCCATAAAAAGCGTTAAAATCCAGCTGGAACTTGGAAATCAACGTTGAAAATTTCCAATCTAAGAAACTAGGTAGCACTGAACTCTTTGCAGGAAAACGTAAGGATCCATCTGGATTCGTAACTGAATTTTTTCAATAGGGCAGGAAACATGTGACCTCTTTGAGCAACTGGGGAAGGGATGAGAAACGGAGAGAGGAAGGGACCATGATATTTTCTGAGATATTTAGAGATTTTTCTTTTTTGGAAACGAGAGTTCGAAGCTTGCTCTCCATGTGATCTGAGAAGTTTATCAGATAGGGATCATACTAAAGATTTGTGAGAATCGTGTACACTAAATTTCTTTCGCATGATGTCCTTTCAAACTTTTTAGGTCAATGCTTAAGCTCTCCTCATTCGACTTGAATTATAAAATCAAATCAGCATTATATCACAATATTATAACTGATTGAACATACATTTTCGGTTTCATGCGACATCGATAACACAATGAATTTTAAAATGAAGTACGCAATTCGTTTGAAAACTGGAACAAACATACTATTCTATTTTTCTCGATACTAGTCGATTGTTATTTGCTTCTAAGTTAATTTTAATTACCTTAATTATAATCAGAAAAGAATGAAAGATATAAAAAAAATGCGAACAAAACCGTAGCCAAAATTCGTGTATATCAGTAAAATAGGCGCGCGAGTAATGAAAATACTTAGAAAAGATGAATAAAAGTTCAATAAATCCTATAAATAAAATTCATCAGAGGGATTATTTGTTTTCATTAATTCCTCATTAATCTCTTTTCTTTTTCTCTTTCTCTCTTTCTTTTCCTATTTCAAGAGAATAGGAGAGAAAAGCACAGAACTCGTCATTGCAATTCGTATTTACATTGAAAATAATTCCATACTTTTTGTTTTTCTCCTGTGTTTCAGGTTCGTACTTCGATCCGAAGTATCGAATAAGGCCGGGACGACCAGGCAAATACGATCCTGAAAAAGCAAAGCAAGCCGTCGAGGCGGTCGTCAGGGGAGAAATGAATGTGAAACAAGCAGTGCAAGTGTTCGCCATACCACAATCTGTCCTATATAATTATATTAAAGACGGTATCCCTACGAGAATGGGGAGAATGTTGGTGAAAAAAATGTGAGACGAAGAACAAAAACATTTACCATTTTGTTTTGTTTTTTTTTTAATTTGTTATTATTTCAATTATGCGTATATTTTCCTTTCCGTTTCTCACATTCACGATGATATTGAGAGATTATGAGAGAGGTAATAAGAAGAGGTTTGATATTAGTTATTTTAAAAATTTACATACATATCTCCAACGCCATTCATTAATAATGCATTCATAATAAATTTAAGATTCGTTTACACGAGAGATTTGTATTAACTTTTATTTCTTGTACTGACGCGCATTAACTCAAATAAATGATGATAATTTGTCTGCATCTAACTGTTCATCATACGACACCAAAAATGTATATAATACACGAGAAAAGGAAGCTGTTGAAAGGAAGGAATGACATTCCTTCGGGAAAGCAAGGAAATGAGCAATTGATCTCAGAATCGTCCCCCTAACCTTGAAAATCTCATTTTCTTTTTGTTTCAGGAGATTTAAAGATGGGTTTGATGAAGCACACCTGTGTTACCTGCGGAAAAACTTACAAACACAAGCATCACTTGAAGAGACATCACGATTTCGAATGTGGAGTCGATCCCAAGTTCAAGTGTGCTTTTTGTCCTCACAGGACTCGATACAAAGACAGTTTGATGAAGCATATTCTTGCGAGACATCAACAATATTTGGAATATAAGAATTCTTCTTACGGAAATCATCAACAAATTTTCGATATCGCCGGGAGTGATGTCGATATCGGTAGTCTCACGAGTTCCATGCTCGGTGGATACACTACGGATTTTCTTTAAAAATGATTTTCAACGAAAATATGATATTTTATTTATTTTTATAAAATCTATATCGATCGAGTTATATATGTTTGTTGAAATGAATGAAGAATAAAGATGTGTTATTTTTAATTTTCTATCGATCGAAGTTGGAATCCCTTTTAGAATTGTAATAATACACACATTATTGAACCTATTATTGTTCTCCTCGTATATGTTGGTTGTATATCACGTACGTCACAACGATCATTACATTTCATTTCTGTCGAGTACGCAATTCTGGAGTAGAGGCGATGAAATTGATGTGAATTGATATCTGTGTTTCAGGCTCGTATTACGATCAAAAGTATTGGATAAGGCCTGGGCGACCGTGCAAATACAATCCCGAGCAAGCGAGGCAAGCTGTGGAGGCGGTTGTCAGGGGACAAATGTCCGTCAGAAAAGCGGCAGAGATTTATTCCATTCCGAAATCTGTTATTCATAGTTACAGTAAAGATGGAATACCATCGAGAATGGGGAGAATCTTGGTGAAGAGATTATAAAATATTCAATTGTATTTAAATATATGACAGGTTGCTGTATCCCAGAAATATTTTAAGAATAACGGGAGTTGGATTTGTTGTTTTGTCGAATAAATTCAATAAACACCATGAAAATTCAAATGTTGACTTGATCGATTTTGCACTATACGTTACGTAGGTTCTGAAGAGACTTTTGCTGCCGCAATCTCGGCAGATCATAGCAGAACCGAATCAAGTCTAGACAAAATATCAGGAATCGTTCAAAATTTCTATATTAAAGTGAAGAAATTCAAACATGTAATTTTGCACCTTTTACTCTTTCTGAATTAACATGTTCACGAGGAATTATGGAGTTACGGTTGTCTGTTTGAGGAGAGCTTGAGGTCCTGAATCCCTCTCCTTCTCTCTCTGTACGGCGTAAAAACAAAGCCTCTATTGGTTATTTATTATAACAGCATGCCGAAGTTTGAGGAAAGTTACTAGATCAAACACTCTTCTCTTCGGTTCGTTGAAAATTCACAGGGATAAATTGCAAAACAATCAATGAATCGATTTGGTAGGCAAATACCCGACTAGTAATTCAAACGCCGGATTAACCCGATCGAATATGACCCAATTTCCAAAGGCTTAAATGGGAACATTGACATCATCTTGAAATTCAGTCTATTTCGATCGCCCATGATCACCCCAAATTTATTAACGTTGGCACCCACTTTCCGTTCGGAGCAAATGGGCATATTTGGAACACGATGATTATTATATGCTCTGGCGATAATTAACAAATTTCACTCTCACAAAATGTATAGGATTTTCCATGGGATTTTTATTCATTCACATTTATAACATAACCATACTATTTTGGCTTTATTTTATTATTAATTCAGCAATATCCCACATCGAATGTAGAAATTTTACAGAATCTTGTTATCGAAACTTCCATATTCACATAGAAGTCTATGAGAAGTCTAAGGGGTAAGATATTTAGTGAACACTTGCACTTTGATGCTCTTTTAGTGAATTCTTTTGGACTATTCGAATAGTCCAAGAAAAAATAATTTGAATTTTTTTCAATATCAAAAATATCCTCCATCATGCTCGAAAAATGGGAGGTGAAAGACTTTTCGGAACTGTTCAAAAGAATTTTAGTGAACCGTTGATTCAAACATATTCCGGAATCAATATCAACAGACATCAACTCAACTCATAATCGTTTTGTATCAAAAGATATTTGTTCCCATAAAACAACAAAATAAAACATTGCAAGCTATTCAAACGTAGATCTTTTATTTGTTTTGTCTTCCATCGGGTTTCAATGGTTTCCTGTATTTTCTAGATTCCTATATTAGGTATCTTCCTGAAAGTTTGTGAAGTCTCGTCCATCGTGTTTCAGTCCTTCGATTATTGTTTTTTCTGTTTCACCTCATATATTTTGTTTCTTTCCTTTTTCTAGGTCAGAGAAGCGTGCGAGATTATTTTCCTTGTCGTAGACTGTCTTTCCGACAAAATAGAAAACATACCAAATCAAACGATCGGGGCCCGTCCCACAAATGTCCATTATGCGGTAGAACTTACTTGATCAAGAAGAACCTGACGTCCCATATGAAATTCGAATGTGGCAACGAGAAGAAAGCTTACAAGTGTCATTTGTGTTTGGCCCAGTACAGTCTTCACATTAGTTTACGTCGACATTTATCCGCAAGACATAACATTTACGAACCACCGAAATATTGTATCCCCAAACGAATTTTCCATTTATGAATATTGACTAGGAAACATATGTTTTCTTATTGAAGAATTTTGATAAAATCCTGTAAAGTGATACAACGAAATCGATATGAATGGATGCGGCAATAAATAAAAATATTTTCAATCTAGTTCTTTCTTGGAGCTTCATTTAATGTTATTATACGTCATTTTGTAGATTGCTTCCGGTTTGTTTGTTGTCTGATTTTTCGATATTCTTTCTTTTCCAGAAATGTCAACGTTCGAGTATCAACAGTTCGGGGTACAGTTGGTTAAGGACAATCATCAAGACTTCAAATGTCATCAATGTAGTCGAACTTATCAGGGAAGACGTAGTCTTATTAAACATCTGAAATTCGAGTGTGGTGGGCGCAAACATTTCGCGTGTGACTTGTGTCCGGCAAGATATACACAAAATGTTAATTTAAGACATCATATGATGAATTGTCACAACATTTTCGTCCCCCCGAGATCCTATTGTAAAAGAGTCGTGTGGAATTAATCGTGTTCTCTCCTCCGCCAATTGTATCAACTTGATTATTAGCTGCATTTAACGTTATGATAATAATAATATTATTATTGTATATCATCATCGAAGCCATGAATAATAATGTTTTCTTCATCGTGTATATTGTCGCAACAAATAGACGAAGGAACATTTATTTTAATATGAATTATCATGCAATAATAATAAATGTCTATTGAATTCATATCGAAGTAGACATTAAATTGTTTTTTAATTTTTATCTTTGATTCGTACTTTTCCTGTTCTTTCTCCTGTTTTTTTCTTTCACAATTCTCATATTCTTCAAGTTTGTGCAACGTAGTTGCATCGATATGTATTACATATATTTATATATCTAATGATAAAAGAAGAGAGCCAAATTTATATTATTTGTATATTTTAGTATCGTGTGTCTACTTGGGATGATCGACGAATTCATTGATTTATATATAATGTTTCAAACACTTTTCTCATTTTCAGCCTAATTTTTTATTTGAATTTTTATTTCACCACATATTTTGTATAATTCGTTGGATCAGATGGTGGAAGAGAGGTGAGAAGAAATCAGATGGGAAGAGAAAGGAAAAGGACTGATCGAGAGGAGAGAGCAGATGATAAGAGAGAAGGAATTAGGAGACAAGAGGAGAATTAGGCTTCATTTGGTCGATCGGGGTTGAAGCAAACGTTGGATAGTATAATTTGTTTAATCGTCGAGATACATGTCTATGAAGAACTAAAAAGTTACGAAGGATATGAAGCTCCGACAAACGTTCAAAATAGATCAACATAGATCAGACTAAAGCTCTGTTGAAGCTCAAGTTTCGACGAAGTTCTGATGAACATTACAATGTCCGCCTGAAAATAATTTCAAGGAAGGTTTAAAGAACGTTCATTGAAGTTTTATCGAAGATTCACTCGAGTTTCAATTTTTCAATATAAGTTTTTCTCGCAAAGAGATGAACGATAGAAGAAATTATAATCATAATTATAATTCCCTCTGAAACTCAAATGAATCTTCGGAGAATCTTCAATAAACGTTCTATGAACCATTCTCAAGCGGACATTTCAATGTTCATCGAAACTTCGTAGAACGTTTACGAATCTAAAAGTTGGTTCCAACTGATCTTCAAGCTGATCTATGTTGATCTATTCAGCACGTTTGTCGGAACTTTGTGTTCCCTTCGGGGAATCTACCGACATAAGTTATGCTACAAATAGTGAACAGAGAAGCGTAGTTTTCGGAAAGTCAATCAATTAACGATGAGGGGGTCTCCAACGAAGATGGAAAATAACAAGAATCGACTATGACCAGTGGAATTGATGTAAGAAAAACCACGCTGCCATCAATGATGAGTCTCGCCTCCCTTCAATTCGACTTGATATAATCTCTTTCTTTCCCTCTTCCTTCCCAAAAGTATCGTCCAAGGTTTCGGATACGAGCTTATTGTTATTTTCGAATCAGTCGTAAAGAATTTTTTCCAAAATTGTCTCAAATAAATCAAGAAAATCTCGTAGGAATGTGGACTATCCTTACAAATACAAGCAAATTCTGTAGAATCCAAGTAAATTCTATTAAAAGTTTAACAAAACCTAAACTTGAACTTTGCAAAATCTTTCATACAATTTTCTCCGATATTTATCTTTATTTTCAGAATAAAAATAATGGGTAATATTTGTACATGTGAACAAATATAAATGAATTCATAATAATGGCAGACGTTATTCTCGCCTGCTTCTCCTGTTTCAAAATGATAACAGTTTCAAAAAAGATTGCTGAAGTGAATTTTGAATAATAAATAATTCTCAAACAAATCATTGCATCGGTTAATTTATTTGCACCCTTGAAACTTCAAAACTCTCTAAAAACGTGGATAGAGGGGAACGCGAAGTTTATTTTAAAACATTGCATCTACTGATCATAGGATTTCATTTATTTTTCAGGTCCCTACGAATCCTATACACCTGTAAATGTCGCGATGGTAAAAACACTGCAACAATATGAGGTGATCGATCCAATGACCGGAAGGCATTCTCTGCAATGTTTGAGATGTGGGAAAAGATATTCCTTGAAAAACAATTTGATGAGACACGTGCGTTTCGAATGCGGTGGTCAACGAAGATTTTCCTGCCATCTATGTTCCAATAAATATACACAAAACGTCAGTCTGCGTCGACACTTGGTGCACCATCACAACGTTATAGTACCGACAAGTCGTACCGCGAAAAGATATCACTGTCAACAAAGAAAAAGAAATAGAAATTAATATCTAATTTTCAAATATCTTTTCTTCCAGACGAAGAATTATTGTTCAACATTTTTCTATGAATGAAAAGAAATAGAATGAGTGTCAGATTATTCTCATGTTTTTACAGCAGTGGACCTGAAGGAACGATTTTGTATTAGTTTAGTTGTTTTCTCTCGGAGTTTTTTCAAAAATTCAAATCGGTGAGGCTCCTACTGAACTATCAGATTGCAGAAGTCTGGAAAAAGTTGAGATCTACACTGTTGGAAAAAATGAACATCGAATTGATGAACTCATATTTGAGATTGCGTACAGATTAGACTCGAATCGGTGGTAATTTCCAAAATAAAACACGAATCGGGAATGAAATTTTAAAACAGAATTGATGGACGCATGTGAATAACAAAAGGTGGTTATTATGTGCTCGAATTTCTAACAGTGGACGTGGCATACACTGAATCGTTCATTCATAAGAACAATTCTGTATTCCATTGATTCTGTTCCCCATTTCAGAATAAAATTCAGACTACCTCTTCCTTCTTAATATGAACCAAAAGTGTTTTGTTTCTCATTGAATGATAAAATTCTTTTACTTTCACTATTTATTATTCGACATGTTTGGGCGTGTGTTAGATGTATGTTGTATGTGCAAAGACTTGACTAAAAAAAACTTCAATAAATGAAAAATTTATCCATGTATAATGTGTATAATATTGTATTAAGTTTTATTGTATAAAAGTATATCGAATTCATCGACTAATCAACGAATCTTTCTTGTATATACATTTACTAAAATTCTCTTTGCACAAAACCAAACATTTTCGACCAACCTAGATACAACGTGAAGGACAAAGTATTACCCTTATTATGAAATTTTGTGTATGGGCAAAAGAATCTACAATTCATTCTCGGATCGTTTTTCTACATTATCAATGGAGTGAAAAAAATGTTGATACAAGTTCGTTGATAGGAATTAAAAAATCTCTCATTCTCACCGGCATCCATGCAGAAAAAGATAGATTATGTATAGAATAGCAAATTCTTTCGTTCACTTAGTCAAAAATTCACTGCTACAGGTAACTGGATTGCTGAGAGAGCAACAGGATTAACTGAAACAGCAAATATACCGCTAGACTAGCAAAATTGTCAGTAATGTATACAGAATAGCAAACAAATATTGCTGGGGGAGTCAATATTTTTGCTGCCACAGCTAAAAATTCGCTATCGGAGCTAATAAACAAAAAGTTTGCGGCTCCAGTAAAAGGTACCCAGCGGATTTTTTTTCTTCGTGTATGTCCAGCTGTTATTGCGCAACCCTCTGTCTGTGTGTGAGAAAAATGTTGACTCCTTTTCAAAAATGGCCAAAATTTTCAAATTTGCTATCCCAGGCCTTCATTCAGGTTACAAATTATTCTAGGGCTGAGACGAGCATTCCCGATGTTCTCATCTGATTCGCGGCAATCGTCTTTATTCTACGTTCTTTTATCCGTCCATTTCGAATCTGTTCCACGGAAAAAAATTGACAGTCAATGTCATCGAAGCTTCGGTTAACTTATGGACAGCAGAAAATATTTTCATCACGTCACTGGTTGAGGTCCAAGTTCAGATCCAAAGTAGGGTTGAAGTTGTGATTCCGTTTAGGTTAAACGATACTCCAATTTTGGACGGACTTGTATGATTGTTTTATGTACGAATTATGCATTTAATGCTCCGTAATACACGTCATGTTAAATTCTGAGATCTGAAATATCTGCAACATCGAAGTGAATTAATAGAGATACGTTAACAATATTTTCGGAGTCTGTGGGAAACAATACACAAAAATCATAACTCGCCTTTCTATTATAATAGAATAATTCTCTTGTTGGACAATATTTTAGCTTTCAGATATTTTTACATAATCTTATTCTAATCGACATCTCAACTTGATAACTACAGCTAACTATCCATGTAATCACGTAAATAGATTCACAATTTTGAACTTGTGAATATCATGATTAAAATGTACTTAGGACGGCCTTCTTACTGAAATACAGCGAAGAGTGATTGAATTGATGATACGAAGAGGATGAAAGGACAGACCTAGCATTCTACTCACTGAGATTTTTTTCTAGATACGAATACTAGAAATTCAACTTATAGAAAATCTATAATATTCAAGACACATATCATCAGTCTTGAGTAGTTCCGTTCAAAAGACACCGTCGGCAGATGGTATCACCTTCTCATTTGTGTTTTTTATTCGTAAAATTGCGACAATGAGTGGAATAGAATGATTCTATTCGAAAGTGTACATTACTTCTTATGTATAAATTATTCCGAATGAAAATGAAAGTTGTTTCTACTAACCCAATCAATTGATACCAATGTTTCATGTATCAATTTATAAAATTCTTATACCTTAAGGGTTTGTGATGGATTGTAATAAACCACTATCTTCCTCATTCTCGTTGAGACTTAGAATGTTACACGCTATGGCAATTCATCACAAACTCACACGGTGTTTCACAATTCGATACGCAGCGGAACAAGAGCAAAAGAAAGCCAGAAGGAAAAAACATCTAAAAGCCTTATTAACATGGATTTATTTTCTTTCAGCGTCATTCCAGAGACCGCGGTTCTTCTGTTACCAATGTGGACGAGGTTATACGATGCTTTGTAATTTGAGAAGACACGAAAAATGGGAATGTGGTGGGAAACGTCGTTTCGTTTGCTACTACTGTAACAACGCTTTTACTCAAAAAACGAGTCTGTTGCGGCATTTGTCGGGAGTCCACAAAATTGGCGGGAATAACGGAATGACCAACGTAACCAAATTGGCCCTATAATCATAAAACCATGTTATGTTATTTATTCTCTTTGCGACTGATATGAAATGCATTTCTACTTTTTATGAATAAAGAAAGAACAATGTTAAAAGAGTGGGAAGACCCCAACCCTACGTTCAAAAGTATTCCTTTTCTTTTATCATTTATACTAATGAGATTTCTTTGATTCTTTGTAAATGTTCATTATGTACGTGTTGATTGAGATTGATTAAAAGAATATTCTGACGTTGAATTTTTTCTCCTTATTGTATCATCGTTCCTTTATTATCTGTCTTTTCTTTCATTCGGAGAGACAATTGTATTCAAAAATACAGTAAAAAACGAATTTGAAATTTTATGATTAAATTTTGTATGAAATTTCAGAATCTTATAAGTGAATTCCTGTTGCTGTAAAAGGGGAGCAATATATTTCCCTATTCACATTGGAGTTTATCTTGGGATGCATGAATATTGAGCCAACTTCGAGCTGATCTTGAGCCAAGATGAGCAGAACGGGTCCATTCATACATGCTTGAGAGAATTTAAAATATTGCTAAGTCGTAGGAAAATTTGTTATTCCTTAGGAATGCAAATTCAAGAATTATTCTCCCGTTTCACAGGTTCAACTCCCTAAAAAGTGCAGTGAGATCGTAAGAGAATGAGCTGTACCCAGGAAAAACATTGATGCGTTCACTTCTGAAGATTTGTTAAATATCAGAATATGCGATATAACAATGATAACTATTAATTTTCCTGCTGTCATTTTTGAATACATTTCTCTGAATGACATTTCCATTTCAAGCAGAGGAATTTTCATAAATAATGTTGTTTTATTCCCAGATAAAATGCGTGTAATAATCAAATCATTTGTATTCCTCAGGATTAATCGATATCCTTCACACATTTCTATTGGATTTAATAATTGAGGAAAGAATCCAAGGGACCATTGGAGTTGATCGTATGCAGCAGAACATCCGAGGTGAGAATTTTGAATTTGCATCCGATTCACATTGATTCCGTTTCATTCTCTCTAGCAGAAATCATTCTACTCATTCTCTGAGCTATTGCAAGGCCTGGTGAAGTCTTGTGAGGCCTAGAGAATCACTAAAATGATTTCTACCAGGGCTTCTTGTCTTACTGTACGAGCAAAGCGTACGCAACAAGAAAGCAAGGTGAGGATTTATCATTTTCCACAAGTTTTACATATGATTTTGTTCAACTAGAGAGTAAAAAGAAGCTTTTATTTGGGGTAAAATAAAAATCGGCCTACTCAAAGCCCCATTTAGGCCCAAATTGCACTGAGAGAAGAGCGATTTGGAGGTTCAGTAAATAGTATTATATTTGATCGATAAATCTGAATATTACTGAACTTTCCGCGACGTTTCACGAAATTTCAAGAAACATTATTGAAATTTTGCTTTACATTACTCAGTGTTCTACAACCGTTATTATATAATACAATATTCACGACCAAATTCGCTGTGTGTCACTCAATTCCTAAATGTCTAGTAATTGAGTGTTACACAGCAAATTTGGTTATGAATATTGTATTCTATAATAACGATTGTAGAACACTAAGAAATGTAAAGCAAAATTTCAATAATGTTCCTTGAAATTTCGTGAAACATCGCTGAAAGTTCAGTAATATTCAGATTTATCAATCAAATATAATACTATTTACTGAACCTCCAAATCGCTCTTCTCTCAGTGTGGAGTGGTCTGGACCCAGATAGGTCCTTGGATGGCTCATGAGAAATTTCTACCCGGATTCTCACCTCACTGTTAAAAATAGGGGGAGTTTTCCTTCACACTGTTGGTGGATTCCATCCCCTGGTCATTGGGGAATTGTTTCTTCATAAAAAATGAGAAATTTTCCCACCGCTTTAAGGAATTATTTGATCTTTTGGGTATTGAATCCTCTACAAATAAAACAAGAGTCCACCAAATTATAGTAAAAAAATTCCTAATCTATGGAGGAACTTTGCTGCCACCATTTTTTGGGGGAAAATTTCACGACCAGAGTCGTGCATAGAGTGCTCATAAGAGTCAACGAAATAAGCAATTTCTCAATTGACGGCGTAGCATCCTTAATGCAAGATATTACGAAAAATATTCTAATACAATGTATTTATGTATTTTTTCAGGATTGACCGTGCTGTTCAACACTAGAAGAAAATCTACAATGAAGATCACAATAAAAATCATATATTGAAGATATCGTTAAATCTTCAGCTCACCAAATTCCATTCGACATCCGGATGAATGAAGATTTCTGAATTTTATCAACATTCTGAAGATATTCTGCTGATGTGAAAGAATTTCAATCTTTTGATTTGAGAAGTTTCATAGATAGTGATATTCCGTTACATTTCTTTCAAACTTAAATTTGGAAAAAGCTTTTAAAAAGTTCTTCAAAATATGTCAAAACCAGTCAACATTCGGAATCCTTTTAGTGAAAATGACTTTCTTTGGAGAGTCATCTATTTTGTATTGCACTTTCGAATATGAGGATAAGCCTAAGAGTTGTATCGAATGTCTTGTTGATCCCTCTCCAGTCTCAAGAGAAGGTACAAAGCTCTCTTCTCTATATGAATTTAATGAAGGATCAGCAGAACCAACACTGCAAAAAAATTCCTTCTAAAAATTCAGAAAATTACTGAAATTTTTTAGTCATTTTTTTTTCAATTTTCAGATAAATTTTGCTGAATTTTCAGAATACGCTCCGAAATTCAGTAGAAGTTTCTTGAAATTCAGTAAAAGTCGCTGAAAAATTCTGGAAACAGTGGCTGTGAAAAATTACAATCACATGTTCTGAATTGTCAGACGGAATTTTTTTCACAGTGGAGTACGCAGTTTCGGACTGAAAACTTCACTTTCTAGGAATGACAATTCTTTCTACAAGGATGGAAATCTAGCAGGAAAAAGACAGGAAAAATTCTTTCGAGTTATGGCAGAATCTTACAGAGTTTTCAGGAACAAATTGAAAATTCTCAACGGTCGGAAAATAGATATAGGAAGCAAGTCAACTTCTGCTTGTCCCTAGACAAAAATATCAAACTCCACGTACTAATTGATAGGATAATTGGAGATGATTTCGAATTTTTTCTCGGAACCTCTTGAATCTACTAGGTCTACTTGTAAAAGATTTCTGAAATATTCTTCTCACTAATCGGATTACTTTGGACATAGCATCACAATCACTTGGCTCTGAAGACGTATAAGATTTAGGAAATGGAAAAAAAACTTTTCTGTGCCGGGAATCGAACTTGAAAAACCCCTTCTGACAAGCAAAGTGTTCTATCAACTCAGGCATGCTGTCTCTCATGCTCTGCTCATCTCAAATTCTAAACTGCAATAACATTCTAGTATATCCTGGAACAAAAACCATATATAATATACCGGAAGAATTCTCTTGTAAAGATTACCATGGAATTCCAGCGATCGAGGGACGAGTGAGAATTCTTCAAAAGATTATTGTACAGCTTGTAAGAATGAGGAAATTTTCAAACAGTTTGAAGAGATATTCCCTACGAATTTTACAAATTGGATAATAATTCTTTGAAGAATTGCCACTTTTCCCTCAATTACTGGATTTCCACGGTCATTCTTTTTTCAAATAAAATTCTTCTAGGGAAGGTCTGACAAAATCAGATAGGTAAATTTTCTCTCATTTTTGCTGAGAAGTATGCTTTTTAAGAAACATTTAGATATTGATTGGAAATTCTTTCAAATCAGTCGACCATTCCAAAGCGGGAGAAGAGCAATAATGGATAGGAAAATTCATCATTCCAATATTCAACCTGAAGATCGACGAAGAAGAAGAAAATATTGTTCCATTTGTACCCAAAAAATAAAGTTTCGAAAATTTAATGTGAATTTTTTCCCAAAATGGACATATTTCAAAGAATATATTTATCCAGCTTCAACGATTTACGCTTCCAGCAACGAAGAAACGAACGAAAAAAACTCCATAAATGTTCTCATCAACACTTTCTAACAATTCAATTCGCCAAAACCTATTTCATTTCAAAAAAGAAAAATCATATCGAATTTATAATTCAAACTATCTCTCGCGCTAATGCTTGTATATATTGCTTTCATCTTGAAGTTTATAACTTTTTTTTATACTACTGCTTTTTTCTTTATTTATAATTTGAAAGGCATATCGTATTTGGTACGCCATCATTTTGAAGAGACCTGAATTCACAATTACGTGTATGTATATATACATATAAGCATATATATATTGTTTTCTTTTGTTTTCATTCTTCATCTTTCATTTCTTTTCCTATGAAATCGGAATTCTAAATAACAATGATCAAGAGAAATTCAAAGTGAATGAAATACAATATATATTGTTATCTGAAATTCTAATCCTTCATTCTCATTGAAAAGTGAAAGTTCTAATCGTTTCCAACAGAAATGTGGAATAATCATTGATGTTTTTCAATGAATGATTTCTGTTGAAATCGTATTATGCTTATTTTCACGCCATATTTTCTCTTCTCACTCTATAATTCTGTACCACGAAAACTCCAGGGAATGGAATTTAATCTTTTGCTTATGTGATCGTTCTTACAGATCCACGTGGTCCGTATTTCTCAATGTTTCTGAAACCATCAACGTCACCGCCCCTGTTGAATCCACCGTCGCCACCGCCGTTACCGCCGCCCGTACCACCACCGCCGATCCCTACGGTTATCCCTACAACCGCCATCGATTTGAGTAACAACAGCTTACCCGCGATTTACGACTCGGTTTTTCGCGTGCCGAATAATCCACCGCCAAAGCGCAGGGAATCGGTTTTGAAGCGAGCCATCCAAGCAGCGTCCACGAATTGGACTTTCGAGACTGACAAATCTTACATGTGTCCGAGTTGTGGCAAGGGCTATACCCATTTGTTCACTTTGAATCGTCATCAGAAAACCGTCTGCGGTAAAATTCGTAACACCAATGGGGAATGGAAATGTCCGAAGTGTTCGAGAACGTACGTGACTAAGGGAAATCTCGTTCGACATATTCAATTCCAGTGCGGAGTCAAGAGGAAATTCTGTTGCGTGTTTTGCAATCATAAATTCACTCAACGTTGTAGCTTGATCAGACATCTGAAGAAATTCCACAGCGAGAGTACGGAACACAGCAGCAGCACTATTTGCGGGAGTGGCAGCAGCGAGAGCGCCAGCAGCAGCAGCGGCAGCTCTGGAATCGCGTTAAAGGAAATTCTACCACCAAATCCGGAAAACATGATGATCCCTTTGCCTCCCCCTTTAGACATTCACCAGCCTCCTCCTCTACCACTGCCTCAGCAGCCTCCGCCACCACCGCAACAACTTCATCCTCTTCATCCACCTAATAAATCAGAAATCGGTTCCGTAGAAATTCCAACGGATCTAGATCCAAATCCTCTTATCCCAGGTATCTCTCGTTCTAGAATGAGTCATCTCATTCCCCCGGATATATCTTCTACCGAGACAAGATCGACATCATCGTTATCTAATCCGGAAGATCTGATTCCGCCCAATTCTTCTTTAGATGAACAACATTATCAGCAGCATCATCACCTTCATCGTCGCCACCATCGTCACCATCATCCTCATCACCATCAACAACACACTCCCCCGCCATCTTCGGCTCAACCGGAAGTTGGATCATCGTCTGCCGATCTTTCTTCCTCCTCCTCATCATCGTCCTCCTCCTCTTCCTCTTCTTCTTCTCCTTCTTCTTCGAACGTTGATCAAAAACCACCCCTATCGCCTGTTCCCGAACTTCCCGATTTTATAGAAAAGGTGACGAAGAAGGAACACGAACGTGATCATCATAAGGATGTCCCTCTGAAACGACGTCGTTTGCATGCACCTGTCAAAGCAGTGGTCACACCTTACCCAGTGAGAAGACTGAAGTCAGATCAACGTCTAACCGACATGGGTGATATCGATAAAAAATCGAGTGTAGATATTGATTTAAAATTTTTAAAACCCGCGTAGATTATTATGATTCGGTTGTTGGGGTACTTCAAGGATAAACCGAGTCAAAACCCGTCATCAGCAGTCAGGTTTTCTACATTTGTTCTCATAGATGTCCAACGATCAACATCGAATAGACATCGGACAAAATCACTAATCCACGTTAATCAGCAATTATCATCTCCTTAATTGATACTTAATCAACTATTCTTTTTAAATATAAACTCATTCAACATTTTAATCACGTTTCAGTTGAGGAAATGAAAGAGAACGAGGGATCATCTGTTTTACATCATTCCACAGTCTAGATCTAAGAGCATTTCGTTCGATGAAATATCTAATCGACGTTGAGATACAGAGTACCTCAGAACGAACTACTCGAGACCACAAACGATTCAAAGCTTAGTTTCAGAGCTGACTTCAATCAATGAAGTGGAAATGACATGGGTCTGGATGATCAACTTGTTTTGTTGATAACTCAAAAACTGAGCTTTAGATCGAAAAGTGGGAAAATAAAAAGTGAAAGGTGGATAGTTTATTCTGAGACGCTCTGTATTGGTCGATTTCGACATCTATGCGGACTTACGAATTGGATTACTCGATTTTGGATTTCTTGCTGGGTACCGTCAGCGATGGACAATAAATTTTTGGAGTTTAACCACAACAGCAGTAAAAAAATGATATTCTCGAATAGACGTTACGAATTCAACAGCGCGATTACGAATCTTGGCATCTTAGAGGCAATTAAAATCAAAAGATAAGGGAAAAAACAATGAAAATGGAAAATTTATTGTATCTAGTCTAAAAGGTAAATTAGACTAAAATCGTTTATAGGGATCTAAAAGAGACGTTGAGACAAATTGTGAAAAGATCAAAATGATGTAGTAGATAATTTTAACGCCACGCGTTCTTTGTTTTAATTATCAATTTAAACGCGAATATGTGTTCTCGAGTATAGAGGAACGTATGAGGGAATGCTGTGAGAAGAAACGAATTCGTGCCTTTTTGCACCGATTGAGAATTTTCAATGGATC
The DNA here is from genome assembly GCA_018340375.1 of Gonatopus flavifemur. Classification (NCBI taxonomy): domain Eukaryota; kingdom Metazoa; phylum Arthropoda; class Insecta; order Hymenoptera; family Dryinidae; genus Gonatopus; species Gonatopus flavifemur. The sequence goes on from JAFFJZ010000023.1 coordinate 2,386,677, forward strand.
TATCATTCTACGAATTTTGAATGAATCACACGATGGGAAATGTGATGATATGATTATTGTAAGTGACAACAAGCGATACAACTTATCCTGATGATTTGCGAGAACGGTATCTGAATTTGATTGAATTCCAACGAATATGTTACGACGAATGGCATTCTGATTTTGGTACCCAGTCTCTGAATCCTACCCTATCTCGATGAGTTTGCCCAACAACGCGGTTGGAAACATATTCGTTTGTTTTCATAATTTATAAGACAGATGGAACAAGGGCGAGATCTTTATACATTGAAGCATTATGGACAAGTTTAAAAATATGTGAAATATGGTCATTAGAAAAACAACGTTTTGAAGAACAATTTGAGTGTTGGAAATTCATCCACCACCTCATAGGGGGAGGTTAAAATCATGTACTTCAGGAATCAACACCCTCTCTGAAGCTACATTCCAAACCTACTCCCAAATCTGGCACATTATTCTCGAATTCAAAGACATGATGTTTCTGGAAATTTTGAAGAACTGTCGGTGATTGGATATAAATCAATACAAAACCGAGAGCGTCATATCGTCTTTGAGATTTCTACAATTTCTATAAAAACACGTGATCCCGTTGTTTGTGTTTTTAGGGTGTTGGGAAATTTCACAGATGTCTCCAGAATTCTGGGAGAAATTCATAAATTTCTAGGAAAAATTTGTCAAGACTTGAAAAAATCAGGAATTTTTCAGGATGTAAGGACGCGTTTCTACGCTTAGTCCCAGCAATAATGAAATCCAAATTAGTTTCGTTACATATTTATATTCTACAAATATTACATACGTTTGATACGTATAAACAAGAAATTTTATGATAAATGTGTATTAGAAAAATAAACAGAAAACTTGGTGGAAAAATATAAAAAAACAAAGGATGAAAAATAACAATTACCAGAATATTATTTGTCAATTGTTGGAAAATTCATGAAAAATTCTGAATCACGTCTCCAATTCATCACGATAGAATATTGAAAGTACTCTTCAATGCATTGTGTTGTCTGCTTCATAATGAAGTTGTTTTGTTTTTTTCTTTTTGTTTTATCTTCAATTCAATTGAAGAGAATTTTCACCTGTAGGAAAAATTTCCCTATCTCCACCGAAAACTCATGTGTTTGTCAATTTTTGGAATAAAAAGTAAAGCACGTGGCCGAAAAATGAGGAAATTTTTCGTAAGGGCACTCTTAAGTAGCACTTAATTCGGAAGGAAACGGGCAATCCTTCGCTTCGCCCTTTATATATATATATATATATATATATACAAATATATATATATTTGTTTGTTTGTCGTTGTTTTTTTTTTTTTTTTAATTGAAAAGCATTGTCACGTCATATATTGGTTCGATATATGAAAACAATTACGAATTTTCTCTATGAGAATTATTCTTTTTTCTCACAAATGTGGTATAATTTTGATGACACTTTTATGAGAAGATTACGAATTAGGAAAAAAAATTGAAGAAATCCCACGTGATGTGAGAGGACGTAACGATATTGCAATTCACGAGTGAAACAAATATATATTGCAAAAATATTATACATCGTTGAATCTTATTGTTATATAGTTGCGATATGATTCTCATGCACGTCGCATGCATTGAGTGGAATGTGATTTATTTGTAGGACCAAGAGTTGAACATTCAATGTGTGATGTTTGGAACATTGGGAAATGGAGAACAAACAAACCGGGAGACCAATCGATCGCAATTTCTCTTCTCGCGGCAATACCGCTAGAGGAAAAAGCAACAGATAGGTCGAGGATTCGAACCTCCGTTCCGGTTTACTTCACAACCGTGTCCGAAGATGGATTCTCGTGATACTGCAAGAGAAGAAAAAATAGTGATGTGCGAATGTCGACAAATCCAATTTTTCTTTCTTTTTTGTTGTTGTTAAAGGGATGTCCAGTCTCTATCGATTTCTGTGAAATGTCGATCGAAACTCGATAATTACTTTATGCAAAAGATTCGATTCTCCAAGGTTCGCACATCACTGAATGGAATACGAATGTTTCGCCTGGTTTTTTGAAATCAAACTGTTTTGTTGAAAATCAATGGAATAACAAATCGAATAGGCATTACTTGAAAATCAAATGAAATCAATGCTCCAAGTGTGATTTCGTTAGTATAATTAGCGATTAGCGAGTTTTATTCGCCTGAAGTAAAGAATTTTTAGGATGAATTATTTTTGTTGTAAAAATAGTGTTTTATAATTATTTTCAAACTTACTTGTGCTATTTGGGTGCCCGTTTATTCTTTCTCACCACCTGAAAAAATCAAATAACGAAATACATCTGTGAAATTTGCGGCGAGCATCGTGTTGTAATGCAGCAAAAACAAGTACCTTTATAAGTCACATACACGTACATATATAAATATATACATATACTTTGTAAGTTATATTAGAGAAAATACAATTAACACTTCTCACAATGTTATTTAAGTTTAGTGAAAATAGTGTACCCACAATAAACAAACGATTGAGAGTTCATCGAGAATGAAAATTCAATTTTGGCGGTTTTTGTACGTATTCAAGCAGATCGTAACCTCCAAAACATTTTTCAAATCAATCTCATTGTATTCTAAATGGTTTTTGAGTTTATTTGGAAGAATTTGTTTTTAACGATGAATCTTCTTCATTATTCCAACACTTTTCAAAGATTCATTCTTAAACAGATACCGCTTGAATACCCTGGTCAGAAATAAAAATAATTGAATTGATCATTCGAATAGACTAAAGAGAAGATTGATCCGAAATATTTTGGAATATTGGGAATAGAAAGTATATATTGATTCCTTAGTGCCTCAATAAATTTCATACAATATGAAGAAATACTCGAGATAAATATTGTATTCAAATAATGAATTGTTTTTAATTATAATGAATGGTGATCAGAGAATTATTGATTCCAAAACAGTAACCATTCCCTTGAAGGATGAACTGAAAATTCATTCATTCCAAATTGAACCACGTTTCATCAAAAGGGAATGGTTTTTAATGATTTTAATTCTGTGATTGAATAAAATTTATTCGAAAATAAATATTAAATATTTTATTCAGGTTGTATTCTAAATGTTACAAAATTTGACGAAATTTTGATAATGAATTTTCAAGATTTTCAAAGCGCTGCGCGCTGGACGGATGGTCCAATTTAAAATTTTTATTTGGAAATTAAATGGAAATGACTTATTGGCTTTCGGTTCCAGTATATGTTACGTTGAGCTTCTCTGAAGAAAATTTGTCATGGCACGATTATATTTTCGAATTTTTGTTCAGAAACACTCCATTTGAATCTCTGATCATTGATACGAAATATAAAATTTGTTTGGTTTCTTCCAACACTTGCATAAATTTTTTTTTCTGAGAGTAGCAGCTGTCAGTGGGTTTACACCATTTTTTAATATTTTTTATTTTTATCTGTCGTACGATACTTCATAGGGAATACATATATATGTATACATACTAACAAATATTTCTAGAACCTTCATGGAATATCCACTTCGAGGAAACATTTATGGAGTATATACAAATGGGAAAGTTGATACGTTACAACACAAGTCTTTCTTGATATTTCATCGAATCAAAAACCTATTTGCTTAATATTATAATATTATACAATCGAGTTCTTCATCTCAACTGGACTCAGCTTCCTAAAATATTCTTCGGATATTCTAACGTATAATGTTGTTATATTGGAACCATTTTACATTGTGACCCCTCGTAGTAGAAATCTCTCACGGGAACTGTATAAAAAGCTTGCCGTTTGAAAAATAATAATTGAACCCTCCTCCTCCAAACGCAATAATCTTTACAGAGATATCTGAAGAATATTTGCTGGAATTATTATGGGAATATATTGCTTATGGTGGAAACTTTATCAATCAATAAACAACACATACATACATATATCTACATAAATATAATTAATAATGGTTTAAGCGTTTACAATTGTGCACGCACTCGAAAGTTCTCGTTGTTACATTATATTGATGATACACATAAGTCTTGAGCATTATCCAAGATTCTTATCTGAGAATAACAAAAATGTGATCTCTTTGAAAAAAAAACTTTAGCTGTTTTAGATTTATTATTCGATAAACGTAAAAAAGACTTTCCTCAAATCTGGAGAAATCCTGTTTCTCGATTCGTGTGCCATAAGGAATGAACAAAGACAAATGAAAAGAAAAAGCTAATCTTTTTATTTGGTACCGTAAAATGGGGTTACTTTGATCAATTTCAAAATTTATAACACTTCAAAAGTCAAACTACTTGAGATGGAATTTCACGGAATTACTATCATAATCGGTTTTTATAATACTGTCCATATGCTCCATGAGAAAAAATTCGGTTAGTTAGTTTGGATATGAATAATTGAAAACCTTATGATCAAAGTTACACGTCAAGTAGGGTTATTTTGATTGCTTATACTCTGAGTAGGCGTTTGCTTAGTGCATGTTTATATTTTCTTATGAAATGAACAACACTGGTCAAGAAACATTCCAGAATGATAAACGTTCACGAGAATAATGAAATAACTTGAGTATCTCCGTGAAATCTTTCCAACAAACACAATGTTTGAAAGTTGTCAAGAAATACTGCATTCAGATATCCATTAGATATTTTTTAGATAATGATATGAAAACTGGAGCAAAATTTCACATATAGGTATCAAATATCAATGCGAAACTGAAATCCTGTATGATCTGTATCATGTAATGCAATTGAATGTCAAAGAACTCCCTTCATAGAGCATCTGAATTTCTCTTTCTGCGTTGATCAAGTTTTCTTCGCCCTTTGCTTCTTCTTTTCTGCAGGAGTGGAACATTTTCATCATTTGGGTTTCCTGACTCAAACACTGATACACTTGCTCCCAGAGAAACATTTGATCCAGTCCTTCCTCTCATTATCACCCTATATGGCTGATCAAAATCACACCACCCCGTTGATCAAAGTAACCCCGGACACAAAATCTTTTAACCCCGAGTACACATTGGGGAGTACAAATGTGAGTTTTGATTGGGGATGAAATTATTGATAAAGTTTTCCGATATTATGAATTCAATAAAAAAATTACACTTACGTCTTTACTATTGTTCTCACATTCATTTGCGATACAGATTGTTACATTGCTAACAGAATTATTTAGGGGTTTTCTGTGTTGCTGACCAGTGAAGAAAAAATTGAAAATTGAATCTCATCTGCGCTTAGAATATTTTTTTATGTACAAACAAAGTAGTTATCAAAGTAAACCCACGGATCAAAGTAACCCCATTCTACGGTAACGGCTAAGAGGATTTGAGAGTAAAATTGATGTGCGCGTGTGAAAAAAAAGGAAGATTGTCATGGTAATGCCTTGGAAAATACGTCAAGACTGCTAATTAGAAGAAAAAAAAATGGGAAAAAATGGAAAAAAGTTGAAAAAAAAAAGTTTGTTAATTTTTATGAGAATTGCAAGTGTCTTCAAAACTTTATTTAGTTTTAATGATGTTGATAAAAATATTTAGACTTAGGACATATACATACAAATATATATTTTCACGTAATGAAATATAAAAATATTGTAATGCGAATAAGAAAATGGATTGAATAATTTGAATTCGTGATTCGAGAAACAAAAGTATGATAGTTCACTCGATAAGACTGATTATAAAGGTAAAAAACAAAACATAATTATTCCCACGTATATTTCAATGTATATTTTAATGAAAAAAAAAAATTCGTTCAAAACAACGTTTATTACGAAATGTCTTGAAACTATTTTTATTACTCATCTTTTTGATGATTTTCAATCCATTTTTTTCTTTTCCTCTTTTCCAAGCGATACAATATAGGAAAAATGAGTTCGTCAGATAATAAGCGTTGAAAATCATGTGAAAAGCAGAACACCGCAAGGAAAATTGTCAATTCCTACTTGTTGTTTTCCGTAACATTTTTGAACCACTATTGTTTCGAAAAAAATTGAAAACATTAAGGATTGTGTCAAATTCACGCGAGTGTGTTGTAATTATTGTATTTTCATTACAATTTGAAGTTTATGACGAATGTATTATTTGTAACAGAAATTCATTCCAATTTCGTATGGATCTGAACGACAATGAAGATTGAACTTTGAAGAATTGGAAATAATAATTCAACCTTCCAATTGGAGGTATTTTATGTATCGTAATACAAACACATACAAACCATCACACGTATACACACATTACACACGTACGCAATTATTAATTGCTTAACAATTAAAAATCATATAACTTCACAATAGAAACTACTTATCCCCCAATGTATCACGACTGATATGGAAATAAATACACATTATTCTTTTTAAAATTTTTCAATTATTTTATTATTCAATTATTTCTGTTGTACGGAAAAATTTAAGAAAACAAAACTTTCAAATAATAAATCATCAAAGAAGAAAGATAATATAAAGATTTCACAACTACTCTGAAGAAAAGAATACTATCCTTCCATCGGATATCAACAAGTTGAAGATTGAATTCACGGACTCATCGCTGAAAATTAATCGTCGACCCAAGATATCTACAAAAGAAGAATCAGGTGGTTTTTATTTTAGAAAAGATTGTTTAGCCCCTAAGTTTATCAAATGCATGAATATCAAAGGTAAGTTATATGAGTGATGTGAGAGTTAGAGGACAAAAAACATGGGGGTATTAATATTACTTGCATCGGAGTGATACCAGTGCTAGGACTCTAATCAAATATTTCACCTCAAAGGTTTGACTAGACTCCGAGCACAAGTATCCTGTGGAAATTTTCAACTAGCGTAAACTGGGGTTATTTTGTGATATACGCATCTTTTTCATATTTCAAATCTCGCGCTGCGCCCGCGAGATTTTCAATATGAAAAACTTTGTGTTTCCGTTCCACTCCAATTATCTTTACGCTTCCTCCTAATATTATTCATTCCTCCCTCTCTTGCTCACCTTCGTACGAGCTATGAGATATTGAAAAAAAATTATTATTTCTTTATGAATATATTATATTCATTATAAGCTCCTTGTGCTATCTGGTGAAAAATGAAGTATTAAGGGAAATTTTTCACTAGGATAGCTGAATCAGATCAGCATTTTTCTGTGGCCAAAATTCTTTCAAGTCAGATTGAACTCAACAAAAATTTGTCAATACCTTAGAAAGAACATAACGATAACTAATTGAATTGTCGAGAAGGGAAATATTTACGAGAAATTGATCAAAATCAATTGACTTTCATTGATAATTACAAATCTACTGAGAGATTTGGATATAATTTTTATATCAAACAGAAATAGTAACAAAAAACTAGGAATGGAAATTAACAACCTCTTCATTTCTTTTTCCAGATCTCCTCAAGGCTTGGATCAATTTATGGACCAATTATTGGTTTATGGAAGCGAACATTTTTCAAGACTAATTTCATGTCAATTTGATATCGAATGTTGTGTTTGTTTTTCATACTAAAATTTTATTTTCCAGCGCAACAACTGCAATGCTCAACATAACTGGCGATGTCAAATTCAATATGACTTGGAAATCTTATTGTTTTATGTGCTCAATACAAAGCACTTGTGGAGAAATCCCAACAATGGAGAAACTCGATGAAGACTCTGCTAAATAGTTCCACATTTATCATTTCGAATTGAAAACCCCCAACTTCGCTAATAGCATCTATAAAGAAAATCGCTCCAACACCGTACGATGACGATTTGAAACGAATGATCATCATGGGGCGGATACAACGTGCATGTAATATGACGACGACTCTCCCTTTATTATCATTTGTGCAGAGCCAACTTTGAACTGTTCGAACGGTTTCGTTAAACAGGGTGTTGAAAGATGTATGTAAACAATTTTCATATCAGAACACTAGAGCTAGCCCTGCATTGATGAAAAGGATGGTTCGGATTCATTTCCAATGGAAGAAAAAGGTGAGAACATGATTGGAAATTTAATGCATCAGACTAATCGGTCATTTTTGCAGGGTGAAGACTAGAGAGAGAGGATTCAACTAGGGAATCGATTGAAAATTGTTGAAAATCTGGGTCATCGGAAATGAAAGAATATGCTAAAGATTCTTATCCTTGATGTCATGATTAATAAAAAAAAAGGAAAAACAACAAACCTTTTGGATTCGGAAGATAGGGCTGTTCGTTTATTATGCCTGATTAGAACAATAAATAAACAAATTTTTATATTTTACGGACTAATAATCCGATCAATGTGAAAAAGGAGAGTTGGTATTTCCCTCCCGTTATCAGCGGGAAAAAGTAAGTAGTTATTTTCCTTCTACTTTCAGCCAATGAGTGGAAAGTAAGCAAGCCCCCCCCCCCAGCTTTGGTATGTTCTTTTAGAATTCAACACTTCCTCAACTCGAAATAGGCTTGCAAATGGAAACTTTCTCCACAGGTGTGGGGAAACATACTTTAGGAATAAATAAAAGCTCATTGACTAATGTTCACAAGAACTATAAAACGAACTGTAGTGATGATTGAGTTATGAACCAAATGAACTTTGATTCACTCCAGGACGTTTGATTCTTCATTTGGTGTATAGAATATTTTCAAAAAGTGTACTTCAATAATTGAAAGAAAATTACTCTACAAAAGGGAAGGTGCAAGTTTCTTCATCAAGATCCTTCAGTGCTGTTCTGGATAAGGGTATCCCCATTGAGAGCAATTTATGGAATCTTGAGGGAATTAACTAGAGTTCATGAGAGAGTATTCTGACCAGAACCATTCTTATTCGCCAAAAATTCCCCAAAAGTGATTTGTCTTGATAGCTTAAAAAATAAAATATACTCTTGTTGCTCTTGATTTAATAAAATCAGTTGGCAAAGGTGAAAGAATCGAATGAACCCAGATCTTCTGTGTCCGTCTCCGGTATGTCCTAAATTCTCTATCTCCCTTCGGTGAATCCTAAGAATCACGATTCAATTCCTGAGACGCAGAATATCATGAATACCGGCTTTTGAATCTCTCTGAGCCCGATAATGATTCCCTTCGCATTTTTTTCTCTGCAATTCTATTATTCTCGATGGAATCCATATCAATTGCTATTAAACAATCCCATTCAATCCCAACATCTCATTCGCTGAGTCAAAAAAACTCGAAGGCTAAAGAATTCGTCATCTTATTCAACGTTGTCTGATCGTTCAGAACATCCAGGGTAACGCTGTGAAGAACTGTTCTAGCCCCTACTTTGATCTACTTCCACACCGAAAAATATGTGGAATTGTACTTTTATGACCCTCCGGATGGTCCGACCGAGCACCGATCACCTTGTTTGGCAGTGGATTTTGTTAGGCAAAAAGAAGGCTCCATCTGAGCAACATCTGGATTCACCCCTATACCTCCATGGCCCTTTCCTTTCTCTAACTTTGGTGATCCCTGTAAATGATGCTTATTAAGTTATAAACACGTTTGATGAAATATTCTTGTAGTCCATTGAACTAAGAAGTTATGATTGTTAAACTATGGGAAGAATAAGAGGATAAAATTACTTTTTTTCGAGTGATTAGTGACTTTTTCAAGTTGATTGAACTTAATGTGATTAGATAATAAAAAATTGCCAAAAAGTTCTATCATGTTGCAATGTATTAGGCACAAGTTGATTCACGAAATAACTATTTATAAACACATTATCCTGGAATGTTGATATAAAAGATGGAGCAATTCGTTCCTTCAACTATTCAGGGAACATAGATGGACATAACGCACACTATCCTGAATCCTTGTCCCAAATTCAGTCGACATGAATGAGATGAAATTTCTTCCACTTGTTTTCAGATTGACGACTGATATGCCAGTGTATTGCATGTGTCAAATAAAATCATCAAGAATTATATTTCGTAATACAGAACAAAAATAACCCTATTTAGAATCTTTTACATTAACCAGAGATTTTTCATCTGTTTTAGGAACATTTCGATTCTTTTGTGATCAACTTCCGCGAGAGGTTTGGAGGCGCTGCAAATACGAACTGCAATGTTTGAAATGTTCCAAAAAATACAGCGATTGGAGAAGTTTGAGAAAGCATATGAATTACTTCTGTCAAGTGGAACCACTCTATCCGTGTCCATATTGTATTCACAGAGCCAGAATTCCAACTCTCCTCAAATACCACATCTTACGCGAACACTCTGGACCTCCCACGTCAACGTAAGGAGGACAAATCGAGAACATAGCTAACAAATTATACTGTATAGAGGGCGTTTCGTGTACAACGTATTCCTCCATTCAATCCGTATGGAAATTGATGAGAATTTATTGAATATTTTTCACATTTCTTTCCGCGGTTGAATTACAGTTTCCTGAAAGTTGTTGTGCGAAGTACCGTTGCTTGTGATGCAGGTCATCCTTGGGATTTTACTTCACTCTTAAAATGACTTTAATGCCATCACTGTATTCTATAAAAGTCTGTGGTATCAAAATAATACTATGAGATGTTGAAACAACCCTAATCGTTATGGACTTTCCTTTAATACATCCAATCTTTGACATTGAGATAAGAAAAAGCAGTGGCAGGGAGCTAAATTGTGAGAAATTTTTTATTGAACTTCCAATCACATTCAACTAACAAGAATGGGAAATATTACTTGAATATACTTGAAAAATATATGAAAATTGAAGAATTTTTCAACAACGTAGAAGTATCCAGTTCTAGAGTAACTGGACATCCCTGGCGAAAATGAAGTGTTTTCTAAGCGTGCATATCCACTAAATTCTTTCCAAATAAATTCTTTCCATATTCTTCTCAAATATGTCGTGTGGGAAGGGTTAGATAACCTCTGAAGAATGATTTGGCGGATATCCACGCTTAGAGCACGCTTCATTTTCGCCCGGGATGAGATGTTGCGTTTGCTCTTTATCTGGTTACTAAAATTCTCTGTACATATTGAGAAGTCTGTAAAACGTATGTGTTCGTCTTCTGCATCTTTTTGTCCAAGTTTGAAGGCCTTGGGTTACCGAAAAACTTGAGCAAAGAGCAGAAACATAACATTGCATAACACCGTTTGGGTTTTGACTGTACTTTGACTTTGGACGCCTCATTGAAACAGCACTCCATGTAATCACCAATCTAAATTTTGTGAGAATTCTAAAATAATTGTCGCAATGTGCCTTGAATTCCTAATCAGCCGATTGAATATTCATCCTCCAACGCTCTTCTTAACAGATCCAATTGATCGGTTTATTAGTTTTTGAGGTGAAACCTTGCAATTCTAAGAAATCGTGAGTCTCTGGAGGCGGAATATTTTACTCCATTTCCCAGCTCACAATTTTTTTCCTACATTTTGGTTTTTTCAAGTCAAAACACATCTAAAACATGAAAATAATCAGGTGCTGGAATTCCCAGATACCTCATCAAGGCTCTTATATAAAAGCTTGAACGGTTACCGATTATACCATGTCCTACTATTCATTAGATCTTCCTCGAGGACCCGATTAGGAAATTAATAAATTTATATTGAGACCTATTTTCGCAATATTTAAACTTAAATTCATACTTGTTGAACTGATGTCTCAAGCGTCCACAGAATAATCGCTCGTATTTTTTTTCCCATCTCACATGAAAGAACCCTACAAGTTCATTTGATGAACATCCAATGCTCCTGTGAATGATAAAAACTTCACAGTTGTAACGGAACGCCCTGCATACTGGAGAAAATTAAATTCTGATTATTCAACATCTCATCTTGACCTTGTCTTTCATTTTCTTTTGTATACATCATCCACAATAATTGTACTTAAAAACAATTTTCCCTCGTTGCGTGAAGCGGAATCTACTTGTGATTTCTGTTTATCTATTTTTAAATCTGTAAAACAATAATTTTATGCAATGGAATACAAAATCTAATTAAATTGATCGAAACAACATTTTGTTTTTCTCTCCTTTCTATCCATTTGTGATTTTCCAGTTTGGTTTTTCTTCCCTCCCCCTGGTCCCTCCGTCTTCCGATTCTGCATGACACGAGAGCAATGACATCCAGAATCTTATCAGAGAACAAAGAACAAGATTCTCGATTCATTCGATTCGAAACGTGGACCTACACCCTTGCATATGTATTTTGATATTCTTTTATCTGACGTAGCCTCGTTTTTTGTTTTCAGATAATTTTATCGCCTTTCCGTCGTTTCCTAGACATTCGAATTCGGAATATCCATCGAACGCCTGCAAGTGGTGTGGAAAGACTTACAATTGGAGACGAAGTCTTCAACGTCACTTGCAAACCGCACACGGCGCCGTCATGTTCTTCTGCGATATTTGTGGATACGAAACTAATCGCAACGACACCTTGTCTAGACACAAACAGATTCATAAGAAAAAAAAGTGAAGTTAATAAGGATGGTAATATTTGTACAGATAATTTTATGTATATCGATATTGGTAAGAGTAATACTAAGAACACCGCCTCGTTATCAAAAATTGAACAGAGTAGATTATTTGATTGAGAAATGGATTAATAAAAATGTTTTATAAAGAATTCGGGTGTTCATTAGTTTTTCTGGAGTTTTTGTAATATTTATTGTGCTCCAAATTTGTCATTTGATGACTCTCTGATGTGTCCTTCTTCGATCGGAGCTAATCAACAGATTGAGAGAGATTGGCAAGAATGTTTTGTCCCTGGTTAAACAAACCGATTGATTCTCGCCAAGTCTCATTGAATCTTCCACAATGCTCTGACCAAATCCTATTCAACCATTTTCAATAAGATTTAATCAGATCAGTGTATTGTTTCAATGTGATTCTGATTGAATCTTGCACAATGTTCTGACCAAATCCCATTAAATTTCATTCCGTCAGATTCTATGAATTTTTGTTAATCAGGGGTCTTACCGACTGTGGGTGAAGTGATGAGAATATCCTCAAAAGCGACTCGTAGCCATGATTTCTCCGCACAGGACAAAATAACGATTCAGAAATTTTGTATGAGAAAAACATGATCAGAAATAAGCATTAGTAACATCAGCCAAACTCTCATCACATTCATCCGGATTTGCCTGGGATTTTCAGTAGGGAGGCATTTTAGGTAGGGATTCCAATTGAATAATTCAAACCGTGTTCGCGCGTCCTCTCCTAAATGAATGTTCATGCGGAACAAAAATTGATATGGCGGTCTGGTATATGCGAATAACCTCAAAATTGTTCACATCAGATTAGATTCAATTCAGGTTGTGAAACAGGGCATAATCTGAGAGGGCAGTTGTAACTAACAATTTAGTTTTACAAGGAAACGATTGGTTCCAAAAGGTAAAAACGATCAGTAAAATCATTATTTTACAGCATACGTGGATCCTTTTCACGTTTTAGACCTAACCGTTTTCTTGTAGGACGAATTTTTTGGTGACAACTGCCCCTTAAAATATGCCCTGTTGTGAAACATCGGTAATATTTCGAAAATAAAACATTGAACAGTCCTAAACCGAATCAACGGTGATTTAATGCGGTTTTCAAATTGTTGCTGAGGCTTTACTGTTGCAATAACGTCCACGTTTCAAAATCCAAATTGATCAGTATAATACTGAATAATAAGGTTATCTCGCTATACTAGATCGCCATTCTGGTTTTTTGGTTCGCATGAATATTGATTGAAGAAAAATCGCGAAAATACTGTTTGAATATTGTACTCCCCTGGTGAAAGGGAAGCGTGTCATAAAGAGTAACGGAAGCGTAAGAATGTTTCAGATTACTTTCCTAATACTTCTTATATGCTTCCTATCCACTCTTGGATTACGCTTCCGTGCGTAAAGCCCGGTTTCTATGAAATTAGGGTTTCTTCGGATACGCTTCACACACTTAAAATATACGTTTGAACCACTCTTAATGTTCCACTTGACGCTCGGTATACGCTCAAATCCACGTTCCAAATATTTTCCAACTACGTTCCTGACACTTTCTATTACACGCTTCCCTTTCACCAGGGTCATTGGAGTTGCTGCCCCCTATATCTTGACGGGTAATAATTTGAACTTTCAGCCATGGAATCATATTTCGGCAAGGAAATGTAGTCGATAAAATCGGGTTCATAGTGTGGACTTCTAAAAAGAATAAATCAACACACCTGTGATGAGTTTTTTATTCATAAAAACAAACAGAGGGGATAATTTATGTATTACAGTGTGGTGCAGGTGTTGTGGAACAAAGTTGATTACCGGAACTACCCTAACGACAGATGTGGCTCCAAGAATTTAAGGAATTTGAACCTGAGATGATTTTGAAAAGAAAATTCCAGTTTATCATCCCTTATACATAAATGTTCTAGCCTGTTGTGGAATATTCTCATTTCTCTCCATCACCAGGGAAGATATTTCAGAATTCCTTATCTATTGCGTCACCTACTTGATTAAAAATCTTCCTAGAACTTATTGGAAACAACTCATCTTCGGAATTAATAATTTTTCTACTAAAAAAAAATATATATATATATATATTGAAAACTATGAATATCCTCCTTCTTTGTAAAACCAAAGAAAGCAAGAATCATTATATTTCATTCATGTAATCACAAGGACAAGCCCAAGAGAGACAAGGTTGCCTGAAATCATAGGAATGAATATTGTATATATGCTAGGCCAGAAATCTTGATTGTTCCTACATAGAACTTTTGAAAGCTCCTGCACTTTTCAAAATATCTGCACGAAATGATACGAGGGCTGCACTCGCCCACCGAGTCACCGGGGAAAATCCCTAAGGTGCTCTATTATTTCGTTTGCATTTATAGCGCGGTTTAGGCACTTCTAGCGGAGGAAAAAACAAGTGAGGCTGTCCTCAATCTTGCATATTTCCACCATCCCCTTCCTATGACCTATACGCTAAAATAATTGACCCTATCTTTATTTCATTGTCCCCAAATGATTTTGGAAAGCCAGGAACACGAGTTGAAGAAAGGATGAATGGATTCCTTCCAAAAATCTTGAATTCTTGAATTCTTGTTCAGAAATAGAAAACAAAACCCAAAAACTACTGAGTTCAAATCCCGTTGAAGTCAGGTAAATGGTTGTTAAATGAAATTTTAATTTATTTTCAGATATTCCCATGTTGTACCAAAGTAACGGCAGGCGACTGAGAATCGCCCCACCTTCTGCCAGGTTCGAGTGTCATCGTTGTGGACGGCGTTACAAGGGCAAAGGAGCCCGCGATAGACACCTGAAACGAGAATGCGGCAAACCTGGAACTTATCCGTGTCTTGGTTGCGAATACCGAGCCAAACATCTTCAAACGCTTCAACGTCACATGCAACGGAGACACAGTTATCTATGGCAGTGAATGAAGAATTAATGGAATTATGTTGATTATTTAATAAATTACGTGTAACAGTTAAATAAATGAGGAGACTGAAGGGTTCTAGTGAATTGTATAGTGATTGCATTACGTTGGTCGTAATGAGTATGCACTTGAGAAAATTAATTTATGATATGTATGTATGTATGTATGTATATAATTGTATACCTATAACCTCTCGTATATTACGAATGATTCTGAAGAAAAAAATTGAAAATCGCGTTGGTACTCTTGAATTTGGTTTATTTATTGATTTGATAGAATTATGCCAGGGATAACATTGATTGAGAAGAATTCACATGGACGGAACGTGGAAATTCGTGGTGCTCGGTTACGATGCACGCAAAGAAAACCTCATCAAGGCCGTGGAAAAATCTCCTTTCAGCACATAATTCTGGTTGCTCTCACATAAATCCACTCCGGATTATCATTACCTGCATTTTAGCTCTCCAAAAAAGGCGCGTGAAATGGCTGTACCCTAGTAGAAATTCTGAACGAGAAAATACCAGGGCCTGATGAGGCATGCCTGATTTCTTATCAGGCCCTCAACAGGTTTCGTTACGGTTTTCCCTATTTCGCTTGATTTTATGGCAATCTCATCCCAACACTGTTGTACCCCTGCGTTACAACCATATTTGAATCCTATTAGGGAAATCAGATAAGTCCCTTGTAGAGGCTTCATAAGATTTTCCTCATTTACGGCTTCCGGATTCCAACCTGATCAGGACCTTATTACAGCCAGGGAATGTCTGATCGAATTTTTACTAGGGTATCTTGCACATTCGATGCACACTCAAAGTTTTTTTTGATTATTTTGAAATTTTATTGTGGGTAAGAGCCATATCGGCTGTACCTTATTTTGACATGAATCATTCGCAGGTTATTACAACTCAGCTGACTCGAAGTAGTCCGAGTGAATTTTTGCTCGGGAATGCGTTCCTCAATGAAGTTACTGGCTTTATTTTCCGATGATGTTCCGCCTTTTTAACGGCCGAGTAAAGTCAGACCATGCCGAAGTATATTCGAAATATCTCTGATTCTCTTTTATCAGTCGTCGTTTCGAATAGCTACCCTAAAGTCCAAATTTATTTTTTCAAAACATTGTAAAAATATTCTCAGATTTTCTTTTTTATTGAATTTTGCGATAACTATTTCCATTCTTGCTTCTACTCTCCATAATTTTCCTGATAATATACCAATCAAACAAACAAAAGAACATTCGTTCTCAACTGCAGATATGAAATAGTTATTATCGTTTTATCAGCTCAATGCATTGAAGATTAGAAGCTATTTCTTCATTGTTTTCTTTGGAGTAGATTTGGAGGATATTTCTAATTGAACATAAGAAGTCATCCGCAGAGTAGAATGCAGTACAGTGTAGGTAAAATGAAGAAATGGGCTCTTCCCGAGCCCACATAAAATGGTCCTCATAAAATACTGCAAAAATTGAGTCTTAGGGGTTTTGATATCTTGATTCAAAAACTGGCATAATTCAAATGTTCAGATACAAATTGAAAATATACAGCATGAGAATATACGAGAGGTGTAAGAGATACGTTGCAACGCTCATCAGGTGCTAGTGTCGTTGGAGTTTGAAAAACCAAATGATAAAAAATCTCAACAAGGTGCTGAAGATTCGAACAATTTTTCCGGAAGATAAAAAAGAAAACTGAACGGAACTGTGTTCAAATTGTAGTGTTTAATTGGATCACGCATTGAGGATGAATAAATAAAAGAGCGAACAAAAAGAAAAGCGCTCAAAAAAGAAACTGTCATGACAAATTTTATGATATAATATTTAATCCTTAATTTTTCCATCCGTAACGCTTCTCTGGTTGTCCTTCAATCAGTAAACAAAAGTGCTTGCCCTTTCATTTTATAATAGTTTTTCCCATAGTCATTCTTTATAATTTATCATTCCTCCCACCATTTGAACCTGATTCGAGGCTTTCGTAGATTTTGCTTGGTGGGAATAAGCAAAGGATTCCCTCTGATTTTCTTGCCTGCGTTTAACTATATCCACATTTAGTTATCAATCCTTACAAATGGGGGCTGAAACAAATGAATGTTTGGGAACAAAATATGAGGACCGAGAAGATCTAACGGCGGTTTTCAAGTGGATATCTTCTCAATTCAGTTTATAATCCTTAGATGCCGAGGGTGACTGTGCGAAATTAGAATTTTTCAATTATCGTAAATCAACTCATACTCTAAGATTCTCCTTTGGGATCGAAAGAAAGATGTCTAGATTGTCGCGGGAATTCTTGCTTTACAATAAAAACCGAATCAGAACTGTTTGTCAAAATGACATAAAATTGATGATATTTTGACGTAATTATGACTGAAAATTAGTCAAAGTGACGTCAATTTGACGGCGTGTTGATTTAGTTTTTTTCATAGGGAACAATGCCCATCAGTTGGTTGATTAAGCATCAATCGATAGAATAATAATGAATATTATTCATATTCTATGCACAGGGAAATCGAATGAATGAATCGAATGAATCATGAAACGCTATTCTATATGATGGCATTGGAAGTGATTTCGAAAGTATCTATTAGAGTTCATAAGCTTTGATTGTATCCTAGAGAATACTATTAGTCATAGATGATTTATCATTGAATATTTCCATGGCACAGTGCTTTCTGAATTCGTGAAATGCCCTCACATTTAAAATTATAATCTGAATAAAATTGTCCTATGTTCACAAATGTTGAAACAATCCGATCAAATAAAAAAAAAGAATCAAACTCTCAATATTCTATATTCTCAATGTTAATGTCGATTGCCGAGTTTCTGCGCCTGTTTCTCCATTACACACTTTTTGAAATGATAATCCAATTCGATCTTCCTTACAAAATGAGCGATTTTTTTTCTCTCTTCCAACTTATCTTTAATGCAATTCATTTGTTTCAGCTTATCGGAAAATGTACATAGGGGATCAGTTGCTCGGGTACACGTGTAAGATGTGCAGCAAATTCTACAAAATGTGGAGCAATTATTTGAAACATAAATGCGAGCCACCACAATTCAAGTGTTCCCTATGTCCATTCGCTGCATTTAAGGCCTTCATCTTGCACGCTCACCAAGCTGAACAACATTTTAAGACGACCACCGCCCCCTCTACATCATCGAACACTTGAAATTTGAATCGAGCCGTTCGGATTTGACATTAATGTAGAATTGTTAAGGTTTTTTGCCTCCATGATCATGATTCGTATGATTTTTTTTCTACATAAAACATCGTGTGAACTTATCTCGCTTAGAGGATAAGAATTATTTTATGTATCTACGAAGAAAGACTTATATCAATAAAGTTTTGATAATGATGTATATTTTAAACATATGTATTCGTTGATTCATGGAGAGAGGATTTCATGCATCAGGCTGTCGATTTTTGAGTTTTGTTCAATTCCACATTCAAATCGATGTATTCTGAATAATGTAAAGTTCAAACGAGGTAGGATTTACGGTTCATTAATTGCTCCATTCTGTATCTAATCACATGTTTTATGCTCAGAAATTTGTTATTTCCTACCCTAACTATTACCCTCTTCCCCCTTCATCTCATATTCCTCTCACTTTCTTTTCATTTCCCTCCCTCGCAATATATCTGGACTTCTCTGATCTGGATTGATCTGCGACGTTTTTACGCAAAACATCCCACCGCTGTCACCAAAATTGAACGTCAACTCAAACGGTCAGCTCTTGTCTTTATTTTCAGAATGGAAATTCTGAATCCGTTGGAGCTATATAAAATACGTTACATAGAAGAAGTGGTTGGGAAGAAGTACGAAGCTGTTACCAGTTCACTATGTTTCTGGAACAGTAGAGTCAACAGTACTTCAAAAGAAACGATACGAAATATTGATGTGATAATAAATGTCGCAACATTTCATTCATTCGACTAAAACGAAGCTTTGTATGTGATTTGATATTGTTACTGTTTTTTTTTGTCTTTGTTCTTTCTCTTCAATCAATGATCATTGTAACCATTCTTCATAACAATCGCATTTGTCTTAGTTCGCTAATGCTGACGATTGTCGAGAACGCTGTAATTCAAGTACGAACATTTTTCACTGATTCGATTATTTTTCACAGGTTTTCGTGTCCGTACGAGATCAATGATATCGCAGCCAACGCATCTGACGAACGTCTTCATCTGTCACAAGTGTCAAAAGGTTTATGCGAACTCGTCGACGTTGTATCGACATTTGAAGCTGGAGTGTGGGATGCCACCGCAATTCCACTGTCCTTACTGTAATTTCAGTTCAAAGAGAAAATTCAATTTAAATTCTCATATAGCCCACAGACATCGTTCCGGTCGACGGAAATACGAGAATTGATGCCATTACTGAAATTTCAATAGATGAAAAATCAAAATTTCAGATCTGTGATAAATGTTGAATAGAACAGAGATTAAAGAGGATTCATAAAGATTGATGTTCTTCAGTTTTATTCTATCCCCATCAGACGATAGTTTGTGCCGTGATTCCATGTGTACAGTCAGAGAATCGAGTAGAAATAGTTATTAGGTAGAAAGTATTCTTATCGGAGGAATTGATAACGTACGAGCTTCAGCTGTCACGAATTTGTGTTATATCAGATGGAAAAGAGGATACGAATACTTGATATGTTATCAAGCAGAATATAAGGGAAACTTTGAGGGTATTGTATTCGATTGAGGGAGGGATTGGAGCGAAAACATATCCAAAATCTCCAAAAACAATTTATAAAAACATTCTCAAGATGATACTCCACGCTTCCACGAGTGGTGCTCGATTTCTATAGACTTTTTTATACTCTTAATGTTCTATTTCACGCTCGAATCCACGTTCAAAATACTTCGTGAATACGCTCTACGCATTTTTGATCCACGCTTCCCTTCCACCAGGATGTTTCAATTCTCCAGGGTCGCCAGATGTGACGATTCAGCACCGAACAAACGGTTTTTTTTTAATAATTCTGGCATGATGAGAAAACCATAATGGCGTTGGCAGTATTATTATAATAATTTTTCATTTTTTGTCCATTTATTGGGGTCACCTTGAGAATAGAGCTATAAAGAATTGAAAATATCCATGGATAGATATTTTAAAATTCATAATGATCTTCAAAGTCACGGAATCCCAAATTTGATTTCATAATAAAAGGTGAAAGTTTCATCAGCGAGAATTACCTCAGTGGGAATATGCTAGGCATTCATGGATTCGTAACGTTTTTCTGACAAAAAACTAGCCAATTCGCCAAACACTTGCGAGTCGTCCACAAATCTCTAGTTCCTCACTTGTGCAGAGGTTATAAAACTCGCAAATGCCAAGAGTATTTCTGCTAGGGTAGTTTATCGGAAATTGATGAAGGAGAATATGGGATCTCATTGATGAGAAATGAATTCACCCGATATTTCATGGTAGAATACCAAGTTTCATTTGAGGAGAGGACTTGGACTGAAAATTTCAATGAACTTCAGTCTCGACAGGAATGGTCTAGATTCCTTCAAGAGAATCCAAAGAACAATCTTTTAATTATATCCCTACTAAATTCGACGTGGATTACATACCAATGATATAACAAGAGTATCGAAATGTCCATTCCAAATCATCAATTCCTCTCTCTTCCTCCTGTATTGAAACTCAAGAGGTGAAGAAAATTCAATTTTCGCAGCAAAGTTTTTCAGATAATTTACGATGATTTAGTTTGTTACAGCGGTGAAAGTTAAAATTGTATGAGCGATAGACGAGAAATTGATAATTAGTTGTCATCCGCGCAACGCTATGGTGTCTCAAAAATTAAAGCATCGACAAAAACTTGTTCAGATACCAAATATCGGAGATTATATTCTTCGCTCATTTTATTAGATTATTATCTGTTAAATTCAGATAAGAGTGAGTTATGGATGAAACGCGATGATTTCATTCCACTTCCTCAAATTCGAAAGTAGTTATCTGTTATAGTGGAACGATTATAACCCTAGGATCAACGGATAAAAATTCGGTGCCACACGAAGTTTGAATCCTGAGGATTCAATCTCCTCTTTCTCTATAAATCGAATTAAAAATTCCAAAACCTGGAATGTATGGAGTTCAATGATGATTCTATCGAATGAAACTCTGATGAATTGAAGCACGTGCATCAGGTGGTGGATTGTTTCTCATCGATGACAAATAATGTATATAAATATCTATATTTATCCTACTGGCGAGATTTTAACCTTGGGGCTATTGGTTATTTGGATTGTATGTTGGTCATGGGTGTAAAATTATCTGTACATAACATATTATCACGATTCGAGGCATTATTCTTTTTTTTTCTCCATTCTCACCCTTCTACTTCACGGGAAAATCATTTTCGCATCGTATGTCGTTTCCGATCCTCTATTCTTGCTCCCCCTCCCTTCTAGCCCAGTCTTTTATTATTGATTTTTAGTTTAATACATTTTTTTCCCTTTTTTTCTCGGGGGTCTTCCTTGGGGGTGACCTTGTTTGTTGCAGGTGGTATGGGTGCTCTACTGTCCCTCTTGAGGTCGGATTATAAGCGAGGATCTACATCGAAAAAAACTCAAGAGAAACGCGGGATGCGCGACGGTGGGACCGCTTCCGCCCAAAATCCTACGATCAGACGAGGAGTGACGCAAACTCGACGTCGTAGCACCGGGGATGATAACA
Organism: Gonatopus flavifemur; assembly: GCA_018340375.1. Lineage (NCBI taxonomy): Eukaryota > Metazoa > Arthropoda > Insecta > Hymenoptera > Dryinidae > Gonatopus > Gonatopus flavifemur. The sequence goes on from JAFFJZ010000023.1 coordinate 2,408,643, forward strand.
ACGTTGAACAAGAAGAGACGTTTGGAATCGCAAGCTCGACGAGATCGTCTCGGGAGGTCGTGTTTCCGGAATCTTTCGAGGTCTTACCTCAACCTCGAGATTTGAGTGTCGTGTATATGGGTGGTGCAGTTCCTCATGAGCAACAACGTAAATTTAGGTGTCGGTTTTGCGGTAAGGGATATCGTTGGAAAAGTACCATGCGTCGACACGAGATGGTCGAATGCGGTGGTAAACCACCGGCTTTTCAATGTCCCGAATGCCCTTACAAAGCTCGACAACGTGGTAATCTCACTGTCCATTACAAACGACATCATCAGAAAATCGGTTACGATGACAATTAAAGACATTCTCTGAAACAAACCGATGCGATTCATATTTCTAGGGTTTTGTATGTTTGAAACAAACAAATATTTCCCGTGTTTTCGTTAGTAGATTTATAATTTATTGTTGAAGATGTTTTGGAGTGAAGACATGGCGATTAGAGTATGTAAATATTTGATCATTGAAGTTATCGTAGCTGTTCGTGCCTTGAATGAAATCTCGATACGAAATAATCGAATTTGAGAACGCGGAAAAAGGGCCTTCTGATTTTTTCTACGATTTGGGAACGAATATTTATCATCTTTCTAAATTTTTTTCAATATAACAGTTCTAGATAATTTACACTAAAAGAAAAATGTTCATATCAATATACGCATCGATATACATTGAATCACTCAAATATTGATTCGATCAACCAAATATTCAATATTCTACAAAATATTTTGGTGATGAGAATCGATCGATTGCGTAAAACATGATCAAGAACAATCAAGTATTTCTTTGCAGCTGATCAATTCAGTATTTTATCGAACGCGGAAATTGATTCCATCAGGGTGGAAATAAATCGCATGCTTGGATGTAAAGCAACTGCTAAAAATTTGACAGGATAGCTTTGCTATCATGATTTAAATGTACATTTGGCGAAAGTGCGGAACAAGACCAAGTTTTTCAATCCAAATCATTTTGGCCGCAGCTTTCCAACAAAAATCCGCAAGCTCCTGAACGCGGTAACGAGTTGATTTGACACATCATGCGCATTTCTCAAGCGTTTTTTACTGTGTAAGATCAACCAATAATGGTGGAATAACGTGGAACTAATTTACCTTGATCATGAAACCAGCTAATGTCAAACCGTTGTTGCCCATAATTTTCAGTTCGAATACATATTCGTGTTTATCCTTTAGGTTGATAAAATCCGAGCTCAATGTTCCCGTTTTTAAATATCTGTTAATTTCGTTGAAATAAAATTTTATAGCTTATGAAACTGGTAAGAGGTTACAAACGATTTCATTACCCTACTCCATAAGGGGTTTTTTTGGTGCATACACAAAACTGGACCAATGGAATATTGAAGAATGTTTAGCGGTGGCTATTCAAAGGCTAATGAATATTTGCACAGAGACAAAATTTCAAATTCCAAAAAGCAAAAAAAAAGATATATGTCGGATTTTTTATCTCTGTACAAACGTTTATTATATGGAGATAGATATTAATTGCATCGCTGAGAGAGCAACATGTTTAATCGAAGTAGCAAATTTTTGGCTAGGCTAGCAGAATTTTTGTTGGAGGAGCAAACATTTCTCGTTGTCACAGGTACAAAAACCGCTGTCGCAGCAAAAGATTTGCTGCTCCGGCAAAAGATATCTAGCAAAATCGTAGCGAATTCTTTTTTCTCCACGTAATCTTTGAATATCCATTTCTGAATATTTTAGGATTCCTCATGAACTTAGTTTCGTCGAGTTTATGTTGGAAAGAAATTGAACTCGATAGTCCCACTGAAACGTTTTTACCTTCTTAACGGTATCTCGTATACCTTACAGTTACCAGATCCGTTTTCTCAAAATACTCAAAGAAAATCGAATAAAATTCAAAACCTCAACTTCTATTAATACAAAACAAGGTATGGCTGGGGGATTTTTCCATCTTACAAAGTTATCTTTGAATCTTTTGAGTAGAGCAATCTAATAACTTCAGGATGTATCTTCAGGACTTCCCTGGAGGGGAAGTAGCCAATCTCTCGGCGCGGGTACTCTCTCTCGAGATGGCATAGAGATTGAAAACAAAAAATGAATTTTATGTATATCCTGTTACGTATAGGAAGAATGGGGAATGAAATAATTTTATAATCATGATCCGGCGTTCACGATTCGAGGACGTCAGTATTTTTTATATCAGTATTTGCAAATGTTTGCGGGTCCATCAATTACATTTACACGTAAGAATATATATCGTAATATTCTTAAGAAAAGAATTCTATCAAACCAATTAAGCGTGAATATTATGTATTTTTCATCATTATTTTAATTACTTATTATGATTATTATGATTATTATTATTATAATTATTACCATTTTATTATCAATAAATTCAAATCAAGATCAATTCACATTCCACAGAGATTGATTATTTCACCACCTCTCCCTTACCTAATGGAAAAACCCTCCTCATAAATACCAGTAGATTCATTAGCCGTTGAAATTTTCATCCTGCACCACCCCCCTGTTCCCTCAATTTGAATGTGAATTTGAAAATGGAAGGATCAGTTTTCTGCTCTTCTCTAACATCAATCAACGAAATTTTGTTTCAGCATCGTCCTGGCAGTGCGATACTTTGGGTCTACCGATTTATCACTGCGATCATTGTGGAAGGGGATACAAGAGATTGGAAACTCTCCATCGTCATCAGAGATTAGAGTGCGGCAAAGAGGCGCAATTTGAATGTACCGTCTGCTGGTCGAGGTTCAAACACAAACATGTATTGATGAGACATCAACGGCTAGTTCACGATTCAAGAAAAAATCGCAGTGGCAAGATTAGAGGGAGAAAACCTCACTTTCCATTCCCGATTTGTGATGATCGAAATGTCAAATGAATTTGTAGATTTTTTGTAACATAATTTTTTAGAAAGAAAGGGATCAGGTTGTTTACAAACAGAGATGCCATCGTACGATGGCCTCGCTGTTTTGACCCTTTTATGAAGACTGAAGAATGATGAGGCTATTTTACAGAGTGAGGGTGTTTTGTGTATCATAAGACTTCATACAGGTTGTATCCACGTAGATCGATCATAAGATAAAATTTTAGTTCCAACCTCAATTCGCGCAAGTTCGGTAGCTCATCTTTGTCCTAAGAATTTCTCAATGTTCTTGTGAACAATTAATCACTCTAACAAAGATTTGGAAATGTGTTGTTTCCATTCTCATGAGGATGTTGTATAAACCTGCGGAAGCAACAAGTGTTAACACGGAAAAATAATGATGTTGATATTTGAACAGCTAAAAATTAGCTATGGTAGTTATTTTTAAGCTGTGGTAGCAAAAATTGTTGCTAAAGTAGATGAAATTCAGCTTTCGCCGAAATATTTTTGGCTATCCAAATATCAAATACCAAATTCCTACTTGTCATCGCTCAAATCGTATAACTCATTCGAGAACCTCATACTAGAATTGCGTTTATTCCAACAGTTTGTCAGAAAAATCTCATCTTTATGAATCACATAACGCACATTACATTTTGAAAATTCGGAAAATTCATTTTCCCCTTCTCCCTCGAATATTCTGTGGCATATTCACAACTCATTTTTCTATTCTGAAAATTAACAAAAGTGTGAATTATTTTGAAAACATTCTGGTCTTTTTCTAGAAGCTCGTGAAAGACAGTGGACTTTTTCAATGATAAAAGTATTACTTGTGTCTAGTTTAATTAAATTATATTAACTCCCCCAGTCAAAATTTTTAGAATGCTGTTGGAGCTACTGAAATTCCTTAATTAGGATTATCTGTGTATAAATGTACAAAATAATAGTTATATGATGTAATTTATTTATTCATAAAGTGTGAAAATTTCTGGAGAATTAATGGGACAAGAAGGGTGATTGAAGAAAATTAGCGCACAACACTCGAAAAAAATCTTGTTGGAGTTGGCTCTCCCAGCGGAAAATTGGGTCGTTGCAATCAAACGTTAAGGTCTATGAACTGAGGGTACATTGAATTAGCCAATCAGTTTATCAGTGAATTCAATCAGAATTGTTGTTCTCAAAGACTAAGGCAGCTGTTGCAGTTGAGCTATCGTTCAACTTGGAACAAATGAGTGTGGGAATCGCACAGAGCTTCTTATTCGGCAATTTTTATTAACAGTGTATATAATTGTGATTTCTCTCTATGAGTGAGATCGATATGTGGTATTCAGTTTTGAGATTGACAGGAAATAAGCCCCAGAAATGCTCTCAATCGAGTATCAGAATGAGAGTTGAAAATTTTCAAATTGGCCTTACAAAATATAGCTTTGGACTCCAAAGCGTTACAACAGCTCCTGTCCTTTTCTTCGTTAATTTATTCCAGACTAGGCTCGTATTCGAAGAATAATCCTACTTCCGCCAAAGAATTGTTTTTAAAAATTTATAAAGAAGCATAAACATGCTTTATATTATTTTAATTTTGATTTTCTCAATCGATTCGAATTAAATTAGATTCGAGTTATCGTTTTATTTGTGAGAATTTATCATTCATATTCATATGAATTACAAAGTATTTACAAGTATTAATATTAAAATATCATAATTATTTTCAGGTTTTTACAGGCAAAAATGATAAGAAATGAGAAATTGTGGAAAGATAGAATTCAGAATAATAAAATGTAAGAAATTCGTTTAAAAATGTGGTCTTCTCTTTGATCCTCCCGTAAAAACATTCCTTTTATGTGTTCGTTGATATGTACATAAATTATTATCCAGAATATTATGTGATCGGTGCAGGGCCGTTTCAAAGACAGAGAGACAAAGAGTGAATAAATCCACGAGGAATCCTTTTATCTTAAAATGGCTCTGTACATATGAAAATTGCAAATTATGTTGTAATAACAATCGTGAATAAATGTCTCCATATTTCGTAACGAATAATCATATTAATATTTATAACAATCGAACGGCTGATTTCTGTCAGATATTTGAAAATTACGGCACTTGAAAGAGCGAGAATGAAGTCCGCTAAAATCAAATTGAACATCCATTTCATTAATATACATGTTTCGTTTCAGGTTATTGGCTGTCAATGTATTCGCCTTTGATGTCGAACGAAACGGCGACTACGGTTCAACATTCCACCACGGTATCGATAGCGAGTGATTCCAGAGCGAACGAGGGTATCTATGAACCTGTAAGAACGGCACGCGGACAACCGACTTACAAATGTCCCAATTGTAGTCGATTCTACATGAGAAAGTCTTGTTTGAAACGGCATTTGCGAGTCGAATGCGGACAGGCGCCTCAGTATCAATGCCGTATCTGTCAAGGATGGTTCAAGTACAAACACAATTTATCGGCACACATGAAACTTCACGTCGAGGAGCCTAAGCATCAATGCTGCATGTGCCCAAAGAAATTCTATCGACGAGATAAACTCGTCGAACACGAGAAGAAAGCTCATAATTTGTTCCCAAACGTGTCCGCGGAGAGAAAAACGTAATATTTTTCCCACGGTTTGAGGAATTTTATTCAGATTCTGATTCTGGTAACAATGGTTTCTAATACGAGGTGACAATATCCGATTTTTCTTCACGTCCAAATTCAAATTGATTCTGATTAATTTTACTACACTTTTCCCCTATTTTGTGAAATGTGTCCAAAAACGAACAACCGTGAGTAACTTTGGAACAATGATTATTCATTGAGTGCAAAATTGATGATTAAAAAAAACATCAAAATCGAGTGGTGGAATAGGCTTAATTAATTGTTATGAAAATCAGATGTGTTAGATTTCTGAACCCCCTTCTCCTCAAATGATCGAATACTCAAAGATGTGAAGTGCCAAAATTATAGGTTTTCCAACAAGGTTTTGGTACAAGTAACTTTCTGTGGAAATCCATAATATTTATTATCTCCGCCATTCTTCTGTCCATTCTTGAAGACCTTATTCTTTCGAAAAAATTGAGCACAAAACAGACTTCGTTGACATGGACTTGCCATGAAATTTCAAGTGTTTCCGTGCCTGTTCTTCCTAGGTTCATACAAAGCTATCATCTATTGGAGCCCTCCCTCGTCACCTGCCTAGAATCCAACATTTGTCCTCTAACAGTCTTGATTGCCATAAAATAACCATTCTGATGACTATTAAGACAAATCCTATACCCTACACTGAGAAAACAGATATCTTGAAAAATACCATAATTTATGGATTTTTGGCGTTGGTCTGACCCGAGTCAAAATATTTAAGTAAACGAACCTCTAAAAGTCCCATAACTTCTTGGACTTTTATAAAGAAGTATGGTACCTTCCTCATAAAAGTCCCAGCCATTATGGTACTTTTAGAGGTATCTTCACGTAAATATTTTGACTCGGGCCAGACCAACGCCAAAAATCCATAAATTATGGTATTTTTCAAGATACCTTTTTCTCCGTGTAGTAAAAATGACTCGAGTTATTCTCCAGGCCGTTACTGAGCCTTGCAAGGCCTAGCGAGAACGTGAGACTGGTCGGAGTGATTTCTACTAGAGCACCTGCATTACTGATTAAGTACATTCACCCCATGAACTATATATATTCAGCATAAAATTCAAAAAATACTCAAATAACAGTGTGAAAAGTGCTTCCAGTACATGTACCATGAAATCCTGAAAATTTGCAGAATACGTAAACACAAAAAAAAATATTGCAAGAAAACTGTGAAATGAAACCAACTGTCAAATTCCAAAATCCCAGTAGGAAATAAAAAATTCTAGTACTCCAATCGAAATAGTTGAAAAAACAAGCTGTCTCCAATAATTTTGTTCCACATATTATTGAATTTTGTCACCGCATTTGAAACCAGTTTCCTTTCATTCAAGATCTTGATCCCCAGGATAAAAGAGAGATTGATGAGTCATTTTATTTTTAATAGTTTGAATTAAATCGCGTAAGTTGGTGAAAGGATTGAATTATCCTGTACAGTATGAATCTCATGAGGCTTCGACTGAATTATATCGAAAGAACAATTTCTTGTTTTTTTAATGTGGTGTTAATTTATTATATTATCAACAAAATTGAACTGGCATTTTTGAATTATCATAGAATGATTGAGAACAACATTGTTATTTTACTCGAGTGAAATATTCTATTTTCTTAAAGGACAAATCCACTGTTTCATAATTGTGCGTGAGAGGGAGAGAGAGAAAGAGAGAGAAAAAGAAATTATTTAATTGATTTTTGTTTTTTAGTATTTTTATTTCATATGTACATAAATATTCAAATCGTATACCTTAATTTTGTAAGGCATCGCGTGACGAACTCCAATAAAATAAAATCATTCATGTGGAAATTGAGAATAAATGATATGATAGTGCAGGAACAGCCTGATCGTTTCCTGTCAAGATTCGACAAATGAATCTACTCTAGTACCGGGCTTTCGTACATTTCTGACAATTTCCACATGAACAAACAGGGTGTTCCAGAAAACTTTACACTCCTTCCCCCCAAAAAAGTGGGCCTCCCACAAAAACAAGACAATTGATCCTTTAATAAAGTATTTGGGAATGCTTAGTGTTGACATCATGAGCAAAATAAATTGAATTTTCACTTAACAAGTACATCAGCTACTCCAATAATCGATGAGCATACTTTGACTTGATTGGTTGGCGAGTTTGCTCTTGAAGTAAACATTTTACAATTTTGGTCTCAAGAATAACCTTTTAGAAGAAGCGTAATGTCTTCTAGGATACTCTATGTATGAGTCATATCACGCAGATCAAACAGCTCATGTTCAATGTGTGTGTACAAATTGTTGAAAATGAATGAATCGTTAGGATATTCAATGTACAAGTTAGTCCTAATGATCGATTGATTCATATCTGTTCCTGGCTATATATGACTCGTATACATATGTCATAATGAAGGGGTCACGCGTCGTTCGTTTTTATTTAAAAAATTGACATTATTTTGTAAAATTTTGTACTATTTGCAGAAAATATATAATTAATTTGTATGTTAAGAGAATATAAGTCAAAATTACCACCCATCTGGCATAATCGCCAACATTATCATTTAAAACACAAACATTTGTATTTTTTTCCACATTTTTAAACCTCCTAACAGCGAGCTATACACACATGTGATCCATGTATACCACCTATTCATATATATTTCACATACTTATTGAGCAAATACTCGAATCTCAGTTTCGAATCGCAATTCAATTGAAAAAATGATGTTGAGAGGGGCTCGGTGAAGATGTGTTCCTAGAGCCAGAGAAAGCATGAAGCCCGAATCCCTGCAAATAATAATAAATGGGAATAGAAGAATACCTCACACTATTTTATGTCTTCTTCATGCTTTGGGAGCATTTCAAAACCATAAGATTCCCAAACAATCTATTGTCTACTTGACTGCATATTCAAAATTATATTTCAGGATGGCAGCTGTTTGAAAAAAATGAATGTCATTTGGGGGCATAATGAACTGTAATGATTCTGTCGTTATAATCGTTTTTCTTGGTTTCATCATAGCGGAGAGGATCCACGCTGAGAGAAATTCAGAGTTAAATTCAGTATGGCACTTTGTAACCGTAGAACGGACCCACTTTGACAGTGAAATTTATGATGATATGACAATAAAGGTCTAATCGAATTCACGTTTTGCAGCAAATTCTATTGGAGAGTTCGTATGTTCTGCGATTGCTATAATTTCATAGTAAATTAACCCCCAAATTCCTCTCATTCGGATCCTAAACAGAACCATGAGATTACATCTAACAACTAACCTTTGCCTGAATTAACCAAACTGTGTCTTGTGTTGCAATAAAAGATGAGCGTCGTGTTCTGTAAGCGAACCCAAACACCAGCCATTGAGGATGCAAACAGGGAGAGTTGGATTGAAGATCCATCTTAATTCTATGCTATGCATAAACTTATGAGATTCAACTGGCCCCAAGGGAACACGAACCGAATAGATCAATTTTAATTTGATTTTACATAAATTTACATTCAACGGATGTTCAATAAACGTTCAAATGTCTATAGTTTTATTTTAGGTTTAATAAACATTTTTTGAACACTCCTGTCCTCTTGAGGGAGTGAATTACTGCGTACTACCTTGAAATACTAGTTCGTATACAGTTCAAGCCAAGTCAGATTCATAATATGTTTACTTGGTTAGAAGTTTCAGAGTAGATGCCCAAGAGAGCAGAAATCACGAACTTTCTATGAACTGAAAATGAAGCCATGGACATTTGAAAATTTCTTAAACGTTCATTGGATCAAAAATCACCTAAAATCAACTTCAAACTGATCTCTAAACACGGTCCGCGTTTTTTTTAGCGATAAAAGTTCAAAATTCATTTGTAGACTGGAATTTCCGCTTGGAATCCAGAATTACCTAGGATTATTCGTGTGGTGCTGCCAGGTTCAGAGGTATCTCATCCCAGAAATGATACCCAATATCAAGAACAAATACAATGTTGTATAGTTTTATGTTATACGTCATTTCCAGATACTCAATTCGTCCTTATCACCCTCAAACCTTTCCTGCGAAAAATGCCTGGCAGAACCTTATTATTAGGCTTTGAACGGTTTCTTTCCCAGGTAATCCCCTGACAAATTCTCTACTCGATTTGGTCCGGAATCACTAACATCCTGTCAATACCTGAATTCCAAAGAGAACCGTTCCAACAAATTTCTGTCAGTTTTTTACAAAATATTCTAAGTTGGTCATTCTGCACCAAATCGGGTAGAAAGTTTGTCAGTTTTTGCCTGGATTACCTGAAAAAGAAACTGTTTGAAGCTTGACAACAACTTTCTGTCCGGTTCTGCCTGGCATTTTCAGCAGGATTTGAACCTGAATGTTAACATATCGGTCGGGCATAGTATAGAAGCGCAGTGAAAATGAGTGATTACTAAACACATGTGCCGTATTCTGAAAGAAAAGTAGAAGTTAATTTAATACTTTTGCAATTTATGATTTAGTCGAAAGAATAGAAGCTCAAGTAACAGTGATTACAGTTATTCTCTGATTAAGAATATAATGAATCAACTTTTTTATCATGTTCTATAAATGACTCGACCCCATGAAAATGTGATATCAATCATTAATGTTTATCAGCTTGAAATCAAACTTGATATAGCATGTATTGGAGGTTAATCTATTTAATTCATAGATAATACAATATAATAATAATTAATTAGTGATTCATCAAACATTCATTCAAGAAGGGATTTCGAAGGCGAGAAAAAAGGGAAAATAAGTTGTCTATGGACTGGGATGCAAACCCGAGCCTCACTCTCCTTCGGAGAAGTGTTCTACCAATTAAGCCAGATGATCTCTTACTTTTTTCTCATCTTAAATCAAAATTTCAATTACTTTGAAAATCTGCAGTGGATGTATCAGGTGTATATATGTATAAATCATTCATAACCCCCTTATTCCAAAAATCAACATGACAAATACTACTGTTTGTATAAAATCTTCCGTGGAGATGAATATATCTTTCGTATACACTTTTCTTTCAGACTTACCGCTAGTGCGAAGTGGGCGCGGGCGCCCGCCTCACGCCTTCCAGCCTCTCATTCGTACAAAAAACAAAACTAAAAACATATTCATTCTCCCTCGATATGTGGCATGCTTTATCTTCTTCGTAAATAAACTGTACTCGATATTTTGTTCATTGTAAAAAAAATAAACCTTCCGAAATGTGACGAAGAGAAAAAAAATGCATACAAACTAAAGCAAATCAAAATTTGTTCTAACAAGATATTTTTCTTTTATTTTCAGGAATTTATTTGAACAACTTGATACTTCCTTATTTCTACAATGAAGTACAAAGAGAATTTCCCTGCAACAGATGTCCTCGTGCTTACAGTACGATGAGAGCCTTGAGATTTCATCAGAGAATCGAGTGCAATCGAGAACCGAGATTCAGCTGTGACTTTTGTTCTTACAAAACGTTGAGACGCACTAGTCTGCAAAGACATATGCTGAGACACAGTAGATTAACAAAGAAGAATGATTGAGAATAAAAGTCATGTTATTTATTATCCATTCATTTATTCGTTCATTTCTCTCTATCTCTATCTCTGTATATCTATCTATCTATCTATCTATCTATCTATCTATCTATCTATCTATCTATTAATCTATCTGTCTAACTATCCATCTATCAACACATTTACTTCTCTGTCGAATGTTGCTTTTTCTCAACCACCACGTTTTTCCAATCATTAATTATATATTTCAAAAATAATATTAGAAAAACGATACGATACTTATCGAATTTTTTTTGATAACTTGTTGGTTAACCAAACACATTATTGCAATTGATCATCTCTTTGTTCGCAACAACATTTGTATTCGTAACGCTGAAATCTGTGTGATACACTGCGGAAGATATATATTATTTATTTGCAATTGTTTTTGTGTTTCACCAATCACGAATAAAGATTTAAAAAAAGGGATTGAAAAGAAAATGATTGTGGATTATTTACTCAAATTCTGTACAAACTCGTTCGTAATATGTTGATATTTGGCGACACGATTTATTTTCACAGATTATCATCGAAGAAGCGAATCCGACAAATATGATTGTGATTCGTGCGGTAGAAGCTACAGGACCCACGGTGCCTTGAAGTTCCACAAAAACATGGAATGTAGAAAGGAACCGAGTTTTGGATGCACCCTTTGCGGTTACAAATCAAGGAGGAAAACTAACCTAAAGAGGCATATTTTGGGACACTACAGGCGCCAACAACAAATGCAGCCGATTCTTTATAATTGGGAAATCAACAACAAATGAGAACGAATTTTGATGTACAAGTTGAAAGTTGTTTTACGAAAGAGAGAGGAGCAGGAAGAGGGACAGGGGAGGCAAAGAATTCATATTATTTATATAAAAATGATTATTGAAAAAGAGGAAAAATATATATTTCTCATAGAATTTGGAAGATTGATTGATTGATTTTCTTCTCTCTCAAAAAAAAAAATACCGTTTGGTGGGAGAAAATAAAAAATTCATCTTGATTCATTTTTATTCTTTTTTCTGGATTTTGGGATTTATTGTTGAAGGGTAATTATATTCTTCTACTACTCCGTGTTTCACAGCTGAAGAATTCATCTCCGAACCGTTGAGATAGGAGCGTACGAGGAATTCAATTCAGTAGAAAAATCCGCGACATTTCAACATTACCACAATTTTGGCTTTCGTATAGAAAGACTTCTGGTGTCTCTGAAAGTAAGTCCAGATCTGATATATCAACGAAGATATCTTATCTGTCTTGAAACAGACCCAAACACGTGACAAACGTCTTGAAGTAAAATGTACCTCAAAGCAATCAACATTTTGGCCGATGTAGAAAAAAATTGAACTATATGATAAATATTTCAAAGTGGCAACCAAAAAACTATGGAAAACCAAGAAATTAGGCAGTTTGAATAGAAAAACGCTGTCCTTCCAGGCTTTCACAAGTTCTGTTCCACAGTGTATGAGGAAGAGAGATCGGTTTTGAAATTTCCCCATACTGCAAAGACAGCAGATTTGGCGTACAAATATATTATACAAATCCTTGTGACTTTTCTCAGGCAAAACATCATGGACGTTTTGTGAATAAAATTCTAAGAACACCCTTGATAGCACTTTGGCGCTATTTCAATATCAGATTTGCTTCAGAGAATTCATTATCCCCTGGGGAAATGATTAGATCCCAATTTTCTGTCTTCCAGTTTTCGTTAAAATGCTTCAGTGAAATCAGCAATAGTTCTATTCGTGATATCGGACAATTTGATCAACTTTGGCTGAACACTAGCAGAGAATAGGTTCATCAGGTCGGCAACTCGGGATTGCCAGAGTTGATGCAAACCGATGAATGGTAATGATGTGATAACACCCTAATCGTTGTTACCAGAATCTAGCAAATACATGTCTCCCAAGATTAAGCCGCTTATACAATTCGAGTATGATGACGGATAAATACTTGGGACAGGATATATTACTCAAATCGTTCTGAAACACAAGTTCATGAGTTCAAATTTGAATTATCCACGATTGGAGAGGGAGAATTGGTCGACTCTCCGAATGATTTCTGTGGGAAAAAGACTGGAGAGTGAATAAGATTCCAAGAACCTCAAACACATATTGAATGATGTTCAAACAACGTTCAAATATCTTGAACCTCTGAGATCTTAGTGAAGGTTTGAAAGGTTGGGGAAAAAAGGAAGAAAGGAGAAAAAATTCATTGGGAAAAGTTTAGCATTAATATTTCTATTGAAAAATGTAAGAAAATTGAATCCATGTACAGATTTTTACACATCACAGAGGATATCATCCCTGTTGGTGGTAGCCCATGTTCGATCCTGTCTTCCTCTTTTTCTCTTTTTATTTTCTAATAATCCAACAAACGAACAAAAATGTATTGTAAATATGTATTATATAATACGAGATATAACAACCGATTAACATAGAAATTTGCACCAATTTTTGTTCTTTGTTCTTATAATTATCATTACCTAATTCTAGAATGACTAAAGACTGTATAGGAGACTGTATAATGGGGCTGTACTCCTCTCTGTAAATCAGATGCTCGCTAAATCTATTCCAATCGGGGTCGTCCAGTAATGATTATAATTGCATCCTTGGAACGAATTAAAAAACTCATATAATACATAGTTCATTCATTTTCTGCTTCCCCAGGTGATCCTCTTCACGTTGATTGGTCGAAAATCAAGGTGACGCCGTTCCAATGTCCGAGATGTTTCAAGTATTTCAAATCGTCCAATTCTCTCTACAATCATCGGAATATTTGTGGAAAGGAAAAGAAATTCCGTTGTACGTACTGTGATTATCGAGCCCATCAAAAGGGTCACGTTCTACGGCACTTCAACACCCAACATCCCGAGGTCGCGCACAACGGAGACAAGTTCAAATACATCATGCTGACTGAAATTGAGAGAATATAAAGGAGAGATAAAAGACAAATTTACAAAAACAATCCATGACAAATTCATGCTCGTGTGAAATGAATGATGAAAAGTGATCGATTCTAATATGAAATATACTAAATAACGTTATGTGTACATGGAGAAAAAAATGGTGGACTGATCCCATGCGAGATTTCGGTGAAATAAAAAAGCAGTTCAGTTCAGTTCAGTCCGGTCACTTTATATTGAGGGCTTTGGAATTCTATTCATGTCTCTTACACTACAATTACATTTATTGCAGGGACTTGTAACGTTATTCATTTTCGTTACTCATTATATATAAAATATATATAATAATGTATATATTGTACACAAATTATATATTTATTATGTATATTTTATATATGATGAGTAACGAAAGTGAATAACGTTACAGTCCCTGATTTATTGTTATATTTATACTTCAATAGATATCTCATTTTTCCTGAAACTTGATCAATCTCCCAAGTGTGTATCAACAGCGGGCCCAATCTAAGCCCAGGGTGGGTGCCCATGCTGCCCAACGTGGGGTCAAGCTGGGCAGACAAATGGGGCCAACCCTGAGATGATAACATCGTTCCCAGCTTGGCTGTATTGCTTTGCCCGAGGATTGATAACACCATGGGCCCAGCATGAAGCCAGATTAGACAATCAATACCGCCCCCTCCTTTTTTTTTTCAAATTGGAAAATTGCTTTGACCCAATAAACACACACACGTTGTTTCAACGTTGAAAGAACGTTAGACTGTCAAACGGACGTCAGTCGTTGATTTCATAACGTTGATTTTTAGTTGAAATTTGATAGGGAAATAGACGACCAGGAATTACGTTTTGATGACGTGTAATTTAAACTAATATTCAAAAATAACCATCAGACGAAGTCCTCAGTAAACGTGTTTTGAACGGGTTTGAATCACGCGTTGAAAATGTATTTATAACACCTTGTGTTTGAACTTCAATTGAAGATAATCTGCTGAAAATGTCGAACGAAACCGTACAATGGTTAAAATTCCAACAAAGAGCAAGATAGTAAATATTATGGCATACTTTCCAAATTCTGTGATACTCAGAAATACTATTGTTCTCGATATTGAATGAAGAGTTATCAAAATAATTTGTTGGATTCAATTCACGTTTTAAAACCATCATTAGGGCACGTCAATATTTGACGTCTTTTAAACGATGTTCAAACCGTTGATATGATGTTATTTTATGGTTGAAAAACACGTGATCTGCCGCGAAATTTCTACGTTGAATCAACGCAAGAATGTGACTACTTCACAACGTGTGGTTATTGACTGTTTGTGACGTTTTTGAAACGTGCGTGTGTTTACTGGGGAATTCCACCCCAGCGGGCATGAATTTCAGCCCCACTTTGGCCCAGTCTTGGGCCTAGTGTTGAGCCCCATCCTGCCTATATGGGCCCAAGACTGGACCAAAGTGGGACCAAAATTCATACACGCTGTGGATTGTACACACATGCTTGGGATATAAATTCACCCCAATCTTGGCCTAACGCTGGTCCAAATTGGGGCCACGTTCAAATGTACCCGCACTAAGATTCATTATTTCCATTTTCTACCAACCATAATTGTATGGGAAAGCACAACAGGGCCAAGATTGAGCCAACATGGGCCCATCGTCATTCCCGAGTACTGGGTTAAAAAGGATGGACCCAGCCTGCGGCCCATTGTCATTATAGGCAATACACGCTTGGGCTAGGACAGGAAGGGTAAGATTCCCCAACTTACCCCATTCAAGGCATTTTGAGCGGTTATTGCAGGGCTTCGAACCCCTGAGCCTCCCGGACATCCATGACTGGAAGTTAGCGCGTTAACCGGTAAACTGAAATAAAAACATGCGATGTTGAAGCTTATTTTCAATAACAGCAATGGGTGACAATGTCACCTTCGTGCAATTATTCTAACCAATACATGGAGACATCCCATGCGTCGTTTGCAATCGCCCCGTGGTTACCAGTTAGAATGAATGCGTGAAGGTGACGCCGCAGATTAATCCACCATTTTTCTCTCCGTGTATTTACCCTCTTATTGGATGGTTTTTGGAAATATGATATTTTCGACAAAAAGTTATACTTTCTCAAAAGAATCTATGATTCCTTTGATGACAGGGTTTGTGTTTTGTATTTCCCTTAAGGCAAAATTTTGCTTGGTACTTCCTGATCGACTGAGCAGTAAGTAGAAATTTGAAATCTCGCAGTGAGAAAGTACATTGCTAAAATTGAGCTTTGGATATGGAATTGGAACTGCAAATGATTCCAGAGAATCATGCAAACGATTATGAACATATTAACCTATAAATTTCAATAATTATTATAACTCATTTTCTCACGTTTAGGAATATGTTTTGGGCTTTGTGTTTATATTTAGAGCAAAATCCTAGTAGTGCAATTTGTTGCTATATATTTAAAATTTGTAATCATTGCTCAGTTATTTAAAAACTACGTAGCAAAATTTTGCCCATTTTCTAATGCTCCATGGCCCTTAAGAGTGAATACATCTTCATTCTTATTGCAAGAAATTAGGAAGAAAAGAGAAGTTTCGATAGCTCAATTGATCAAAAGCTAAATGTCGAGTGGATAATCAAAAATGAATGTCTGAATCTTTCATTGGAATCAACCATGTTTCTTGTTTCCTAAGGTTTGAATTCATAAAGAGCTTAAAAAAAATATTCTAAAACACATTTCCATGCGTAAATTTCTCCTCGATATTTCATGCGCCCATTTTGAGGTTTGTCAACATCACAAAGATACTCAGTCGATACGCTCAATTTTGAAGTACTTTCTTTTCTTTTTTTTGTACATGTTTGCATAAAATTATCTTGCATAATTTGTTCCAATTTTTTACTGAGTAGGAACTAATAATTCAGCTGGAACATTCAACATGTTGGAAATAAGAAGAATTAACTTTTGGAGAACGAAGAAATTGTAATTACATGATTGTATCTCCCGTTCCATTTATTTATTATTTTTTGTCATTAAGGTTCAAAGTGAAGTGTATATTACAAATACTCAACATAATTTATTATTTTATATATAAAATTCAAATAAAGATGAGAATGGAAAATTTGAATGATTGTTCTTTTCATTTATTTATTTTATTGAATTGAATTTTACAGTATAAAAATCTGAGAGGATAATGAACGCATGTGAATAAATTGTAAGTATCTCGATCGGATATCTCTTCTTTTCTATTGATCCATTTTTTAACCATTAATCTTCAATTTTCAGATACCGCTCGGGATGGACAATCAATACAAAAATGCGCAGACAAGGAAATACGAAGTTTCTATATGAAGATGCGAGAAACCTTCGAAGCGGAAATCACTCGGAAGCATGGAAAAAGGACATTTCTCAATACTTCTAATATTCCATGAAATTCTGGACAAATCTGAAATCCACATTAATTTTAACAATCATTCGCGAATATCGAATTATGAACAATCGTGGCAGGGTTGTTTCGCATATTGTTTTGAATTGATAATTCTTATGATAATTAATCGCTATGAGGATGGTGTGATATTGTACAACGTGCACAGGGGAAGGCGGGTTACGTTTTGAGAAGTGTTATCGTATATATTAATCATGAGATGTATTATCCTACCAAAGGTCCCTAGTAGCACCAGAATGTTGTACATATATTATGCACATTCATAGTATATCTTGATATATTTGGAATTTTCATAGTACATACTCAGACAGCACAACGTCCCACACAGCACTTTTGGTCTTCAAGATATCTTGAGGAACTGTTCAGACAAGTTTAAGCAGTCTTATGCAACATGGAAAGATCTCTTTAAGATGTCTAAAACAGTTCTTACTTCTAAAAGACATCTAAAAGATATCTTTTGGAAGATCAAAAGCTTTTCTTCCAAAATTATATCTTTTGGACATCTTATAGAAATCTTTTAGAAGTAAGAACTGTTTTAGATCTCTCAGAGATATCTTTTCATGTTGCATAAGCTACTCAAATTTGGCTTGAGATATCTTTTAGAACTGAAATGTTGTGTGGGGTGCCACTGGAACGTTTATGAAAGGTTTATAGAACGTAGGAGAGGTTTTTTGAACATTCAGAAAATGTCCCAGAGACACATTGTACTGTGAGGGTATAAAACATTCGAATACTACTTGGAGTATGATCGGAATCCCCAAATGTTTGAGAAAATTCAAATTTGAAACACTAATCATCGTTGAATTTATATGAATTTTTCAAAAACAACAGCAAGGTCGCGACATAACGGAACCAGAGAATCGATTCTGCCGGTAAGTCAGTGAAACCAAGTCTTAGTTACTATATAAATTGATAAAACAGAACATTGTACATTGAAATTCTATTGAATAAGATACCGGTCAACACTTATTGTGGAGAATAAACTTGGAAGATAATACCTCACCATTCTCCAATACACGGAAAAAAATAAATAGTTGCGGCAACTACTTATGTTCAATACAGTTGATTTTCAACCATCTACTTAAGTAGTTGCTGCAGCTACTTAGTAGTCAGGACAAGTAACTCGATAGTTGCACCAACTAACCTAAATACCTGAGGTATTTTGAAATAGTTGAGACAGCTAAGGTGTTACTTGTCCTGACTACTAAGTAGCTGTAGCAACTACTTAAGTAGATGGTCGAAAATCGACTATTTAAGTAGTTGCCGCAACTATTTATTTTTTTCCGTGTATACAGTCGGTTGACCAACGGAACCAGAATGTCGGATTGAGAGGATGTTAGAATTTTGATATCATATCATTCCCGAATTCATTCATTCAGATTCTCGCCGAAATATCTCTCGAATAAAGTCAAGATGTCTTTTCAAGACCAGAACTGTATGAAGTCTAACAGAACCAAATAGGTACTATACTGAATTCTTCTTTAGTATTGTGAACAACATTCACCCTTTTGTCAAAAATTCTATTAATCCGCATGGGTGGACCGCTACAGATCACAGATCATGAATGTAGAACAGCAAACCAGAGTTTCTGGAGATATAGTTTAAAATAAAATGGAAGTCATAAGATTTTCCCAATAAATTGAATTTTGCAGATTTTATGAGCGATTTTCGATCGATTTGACAAAAAAGAGAAAAGCCGTCATTTAAGCGGACTCAAGCATTGGGAAGTGGAGAAGGGGACAAGTCAAATTTTAACCTCTAAATGTTAACAAATTTCACAATTTTATTTTTTGCCTTCAGAAATAATTGGAAAATTCATTGTGCGCGGCAATGCGCAATCTCAAGTACATAATTCATTATTATTTACATGGAATTTTTATTAATTGCGTACCTTTTAAGAAAAGTTCGCGTAAAATTTGACTTTTCCCTTCCCCCACTTCCCCATGCTTGAGTCCCCTGAACAATCGCTATAGTCATTCCTAGTGATTCCTGAAAAGTGACTGGCGATTTCCAAATTATGTTTATTCGGCGAATCCAGCCCCGACCAAAAAAAGAATACTTAGATTCATGACAAAAAAACGATTCTTGATTTTTTGAAAATTTTAGTGTTCATACCTCTTAATACAAGATGAAAACATCAATAATCGAATTCTACACTTCATTTATTCTTCCAGATGTAACATAGTTTAGAAATTAATTTATGTTAATGAATCTTTGTGAAATTCTATTGAGAATAATATTTTTTCTGTACCTTCCCTGGGGAAAAGATGCCATTAATTCGTGTACATTATGGCATATGTAAATTCGTTCGATGATACATACGAATTCCACAATATTCACCAAAACAATAACTGATTTCTAACGTTTCTAAGTTAGAAAATTCTGTAGTTGTTGAGTGACTAGCACGAATACAGTTGTTAGTGCATAAAGATTGTAACTGCTGCTAACATTACTCGATTAGTAACAATTCCAGTTTAATTCAACAATTGAGCCCGCCTTCTCTTAATAACACGTTTGAGAGAATATTAATTGAACATTGATGAATTTTTGTTTCGCTTATCGCCCACCAACATATCCTAACTACTTAACGCCGGATTCCGTGTTCATGTACATGTTCATCTACTACTCATCTATGTATGTTTCTATCTGTTCATCTGAATATCTACCTATTCCCGAAAAAAAATAATTTGCACCTGATTAGATCCAATGGCTTAAATCTACATGGATGTAAAAAAACGGAAAAATTGATGCTTCCCAGATCCGCTTAGATCTGTTGAAATCTACGTACATGTGATTAATTTTCTCCAAAAATCCTGATAAAAAAGTGAGAGAAACAAAAGAATTCAATTCAACTTACAAATAAGTTCGCGTTTTAAATTATTACAGTTAAATTAAATCCATATGGAGGAAAAAAATCATGCAATGATTACTAAAAATCATAGTCAAAATTGGTGATAACTACGAATTTTGTACACAGTGGTTATCAGAGACGAGTAATGGTTTCTATTTTAATATATGCAAATGCAATTTAATATACCAGAATTGGAATCATTACTCGTTTCTGTGAGCGACTGTGTACAGAAATCTGTCGTTGTCACCAGTTCACTATCATTTCGAGTGACCAATGCTATAGTGACCAATAGCTTTTTGAAAATCTTTCTTCTCCGTACAATTAGATCTGATTAGAAAACTAACAGAGATCTGAATTATCTTCTCACGGGTCTATCTATTAGTCTATCGATCTATCTATCTGATTCATCAGTTGTTTTTTTTTCAACTTTTTTGTGTAACACTCTCTCATTATATCATAATAGAAATTTTTTTCCTAGCAACATTCAGGCGTTAAGCGGTTCCGGGAAATTCCGGTCATGGGATAGGAAATCAATTGCCGGTAAATGTATATGAAATTTTCCATAAATTCAACTGGAAATTCTAAACTTTATGAGATTTTTACTATCATTTTTCGGTAAATTTCCGGTAAAATACAGAAAATTTCTAACGCATGTATGTGTTAATTACTTCCAAACATTTATGTAAAGTTTCCCACAGAAGTTATTTACAGTGCACAGAGTAGAAACAAACTCACCATCGTGCACCCAAAACATTCCCAAATTTAATTTTCATTGGAATTTCCAGATATCCACTGTTTTTGTAACAATAAAAAATCTTCCTTACCATAAAATTAAAAATAACTGAATATTTTCCATTAAAGATGTTATAATATGTTTTCTTTTCCTTTTTTCTCCATTCGAATATTTCCCTAATCTTCTGTTTAATACGATTATAAATAAATATTTTAAAACTATTGTTGTGATAATATAATTTAATATCTTCATGCCAAAATTAGTATAAGACTCCACAAATAAACATGACACTCCCTTATATATGTTATCTTTTATTTCTTCTCTGTCCGGAAAATGGATTCGAGAGAAGGATGATTCGAGTAGCTACACTGTGAAAAATATGTATAGATTTCCAAGACGAAAAGCATGGAGACAAACTTATAGATCCATAAATTGCTATATTATTTGGAGATTCGACAAATCTCTTTTGTAAATTGCCAAACGATTTTATCACTTTTCCAAACATTGTTGGGAAATTCACTAAAATCGTTTGGGATTCTACAAAAAAAATGTTGGGTAAACAACTACCAAACTTATTCGGAAGATTTTTTCACAGAAAGCCCTGAACTGAATGTAAACATCGAAAATCTCTCACTCTGCTTGCACGTGCATCTCAATCCTCTAGAACCATTAAAAATTGAATTCATATATTTTCTCTTGAAATTGAAACAAATACATCTATACCCCCAAATTGATCTCTTGAATTATATATTAAGAAGAACGTAGCACGCTATTCTACTAACTTCTCTCAAGATATACTTGTATATAGAAACAAATGAAGCCTATGAATGCTTTGTAAACACAAAAAAAGAACAACCTCGAAAGAAACTGCTCTTTCCTCTTGTATGCAACAAATTCAAAATATAGTAGTCTAGCTTTTGGGATTCGAGAGTAAGAATGTTGAACTCGATCTTTTTCCTGCATTATTTTCTTTCTTTGAAAATCTATTTCAAAAACAATCATCATCAAATCGAAATAAACTTTGACCTTTTGATTTTCTCCTTGCGTTGCGATGCAAATCCCCAACTCCACTTCTCTCCGATCATTTAAACGTGAGGAACACACGAGATTGATAAAGTTTGAAAACCCTGTGTGTTCCAGCCGAAGACTTGAGTATTACCGGCCTGAAGTGGGCGGCGGCTTGGCAAAGATGGAGCGTGCCTTCGATCATGTGGCGATCCGGCGCGAGTCTCGGTAAAAGCCTTGGCACATCCGGCTCGTCAAACAATCCCGAAGGTTTCACCTGTAACGCCTGCGGCCGAGTCTACAAGCTCAAAAGCAGCCTCAGGAATCATCAGAAATGGGAGTGCGGCAAGGAGCCACAATTTCAATGTCCTCATTGTGTTTATAGGGCGAAACAAAAGATGCACATTGCTCGGCACATGGAGCGCATGCACAAGGAAAAAATCTACAAACAGGAGTTGGTGTAAGATATACATGCATGTATACATATATTTCAAAGAACGCGGAGAGAGAAACGAATTGGGAAGCAATATGCCATATAATTGTCAATTCCTTTTTCCCCTCCTCTTGTCATTCCTCATAATTCCTAGAATTATTGAGTGATCATTGAATAGCGACACCAACAACCTCATCAACATATCATCGATAATCGAATAGACATTATTTTCAAAGAGAACAGCTTTATTCGAGGACAAAGGGAAGAAGGTTTCAACGCGGGTAAAGGAATTTTTTTGTGCCTTTGTGAATCGATCGCCTTTTTCGTATCAAAAATCTTTATTGTAATAATCGAGTAAAATGAAAAATTAAAAAAAATGTAATTTTTCAATACGATACGATACAAAAAAAATGTTAATATTGCAATGAGCAAAGAGGATTTAAAAAAAGAGGATATAAAGCAGGGGTGTCGATGAAAATCGATTTCATCTCTCATATAACAAGGCAGCCACTACGGAGTAGATGGGACAACCAGGGGACGTCCTCTCCCTCCGTCTACGTCTTGGATTCTTTTTCAGAATTTTTTTTCAACATTTTATCATTATTATTATTATTATTATTATTATTATTATTAATGTTATTATTAATTATGAAATATTATAATACGTAAGTATATAACGTGGATAAAAAAGTAACAGAGAAAATGTGTGTGTGAGTGTATGAAAGAGAGAGAGAGAGAATGAGAGAGAGAATGAAAAAGAGAGAGAACGTGTCAATTTCCTACTCGTGGAGATGGAATAATGAAACGTTTCCATGGATCCGATGACTTATTCAGAGATTTGATTGGAGGTTTGATAGAGTCCTAATCCTCCTACCTTTCTTCTTCACTTTAACCGCAGAATGTACAGTACAAAACATCATGTACAAAACTTGAATAATCGAAAACCCTGCTGTAGAATTATAACAATTTCCAATTAATCTCTGAATATTAAGGATCTATAGGATTCTGCATTTTTTATGATTTTAAACGAATCCAATCATTCCTGAATGCATTTGAAACATCATTTATAAGAATTATGATTGCAACAAAAATATATTATTCAGTTACACGTATTTATTTCTCGGGGATAGAAATATTATCAGCAATGGAAAAGTTGATTCGTATATAACTTATTTTTACAAAATTCATATATCAGTTTTCATTTATGAAAATTTGCGATGAAATCTCAAAACTTCTTGAACGCATCTTGGAGGTTGAAGTGTGTCACATAACGATTTATGTTTTCAAGATATTATGATAAATTTAGGATGTTTCATACGACATCGAAAAATGTATTTTAGATGTCTGGAACAATCTCATTTTTAGAGAACATCTTCCACTCATCTTAAGATATCTTGAAAACAAGAATAGATATACAAAGGATTTCTATTCTTTGAATTTTTTTGGAGTGAAAACTTCATTCTTTAGAAGTGGATTTCCAATCCGAGAAATTTAGAAACTATGAAATTCTGAACACATTGACAATCTATTGATCATCGCAACGTTCCAGATATGTTTTGGGAAAATTTTTTTCACAATTCAAAGCCTATGATTCTTGGTTACATTGGAAAATAATTATTAAAAATAATATAACAATTTTAACCAATTTTGACGTAATGTATGCAATTCCTAATTCGAAATTAGAGAAATATCCCACATCACAATAAATAAATTCATGGCTGAAAGATGTCTCCAGATGAGTTTAAGATGTTTTGTATGACACCAAGAGATACCTTTTGACGTCGCACGGCATATTTTGGAGATATCTTGTCTTGAGATATCTTTCAGGCACGAATACTCCATAAGATGTGCATTTCGTGAAAATAAATTGAATACAATCAACTTATTTATCATTCGCAATGAGTTTGTTGAACGATATCCATACGAAACTGTAGAAAACGCTGTATATCATAAATCATTATTGATGAGATGAGATATATCTGAACTCTGGGAAACAATCAAATTTTTCTCGAGAGATTTATATTTATTATACTAAAAAATATATTGCAATCCCGCTTCTAATTATCAAATGCATATTCCAATGTAGAGGAGAAACAAAAATACAATATATTAGAAAATTGTATAAGCACTCCATGTATGATATACAGCAAACATATTTCTTCCCAACGTTGATTTTGGAATCCCAAACGGTAACGCAAGCGAATTCCAGATATCGATAAAATCGAAACAAAAAAAATTTCAAATCACATTTTTCCATTATTCAACGTACTTTTGTGATTTCTTTGAAAGATTTTCACGTATAATGAGTAGGATTGAGACCGTCCGGCAAACCGGAGTTCTTCCATAGCAACCATTCTGGTCACACTGGTTCCATATTTTTAAACGGACGTAACCGTGCGCGGGTGGCTTACTGGGGACGTTGAAAACGAATGTATATGTTTAAGCGTATCAAAGAATAAAAGTCATTTTTTCCTCCATTATTTTAATTGTACGCGTAAAACGGAAGAATAGATGTGATGTCCATAAGAATATCACGTGCATTTCTGTACTTTTTTTTTTAATCTTCTCAAGACAAGAGTTCCGAATTGGGAACAGATATTAAGGTATAACGATAAATATATATTTATATGTACATATAAATATGTACAGGAATGAAACGTAATTCTTATATAAGAGAGTGGAAAAAGTACATAAAATAATCGTTTCCATAAGAGAAAATGATTTGCCGATCAATTAGATTCACTACAAAACTAGGTACACTATGATTTACCAAAGATGAATATCGAATCATCGTTGAAAATAATACTCCCTAAATTCAAATCAGTAAAAAGTACTGAGAATCAGTAAGTTTTCATTGAAAAACAAGATATGAATACTGTCAAATACCGCTTTCCTCCTGCCCTAGTACAAATGATCCATATTTCTATACGTCTATATTTAACTCACATATGAACTTCGTAAAAATCCCATGCTGAAAAAACTGATTTTTGTTTTGCTTCGTCCGATTGGTGGAATCATTTTGAGCAGTTTGAAAAAAAAAAAAAATCATCCGAGTATGAAACGCCCCCTGAAAGTCAATTTGTCTGAAAGAATTTCGATCGGCTTCACTGTGACTCGCATCTTACATTTCCCCTCATGTTCATCGATCATTCCTGTGATTCTTTCTAGATTTTCCACAGGATCGTCAAAAGAGACAGTTCAATTTCATATAAACGAAAATCAATTTGATCGGTTTATCATTATTTCTTATGAAAGCTTATTTTATGACTTTTTATCTTCTACATCAGTATATTGCAATGAAATTGAAATTTCTCATGAAAAATAATTCACTAAATCAACTCCGAATTTTGTTCATGATCCGAATATCCAAGTATCTTCACTTTAGTCCTCTAAGTTGACACTAGAATGTTTGCTTCAGTGTTTGCACGGAGCTTGGATAAACCAAGTTATTACAGTTCCTACACAAAATACGAAAACTCGGGTTCCAAAGAAGCTTGCTACAATATTTACAACAGTCCCGAAACTGAACAAGAAACATGACACAAATTCGGAAGCTGAACCCCTCGTGGTGCCGATGACGCCAATTTTGGTAAAAATTGATGTACCGCATGCTATTTCGAAATTTCAATGTTGATATTTGGATTCTTCTCTTTCCGGATAATTCCAGGATGTTGCAGGGCACATTTGCAAGTTTATGCACTTTGCCCCATGTCAAAGGGGTTGAATTCAATCAGCTGATGATAATAATTCGATTTGTTCGAATTATTGTGCGAATATATTTTCCGTTTCATAATTTCAATTTTATTGTACGTATACAGATGAAGATTGAAAACAGGAAAAAGGCTCATTGAAAAGGAATATATCACACATGCCAAACAGAACGAGATGACATACATTTGTCATTAATCTATCGCGATTACGACGATCGTTATAGTACGTACAGTATTACTCATTGAATCGAATCTTACCCTTTTTTATCCTATTTTATACCCTTTTCTCTCAATTCAAATCACCAAATTGAATTTGGTGATGGAGAATGACCATCTCTCCGCTAAACTCATCATTATTTTTGTTCCTGATGCCACTAAAAGCTTAGTATATATATATATATACATATATACAAAGTATTTCCTATTCATACGAACAAGTTATACATATTTATATTGATGTATATATCGAAAAAACGGGGTATTCCTACGTCTTTGTGATTGCCAGACTGCCAGATATACACAACTGTAGATTCCTATACAATGCATTTAATTCTACATACATATATATTGAATATATATATATAAATGATACATATATATATATATTATATATTTATACAATATGTAATAATTTTAATCACGAATTCCTTTTAATTAAGGTTAATTATTAATTATTTTATCTCTCCTCCCCTCCATACCTGTATTTTGTACATTTCATTATATTTAATTTATATAAATAATGACGAAGATGCACACATTTAACGTACGAATATCTCGTTTGCCACATCCTTTTTTCTATGCGTATAGAAATATCTCTTTTTTTATGTTACACGTCGTGATCGTGAATGGATGTTTCCTTTTTTATGTTTGTTAAACTCGCTGAATATTAGGGATTTTTTTACTTTTTTTATATCAAATGATTTGAATTGGACGGAGATGTAAAAAAGTACCAAATGCGAGGGTGCGAATGGTTTAAAGCACAGTAATCCTTTATATTCATCTCTCTTTGACTCTAATGTTCAGATTGAATTGTATTGGACGTTAAAGTATGTCGCATTATATCCGAATCTGAATGGCCGTGAGTAGCACAAGAACTCCTCCAATATGCTATGATTATTCTATAAATGTGGAAGGGATGTGCGAATGAGACTACTGTGAATAAATTCATTAAGATATTCCATAAAGGTGCATAGCACGTAATTATTCGAAAGTCTCATTTGGAGGTTCTGAGCATATTCGTAGAATTCACACCTCAAAATCTACTTTCATTTCATATTATTTTAATATTCTCATTATAATGTTATATCATTATTTATCATTGATATAAATTTTACGTTTGTAAAACATTTGAAACGTTCTGGTGCTACATCGGTTAATATGATCCTCTCTGTGTTCTACCATTCTTCACTTGAAAGTATTAATTCTATTTAAATAACATTCTATCCATACATTTTTTTTATTTTTTAATGCCTTGAGAACAGACAGAAAATACTCAACGACTCGTATTTTGGTATCTTTAAGATCTCCATGTCCCATATTCCTACGCCACATCTAACTACGCGTCACGGTTCGTCCAGTAATACTTTCCATAACTGTAGACAATATTTATGAGACAAGAAGCTAAACTGAAATCTAAATGATATAACCTTAATTAAAATTGCTACAGGTGGTAGCGATTGATTAACGAGAAATATATACTTGAGACCATTATAAATGGGTCTCTGGGTAACTCGGACATGATTATAACATTACGATCCACAATAGAAAAGAGAAAAACTTGAAACAAAAAAACACAGAAACACCCACACACACACACACACACATACATAAACACACATCTAAGTTGTATTAATTTATTATTCATAATTTTCCTCCCTTTTTATACATCCAACGTATATAAATAATATAAACATATATACATATATATTTTGTATAAAATGATCGAGAAAGAAAAAAGAAAGTTGTTGAAATGAAGTGAATATATTGCGTAGGGATATAATTTTTTTTTCAACAATTTTCAAATTAACAAAAATATTCTTATTCGATAGAACGATTAATGATAATCGATACTAATTTGTTTCTTCTAAATCGCCATGACGATGTACGGTTCTTCATTTTCTACCACAGCATTCAAAATAACAAATAGGCCAGATACAATTTTGGATGAATGAGAATTAAAATTGTTGGCTTGAATAATTTTATTTTATGAGCAACATATGTTCAATTATCATTCATCTCTCCATTTTTTGTGCAATAAATCGTGAAAAGAAAATATTGAAATAGAGTACAGTAGATTACAAATAATATTTATGAGAACTGCTTTTTTGGATTTCATTTAAAATTAGAGAGTTCATTCTAATCTATCTTAATTTTTTTTAATATACTTTCATCGATATCTGTATTAATTTTGAGGAAAATGGAATATTTCACCAGAGAAAAAATCATTTAGCTGTAGCAGGCAAGTGGCTAACACGGACACGAAAATACATTGAATTAGCTCTTCAATTCTAGCTGTTACAGCAGATACAGTGGTCACAAATGCAAATTTTGTTGTCTGGAATAACTAAAATTTACCACTGTATGGCCGAAGCCATAACTCCTGTGCCCCCGACTTTATGTTTTTCCAACACGTTAAGAACTGGAGAGCATAGATTGCAACTCCAGCCGATCAACAATCAATCCGGTACGTTGCTCATGGCGAATGAAAGAAGAAAAAAATCAGGAAATATCGAAGAAAGAGTAAACCTCTGCGTACGTATCTTCATTCCGTCGGTGACATAATAGAAATGATGACCGATATGTCGTCCAATCGAAATTCAGAACTCAAAAATTTCAAACTTCATTCAATCGATTGGCTTTACATACACAGGTATACTATAAACATATGAAAATATATATATATATAAAAATACATATATAGGTTATGAACGATGTAATGATAAATTATATTAACTGCCTCACGAGGCCTTGATGAATGACGACGGTTTTTACAAACAATCGCTAGTGATTTTAAATGAAGAAACAGTGTTACAGAGAACGAATTGAAGAATAATAATATTAGTCAACGTTATAAAAAAATTATGTTATATATATATATATATATATATATATATATGTATAATATATACGTAACCGTCGTCGTCGAGATGGAGATTATTAGATTATTAGATTATTAGATGATAGCTACGTAAGCAGTACTATTAGATTAGATCCTCAATGACCACCCTTTCTTCCTCCTCCTCCTTATTTCGTTTTTTTTCCCATAAAAATCATGGAAAATCTGTTTGATTGGTGTGGGAATACGATATGGGAAAGTATGGTGATTTAAAAATCAAGTTTTAATATCTATCGAGGACATGAAATTGAACTAACAAAAATTCCAAATAATAACTTGAAAGGGAACAATCAATTAGGACATTCAGCCATTTTTCATCCAGATTCATTTTATTGCGCAAAAAATTAGGTATTTCTTTTTAAATCTCTTACGCCGCAAAAAAAGTTCTCCGAAAGATCCAATTATGGGCGAAATTTTTTTAAAAATCTTTTTATTGTGAATAAATATCAAGTCCAGCAGTCTTCGCTTAACAAATTCTGCTCATTAAATCGCTCAAAAAATGGCCGAATTATATTTCCGGAAAAAAGAGAAGATTTGTTTTCTTGAAAAAGAAAATAAAAAATTAATTGACGTGCAGTGAATTGACCGTTTCGAGGTTCGTAAACAGGGCTGACTCTACTACACAAGCCAAGTAGATGAGTGTCTTGAGTGACGCTCCTGTTCGAAATATAGGGGAAAATTTAAATATGCAGTATTTTTTTCAGAACATTTTAATATGAACAGTTTTATTGTTAATTTCATTGCGCAGGATTTTGGTTCTTTTTGAGTAATTCTTTTTTTTTCAAATTTCAACTTTCTCGAATCAGATATATACGACATTACGTGATGAAATAAAATTGGATAATAAAAAAAAGTATTTAGTATGAAAAGAAAAAAAAAATAATACAATCATTCATCATCGATCAAAAAATATAAGAAAAATTCTATCATTCGATTGAAAGATATTCTCTCTTTCTCTGGATATTATGAGAAAGAATAAAAGTTAATGGAACGGAATGAGACAAGAAAGTATGTCTCTACTGAAAATAATAATGCGATGAAATTGTTTCATGAATCGAAATCCACGAAGAGCACTATCCGCTCTTTTCTGGGGATTCTCAATTTTACGCAACGACCACCTTTTATTGTTATAATCGGTGCGTATATTTCTCGTCAAGTTTCAATCTTTTATTCTTTCCAACTCAATACTCAATTCATTTTGCTCTCACTACGTGTATAAATATATATATATATATATTTTTTTTTAATTCGCTTTTACATGAATTCGTGAACATTTGAACTCTTTATTATTGACGAACTGTTTATTATGTTTGTGATGGAAGGTTATCTTTCGTTTATTTCTTTACACTATTATTATTAATACTATTATTCCTTTTATATCGCTATTCCATCATTATTGATATCTTTATCATTATTTTAGGATTTTAGGACATACATTAGAAATGTGTAAGATCAAATCTATATATCGTGCCTTTGAATTTCATATTTGATTCTCGAGAAAAGGAGAAGCAAGGAAGCACGCGAGGAAGTGATTGAAAGAATGGTAGCTTTTGCGTTTGAACAAAATTTCGCGAAAAAATTTTGTTTTTATTTATTTTTATGATTTTAAAGCGAACGAAACAATGAAAATAAAAGAAAAAGAGAGAAAGAGAGAGAGGGAGAGAGAGAGAGAGAGAGAGAGAGAGAGAGAGATAGAGAGAGAGGAAAACAGAAAATTGGACACAAAAAATTTCAAGTTTCGTCTTAGGAATTATATTATTCATATTCAATTATTATTATTTCTATAAGCTGCATACAACTCAAGCCTATCGCTTTATATAATCGGGCTTGTACGTAAAATATTGTTTTTTTTTCCTCAAAATTAGTTCATAAGACAAATTTTGTGTTGA
The DNA here is from genome assembly GCA_018340375.1 of Gonatopus flavifemur. Taxonomy (NCBI): domain Eukaryota; kingdom Metazoa; phylum Arthropoda; class Insecta; order Hymenoptera; family Dryinidae; genus Gonatopus; species Gonatopus flavifemur. Next base: position 2,439,736 of record JAFFJZ010000023.1, read on the forward strand.
GGATTGAAATCCCAATTTTAAAACGGTGTTTTATTGATTCTTTCCTTTTTTTTGTCGGGTGTCGGTCTATAAAATCGGGACTTTATTAGCCTATTTGAAATTGATAATTTTTTTTTCTTTCTTTAATTTAGAGTAATTTTAACGCACAAAATTTAGATGTATGAAAGGATTACTTGAAAGAAAAAATTGTAGCACTCGATTACGTTTATACAGATAAATTTGCACGAAACGGGGGAGAAAAGTAATTTTTATTATTCATTTCGGTATTGTGAGGATAGGAAAGACAAAAGAAGAGGAATATTCAATACGCGTAAGCGGCGGTTGTGTGATATTTAGGCTCTAAATTTTAATAATTTTATCTTTGATCTTTGTGATCATATGAGAAAAGAAGGGTTGAAATTCAAAGATTCCATCGCAAGGGAAGGGAGGTGAGTGAGTTTAATGACGAAATTCAATTATTAATATGTTTTGTCAAATGAGAATTTTTTGTTCCATGGTTGTTAATTGTTTTGTGATAAACAAAAATTTGGGAAAGATTTTTGAATAAAATGTGAATGAGGGTGGACAAAAGTTTTAGGATAGTTGGAATAGATGAGGTGGCCTCATTGATGAAAGGAAAAAAAAGATGCATTCAACACCGAGATATTTATACATGCATACACATATGCCATCCATGTATTTAGGGATTACGATGCTTTATTTTTTGTATGATATATAAGAAAAAAAATATATAAATACGTGAATATTATATGAAAGTTATGAGCGGAATATTCAAGAGGTAACAAAATGAAAGAACAATCCCTTTCCCTCTCCCTCCATTAACTCCCAATCGACCCCTTTTTCTCTCCTCGTGAGTGATTTTCCGGATTGAATTGATAATTCAGATTCGTCGGAGGGGAGCGCCAAGTCTCGCCGCTTCGCGCAACTGAATTAATATTCAAATCCAAATTCTTTTCTGATATTCAGCCCGGTGTATTAAAGTGAGAGAATTGAAATGAAAGAGAGGAGAAATGATCAGAGTAATGTGAGAAAAATTCATCCGGAGCTCGCTTTTAAAAAATAATAATAATTTTCTCTAAATTGTGATGAGATGATGTTGATAAAAATTTGAGATTTAGAAATTTATTAACTTTTATATATAATTATAATCTTTGGCCGTACTATTTGTTTTGTATTTTTTTGGTAATAATTTAAAAATGTTGTTAAGTTATGAAAGTTGCGGATGAAGTCGATGCATGAATATATATTGGAACGATAAGAAAGGAAATTTGTTTGAAAACTGTTGTAAACGAGACCCGTGACTCGGTGAAAAATATGTTTTTTCTTCTTTTTCAAAGTGGAAATGTAAAACAATATTTCCAATATTCGTAAGACGTTAGATCTTAAGACGAAGAAAATTACTTATTTTATAATTAATAGATTGATAAAACAAAAAACGATAATATGGACGAGCAAAGTCAAAAACTTGCCTCGGCATAAAGAATCAAGTGTGTGCCAAGTTAAAAAAAAATGTGACAAAACTTAAGAAAATGTTAAAAAAAAAAAATTATTCGAGCGTGACGAGGTTATTTCGTTTGTTCAACAAACGACTCGTCCCTCGTGTCGAATCACAAGCTTTTCTTCTCTCTGTGAAAAAAATAAAACATTTAAAGTTGAAATAATTATCTTTTATTGTTAATATTAGGTATTTTGTAATGAATTAATGATTCATGTTATATACATGTTCGAATCTCGTTGAATTGGAAACAAAACACAAACATGATATCCAAAACGGACTGGTTCCGCTTTTTCTCTCGATGTATACTTTTTATTCCTCTTTTCAACTTTTCGAAGATATTATTACGTTACAACAGAGATTTTAATAGCATATTTTTTCCTCACCGAGCCACGACTTCGTCAATGAATGAAACAAATGATTTTTGAAAAGATTTTTTGTCAAATTAGTTTAGAAATGAAACACAATAAAAAGAGAATAGAAGTATGTATACACATATATATATCAAAAGGAAATACAAAAAAAAACATTGAATCGAGCGAGAGTCGAACAATATAGATGTGTCAGAACGGGAGAGCCTTGTTTTAAGTGCCTTCAGAATACGATTTTTTAAAATCAACACAAAGAAACATTGAGAAACATGCAAGAGAAAATGAACGAGGCGTTGAGCGGTATATCTATATTGTTTTTAATTATTTTACAAGCTGTGAATAGATTGTAACTAAGGTATTATATTTTTCTCTCAAACTTTTCATAGGAACTTTTTTTTTTGTAATTCACGCTCAGCGCTTCTCACAAATATATGATGAAAATATGCAAAATATATATAATAAAAATTCACTATTATTATTATTATTATTATCATCGAAACAAACAAATTTTCAGCCATTTGTCAGCCAACAAACGATCATTCTTAATTATTAATTATTATATATTTTTTCATCTTAATTTTATATTATATATATTATCATTATTATTAATAATCAGAGAAAGTGAAACAAACAAACACAATTATGATGATTTTCCCCTTTCGCTTGGATTGCATATTTTTTCTGTACATGTGAAGACTCGACAGACCCACATACAAAAATACATCTCTATTAAATAAGTATAGATATATATACAAATATATTAATAGAAAAAAACGTGTATTATAACAAACCGCATAGATCGAAATTGTTCCTCTTTTTTCTCTGACGATAAAAAAATATTAGATTTACATACATTCGTAGACACATACCCACACGAATGTGTTCCCTACAAAAAAGTAAGAAAAGAAGAAGAAGAAGAATTTGTTTTTGACACAAAGGTTAATTGTTTTTAACGTTTTTCGTCACAAACGACCGATCAATGGACATTCCTTCGTCATTATTTCAAACACCGTTGTTGAATTGTCTGAAATTATCGAGAAGACATTTCCATTATTTTTTTCGATTGATCGATCGTTTGTTTCTCGTATTTTTGTTTATATACTGTATACATCCCACTGTGATTTTTTTGAATCTGTTCTTTTTTTACTATTTTTTTACTGTACGCATATTTCGATCACTGTGAACATTCCAAAAACTCATTGCATTCTTGTTTCCATTCTTTCGTTTGTTTGTCTTTTTTTTTTTTTGCAATTTCCTATGTCAATTTGTAGAAAGCTTTGTATTGAATTTTAGAGCAAAATAAAGTCTAGAAAGACAGTAAATAGCGGTGAGTGATTATTTAATGAATATTTTTAATTTCCTTCCCCTTTCTTTGGTATACAGTATGCAGTAATCGTGCTCAGGAGACCAGGAAATCCTTCAAAATTGAATGGAGTTTTCTTCTATCGCAGGATAATATGTACGTTTTTATTTTATCTACAGGTTGGTTTTAAGAATTTGATCAAAATGAAACGTTTTTAATGATTTTTTTCACATATTGACCACGAATTACAGCATCCTTAACAGTATTGTGTTTTTTGGGCGTTTTAAGAACTTTCGAATGCTGTTAGGGATACAATCGGTGACGTGGAGTGTGTTACAGATCATGATAAGAATATATGAGTATCAACGTCATCAATCGTTATGCGATTTGCACGATTTTTAAACTTTTTCGACACTAACGATACAAATTTTTTCTTACAGGTGTTCCGGTTTTTAGTTGAATTTCATCGACGTTATGAGGAGGGTTCCGAATATCAATGACAAGAGACCAAGTTGAAGTGAATTCATCTTCAAATCTGCCTTTCTGACCCAAACAAAACATATTATCAAATATCTAAGTATCTAAATCGAGTATGCTTCATCGTTTGGTGATAAAGTAAATTTCCGATATCAACTAGAACCGTAAAATAATCCAACGCTTCTCAAGAACCTTGAACAGTATCGAAGACTTCCAGTGTTATTGAGATAGTAAAACTCAGAAGAAAATTTCAAAATTCGCGTGTGGACTGAGATTCCTGCTCCGGACAAGTCTGGTTCCTCCCAGAATCCGTTTGACCCCTCAGGTTCTCGTCAGAAACCCTCCAGGCCCAGGTGAGAGCCTGGAGAGTATCAGGAATCCTGAGTGGAAGTCCGGGCGTAGTCCATATGCGAATTCAGGAATCCTTCGCATTCGGGAATTTGCATCTGAGGAAATAGCAGCGTTTATTGGGACGTATGAACACTACAGAAGATGGCTTGATTCCAATGAAAGTTTTCTTCCATCTACTGACTTGTGCTACTCACTTTTATGCACAAGTTGATAAGAATTTCAGGATTTAAACGGAGCGGAGATAGGTTATTCACTGGGTTTTCTTAATGTCTCAAACATATACGGAATTGTTCGAAACAACTTGTCTTTGATTCACTCATTTCGCTGATTCATCCCCTTAAAAATGATAATTATTGGAAATTCTCCTCAAAAACTACGACGAAGATTGCAGGGCCGAGGGTAGTCTTGGGACTACTCTTATCTGATGTTTCATTAGATTTGTTTGTCAGTTTCAACTGGAGTTCCTGAAATTCCCATGAAGCGATGTGTGGTCGTCTAAGGAGTACAAAAAAGCACGCAAAAAGATACCAACTCACAACGGTAAAATTATCCAAGATGCGGTAAGAACGATAATAACATATGTATTTCAAAAAGACTTTGAATGTACAATAACGCCCCACCTCTGTGATATCTGTATTCCGATTTCAACCCAAAGTATTTGAAGTAAAGAATGTTTTGTATTCTTTCCACTATATCAAAAACATAGCACTATGATGAGAAGAAATTTCTTAAAGCTTCTGAAATCTGTTAGAAGCTCTGCACACGTTTGCTGATTATGAATTCTTTGGAATATTTTGAGAATTCTCATGACACTGTAATGAACTCTTCATTGAACCCCTCTGAAATTTCAAGAGTTTGTTCTTCAGTTTACATCATTTTCATCACAGGAAATCATATGGTTTAATTCCTTTTGCAGATGTCTCTTTTTCGGAGAGATAAGTTTCTAGAAAAATACAATTTAGAGGAAAGTTTCCCATTTTTAAAAATAAGAATTCTTTTTTCATACCGAAAATGCACAAGAACTCATGACCACGTCAGGATCAGCGCGCTGTGTGGATTTTAGTCCTTTATGACCGATTGCGTAATGTTATACTGACAATAATGAAGAAGTAGGATTCAGGTTAATCAAATTGATCCCTACCGATTCTTCACCTGAATCCCACGTTGAAGCAAAGAGTTCCACCGGTGGCAGTCCTGAATGGAATAGTTATCGTAATCTTCTCTTCGAGTATGCGCAATTGTCTTCTGAATTCTTACTATATTTTTCATCTGATTCCACCAAATTTTCAACCAATTTCATGAATATATAGAGGATACACTCAATCACCTTAATATGCAATCTTTTGCCTTCTGTCAAAATCGTTTGGTTTTTCTTGGACAACCCTATACCAATCAAGATTCTTTAACAATCTTGTCTGAAATCGGTATGGAACCTCTCTTGCTGCGTCTCATAATCAGGTATTTTCGTTGCTACCATCGGATAGCAACAGACAAAGCTATACATTTAGGTTCTGTCCAACACTAGTATTGCGTTGAAAAATGACCAAAAAGTACCATTCCAACGATGGTTTCAACGTATGAAATTTCTAGGATTTGCAACTACAGATCCATACAGTGTCAAACGTTGATAAATTAGTTGCGACGCATGAGTAATCAAGAACCAAAAGAACCAATGATAAAGAACAAACCTCGCTGATTCAAGCTCTTTTTGTTGCAGGTTGTTGGGTGATGCCGAGAGTGTACTACTGTTGTAAGATATGTCACAAACCATACCTCAGACGTAATTCGATGCAGAAGCACATGCGATACGAGTGCGGAATAGAACCAAGATTTATCTGTGATATGTGCGGAAGGAAATTCAAGCACAAACATCATCTTGCGTATCATCTGCACAATAAGCATAAAATCAAACGTGAAACATCCATCAGAAGTTATGTGCGGAGAGAACGAAACATTCAATAAAATTATTGTTATTTACCACGAAAACAATTCTTTTCTTTCTTTTTTGTTTCTACGATATTCGTTTTTCTTATTATATGTATATTCCTGTTTCTTTAATACTTCGTTCGGATTTCGGTAAGGGAGGGTTAGTCGACGATAATTGTTGTGTACATTATGATAATAACAGAAAAAAATTGACACTATATTCTGCTTTACACAAATACGGCTCGAAGGATGATGGAACAGTATTTGAGGAGAGAAATATTCGTTTCTTCATAATTGATTTACTTTCAGGTGCAAGGAGTTGGAGATCAAGGAGAAGACCGGATACCGAAAAATGGTACTGCTGTCAAAAGTGTGGAAAAAGTTATACCTGGAGGGACTCATTGAACAAACACATTCGAAACGAATGCGGAATGGAACCGAGGTTTCCTTGCTCCCTTTGTGGAAGAAGATTCAAACATAAACATCATCTCATAACTCATCTCAATACCACTCACAGACGGAATCATTGATGTCATTTTTAGTGGAGAAAAACAAACAAATCGTGTAATTGTGTTTTCCTTTTTTTTCTTTCTGTCAATTATCATCGGTCGGAAGGTTTCAAGATCCCCTAATTTATCGAGATCTATTTTTTTCGATGATGAGAGATTGGTTTTGGGTTCAGATGAATAGGGAGAGGCCCGTTGTCAAGGTCATCATCCATTCATTATGCAAATAAAGTTTATGGGAACGATAATGTACAACTCTCTGATCTCAGCTAACATAGTTGGGCTTGATATTGAATACCAGTGACTTTCGGAAGACCCTTCTCATTGAGTTTATGAGCCCTGAGGTCCCCAGTAAGCACAGAGAAGTAGAGCCTTCTTTCAGAGTTCTTAGAGGTGACCAACGTCCAACCAAAAAACATCTCCAAGTTGAATTTTTTCTTGAAGTGGTCTTTGAGATAACAGCAAGCTCAAAGCAGGCTTTTGCTTGGACATTGGTCAGCTCTAAGAGCGCTAGAAGAAAACTCTTCTCCATTGTGTTTATTAGATATACTACTGTGCTCAAGAAGTAAAGTGACATTTGAATTTGAACTCTGCGCGCAAATGTATTTGGGGAAGTGCTCTTATTGTTAGGTTAGTAAGAAAAAAGTGAAACATTTGGTGCTTGTAAATCGCCGATTAACAATTAGAGATCTTGCTGATGATGTTGGCATTTCAAAAGGATCAGTCAATATCATTTTGAAGGATGTTTTGAGCCTCAGACTCGTCAAATCTCGATTGATACCGAAAACAATGCTCTGTGACTATCAGGACAAAATGAGACGTGGATTTATGCTCACGACCCGGAAACAACCGATCAATCAAGTGACCAAACCAAAAAAACTGCGCCAAAGTTGCTCAAAAATCAAGGTTATGTTGACTGTTTTCTTCGATTATCGTTTGAGTTCCTTCCTTCGGGTCAAACTGTCAACGAAACATATTATTTGAGCGTTATGCGTCTTTTACGTGCAACTACTCGCCCTAAGAGACCGAAATTGTAGCGAGACAACTCTTGGTTTTTGCACCACGACAATGCACTGGCTCACACTGCATTGGTTCTCCGTGACTATTTCGCAAAAACCCGACCCATATCGTTCCACAATCACCGTATTCACCTGATTCGGCAGCGTGCGACTTCTGGCGATTCAACAAACTCAAAAGACCGCTCCGAGGACGACGTGTTGATCGAGGAGATTCAAGCCGAATCGAAGAGCGAGCTGAAGGCCATCCCGGAAACCGACTTTAACAACTGTTCCGAAGATTGGAAAATGCGTTGGCAAAAGTGCATTGTATCAGGCGAGGGGGGGGGGGGAATAAATGAAGATTTTTGAAAATAAATGCTATGTCACCTTATTTTTTGGACACAGTAATACACCGATTTCAGAACCGTATTGTTGTCGCTGTATCATTGCATTCCATGTGGGAATTATTTCTAGATAAAGCGTGTAAGCTCCAGTAAGAAATGGTATGCTCAATCATTCGGAAACTAGTCTTGTCTTCTTCGCAATCCTACATAAAATTAGACTAGGCTCGGACCAGCGATATGGTAGTTGATGAGTTTTCCCGATGGACCGCCGATTTTTTTTTTACTTGGCACTTGATTCATGAGCTATCGGATCAACCACCAAGGTTGGTTCCAAGATTTTGACTGATGGAAACCAATGGTCCTTGTTTTTTCCCTTGCTGCTAGGCTGATAGCGTGCTTGGCTCCGGAACTTACACACTGAAATTTTTTCTCAGTTCGGCCCTGAATAGGGCTCACATTCATCATTGTAAATAAATTGAGCAGAATAATTTCGAACGAACATTGAAATTGGGGAAATCATTGTCACTATGCCTTAGTAGCACAAAAATTTAATCTCAGCTGGAAATGTGATTCTTTGGCAATTCAGGCCCTGCCTTGGGCCAAATTTGCACGATCTGGGCCAAGTTAGAGCCTTTGAAGGTCCAATTTGGGGGAAGAACGATTTCTAACTGGGGTAGGAACTCTAAGTATTTCTCAACAGAATGAAAAAAGTATCCAGCAGAAAACGAAATAAGCGTGTTTTGAAACAACCAATATAAATAAATTGACTTCATCTAATATCAGGGACTAAGTAATTAAAAAATTGTAATCCCCAAATAAGTACTGAGTCGTGGGATATTTCAGTATGAAATTGAGGGAGTTAGGAGTATCTCTCATACAGCTTATCTTCCCCATAACCGCAGATTTCCGTAAACAAAAACTGCACTGTAAAAAATTTCTATGAGAAATATCACATAAATGTTATGAAATAATTAACACATACATGCGTTGGGAATTTTCCAAACTTGTTCGCAAATTTCCTGTGAAATGTTGAGAAAAATCCCATAACGTTTGGAATTTTTAGATGAATTCATAGAAAATTTCATGTACCGGGAATTAATTTGTAAATTTTATCTGGTTTCTCGATTATCTTCTATCACCGCAAGACTATTGAATTGATATTTGATTCAAATGAAAATTCCTATTTAAATATCTCGCAATATCACTCTGATGAATGGAAACCGAAAGATACCAGAGAAATCTGCGTGCAAGGCATGAATAATGCAAGCTGGAGGAAACATCCGGAAAGAAAATTACTCTCTTCATTGAAAACAATAAAGTTACGTGAATAAAGATTTGTACCATATGTGAATCAAACAAAGAGAAAGAAATTCTTGAATAAAATAAAATTGTAGAATAATGAAATCAAACCAAATTGAGAAGATTTTCTAATTGTAAACAAGACAATGAAGGAGGTAGATAAATAAAAAACAACTCATGACAAATTGTACACAACTATCGAATGATACCCGTATACTCTAAGTTTATTTCATTTTACTCATCTCCTTATCGAATCCCTCACGAACGTAAGTAACAATGAATTACGGAGCAATTAGAAGAGAAAAAAATACAGGGGAAAACATCATTTGTCTAATAAAGACTGTGGAAAATGAGATTCAGGATAATACTAACGAAGAATCCTCTTTTTCCTTTTTTGTTTTCAGGTAGACCAAGAAAGACGAAAATTAATCCAAACGTCCGAGGTCTTTTTTTGTGTCAAAGGTGTGGGAAAAGTTACACTTGGAAGGATTCTTTAAACAGGCATCTGAGAGAAGAATGCGGAGTTCCTCCTAGATACGGGTGTCCAGAATGCGGTATGCTATTCAATTCGCGGAGCAATTACTTTAGACATATGAAAAATTCTCATAGTTATTTGTTCATTTAAGAGGACAATGCTTACATTGGGCGTAATACATTCCTTTTGATTTTTTCTGGTTAATATTATTTGTTTGAGGTTTTTGTATTGCGAATACTAGAATCGTGATCCCTAGACAGCACATGAACGTTCTCTAAACAGTTTCTGAGATTTCGGGAAACGGTTTTAGTTACAATCAACGATTTTCAACCTCAGTGGAACATGAGTAGAAAATATACTGAGAACAAAATCGGAGCCAAAGTCGAGTCCAGCCCTACCTACAGTGGTTATATTATTATTGAGGTAGCCACGCGGAGAAAATATTCCATTAAATATTACAGTGTACCACCGGATCAGCGCGCCATATCGGTGCCTTCGAGGAAAATTGCTGTTTGATTGTATAGAAGTACACAGTCATTTTTCTCGAAGAGACCGATATAGCGCCTTGATCCGGTGGCACACTGTGATTTTTAATGAAGTATTTTCTCCGCGTAGCTACTTCAATGATAATATAGCCACTGTAACCAGGGCCGTCTTCAAGGCAGGGCACACCGGGCCCGAGCCCAGGGCCTCCTGCAAAAGGAGGGCCTCTTTGTAGAAAAGCGTTAAGATTGTTATATATTTTTTTAAAAAGGTTACCTCAACAAAATGGAATCAAGTTATTTTAAAAATGAAACTAATAAATACATATATATATATTCGTTTTAAAATTTATTTTTCACTTCGATTGAACAGTTTTTTACGACATTTTTTAGCCTAAAAGTCAATCATCAAATCTTTAAAATCTATTTCTTTTAATAAATCTGATTCGATGCACATGATAGATAAATTGTGTAGCCTTGACTCGGTCATCGAATTTCTTATATCGCTTTTTGAAAATTTCAAGATTTTACGTCTCCTTACATGGACCTCCACTCTAAGTAGGCCCAGGGCCTTCAAGCAATGAAAGACGGCCCTGACTGTAACTAGAGTTGGGCTCGACTTTAGCTCCGACTTTTTTCTCAGTGTAAGTGGATGAATGTTATACTTGGATATAAAATAAATGAAAGAAGATTCAACTTCGATTCCACATAGATAAACAGAGGAAAATATGTTTTAAAATATCCATTATTTATTTATTCAGGATAGCACCAGTCGGTGAAGGAAAAAATCGTACATCTGAATATAGCTTTGGAAGTACTATAAATACACACGGAAGGAAATCACGTGTGAATTCGGCATTGGTTGTTGTTATTTCGACATAATTGCTGACGTGAATGCAATTGGAGTAAAATTCACATTGGAACCGATGTTATGTGTGCATTGCTACTGAAGTAAACGGCAGCAGGCGGTTGCTATGGTAACCATGTTAACAATGTAAATCCAACAGGACTTTTTTGGAGTAAATTCTACATGAAATCCACACCTCAATCATAACCCCACTTTTCATATAATTTTTACGCGGTCATTTTTTTCCGTGCAGTTTCCCACATAGACAAAAAGATATCTTTTCGAAATCTAAAAGATGTCTTGCGACTTCGCAAGATGTCTTACAAACTGTTCTAAAAGATATCTAAAAGAAGTCTAAAAGATGTCTTATGCGACAGTTTTAGACATCCAAAACATATCTTGAGTAAGACATCTTTTAGAACTCTTACTAGATATCTAGAAGATATCTTTTAGACTTCTTTAACACGAGTTTTAGATATGATGCAAATTTTTCTTAGGACCTCTTCCCTGATTGATCAAAAAAACCCATTCCTTCCTAATTAACGTGCAGAATTGGAATTTTAATGTGAATTTATTACATTCAATAGGAATGAATAGGTTCTATTAACCACGGTTGAAGCACACTTTCAGATGATCTGAAAATGTCTTGCGAATTATATATTCCATCCCTGTAACTTCCCCAAGACACAGATCTTTTAGATGAAATTCACGTTTATTATACGTACATTTATGTTCAAGGAATGTTCGGACCATCCAATGTCCGGACGTTCAATGCACCTCCACTGAATATTCTTTGGACCTTCGTGTTTTTTTGGAATTACAAACTATGACCGTAGAAGTTTCTTGTACGCCTGTTCAAAATATCTCATTGAACCCACTGATTCCGATGCAGATTCTATTGGTTCAATAAAATTCTTTAAGCAGGAGTACTTGAACGAATTAAGTTTTCAATCCGTGCAACATCAATTGACGTCGACGTGATCTCATTTGGTCAGTAGAAACAATGCACACTATGAGATTATAAAAATTTTTATAATGAAAGTCGCCAATTATTTGATTTCATATCAAAATTGATATATTTTTTAATTCAGGCCTATAATCATTATCAGTATATTAATATATTATTAATATTGTGATTTTGATTTTCAAGATATCTTAAAGATGTCTTTTATTAAATCTTCAAAGACATCTTTGAAATAAAATCTATTAGACATCTTTAAGATAACTTCAAGAGACTTCTTAGAAATGTCTCCAGTGAGACATCTAAAAGAAGTCTGTAAGTTGTCTTTTAGAAATGTCGAAAAGATGTCTTTGTTCAGACATCTTTTAGATGTCTTTATGATTTGTATGTTTATTGGAATTCCAGTTTATTGAGTTTGATGCAATCCATCTATCTTAAATCCACGATTTCCATTCATTCACCTACTTTCCACTTATAATTCACCGAAGCTCGAAATAGAGAATGAATGATTACCCTCCCTGGTTAAAGAAAGTCCATAGAATCTGACGAAATGAAATTCAATGGGATTTGGTCGGAAAATTGTGCAGGATCCAATCAAAATCACATTGAAAAAAATACATCCATCTGATGAAATTCCATTGAAAATGGTTGAACAGGATTTGGTCAGAACATGGTGCAGGATTCAATGAGTTTTGGCGAGAATCAATTGGTTTGTTCAACCAGGGCTGTACGGGAAACACACTGGGAAAAATCTGAAAACCAATCTAACGTGAGGCAAATAATTCGTTATATCGTCACATAGAGTTCACTATTTGATTTCCTGTACAAGGGGTGAAAATGATTTTCATAGACAGATTTCATTCAAAGTGAAATTGAAGCTACATTCTGAAACATTCTGAGAATCTTCGCTGCTGTCTGGGTCCGTATTCTATTTAGAATAAATTTTTTTGATTATCGTAAGCATACTTTACGTAATGATAAAATATCACTGATCATGTATCACTTCCTCAACTCAATTGTTGGGGAATTTAGATGAAAATTCGATTTGCAAAGTTTCGGTCGCATCGCATACGTTGAAGATTCTCTGGTAGATTGCTTGTCCGATTCTTTGCACTTTTCTTCTCTAGGATTTTTGATAGTCCCTTCTCTGGAGGAGTCAAAATCAAATTCTTGAATGGTAAAAACGGTTACGGATATCATATCATTTGAATTTTATAAGATTAACATTTTTGTTACAGAGAATTGTTGTTATTTCTTTCTGTCAAGAATTTATGTTCCCAGTATTCGAGGTGTTGTAAAATAAATATATGCATTTATAGTTTACTTAATTTAGATATCAACTTATGAATCACTGAGATTTGTAAATATGAAATAGAATTAATGAATAAATTGTGATTTATTGGAAGTTGATTTACTGTTTTTCATCCGCTAACTATTTTCATAACCATATTGGGAAAAAAATCAGTGGAGCCAACTACGCGGCGAATTTAAATACAGCGAATTCCGCCAAGAGGTTGGTTCCACTATTCTTCTTTTTCAGCACATTTTCAATTATTATGAATAAAGTTAGAGAGATTGGTGTGATACACGGAGCAAAAAATGGCGGACGCGATTCTCTTGCGAGATCACGGACATCCTGGTGGAATAAAAGCATGCGATGTTGAGGGTTATTTTCTAATGCAGCGATGGGAAAAACCCCATACAGCACCGAAGATTTTATTAAGATTGCAGAAATCTAACATTTGAAACATTGAAATATTTCTATGACATTGCTGTATGTCACACTGAGGTTTCAGAGTCCCTTCAGAAATATTGCAATGTCCGCTAATCTTACATTTCAATGCAATATTTCTGAATTATTCCTGCAATGTTCCAAGAATATTTATAAAATATTTAATTGCAATGTTTCTTTCGTAATATATTTGGGACATTGCAAGTAGATAACATTTCAATTGACAGATTTTTGACATATTTCTGTGAAAGTATACTCAGATGTAATGAAAGTGAAAGATTGAAATGTACATGAGACATTACTGAAATCTGTGGTGCTGTATGGGACGCCACCTTCATGCAATCATTCTAACTAACGCATAGGGAAATTCCATGCGTTGCGTGCAATCGCTCTATGGTTACTAGTTAGAATGATTGCGTGAAGATGGCAGCACCGATTAGTTCACCATTTTTCTTTCCGTGTACAAAATATCCCACACAGCACCACAGTTCCACAAGAATTCATAATGAATTCTGATTGAACTGATTGTGTTCTTGAAGAATGTTTCAAGAATTCTTCTGGGACTGTGGTGTGGTGTGAGATATTTGGATATTGGGATTGCATTTATCCCTCCCACTCACAGTAAAAAGTAAAACTTAAAATGATCCCGAATATCAGCTTAAAAATGCAGCCAAAAGTAGCGCCTTTTCCAACTGGAAGTAAGCAATGAAAAAGACTGAATTTCAGTCAATTCCATCTTACTTCGGAAATTAAGATGGAATTCTATCTTAATTCCAAAGTAAGATGGAATTGACTGAAATTCAGTCTTTTTCATTGTTGACTTTCAATTGGAAAAGGCGCTACTTTTGGCTGCATTTTGAAGCTGATATTCGGGATTACTTTAAGTTTCACTTTTTACTGTGATGAGAACAAAAGTCAACATATAAAAAGAGAAACTTAATTTCAGTTGAAATATGAGCTGAATTTAAGGTGCAGCCGGAAAAAGACTCATTAGGCTTAAAATCAGCCACTGGAAAACCTCAAACTCAAACAAGAATACAGCTTACATCAATCTCTATTCAACTGAAATTCAAAGCGAATTAATTGTTCCTGATAAATGGGTTCGTCCATTGTTTTTCGTTTTGTTCTACTCAACATAGCGTTACCTATACCCTGGTGAAAATACAAAAGGAGAGGAAGCGGATATTGAAACCAATGAAACGTGGAAATGTTCCAATTTCCTGCTAAATTACGCTTTGGTGACTCTTTGTCACGCTCAGATGACTCTTTGCTTGCGTTCTCGTTACGCTTTTGTTGTGTTTCAACGCTTCATTTTCACCAGGGTAGGATATATCGACCATGAGGAAGTTGTGTGTTTATTCAAAGGATGCAAAACAAAAGTTCCCTGTCGTGTGAATTTATTCACTTCACTTGTTGACTGTTCAATTATACCGTGATCGTAGTTTTTGAAGATTGAACACCTCTAACTCTCATCGGGAGATTCGAACCCACGTTGTTGCTGGAATAATCTGTCCTAGTCCTTTGCGTTCAACCACTTTGCCATGGTACCGTTTCGATCGACGCATGTAATAAATAATTTCATGATAGTATAATTTGATAGTATGTGTAGTTTGAAGTCGAAGATAAATTTGGAAAACATTTTACGGGAACTGAGAATTATTGCAAATGTGAATACCCCCGAAAGTTTGAAATAATTCCAATTTGTGTTGTAATGTTGAAGTGAAAATGTCAAAATAAAAGTCCATTCACAATGTGGAAAATCCAATAACAAGCTTTTACGGAATTGATATTACAAAATGTTACCCAATTTGTTAGGCACCTTGAATAATAAATAAAGAACCTGAAATAATTTGACTGAATTGAAACTGTAAATCATTATATGCACATATATACACTGTTAGAAATTTCTGCATTAATTTTAATGTATTTGCTGGAAGTTTTTTTCAAATACGCGCATGAATTGAGTTTCATACACATTTTACATCAAATTTAATGTAAACTATAGCAAAATCTATATTTTTTCAATGTTTTGGTACATCAAATTTAATGTAAAATGTGTATTAACCTGAATTCATGTACGGTATTGAAAAAAACTTCATAATATTTCTGACGGTGCATGTGTACGTATCAACAATTGTAACACTGAAAATGAAAGAATTCTAATCTTATTTTCAGATATTTTGGACTGAATTATCCATCAAACTTTACATGGCTGTGTATAAGATATGCATTGCCCAGCATGTATGTACCATGGGGCCAACCCCGGCCCAGCATGGGCCACATCCTGCCAATATAGGCCTAAGATTGGGCCAAAGTAGGACCAGAGTTGGCGAGAGTTCATACACGCTAGGGTTGCTGATAATCAGCACATTATCCGATTTAATTGAATTTAATACGGCCATAACTCTTTTTCATCCCATATTACGGCTGAAATCGTAACATTGCAGATTTTGAGCCTCATCTGAAAATCAGTCGATCATGGAATTAAGATTCACTTTTTACTGTGATTTGGAAAAGTTTTTCCAAAGTCACACTGTTTTTGAAACGAATGTTCAGAAGCTCTCGTTTGCGTTATTGCACGGAAAGAATTGGAGATGAGTAGACTACTCGTAGCAATCCAATTTCACGAAGTAAGCCTCTCTCTCTCTTCCGGGGCACGAAACCCGCCCCATTCTGATGAGCTGTATGATTTACTGACTTCTGCTCCAGACTCGGGGCTTGGAACGCCCCCCGAACGGGAGAGCTGTTGTGCACAGCTGGAGGTGATGCTGCCGTTCTTCTTACCGTAAAACTGTTCGCTCGCTTTTTTTTCCGTATGCGAACGTGGGACGCGCCAGCTCACGCCCCTCTGCACCGAATCTTTTCAGCGAATCGAAATGAACATTTTAGCTGGCATATTGCGGATTTTTCTGCAGAAATAGTGGCGCTTTAGCAACAGTTTCGATGCGATTCTAACTTTTGGTTCCCAGACAGAAAAAGGTGCGACTGCAATATTGAATAAAAAACGCTGCTAATGATAGGCACATGGCTTCCTCGATTGGTTTCATACGACATAGTGGGGGGGGGGGGGGCATGTTTGCAGAATGTTTGTCAAATAATGCGAATCAAAAAAATAAATTCCTCACAGTTTTCAACCGATTGGAATGAAACTAATATGGGACCAATATCGGATCATAGCTAGAACGTGGTGGAAATTTTATTGGAATCTGATAATAGGAAGCGGAGATATGCGTGTTTTTTTGCCACATTTCCTCTTGCTCCTCCAGTTCTTTTGAATGAAGCAAGCTGATACTTATAAGGGACCAATATCACCAACGTGATCTACAACTGTGATACAGATTTCTGACCGATCGGATAATACCAACAGAAGATATGCGCGTTCGTACAAATGCTGACAGACAGACAGACATGGAACCAAATTTGTTCCTCAAGCTCCAACAAGTGTCTCGGTGTAAGGAATTTTGATTTCTGACACCAAATATTTTTTTGACCTTCCGGATGATCATTAAGTTTCCTCTACCAAGGAAGCAAAAAGGAGGACGTTTTCTGAACTTTCAGAATAGATCACGGTGTTTTGGGATATGTAACGTAGTACTTGAAAAATATGATGTCAGAAAAAAAGGAAATTTGCAGGGATGTAGGAGGCATAATGCAAAGAAAAAAAAAGCACTCAGATTTCTTATGCTTGGGTGAGTTACTTACAAGTTTCATTGTTCACAAAATGTGGCAGCTGGCAGCTTTTACTATGAAACCTTTACAGATTAACACGATGTTACGGTACATCTGTACAAAGAAGAAAAAGAGTCCACAGCAGTATATTGTAGTCACTAACTACAGCTTAGGTTCCCTTCATCTTTCATGAACGCGTGGTGAAACTGTGGTAGTTTTCATGTTTTGGGAACACTAGGTGAGGGAGACGATAAGCCAGAATTATTTGCGTTCGCCGTGCCATTCTCAACGTGTGTAGAAAATGAATATTGGCTTGATTTTTACCAGAAATTGGTAGAATTGTATTGTAAGAAATATGTGTGGAATTTTCCACCAAAAAGAGATGGCAGCGAAGTTGCTCCATGGATGGACAATTCTTCGCTATGACTTGGTGGACCTTTTCTTCATTTGTAGAAGGTTCAAAGCCCAAAAGGTGAAATTTCCCTGGCAATTAGGGAAAGAAATCCATCACCGGTGTAAAGAAGTACTTAACATATTACTTGTAATGTAGAAACATACTGATCCGATGTTAGGCAGCTTTGCAAAAATGTTACACGATAAATGATAAAATTTTCATAATTCCTCTAGAAATTGAGACTTTATGAGAAATTATGAAGAATTATGGGATTTTTTCCGCCAGGGTGCATACGTACACACCCTAAAGTTTTGACAATGTTAATATAAATTTCAATACTTTCTTAATTCCATTCCTTCGACTTCAAAATGGACATTGGAACCCCCTGGAGCATTTCAATGGTCTGTGTTCCGTGGCAGAACAAGAGGATATCAGAAGAATGAAATGTTCTGTGAAGTTTCTGATTTAGCTAAAATACATTGAAGGATTTGGATTTTAAGAGAAAGATATCTCAAAAACTAAATCTGAAACTTTGCTGTGATTTACATGAAAACGACATGAAAAGATTTTGTTTCTGGCTGCGGTTTTTTTTCTCATTTCAGTTGCTGATTCACTCGACAAAGAAGAACAGAATTTTCGCTTGCGATCTTCTTGAAGATTTCCTCTCATCCAGAAGAATAAAATATCAACGCATGCATTGGAACTATGAAACTGCCGCGTAAGATGTTCTTCGTTTATAAGGAATGATCGAATCTTCCCCAAACGACGGGACGAACGTATGTAACGAATTTTAATTCGATTTCATTCTTTTCATAGAATAATGAAAACCAAAATGTTTGACAAAAGAAAATTTGGCTGAACAACTAAAATCATCCTGAGATTTTATTTTTGTTATTCATGAAATAATTTGATATTGAAAGCATTAAATTTTGTCTCTGGAATTGAATGAGATTGGGTTGAATCAGACCCGGCCAGCAAAGCGCTCCTAAATTTGCGTTTATGCTATTTGGTAGCGATTTGGTAGTATTTTACTAGAAGCACCACTTGGTACGCGGAGAGAAAAAAACATACTCTAAATGCAAGGGAGCCCTCCACGCTTCTAACGCTGTTGTTATATAACGTGCTTCCAACGCATGGCAACATGCTTAGAAGGCATGGGACTCATACTCAAAAAGCATGGGCTAAACGCATGAGTCCATGTTTTCCACGCACGTTATAACAAATGCGTTAAAAGCGTGAAGTGTTCCCTTGCGTTTAGAGCATGCTTTTTCTCTCGGTGTACCAAGTAGTGCTTTTAATAAAATACTACCTCGCTCCCATTTCCATACATAAATCAAGTACCCGTAGTGACATTGCTAGAAGCGCTGCCTTGATTTTGCTGGCTGGGGAGGGATCTGAAGGAAGTTCCAGCGAGTTTGTATACGAGCACCGGATTCAAATCCGTTATTGAAATTCTGAATTGTGAAATGGCAGCTGCAATACAACTCTAAGAAATCTTCTGCTTTCGTAGAAAGATACCTCATTGAACACATTTAATCTTTTTCATTCTCGCTTTTTTCCAGAAAATGAAATTTCATCGCGCAGAAGAAATTTTCTAGTGGATTTCATCGCCTTGAAGAGGACACGACAACTTCTCGAAGATAAATGAAGCAATAAATGAAAATTCAAACAATGGTTATGGACTTTTCCTTTACCGCCTTTTGTTAAAGAACCAGACTCGTGTATTTAATATTTAGAATTCTAACGAGATTGATATAATACGTCCTTGCATGAGAAATTAAAGATTCCCGTAGCTTCGTTCGATCTCCACAGATATCTTCCTACTCTTCGATGAAAATCTATCATTGTCATCAGTAATTTTTTTTTCTTTAATTGGGAAAGTAGATATTGGTTTTTCCATCATCCTGAAAAGCTTGAATCCTACAATGTATATACATAATACAAAAAAAAAGGACAAAAAAGATAAGACTCCAGCGAAGAAAGATGAATCAACACCATAAGCTTTTATACATCTCTTATCCCATGCAAAATTTCATCCAGAGATTTTACACTGACTCGTATTGATACACATCTGATTGTGATATTTTTATTTCGAATTCCAGATGGAATGGACGTAAGCGGAGGTTCATCGAGAATGGTTGTTGAAGTACGACCGTTGACGTATCGAATTTCCTCCACACTGTCCTCGCCGTACCCCATATCCCAAGAACTACAACCACAACCATCGCCACTCACCCTACCGCAACAACAGCAAGAACAATGCAAACAATACAGATCGTGTCGAATGCGGAATAAAAAAAAGCATTCGGGAATGTTCGTTTGTTGCGGATGCTTGAGATCCTATTGCAGTCACGGTACTCTGAAGCGCCATCAGGATTGGGAATGCGGTAAAGACCCTCAATTCATTTGCGAAATCTGCAAAAGGGGATTCCATCAAAAAAATAATTTACGACGTCACTTCAAGAAGGTTCATCGTACAGTGTCGATTCTCAGCCAATACCACATCATGTCGACTAAATACGCTCAAGATCAACCCATGCATGAAGATAAAATTGGAATGGCTAAGATGCAATCACACACCAGAACGAAGTAGCGAAAATTCTAGATAACTTCTCGTATGATACATAGTTGGAAATTTCAATCTTTCCCCTTGAAAACCTTCTCATGTGTGTATAACTAAGCCCTAATCGCCTGTTCTGGGTACTCATTTTAAGAAAATGAAGCCAATAAAAACTTGCAGATTCTGCGAAAGAAAGCACACACGGTCGAATCCATTCTGCTCAGTTCCTCCCAGAGAATCCGCAGGTTTCGGTCAGCTTCGTGCGCGTATAGATATTTTCTCTACTCCAAATTCTAAAAGAATCCAAACGAAATTTACAAAAAGAATTGGCATCTCAGGCCCTGCCTTGGGCCAAGTTAGGGCTTTTAGAGAAAGGGCAATTTTTAGCTGGGTTTTGAAAGATTCGTGATTGAAATGAGAAACGCTAACGGATTAAATTTGGCGACAGCTCCGGAGGTTGTTGTAGACTCCTCACAAGAATTAAGTAACGAATTCTCACAGTTGAGATGTCTTGGAGATCTTTGCAAACCATCTGCAAACGAATGTACGCGTATGGGCTCGAAGTTATGTACACATAAAAATATATCAGATTTTCATTCAATTAATCTCAAACTCATGATATGCGTTTCCGTGTAATGTAATACCACACAATTTAACCTTCGTGCATCCTTCGATAAATGAATCTTCAAGGAAGAAAAAGGAGCAGGACAAAGAGGAAGGATGAGAAGTAATCGTCGTAAGGAAGTTCAACTTGCCTTTGTCGTTTGTTTCTACCAGAGTGATCGGTTCTAAATCGACACTTTACTCAAACGTCCCTGCGTAATTGATAATAATTGTAACATTAATTATCGATAATAATAATAATGATAATGATGATGATCATCATCATCGTTAACACTGAAAAATCGAAATCACGAAATTTACAAAAAGAATTCTAATTCTTGATTCGCCGTTTAAGCTTTATTTTGCGTAAAATTTAAATACTCTGCTCACCAAATTCATGTAATAATAATGATAAGAAGAAAAATCATCAGGCAAAATGATTAACAAGAAGAGATCAGCATCTGAGTTAAAATATGAACTTTTAGTTAGTGAATCGAAATCACCGTCTTAAATCGGGCTATTCAATAACTGTTTCAATTGCACTCTATAGCAGTTTTAAATATTTCAGTAGTTGATAGGAAATAGAATGGTTTTGCTTCTGTTATTTTATGTCTTGTTTTCTCGTTTTTTATTTGTGTATTGGGACAACCAGCTGAAGATCTTGTTACCAGGCCACGCTTGTCTGTAATCATTCCTTGTACAATTTACAAGAAGAACCGTTCTTCAGAGAAGATTATCAAGTACTTTTGAAGAGGAGCCCAAACCGTCATGAAAACTCTCAAAATTCAAATCGAATCGGCTTGAAAAACATTGTTTGATGAATGAAAGGAATGAAGAATTCCTTTCAAGCCTTGTTTGGAACATTCGAAAGTTAAACTCACCCCAGACAGCAAAGTGCTAGAAACATTCGTAACAACTTCCCAACAACACGGAGCAACTGTTGTTGGGAAGTTGCTAGGAGATTGTGTCGCCAAATGCACAGCATCATGCAGCAAACTTGGAAGTTGTTGGCATAATGCTGCAAAGATGTTTGAACACATGGAACTATGACACGTAGGATCAAACAATCCTCCAACAACATAACACAAACTGGTGCAGCAACAGTTGCACTGCAACTTTTGCTGTTAGGGACGCTATTTGTGCTCTTGATGTTCTTGTTTCGAAGAGATACCAGCGCCGTGGCACTAGCCAAGTCTGTTCGGATAAATTATTCGAAAATGAAGCAATAATTTGTCAGAAAATATCCGTCATCGAGGATATTTAACAATCTTAGGGATCATCCATAAAATACGTCCGCTTCTCAATATGTCTATTTTTGTCAAACCTTACTGATTTCACGTTGATGTGACAAAGATATGAAAAAACGAAAAGCGAACGTATTTTATGGATGATCCCTTATTCTTGATTCAAAAGATCGTGTACAAATTTTATAAACGACATATAAATTTGATTCTAAGACGATGTTTAATGTCAAAAGTACCTGATATATACACTCTGCAAAATTTGTTGAATAGATCAACCGTCCTGAAGATTATTACCGAAGACACAAAATAGAAAATTGGCTAAAGCTATTTCATCAGTCAAGGTGAAATTCATTTTGAGTTTCATAATAATGTAGTTGCTGTTTGTCCCTATTTATGTTTCGGATTTGACGGTCGTAGCATTATGATCGACCGTCACACGCTTCCCTACTCTCTAAATCCAAATCAGTGAAAAGTACTGAGAATCAGTGGAACCCACTGGTGAATCAGTGGCATACTTAGCACCGATTCGCCAGTGAAATTCACTGGTTCTAAGTACTTTTTACTGATTCGGATTTACAGAGATGATTATGATGTTACAACTTCTACTATTACTACTACTACTCCTACTACTATTACTATTATCACTACTACTCCTACTTGTACTATTATTACCGATACAATTTGTTCAATGGTGTTCATGATATACTACGGAATCATTCGAGTATTGGGTAAAGCTATTTCGAGTGTCTGTCTTTTTCTGGTCAACTGCAAAAAGCATAAGGGAAAAAAAGATGAAGAATTCGAATACTTTTATGTGATACTTGGAAGATCCCTAATATTATTGATGATATTCATAATAGTGAAAATAATATCAATACTAATAATCATAATCATAACAGTAATAGTAATGGTAACCATATAGTCCCAGAATAATAAACATCGTACCAAGTAATCAAGTTAAACAGAATGATCGATTCTCGTGAACGTGTGACAGATGAATATCAATTCATAATAATTTTCAAACCTTTATGAATTTTTCTAATATTCCGATTCTATTGAAAAATTTGAATATCCAGTATAAAGAGCCATTCAAAGATTTCCTCCAGGGTTTCAAGACCAATTGAAGATTGGATCTCTGAATCACATCTTTTTCTAAACAGTGTTTTCGTATAAACAATGGAAAACTAGAGTGCATTCTCTTTTGATCTCCAAACATCTGTCATACTTGAATACCGAGAATCGATTCTCAACTTTATGGTAATTACTCAGCGATATAAGTTTTCATTATCTATTATTCTATAAAGGTTTAGTGCTTAGAATACTATTTATCCCTCACAGCATCCACAACTATACTGATTATAAACCAAAATAACAAAAATGACAAAAAAAATAGCCTCACAAGATTAATCCAACTTTGAACTTGAAGATATAACACTACATATTCACTTTCACCGTCGTATCCACATGATATTCAATACTATAATGAATTTCTCGTTTTTCAATGAGATCTTAAATTGAGAAATACAATGCGGGCGATGCGAAATCTTTGTAATCAATTTGTTGGACCATTACAAGAACAAATTTTCCCATTATTTTTAAATCGAATCATTAAGAAAAATTGCAAACTCTTTCACATATACCGTACTTCGTTGTTAAAGTTTTAATTTAGTACTTTGGTAGTTGCCCATAGTAATATCCATAGTAACCCGAATACATACTGATACAACTTGAGAGAGGGTTTTGCAGTCGAGACGCGTTTCATATGAATTTGAAAGTAATTACTACAAGAACAAAAATTGAAATTAAAAAAGAAAAATTGAATTATTAGGAGAGAAAAAAATGTATTATTTCGAGAATTTAGAAGTAAGGACTCGCGGGGAACAATTCGGACTGAACTAAAATGCGAGAACATGAGAAATTGTGATATTAAAGTCGTTTACGATAGTAATTGAAATGTTTTCTCCTCGCGATACCTTTTTCTGTGATACCTTAGATAGTTCTGCGGTTAGAACGTCGAGATGTTATAAAAATTGAGAGTCAAGGCTTCGAGTACCCTCCCAGTTCACGATAAGTGATGTTAATTATTTATGAATAAATGATGAAAAATATATGTATACATTCATTGAATGATAATAAATATAGTGATAATGGATTTGGGAGGTTATTTATTCCTTTGGGCGTCTATCGAAGATCATCCCTTGGGGAACATCCGTTGAAATCATTTCATCGCGTTGATCGAAGATTCTACAACTTGAAGATACGGCATTCGAAGATGGGATATGAAAACAACAAGTGAAATCATGAAACAAATCATTTTAATTGAATTATTTCTGTTCACAGGTTCAGGAAGAATGAAAGCATGGAAGTGCTTGAAGATGAGAATTCAGACTAAAATCTTGAAAAAGTCCTGTTTTTCGGATTTTTCTTCACAGTGGCTGGGTGTACTACAAAATTTGACATATCAAGTGCTTAATACAACGTAAAACATTGTTAAATACCTAAAACATATCCTATCATTTGAAGTATTCTTTTATTCGAGATCAAAGTCGCCATGAGGAAATTCTTGATATTTTGAACAATCAGAAAATTCAGAAGGAAAAAAACCCCGAGGAAAAACACGTCAGAATGAAAAGAGATTCGGCTTATTTAACATTCAACTGTATGTTTGATACTTTGCTCAACAGACTGTGGAGTGGTGTTTCTAACGAAAAATCTCGACCTTGAAGAAAGCACATCAAAAGAAATTTGACGAAATATTATCAGGACCCGAAGAGAACATGAAGCTTCAGCGAACGTTCAGATCAGATGTGTATAGATCGGGCCGAAGGTTCATTAGAGCTAACTTTTAGATTCACAAACGTTTGACAAAGGTTCTACGGACGTTGAAATGTCCGCCTCGCAATACGTCCAGGAAACATAGATGGAACGTTCGCTGAAGGATCATCGAAAGTTTGACGAAGCTTCACAAAAGTATCTATACTTATATTAATTTTGATCAATTTATATGAAAAATAAATTAATTAATGAACATAAATTATCATAAATTGATCGAAGTATAGATATTTTTGTAAAGCTTCCTCAAACCTTCGATGAACCTTCAATAAACGTTCCATCTATGTTCCCTGAAAGTATTTCGAGGCGGATATTTCAACGTTCGTAGTATCTTTGACAAACGTTCGTGAATCTTTCATGAAACTTCGATCCGATCTATACAGATCTAATCTGAACGTTCGCTGAAGCTTTATATTCTCTTCGGGGAGTACAAGCATATTCTTCCAAAATTTTTGATTCCACGTAGAAAGAAAATCA
Source organism: Gonatopus flavifemur (assembly GCA_018340375.1). Classification (NCBI taxonomy): domain Eukaryota; kingdom Metazoa; phylum Arthropoda; class Insecta; order Hymenoptera; family Dryinidae; genus Gonatopus; species Gonatopus flavifemur. Next base: position 2,465,082 of record JAFFJZ010000023.1, read on the forward strand.
ACAATTATGGAATCTGACAAATCTGTGATTATCAGAATAGGACTGATTGCATTTGACTAATGAATTATTTATTCTTTCAGGCCACTAAAATCCAAGAAAATACTTCTCCGATAAATGTGGAAAGGAGTACAGGTAGGAAGCCTTACAAGACAATACCCGCTCACAAGACAATATTGCGAATAATGCAGAAAGGTAAAAGTAATCAACTCGAACAACGCTTTGTGTTCTGAAATGGATAACAAAAGGTCCTTATCTCATGTAAAGATATATCTGGAATAAAATACAAGAACAATAATAATAATAATTTAATTATACTTTTGGCACTGCACATGAATTACAATGGAATAGAGAGAAGAATTGAAACTTTTTGAAAGCCTTAATTGAATCCTATTAATTGACAAAAACTTTGCAACAAGGAATAATCATTCACACTCATTAATACCATTAGAAAAAAAATTTTTTTTTTTGCAAAGTTTGTACTAAATCGCATTACCGAATCGGATTCAATGAATGCTTTTAATCAGGATCCATTGCAAGAGTTTTTTAGTCCAGCAAGGTAATTTCAAATCTTAATCTCTCTAATACATAAACGATCACGACAACCCCTCTAAAAAGATATCATTCCAAATTTCCGGTGACAGTGGTGAAAAAATCAAGAAAATTCAAAGAAGAGCGATTCCAAACATAAATTGTAAAAAGTGAAGCGTCTTGGATAAAATAGCGTAAATTTTCTAAAGGTATATTACTCTCGAAATGACATCGATATATGAAATACTTTCTTTATTACAGAGAAAATCTCATGCACTGAGAAAACAGATATCTTGAAAAATACCATAATTTATGGATTTTTGGCGTTGGTCTGACCCGAGTCAAAATATTTACGTGAACGAACCTTTAAAATATTTTGACTCTGGTTAGACCAACGCCAAAACTCCATAAATTATGGGATTTTTCAAGATACCTTTTTCTCCGTGTGGTACAAATGATTCATATGATACCACATATAAACCATATATGGTCATATATGCATTGGGATTTCATATATCTCACACAGGACACTTACGTCGCCTCTCCGTGGAATTCAGGGAGAAAAAATGGATCCGTGGATACAGCCTGGCACGACGGAGAACCAGCGTAGAGACAACGGAGAAATGTCCGCCCGAAAAAACGGCCCGGACATTTCTCCGTCGCCTCTACGTTGCTTCTCCATCGTACCACGTAATATCCACCGCTCCCTTCCTTCTCCCACAATTCTACGGAGATGCGACACAATTCTTCGACGACTGTCCTGTGTGGGATGAACACATGTCATTCAGATTTAATCCACATTTAATGCATATATGGCGCATATAATATGGCGCGGCCTTATATGCATGAAATATGGATTACATATGATCATATATGAAACCTCTATTTATATATAACCGTATATGGTTTATATGTAGTCTTATATGAATCATTTTTACTAGGGTCGTATAAACTTTCAAGTGAAGGGATGTTTCAATAAATATTGAGTATAAATTGTGTAGATTTGATACATTTATATCAGATCAAATATACTATTAGATAATTTTTATATATAATTTGCATATAAATTATATATAATCATGAAATTTCATTAAGAGAAAGTAAATCAATTTATTCACCCAAGTGCACAAAATTTCTAACACTCCTAACACCCTCTATCGTGGTTTCGAGGCTGCGGTATAGTGGGTAAACCATGTAAGATTACTACTATGTCAACCTCTTTATTGGAAGAGCATGTAAGTAAAAGTTCGGATACTGAAAGATAGAAGGCACCACTTCCCGGCACACTTATGATTTGAAGGCGCGAAACATTTGTCCTTCGATGTTTTTCCTCTCACCTGCCTTGTGCTACGCTCAATGCGGAATCAATTACTTCTCACAATCATCAGAATAATAAATTCGAAGAAAATACGAATGTCTGTTCAGTTTAGAATATTAGAATTGTATATAATATATACAATCTGTATGTGATTAATATATAGTTCACATGCAACTTGAATTCATATTGCGCATCCAACTCATTTCATGGAGTCCATCCAGAATTTATACATAATTTTTATAAATTCAATACACATTTGTATATAAATTCCATATAATCATAGGAAATTCTAAGACAGTGACCTTCTGATTTTCAAACAATTTTCCTGAGAGAGTTTTTAATATAGTTTGTTGACAAATAAACTTCTCTATCTTAAATATTTGTATAAGCAAATACTTTGTATCAGAGGAAGAAGTTCACACATGAACATGTACAAAATAGAATCACGAATTAGAATATACAGTTTGTGAGAATATAATAGGATATGAAATAAATTCATTGGGGTCGCTAAGGAGCCAGGTGAATATAAAGAGACTAAATTTTGTTTCTCAGAAATAGTTCATGTACCGATGAAGGGATACGGTTGAGAAAACACCAGGTCGATATTTTCGTACGTTATGGTCTCACAAATTTTCCTACAATACACAGGTAAGAAATTCTCTTCCGATTCTGCGAAAATTTGACAAACATCGCGCTGGATAAATACCTTCTTCTCCCTGAAATCTTTATCTTTAGTTGAATGTCGTACATTATAACATACAAAATATTGAAAAGTTGAAATAAACAAATGAGGTGAGGGGAGAAATTTATTCCACACCATCTTCAAAAAAGCAGCGTCAGGAGACGTTAAAACTGTACCAAGGAATGCGAAATAAAATTTTCCAATTCGACTGCGATACTTGTGAAAGAGAATTTCAACTCAAATATCACTTAAAGGATTTCAAAAATACTTCATTGATTTTCAATAAAAAATTGGTGGGATAAACATTGTGGATTTTTGCACTTGAAACATTCAAATCATTTGATTTCAGATTATCACCTATTCTTTCTCCTGTCTACGACAAGCGTTACAAATGGGAAGCATCTTTAAATCTACAAAAATTTATGGAATGCGGAATAGAATAACAATTTGCCTATAACTTTTACGGAAGAACATCAAACACGAACATCATTAGAAGGATTATTAGATAAGAATTTCTAATTGATCAATGAAGCAGAGTGGTACATACAACATTTGATGATTTCTTTTACAAAAACTGTAGTAGAATGGGAATCTCTAATGAGAGTGAGTTGAATTGAGAAAAACAATCAGCTTCGACGGAACAAGATCGACGTCAAAAACGTTTTATAAACGTTCATTGAAGATGAACTATTTTTTTTTGTCAGTTCTATCATTCCAAATTATAAACCCTAGTATAATCTATCAGAAACAATTGAATCTCTACTACAGCTTCTTTGTGATTCAGAAAGAATTCATAAATAAAATTATTTCACGTTGTAAACGAAAGCAATACGAAAAGAAAACACAAGAAACAAAAAACGATTTTGTGAAATAAATTCAACAATTTTCCGATAAAATACAAATTTTTATCTGCAATACTTTAATGCTTTTCTATCGTTGATCGATAATAACTGCAATTAATAATGATGAATTGGCGCAAGTAGAAATGTTGTTTTCTTAATTTCTTTGATTTCATTTTATATTGTTCATTCAAATGTATATATATATATATATATATATTTTATATATATATCATATCGATACCGATATACGCATTTAAAAAACTGACACTCATATGATTTCAGGTTACTATCAGCTATCCTCTATGAAACCAATCTTCATCTGCGACACTTGCGGCAAGCATTACAAGTGGAAGGAATCTTTAAGCCTGCACAAACGTATGGAATGTGGAATAGAACCTAGATTCTCCTGCAGCTTTTGTGGAAAGAAATTCAAGCACAAACATCACTTAACGAATCATCAAAGATCAATTCACAAATACGAAGGATATTCAGGCTGAAACTATCGAAAATCTTCATTTCCCTTTCTCTTTCTCTTATTTATTCTCTTATTTATTTATTATACAATCTTTATAGATTTCTTTTCCCTATTCCAATCTCAGTCGCGAATAACGGAATACTATAATGTAAATACATCTGCACAAATTCTAAGAGGAATAAAAAATGTTTTTTCTAAATCGCATACTTTTTTGAAACAATTGTATCTGTACAGTACGATCTGATGTAACAGCCTGAACTTTCGGATTGAAGCCTCATCGTTCGTTACGATGTTTGTGAAGTGCCGGTTATCGAATGACAAGGGCCGTAGGCCGCAGCTGCCATCCGAAAGTTTAGCATATTGAACAATATATTGTGCATAAATGCAGTATTTTAGCTGAAAAATACTTCGGGAATATTGGATATTACTTCAATGATGCAGTAATGAACTCCAAAGATCGCTGAGTACACACTATATTATTTCATCGAACCCAACTTTGAGTTTCAAAAAGTTGGAATAAAAAGATCGATGTATATGACACATTTCAGGCGATGTTCAACGTATTGGATCGTACAGACCAGGGCATTCCTGTCGAGTTTGCGGAAAAACTTACTTCAGAAAATCGTCTATGTACACACATATGCGATATTGCGGCAAAGAACCTACATTCGTCTGCACCCCATGCGGCAAGAAATTCAAGTACAAACACCGATTGCAGTCCCATTTATTGTCGAATCAACATTTCCATCGCCGCGGATTACGATAAGATTTTTACACACCTTTATTATAACACATTCATCGAGTTACAAATTTGAGGGTTAGAAAGATCAACGTACCCTACGAGACACGACGTTTGAAAATATTTTTCACTACTCGAAGATATTTGTAATAAATTTTTGGAATATTTGAATAAAATAATGTACGATAAAATCCGTTAAATAAGACTATCGATGTCATTTTTTTACATAGATTCGCTTGAAATAACACCACAAAATTTACTTCAAACGTTTCTTTTTCTTAATTTTTTTATTCGATAAAATTCTTATGCATCGATGAAACCCTTTATATTTTACAGCTCATTTAAGGAAGGCATGGGTTTGTTTCCAGTGTGGAAAACGTTACCAATGGAGAGGATCCTTGAAGAGTCATATACGAGTCGAGTGTGGGAAAGAGCCAACTTTCAAGTGTCCCGTTTGTGGAAGAAAATTCAAACACAAACATCGATGGCAATCCCATGCAAAATGCATGCATCAGATCGACTTGTCTAATTATTAATCGGCAAGTGATTCTTGTATTATTATTTACTTTTTCAGAAATGCTTCAAAGCTCTGTTTACAAAAAAAACCAATTGATTCTGACTAAATCTCATTGAACGACTCGTTGATGAACCAATATGAAATCATGTGAAACTTAGAGTTTTGCAGGGATATTCAGAGAAATTTTCAGAGATTTTCAGATGAAGTTTTTTCACCAGGGATTCTTTAGAAAAAATCTACACAGTGTAACAGATCCACCCTCTCATTTTTAGAATACACTGCAAAGCGGTTAGAGCAGTTGTATGTTTATTGAATCTGATTGGTCTAATCGTCACATTACCTGTCCAATCTCATTATTACATTCCATATTTTTTTATGGGCTAAGTTTCCTAACTGCCAAATGGTCGTTTAAAAGTTATTATATTCTATCATTGGACTCTCTCTTCAGTGCGGTTCTCTCTCTCTCTCTCTCTCTCCTGTCCCTGCAGGTCAGCTCAGCTTGTTGACTGATGTATGGTGACATGGGTTGCTGGGCGATGTATGCGCGCTCCGTTCACCCATCTACCACCGCTTACTTTCGCAGAAATGTTACGTAGGATGTAAATTAGTTTTAAGTTGGTAATTAACTCTAGCATAATAATAGCCTATTGCTTCAGTGTGCAATGAATCGATTAGTGTTTATGCTTTTTATATACTGTTGGTCTGATTGATCTTATACTTTATGTAATTATATGTTAGTCCTTGAAAGATGAAATCTTAGGACCTATCTATCTATCTATCTATCTATCTATCTATCTATCTATCTATCCCTCCCTAGGGAGGGAAAATGTACTTTCCATCCGCTCCACGGGTATGGAAAGTCAAAGCTGCTGCGCGAGTGGTGTGGAAAACATGTTTTCTAATGCGAGGACTGATACAATTTCAGTGTTTTTAATATGTTTAAAACATTCTCGTTCGAATTTTTTATGGATTCACTTATGATAGATGAGCCCGTTCATGAACAATTATTCCCATATTCTCTCCATTGAATCTTACTGATTGTATTCTAGTTAATAGAACGCTCACACACAAATGCAAAATACATTATATTTTCACAATAAATAACATGAAAAAAGATCATCAGATTTTATTGCACTTTCAAGATTGAGTATTGCATTTCAAAATCCGATTAATCAATATTTTGAATCATGTTATCAATACAACTTAACTGACTACCAGTTGAATTTCGCACTTCAATTGGGGCTGTAGTGCCCCTAGGCTGCATCCGGTGATCACCCAAACAAAACTCTAGTTCAGGAAGAGTTCATAAACAGTTCAACTGGTATTCAAAGAATTATTTCTGAACTTCTGTGCTGTGTGAGTACCCTTAGGAAAATTTAGTTCATTCTGACCAAAACACTTCATTTTTGCTCCAATTTGTTGGAGGAAAAATGAAGCATTTCGGTCAAAATGGCGTAAATTTATATATATATATATATATATATACGTCAGTAGTTTCTTGTTATCACAATGAGATTTTGTCAAAATCGATAGTTTATCTTAATCAGGGAGTTGAAGTTGTTTCATTTCAATGTTACAAAGATCAACATGATTTTTCTGTTTCAACTAAGAGCATCAGTCCTGATATGATTTTCCACGTTAAATCCACTCGATCCTTCTGCGAACACTGTTGACGAGCATTTCAATAAGTCATTACTGAATCTGCAATGCCCACGCACAACTGTTTTCAAGCCGAAGTATCCATTTTGATTCGTTAAACAGACCTGTTGCGGGTGAGTGGGAGCTTGCAGATGTAGTGCGTGCCAATTCGCAATCCTCAAATCTATATCAAGTTCACAATAAGTTCGTTTACCGAATCGGAATGAATACTTTAATTCGAAAACAGCTTTGTATATCGGCACTGCAGATTTATCAATGACTCGTTGAATCGCCCGTTACCTGGAAAAGAATCGGTTGGATTTAATCATCAGGTGTCCACATATTTTTGGAAATTCAAATTTCACGAATATGTAGGAAGGAGAATCGATTTTGTTAACGCAACCAAGTAGAAACCCTTCTTAAAAATTTCAAACTTCGATGATTCTTCGTTGCGAAGGATTTATGATGGAAAAATAAAGATCTGTACTCAGTTGGACGAGCGTAAAAATAATATAATTGATCTGATGTGTTCTTCGATTTATTTGTAATATTGATATTTTATTGCAGTTGGATCAAAGATCAATGGAATTGATTTTGAGTATCAAAAATATCCATTACCGTGGGGAAAACTGGGAAATTTACTGATGGTTGAATTGTCAGCGTAAGAAGATTCCTACTCTTGAGCCTAACATCGTTATTATTTAGAGAAATTTATGCGTGTACCTTGTTTATTGAAACACAAACGAGAGAAACAAAATAGAAAAATTTATATGTAAATAAAAAGTGAATTATGTTGTTATATAACTTGATGGAATTACAATTTATCGTTATTTCAATACCTTTGATTTTTTAAATATGACGAATGGTTTCGAAGTATAAATTCCGGTTCGAAGCACCGCGATTCCTTCCCTGATTAACTGAATCAATGAATTAATGAAATCTAATGAATGAACAAATGATTAATGAAAATTGAACTCTATAACATACTGGAATGAGCACTCCCTAGATCTGCGCGGTCACGGGATATAGTTTATTGCATAAGAGAGAAAAAGAAAAACACCCGGCCTATTTTCTTTCTCTTTCTAGAATATGTGTATTGGAAAAAGACATCTGAAGACAAAATTCAATAAAATTCAGTCAAAAAAATTATTTCATCTACAGAAATAAGATTATTAGGTTTGAAAATTCACTTTTGGTTTCCACCTGTATTCCTTCGTACTATATTTAATTTTCGCTTCAACGAGTTCAATATGTTTTTGTTGAGATTTCATTTTGAAAATTGTGAAAGAGAATTAGATCGAAATTCTCTATGATTCATGCATCTTTCTTTCTTTCAACTTACAGTGCCAATATTGTCGGTGAAGAGCATTGAGTACCTCAAGCACGGACGGGAAGTCATGGTTCACGAGTGTCCCCGATGTAACAAGCGTTATCAAAGGAAAACGTCGTTGAACAGGCATCAGAGATTAGAATGTGGCAAGGAACCGAAACAAAGTTGTCACATGTGCGGGAAAAAATTCACCCACAGATTTAAACTGAAAATACACGAAATTTCCTGTAAAAGGAAAAGCAGTTACTATTTTATAAAAGATCTATGTGAAAATTCCAAAAAAAATCGAAAACGATGAAAAAATCTGATACGCTGTATAAATATATGAAGTTATTTGAAATCGTCGTGATTGTATTACTTTTATTTCCTAATAATTTTCTTCTTCATTCAAATGCATGTGCGTAATATATTTGTGAAAGCATTTAAATCTATGATTTAAGGTGATGTGATAACAATATCACACCGATGTCAAGCAGGTGATAAATCGGATACAACATGGAGCAGTTTTGAAGAAAGAAATTGAATTTGGATCTATTCTAACTTTCGTTTGCCTTTTTTTCGTTTCAGAGATACTACAGTTCTCACAAGATCATCAGCACAGTAATACGGAAGTCGGATGGATTCCTACGCTTTATCAAGGACCCTCCTCGTACGAGGTGTCATTAAAAATGGGATTGGAACATCAAGTACAATCGCAACAAGTTTCACAGTATCAACAGCAACAGCAACAACAACAACAACAACAAGAACAACAAAAAGAGAAACGTAAACACCCCAATCTCCCTTCACAATATGCGCCACGAATTTATCCTTGTAATAAATGTGGAAAGATATACAAAGCAGGAACATCTTTGAGGCGACATAAACGATTGGAATGTGGCAAGGCACCAAACGAGATTTGTCCTATTTGTAATCGACGTTTTAAACATCGTTTTGTTCTTAAATCCCATATAGTGGCCTGTCAAAGGAGAGCGAATAGCTCGTGCGTGAGAGGGATGATTAATCCATAAGTCTATGATAACAATTTTTAAATCCATTCAATACTTTGAATGAACTTCAATATTTATTCTTGCGGTTTACATTCCATTGTGTCAGATATTTTCAATATTATAATAAATAATTTGTGCGATATGTTCATTGAATGGAAGATTTCATTGAACCTCCTCCAGTAGAGATAATTTACGCAGAATTTTATGATTTCTTGAGAGAAATCGAAAATTAATAGATAAGTGCGTGCCTTAGTTTCAATTCCCCCGCAGCGTTGAAAACGAGAGTATAGCATGTGTATGGTTTAGTTTCGTCATTTTCGGGAAGGCTGATCATTGGAATAGACGAAACATGATATTTCAATGCATCCCTAGCTTTGAATCAAGATCTATCAGCTTTATGATTATTTTATTGTAATCTTTTACAGAGAAAAACTATTTATTGTGAGCAGAAATTGTTGGAAGAAAAATAGTTTTCCCCTTTTTAACAAATAAATTTTGTACCAACTTTTTCAGAAAGGGAGAGGAGAAACTTTTTGTTCGAAAAGTTCATGTCTGAATAAACAATTTTTGGGGCAAAGTCTGTGTCTTTAGGGAAATTCACTTCATTCTGATCTAAACGTGTCATTATTACAGCAAAAAAATTTGACGCAACAGGTGAAATTTCATCCGAGAAGCTAATTTAATCGTTGTTCGAGTTCGTGCTAAGCACTTGACTGTTGCATTTAAATTGTTTTTTCTATGTAAAAGCAAGGACTGTTCTAGGCATCTGAAAGATATTCCCAATCACTTTTCCATTTTGTTTCAATGATCCAAGAAAATCGTTAAAAGATCGTTAAAGACTCTCTAAAACACTAATAATTGAATTTAATTCTGCAGTATATATAGATTATAATCAATAATTCATAACTTCCAATTCGATTAACATACAGAAATTGAAATGGAATAACAACATTAAAACAATATACTACTCATCAATTCACTCGAATTACAATGCAATGATTATTACAGAGGTAAATGCTATATTTTATCAAATGGCAATGAAAAAATCTCAAAATCAATATGGATCACCAAATGAGGATCAACTCGAATCGAATAACTGTGATCCGTAAATTTTAATTTGCATATTCTCCGCATAATCATAAACACGGTTGGGAATTGACGTGTCACAAAAGGTTTTTGACATTAATTTACATGTAAAATACATATGTAGATTACATAAAGTAAATTACTTGTCCATCCCTGATCGTAGATCAAAGTATATTCAAGGACTCTTAAAGGTTATGTGAAACTTCGATTCGGGAATTCAAGGAAAAATTTGCAGGGAATATCCATAACGTGTAATGCATTTGCCGTGGATCTACTGTAAATTTGTCGCACTCCCATGATGTGTGAATATCAGGGGGTTATAGCGGTTCCTGCATTCTTCCTTTATTGTTATTGAAAAATGGGACGTACCCTCCCTGCGACTGCGCATAACGGTTCTCCGTAATTTCCCAGTTCCCTTTGTCAAACCAGTTGAGTTGAGCGTCCCTTGCGCGTGTATTATTGAAAGAAAGAGATGCGAGAATCGTTTTATGAGTGCCGCGTGTGTACCGTATATAACCTTTCCTAGTCTCCTTTTGGCGCCAAATCGTGCCGCCGCACGTCGTGTTTCTTTTTAACTCGATTACGTAAAATTACGTATGTGCCGTTTAGGATTCGTCGAAACGAGAATCGATTTTTATTCGATATCCGCTCGGTAGATATCCCAATACATTGTTTTTGTCGAAACTCATTCATACTGCGATGTACTGCATTGACTTATCGATGTGTCGTGAATCAAATGCAATAGTTACCAACGATCCATTCGGTATTTCTTCTCCAACGAAGTTTCCGTGCATCTGTCGTACATATATCTCTGTGTAATTGTTATTAATTGTTTCTAATTTTTTAGTGCTCAATTCTTAGTGAGGTCCGATTACGTATATCGCGTAATTCCACGCGTTGTTATTGTTGTTTTGAAAGTGATTGACGAGAGTCAACAACGCAATATAACATGCAAGTGTGTATATTCAAATTATATCAGCATGGAGTGAACAAAACAAATGAACATTTTCATTTCTTTTCGCCGCCGATGCGTGTGAATCACGCTGTGTAAGAATTCGTCGTACGAGTTGGAAAAATCGTGATTTATACCAGGGGCATTCTAACCTCAATCCGGTGATATTGAGGAACAGCTGATCGATCGTGTTGAAGAGCGAGGGATACACACTCTCGTGTGTTGCCAAATCCACGATATAGTACTACTACCGTTCTTCAATGTGTCTTTGATTTTCTCTTCGTTTTTAATCGTGGTATCTCCCACGAATGAATGATAACTAAGATCGATTCAAAATGATATGATTTTGATATTTATGATTCATATTATGCATTGTTTATTTCTTCTTATGAACAATTTGAATGCATTGAATTAATAAAAAAAGAATATTAACAAATATTCTTAAGCAGGATACAATTTTCATGATTCATCGATAGATGTTTTTGAATTGCACATTCCTCAGGTGGTTATGTGCGTTGATCGTTGCGTTATTGTACAGGGTGTCGGTATTGTACTGTTTCTTGGGTTATCATAACCTGCAAAAATTTCTGTTGTTTTCGAAAAAACAAATTACGTTTTTCATGGTTTGATTTTAGATCGACCTACAATATGAAAACATTGATTTGTATTGTATAATTATTAATTTTCAATTGAATTTTCATCTTTTTATACAATAATCAGATTCAAAGGGTATAGGAATTTGAAAAATTTCCGAATCATGAAAATGTATGATACATTCAATGTTGTATTATTGAAATGATGAAATGATATTAACTAAAATGTAGCTATATAGAGTTTATATTATGTAAATTACTCATTGCTATGCATTCACAGTCTTCAAGTAAAGTTACATCATTTTATTACAGTTAAGAAATTCACTGTTGTCGATCAAATCGTTCATTACACAGACATTAAAATACTGTACAATGATTTGTACTTCATATTTGTTTTGTAGTATTATTTGACAGAAATTCCATGAATCTTCAAATATATAGCCTGTATACATAGTCATAATTCCTGAAACGAATGAACAAGCGTCGCTTAGCCTTCAGCATCGTTCAGCGGTTTCTTGACGTTATGATTGGTTTATGTGCAACTGTCTTTAGAAATAATGTTCAAATTTTGACAGTTCTAAATCAATGAGTTTCCCCATACATCATATCAGATCAGGAAGAATTCATAAAACAACTAAACTGAGGCTCGAAGAAGTCCATATGTGTACTCGACAATTCATTTTGAACTGCTGTGCTGCATGGGTCGTTATTCAAATGCAGGAAATAATCCCCATGAATAATTTTAATGAGGAGTATTTTATAGTTCTCAGGGTTATTAGATTTCTTTATCCATTCTATTTAAAAATAATTTGATGGAATTGCAAAAGTCAATCATAGGCATGGTATTTTGGTATGCGAACAGAAACCCCCCAATAGTTTCCAATGCGTAATGTAACCAAAAAGGTCAAAATTCAATTCAACTTAATCAAATCTTTCCCAAACTTCTCTAAGGGCTCTATGAATTTATTACTCGATAAATGAACAATCCCAAACTAATCAGGTATTTACTTGAAGTTGGTGAATTTGTTTTAGATATTATCGACAGATGCATTGCAATGATTTAAGGAAATCTCTCCATCGCAATGTATAGATTTTCGATTAATTATTTAGCAAAGAGTGATAAAAAATGTAATTTCATTCAGAAATTGTCAACACCTTAGATAATTAAGGGATAGAAATGTGTATTCATATAAACTTTCGCAAAAGAATCAAATCTCAATATTTGGTTCAATGATTACATTAATTGAGCGATAGTTATAGTTCGGTGTTAGTTCACTCAAAGCTATAGAATTAACTATTTGACAAAGTCATTGAGTCATTGGGTGTGATATGGATACTCGACAATCCAAATAATATGACAAAGTTGTAAAGCCAACGAAGAATGATCAGAATAAGGATATTGTGGGATAAAAATTGAAGTATATTGAGAGTTTCCTCAGGCGAATGCTAGATGACTTGAATCTCAAGATTAAAATCCACTCGAATAAAATTAAATACGATTTGACAAAATATTGTTCGGGTTGCAAAAAGATTTGGCAAGACTCAATAAGTTCTTCATTCTTCAGTTCCATTCTAGCTCATTGAATCTGACTGAATCTAATTGAACGTTTCTAAATTGACTTCAATCAAAACATTGTACAAGATTCGATAGGTTTCTTCATCGAGGGATATAAAACAAATGTTGAAAAGACATTGAAAGAATTTAAAACACAATGAAACATAGAAACCCCCAATGTCTAAAAAATATGACTTTTAATTATGTATAAAAGAATAGCAATTAATCAGTAATTGGCCTGATTGCATCGAGGCAATATATGAATCTTGAATAGCAATTAACAGAAAGCGTAGATTATTTATCAGCTAATATAGTTCCTTGAAAAAATGAAAGTAAGGTGTGAAGATAGCGTTTATTATTTATAAGGTTAAAAATAAGTTCACTAAAATATAGGGACAGGAAGAGGTTTATTTATTACCTTGTTGCAATAAATTCAATTACTAACCAAGGACAGGATAAAATTTGTAATTTTTGTATCGTTTGGAAAAAAAGTCAAGTACTAAGTAGAGATACAAGGATGATATTCAATCTATGTACAAATTAGATCATAGCGAATTAAACATGAGTCAAAAGGAGAGGGATTGGTTTGAAAGAATAATAAATCACGTATGAGATAAAACAAAGATAATACAAACAAATTGTTATATGAATATGGAAATGAAATTTATGATTTATTGCATGATAGAACATTCAAAATGAATGAAAATCGAGCGAGGAATGAAATTAGTTGGGTTAAAAGTGTATAATGAGAATGTTAGAATAGTATCAGCTTAGAAATACAGAAAAAAATGACAAAACGGAAATAGGTGTTCTTTAGTGAACAGAGAATTTATTAGATAGATCATATATTTTCTCCCAACTGCATTAAATTTCTATAAGACATGCTAGAACTATATTGAACTTTTCATAACTCTAAAAATAACCAAGATAACTGCTACAAGAAAATGTAAAGAAAAAAAAAATGAATGCAACAATTTATTACAAAAATCAGGGTTCTCTTTTGACAGCTTCTTCAAATTTAATGAGAGCTCTATGGACAAAATTTAATAGAAACACGTGTATTTTATAAAATCTGATGAACCAGTGGTCAAATATTGCTATAGAAATTTATCAATTTTCAGGCAATCTTATGGAAATTTATAAAATTCCATAGTAATATTTGTCCAACTCGGAGATTGCTCTATAAGAAATTAAAAAAATATCTATATCAGATTGAATATAAACTGATTAAACAGTCCCATAAATTCCTATATATCAATCCTATTAGTTTGTATAAATTTTCAGAAGTTATTATCAGTCCGTATGTGGTTTCTGTCCCAGAACTTTAATGATTTCATATAAGAATGCAAAAATTGCGTAAAAATTATAAGATTCGATCAATCATTCGCAAGATTTGTCATAAAGCTACATAAAATCAGGTGTATGTAGTAGATTTCATGCGGTCTCCAGACACATAAACACATTCATTATTGTTGAACTTGAAAAAAATAGGAAATAAAATTCATCTTCGTTCATTTGGACAGCATAAAAATTATACTTCAAAGAATTCTAAATCATACAGCTGTACTCTAAACCGTATTCAATGAAATGCAAATATTTTATTTGATTTTAATGAATTTTTTTCAATCAATCTATAAGTTTTATCATTTTATTTGAATATCTTCAACATGAACTTGAATTTAAATCCATCGAATACAAATATTTGGTTATAAAAGAGTTATGAAGAATTAATACAGAACTGTGAAATTGAAATTTACATAGTATAGACAAATATTTTAATCCATTATTTTATTATTCGCGAACTCTCATGATAGAATTGTTACATTCGATAGCAAAATGCTGGATAAATCACGGTAGAATTTGCATTTAATTGCGAGATAGGTTCAATTTTCCTTTTTAGCATCTTGTATTTTCTCACTATGTGTCTATAATTTTTGTTAGAATGCGTAGGGATTAAGATGATCCTATTTGATGAAGTTTTTATATTTCAGTATTAACCATATCAAATGCTGTGAAAGCATGAGATGAAAGGAGATTTTATAAACATTCATTTCGTAAATCAGATACCGCCTTTTTGTTATGGCAATTATTGCATTTAGGGTTTGAAAAAATATAGGAGGATTTTTGGTTTTGTTGCTACTCTTGTCAAAGAAACCTATTGAATCTTGTAAAATGTTATTGTTGAAACCAATTTCGGAGTTTTCAATTAGATTTGATTGGATTCGACAGGCTGTTTCACCGCGAAACTTCTTGAATTTTGCCAACTCCCATTCGATTTGATTTGAGCGGATTTTATGGGGTTTTATAACCAGAGCATTATATTTTAACAGCCTTCTCAGCGAAATTAACCTTCATACATTTACTTATCTTGTGGTTTCAATCCGCCTTCAAGATATGTGATATGGATATACTGTAATGTTACCAACTATTATGATTTGAAAGACTGAGAAGGCATATTGAGGGTTTGAAATTGTGTTAACGTCAATTAAACTTGATTTTGGGTGAATTCGTAGAATAAATTCCAACGGCATCCAGGATTGTGACTCACTAAACGATGTTGAGCCTTCTTCTTGTTTCGTCGCAATGACGATAAACAAGATGTTTCATGTGAATTATTTTATGAATTATGGAACTGCTTCCTACTGTTTCAATACATAAAACTGGAATCATCGTTGTTCAATTTAGTTGGGATTTTTCGTTTTTCAACTGTAACTTAGTAACTTGAATAAGTGAATGTAAAGAGATAACCGTGTACAAATATGAGACTTCCGAAAAAGATAGAAAAGTTTAGAGAATAGGAAAATACCAACAGATGAAGATAATATACATATTGAACTTGAAAAACTGTATGAAGATAACTGAAAGATCAAGAGATGATTTTTAAAAAAAATATTATCTAGTATTGAGAATCCTGATATTCTCTTGAAATACTTCATTTGGATTGATGAAGACATTTGAATTATTTTCAATAATCATCAGATAAATGATCAATGCAGCGAATTTCTATTTTACGTAAATTTTGAGAAGACAAAATGGGGAATTTTGAAGAAACTTGCGTATTCTGTTTGAGAGTAAAAAAATATTCAGTGTATAAATAGAATTGGTTTCAAATTATTTGAAGCAAATTATTGCTTTTTTATAAATCGTAGTACATTTTTTGATATCCTGAATTGATAGGATTAAAGTAAATAATTGAAAGTGAATTTCATTTTGAATCGATCTTCCGTTATTCATTCACTCCGTTTAGTGATTGCAAAGTGTTGATGTGAGTTTTTGAATACTTCAGACTTTTTTATATCGTTTTTTGCCGAGGACAAGAAGATCGGGTGCTGCTCCGGTGAGTGATTTGATACCATTTTTTATGAACGACTAGGGGAATAAGAGGCTTGGCTAGGATTTTCATAAAAACAAACTTAGTTAACAAATCTGGTGAGTAACAAGAAAGATTTTTCCGTTTGAAACATCGGGAACATCTCTTAGCAGCAACCGATTGATGTAACTTTGGATGGAAATATTTAATTATGCGATTAATGGAAATAGTTTAAGTTTAGTTCATTCTTTTTTTATAGGAGAGAATATCCGAAGTTGAATTTCAAGTTCCAGCACTCGGTTGCTGATTTCAGCTTTAGGTTAGCATTATTAATTTCTCAGCTACTAATTACACGTTATAATTATTCTTCGGGTGTCTGAGCGAAAATGAAAACAAAAGCTCTTCAGCGATTCTTTAAACCGTCTCCTCTTCTTCTATTGCAGAAGATGAAGCAATCTTATGCGCATGATCAAAACAAAATTGAAACCTTGAGTCTCGTGACGAGCTGTGCAACATGTAGAAGTTTTTACAGTGGAGAAAATGATTCTAAAAGTAATTTTTTTCCATATTGACTGAGTAAGATATATCAATGAGTATTTTGCAGACCTTATTATAATTTTGAGTTTCATATTCTCGTAGAACGTATTTCACTTGATAACAAAATTCGTCGTTCCTGCAGAGTAGTAAGAGATTGAGTTCAATGATATTGAAATATTAGTTGTTTGAGCGAAGATTTGCTGTGTGGTTTTTTGTGGCTTGCAAAATTAAATAAATTTTGAGCTTCTGGAGTGGACCCTCGTTTTGTATCGGTTGGTTGCCGACATTTCGCTATCAACGCAGCTGGCTCTTTCAGGGTGGTATTCATCAGGGCTGCCGCCCTGAAGAACCCAGCTGCAATGATAGCGAAACGTCGGTAACCAATTGATACAAGACGCGGCTCCACTCCGCAAGCTCAAAATTTATTTATATTAAAATATATTGAACATAATATAAATCACTTATTTCTCTTACCACTCTGAAAGTCTCTTGTTACCCTAGTATTCTCATAAATTTGAAATTTCTATCAATTGAAATATGCATGTACTTCATATCGAGATTTTATGTTGTTTTTCTTATCCCGTTAAACGAGTTACCAGGTAAGATATAAACATTTTCCAAACATAATCTTAAATGTACCAATTCTAAATCACAAGAAAGTCGAATACACGAAGTGGCTCATTTTGCAAAAGTTTGAATGCCCAGAGGGGGAACGTACTGAACATCTAGAGCTTTGTATGGAAATGAATTTCCTCAAAGATATATCTTTTGTGAGCTACTGAACATCAACCTCCACACAGAGACAAAACAACTCGACTGGGACAGTGAAATCTGATTTTCTTGTGTACCAGTCTATTGAAATAGCGAATTTTTTGCTGGTTTAGCCAATAATTTCTTACCTCAGCAAATTGTTGAGACGTTTCCACTACTAAATTAACAGTGGCTACCAATTATTAAATTCTTATAGTTTAATATAACCAATAAAATTTCTGTCCTGGTGAAAAATTCAATGCCGTATTGGATTCTTTCTACTTCGTGCGAAAATCGGATATTAAAATAGATTTCACAAGTATATATCTATTTTGTTTTCACTTGTGATATGAATCCGTGCTTCATTCAGCTTCAGAAACCTCGAAGTATCCGGTATATGTAAGTACATAATAAAGTTTATTAAATCATTATTGAATGTATTATTCAGTCCAAAATTTAAACAGACAATGTACAACGTTCTATGTATGCACAATGTATTATTGTTCATCCCAAATAATATTTCAAATTTGTGTTTTTCTCTTTTTCGTTTCCACGAATTGAAACAGTTGTTCAACAGTCATTCTCGGAACTATGTTCTATATTCTGAGAGAGAAGAGAAGACGAGATGAAATACAGAATACATTTTTCTTAATGAAAAATACTTTCAATCACCTCAAGGTCGATTGTATGTGGGACTGATCTCTGATCATCCCTTTAGCATGCATTCTAGGATGTGATTTAAATGAACTATTAACAGAAGGTGTTTTTTTCGTTTATATCGCTAAACTAACTTCCGATATTTCATAACCCCAGTCTTTATTTTTTAAAAATCATCAAGGATTCATATCTGTTCCCTAAAATATGTATAATTTGAAATCGTGCATACACGGAGATATTGTAGAACAGGCTGCTTATATTAGCAGTTTGATCATCATTATGCAACAAAAAACAAATTGTCTAATTCAATTACCGAACATCGAAAGCTTCATTTACAAATGGGCTTGAAAAATGAATAAAATTGAGAAAATTTTCTAACATTGTATGGACATTAGCGGAGTAATAATGTTCTCTTTTGAAATTATCTGAGTTGATACAAAAAATATTCAAAAAATGCGTGTATTGATTTTTCAGGGGCTTCTGAAAATCGCCAAATTTTTGCGTTTTATTGAATTTCTCTTGAGGAAATTGGAAGGAAGGATTGGGACCCGGTGACTGTTCTAGAAATTTCAAAATTTCCTTGAACTTTGATACGAAGTACGGAGTCAATAATTGATAATGATTTGATTCAAGTTTTGTTATTTTCGTCTAATTCCAAAGCTTGGGGCTACTTCAACCTCCCCCTTGGTTTATTTATCGGAGAATCTGTCTTATTCGTGCATAAGAAATTCTCACAAAATTGGTTCATCTAACGGAAAATATTTCGTTATTTTAAGTCTGCTGACGATAGGGAAGTCACTTTACGATCTAAGCTAAGTATCCCAAGTAGAAATCTGACAAGGCATTGTCTAGTCAATATGAGGCCCGTGTAGAGATTTCATAGGGAACTTCTAGTTGAGATAAACTAGCAAGTTACTCACCGGTTACTTACAATATATATTAGACAAGTGAAACTCTCAGAAAAGTATGGAGGATTTTTTATAAGTATATCTAGACTGTTACTACACTTGTAAGCCTCGTCAGAAATCATTGAGGCCCTTCCAAGATTTATTTGCCAGAAGATGGCAGTGTAATCTATAAGCCTGTGTGAAAATTGCAGTTCGGTTGACAGATGTGAGGTTAAATTTATGTGATCAAAAAATGGATGAATTATTTTTGTGAAATGTGAGGTGGTTATCTCTTGAATAATGTGTATCAAAAAATCTGTCAGTAAGTGCAAAATGAATTAGTGAATCAGTCATAGCTGTTGTAACATGTCAAAAAATCGTAATTTGCTGATGTGGTGAAAATGAATTCTATTCAAATACACGACAATATCAATATCAATCAATATCAATATTGATTTACATCAATATTCCTCGGGAAAAAAAACTCACATTAAATTTCTCAAAACTCACATTTCTCAAAAAACTCACATTAATTTTGTAATAATATGAGTCACGAAGAACTCATTTGATGAAAAATATTTCAAGCGAATGTTTAGAATGAATTTCAAAAAGCTTGAATTATTTACTTGAAGCGCGTTGGATGATTTTACTCTTCAAATTGAAGAGTATTCTTGAAGTTGAAATTTTCAAATTTGAGAAAAAAGCCTTATGTTCTGAGTTGAATTTGTTTTTAGAGTGATGATAAACTTGTAGGAAGAGTTTGAAAGTTGGGTGGGATCTATATTGATCAGGAAAGTCCAAATCGTGTGGCAAAAGTTAGAAAATCTGTCAACTTAGCTCACGGCACATGGATATTCTATCAGCTTTTCTTCACTAAACGAAATCTAGGCAGGAGAAATGTATCAAAATTTAGTAAAATCAAGTTGGTACAGAGTAAGAGAGGACAGATATATTCATTGAATTTTATTGGTTATTATAAAAATGTTGATAAATAAGAAAAGGCTATAGAAGATCCAATGTGTCGTCTTTTAATATTTTTGTTCCAATAATGTTGTATCATGTTCCTCCAAATAAATGTTATTATATTTATGAAACAGGTTCAATACACATGTTTCCTCAACCTACTAGTGAAAAGATACAAAAATGCACACAATACAAAATCATTGAAACAAAAATATTGAGAGACGATAAATTGAGTCATACATAGCCTTTACTTATTTATCAACATTTTTATAATAACCAATAAAATTCAATGAATATATCTGTCCTCTCTTACTCTGTACCAACTTGATTTTACTAAATTTTGATACATTGCTCCTCCCTAGATTTCGTTTAGTGAAGAAAAACTGATAGAATACCCCTTGTGCCATAAGCTAAGTTGACAGATTTTCTAACTTTTGCCACACGATTTGGACTTTCCTGATCAATATAGATTCCACCCAACTTTCAAACTCTTCCTACAAGTTTATCATCACCCTAACAACGAATTCAACTCAGAAAATAAGGCTTTTTCCTCAAATTTGAAAATTTCAACATGAAGAGTACTCTTCAATTTGAAAAGTAAAACCATCCGTCGAGCTGCAAGTGAATAATCCAAGTTTTTTGCAATTCATTTTGAACATTCTTTTGACATATTTTTGATCAAATGAGTTCTTCATGACTCATATTTATTACAAAATTAATATGATCTCTGAGTTTGTGCCTAGAAGTACTGATGTAAGTATTTGAAGAAAATTCATTTTCACTGCATCAACAAATTACGATTTTTTGACATGTTACAACGGCTATGACTGATTTACTAATTCATTTTGCACTTACTAACAGATTTTTTGATACACATTATTCAAGAAATAACCACCACACATTTCACAAAAATAATTCATCCATTTTTTGATCACATAAATTTAACCTCACATCTGTCAACCGAACTGCAATTTTCACACAGGCTCATAGATTATTATATTCAACCGACGGATGATTGAATCGGATAAACACGTCACTTTAATTGATCTTTTCTATTGCATCGCGTAGGTACCGGTTTAGCTTAGGTCGTTAGGGCGCTGGGATATTAGATCGCGCAACATTAGGTAGGAATTGGTTTAGGTAGGTTCGATTCTCTCCGAGGTTTCCACCATTCTCTCCATCGCATTGAGCACGAAGTGAACGTTGGTGGTAATGTGCAAGTGTCTCCTCTGAAACATGATTCTTGCTCAGAATTCAATTTTTTATTTTCAAAAACATTTTGGGTCAAAGCATGCATATTTTACTGGATAATCATTGTTGATGTATCATTATAACTTCACAATTTTTTTTGGCATATAATTGCTGTCAAAAACTTGTTGGTAATTGACTAGTATTTAGAGAGTAACTAAATAGTAACTGACCAGTACCTTGTGAATTCCACTAGCAAGTGCCTCATAATACACAGCGTTACATTACGAATAAGTACCTGGTGAGTTTTCCTCAAAAGGCCCTCTTCAGGAGTATAGAAAAACTCACGAGGCACTAGCCATTGACTAGGCGTAATTTCTACTTGGGTAAGTTTCAATTCTTTAAAACTGTGATTAGAAAAAAAATATGTGTAGGTATATATTAATTAATTTATTTCAGTTGAAGGAATAATTTTAGTTTGCATTTGTGCTGCTATTGCTGGTTTTTGTTCTTCATGAATGTGATAGTGAAATTTAGGTGTATTTTGATTTGTTTGTACAATCCAAAAACATCGAATACGAGAGAAGACATCCATATCAGGTAATGGGACTTTAATAAAGTCAGTTCCAACTTTGACAAGATTTGAAATATACACATAGATTTTACATGCACTTTGTCTCAACAATAACTATTTCACGGGTAAAATATAAAAATTGAATGTTTTTTATTGTCCTGTTTCTTTTTATATTTCATCAATGCTTAATATGCCATTTTACTTTCACGTTCCCTAATATATTCATAGAATCCTCAATAATTTCTCCGTACTTTTACTCACAATGTCATTTTGTTTTTTATTCACAGGTTACATGGGGAACAATCCATGGGGAGTATCAGAATGTTCTAAGAATCCACAGATGATGGATAAATTCAATTCGAGAGGTTACGAAGGTTCTCCTATTATGTATTCTAACGAAAAACAACTGTTCATCTGCAATTTGTGCGGCAAAGAGTATTCTTGGATGTATAGTCTGCGTCGTCATCAGTTGCAATGCGGCAACAAGGAGGCTCGAATTATTTGTCAATTCTGTTCTAAAAAATTTTACCGAAAGGATAGGTTAAAAGAACATATGATGACATATCATTCCGATTTGATAATTTAATGATTTATAGATCAATAGGTTTTTTTCGAACTATATTTTGAATCATCCATATATATTTTCTCAATAAGATGTAAGTTTTCCAATTTTTTCTTTCCTCAGTGTGCAAGCGTTCAAGGAATATCATTTGGCATAACGTTTTCATTGTTACATGAACTCAGTACCGATATTAGTTTCAAAACATCATCATTTTTAGCAAAATTTCATGCGTTTCGACGCGGTGCAGAGCGTTACTTGCGCATCCATTATCGTCCAGTAAGATGGAACCCTCTCATTTGAAATGTAACAAGGTTCCAAAAACCGAGTGTTATGAAGAACAAAAGTATTAGATCAAATTAAGAGATTTTGAAGAGAAGTGACACATTAAAATTCTGAGAGACGTAAATTAAAAGAAAAAACCAATGCTAGTCGAAGAGTCTGTAAAAATCAATCCACCTCTTTTATTGTAATTTTATCTTCGAAAACTATTCGTTACAGAAATTTATGCTTTGTAGCTTGTAAACCTTTTTCTCTCTAAAATGATATGTTGTCCACAAAAATTATATTAAAAGATCAACACTTAGAAATCTTTATCAACAGGAATCTGAAGTAGTTTTAAGTATTTTAATCAAAATCGTTATTGAAATTCAAATGATAGTATAGTTCGAAATTTATATCCTGTTGAAGTACAAATACGTGATGAACGCATAAATTAAAATTATATCAGATGAATGTACGTCGTTATTAATCTCGTATATTGGTACCTGATTATCATCGATTGAACACAAACATCCTTGGAATCTCATTGAAATATTCTGTTGTATTAGAATTATAAATCAGCATTTTTTAATAATAAAATTGACACCTGTGAATTCCCAGCTTAATATTTCTTTCCTCGCTATATTATTATTTGAACATTCATCGAGTAAAGTTCCATAGAAAACATGACACATTCAAATGGGTAATAAATCGTGTTCGAGTTATGATACATGTATCATTCTAATAATCATACACATATAAAATGTAAGTATTTGTTTCTTGAACTATACGATCATGAAAATCACAATCATGTAGCGATATGTGCATTCTTTTCATAACATCCATGTTGTTCATGTTGAAATAGAACTGACAATTTCATTTCTTCTTTTCGTTCTTGATTCTCAACACAGAATAATTTCTCATTGCAGAATTCATTGACGATTTGACAAATTTTGGATTGAAACTGGACACGGCAACCGCCGTGAATCCGCGAAGATCCCGTGGTCAAACGACACCAACGGATGATCAGTTTTATATGTGCGGTGAATGTGGCAAAGGTTACAAATGGGTACACAGTCTTCTCAGACATCAGAGACTGCAGTGTGGAAAACCACCGAAATATTCTTGTCAATTTTGTAAAAAAGTGTTTTATCGACGATACGAATTGAAGAATCATCGTCTTACTAAACATCTCTCGTTATAAAGAGTTTTTAATTCTGTTGGTACTTTGAATAGTTCGTTTTTGTTAAACTGATTTCAAATTTATAATAATAGTTCTTTTTTCTAGTTCAATTTATATCTTGTATCTGAAATTCTAAATGATCTTAGAAATCGATCTGTCCAATATTTTGTAATTTTCAGATATAACTCGAGTCTCGTCATGTTATCTAACAGACATTTTAGGATATTGTTTCTAATTTCATAATGAACCATGCATTAAAAATAGAATTTTTTGGTCATTTGAAAGTGCTCGATTTGGATGGTTGATTGGTAATAATTCTCCCATCATAAATACTTGTACATCCCTTTGGGTGTTTTGACTCACCTGATATGTGATTCAGAAAGGATTTATGACCATTCCCACTCAAGTATTATAAGTTTCTGATACAGCAGGTTTTATCCCCGCGTATAATGAATATTAGTTTATGTTTTATATCAAGGACGTTTTAACAATCCAATTGGTTTCATCCCTGTTTGAGAGTACAGAAGTAGAATTTGAAGATTGGGCTCCAAGTATTGTGCGCATAAATCAGTATTATAAGGTATTGTGTGAAAATGACTAATGATGAACAGACGTTGTACATTTAAAATGATTAAGTACTTCCACTAAGAAGTTAGCATAACACATTCACGAACATTTCCACCAATTAATTCTCATAAAAAGTGGAAAATGCAATCTTGCGTTGTAAAATGTAGGATTTAAAAAAAAAGTTCATTCTAGGTTTCCAATTTTCAACCTGTTACAATAAATCACGATATGGATATATGGTTTATAATTGTCGTGAGATAGTATTTAATATCTAAAGTTGCTGCATGAAAACTGCAATTTTTATGTGATTCGATCGAAAATTGTTGAATCAAACAAGATGATTCTCTCAGAACGTATCTTAAACATTTATGGCAACTTTCATTCTGTAACGATGGACTGTAAATTGAATACACAATTATAAAATGCTTCAGAAATATCGAAAACTGCAGACGTTTTTCTTTTCTTTTTGGTATTAGTCTAAAGAATTACTAGAGTGATGATTTCTAGTATGGTAGCAAAGCTATTGCTACAACCTGGCTGAATATATCAATTATCTTTCCCGTGTGCAGTAAAAACTAGTGGTATTCTGTTAAGATTCAGATAGTATAAATTATGTCATAATGTACAATGAATGATAATTTGAACAAAGGTGAAATAAAAGTTCTGTTACTCCGCATTGTTCGCTTTTTTACCACTTTTTTCAATCCAACCTGCTCTCAACACTATCTTCTGTACTTTGATATCGCTTTTGAGAAAATATATACCAAACCATGATTCAGTCAATGTATAAGAAACAATTCACCTCTCGTAAGAACACTTTTGCATGTATTTGAAAATTAAAAAAATGGAAACAAAACAATAGAACGAAACAAGACTCTGTTCATTTATTTTATATTTTTGTTTTTTTTTGTCCAGATGTTGATGATTGGTTGAGTGCTTCACCCCTCAGTTACACAGAGTACATGCAATGTCAAGAATCACCTCCTGAAGATCCATTGACTCCAATCTCTTTGAAAAAAAACAACTATATTCTCGCTGAAGCCCCCAAAGCATCTGCGAAAGTCAAAGGAGCAGCCTTGATGCAACGTAAAAAAGGTCTTTTGATGAAAAGTCGTGTCCCAATGAAGGCAAAGAATAAGCAAATGATGAGACAAGGAATTCTGAAAAAGAAGAAAAAGGTCTCGGTACCGGCATCTAAACGGAAACGAGGTTGTGGAATGAGTTTCGCATGCCCAACTTGCGATAGAAAATACGTGGCTAGATGTAATCTTAGACGACATCTTTTGTACGAATGTAACTTAGAACCGCAATTCGTATGTCCGATTTGTGAAGTTGGCAAAAGATACAAACGTGAATTCCGGATTCATATGCAAATACATACGGATGAAGAGCTTTGTAAAATGATCAATGGTAACGCAAGTGATATCAATTCCGGTACAAATAACGGTATCATCGATACCAGGAAGGAAGATGAAATATCCGGAACAAATCCCGTTAACGATGAACCGGTGGTAGCAATAGAAAAGCTGTTGGAAGATGATGTTATCAAAGAGAACTCTAAACCGTCTTCAAGTGCATCCCTTAAAATCTCGACGCGTGTGAGAAAGAGATCGAAATTATTGGAATCGTTCAACTCTCTTCGCTGTCCAGATTGTTGTAGAAATTTTGCGTCGAAACAAGGGTTGTCTCGACACATGAATTATTATTGTCCCAAAAGACCTCGGTATAAATGCTCAGTTTGTGACGAGGTCAAGTGCGGTAAAGAGGCATATATCACACACCTATACATGCATCGAAAGAGTAAAGAAGATGAAAAAGTACAATTGGTTACGAAAAAAAGAGTTTCCGACGAAAATGCGCATATGGAATTCGTTTGTCCTAAATGTCAACGAATTTTCCAATCAAAATCCGCTGGAAACAAACATTTAAATGACGAGTGTCTCCGTCAAGTGCCTCCGCGGTTTCACTGCCATCTCTGTTCCCAGAAATACGCTTTCAGAGCTGAATTAATTAATCATTTAATCGCGCATGTAGAGTCAAAGGTCGATCATCGGAAATCGACGGAAGGGATTGTTAAAATCGTGGATGAAGTTCCTCCTATCCGACGACGATCATGACCTGCAGTGTCATCATCGTTGGGAAATTCATTAATAAATTCCTAATGTTTGAAGGAGAAAAAGAGATTGAATGATTTATGAATGTAAACGCTACAAACTCAAGTGTTTGCTTTCAATACACTCAAAGTGGTTAAATCGTGTAGTCACACGATTGTCTTCGAAGTGTGTACATTTTTCAATACCCCAAATCAATTGTTTCATAATCAAACATTTCATCTGTTTCACGGGTATATTAATACTCTTCCGAAGGGTTTGAAAAACGACTACACAATTTAAACACTCCAAGTGTATCAAATCAAAATATTTGGATTCACAGTGAAAAGAAATATTGATGTATCGTTAAGTCATTTTTTTGTATTCTATATTCAGGGAAAACGACCACTTTTGAAATATGCTGGAGGTGGAAGGAACGTCTTCTTTGTTCTTCTTTGTTCTTTCTCCTTAGGCTAAAATGCCTCAAAAATATTTTCGAAAACAGTCCCCTTTGGCTTGATAATTTTTGTTATTGAAAGAATCCATAAAATGACCTTTCGTTTGCCTTTTCAATTTTTTTTTTGTGAATTCGCTATTGATACTGTGTGGGAAAACTTATTGGGTAGAGAGGGGTAATTATGAACCACTGACGAAGATTGTAAAAAGCACAAAAGAATCCCTTTAATGTGACATATCTTCGCTGTTTAAATTGAAGTTTGATTTATCAACTTCAAGTTCAAACAAAGTTTTCATAAAAAATCTCCAAATTGAATCGAGATTTTGACGAAAAATAAGAACCCACAATGTTCATATTTACCTGAACGACGTGGGGTAATTCCGGACAGCGTTCCCAATTATCTCTGATGTGTTTTCATAGCATGCAAAATAGTTGATAATGATGCAGCATATGTCAATTATCACTATAATGGTGATAGTAAAAAAAAATAATCATAATAACAAGGTCTCAATATCCAATTTTTTTAGGATTTTCCATTTTGATTTATGATTAATGTTTAAAGAAGTAAACATCAAGCATGTTGTTGGAGTATGAATCGTTTGACAAAATGGAACGAAAACCCGAACTTACAAAATCTGATGAATTATCGTTATTTATCTTCTCGAATTGACTCCTTGGAGCTGGAAACATCGTTTTAACAATGCATCGGAAGATTCTCAGTCTTTAACAACTGAGCATCTCGTTATTCGATCACTAATTCGTTCCAATAAATGATTCAAACTTCGAACATATCATCAAGTGATCGCTTCATTTGCTTCATTGGAGCCGTTCGTAATGATGACTCCACGCTATCAACTGCAACAATAGATTATATCAAACAGAACGAAGGGTTATAATTCAAATTGGGAATTGAAAAAAAAATCTATTGCTCTGTTCAACAAATCAAAGTTCCATCAACCTTATCGAAATATTTCATCAGTACTTAGTTCAAGGGGATACAAGCAGCTAAGCGACTTTCACCAAATTTTTCGAAACAAACTACGTGAAAATATGTACGTCAAACTATCTCTGTGCACAGCATTTCTTGAAACACTGAACTTTATTTTGTAATTTGCCTCGAGAAAATTGTACCGCTCGTATCACGTTCAAGGCCAAACCATTTTTCTTACTTTCAACTATGAGAATGGTTGGAGCATGAAGAAATGACGATGTCCGGTTTTACTCCACATTCATAATCACCCTACTGTCCCTTATATCATGAACTGATAAATTTATGACTGCATTTGAGATTAAACCAATAAGATATAGATAGTATAATTCACATTATAATGTACCATGAATGAGAATTTAAAAAGACGTAAAATAAAACAGCCATTGTATGTCCAAGCGTAGTGCATAGTTTGCCTTTTTTTTCTTTTACAAATTTTTTGAATTCAACCTCTTCTACATTTTCCAGGTGATACAATTCACAATCCTTCGTAGTTTACTGTGTATTCTGAAAAAATATGCAATAAATGGAAATTTAGTCGGTGTACATTGGGGGAAAAGATTTTAAAAAACATAGCATTAATATTAACTGATCGTAGTGAAATTTCACTGATTCGATTAGTCAGGAATATTTCCGACTACATCTCATTGATTTCATTGAGCGGTCAACTTTTAACTGCACGAATAGTGAGATTCCACTGATTTGAATTTGGAGAGTAGTAGAAATATACTAGACTGGTGACAACAACAGATTTTTGTACACAGTCGCTAACGGAAACGAGTAATTATTTCAATTTTCGTATACTGAATTGTATTTGAATATAACAAAATAAGAACCATTATGCGTGTATATTAGGGATTGTGTACAGGAATCCGCAGTTGTCACCGATTTACTATCGTTCCTAACAATCATTTCAAGATCTTTTCTTTCCGTATACAGGGAACAATCCAGCCCTCGGGAAAACGTCTTAGCATGTGATGGAAGAATGAAAATTGGGAACGAAAACACAATAGATAGAAACAATATTATATTCATTGTTTATTTTGTATTTTTGTTTCCCTCTGTACAGATGTTGATGATTGGTTGAGTGCGTCCCCTCTCAGTTCTACACAATACAGGCAGTGTCCAGAATCATTATCGAACGATCTATTGATTTCGATCTCTCCAAGAAGAAACGATGATGCTTACGAGGAATCCCCCAAAACACCTAGGAAAGACAAAAGAAAGTCGTTGATGCAGGGTAAAGCAAAAAATAAGCAAATGATGAGACAAGGAATTTTTCAAATAAAGCAAAAAGTCTCAGTACTGGACTCAACTCAACGGAAACGAGATTATCGAATGAGTTTTCAATGTCCAACTTGCGATAGAAAATACGTGTCTAGATCTAATCTTAGACGACATCTTTTGTACGAATGTAACGTACAACCGCAATTCGTATGTCCGATTTGCGAAGTTGGCAAAAGATACAAACGTGAATTCCGAATTCATATGCAATTGCATACGGATGAAGAGCTTTGTAAAATGATCAATGGTAACGCAAGTGATATCAATTCTGGTACGTACAACAGCATTGTTCATACCAGGAAGAGAGACGAATCCCGAAACGAAACGTATTCCGTCAACCCCCAGTTGATGGTGGTGCTAGAGAGGCTATCGGAAAGTGATGTCGTAAAAGGGAACTCGAAACCGTCCTCAAGTGCATCCTATAAAATCTCGACCGGTTTGGAAGAGAAACCAAAATTATCGGAAACGGATTACGCTTATTTTGAATGTGAACAAATTGTCCACTCAAAACCGGCTGGGACCAAACATTTGCAGGACGCGAGTCAAGTGTCGCCACGGTTTCAGTGTCACCTCTGTCCCCAGAAATATATTCTCAGAACAGAACTAATCGATCACTTCATTCAGCATGTAGAGTCGAAGGTTAATCATCGGAAGTCGACGGACGCGATCGTTAAAATGGTGGATGAAACTCTTCCTATCCGACAATAATCATTATCGTTGAGAAATTCATCAACAAATACTAAATTTCCACCACGAAAAAGAGATTGAATGATTAATGAATGTGAAAAGAAATATTCATGTATCGTTAAAGTTTTTTTTTTTTGTTATTTTATATTCGTGGATAAAGAACACGTTCAAAATATGTTTGAATCAGAAGGACCGTCTTCCGTTTAACATAAACGTTCGTAATGGGGCTAAAATATCAGAAAAAGCAAGTCCTTTTTGTTTCATAGTTGTTCTTTATCGCAAGAATTAATAAAACCACTTGTTCTTCTTCCTTTATTTTCAATCAATACTGTCCGGTAAAAACAATATATCATGAATTACTGCACGTATCACTGCATTTGAAATTGAAAAAAATAATGATATGATCCACTTATATCGTCCTACATCAGGTTGAAAAAGCATCGAGAATTTAATTGAACCAAATTGACATTGAATGACATTTCGAGAGGATATTATCCAGTTTTCAACTGACTTTGACAAGATTCATTACACTGATGAGTATCCACAAGTCGTTCATCCAATGATTATTTTATCTATAAACCTCTAACGGGTACTTCCAAAGCTGTGTGCAAAATGTTCATTCTCCGAATTTTGAACGTGTTCTTCCGTCCGTTGCTCATAGAATTAAATTTCAATTGCAAATGGAACGAAAACAAAATAATCAAAACACTGACACACCTCTTCAAATATACGACTGATGTTTTTTTTTTACTATGTATGATCTCTGTAGAATAACTCAAAATAATTGTATGAAAATGATCTCATGATCCAGTTCCTTTGTTTTGCGTACTGAAACGAAACAATGAAGCTTATAAGATAATTACATATTTCTAATTCAAAATGTTTTTTTCTCCTTCAATTGATTCTTGTCTTACATTTATTTTGATTTAATAGAATTTCGAAAATATCTGCACCCATTGTTACATGCCTCTCCAAGGAAACAATGTTTTTATTTTATTTCAAGATTAATAATCAATATTCAGAAATTGAAAATTTACAAACGGTCTGTTCTGTTCTTTTGTTTTTTGTACATTAATCAATTAGTGAATCATCATTGTTATGCTTTCGAATTGGTTTTCGCTCTGTTTAGAAAAAAATCATACAGTTTTATTTTCGTTACAAAGTCCCACTCCAATGAAAGTTCATATCTCAAATGTATATGAAAGGAATTATTTTTTGTAGATTAAGACTTTTATGGTCTAAAAATGTGTAATAAGACATTGTAAGAGTAGCAAATGTTTTTTTATTATAAACTATTTGGAAAAGAATAAATATAAATATGTAAAAAAGAATGTCACTATTTGTTTATAATGTACATTTATACACGTTGCGAACATGTAAATATAAATTTTGTTTGTAAATTTAACCTTCTTTCTAAACACAATTTATGGTTCATGGTAAATATAAATAATTAATTTTTAAAAGCAACGAAGAAAAAAAAACAGATAAAATGAAGGAGATGAAACACCCAATAGTTTCGATTCAATTTTTAATTCACGAATACATTTTTTTTCAGGAGGTGAGTACTGGTTGGACGTGTCATCCCTCGGTTATCCCCCATATCAATCGTTGCAGTCTATGGACATTGATCCGCTAGCTGGAACGTCCATCGGATACCACGAGGAACGAAAGAATTTCAAATGGACGCCGATGAAGAATAAACAATCGATCTACGAGCAACGAAATCAAAGAAGAAAAAGCTCTGGTTTGATGCACGGGTGTCAAAAGTGTGGAAAAATGTACAATCGTAAAGAAAATTTGTCGCGACATTTGAGATACGAATGCGGGGTCGAGGCGCAATTCAAATGCCTCATATGTGGCAAGAAATCAAAACGTAAAGAGCATTTGGAATCTCACATGAGAACTCATCGTGGTGATCCAAGATTTCAGAGAGATAATTTCAGATAAACTTCGAAACTGTTTCATATGTACAGTGTTTTTATTGGAACTACCTCTTTCAATGTATTTCATCTAGTTTCTGAAGCAGACGATTCACCTTAATCTGCTACACAAGCATGAACATGGACATTCATAGATGGATCGGTACTTTTCATGATTCTAGGTTTAAGATGTAAAGTAGTTGTTAAGGGAATATCGACTCTCTTTCTTTAGAATATTTATTTACAGAATAAATTCACGACTCTTCACATTTTTGGAATTGTCGAATGATAATTTCATCGGAACAGTAATTATTCTGAAAATCTGTTCCGTAGATTTACAAAGTTTGCCTTGACATGATGATCGAAAGTTTATATCACTTTATGAACAATTGACATGTAAATATTTATTTGTAAATATAAGTCTGTTTGCGTGAATTTATGAGAACATACACTGAGAAAACAGATATCTTGAAAAATACCATAATTTATGGATTTTCAGCGCTGGTCTGACCCGAGTCGGAATATTCACTTGCATAAATCTCTAAAAGTACCATAATTTCTTGGACTTTTTGAAATAAGTATGGTACCTTCCGTATAAAAGTCCAAGACATTATGGTACTTTTAGAGGTTTTTTCAGGTAAATATTTAGACTCGGTCAGACCAGCGCAGAAAATCCATAAATTATGGTACTTTTTAAGATACCTTTTTCTCCGTGTATGAATTTGTATCTCATGTTGATAAGGATTCATTAACATAAATTTACGAAAGAGAGGGAGCTTCTCTACGTATAGTTTGAAAAAATATCGACGACTTCTTTGACACGCATGAAAAAAATATCTTATTGACTCTATAAATCAAGAAATTTCCATAAAAAGCTATTCAATATCTATCCAATTATGCAAGGATGTTTGTGAAGGACTTAAGAGAATACTAGCGCTAAGAAAGGAGCCATTTCGCATTGGTCAGATTATTTAAAAATTACGGTAGGGTGTCAAAAATTTATATACAATTCATGTGAACTAAATAACATAAACACGCGTTAAAAATTTTCCATACTCATCTGGAAACTGTGAAATGATGGTAGAACTCTCACAAAGTTTGGAATTTTAAGTAGGTACTTTAATTATATGAGAAATTCATTTCCCAATCAATGATTCAAATCTTTCGGTTGCTGTATAAATTCCTACACTGACAGAAAAACGACGTAGTTGAAACATTCGTGGCTGCAATAACTTGAAATCTGGTTCGATTCACCAGGAAATGTGATTTCGACGTCCAGAAAAAGTGGTTGAAGCAAAAATTAATTACATTTTTCAGGTTAGAAAAACCAGATTCTTTTCTTGGTGTAATAACCAGAATATGTAGTTAATTTTGGCTTCAACCATTTTTTCTGGACGTCACAATCACATTTCCTGGTGAATCGAACCAGATTTCAAGTTATTGTGATCACGAATGTTTCAACCAGGTCGTTTTTCTGTCAGTGTACAAACTGAGTTTCTGAAAATTCTATATGACTCACCAAATCTTTGGAAACTCAGTTTAAGTAATTCATTGAATAATTGAGGAATAAACTGGCATATACGGAATGGCCAGCGTCTCGATGCCACACGGGGAAAATGAGTCGTCCAAATTTTCGTTGATCAGTATGTTACTTCTAGACGGAGTAAAAATTTGAGAAGAATTCGTATAAGAGATTTTCTCAATCCGTTGAGTCTTTTCATTGTAAAAATGGAAAATTGGTTCCGTTTTTCAAACAGTGTACAATGTCAACGAATTGTTAAAATTCAGTTTACGAAAATTCACTTTCAGAAATTTTGATCACAAGTTTTAATTGGTCACTGAATTTTACTTATGAACTGCACGTTTTTCTATGTCGCTGAACTTGGCATCATTTGTTCAAAAGAAATCTGAAAATGAGTGAATATATCGTTGTTGAATATTATTATCAAACATTCTCCCCTTTAAACGGAACGCGTCACTCAGAATCCACACTGGAATTTGGGTAAATGATTCAAATGTCAAAAACAGTGGTGTTTCCTCAAAACTTGAGTTACAGCATGATATTGCTAATAAAAAATGCATATTTTGGTATTGAGAAGCGAGTTGGAAGACTCATATAAACTTTCGTATGATTGTATAATAGTTGTATATAAATTCTACAACAGTTTTCTCTATAGAATTTTATACATTCATCCCATTTTTGACTCACCGTGTTTTGATTGATTTTTATTGACAATTATTTTGATATTTTTTTCAAGTTTGAGATTCGATTTGAAGTATTATTAGAATATAATTCAAGTACTTGAACGGAATTTTTTTTCTCTGTCCATAAAATGATATGATTTCATTTCTTGTACGTGAGAAATATGCTCGCAAAATGAATTGAATAATATCAGAAAAAAAACAAACAGTTATACGTTGAGATTTGTTCCAAAAGTCAATGTTTATAGGACATTGCAAGTTCACTTTCCACACATATACAGAACGTATATGGTTTTATTTTCATTGCGACTCGACGCATTTCAAAGGAAGAATTATGATTTTGAAATTAGTGCTTTGTAATATTTTATTTCCTTGTACTTCATCGTATATTCTGATGTTTTTTTGTAATATATTAAGACGAGATTATTTTTCTCCAGGAATGAATAAACTATGGGAACAAAATCGAGTAAAATTGAATACTCGACGGTTCAAAAACTATTACCACAACCGTGAAGTTTTTCTCATATAATAGAAAGATTTTATGAATTTTTTGAAGGTTTAATATTGATTAGAAAAAAGTTCTGACACAAGAAGATTTTTTTTTTTTTTTTTAAATGAAAACAAATGTGTCACTTGAAAGAAGGAGAATATAATGAATTCGTGTTTCTTAATGAACAGAATATTCATTTGATCTACTCAAATGATTTCTTACACTCGAAGGAATGGTTTTTTTTCTTGTGTAGAACAATATTCTTGAATCGAACGATATTGAGAATTCGATCTCAAAGAACGAACAGATTCTAAACAGTTTATAATTTAAAGTAATGCATATTTTCATGGAGGTATACGCATAGATATCTCATTTTCATGTAGCCGTGTAAGGTTGAATAATATTTGAATTGTAAAAATACTGTGGAGATAAGGTCTTGTAATAATTCTAACTTATGTATATTACATCCCGCGTATACTGTTTTTGCTGTCATGTACGTGTGAGGATTGTTAATTGCTGCAAATGCAATTGTTAATTTGAAATACATCAATAATCAACGTGTAACTAGTGTCCATCTACGATCTACGAAGATTATCACACGAAGATATTACAAACGCAATCGATCATTCTTATGGAAAATTTTCATTCTTGTATAGTTATTATCGAGTATTGTAATGATATTGAATTGAATATTTTTGTAAAGAGGTATTCTTTGGGTTTTCTTATTTATATTTATTTAAAACTCACGATCATATGCCTGCATGTATTTATATTTTTTGAATAGCACAAACAACACTTTCTCAATTTTTGTCGTGGAATTCATTTATTCAATTCCCGTGACCCCACGTTATCAATATTTCATGAAATTTCAGCAGATAAGTTATTGTCATCAGTATTTTAGCTGTATTTTTTTGAGCAATGATCTGATATAAAAATTGTACGACAGAATAAATACACTAAAGTTTTATACTTTCAGTAACGATACGCATTTGTTGGTACTAATTTTTGCTCAATTATCTTGATCTAGGTTATCATTACTGTTGTTCTTTACAATTGTGAAAGTTATTGACTTTCAATTTTTTTGGAGTGTGAGTTACGTGGATTGATTGATAATTTTACGATATTACGTAGTGCAATACAATACTAATCATTCAATCACAATATGATTCACGTAACTCCCCGGTAATATTTCATTCCTGCTATAATAAAGAACCTAAAATAAAAATCATTATAAGAGATTGATCATTTATCATAAACGATTTGAAATTTGCATTAGTTTTGCATAGCAAATCGAATAATATTTCTTCAAAGTCAAAGTTTCTTCTGAAAGATGGTATACGTGAGGAAATAATTCAACATATTCGTGAATGTAAACACGAATCGTCTTGCCTAGGTCAGTCAACGATGCCTACCTGTGATGAGATTTGTATACAACGAATGGTAGCGAGACCCTGTTGTCACTTGACTTTATTTTCAATATACATATTTATTTTGAGACACCTACCCGGACCAAGGCCAATGTGTTCTGGATTGATCTATTCTCGATTTATAATCCGATAAACGATATTATTTGCCACATTTTTCAGTTGGTCGTCCACAGTGCAACGTGTAATTTCAAATCCTTCGGTACAGACTTCATGGATCTCAATGTTACACACCTACGGAGCAGTAGTTTCTATAATTCGTCGTTTAAAAATATGTTTGGGAGATCGTGTGCTTTTTCTAAAACGCAAAAAAAACACAACATGTAAGTTATGGGATATTTAATGAATTTTCAACGTTTATCGAGTGACATCGTTCAAATTTACCAAGTTCAATATATTCGTAGATGAAATGTCTTAGGTGTTTAAACTTCACATCTTTCGGAAAAGTTATTAAAAATCATTAATTTTGTGTTATTAAAATCGTGAATGAACTAAAAAAACGATTTTTGTGAGATTTATATTTAAAAAAATGAGCAGTGTTATACGAAACATATCTGCGATCAAATTATATTTAGATTTCAATGCAATTTCTTTAGGGTGGAAAATATTCGGTAATTGGAAATCGTATTTTCCTTTTCAAAAGGAATGTCTAATTGTTCTTAATCATAATCCCTCCTCAAAACTTTTGTAAAATTGATAATTTGAGTGCTGAATAATTGATGAAAAAAGCATTGATTCGTCCCTAGATGCCACTGATGTTTCGAGAAATATACTTGTCCATCATTTTCGGTGGTCATTCGTTTGTGAATCAGTATGCAACAGTGTTCAAGTGAATTTCTTTACATATCGAAATCCTAGTATCAAGTGATTCCAGATTTTTATGTGAATATATACACTAAGAGGAATTCCTATAGTCACTGTAACTAAAACATCTCAACTAAACATTTCTAATTAGAGCCACTGAAAATTTGGTTGATTCAACCAGGAAAGTATAGTTGATTCATCACTCGGTTGTATCAACTATATTTTCTTGGTTAAACTAATCAAATTTTCAGTAGCTTTTACATAGAGAATATTTGGTTGAGGCATTTTAGTGACAGTTACCTCAAAAATTTCTTTCGGCGTACAAGCAACAATATCATTTGTAGGCTTTTTATCATATCGTACTGTTGAAAATTTTCAAACATCGATACAAATTGATGTTCCAATTTGTCGTGAAAGCATGTACGATTTGGACAATGAATTCTTCAATCGATTACCGTTAAAAAAATAACGATTTTTGAATTATGTTCCAGGAGAAGATTACTGGTTACAGGGTCCATCTTATGGGTTTCCAGAATATCCGATCATAGGATATACGTACGAAACCGAGGATCCCTTAGTTGGACCATCCATAAGTACTACCAATGCTACTATTGTTAATAATCTTGTCTCAGATGTACGTTGTTCGCAACGTAAAAGAGTACCACGGCATTTCTATCAAGAAACCTCGCCTCCGTCATCGAAACAATACAATAAACCTTCCCCTACCTACAACAAATCTTCCCCTAATTGCTGTTCAAATTGTGGAAAATGTTATCAACATAAAAAGCATTTGACGAGGCACCTAAGGTGGGAATGCGGCGTTGAACCAAAATTCAAGTGCGAAATATGTGGTAAAAGGTCTAAACGCAAACAGCATCATGATGATCACGTTCGTATTCATTTGAGATAACCAGAAGTTCACGGTTAACACTAATATTTTTCAAATTCGTTCATCATTCACAAAAATTTCGATTTAGAGAATCGAACGTACCTTTCCTGAATTTCAATTGTCACCAGTAGGTACCTTAAATAAATTGAAAGGAATAACGTGAAATTTATTGTTGTGTGTAATCAATTTGAATATTCTTTTTTTTTTTCTAGAATGAAACAGAATGTTTGTAAAACCACTTTGAAGAATTTTCAGAAACTTTTTTCTGAAAATTTGAACACTGCTCTGTGAAAATTCAGGATTAAGTGACAGTTTAAAATTACAACTGTCTCTGAATTTTTCGGGCAACATTTTTTTTACAGTCAATTCAAATCATAATAATTTATTATAGTTATTTAGAAAGAATACGTATTTGTATTATCAATCATAATTATAACATCATGTGTGGGAAGATTTTTCCAGAAGTTACTGTCAATTTCATGTACATTCTAAACAACTTTCCCACAACCTTTTTTGGTGCATGAAAAAATCCTGAACTGAGTTTATTGATACCGTTTGTATCTTTTGTGAGAATTTCCAAGTTTTTGTGCAGAAAAATGAAAATTATTTCAAGTATCTGCTATATAGATTTGAAATCTTTTATTTTCTCTTTGTACATGAAAAAATTTCTAAACGAGCGTACAAAGTGGAAAGTTTGGAAAAACTTATTTTATTTCCCTAATAAAAAAACTAGAAACTGTTTTTTTTTTTTAATGAACTAAAATTTTGTTGGGAAATCCCCATTATTTTCCAGAATTACAGTCATACAAATGGTAGAACTGTATAAAAAAATAATTGAATTACAATATGATATGAGTTTTTTTTATCGCAGAGTCCCAAGCGATCGCCTTCAATTCCTTTGGAATGAATAAACAATCTTGCAATTACTTTTGAAGATGCTGAATATTGTTTCATATGATTTTGTTAGTTGCTTCAGCGAAGATTCGCTGTGCAGTCTTCCGCGACTTGCAAAATTTATTTAATATGATTTCATGTTTACGGAAATTCAATCTCACCTTGATTTTATTGAAAAATAAAATGAAAAATGACTATAAATTATTTTGAAATTAATAACATGTGATAATATTTTTATAGGAAAATGTTGATTCTGAAATAGTACATTGTGTAACAAGTGCGCAAAGTTGGTGATTCCCGCACGAGCGTGAAGATTGTTGCACCAATGCGCACGAGTTGCTCATACTATTTTTCCTAACAAGGTGCGCGAACTTCGGTTTTTCAAGCCTGCGTTGCGTGCGCAAAGTGAGTAATTCCCACACAGCAGTCGGACCAGTGCGGTAAAGTTACTTTAAAACCAGATTTTGCACACGCTGTTAGGAGAAAAATATATTATTTTACTTGTGTTGAGTTTCCTTGGCTTCAACTTTCTGGAATCAGAAATTCTGAAGAGGGCTCAACAAAGGTTTCTCCAAAAAATTTATTTGATTGATTTCATACCAAGCGGGTGACTGCTGTGTTTAATTTCAATTTATGTATTAGAATAACATGAATGATGTTTTCTCATGTATGTCAATTGATCAATAAATAAAGTACAAAGTTGAAATTGAGTTGACTTTGATAAATCATGTTATTATTCTAAAAATCATCCGAAAAACCACTGTTTTCCCCCTTATATTTTCTGTTCTCAATTGTTTGTATTCTCCTTAGAGGTATTCTCTGTCTTCAAATTTCTTCAAAATATTTGTTTTTAATTCATTTTTGAACTGTACGTGTATATTCCTTATCACACTTATGTTTTCTTTCAGGAGTCAGTTGATTAACACTTTCCGATCAGTTGGACACTGTTGGTTTAAAAATTCAGTCGGAATTGATAGAATCAAATTCTGTTGCGCGATGGGACAACAGAGCGATCCACGCTATTGAATAGAAATTTTCGCATATTCATCGTATTTTTTATTTCCTTACAATGTTTTTCCGTTTACACTATATATTATATCATATTTATGATCTTTGTTTTGCATTTTCAGGGGAATCTTTTGATGGGATGATTCACATTCTTTCTGAATTTTATCTCATTTGGATCTTCGAATTTCTTCGTGGCTCTCTCACGATTCTTTCTAATCTTTTCATAAACAAACAGGCAGAATATGTTGATGAGAAAAGATGTTTTTCCCACATAAAATTCAGAATTCACTTGAAGGATCTACAAACATTTTTTTATTGAACAATTCATCGAATAATTTGAATCTGAAAGAAGAATAATATCCAATGTACATCTTTTAAATTCAGGAACATTCAAAATAAATTAATTTTATCATCGTATTTATTTCATAACAACAAGCTTTTTTTTAAATCATTAAATTCCTTCAAACGTATCCTCTTGTAAAGTGACACTATATATTTATCTCATAATATTCCCTGTAACTTGCATGAAATAACTCCAACTAATATTTGGTTGTTGATTTCAGTCATTCATACGTTACAATGTTTTTTAGGGGATAAAACATGTGTTATATGTGTGTTCAGTCCACTTGTGATGTACATTTTTGAACAGAATGAAAAAGATAATTCATGCGAAGATGACAATGTTTAAAATTTTCAAGAGAATCATTGACATATTCTACCGTTTGTTTCAGGAGTTAATTATTGGTTAGAAGGAAGTACGACGGGGATTTCAATTCAACCTGTGATAAATTTACAGATGCAAGAACCAGTAGCTCATACATCATACTCGCATTTTTATGAAGTGTCTGATCAATCTCAACTGAATCCCCCATCGACCCAACCATATCCTTCCAGATCTGCCCGGTCCCCTCCAAAACACAATTGTCACAATTGTGGACGACAATATCGTCACAGAAAACATCTTTTAAGACATCTAAAGTACGAATGCGGCGTTGAACCTCAATTTCAATGCGAAATATGTCATAGGAAATTGAAACATAAACATGACTTGGATAGACATCTTCTACTACATCAAAGAAGACAGACGCAATGAATCGTTTGGAAGTATTTGAGATAATCATTGGAATTTATTATATCAATTCTTATCACATATTCATCACGAATTGAAAGAGCATTCATCGAAAAACAGAAAGTTGTTTTTCTAAAAATTCATCATCATTTCAATGAGTGTTTTTTACTCGTTTTTTTGATGTTTCAGATATATTTCTGCTTTTTAAATTCATGATAAAAATGTTGAAAGTTCTCATACAGTTATGGGAAATTTAATTGAGATTAATTGGAAGTAAACGAGAATATAACTGAGCATGAAAGATCATAATACCCTGAACAACATACTCACTGATGGTTTCGTCGCGTCTCCGTAGGCTTCCCGTCTGGCTGCGTGAAGTCTGTATGGAGTTAACCGAGATAACTATAAGTATGTTGCTAGGGACGAGACCTATATTTTTTATTCTCAGTTCGATTCGCCTAAGAGGAATTGGGTTTTCCCCGAATCAGTGTTTTTCAAACATCTTTTAAAGTGGTTAATTAAAAACATCCGAATGAAAATATGTTAATTCAGAATTTGTACAGGAAAATTCAATGAACTATAGTTCAAACCATTGAGCTCTTATTGGTTTATATATTTTATATTCTTATGAATTATCGTGATATATAATTTTGATAAAATTTTCAACGAAACCATTGTTTAAAATGGTGGACAAAGTACTCGTATTTTTTCTAATTAAAAATTTGGAATTCTGATATTGTATTTGATGATTGTACGTGCAATGAATGTTCAATATATCATTTGTTACCATGATGTCGTCAGTGTAACTATACTATTCATTCATATTTACAGAAATTCACACTATTCAGAAAAAAAAAGCGTTCTTTATTTGTTCGTTTGTTCCTTGACTCCCATTTCGAAGAATGTTATATGTTTTCACTTATATGAATGTATGTATACATTTAATGTTTTTCCTTGTATGCATATGTCAATGATTCATCAATTTTTCTAATTTTCGATCATGAAAAAAAAATTAGTTATTCATCATTGTTATCCTTACATTGCAGAATATTTTTCTTCCACGATCAGAATTCGAAGAAGGGAAAAAGATGACAATGTAACGTGAAGTATACTAATTGATATTCCGTTTATGTTATAGGAGGAAATTATTGGTCACCGAAAACATCTGGGAACATAATTTGGGAACCTCAGGAAATATCAAACTTTGTGAATCCTGTGAAGATTGAGGGAGGAGGGCAAACTCCGATACCCAAATTACGCAAACATCGTTGTTTCAATTGTGGAAGGGGTTATAAATTTGTTAAACATTTGAATAGCCATTAGAAGCACGAATGTAAAATCGCACTTCAATTCGAATGTAATATTTGTTTCAGGGAAATGAAACGTAAATATAATTTAGAGAGGCACGTTCTCCGTCACCTGTATCCACAAAGTGGAAATTCAAATTCCCAACGATCGTGGATCGAATTTTTCAATGATTTCGTTATTCGTTTTGTGTATATTTCTGTTCGTGTGTCATTCTTTTTATGTTTGATTATTCTGTCCAGATCATCCATTCCGTGAGAATTTGATTTTTTTGTCCCATTGGAGAGGATGTTTCAAGAAGATGATTGGACAAATCACAGCGATGAGACATTTTATCTTGTTTCAGAATTTTATTGTTTCCAAAAGTTTATTACAGTTGTACAACAAATTTTATAATAAAAAATAATAATTGTTATTCTCAAAATCATTGATCCATAAGGGCAGACATTGGATGGCGTACTCTTAAGTTTCAAATTTGTGTTTTGAAATAAAAATATTTGTCGAGTGTTTATGAATGATTTCAAAAAACATCAATTTCCCCTAGCATTTTTGATCTCCAACACTTCGAGGACACTATGTTCCAGATCCCTTTTTGCATCCCGTATGGAAATATTTCGCTGAAAAATGTCTGCAAAACTATGAAAAATCTCTGAAAAAAAATGAAAAAACTCTGAGAAACTCTGAGAATCTCTGAAATTTTCATGAGAAATCTAATATTTTTGGGACATTCTTTACAGACTTTTTTCAGACTTTTTTCAGAGTTTCTCAGAGTTTTTTCATTCTTTTTCAGAGAAATAGTAACGAAATTGCACTCTGAAAAAACTCTGACAAAACTCTGATGGATTGCTAACATTTTTCTGACTTTTGGAAAAAAATTAAAAAATTTTCAAACACTTCTTCACACATGATATTTGAATACGGCATATGAATGTATTTATTGAATTTCAGGATTTTTCAATAATCAGAAAAATGTCAACAATTTATTAGAGTTTTGTCAGAGTTTTTTCAGAGTGCAATTTCGTTACTATTTCTCTGAAAAAGTATGAAAAAACTCTGAAAAACTCTGAAAAAAGTCTGAGAAAAGTCTGTAAAGAATGTCCCAAAAATATTAGATTTCTCATGAAAATTTCAGAGATTCTCAGAGTTTCTCAGAGTTTTTTCATTTTTTTTCAGAGATTTTTCATAGTTTTGCAGACATTTTTCAGCGAAATATTTCCATACGGGATGTAGAATACTGTAAAATAGAGTCAATGATCGGATTTTAGTGATCAAATTCAAATGATTTCGATTAAAAACAATCAAAAACTATAAAATCGTTGATTTGAATGTCAATAATTCGAACTTTTTCGAATCAACACTTTTTTTGAACTTGTTCTTACAAAATACATTTTCGTTTTAATTATCCAGGAATGAATCCTTTTTATTTTTTAGCATGATGCATTTGAAAGTACAACAGTGTACTCTTTACTTCCAAAAGTTTCACTTTTTCCTATTTTAAAAATAAGTATACTTTTCCGGTTTTTAAATTATCAAGTGTTAAGGTTATTCATCTAAATTTCCAGATTCTCTTCTAAGCAAAATAAATTGTTGTTTCGCATTTTTG
Organism: Gonatopus flavifemur; assembly: GCA_018340375.1. Lineage (NCBI taxonomy): Eukaryota > Metazoa > Arthropoda > Insecta > Hymenoptera > Dryinidae > Gonatopus > Gonatopus flavifemur. The sequence continues at coordinate 2,508,875 of JAFFJZ010000023.1, forward strand.
AAATGAATTTGCCTCTCAAGCAACTCTTTGATCAACAAAAAGAATGAGCCAAGTACAGTCTAGACATCTTTTGGAGTCATAACCACGTATCATTTCAATTTGGCGAATGTTTTACAGCTCACAGTGATCATATTAAACCAGAGTGTGACATCTGTGTTATACTGAAGAAGTACAGCAGATAAGGGTTAAGTAAAAATAACTATTCAAAATCAATTATATTCTGGCTTTTAAGAAAGACGAAAGTATTATGATATAATAATTTGTCTATGATCAAATGATGTGTACAAATCATTAGTAAGATAATTTGACGAAAAACTTCACACAACACGTTTGCAATATGTCTGCATCATGCTTGCCAGATGCTCGTGTTAATTCTGTTCGATAAACTAAACATTGCAATGAAAATTTTACGCAAAGAAAGCATTAGGAATCTAGGGAATGTTTTGTTTGAGGCTGAACTAAAGGATTTTTGAAACGGATATTCTTTGCTACGAATATAATAATCTAAACAACATACTTGCTATAAATTACAATTTTTCAAATCTTTAAATCACACTCTCTATTTCGACGAGAACAGAATTCTTGAGTCGAAATTTGAAACCTCGTTACCACCTATCTATGGAAGATCAGGAAATTTTTACCACTCTTTGGAGCAAAAGAGGTGTCATATTCTCCTCTTTTGCTCATTAAAAGTGATATAAATTCTCCTATCTTTGATATGTGTGTGGGAAGGAGGTTTTAAATTTCGATTCTTGTTATGAAAATGATTCCTTCCTAAAATAAAATACGAAAAGTCACTTATGAATGTTTCTTGAGAGATGTTGGAAATTGAGAAAAAGATTATTTAGTTTTCGTTATTGCTGTTATGCAGAATGGGAAAAAATGAAAGATGCATGTGTCATCGTTCTGAATTTAATTCCTGTGTTTTCGTGGGCACGACATCTGGTCGTTCCCACACCTGGTGGCTACAAGATCTTCCGTTGGGCTAAATTATCCATGACCAACTCGTTCTTGAACCTGAACTGTCTGACAAAATACGTACAACACCAAGTTCAATAATATTAATCTGTGGAGTATCAATACATTTATTTCCAATTCATGAGAAGAGAAAAACAATATTTATTAGTAGGAGGATGAAGTATTGAAACGCGAGTTACATAAATCTTACTGATACAGTACATTTTGTTGATAATACCGGGTAATTTGAAGTTGTGGCTATCCGATCCAGATATTTCTCTTTCTGTGCTGCCGGTACATTCTCAATAATTTTAACGTCGGTTTCCCTCGAAACTAATAAATCGCCGTATATGAGTGTTCTGTTGAAAGTAATAGACTAATTCTTGACTAGATTTTCAATTTTTTTCTCTTCGTTACATGAATTTGGTAGTAATTTTTTTCATTTGGTTACATATTTTTAAACAAACAAATTCTATTGGGTTTCCAATCGAGTTGAAAGTATCAAATGAGTTAATTTTTCAATGAATAGAGGATTCAAAATATATTCTTGATGCGAAGAAGAGGTTGGCGGAAAACTAAATATTCCCTAAGTTCACTTCATATAAATCGTGGTCGCGTATTTGTCTTCAAGTTTGAACAACTTTAGATAGTGATTTTACAACTCGATACGGCGTATAGAATTTCTAAAATCAAGAATGATTTTTCATTGTTTTCAGATCTGCAGAATTCTGTTCTCGAATCGGAGTGATTGAGTGGTTCTTATTCAGTTCGTGGTTGAAAAATTAAACGAATATGATATACCAAATTATTTGGTAATTACTGGATGCAGTTATTCATTTTTTTCTGTGGGCAAATGAAATATAAAAGGCAGATCATCACTGTTTCAAAGTTATCCGAATTAAAATGTCCATTTCGATTTGATGTAAACGAATAATTCGTATTACACCCACGCTATGTTCTCTGTGTTCGATTAAAGTGATGTGCGATTAAAAACTCATTCAGCTTCATTAGCATACTATAGATCATATTTTTCACGACAAATACAAGTTCCGATATCGAATCCCAGGCCAAGTGCATTCGTTTTTAACTTTTTATTTATCCATAGAGGAATGTGCTGACTCTATTCACTTTTACTTCAGAATTAAGTAGAAGAATATTGACTTAGCTTTTCTCCTCTTCTCTTTCAAGGACTGATTCAGTAGCTTATTTAATAGCTGGTTGGATTGAATTCACGTTACGTTACGTTAATTTCATATGATCATTATTTTGAAAATACTTTCAGCCCAAGTTAAGGATTCGCAGAATTCTGTTATTGATTTGAAATTGTTTATTCAAATCTATTTCTTTTTATTTTCCCAAAACTTTATTAACCTAACCTTCTATTTTATTTTCTGACAAAGTTTGGAGTGCTAGGAGACAATGACAATCCGCCTGTGTTGGGATTTGGACTCGATATCTTTTCTAGGCCAGAAAAGTACGCACCAATTTTTTCATTTCAGTTCATTGTGTCTTTTCATTCGAATCTTTCTACAGAAACAATGGAGCTTCGCTATTTTCAGGTGGAAACTACTTTTTCTGATTAATTTGAATCTCAATACAGGTGAATTCCGGCTTGTGTTTTGTTGCATGTTCGGAGTTTTCTTTTCTTTCAGTTTGAGATTATTATAAAGTTTGAAAAAAGAAAGAATGAATTTTTCAGAAATCGGACTACATTCACACACGTGAATCTGTATAAAAAATATTACAGGAGAACTTGTGGAATAACGAATTATTGTTATATTCTTCATATCTGAATCTTATTTCTGATTCTGGAATTTCCCGTTCAGAATACATGCGAATTGTTGTGTGAGACGAGGAAGAGACGTATTGTATTGTATTGTATTGTATTGTATTGTATTGTATTTGTGTTTGAATAAGGTGATGGCGAATGCATTTAAGACTAAAATTAAGATAGATAGATCAGGGTATTCATATTGTTCATGCAAAGCAGAGTTCATACTTCTCCTCGTGAATCAACCATTGCATGGAATTACGAGTACCCGAGGTATACATGTACAATACCCAATAGAATATTGCAAATTTGTTTTCTCACATCAAAGTTAAATAATTCTTATGTTTTTCTGGTGTAACACATTTTCGCGCATCTTTCTACTCCCAATATCAATCATTCGCGTCTCGAATAACGACAAAGTACATCAAGTTTATTCGAAAAACATAGCTAATGATTTGGGTTTCTTTTCCAGGAGGTGAATGTTGGTGGCACGTTAATTCAAGTTATTCCCCATATCAAAGAATGGATCATACTCTCATCGTTGGGGATTTACCCCAAAAGTCCATGATGGCATCGTCGACTCAAAATCAATCGTACAATTACCAAACTTTCGCACAACCGTTGGAAACGGAAGATCCATTGGCTGGAACATCGGATTTCTTTAATAACGATCAACAACATTTGTACGAGAAATCATCCGAGGGTGCCAAAGATAAAAAGGGTATTAAAAGACTTATGATGAAAAAGAAATCGTTCTCGAAAAAACATCCCTGTCAAAAATGTGGTAAAGCTTATACCCTTAGGGAAAATCTTTTGAGACATTTGAGATACGAGTGCGGGATCGAACCTAAATTCGAATGTCAAATTTGTTACCGGAAAGTTAAAAGAAAAGATGATTTCCGTAGACATTTGCGTTTACATACTAGATAAGTTCCTTTTTGCTCAGAATTGTTGGAGGGAGGTAAATGTGATTCATTTCTCCGATATAGGAGATGATCGAGTTCTGACGCACAAAATGAATTATCCACAAAGTTCATGAATTCGCGAAGAATGATTATAACACACTCAACAACTTTTGTGGTCTTTTTAATACATTTTCTATTTCTCATACACAGAACATGTAATACTGGTTTAACTGGAGGTTTATGGAAACGAGCAATCATTGCGACCAACACCGTAAAAAAACACAGAAATTTGAATTCCACAAATCTTTGTTCTGTTTCTTATGGTGCGGGTCTTTGATAATTCTGTAATGACAATAAACATCCCTCAATGGGTCATCCCTTGAGGGAAGATTGTAATGAATTCTATAATTTTAATCGCTTATTCCTTAATCTCTTCCCTTTTTTTCACATGAAATGTCTAATTATGATGAATTCAACTTGAAGCTTCAAAACTAAAATGGGTTAGAGAAATTGGTGGTTTTGCTTTTGTTTTAGATTGATTTTGGAATAATTTGACACACTGTTCTCTTTAATTCAATTGAGATTACGATATTTAGGTATTGAATCAAAAATAAAAAGATTCTGCACCCAAAAAAAAGTAATTTGGAAATGAGAGGACAAATCCCTCTCAATCAGAAAATATATTTCACTTGTGTTTTCTTCTTCAATTGAGAATATCCCTCTACGATTTTGAACAAATGAAAACTCTTCCACACAAAGATTAATCCTCTCAAATGGAGAGGAACACTTTTGATACCATATATTAGAGGAGAAGTTGCATCAAAATGAGAGGGATAATCTTATTTTGATATTAATTTTTTTTTGGTGTGGGATGAGCGGAGCGTAATATCAATCTACGAATATCCAAAAACTTAGAAATAACTCATTTCTTGATCGTATCGAATGCTTGGTTTTTGAATAATGTTGAAAAAATTATCTTACGATGTTTGCTCGATTTTTATATTTTTTCAGTCAGCACATGGAGGAATCAAATAACTATCATTCAAATACCAGTAAGGGGGTGCTAGCGCCAGGACTTTAGCCAAATCTTTCATGTAAGATTTCTCCATCATATTTTGAAAATATGGAAATATTTTGGAAAAATCTTACACGAAAAATTTGGCTCATGTCCCGCCGCTAGTATCTCTTTCATTTGATTCAACTTTCGACTGCCATATTGGAATATTTTGGACCTTCGTCACAAATATTTTGACATTAAAAAAAATGATTGAAAAAAATTCTTCTGGAAACTTTTTTCATGAATTCCATCGAATATTTGAGCAGAAAATACTAGGAAAGGCTGAACAAATTTGAAATTTTTCGACACCTCAAATTGGGGTTGGAATATGTTGAGATATTTCCAACTACGGGGGTAGCAGTTGAGGGTTCACAATCAGAATCTGAATGTCGAATAGAGAATTTATGATACAAATGCATATCGCTTCCTGAAGTTTATTCGATGTAAATAAACATACTGCAATGAATTTCATGAATTTCTGAGACAAAGTGTATACTAAAACCTAAGTTTTTACATTCCACAGTGATAACAATATATTATTGGTCTCTGGTTACTGTAAATAACTTATCCAATCATTGATAAATCCACATGAACGTTTAAATACATATGTTCGATGGTCTCTACGAAAATTTTGATGAGAATTCGAGTTTCGAATACAATTTGTTTTTTATTCTAATTTTATAAGTGACATAAATTTTGACTTTTCAGTGAAATACATAATTTTATATACGAGAAGGATTTCAACTAATCATTAAAGTGATGTGGATAAATTTTGAAATTCTGTATTCCGCTAATGCTTGAATTAGAGAATGAATTTTTATTTCATAATTCTTCAGAAAATACTGTACCTCTGAAATCAGCGGTATGGATTTTTTTTATCTTTTTGTTCTATCCTTCATTTCAAGGTCTTCACAAAATCAGCTGTTCGACACCACCATTGTTCGAGCGATATTTCAAGTTTTATTGAAAGAGAATTTGAGGATTTGATTATAAGGATTTATTTTCAACATGCCTGTATATAAATATATAAGATGTTTGTTGATAATAATATTTGAATGTTTCGCAGTTATTTGTTAATTTCATAAGATTCTTTGTATGTTAAGATAGTTTGTTGATCACGTGTTCATGCAGTCTCGTGTATTTCATTTATTCATTCATTTTTCATCCTCAAACAATTTAATCCGAGAGGAAGTATAAGAGGAATGAAAACCAGATCACTTAGTCAAAAATGTGGAATAAATGACAATAAAACAATGGGGAGTTGAAAGAAAATTATTTGATGAATGATGTGGCTGATGATGTATTCAAAAACACTAACAAATTTTGGTGATCACTTTTCTGTTGTAAGAAAAGGAAAACGTCACGTTATTGCTGAGAGAGTAGAGGCTAAAGTGTATTGTATTCAATTCCACTGGAAAGCCTTTTCCGGCTGTCATATCATTCCATATAAAATTTTAATTGTCTTTCAATGGTTTTGTAGTTTCAAATAATTTCTACAACGTTAACCAAACGGAAGTGAATCCAGAAAATGCATAGAATGCTATTCTCTATCGTACAGAAGGGAAGTTTCGGATAAGAATTCTCCTTATATCAATTTCACGAAGAGTATTTGAGAATTTTTCAAATAATGCATTAAGTTTGTTAGAGGCTTTTACGAAAAGGCTTCTAGAATCGGATCTCCCAAGAAGTGTTGTTCGATTCAGGATAGGGAATCAGATTTTTCAAACTCATACTATTGGTACTTAATCCAAAGTCAAAATGTTGGAAATTCTATAAAATAAAGGAAAAAACATATGTGTTTTCATGAAAATAGTTCTTTCCTATTCCAATATGTTTCTAAAATTCTGTACTGAAAATCGTCTAAGTTGATTTATGAATAAATCGAGAGAAGAAATAATGACTTTGATTCGTACAGTTATCTATGAATGTAAATATAGTAATGATTGATATTTCATGTCTTTTTCGAGACAATTATCATGATTTGTAACGTTGGATTATTATTTGTGAATAAAATATTTCTTTTGAAAAACTACAGTCAAGAAAATGTATCGTGGAATTATCATATAAAGAAATCATACAGTCTAATCAATTCCCGCGAAGCTAGAATTTTATACATCCTTCCACGATACAGTTTCTTATAAACGAATATTTGAAAAATATTCCTCTTTCCCTTCAGGTTGAAGTGATTTAGAAAAACAACAAAAATGTATAAATTATTTGTTGAATAACTGATTGTAATCTAAGTTGTGCGTAACTACAACTCTAAATGTTATTTTAATCGATGAGTGAGTGCGCTTTGACTCCCCAATAGCGCATTCGCTCAATCCGTGAACTAAACTCTCTACATCGCTCCTTGTTTTGTTCTTCTCGAAAAGAAACGAAAATTCCATAAACACTGCATGAAATTTCAAAATACCGATCCGATTCCTCGACCGCAGTTGACTCCAAAGCCATCAGTAGCAACTCGGATTGACGTTTTGTATTGCTCGTTTTTCAGATAACTATTGGCTTGAGGCATTTTCCATCGACTTTAATCAGTATCGTTTGATGGAAACTTCTGTCAAGACAGAGGATCAATATGATCATAGACGCATCAACGAAGATCGTGTGCTCAATTTTTCCAGTCACCTGACCGAGAGGAAAGAGAGAATTCCAAAGTTGATAGTTCCCAGAAGCGAACGAGTGTTGCGGGAGAGGAAACCGAAAAATCTGCATTTCGATTTTGAATCGTCAGAAGAGGAGACCAAAGTCAAGAGATTGAAACGCAAGAATCGTATGAAAAAGCCCCGATTGGTGTTGAAGAAGGAAAAGACTCAGCTTCCAGGCCTGGAGGAAGAGGGGGAAGAAACGACGATTTATCGTTGTCAAAAATGCGGTAATCCGTATACCAGAAAAAGCAGTTTGTGGAGACACGTAACTTACGAGTGCGGTATTCAACCACAATTTGAGTGCATAAGATGTGGACGGTTGTTCAATCGCAAAGATAAACTACAAAGTCATTCACGTACTCATATTCCACTGCACACCAGAAAACTGAATGCTCAAATAAAACAAGATTATTCGGAATTTTAATCGAATCGAATATTAGATTAAACCACAAGTTCCTAAAGGTTACCGCAAAAGAATCCTGGAGAATTCGATTATATCATTCATTGAACGATTCAATTGAGAAGAAATTATATTCTCACAAGAAATTAAATTTTTATAAGTCTTCGTATATACAAATCGCTGTCACTTCCTTATTATAGAGAAAAAAAATAATTTATTGGAATTGATTTCGACATTTTCCTTTGAAAAGATTCATTCTAAAAAGAATAGAAGGATTTTGTTGATTTTTCGATGAGTACTTTAGGAAAAGGTGATGCACCTTTGTATTTATGAAAATATTTTATAGCACTTTATCAGTACTGTACTTTAGTACAAGTATATAGAATTCATCACAATCGCATAATAAATTTTCTAATAAAATTATGAACAATTTCTTATGGAAGTTTGATGTGCAAATTAATAGATTGTACAAAAGTTTCACAATGGTTGCCCACTGTTGACACACAATTTTGTGAAACAATAGTTTTTTCTCATCGATAAAGCACTTGATACTCATTTTGCTTAAATTTCGATGATCTCAACAGCTTTCAAATTGTGCTTCTGGAAGAAAATGACAAATTAACAAAGAGTAACATCAACATTTTTCAAATAAGATACAAAATAGGGCGTTGTTTTCCGTCTTAAAAGTTTTTAGATACTTTTAATCAAAGTGATGCAAAAATAATGTCATATTGGTGAGAGTTTTTTAAAGTTTGAGCAGTATCACATATCTGTACGTAAAATCAGACAGGGACCAGCCACGCACAAGTTTGGTATTATCTTTCATAGCAGAAATCACTCTAGTCATTCTCAAGGCTTCGCAAAGCCTCATTATCCCCTCGGGGTGAACTTACAAGACTTAACGAGGCCTGGTAATAGCCTAGAGAATGATTAGAGTGCTTTCTGCTGAGTTTATTGGCCATCTTTCTCGAAGTTCATCAGTTGCAAAAATTTTCCAAAGAATTGATTTCCATCTGTCAAAAGTCACATCAATTTTTTTTTTATTCATATTTATGAATCTAAATTTAGCAATCTAAAAATCTTATAATATTGTTATTTCTTGAACCATTACGAATTTTTCATCTACTCTTACAGAAAATATAAAAATATTCTCTGATAAATAAAAGTCCAAGTTCAACATTATTTTGTATACAAATTAAAATCGATTGATAGAATTTTTATTCAAGTCACAACAGCAATTATCATTGTTATTAATGTATGAAAATATCTCTTCTTTCATCCAAACGAAATTTTCTCAAGATATATCGGATTAGAATATTACTGATATTATTAATATTATATTCATAGATGTTTTCATATATCTACATGTATGTATTTAAAATTACACATCGCATATAAATTTCCACTTCATAGAATGTATATATTGTCAGAGAAACATAATTTTTCAAAGATCCCTTCTCGGGTTTGGATGATCTATTCATGAATTTTAGTGAAGGAAATGACAACATAAATGCAATAGAACACCGAATAGCAACAGAACGGTTTTTATCGAGATATCGTGAGACAAATGCTTCTAATTTCAACTCATTTTATTTTGATTGAACACAACGTACTCACTCTCACGTGGTGAGTGTAAACCGTAGATGACAAAGTGAACTTTGAAATGATCAAATATCTATCTACATTCTATATCTTCTTTATTATACAAATTAATGAATACAAAATATTGTATATAAGATGAATATCGATTCTGGAACCACCAGAAAATATTTTTAGATCTCGTACAATTCTATATAATACGATTTGTAATGTAGTTATTAATAAGATGTCGAATCTAAAAGTTTGAGCTTCCAAGGCATAAACCATGTCATTTCGTTTGATCTTTATTTAAAATTATATTATTGTTGATTGAAGTTTGAAGAAAAGAAAAGAAAAGAAAGCATTGTTTATCCTCGAAATGTTTTGTTTTTATACATAATATATACACACACACACATATATATATATATATATACACTTATATTAATTTTATTATTCCGTTGATTATTTTATTTATTTTGTTGAAGAATTTTACAGTATATATATTTAAAAATTTGGCGATATACAAATTCAAATGATCGAAACAAAGCAAAAGAAAAGATATATAATTTGTCCTGTGTTCAAGTCGTTGATACATCAATTGATAATCGAGAAACCTCAGGGCAACATTTAAACAAAAATGAAGTTATGAAAAATCGAGAAATATTGTATAATATTTGTAACAATTGTACACTTTTATCACGAAAATGATTGAATAAATAAAAATAATCAGTACAAATATTTTGATTACCTAAGACATACACTAGAGTACTTTCTGATTTCGCAAAAGAAGTGTGTATGTATGTGATTGATTCCTATGGTTCCCAACTAATTTTTACGATGTTTTGTTTTTGATTTTCAGTAGAAAATTACTGGTTGCCTCCCACAACGATGTCGTCCTCTATTCCCGGTTATTTCCACTATCAAACGACTCTGACGGATCCTTCGAGTACCGAAAATTTGCCAGGAACATCAGCACCAGATCACATACCTAAATGGTTAGAGGTATCATCATCTTATCAACCGAGTGATGAACAAATTTTGGCGTCGAGCGTCAAAGCAAATCCTCTCCGCAAATATTTCGGAAAATTTCCCACGCAGAATCCATACAAACGTATTCAAAACCCAAAACCGAAGCAGAACAACGAGGACAAAACGAAACAACATCGTTGTAACAATTGCGGAAAATTATACGGGCACAGAGAAAATCTTTGGCGGCATCTCAAGTATGAGTGTGGCATCGAGCCACAGTTTCAATGTCCCAGGTGTCGTAAAAGATTTCAACGACAGGACAAATTGAATCGACATATGCACAATCAGAGACAATGCCAGTGTATTACGTATTGATCTCTATTTTTTTCAGTTTGATAGATCGTAAATGAGTTGGAGACAGTTTTTCTCTGGGCACTTCTAATCGAATAAATGTATCAGGACATGGCGTATGGCAAAACACGTGAGGTTAAATGTAAATTAATCGAGTTCTAAATGATTATTTAATCATAATTTGATTGTCAATTTATAGGATCGTTGAGTTTTGTTCCTTGAGATGACATGTAAGGAAATTCATATAGAACTGATTAGATAAGAATTTCAAATTCCCTGCATCATATAATTTATGCGAAACCATGGTTCCGTCATCCGTCACTTTATGATTTTTTTTCGTCTTTTGGCAAGTAAATCAACATGTTCACCTTTGAATTCACAAATTAAAACCCGGATGAACTGAAATCAAATATATTCTTCATGCCTATACTTACGTGATGTATGTTATTCTCGTTCTGAATATTCCATTGCAAGTAATCCCCGATGTTTTTTTAATAACACCCCCATATGTGTGTTTGATAACACAACCTGATACGGTTAAAAGAAAATTGAAATATGGAATTTACCTATTTTGAAATTGAAAATCCTAATTTTCATTTTTATTCACGTTTCCAACACACAATTTATGTCAAACATTGTTATAGTATGTCTCCGGAAAAGACATTACGTGAAATGAAACTTTCTTATTAGTTCATCAAATACAGAAAGATACTCACTGTATATACATTATGTATAATATTCTATTTATGGACAGAATAAATGAAATGAGAATAATATATTAATTACGTTATACTGTTATTATTTTTTTATTACTTCCATGTTCCTTGTATATAAGGAAATGGAAGTAACGTGATAGGGTCGAAAATCCGTTTTGAAGAAAACGCGATTCGCTGCGGTGGAGTTTGTGAATTGAGATGAGTCTTGAGTCAAAATGTTTATCTTGGTGATGAGTCCTCAACCTCCTATTTGTGTAAAAATTGTATCAGGGATTTCGGAAATACGCGGGAGAAATGATTAACCAAATATTAACTACTTATCGTTGAGGGTAACTTTCGATAGGATTTGTTATTTGTTATGTTTGCTTGTTTTTTCGCAGGCCAAAACATAATGCGAACATGGGAGTCATGTATCGTTCCCCATACAACTAAACTTGTCCTTTCAACTAACTGTGATAAATTTGAAATTTATACCGAAAAAATAATTAGTTACCTTTACTAGAAATTAGTTCCAGCAACTACATACAGTTGTTGATATTTAGATAACTAAAACGGGCGTTGGCTCAACTCAATTCAAATTTAATTTCTCTGACTTTGGTTGCTGTTACTAATTTGAAGTTCCCTTTACTACAGCTTTTATTACCGGCTTCTATTCTTTCATTACTCGGAACTAATTTTCACAGCTAACTTCAGTTCATTCGGTCAAATAAATTATTTTTTTCGGTGTATTTTGACAGTATGATATATGCTTTACTAATCGATTTTGTTATTATTTTTCAGGTTTGCTTTTTATGGATATGAAAACTCAATGTGAACGAAAATCTGAAGAAAAATTTGAAATATATGATCCATTGCATCTCTTGGAAATCAGAGTCAGGGAAGAATCCGAATCAAGGAGACTTCGCGATCGTTCTAAAGTTCCTATCGATCAGAAATCTGATGTGAAACCTGAAAATGAAGGCCCTCGTAAGAATTCAAGGACAAAGAAAAGCCGCTTGGGAGAATATGAATGTTCTAAATGTGATAGCGGATATAAATCACGTCAGTCTATATAACCATGCTACTTACGAATATCATCTTGATCACGCTGTGGAACCTCAGGTCAAATGTCCTCAATGTGGCAGAAAATTTCATAAACGTTGGTGTTTGCTTCGACATCTTCGTATAAAAGAATGTACAGGTCCATCGTTTTTAGATTGATGCATTCTTTTCCACGTTTAACATTTTTTTCAGAAGTTTACGAAATAATCGATGTATAGTTTAATTATCTTATTAAAATTCTGAATTCAGAGAAGTCAAAGAGACTTGTAAATTAAGCATGAGGGCCTAGAAATTGAAGGATTACACATTTTTGATAGACTTTCGACTGACTTGATGACAGTTCATCGATGAGTCGAGCAAATCTATATCCCATTCTCAACTTTTGATGTCTCGTGAATTGAGAATGGATTGTTCTGATTACGAGGAGTTTTTAAAGCATCCAGAGGAAGTCTCCAATCGTTATTCATAGACCTTTTGTTGATTCAAACAAAAATTCAATTACAAGTTCACCAAGAGTGTGTCAAGAGGTCATATCTCATGAACCTTTTCATAAATTCAGAATGATCTCAAGTGGCCCTATTTTCCCCTCCTATTTTCATATGGCTCTAATGTGCCCTATTTTCTACAACGTTAAGTTTTCAGTCTGTGAAACACAGGCTGTTTACTCACTTTGTAGCCAACGATCTACTCCATATCTAACCGATCATCATTTCGTCTTTCTCCTCAGTGATAATTGCATCAAAGAAGAGATAATGGTTGATTCGTTCACTATAAGATCCCTCTGGAAGTGTACTATATGCTGTTGAAGGAACACTAGCGTATCTGAACTGAATACATAAAGTGATCTCAAATTTTCAGAGGTCGGATTAAAGTACCTGCCCCAGATCATTGGCATACAAAACGTGATCTGCTATTTAATTGAGAATTATTCAAAAACATTGTTACGATCTAGTGGAAATAGATGGAAAAATTTTAACCAATGAAAAATTATAGTTTGTTCACTGAATTGCAGTCTTGAGAAATGAATTCTAACAGAACATTCTTCTTTTTACAGCTACCTATTTTATTGGAATTGTTCCTTCGCAGAGCATGATAAAAACAGCAATGTATCAAATTGATTTGCGAATAATCGTTCCAAAAGTTACACCAAATTTCATATCAATGTACTTTTTTCTGAACGTTTTGAATAACTGTAAACTGAGCTCCTGTTGAATTTAAATTGAACGCCTGTTGGAAGTTGCGTGAATTCTGGAATGAATTTTAAAAATCAAATCCAGGTTGTAGTGTGGCATAATTGCAACACTTTTGTGGGATTGAGCTGACGTTTAAGAAGTCAGAAAAATTGGAAAACCAAAATGTACTGCAATCGTTGGACTTTTATTAGAATTTTTAATGTGAATTTGTGAAATTTCCTCAATATCTCACCATATTTAAAAACATCGATTCGGAATTCTTACTGAGGTGGTGAGAAACTTCTTGAAGATATTTCACCATCCAAAAGTTTGTTGACTGCCACAAACGAAGTAGTTTTGGGAAATTTTCAGTCACTTTTAGAGTAATAGAGTAAACTTCTCGCTTCAAACTTGAATTTAAGTTAGTCTGGTAATCCTCTTTGAAATTTTGAAAAAGTACACTAACTGAGACTAAGTTTGACTGCTAAAATTTCAAAGCAAATGCATCTAATAAAAATATATATTTTAGATCTTTGGGATGAGATTTGAATTTGAAACCATACTTTTATGATAATCAATTGCAGATCACCTACGATACGTTTCTGTTATTATTGTTTGCTATGCAAGTGAATTCTTGTTCCAAGGAACTTTGTGAGCACAACTGAAACAACACAAACACCGTGAGAAATTCCGTGCACTTTTCTTCATTTCTTCAATAAACCGCCCATTTCTTGTTATCACATATCACCTTATCAGAAATTTCCGTTTCGTTTATTATATATCACTAATCAGTATTTTCATCATTTTTCAGGTTTGAATGCTCTCGGCATAAGATACGAAAATAAATGGGTGGAAGATTTGGGAAGAGAATACAGAATCGATGATGCGGTAGATCCCCTGGGAACCGAAGAGAATGAGAATGAAGGGACACTGCAGCAACAAAATCTTCATCTTGAAATTCCAAACGTCCCAAGAATAATCCTTCCGAAAAAGAGAGCAAGGATTACTGAAACTTCTAGAAAAAACAAGATGAATCTGGAAAAATGGAAATGCCGTACTTGTGGTAGAAAATATGCACTTGAGAAGAGTCTGTATATGCATGCCAAGTACATGTGCGGTTTGGAACCACCGTTCCAATGTTCACGATGTGGAAAAGCGTTCTATAGATCCTACGATTTGCGACGACATCTTGGGAAACAAAGGACATGCGGTAGAATAAGTTGAACTCTTTATTCGGGATTGTAAATTTCCTGTATTCTATCAAGCTTTATCTTAACTGTTGGCTACATTTAATGGCATGTTTTGTATACAACAATACTCAAAACTGGACTCATCAAAAGGTCTGAAATTCTCAGGGCTCTTCGAAGGTTAGTCTAGGTCTGTACAGAGCCAGAATTCTAAATATGAAAATAACATTTTTTTACCGGCTGAGGAACGAAGATTTTTCTTGGAATTTAAAATTCTGGCTCTGTACAGATCTGGATTAACCTTCGAAGAGTCATCTCTGAACATTTCAGACCTTTTTATGAGTTCAGTTGCGAGCGTTTTAGTGTGAGAAAAAATACCAGCAGGCGCAGCCACATATGCGCTCATATTCATTCAAAATAAATAAATCTGAATGCATTAACTTCGGAATAGTCTGAGTAGTGAGATGTGATTATTATAAAACTCAGATCCGTACATACAAGCAGAAAACAGATGTGTTGAAAAGTCCCATAATTTATTGAGGATCAGCGCCAGTCTCTGACAGATACAGTTTTCACTTGAATTGACTTTTAAAAAGTCCCATAATTAGACATATTTCTACAAGAAATTATGGTACTTTTGAAGCTATATTCAGGTAAATAATTTCATTCATCACAGACTGGCGCTGCTCCTCAATAAATTATGGGAATTTTTAAAATATATTGTTCTCCGTGTATGGTTATGTCTATTGCGTTGAGGGACATGAATCGACATAATCGATCGATGAAAATAATTGACTTCCAAATGACATATCATTCTTTATCATCTGAATGAATCGGGTCCAGGTAATTCAACTAAAAGATCACACTTTATTCTCTATGATAGCTAGAGTCCAGCTGTAATCGTCCGAGTCAGAGCTTGTTGTTTGAAATTCGTCGAAAACTTGTCTCGTTTTAATCTAGTTGGTGAAATCAACTGTAAATTTAATTTATAAGCAAACAATTTGTCATCGAATATAAAAATATATACAAAATTTTACCATGTGGAACCCTGTATTTATAATAAACTGTACATTTGTATTTTCTCTGCACAATTTGATTATTATCCGAGCTCCAATGAGAAGAATTAAAATTCAGAAATCATTCAACGCGATCACCACTTGGTTACCCTTTTAATGTGAAATATCTTTCGAAACTGAAAAATCCCATTTCATGTATTTGCATGGAAAAAAGGGACGAAAAAATCTATAAAATTATAATGATGAATATTATATGCATGCATTGATCCGCGTCTATGGGGGAAACTGTATAGGAACGCCGACTGAAACTTGAAAGAGTGCCAAAATACGGATACAAATCCCAAATTCCTTTCCTGAATTCCTCTGTTAATGAACAATGGTTTGAATCATCTACGTTACTCAAACGCTAATCAATGCATTTATATTTTTTTGGATTCAGATGAGATCGAAATAAAATATGAAAATGAATGGACTCCAGAGCCAGGGGAAAAATCGGAACCCAAGGATTCGTGCCGTAATACAGAACCACCCAAAAGCAAAGAGAATCGTATATCGAAAGAACGAATTTTACGTGTTCATCTGCATAAACTTTCGATCGATCGAAAACGACTGAAGGGAAACACAAAGAAGAGGGAGGAAAAGACATTGCAGCAAAAAAATCTCCGTTTTGGAACATCAAACGTCCAGAGAAGAACTCTTCCGGAAGGACGAGCAAGGATGACAAGAAAATCGAAAAGAAGTATGGCGAATGCAGAAAAATCTAAATGCCGTACTTGCGGTAAGAAATATACGCTTAAATCGAGTCTGTATGCGCATGTCAAGTATATGTGCGGTGTGGAACCATCGTTCCATTGTTCACGATGTGGAAAATCATTTTATAAATCCCACGATTTGCGACGACATCTTGGGAGGCGCACGGCATGCGGTAGCACAAGTGAAACTTCCTAATCGAGATTGTAAATGTATTCTATCAAGGGTAACACCTACTTGGGAATTGAAAAGAGGGTTCTGCTGATAAAGCTAAAAGAGGAAATACAAAATTACTTCAGAGATTTTTGAAGTATTTTTTCACAACAAACATTTTCTCCTTTTAATATTTTATCATCATTTTCATTATCATCACTTTGTTATAATTTTTTGATTACTCTTTTTCTTTATTCTCAAACATTTTCTTATTTTAGTTATTGTACAAATGGGAATACAATATGCACTCCCGAGTCATGATTTCTGATGAAAAACATGTGCACCGATACACCGCAAAATTCAGAATCGTTACTTCGCTAAGAGAGGTTGAATTAGCATTTTGCATCGTTCCAAATTATTTAGAAAATTTAGCTCTGAGGAATATATCGGATAAATATTATTTTCGAAATATTGCTACGTCATTTAAACTGATAAAAAAAATCCCAGACAGGTTTTACCCTTCAAGTCTAGTTACGCGGAGAGGATACGTAGTTTTGTAAAAATATAAGCATTTGTGAGTTCGATTATATCCAAAAATCAATTTTCGTGGTAATTAATCTACACGAATTGAGCGATTAGTTCTGAAACAGACGCCATGTGAATTAACTGTTGCAGCTTCATCCTCACTGGTGAAATGAATCAATTTCGTAATAGTTCGAGTAAAGAGATGTGATTATTATAAAACTTGGATCCTTACATATGGTTATATTTATTGCGTTGAGCGACATCGATCGATGACCATATGTTTCGCTTTAAAATTGCATACTCTTCTGTGTTATCTGAACAAATCGGGCACAGGTGATTTACACTGTAAAAAGGGTTATATTAATAGTTTATATATATCAGTTTAGAATCCGACTTAATGTAACATAACTTTGAAGATAATCTATGCCCTTTATGCATAATATAATACACTGACAACACAATTTCTTCCAGTCCAATGAATATTTATTTGTTCTGTACCAAAGAATTATTTATAATTATTTATAATCCTTTGGGACCAAAATAATTTATTTGAATCAAAAAAATGATTACAACCAGTTATTTGATTCAAATAAATTATTTTGGTCCCAAAGAATATTTTGTTAATTCTAATAAATAATTCTTTGACACAGGAGAGATAAATATTTCTTTGAGTGGAAGAAATTTTTTTTTCAGTGTATATTGATTGTTAACTAATGATCCATTATACATGAATATGATGAGTGATTAATAGAAAAATCATGTAATTCATAATGTATTATATTGATGTGTAATAGATCATTAGTCGACTATTCACATATGTTATCTGTGAATAGAATAAATTAACCTTAAAGTCATGCTATGTTAGGTCGAAATTCAAACTGATACTTGTTAATTATTAATATAACCTTTTTACTGTGTAGCTAGAAGATCATAGTTTATTCTCTATGATAGCTTCT